>CM064326.1:199099359-200349359 GCA_032595735.1 Pelochelys cantorii
TACAAAATCAGTGCTTCTTGCGCAAATACTTTCCTGCTCCCACTCAGGAAAAAGCCCTCTTGCGCAAGAATACTTGCGCAAGAGGGCCAGTATAGACAGGGAAGAACTGTTTTGCGCAAAAAAGCCCCATGGCGAAAATGGCGATCGGGGCTTTCTTGCACAAAATCGCGTCTAGACTGGCCACGGATGCTTTTGCGCAAAAGCACTTTTTGCGCAAAAGCATCCATGCCAATCTAGACACGCTTTTGTGGAAATACTTTCAACGGAAAAACTTTTCCGTTAAAAGCATTTCTGCAAAATCATGCCAGTCTAGACGCAGCCATTAAGTGCAACTTCTCCCCAGAGCCCATAATTCACTTAAATGTAGCCAACCACTTATTCCTTAGGAAAGAGCTCTCAGTGAGATGATATATTTATCTGTAACAGATACACTATTTGCTATGCAGTAGAGTCTCCTAGGAAATCTTGCTTTTCTATTCCTGTTTTCTAGATGGTAAAGCTTTCAGAGGGAGACACAATCTTAATACCTGTGTCTTATACAGTGCTGAGAACATTGTCCATGCTTGTCAAACTGACTAAAGTTACAGAAACACTTATATTTAAGTTGTGTATCTCTTGTTTATACCAATGTTAGTATTTGAACCTATTAAGATATTAAATTGACATGGTGCCACAATATTTCTTACATAGGTAAACTTTGAGCCCTGACCTTACAAATACAATGTAGCTGCTTTGAAAATACTAAAGTGACAAATATACAACTGTTCAAAGGCATCCTTAAAAAAAAAACAAAAAAAACAAAAAAAACCACACACACGCACACACCAACAACACCCTGGCCCTACAATATCCTTCACTAAACCAAATCCTGCTTTCTTTATCTAGCTGAAACTCCCACTGGAGTTCAACATGTTCTCTTCAGCATCCTTTCCAATGATTAAACAGGAGAGAACGAATGCTGCATAGAAAGCCTGAAATCAATCAAGTTTTAAATTGAGTAATAACTATAGAATTTTACCACTTGTTTAGGACAGTTGCCGCAGAATACTGTCATACATGTTGCATAAGAGGTAACGCTGGCTTAACTTGTGCCACCTTGTCTGTGTTACAGCTATTTTTGAAAAAGCTGTGAATGTGAATGTGGAAGTTACAATTTCAAGTCCACAAAGGCTGGGGTAGATTGTTTTGGAATTTAATCAGACATTCTCAGAACTTTTGTTAAGTTTGGGAATCTGTCACTAAATAAGATAAGGATCCAGAAAGGGAAAGAAGAGTGACTGCTTTGACGCTTGTATAATGAGGTCTTAAGTTTAGCAAGTAAAGTTCAGAGTTTGTAGTAAAAGGACACCAGGAATTCAGGTATTCTTAGTGTTGAGACTTTGTTCACTTTATAAATTAAGAATACTAAATGATTGACCTGGCATTGCTTGGGTCCTTAACTCAAATAAGTTTTGTTTTTCCTCATTTAAATCATTGTTCTGGGGCAGTCTCTCTCAACCTTTTTTTAATAAAGTACCCCTTTACAAAAATTAGAAGTACCCTCAGTACCTACAGTTTTCAGACATACAAAGGGTTTTTTTCTACCATTGCAACACATTTGTTTAAACAACTTAATTGTAGCTGGGTGGGCGATGAAATTTTGGAGTATAAAAAGTACAAAAATAATAAAACACTGTAAAACTGAAAACCAAAATTCAGTTTTCTCCAAATTTCAGTTGTGTTGACGTACCCCCCCCAGACTTCTCTCAAGTACCCCTAAGGGTATTTGTACCACTGGTTGAGAAACACTGTTCTATGGGGTGAGGGGTTCAATACGCAGGCTGCCCTAGGGAGAGAGCACAACCCCAGCTCTCTCTCATTGCAGCAGGTTGGGGGCTACGTGAGAAGTGCCTCTCCATGGCCGCTGCAGTGGGCACAGCTGGGGGGAGGGATGCATGTCCCCAGGATGAGGGACAGAGACAAACCGGCACGCACAAACTCTCTGAAATACATAGTAAATAGCTGTCCCTTTCTACACCCCTGACGGCCCAATGGAGTTATAGCTGTCCCAGTCCCCATCTCTGGCCCTTTGCTGCTCCCCTACGGTCATTCTACAGTATAACAGTCCCTTCTGCCAGATCCCTCCCTTTCCATTTTATGAGAAACAATCACATTCCAGGCACATCCCATTGTCCTTTCACAACCAAACCCTGACCTTGCTTTCAGTTATGATAAGAGGAAACTGCCTACCAAATTTGATGGCCCTAGCTCTTACCATTCAGGAGGAATTCTTGAACAAATGAACTCACAGATGGACGGACAGACAAACACACATTTCTAAAATATATAGTAAGATAAGGAAGCTACAGAGGCACAGTTTCCTAAACACTAAGGCTATGTCTACACTATGAGTTTTCACAGCAAAAAATATGCTAATGAGGGACTCATTTGCATGAGTTGTGATCTCATTTGCATATTTTCTGCCGATCCGTTTTTGCCTAGGAGTTTTTGCACAAAAACAAGCAGTGTGGATGTTTTCTTTTTGCGCAAAAAACCCTTTTTCCGCAAGATCAGTACATATTGAGGAGAAAGGGGGTTTGTGCCAAAAGAAAGTGTCCACACTGCTTGTTTTTGCACAAAAACCCCTAGGCAAAAACGGATTGGCAGAAAATATGCAAATGAGATCGTGATGCATGCAAATGAGTCCCTCATTAGCATATTTTTTGCCAAGAAAACTCGTAGTGTAGACGTAGCCTAAATGTGGCCTCTATAATCACATTTAAGAACATGAAAAACAATCTGAATTTAGCATTCAAAACTTACTTGAGGATACTCACTATTAAATGTCATGTGAAGAATACTAGGGAATCTGGGGCAGGATGAAGTGTGAAGTTTTGTTTTATACAAAGGGGCTTGCTGTATATTCAGTTAATCCAATCTGCCTGTGCTTTTACTGTTGAAAATAAGCACTTCTGGGGTGGGGAAGGTATCCTGCCATTTTGCCTGAGCAAAATAAAGTGAGCAAAACAAAAATAAATGAGGCAGGAAAGAAAAAGAAACAGAGTTGCATTGTTATTGTAGAAGCCCAATTGGGCTTGCTCTGCTCACTTCCACAGATAAAAATGTCTGGAAACTATATAGCAAACTGAAATATCTGTTTCTTAAATCTTATTCAGGATCCGGATATTTGTGCTGTTAAGAAGATGGTTTTCAGGATGCAACTATCTTGTCATACCAGTTACTGCATCTAGCCCCCACAAACTAGCATGATACAATTGTGCCCCATCAAATGTTAGGAAGAAATTCATTGTCACCACTACAGTTGTCACACCTATATATAAATTAAAAGATTTACCTGGCATTATTCAGGCCCTTAACTCAATTTTTTTTAAATAAAATGAAAATGCACATGCTTCATTTAAATCATTACTCAGGGGTGGGGCTGGGGATGAGGGGTTCAGTATGCAGGCTGCTCTGGGAAGAGAGGATAACCCCAGCCCTGTCTCACTGCAGCAGCTTGAGGCCAGGTGAGAAGCACCTCTCCATGGCCGCTGCAGCTCCAGAAGGTACAACCAGGGGAGGGGAGCATGTCTCCTAGTTGGGGCAGGTCCAGGTTCCTCTCCCTTTGTGCTCCCCAGCCAGATTGAGAAGTGCAGCAAACTGTTCACTCCCTGATGAAGGGAAACAGCCAGCAATGTTCCCATATGAATCAAGCGGGAGGGCGCTTCAGTCCCTCCCCCCCCCACACACACACCTTCCCTAAAATGTGCTGGGTGAGGGGTAGGAGGCTCGGAGCTGGACAGTTCCAGATGGGGGAGAGGCCCCCCCACCCCACCCCACCCCAAGCCAGCTCCTTTCCCCTGCAATCCCATACCATAAATTAAAGCAACGTAAAGGTAAGAGGAAGCTGTATACCAAATTGGGTGGTCCTAGCTATTACTGTTTAGGAGGGGTTCTTGAACAGACAGGCAAACTCTTTTAAATATATAGTAGATGTGCCCTGTGATAATTAAACATCTGTCATTTGTATATTTGAATGAATCTCTGGTGCCACCTAGTGGCTAGTTCAATTAATCTCTCGTGTAATTACAAAAGCAATTCTAGAATATAATCTTTTTCCCCTAGTATTGATTGCCCCCCTCCCCAAAAAAATCACTCCGTATAAATTTCAGTCTACCACCATCTTCCTACAATACCTGCCATATTTTAAATAAATGTTGATAATGAACATGACTAAATAAACTTCCACAAAATTTGCAATTCAAATTAGGTTGGATTCGATGACCTCCTGAGGTCTCTTCCAGCCCTATGATTCAATGGGCCTAATTTTTAAATTGGCCTGAAAATGGATGTGTGTGTTTGGGGGGGAAAGGGGTTACATATAAGGACATGTAAACATTGAACTCTCCCAGCTGTAGATTCATTCCAACAGTTACAATAACTATGACCTCATTTGCATCTGCAAAATCAAAAGACTGGATCTGGCTTTTAAAATTTGTCTGTTGAAATCGGAGACAGCGGAAGGGATGCTAATAAAATTCCTAACAAATGTAACAAATAATGTTGACTAATGTAGCTGTCCCTGAATAGTAAATACCCAGTATAGAGTATTTACTGTGAGATTAGAGCTACATGTGACTTTACCATCCAGTGAACAGTGTTTCAATTAGAACCTATTCAAACACAGACAAGGTGGGTGAGATAGTATCTTTGACTGGATCAACTTCTGTTGCTTACCAGTTTGCACATAGTTCTTTTTTAGGTCCAAGAAAGGAATTCCCAGAATCACAGCAAAAAGCAAGATAAAACAAATTGTTTAGCTTAAGTAGTTAGTACATATTGTATGGGACCATTCAAGTAGAGTGGCCCCTTAACACCTCTGCAGACATAACTAAAAGGAGGAATAAGAAGTACGTCTACACTACTGAGTTTCGTCTAGGAAATTAAATGCTGACACACAGATGTTGCTAAAAAAGTTGCCAAAGCATATCTACACTTGCTCCCCCTGTCAACAGATTGTGTCCACATCTTCAGCTCCCGTTGACAGTGGGAGTAATGCACAGTGGGTATATAACCTGTAGGGCCTGGCAAAACCATCTATCCCCAGGTACTTTGGGACAATGAAACAGAGCATAGGGAATTTTGAGATTTGCAAAATGTCACATCAGGCACCACTTTCTTCAGAGGTTTACGATGTCCTTTCGTGCCCTTTTTCCAACTGCCATTCTCTGCTGTGCTCTCTGGCATCTGCAGTGAGAAAGAATGGATCCTGGCCTTCTCTTGCACGCTCTGTTAACTATCGTTAGGTCTACGCACAAGGCAGCAGTGATCATCTGAAAGTTACTGACAGGAAGAATGCCCAGAGGAGCTTGACAGTGTTCAGGATAAAGATAGCAGCAATCTCTCATTGCACATGACATTCAGAACAGCTGTACAAGGTAGATGGTCACTTCTGGACTAGGGAAAGCAGCACTGATTTGTGGTCATGTGGGTGTGGGATGAAGACTATCAATGGCTACAGAACTTCAGGATTTATAAAGAAATCTTCCTGGAGCTGTGTGCTGAGCTGGCCCCCATCTGCGGCACAAGGCCACTTGAATGAGAGCTGCCCTCTCTGCTGAGAAGCACGTGGCAATTGCTGGGTGGAAGCTGGTGATTCCCAATTGCTGTCGGTCAGTTGCAAACCTAGTCTGAAGTGGGGAAGCCTATGGTTGGGGCTGTACTGCTGCAAATGTGCAGAGCAACAAATCCCATTCTGCTAGGGAGGGCCGTGGCTCTGGGAAATGTGTGCGACATAGTGGCTGGCTTTGCAAACGTGGGATTTCCTAACTGTGAGCATGGGAGAGGGGCAATAGAGGGCGCATACATTATGATTTTAGCATCAGCCCACCTTGCCACTGACTACATCAGCAGAAAGGGATACTGCTCAATGGTGCTAAAGGTGCTGGTGGATCACCGTGGGCATTTCACAGACATCAACACGGGGTGCTCTGGAAAGGTGCCTGAAGATGTGTGCATCATGCACCTGGTCTGCACAGAACGCTGCAGGTGGGGACTTTCTTGCCAGACTACAAAATTCCAATGGGGATGTGGAAATGCCCACAAGTGATCCTGGGAGACTCGGCTTACCCCTTGCAGCCCTGGCTCTCAAAACCGTACATGGGGTATCTGGACAGCAGTAAGGAGCATTTTAACAACAGGCTGAGCCAGTGGCGTAGCGAGGAGGGACGGGGGGGAGGGGCAGTTGCCCCCAGGTGCCACGTTAGTAGGGTGCCAATTTAGTTCCCCTCTGCTCCCCCTGTCATCCCTCGGCTAGCCTGCTCCTCCTCTGCCCACCACTACTGGCTGGAGCCTCCTCCTCGCCTCTCCACCCCCAGCCCGACCCTCCATCATCTCCGACAGTGGGTTAGCGCTGGAGAGGGCAGGGGAAGACGTGGTACAAGCTCCCTCTCTCCTCCCAGGGGCGGGCTCAGCCGTGCACCAGGTTCGGGGCCCTGCCGCATAGCCTTTGCCTCCAGTGCGTGGCTGCAGAGTTTGAGCAGTCAGACACTAGAGCTGTGAGAGGGGCTCAAAGGGCTGCAGTCAAAACCAGGAAGGTTTTGAGGGTGCACTTTGAAAACGAGGGGCACTGAAATAAACCTCTGTTACAATTGCTTC
This sequence comes from Pelochelys cantorii, assembly GCA_032595735.1. Lineage (NCBI taxonomy): Eukaryota > Metazoa > Chordata > Testudines > Trionychidae > Pelochelys > Pelochelys cantorii. The sequence goes on from CM064326.1 coordinate 199,105,996, forward strand.
CCATGCGCCTCCCAACAAACAAACAAACAAAAACCCCACACAAATCACAACACACCAGAAATCACCAGAGGATTTGACACTTGTGCCTTGTGTCAACAGATGATAGGGCACCATCATCAACAGGGTGAGCAATACACAATACACTATGGGTATGTATCCCAAAGTGCAGTGTTGTGGAAAGGCAAAATTGGGATTCCCTGAGTCCTCCCATGGTCTCAGCTGCCGGAAGCGGCACCATGAACCCTCTGTGAACCCTCCATGCTGAGGAATGTCAAAACAGCACAGCAGTCTCTCTCTCCACCCTCACAATCTCCCTGAAGCAGCAGTCTGCCTGCCATTGTGTTCTTAATGCAGGGCAGAACAGGAACACTCCAGTACTTTGCTCTTTGTTTGTTTCCCAAAGGGAGCAACACACTCAGCTCTCAGACTTCCTGGAGCTTTGAAAGGGGAGGGTCACATGCCTGGAGGGCAGCAGAGATCAAAACACTGAGCAGAGTGATCAGGGAAGACATTGTGAGACACTGATCGAAGCCAATTCTGTAGACAAAACAAAATAGCAACATCTACACTGGCTCTTTGTCAAGGGAGGGGAAAAGAAAAAGGTCTCTAAGGGGTGGAAGTTTTCTGTTGCCAAAACTGAGCGTTTCCCCCCCACAATAAAAGTCATGTTGCAGCATGTACGCACTCGCTGTTTTGTCACCAAAAGGCAGTTTATGGCAACAAAACTAGGTAATGTAGGCATACCCTAAGTCTCTGACTACCAGGAGCAGATATTGGACGACTAAATGGATCACTTAATAATTGCCCTATTCTGCTCATTCCCTCTGAAGCATCTGGCATTGGCCACTGTTGAAGACAGAATACTGGTCTGCATGAGCCATTGGTCTGGCCCAGTGGGACCATTTTTATGTTCCCACCAGTCTACACAGACCTGGGTCCATTGACATCAGAGTTAATTTATACCACTCAGAGATGAGAATCAGACGCTATAGCTGTTTTCTTACTCTAGCTTATAGCAGTTGTGATCCTGGTGAAATTTCAGCAATACTAATTTACTTTTGTTTTGTTTCCTTCTAAGAGAGCTGCACATTTTTCTAGGAACTGACAGTTTCTGGATAGAAATAAAAAGATTCTGATTGGCACATTTCTACTGAAAGAGGACAAGAAGTTGTTCTGGTGGTTTTTAAATTGGAGTTAAGAGGTGTCTTATACAAGTCCTTCTATGCTAAGCCAAGGCAAGATTGCTCCAAAATACACAATACTGATCCAAATTCAGGATTAACTGTAATGTCAGGACAAAGAAATGCATCCCATTAATTGTGAAGTATTATTCCATCTTTTCACAGTGTCCTAGACTGGGAAGCCAAACAGTCATGAGGATTATAAAGCAATGTAGGTAGTAAAGGGGTGGGAGAGTGATTATATTGGATTAAGTTGATAGAGTAGCTTTCTACCAGCCCTAGCACCAAGTAATATAGTTTCTAATTACTATAGTGGACAACAGTTTCTTATATGAATGAAGTATCTGAATAAAGTGGAATAAATAATGCAAGCACATTGTTTTAGATATTATGGTATACACAGAGAGAGACCAAATCCAAACAGTAAAGACACTACTAGCATGAGAAAAAACAGGTCCAATATAGGTCTCCTTAAAGACAAATCCATCTGATTTTATTTAGACAACCTGTGTGAGGGACTTCACAGTTCTCATTCTCTCCCCTGCTTCGTAAATATTGTTTGTCTGAAGTGCTCATCTTCCTAACAAATGTATTTTAGATTTATTTTATTCTCTTAGGTTCTCCTCAGGCTTATGAAAACACGAGTGCACATGCCTAGTAAACAAGATTGATTGACTTTTGCTCAGTATGTGATTTCGCTTAAGAACTTGGAAGTTCATGGGGATTTGATCATCTATGGAGGCCTCAGTGAACAGATGAATCTAAGAGTATGTCTACACTACAGAATTTTGTTGGAAAAACGGCCATTTTGCCAATAAAACTTGAGGAATGTCCACACTGCAATTGCGTTCTTCCATAAGAAAATGGAAAGAACAGAGGGGGATTTCTGGCATTGGTAATTCCCTTTCTATGAGAAAGAAGCCTTTTTGTGAAAGAGCTCTTTCGCAAAAAGGGATGTGCGGACGGGGACGAGGGAGTTCTTTTGGAAGAAGAGGAAAGAGAAAAAAGCACAGGTGCCCTGGTGGCCACCCCGTCCATAGTAATCACAGCTTACATGCGAGAGAGCGCCCATTCAGTCTGGACGATCTCTTTCTAAAAAGCAGATTGCTTTTTTGATGAACTTTTGCAGTGTGGGTGCTCTCTTCCGAAAAAAGCTTCTTCCTAAAGAAGCCTGTAGTCTAGATGAAGCCTAAGAGAGGAAACATATGGCACTTTGAGATGTTTATTACTCACAAGTTCTCTTGTCTGTATAACAATACAGTGTCCACGTAGGAGTGAAAGAAGATGGATTAGATACCCAAGTACTGATACGGCCCCTACCACTGTAGTATCTGAGTACCTCACAATCTGTAATATATTTATCCTCAACTCCTTTGTGACATAGGGCCCTACTGATAGCGCTGCCCTACCAAATGTATAGTTCATTTTGATCAATTTCATGGTCATAGGATTTTTTTATATGGTAAGTTTCATGAAAAGTTTAAATTTGAAATGTCACAGTGTTGTAATTGTAGGGGTCCTGACCCAAAAAGGAATGGGGGGGCAGTCACAAGGCTATTATAGAGAGGATTGTGGCCCTGCAACCCTTAGTGCTGGTGCTGCCTTCAGAGCTGGGCAGCTGGAGAGTGGTGGCTGCAGGCCAGGAATCTAGCTCTGAAGACAGAGCTACCGCCAGCTGCAGCACAGAGGTAAGGACGACATGGTATGGTATTGCCACCCTTATTTCTGCGCCGGGACTTTCCTTAGCAGCTGCCACTCTTCAGGTGCCCAGCTCTGAAAGCGCAGTACAGAAGTAAGGGAGCCATGGGTTTGGTTTTGCCACCCTTACTTCTGCACTTCTGCTGGTGGAGTGCTGTTTTCAGAGCTGGGCACCCGGCCAATATTACCCTACCCTGCCCCCAGTTGCCCAGCTACGAAGGCAGCACAGAATTAAAAGTGGCAATACTGTGACCCTCCTAAAATAACCTTGTGAACCCCCTGTAACTCCCTTTCAGGGCCCCCAAGTTGAGAAACACTGGTCTCCCCCATGAAGTCTGCATAGTGCAGAGCCGGGATGTCCAATCAGTTCTGAAGCAGTAACCACTATAGGGTATTGTCTACACTGCACGACTACTTTGGGATACCAGAGGTATCCTGAAATAGCTACCCTGCGTCTACACAAGCCGCCCATTATTTCAAAATATTTTTTTAAATAATGGGCATGTTATTTCAGCATCCCAGTAACCTTCATTCCATAAAGGTTAAGGGATGTCTCAAAATAGCACCAGAGGGGTAGCCGTGTTAGTCTGAATCTGCATAAACAACGAGAAGTCCTGTGGCACCTTATAGACTAACAGATTTATTAGAGCATAAGCTTTCATGAACAAAGACCCACTTTGCCATGCATCAATACAGAGAACAGAAATTAACAATTTCTCTTCTCTGTATAACAATATAGTGTCAGCACGTTATTTCGATAGCACATTATTTTGAAATTTGGCACTGTGTAGACAGGCTATTTTGAAATAAGATACACAATTTGCGTAACTTATTTTGAGTTTAGGGTGCTGTGTAGATGCACCCTTAGTAACTACTGCTACAGTGAACTAGCCACACTCAACCGGCCAAATGTGACTGGGGTGTTGGACACCACGAGTATAGGATAAAAGCACACAAAAGGTCAGATTTCATGGGAGCACACCAGATTTCACAGTCCATGATGTGTTTTGCATGGTTGTGAATTTGGTAGGGCCCTAGTTATTACTCCCCATTTTGCAGATGGGGATTTGAGTCACAGAACGAATAAGTGACCTGTGCAAAAAGTCATCAAGGGACTTTGTGACACAGCAAGAGGTGAATTGAGGTTAGAACCCAGACCACTCTTTCCCCACAACAGAGAAAAGAAAGCACCTAAAGATACGATTAGGCAGGCCCTGCAAGTGACCCGGATGATACATCTTTAGAGAAGCCCACCTATTTTTTCCCTAGGAAGTTGGAAAATTAGGCCAATACTTAACCCACTTTGCACAGTCTTTGGGGAGGTATGGCAGGCCACCTCTTTTCCTGGGTCTCAAGGAGTGGCATGACTTCACTCACAGGGAAGTCCCATGAGCCTTTGGGTGTGAGGTCCTGTAATTGGATCTTACAGCTCTTTCTTTTGTCCTTCCCTGTAAAGCAAGAATTTCAGCCCTAGTAAAAAATGCCAAGTTTTGCCTACACATTGTGTCAGGATGTAAAAGAGGTGGGCATACCATAGCAGAAGGAATTACAAGACCCTTTCTGGCTCTAGACAAGTCATTCAGAATTGGGATCATACTAAAAATAGAACATAATCCTCAGTCTGAGTAATCAATAGCCAAAGCTCCAGCAATGGGTTAAGTCTGACCTTATACAACTTCCATAATTCTGCTGGGCACAGGAGAGGTATGCAGGAGATCAGGCACCCTGGCCAAGAAGAAAACATTTAACTAGTTTCAACTGATATTGTACCTCCTCAATTGCGTTCTTAGCTATACGGGATATTCGAGAACAGTGTTTCTCAACCAGTGCTATGAGTACCCTTAGGGGTACTCGAGAGAAGTCTGGGGGGTACGTCAACACAACTGAAATTTGGAGAAAACTTTATTTTTGTTTTAAGTTTTACAGCCCTTTATTATTTTTGTACTTTACACCCAAAAATTTCATCACCTGCCCAGCTACGATTAAGTTGTTTAAACAAATGTGTTGCAATGATAGAGAAAAAAAATTCTGTGTCTGAAAATGGTAGGTACTAGAGGTACTTATTTCTTTTTAAAAAGGGGGTACTTATTTTTAAAGGGGTACTTTATAAAAAAAAAAAAAAAAAAAAAAAAAGGTTGAGAAGCACTGGTCTAGAACAGACAAAGTAGAAAAAATAATCTTAAATTGCCAGCAATGTTTTTCACTACATCAGTGGTGTGACGGACAAATCTCTTCTGCTTACACAAGAAAATCCATCTGTTCAGGCATTTTGTTTAAATGCTTTATACGTTCGAGAGGTGTGCAGAGAGGTGGAGGGAGAAAGGGCAGGGAGAGGGAGACATAATGGGCCTCCATTTTTTTCTCCCAGTTATGATTCCTATATATTATTCTGATTTAAGCAATGAAATTCATTTTCAAAATTGTGGAGATGGTAGAGGCTTTGGATAATGTGCAATAGAAATCCAGGATAACTGAAAGCCAGACATTTTACATCAGAACATCATAAGAACATAAGAACAGTCATCGTGGGTCAGACCAAAGGTCCATCTAGCCCAGCATCCTGTCTGCCGACAGTGGCCAGCACCAGGTGCCCCAGAGGGAATGAACAGAACAAATAAACATCAAGTGATCCATCCCCTGTGCGGTCGCCCATCCCCAGCTTCTGGCAAACAAAGGCTAGGGACACTATTTTGGCTATTATCCATTGATGGACATATGCTCCACTAATTTATTTAATTCTTTTTTGAACGCTGTCATAGTCTTGGTCTTCACAACATCTTCCGGCAGAGAGTTCCACAGGTTGACTTTTGTTTCTTTTAAATCTGCTGCCTATTAATTTCATTTGGTGACTCCTAGTTCTTTTGTTACAAGAAGGAATAAATAACTTTTCCTGATTTACTTTCTCTACATCAATGATGATTTGTATAGACCTCTCTCAGCTCCCTTCTTGGTCATCACTTTTCCAAGATGAAGTCCCAGTCTTATTAATCTTTTCCGATACAGCAGCCATTCCATATCTCAAATCATTTTTCCTTTTTTCTGGAACTTTCCCAATTCCAATATATCTTTTTTGAGATGAGGCAACCACATCTGCTTGCAGTACTCAAGATGCAAGTGTATAATGGATTTATAAAATTCTCTCTTATTCTCTCTCTCTTTCTTAATGATCCTCAATGCTGTTTCCTTTTTGGACTGCTGCTGAACATTGAGTGGATGTTGTCAGAGAACAATCTATAATAACTCCAAGATCCCCTTCATTTTATATGTATTGTTAGAATTGTGTTTTCCAATATGCACTACTTGACATTTATCAACATTAAAATTCATCTGCCATTTTGTTGCCCCGTTTCCACAGCAGAGTGCGAAGATCTCACAAACCTTGGTTTTAACTATCTTGAGCAGTTTTGTATCATTTGCAAATTTTTACCCCTTTCTCCAGCTCATTTATGAATATGTTGAAGAGGACTGGTCCTAGCACAGATCCCTGGGGAACACCTCTCTCGATTCTGAAAACTGATCATTTCTTCTTACCCTGAGTTTCCTATATTTTACCAGTTACCAGTCCATGAGATGACCTTCCCTCTTCTCCTATGACAGCTTACTTTACTTAAGAGCTTTTGTTGAGGGACCTTGTCAAAGGCTTTCTGGAAATGTAAATACACTTATAGCCACTGGATCCTCCTTGTCCACATGCTTGTTAACCCTTTCAAAGAAAATTGGTAAGGTATGATTTCCCTTCCCAAATACCAACAAACCTTTCCCAACAAATTGTGTTAATTTATGTGGCTGATCATTCTATTCTGTACTATAGTTTCAAGCAGTTTGCCCAGTACTGACGTTAGACTTACTGACCAATTGCCATGCTTACCTCTGGAATCTTTTTTGGTACAGAAGATTATTTAAAGGATGGGTTACACACCACAGTTTGTAATTCTGCAATTTACGTGGAGTTTCTTTGGAACTCTTGGGTGAATCCCATCTGATGCTGGTGACTTATTACTGTTTAGTTTATCAATTTGTTCCAAAACTTCCTCTAATGACACCTCAGTCTGAGATAGTTCCTCAGATCTGTCACCTAAAAAGAATGGCTCAGGACTGGGTATCTCCCTCACGTCTTCAGCCATTAAAACCAAAACAAAAAATGTAGCATCCTTTAGCATCTCAGGTATCCAGTGGCCTCAAGGGGCCTTTAGCAGCCTCCCTGCTTCTAATGAACTTAAAAAAAAAAAAAAAAAAAGTGCTGTTACAGATTGGACCTCCCTGGTCTGACACCTGTGGGACCCGACTGGTTCCAAGTGAAGGATTTTGCTGGACCTGGGGAGGTCATTTCTGGACCCCCTGCTGCCAGCTCCACACCTGCCCTGTCACCCCACTGGGCTTCCTAGCTCCCTGAGCAACCCAGCTGGGTTGTGCGCCAGGCTCTCTGCTCCCTTTTGTCCTGCCCCCACAGCCCAGCTAGGCTGCGTGCCAGCCTTCCCAGCACCTGCCCCTCCCACCTCAACTGAGGCACACACTGGGCTTCTGGACTTCCACTCCCCCCAGCCCAGCTGAGCCGCACTCCAGGCTCCTGGGCAGCCACACACTGGGGCTCTGGGACCCACCAGGCAGCTGTTGCCACTGCTGCAACTCCCTACCCCTCCAGGCAGCCATGCAGTGGGTCTCCCAGGCCCACAGGGGAGCCTGGCCATCAGCTTGCTTGTGAATAGCCAACTGCCATGCCCTCCCCACAGGGATCCCTGCTGCTGGCCCCCCACCAGGACTCTCTGGTCCTGCAACATCCGTGCTGGACCACAGATGTTGCTGCACCAGGGAATCCCGGTTTAGAGAGTTTCAACCTGTAGAAGAGTATGGAATTACTCTCCAGAGAGATTCTGTGGTACAAGTTTGGTTCATTTTACCAGCATTTGATGGCAAAGTGCTCAGTGCAAGAGTCATTGTACAGACATGGATCCATTTTCCTTCTGCACTGGCCTGTTTTAATAGCTCCTTGCGCCAGAATTAGTGTCTGTGCTGGCCAGGACCTCATCCTTATTAATGCTCTGGAAAAGCATTTACCCTCTTTGTCAGTTAACATTACACTGCACTGGTTAGTTCCAGAAGGGATATCCTATGAGGCAACAGCAGAGGCAGACTCTTCCTTCCCTCTGTAAGTCCTGAGTTGGCACAGTGTTCCCTGGCAGTCTGTCAACTGCCTTCAAAAACACCTTTAAACTTTAAAAGTACTTCACATTTTAATCAATATTTATATCTCTGGCAAGCACATTGCAGTCCTCATACATTGTGTGTATATATTTCCCATTGCTGCCATCATACAGTTCCTAGCATGACCTAGTGCCTACTTAAGACAGGTCTCTGGAGGCACTTCTTTAATTCATCACTCATGAACTAACGGCTTGACATTGCTGTGGCCTTCTGCTTCCATGAATGATGGCGCAGTTTGCTCCTGTTAGTATTTCATGCTCAGCAGCAGTTCTGAGACTTCTGAGGCTCTGAGCACTGCAGAATCCTTCAGTGGTCTCTAAAGCCAGGCCTGTATCTTGCTAGATCCTCGAAGCTAGAGTGGGCAATCCATTGTGTAACACATCACGGCTAGAATGGTCAGAGATGTTTAATGAAATCCCCCTGTGGTACTTTCTGGAGGTCTCACACTATGCTTAGGGATTCAGTGGCAAGTCAATCAGGTGTTTTCTCTCAGAGGCAGAGTCCCAAGCACGAGGCTAAGTTATATTCCACAAGTAGGTCAACGTATGTCTAGGCCACAGCCTTATTCTCTCAGTGGTCCCTCACCTCCCCGCTACCACTCCCAAACCACTAATGAAATGATTAGTGAAGTCTTAAGAGAATGGCAATCTAGCAACATGTGTAGCATTTCAGTTCAAAGTGCTGCCAGTTCAGAGATAGCAGCTGTTAAAGTTTAGATTATATCTCAAGTAATGAACTTCAGCTTTTCTGGCTCTGGATGCTGTCGCCTCCACCCATTTCTAATGCGTATATCTCTGGCAGGGTGCAGTCAAGTCAAGTCAGAGATGTACATTTTAAAGCTTAGTAACCTTCCAATCAGAAGGCTGGCCTCTGTTTTGCTTGAGGCTCAAATACACAGTATCAGCATGAAAAGAACACGGCACCAAACAGGCTCCTTTCCAAATACGTTCATTTCACTGACTAAAACTGCATCACCAAAAGCAAAGGCTCCAAATAACGGTTAAAATTCAAGCCTCTTGTAAAGTGTTTAACACAAAACATAATGTTACTAAAGAAGATCTGCCGTGTTTTCTTGCACCACTCTTTACAGCTGGGGAAAGAACAAGCACAATAAAAGCATATAGCCAGCTCCACAATGTACAAGGTAGTTTGGTTAAATTATAGAAAGGGCTAAGACATAGCTTATCAATGTCATGTTATCTGGTGAAACAGGCTATGATTATTAAACTACTCAAAATATCAAAGCCATGTGTGTCTGTTTACTATTACGTTGCAAAGGAGAAAGAAGTATAAGCGTGAGAGAATACAACAATGAGCTCCCTATGTACTGATAGAGCTATGCGGCCCCCCCTTATTTCCTCATCCAAAGGGCAAAAGAAATTCCAGAACACAAAAACCTCAGAGATTTATAGACCCTATTGCACAGCTGACACTTGGCCAGCAGAGCTTCTGAGCAGGCCAAAAGAGAAGTAGTCTTTTCCTCAGGTATGAAGTGGGCTGGCCAATAGCATTGACTGAGATGTGGTGAAGATATCAACAAAACTTTTACATTCCCACTTCCAACTAAAGAGTCCTTTGAAGTATGATCAATTGATTTCTTGAATGCTTAAGACAAGTACACTTCTGTGGGAAACTGGATACCATGTTTTCATAAATTCCTTCAAAAACAATATAGTCAAAACATAGATCTGCATATGTGCTTTTAATTTAATAGTCTGGCTGTTTTATAGATTTTGCCACCACCCCATCCCTATAGAATAGATAGTCATACAGAGAACTAAAACCTGAAATAAAGGGGATTTTTACCACTGATTTTAACAAAACAAAGATTTGGCTCTTTGAAGGCTGAGATTCATGCCAGAGGGCCAGCAGTATCTGAGTGGTGCATAGGAATTGTGCTGGTCTTCTGTACAGGGATGAAATTCACCCCCAAGTGAACTAAGCTGTGGATCAATTTTGAGGTAGAAATTGGATCAGATCCAGTAACATTCCAGCCAAACCTCCACTTAAAAAGGGGGCATTTTCATAATTATTGTGTTTTTCTACCCCCCAAAAAATGAGTGCTTTCCATTTTCAACCTCGGCCAGGCCTACTGACTGCAATTCTGGGTCCCAGAGCAGAAGTCAATGGATCCCCTGGCCCCTTCTCTTGGCTGGGACAAAAAGTTTGCCACCCCCCCCCTTCCCATCTGGAACCAAAAGCTCGCCACACACCCTTGCCTGGAGAAGCACACGCACCCCCACCCTCCACCCACCCAACAGAGGAGCTCTGGTGTCATCCCATCCCCCCCAAAATCAGCTCAGATGAGTCCCAGGGCAGCCGTGTTGCACCTCCTCTCCCTTTCTTGGACCTAACCTGCCTGCTCTGGGGAAGCTATAGCAGTGTTTCTCGATTGGAAGATTCTTTTGATGTGCCCCGTGAGGGTTCTGGGGCCAAGTAACCCCACCTCAGAACCTGCATGACATATCCAAGGCACAAGATGCTTTTCAGCAGAGCTACAATGGCAGCAACCAGGGCCCTTTATACCTCCCTGTTGGCAGGCCCGCCCTCAGTAATACTGGCAAACACGTATCAGAGGAGTGGCTGTGTTACATGTTTGCCAGTAGAACAACTGCCTTACGCCTACCCACACAACATCAGTTTCCACAATATCTATTTCTGATTCTGTATTCTACCTGAAACTTTATTCAGAGAATTTCCAGAGCTATATCATAACAAGAGGTGTCAGCTAACTTAGTTGAAAATTCTGGTCTTTTCCACCTCAAAGTCTGAAATGAAGAAAAAAATAGCTAGGAAAACTCTGCAACAATATTGCATTAAATCAGTTTTGCATGCCCAAAATAAAAAGCACACAAATAGCCCCCTACATCTATACGTGTGTAAAAGAAGTTACTTTCACCAGAAAATATTTTATGACTACAATGTCAATGCTACATCAATCCAATATATTGTTTAATACTTTCTATTGAGGATTATGGTAGTTTATTTCAGAATCATATTTTATCACAATCCAACCCAAATGCATGGTAACACATCATCATTTTTTCTAAATATTCAAAAGTAAATCATTGTCAGCTGACTACTCTAGAGACTCTGTATCAGGAAAGAAATACAAAAGCAAAAGGGTTAAAAAGACAAGACACAGCTATTTGTCAAAGAGCAAAGTGGTGAAATGGGAAGGAACATAAGGACAGGGTGTGCAATGTGTATAAGGGTGCAATGAAAACAGATCTAGATGGTTAAATTAGAGGGCTGAAGTACAGTGGGTATAATTTTTTTTTTATAAATATATAAATTCATCTGAAAGCTTCAAGCAAACCTCCATCCTGGTTGCTATTACAAATAATTTGAGTAGTTAGCCGGTCTGATGTGACAGATGCTGACTGAGGCATAAATTCCTGGTTTGTCTCTCTCCACTAGTATTTCATGGCTAGTTTAGCATCTTTATTACTGTCATAGCACCCACCAGCTCCAATGAGCCTTGGGCACCAGAGCCGGCCCACAACATTTTGGCACCTGAGGCAGGGAGCTCAAATGACGCCCCCATGCCTCCTCGCTGCACCAGCAGCAGACAATTTTCTACACACTAGTGGCACCCCCCCCACACACACAGTCTGTCACCTGAGGCGGCCGCCTCAGTTCGCCTCATGGTAAGGCCAGCCCTGTTGGGCGCCATTGTTCTAAGCTCTGTACAATCACATAGTGAGATACAGTCCCTGCCCCAAAGGCCTTACTATCTAAATAGACAAGAAACACAAAGCTGCATGCAATTCCAAAATATTACATGTTTTTAAACTCTCTGTAGGATGTTGACCTTTTTACATCAGTTTATGAGTAGACAGAAGAATTTTTAATCAATATTATCTGCTTTAATCTAATCCTTGCCAGAATTTTGCAAGGTTTTTGCTAATGCCACGCATAAAAATAAAATAAATAACAGTCTCCTGGAGTGATATTGCATTTGTTTAAATAAGACAGCTGAAAATAATCATGAGTTTGCTCCATTTCCTCTCTCAAATGCTGCCTTTTTGATGCTTTACTGGCCTAGCTTGATATTTACTGCATCCACTTCAGCAAAAATCTACATTGGAAACAGTATCAAAAGAATATTATCAGCCACAGACATGGACTGCTTACAATCCCACAGGCTCTGAAGGTGTTTAGTTGTGGGCCAAAGCAGTCCCCGTTGGATTATTATTAAAGATTAAGCAAGTGAGCTGAAAGAGTGAAATTATGGCTTGATTCTAAGCAGAGAGCTATTAAAGCTCTTCAATCTCACTTAATTCCTCTATCCTATCTTTCTCTAAATTCCTAACAAGTAATTTTTTGTTGGCACCTCTTCCTTTGGACTGAAATTCACCCTTTGTTCAGGACCAGTACAGGACTAGTCCCATTTAAACTTTGAGGGGTTCAAACCTGCAAATGCTTAGAGCGGTGATGGGCAACCTAGGCTAGTGAGGCCCGGCAGGCCTCAAAATTGTCCTGGGCTAGGGTAGTTTTGCCAACTGCACTTGCCTATCTAGAATTTGCAGGGTGTGCTGGCTGAACCATAGACGCGCTTTGATTGGCTGTAGAGGGAGTGCATGGCTCTCACAGTCAATGTTGTGTGCAGTCAGCATGCACCTTGCCTCACGTGTCCTTGCTTTATGTGCGTGTATCATTTTAATAATACTGGTAGAGGGAAAAAAACTACACAAACAGAAACCAGTGGAATGTGACAACGATGGGCATGGGCAACAGTACACAAAATTCTCCCAGGCCACACACACAACCCCAATGGGCCATTTGCAGCCCATGGGCCACACATTGCCCACCACTTGCTTAGAGCCACAAGAAACTTTAGTCCCACTGAAGTCAACTGATATGACTGCTCATGTGTAAGGTTATGCATGTATAAGTGTCTTCAGGATCAGACTCTAACAGTGTGATTTTTCTCCTGTTGTGAAGTGTGTTACCGGTTTCAATAAGTATATGACAGGATCCTAAAAAATTCTCAGCAAAATGTGGTCTACTGGGACAGTCACTGTGCCCTGTAACTTATTTGTTTCCTCAGCCTGGTAAAACAGATCCTCTGTAACGTTCATTAGGGAGCCCTAGGATTCTCTTTTTTATTATGTTTGTACAGCTTCTACTGGGGACCTGGTCCATCACTAGGGCTGTTAGGTGCTATGATAATGCAAATAAACAATAAATTTGTGAAGCCTGTTCATGTTTGAAGATATGACTAAGCCTCTTTACCTAGTTAATAAACTAGTCTCAATCCATATTGGGCATCCATTCCCCAACAAAAGAAAGCACTGGAATGTTTCCCAAGGTTGAAGTTCAGTCAATGACTACAACTTCTAAAGTGCTACAGTAACACACATATTATAAGACAATTACACATTTCTTCCTGGACAAAACACTTGTGGCTGACAGATTTTCTGTTGATTAGTTTACACCTCCTCCTAGCTACTACTTTCCCTCATTGATGGTAAGCAGGAGTGGTGTAACTATGAAGACTAACAGGATGAACATAGCTCCAAATGACTGAGTGCTGTGGCTGTATATGTCCAGAATTTATAAAAATAGTGATTATTTTCTTAAAGGGCACAAATGATGCAATTAACACCAGTCCAAAAATAAAAAAATCAGTCATTCAGATAATTATGGAGATGATGTAAGAACAGTATTCGCTTCTAAACCACATTAAAAACATCTTTAAAATGACAAGACAGGGAAAATGTATATCCCAGTTGATAGTCAATGAGGCATGGAGAATTTTTTTAGGAAACGTTTCATAACTAACAAATTATCAGCTCCTTGGGACAGGAGGTATTTCCCAGGAAGAGTCTATATGGCAGGAGTGGGGAAACATGATAAAGGAGGGCAATAGCAATATATCAAAATGAATGTTTTTCCAACTATGATCCTAGAGGGGCAGCCATGTTAGTCTGTAACTTTAAAAAGAATGAGTAGTCCTGTGGCACGATAGCCCTGGTCTACACTACCCTTTTTTTGAAATAACAAGCGGAACATCCACACTACTAAACTGGTTATTTCAAAATAACTCCTGCTTTCCATGAGGAATAAAGCTCATTTTGAAATCACTATTTTGGAATAGCGGTAGTGTGGACGCTCCACTGCTGCTATTTGGAAATAGCTTCTCCCCAGGGCCATTCAAAGTAATTACTCCCCAGTGCTTCCTGGGGCTCTTAGTTGAGGTAGTACATCCATATTAAGGGAGCCTGCCTTGGACTAATGTCAAGGCTTGCCTGTAGTGTGGACACACTATTTTGAAACAGAATAACTTCCAAAATAACTTCCTAAATAAATTATTTTGAAATGATTTACTAGTGTAGACATACCCTTAGAGACTAACTATATATATATATATATACACACACACACACACACACACACACACACACAATCATGAGTTTTTGTGGGCAAAACCCACTTTGTCAGATGAGATGAGCTTGAGCAATGGTGATGGGGTCCATACACTCAGGGAGCCAGGTCCTCATGGGGTATCAACAGGTATAAATCCAGTGACTTTCACTTTACACCAGTTGTTGATCTTGTACATAGATTAGCTAGATTAAATGAGGTATAGAAGCATTTGTTAAAACTCAGCTTATAAATACATTTATTTGTATAGTATTTTTTAAGATAAATTTGGGAAAAATAGCATGGAAAATAAAATCTACTCTGTTCAAAATTAAGAAAGCTGGCCTATCTGAATTTAACACTGTTGTGTAAAAAAAGAAGAGAATGTCCTACCACGATTAAAGGGAACAAAACAAACAACATGCCAAAAAAAGGAATTAAAAGTAAAAAAGACACCCACAAAATGAGGAGACATATGTTTAAACTTCCTCACTCTATTTTCCATCTAACAGGCTGCTTATGGCATGTTTTGTCTTCTGAATTGAGACACTTCCTTGGAGCGTTTGAATTAAGATAGGGAAAGTATGCATGAGGTAGGAGTCTTCCTTTCCAATGGAAAAATCCTTCCAATAAAAATTGTCCGAAAGACGGGAGGTACTTTCAAGAAAAATATTTTACAAACTTTTTTAAAACACTGTTTGCATATCTCTTGGATGGGGAATTTGGGTGTTTGAGTAATGGTAATGTAAGAACACAAAGAAAAGTAAGGGAGACAGACGCTGCCTTTTTCGACAGTGTTATCAAAGCACAGTGAACGGAAATACTGTAAGTGGCATCTCCAAGTTCTTTTCTTTTTATAAAAAGCAAAAGGCCGTAAAGCAGCAGGAAGGCAAGAAGAAAACACACTGTGTGCACCATCAAAGTGAGAAAATGAACAGACATTACTTGCCAGTTTCAGGAACTAGCAAGTGAGACAATTTTTTCTGACAAGGGGGTGAGCCATAATACCATGGGATTGTATTAGGGAGTCACAGAGAACAATAGAAGTTTTCAACCCAAGATCACATAAAAATACTTCGGAGTCTGGTGTGGCTTTCTAACTGCTGCTTCTGGAGGATCCACTGCTGTCCCCAAATAATTGTTAAAGAAATACTGAAAGATCAAGATTAGATTTTGTATCTGCGGTTATTCTAAAACACAGCCATGGGGATGTGCAGCACAAAGAATAGAACTGCTCTCTTCGGAAGGTTTTTTGGGTGTGATGGCCAGTCGATGGTTAATCGCTCTTGACTGTTGACTCAGCCTTTAAACCCTCTCCAGCTATTAATTTCAGCACTTAAGATCTCTGCATAAGTCATCTGTCAGCACATCACAAAATATCACATTAAATATTCTGATCCAATCATGATTGGCTTCACACACATACATTTAAAGCAATATAGAGGAAACAGAGAAAACAGATTGTTGAGGTTTCTACAATGAACTAGTACAATACTATCAAAAACTTGGCTAGTGAGGATTTACAGGGTTCAGTATTATTTTATAGTGGTTTTACCAGTATTATTTTATAGTGGTTTATACCATGACTGTTTAATTTGTTCTTTCATCTTCTTCCCTTGCCCCTATATTTATTCACAATTTCTGTGGTTGATTTCTTGACTTGTGTATTTTCTATTGAATGTAAAGAGGAACAAACAACAATGAAAGTTTCCTTGTGCAGTTGATGGATTTCCACTCATCTGAGGAAGTGGGTTCTGCCCACAAAAGCTCATGATACTATATGTGGGCATATTTATATACAATATATATTTGTTAGTCTCCAAGTGCCACACAGTTATCCCTCTGAGACTTTTAAACAATGAAAGTGTTTTCTAACTGGCAGTAGCTGAACACAGCAGCTGCTGCTTGCAGGCAGCTTCCAGAACAACAGCTCTATGTTGACAGACAAGCTGACAGCACCCTCCTTTGAGTAATTTATGTATTTCAAATTGATAGGCTTTTATTTTTTTTTTTCCCTTTGGAGAGAAAGGAAAAAAAACAACAACTCTCATTTAAGTCAAAGAGAGTAGCTTGATGCAGGATAACACATTTAATGTCAAACCCAGCTTGCCAGGACGTGTTCTTTCCCACCTAATATGAATTCAGTATTAATTAAGGGCCTAATTCTGATGCCCTTCTACTAGGTAAATTCTGAATGATATCAACAGGAGCTTTGTCTGGACAAAAAAATAAATGGAGTGGACCCACAATGGGATTTCCCAAAAATGAAAATCCAGAGCTGAGCTTGCAACCCCCTTACTCATGCGAGTAGGCTTGAGTCTAGACTGTACTCTAAAATCGAAATAAGCTAAGCAAAAAGTTTGCATAGCGCAAATTGCGTATCTTATTTCGATTTTATTTCTAAAATAGCCTATTTCAAAATTTGGCACATCTACATGGTGCTGAATTTTGAAATAAGACATCCCTTATTCCTTGCGGAACAAGGTTTACCGGGATACCGACATAGTCCGTTCTTTATTTTGAAAATTATTTCGAAATAGCGGACATGTTCCTTGGCTGCATTCCTTGGTTCCTTGAAGTCTAGACGTACCCTTATTGTCTTCAGTGGGACTATTCATAAGAATAAGAGTTTGTAGGATGAGCTCCAAAACCACAAAGGGCTGACCCGTCTTAGGGCTGAAGTCCATCACAAAACAGCTACTGGCTTCAAACGAGAAAGGGATTTGGGTCCCCACCACAGATTGTTCCTCTTCAGCTTTTAATTGCTGACAAATGAAATCAGCCTGTGCCTAGTCTGTTATTTCACCGTGTCTCAGACAGTAATTGCAAGCTAGAGGAAGCCAGTATAAAGCTAGTGTCAAACTGAATACCCCTCAGGGATTCTCCGCCTTAGCTGCACATTGCCTGTCTCAAACATTTATTGCAGGGAAGTCATTTCTCAGTAGAAGACGGATGAAATTAAGCACAATTTCCATGCTAACAGCAAAGTCTCACCAGACAGACTGTATATAAATGATTTCCTATCACAAGTCCCACATGAATGAATTTCAATACATCCATGTACTCTCTACATAGATTAAAATAGTGGTGGTACCTTTAGGGTACACAGAGGTCTTCTAAAGGTTACATCAACTCATCTAGACATTTGCCTGGTTTTACAAACAGTCTACAAAAAAGAACAAGTCAGTACAAACAATTGTCATACAGATAATGACTTGTTTCTACTGGTCTGTCTATTTACTGAAGTACTGTACCATGTTTATAATTTATTTTATAGTTATATGCTAAAAGTGAGAAAGTAAGCCATTTTTAGTAATAGTGTGCAGTTACCCTATTATACTTTTATGTCTGATTTATAAACAAGTCATTTTTAAGAGAGTTGAAACGTGGGGTGTGCAAGATAAGTCAGACTCCTGAAAAGGGTACGTACAGTAGTCTGAAAAGATTGAAACCCCCTGGTTCAAAATGTTATTGTTCTTAAATTAACATAAAAAAAGTAGTTGCTGGTATGTTCTGTTTAGACCTGAGTTGCCACCGATTACAGTAAATAACCAGAGGAATGTCCTTCTTAGTTCTCTCAGGAGGAAAAAAAAAAGTATTGGGAAAGAGAGGTACACTGACCGCTTAGCTAAACTCCTCATCTGAAACTTCATCAGATCCTGTCAAAATGAATCTAATTTGGAGAACAGTCACTGGTCTTTGCTTACCAGGAGCTTGATCTCCCTAGGGTTGATCTAGTGGGTCTAGTAAGGACACGCTAAGTCAACTGCTGATTGCACTCCCATTGACTCTGGTACTCCACTAGGTCACAAGTAGTAAGGGAACACCACAAAGAGTAAGGGGACGAGGAGGGGGGATGCTGCGGTAAGTAAAAAAAACGGTTACTTATCTCGTCACTGTTGTTCTTCGAGATGTGTTGCTTATATCCATTCCAGTAGGTGTGCGTGCGCTGCGTGCACGGTCATCGGAACTTTTTTACCCTTAGCAGCACCCGTTGGGCCAGCTGGGGAGCCCCCTAGAGTGGCGCCGGCATAGCCGCGCATATATACCCCTGCTGGCCCCAACCCAGCTCAGTTCCTTCTTGCCGGAAACTCCGACGAAGGGGAGGCGGGCGGGATTGGAATGGACATAAGCAACACATCTCAAAGAACAACAGTTACGAGGTAACTAACCGTTTTTTCTTCTTTTAGTGTTTGCTTATGTCCATTCCAGTAGGTGATTCTCAAGCCATAACTATGGAGGTGGGGTCAGAAGTCTAGATAGTGACAGATTGTGGCACAGCCATCCCCACAGCCGCCTCCTGCCGGGCCTGCTATGAGATAGCGTAATGCATGGTGAACGTGTGCATGGACGACCACGTGGCCGCCCTGCATATATCGAGGATTGGCCCCTGGGCTAAGTACGCTGTGGACGATGCCCAGGCCCTAGTGGAATGGGCAGTCACTTGGGGCACTGATTTCCCTTTCAGCTCGGAACACGCCCTAATGCAAGCAGTGATCCATGAGGAGAGACATTGCGCCAAGACCGGCAAGCCCTTCATTCTCTCCACTATCGAGACAAAGAGCTGTGTGGACGCTCTTGTCCTCTCTAAATAAAATGCCACTGCTCTCCTAACGTCCAACGTGTGTAGTGCCTGCTCCCTTCCATCCGCATGAGGTTTAGGGTAGAATACCGAGAGATAGATCTCTTGTGACATATGAAACGGGGACACTACTTTGGGTAGGAAAGCTGGGTGAGGGCGGAGGGTCACCTTGTCCCTGGAAAACACCATATACGGCAGTTCTGAGGACAGGGCCCGCAACTTTGAGACCCTCCTAGCCGAGGTAATAGCCACCAGGAATGCCACCTTCCAGGATAGGTGAGACAGGGAACAGGTAGCGAGTGGCTCGAACGGGGCCCCCCCATGAGCCCGCGAAGCACTAGGTTTAAATCCCACTAGGGAACAGGCTGCCTGACCTGCGGATATAGCCTGTCCAGGCCCTTCAAAAACCTCGACTATCAGTAGGGCAAATACCAAGCGCCCTCGCTCACCCTGATGAAAGGCCACAATGGTCGCCAGGTGCACTCTAACCAAGGAAGTAGACAGCCCCTGCTGCCTGAGCTCCAGCAGATAGTCTAAGACACACTGTGTAGGGGCCGCAAAGGGGTCCACCTCCCGCTCCCCAGCCCAAGAGGAGAACCTCCGCCATTTAGCCTGGTAGGTAGCCCTAGTAGAAGACTTCCTATTTTCCATCAGTACCCTTTTCACCGGGTCCGAGCAGAGGAGCTCCTCCCCCCTCAGCCACTGATCTTCCAGGACGTGAAGTGTAGGGAGTGCAGGTCCGGGTGACAGAGAAGACCTTGCCCGATGTTCTGAGTGAGCAGGTCTGGGACCTGTTCTGAGTGAGCAGGTCTGAGTGAGGATGGGGTCCTCCATCACGAGGCCCCGTAGGGTTGTGTACCAGTGTTGGCGGGGCCACGCCAGGGCAATGAGGATCAATGTTGCCTGGAACTTCCTGACCCGTAAGAGGACCTTGTGAATAAGGGGAAATGGGGGGGAAATGCGTATAGGAGGCCCTTGGGCCATCGCCCTATCAGGCATCCCCCAGGCACCCGCTCCCCCTCCCCCTGTACGAATAGAACAAGGGGCATTTGCTGTTGCTGCTCGAAGCAAACAGATCGAGAAGGGGAGCACCCCACCTCAGGAAGAGTGAGCTGACCACCTCCTCCTTAAGGGACCACTCGTGGGCCGCAAAAGCTCTGCTGAGCTGGTCCGCCAGGGTGTTGTCCACCCCCGGCGGGTAGGTTGCCTGCACGTATATGTCATGCGCCATGCATAACTCCCAAAGGGCCATTGCCTCGTGGCACAGGGGAGAGGAGCGAGCACCACCCTGTCTGTTGATATAGTACATAGTGGCTGTGTTGTCTATCTGGACCGACACACAGTTTCCGCGGAGGCGAGGGAGAAACGCTATGCATGCGAGCTGGACCGCCCGCAACTCCCGGACATTGATATGCAGCCTCCTCTCCGCTTTGGACCACATACCTTGAGTCCTCAGGTCATCCAGGTAGGCTCCCCAACCTGCTTCCAAGGCGTCCGTACCCAACTGCAGGGCGGGGAGGGGGGGCGCAAACAGTCCCCTGCTGCACACCTCCTCCTCCCTTGTCCACCATTCCGGTGCCGACAGGATTGCTGGCGGGACGGTGACCATCCTGTCCACGTGGTCCCACGCCGGCCTGTAAACGCTCAACAGTCAAGACTGGAGCAGGTGCAGTCTCAACCTGGCATGCTGAAGCACGTAGGTACAGGCTGCCATGTGCCCCAGGAGTTTCAGACACCGTCTCACTGGTCAGGGGGGCAGTCTGAAATTCCTGGACCAACCCCCTGATCGTTTGGAACCTGGCGCCCGGGAGGTAGGCTCTCCCCATCGTTGCATCCAGTTTTGCCCCCATGAACTCGATGACCTGCGTGGGGGTTAGGGTTGACTTCGCCTCATTTACGCAGAGCCCTAATCTGTCCAAGTTCTGTCTGGTCAAAAGTATGGACCGCTGAACCTGCTCCCTGGACCGTCCCCGGAGGAGCCAGTCGTCCAGATAAGGGTAGACATGGACCCCTTCCTTCCTTAGCATGGCTGCCACTACTGCCATGCATTTTGTGAACACCCTGGGGGCTGTGGAGAGGCCAAAGGGGAGCACCACGAACTGGTAATGGTCCCCCATTACCGTGAATCTCAGGAATCTCCTGTGATGAGGGGAAATGGAAATAGGCATCTCGAAGGTCGAGGGCAGCAAACCAGTCTCCCTGATCGAGACATGGGATAATGGAGGCTAGCGTCACCATTCTGAACTTTTCCTTCCTTATGAAGGCGTTCAACCTTCTGAGGTCCAATATGGGGCAAAGGCCCCCCTTCGCCTTGGGAATGAGGAAGTAGCGGGAGTAGAAACCCTTCCCCCTGAAGGCCACAGGAACCTCTTCTACTGCCCCCAGCGAGAGGAGCGTGGCCACCTCCTGGCGGAGGAGGTGCTCGTGAGAGGAGTCCCTGAAAAGGGACAGGGAAGGGGGTGGGGGATGGCGTAGGGAGGGAAAGGAACGGGATAGAATATCCCCTTGCCACCACCTCGAGGACCCACTGGTCTGACAAAATAGCCACCCAAGCCTGGTAGAAAGGGAATAGCCTGTCCGCAAAGGGTCGATTTAGGGCCGTGACTGGATTGCCGTCATCGTTCGCACCATCAAACACCCGACTTGGGGCCCTGGGGCTTGTGCGAATGCCCCTGGTTGTTATCAGAGCCCGACCTGGAACGCCTCCTGGCATTCCTGTTATTGCCACCCCGGGACCTACGCATGTTGTCGAACCTGGCCCCCTGACTAAACCCTCTCTGTCCTCGAGGGGCCAGGGGCCGGGGTATGGAGACCCAAGCACTTCAGAGTCTCCTGAGAATCCTTCAAACTATAGAGCCAAATGTCTTTCTGCTCCGAGAAGAGGCTCATGCCCTCAAATGGCAAGTCTTGCAGGGTAGTCTGCACCTCCGTGGGGATGCCGGAGACCTGGAGCCAGGAGCTTCAGCGCATGACTATGCCCGTAGCCATAGCTCGTGCTGCTGCGTCAGCTGCATCAAGGGCAGTTTGTAGGGCCGACCTGGAGACTATCCTGCCCTCCTCAGTGAGGACCGCGAACTCCTGCTGGGCATCCAGAAGCAAGCGTGCCTTAAACTTATCCGCCGCCACCGAAGAGTTATAGGCATACCTCCTAAGCATGACCTGTTGATTGGCAATTCTCAATTGTAGGCCCGCAGTAGCGTACACCTTCCTGCCCAATAGGTCTAGCTTCTTGGGCTCTCTACTCTTTGGCGTGGGGCCCAGCTGCCCTTGCCTCTCATTGTTACAGGCTGCCTGCATGATTGCCAAGCCCGGCGGCGGGTGGGAAAACAGATGTTCATGGCCAGCCTGAGGCACAAAGTACCGCCTCTCGACCCCTTTCTGTGTAGGCGGTATGGACACTGGGGTTTGCCATAGTGTCTTGGTGATTCTGGCCACCGTTTTGTTTTGGGGGAGGGTGACTTCAGTCGGCCTGTCGGCCGTGATAATATCCATGACAGGGTCCTGCTCCTCCTTGACCTCCTCTGCCTGGACCCCCAAATTCTGGGCCATCCGTCTCAGGAGGTCCTAGTGAGCTCTTGTGTCCATGGCCGGCATCGCAGGGGCCGGGTCCCCCAAGGCCTCGTTTGGCGGGGAGGAGGACGAATCCCTCGTCTCCAATTGTACCTGAGGGAGCACCTCCCCTGAACCAGGCGGATGTTGCAGTACTGCCTGGGCGACCATCTGGGCCAGCGTAGGTGGCTGTTGCGAGGGGCCCTCAATCTCCGCCATGCCAGAAAGGGAAGGTCTGCTCTCCAACCTGGGATCCCTAACCAGTGGGGTCACCGAGGGGGCTGCCCTACACCCAGAGCGAGAAGAGGCCGTAACCAACCCCGACCTCATCGACTCTGGCCCCTGGGCCTGGTAGTATGCCCAGGAGGTCCAGAAAGGCCACTGCTGCGGAGGCCAGCACTGGGGAGGCCAGGTTTGAACCTCCACAGGGCGATGAGACCGGTCCCCATGCCGGGAGCTTGAGCGGTGCTGAGACCTCAATCGGTGCCAAGGGCTGTACCTCCGTGGCCTACTGGAGTGTCTGGAGGAGGCCCGAGAAGAGAGGGACTCCACCTCTGACTTGGAGGAGTAGTCAGAGGCCGACCAGGGTGGTTCTGCCGACCGCTCCTGCCCCTCCTGGTGCATGTGGCGAGCCATAGCCATTGGCTTGCCCCGGTGCCCTGGTGGTGCCAGCGGGGGCATGGCCTCTGTTTCCGGCCCATGCAGCAACGGTGCCGGGGCCACGTGCTCAGGCGGGGCTGGCAGGGTTGACGCTAACCCCAGCGGTGTCGGCGCTGGGGGGGGGTACCGGCTGTGCCAGTGCCAGCTGAGCCGATATCGGCATCATCTGGGTCGTGGCTTGTGGTGCCAGGGGCTGTGGCACCAGTTGGAGCGGCACCGAGACACTCGGTGCCGTTGTAGACTGTGCTGACTGTGCGTCTCGTCTGGGATGGGCTTGCGCACCACGCGGTGCCTGTCCCAAGGATGCCGTGAGCTCAATAAGCTCTTGAGCCTCCAGGAATGTCTCTGGAGTCAGCGGCGGACGGACCTCCTCCACGGACAGGTCCGGGGACTCAGAGCTGCTCTCTCTGCGAGGGCTCGGCCCCTTGTGGCTCTGCTCCGGTGCCAGAGGGCTCAGGTACCCGCTCCTCTGGCACGCCTCCCCTTTACGCAAGGGGGACCTGTCCCTCCGCACCTTCTTATGCGCACGCGGGGCCGGGGACTGGGACCGGTGCCGCGGTGCCGACCAGTGCTCCCGCGCCGAGGCGTGCCTCCCCTAGTGCCCGGCTTCCCGCACCGAGCCCGGTGCACTCCGCACTGACGCGGCCTCTGGTGCCTGGGGTTGGAGCGCGGACTCCATGAGCAACAGTTTCAGTCTCAAGTCCCACTCTCTCTTAGTTCCCGGCTTGAAAGACTTGCAAATCTTGCAAGAATCAGTAAGATGACCCTCACCTAAACACTTTAGGCAGTCCTTGTGAGGGTCACCACGGGGCATCGGTTTAGAGCAGTGTCTGCAGGGTTTGAAGCCCTGAGGCCCCGGCATACCCTCCTCCCCTGCAGGGGAGGGGAGGAGGGAAGACACTAACGCCTAACTAATGAATAAGAAAGAGAACACTTAACCACAGATAACAACTATTTACAGAAGATAAGCTAACGCTAAGGGCAGTCTGTCAGAGCAAGACCAATGTTCCGGTTCACCGTCATGGGTGGTAAGAAGGAACCAAGCAGGGTTGGAGCCAGCAGGGGTATGTATATATGCGTGGCTATGCCGGTGCCACTTTAGGGGGCTCCCCAGCTGGCCCAACGGGTGCTGCTAAGGGTAAAAAAGTTCCAACAACCATGCACGCGGCACACGCACACCTACTGGAATGGACATAAGCAAGCACTCGAAGAAGAGCCAAGGTACATCAACTCCAGCTACACTAGTCACGTGGCTGGAGCTGAGTACCTTAGTTCAATTTTGCCCCCAGTGGCTTAAGTCACTAGAGTGGCATAGGGAGGGGTTCACCTTCTCCCCCTGACTGCCAACCTCTTCCCCATGTGGCTTTCTTCCTCCTGCTCTCTATGCTTGTGTTGTCTTGCTTTCCCCCCCCTCCGCCCCCCCGCATTGCGACCATCTGCTTTTGCAGTTCATAAACCACTATGGAACCTGTAAAAATAAGCAGACACTGATTTAAGAATTATGGGCCAGAAGCGTATAGACACCTAGACATGCAGATAGACGCCTAGTGGGATTTGTAGCGGCTGGGTGCCTAACTCCCATGGGAGCTGATGCCGTTTTGAAAATCCCTCTAGGCACCTGTGCCTTTAGAGGCCTAAACACAATTAAAAAGCTGGCTCTAAGAGGCAGCAAGGAAGGATACATAAACTGTGCAATCCCAGGAGTAGTTTTGGGAGACACTGTCATTCTACACTGGAGCTGGAGGCCTGACTCAGGTAGACAACCCTACCCCTGCTAGCTTTGGCGGACATAGTGTACTAAAAGTAGCAGTGTAGCTACCTGGACAGCAGGATGGGCTAGCTGTCCTAAAAACATGTTAGGGTTTCAAATAGGAAACTATTAGGGGCAGCTAGCCTATCGCACTGCAGCAGCTGTATGGCTATTTTTAAATGTGGTAGCTCAATCAGGACTAGTGCAGATATACCTACTAAGGTAGGAATTACGCTTGCAGTTCCAGTGCAGTGGTGCCCTCGGAAGCACAGTTCCCTCACTGCATCCCTCTCTCTTGTGCAGTGACTCAGCTACGATGGCCAGTGGCTGGACAACGTCAAGGATTGGCCCATTTCCTGTCCTCTTCCTAGCTCTCTGCTGTAGAGCCCAAGATGCAAGTAGCTCCCACAGGGGCTTTAGGAAATTCTTACTTCCCTCCATGTAGTCCAAGTCACAGTCTAGCCTAAATAATTGCACAAAGAAACCCTACAAAACAGACAAAGGCGCCTGTCCTTGCCAAAAACAATAGATTAAAACAAATGTGTCGTTTCCAACCACACTGTTTGGAGTTAGTTATGAGGAGCTAAAAAGCCATCACAGAAAATGCTTTGGGAGAGATCACCTCATTTTTCTGGAATCTTCTTATCTCTCATATGCGTTATCTGATTTGCCTCATACTTTCCACCCCAGTGTGCTTAGTCTGTGAAATGGCAGGTGAATTGGATTAGGTTTGGCAAATATAGAGGTCAGTTTAAAAAAAAAAAAAAAAGTCTAAGGGTTGAGGGTTTTTTTCACCCTGAACTATGGGCAGACTAGTGCATCTCCATAAGAGATTTGATTTTTTTTCAAGTATTTTATTAGCCACACTGAATCAGAGGGGTAGCCATGTTAGTCTGAATCTGCATAAACAACTAGAAGTCCTGTGGCACATTATAGACTAACATTTATTGGAGCATAAGCTTACAAATGAATTGTAGCTCTGCAAATTTGAAACTATCAATTTAGGATTAAACAAAGACTATGAATGGATAGCCAGCTACAAAAGCAGTTTCTCCTCTCTTGGTGTTCACACCTCCACATCAGCTGCTAGAAGTGGGTTACATCCTCCCTGACTGAATTGACCTCGTTATCTGTGGCCTTCTTCTTGATTGGTACTCTTTTCTTTTCATATGCCTATATATTTATACCTGCCTCTGGAATTTCCACTCCATGCATCTGACAAAGTGGGTCTTTGCCCGCAAAAGCTTATGCTTCAATAAATCTGTTAGTCTATAAGGTGCCACAGGACTTGGTTATTATCCACACAGTCTTCTTTTAGTTTTCTATCCTTCTTACCTGCATACAGTAGTCACACATCTTGTAATAAAACCACAAAAGCAAATTGCATGAGAAAAAAAATAAACCTAATGGAATTTTATCTACTTACCCCCCCCCCTCTATTTCCCAGCAAGATGGCCATTGTTTTGTCATTGGCAAGGCTTCCAATTTAGTATCCCATTCTCCAAACTCCCCATACTCTAAATTTTAACGTTAGTCGCAAGTTAGCTAGTGTCTTTAAGGCCAGGGCATCACTTTTATTGTTATGGAGATGAAAGTGGGAAAAGCCCGACACACAAGCTATGCTTAATAAGAGGGACTTTCACCTTCCCTTTGAGACAGACCCCCTCCCCCATCCAGTCATTATTTGTCAAAGCTGTATGCTAATTATCTCCAAGGATTAGTAAATTAACCAAATGGGAGACTAAAGATATAGCGGGGAAATTAAACAAAAATTGGGATTACGGTCTGAGAGATCCTGCATAAAAGCCTATTGAAGTCTCTGGTGAATCTTTTTATTGACTTCATTGGACTACGGATCATGCATATGGAGTCATAGAATCACAGAATACTAGGACTGGAAAGGACCTCAAGAGGTCATCGAGTCCAGTCGCTTGCCCTCATGGCAGGACCAAGTACTGTCTAGACCATCCCTGATAGACATTTATCTAACCTACTCTTAAATATCTCCAGAGATGGAGATTCCACAACCTCCCTGGGCAATTGATTCCAGTGTTTGACCACCCTGACAGTTAGGAACTTTTTCCTAATGTCCAACCTAAAAGTTATCCAGGGGGAAGGATTAAAAGATGACCTTAAAAAAGGATTCAAAGCACCCAGAGACATGAGGGAAGAGAGAGGGGAGAATGTAATGACCCCTATGTGAATAGTGAGTAAATCAACCACAGACCTTCAGTAAAATATGCTACTCACATTGAATCAACAATTTAATTAGCTTCACCACCAGTAATCTGTTTTATTCTCTTATGAAGGAGTCATGAAAGGGAGATGTGTCACATGGGGGTGGGGAACGCAGGAAGAAGGAGAAAAGAAGGTGCAAGAGACATACCAACACTTATGCATAATTTATAATTTTTTTAAAAAAGGAATAGGACATCATTACATTAGCCTACTGGGTGACTATGGGGCAAGTCACTTCAACTCTCCATATCTCAGTTTCCCTACTTCTAAAAAGTCAATAATACTTAAAAAAAGTCACTGAGATCAACAAATAAAACTACTCTCTAAAGACAGTGTGTTACTATGTACACAGATACCTGCCATCTAGTATTGTGAGTTACCCAAAACATCACAAAGAATACAAAAATAAGATCTGATGAAAATGAAACTATTAATACAAAATTGAGAGAAAATATCATTAAAGAAAACAGTTATAGACAGGATAGACTTAGCTTAGCTACTGCCCACCTTTCTTGCTATACAATATCTGCCCATTCTTCCTTTGGAAGGGTTATCCATAGAGAGCTTGATCCAGCCCTAAAGTGAACAGAAAGATTTCCACTATCTTCAAAAATAGAAAAGAAAAAGAAAGAAGAGTGTAAGACAAACATTAAACTATTAGAATGGATAATGGAATGAAAAGGGTTTTATTTACAAAGTTTATCAAAAATGGGAGAAAAACCCACACACCTTGTTTCACAAGCAAATTTGAATATTCTGAAATAAAAAAATACAAATGGACAAATAATCAAGAATATTAAATTTATAGAAAAATTTATGAAAACGATCAGTCATATAATCAAAAACAATAGACATTTTTAAAATGAAAAGGTGACATTTTTCACAAAAACCAAAAGTTCAACAATCTTGACAATTTTAGTGAAAATTCCGGAGAGAGAGAGAAAGGGGGGGGGGGGACCATCATTCAGGGGAAAAAATTTTTCATTAAGAAAATGTGGAAATGTTAGCTGCACAAACTATAGTCTTAGCTGTATAAAATTCAGATCTAAAAATCAAATCTCTGGTTCTGATATCGTAAATGATTGCTGCTCATATGAATGAGATCACACAAAGCCAGGGATGATGTTACACAAAGCAAATAAAAAACAGATTTTTTTATACAATCCCATAAGAAATAAAGCGAGGCCAAACCCCCATATCATCTATTATTGACAATCTCTCTAAACGAAAGGTTTTCCAAAGCTTTCCATGAGGCACCAAAGGAAGCTCAGCCACTGACTTAGGGGTACAAGATCATATCCTAAAGCCCCAAGTGAGCAAAGCTCTCAAATGGGTACTAAAAATCACAGTGACATCAATGGGACTTAAGTATGTGCTTAAATATTTGCAGAATAGGCATGGACAACTGAATTGGAGTCTCGTATTTCGTACCAGCAATTTAATCCTACTTTTATCATTCTTACCTCCAAAATGATAAGCCAAATTTACTGTTTATTTGGGCAGTGCTGTTTCTTTGCTATATTGTGTTGTATACTGAAAGCAATTAGCTACATTTGAGATCTTAATATTTATAGGTGAGTGAAAGTTCAAAGTCATTAAGTAAAACCATGATCTAGACTCTAGTACATTTACTAGTGTACTTTCATTAGTGTAATAATTTACTGAGCTCTTCTTACTAATAATTCAATCCTCGTCACTTAATTTCAATTGTGATTTAGGATTATTCTTGGAAAAATTAATGGATATGCATGATGCTAAATTAAGAAAACACAATAATGATATTATATTCTATAATTACATCCCAAAATGCATTAAAACAATGTTAAAGCTGCAAAATTAGGCATTCAAAAATGAGGAAGAATGAGAACTAAGGTCATCTGTTCTTCTGATGTAACCTTAATTTGTCCCCCTTGTGCAATACATTTCTCCTAGCTGTGCCACTGACCCTTCTTAAGAGCTTGGGCAAGTGGCTTAGTCTGTGCCTTATTTTACCCAATCTGCAAAACAGATAAATACATATCTTATGTACCTCAAAAAAGTGTTGTGATGCATCATCCTTGTAAAATCTTTGAGGCCCTTGCATAAAAAGTGCTCTATTATCTTGTTAAGTATCATTACTACTTTCTTTTTTTAATTTGAGAGTGGCCAAGCCAGTAAGGGAGGGGGTATATGACAGCTAAGTGTTCACCCTGTTTCCTCTTCATTGATGTTTTGTTTGCTTAAATACTCCCTCTTTGGGGCTGATCTGTGTGTCCTGAACCATTTGGCTGAAGAAAATCCAAAAATGGAGGACAATCCATTTTCAGAACATACTCACTCTGAATTAGGCTGTGTGGCCAGAGCCCTATGGGTTTTTTAAGAGCCCGGGCTTCCCATTTTGATCCTAAAATCAGTGGTTAGATTTACAGAAGAACTCAGCATGCTTATCTCCCTCTCCCCCAACTCAGCACTCTTGCTCACATGCCCCTCTTCTTCTCTCAGACCCTGCCCTAGGACTTACCCCTGGCCTGAGGGGGGAGTGGCCATTCCCACTTTTTCTTAGCTTCTGGGGATGCCTAGCTGATCAGCCACCATCTTCCCTCCTTGGGCTTGGGGAGGGGCACTGCCCCTACTCCATACAAAGGGTCTATCTTCAGGACAGGACCAGTGACCTTCCCCCTCCTCTTGGGGTTGTGGCCCTGATATAGTGACTGCTTTAGTACAATGTACTTTGTCACCACTAAGACCAAAGGGCTCCAATTCTCTGTTGGGTCCTAGCTGCACTTTGCAGGAGGAGGAGGAGGAAGGAGGGAAAGAAACTGACTTTAAGCTGCGTTTGCACTTCTCTGTAATTTTCAGGCCACCCAGAGGTCTGCCCAGCCCTCACTGTAAAGTAGAAGAGCTACCTGGACTCCTAATTTGGCTGTAACAGCCTCCTCTATGCTGTTCCCCAACCAATAATATCCAGAGCAGTCTGTCCTGGCCATGTCTCACTCTCCTCCACACAGGTGATGGGTGTGTGCATATGAAAAGCTAGTTTGACAGGTCGCTACCAGTTGTGGGAACCTCCTTGCTAGGGTTGCTAGATAGCTTCACAAAAAATACTGAACATGGTAGGGGAAAAAATTGGTTAAGCAAAAAAAAAAAAAAAAAAAAAAAAATATATATATATATATATATATATACACACACACACACACACACAGAAAGGGGGGAAATGTCCGCTAGCCTTCTGTCTAGAGTTGCCCAGGTGTCCGGTTTTTTACCAGACAGTCCGGTATTTGCGCTCTCTGCCCGGTAAAAAAATTCAGAAAATACCAGACATGTGCATGTCCGGTATTTTCTGAATTTCGTCTGGGCGCCGGACAGAAGCCTGGCGGGGGCGGGGGAGCGACTGGGAGACGGGGCCGCGATTAGCACTGGGAGCCAGTGGTCACGTGCAAAATCCGGGCAGGGGCAGGGAGAGTGGCTGGGATTCCCAGCCACTCCCCCCGCCCGGCTTCTGCATTCAACCAGAGGCTCCCAGCTGGGAGGTGGGGCCGCAATTGGTGCTGGGAGCCTCTGGTCGCGTGCAAAAGCCGGGCGGGGGTGGGGGAAGTGGCTGGGAATCCCAGCCACTCCCTCTGCCCCCGCCCGGCTTCTGCTAGCAACTAGAGGGCGTGCCTGCCGGGGGCTCGGCCCGTTGGACTCCAGCTGCAGCCAGTGGCTGCCCCAGCCCCACGACGTCACTGGGCCCCGCCTCCGGTGCAAGACACGGACCCACCGCTCGGGTCCCTGCAGCGGGAGCACTCTGGCTTGGCCAAGCTTGGGACCTGCCCCGCGCACAGACCCGACAGCCATGCCCGGAGCACCATGCGAGGTCAGAGACACGCGGCACATGTGGGGGCCGGGTCCTTGCCCTGGGCAGGCAGCTCCTGCGAGCCCCCACCCCCCTCCCCCCTCAGAGACCCCATAACTGCCCCTGCAAGCCCCCAACCCTCCCCCCCACGCCTCCTCACAACCTCCCCCTGTGAGCCCCCCTCAATCCTCCACTTCATCCCAGGGTGCTTTGACAGACACCCCAATACCCTGCAAAGTCGAGCAGTGAAGTGTCATAGAATCATAGAACCATAGAGCTGGAAGAGACCTCAGAAGGTCATCAAGTCCAGCCCCCTGCTCCAGGCAGGACCAATCACAACTAAATCAACCCAGCCAGGGCTTGGTCAAGCCGAGACTTAAACACCTCCAGGGATGGAGACTCCACCACCTCCCCAGGCAACCCATTCCAGTGCTTCACTACCCTCCGAGTGAAATAGTTTTTCCTAATATCCAACCTGGACCTCTCCCACCACAACTTGAGACCATTGCTCCTTGTTCTACCATCTGTCACTACTGAGAACAGCCTCTCTCCATCTTCTTTGGAACCTCCCTTCAGGAAGTTGAAGGCAGCTATCAGACAGTGTCCCTGGTCTCTGTTTGCCAGATGCTGGGAATGGGCAAGAGGGGGTGGAGCACTTGCGGGTTTTGCGCCCTCTGGCAGGTAAAAAAATGCAGAAAATACCGGACATGTGTAATGTCCAGTATTTTCTGTTTTTCCAGCTGGGCACTGGATGGAAGCCTGGTGGCGCCTCCTGTGGTTGCATGTTGAAGCCGGGCGGTGCGACAAAAATTTTTAGCCCGCGTATTCGGTATATTTTGGGAGAGCATCTGGCAACCCTACTGCTGTCCAAGAAAAAACAGAAAATGCCAGTGCTGTCCAGGTGAAAACCACACACCTGGCAACCCTAACCCCATGCAGGGAAGAGGTGGGGGAGCTTCCCTGCCCTCCCCCTCTTGCAAGGGATTCCACCCCTCCCTCCCTACTTTCCCTCAGGTCCCACATGCCTCCTTAACTGTTAAGGAGGCATTGCAGCCAGGGTAGGGCTAGCGAGGACTACAAGACACTGCTCCTTGCTGCAGCCAGCCTACTGCAGGGAAGGAGTTCTGGGGCTTGCCCAGATGGGGCCACCCCTTCCTCCCTAAATTCACCCATGCAGGGAAGGGGCTGAGGGTGATTCTCTTCCTTCCCACTCCTGCAAGGTATCCTCCCCCCCCCCTTCCCTGCAGTCCTGCATGTCTCCCCCGCTTCCCTCCAGTCCCGCATGCCTCCTTAACTGTTAAGGCTCCCGTCTGCCAGAGGCTAGCCAACCTATTCAGGGAAGGTGGGTGGAGGGAAGGGGAGAAGCTGGCCCTGCTGTGGCTTCCCCTTAGTTCCAAAAAGTGCTCCATGCAGGGAAGGGGTTCAGGGGCTTCTCTTCCCTCCCACTCTGGGAATGGATCCCCTCCCTCTCCTCTCCTCCTGCTCATGGGGAAAAGGAGTTTTGCTGGCAGCCTCTGCAGCCGCCTGAGCCTGGGAAGGAGCTGCAGCGTCTTTCACTGCCGCCTCGCTGAAATGCCGCAGGGCTCCAGCACCTGGAGCTTCTTCCTCCGCCAGATCTCCAGTGCATGCCTCTCGCACGTGCAGGAGAGGAACCGGAAGTATCTGGCCGTGCTGCAGGGGAGGCTAGAGGAAGTTTTTAAAGTGGCCACAGGGACACTCCACCCCGCCCCCCCCTCACCTGCCAGACGCAGCAGCGGGAAAATGTCCCTGCTGGCCTTCCATCCGAGAAAAACAGAAAATACCAGACATTTTGCATGTCCTGTATTTTCTGGGTTTTTTTTAACCGGACAGAAGATGCAGTTACCGGACTGTCAGAGCGAAAACCCAACATCTGGCAACACTACAAGTCCTTGCTCAAAGTGCTCCCAGGAGATGAATTTGAAACCCCTCTACACTTGTGCAACGATGTAAAAAGGCTGGGGGAAGGAAGGGAAGACAGACACAGGCCCAGAGTTTGCTGTGTACATTTCGTGCAATCAAACAACAAATAAAATGCCCAGCAGAACAGAGCATATAGAGCAATGCCTCAAGTCTTCTCTGGCCACACTCTGCTCTGGTCCTCAAAATCTGTTCTTCCCTAGGAAATTCCCAGTTCTCTGAACCCCTATGTCCCTCCAATAAGGCAGCCAATATAAAAGATGTGAACTGGCTGTGCTTAGCTATAATTGAATGTCCAAAGACTGAGACATAGACTCAGGATCCTATGTACACTGTTGTAACAAAATCCATCCTTGGATGCAGATTTCTGCTCCAGAATCTGAGTGAATGTTTTTAAAGTTCCTCTTCTAGCTCCCATAGTCATGAAGAAAACAGATACATGGACTGAGTATAGCCAATCTAATGATGTCTGCCCAAGTTTGTAGACAGCTTAATACAAAACCTCTGTGAGGGGTGTCTGTTAACTATTTCGCTGGTGGTTATTTTAATCTAAGAATTCAGCTAATGTGGTTATTCCACAAATCCTAATTTGTTTCACCCACCTGCTCAGATGACAGAAGTGCAAAGCACCCCATCTCCACTGAGGTCAATTTCTAGCTCCCCTAAAGACGTCTGCCATGTAGATATGCATTTAAGACACCAAAACCCATGGCACAGTTAAACCTGAAAGCATTGGAGCAGCAGTGGTGTAAAAGAAACTGGATTTAATATAACCATAAACTAGGGAAGACTACTGAGTGTATTATTCATTTTTATGAATATAACCTTCCTATTAAAATACACACTAACAATTTTTTCGCCACAGCAATGCAGAATCCAGAGATCTTACTACAGAATTCAGGTGCGGCTTCCTGCAGAGAATGAGGGGCTTTGGTTATGATATAAGATTCCTGGTATGAAAATATCATTTGCAGATTTTTATGTGCAATTATTCCCTTTTCTCTATTTCTGCAGGTCATGGCTGTGCTGCTAGCCCCTGTGCAGCTGCTGACAGTGGCTGTAACAGTTTACCTAGAGCTAGTGAGAGCCATTCAAGGGGGTGTCTATTATGGGATCAAGCAGCTGCCACCCCAAATCCCACAATATCAGGCCCTTGGACAACAAGTACCTCACATGCCACTGGGCAAGGAAGGCATTCCAATGCAGCACATGGGCAAGGAGTTGCCCCACATGCAGTATGGGAAAGAATACCCTCACCTGCCTCAGTACGTGAAAGAAATCCCACAGCTGCCTATGCTTGGCAAGGAAATGGTGCCAAAAAAAGAGAAAGGTAAACGCGGCAAGTGAAACCACCTCCCCACTCCTGCAGGGAACAGCGCTGGGTTAATACTTTAGGAAGCGTAATTAGTACCTAGCAGCAGACAAATAATGGTCATAAAACGTCACTGCCTGTTGCTTCTGCAGCAGGGTGTTTGGCCAGGCTCTCGCTGAAGAGCAGGATTGGGTACATGCCCAACATATGGGGCAGGGTCTGCTTGCGGTAGTAGCAGGAAAGTGCCAAATGCCAGCTCACCCTGTCGCTCACTCAGGTAGAGCCACCCCTCCAGCGTGACAGTGGCGGCAGAGGGGCAAACCTGAGCGAGTGGCATTGAAACATGGCACACAAGGCAGCAATGCTACTCAGTTTACCTATAGCAAAAGCAACTCCGTAAGCGCTTTCCCCAGGAAGGGGGCTGTAACCAAAGTTCACACTCAGCTAGGGGGTCCCCTCGTGGCCAGGCATAGCACAGGAGCTCCTTTGCTGGGCTAGCTCTCCTGCCCCTCCGACAGCCCCTCCAGCACTGAGGCAGTTTCTAGGTCAGTAACTCACCCCTCTGGCAAGGTCCCCACCTTAAGGACACCCCTCCCAGGGCCACAGTCCTTCAAGCTAACAGGTCCAAACATATTTCTTTAACACAAGAAAAAAATCCTTTCATCTCTCTAGGGCACTTCCAGTGGGTAGCCCAGCCCCACCCTGTACCAGCTTCCTGCCTTGTACTGAACAACTAGGCTCCCCGCTCCTTTACCTGTGCTGCGGTTCTCTCAAGGCTACTTCCTATCCAGCCTCTTAAGGTCTCCTCTTGATGATTCCCTCTCTTCCCTGCTTAATCAGGGTCTCCCCAAGGCCTTTCTGCCTAGAGAGCTATCCTTTGTCACTGGGCTTTATGCCTAGCTTGTCCCCCACAATTTTTCCCAGCTGAGCTTTATCACCACTTAAGCCTGGCTCGTATTCTGTGACTGCAGTCACCTTCTGCTGTTTTCTGGGAAGTGCCGGATTCCCCTCAGGTGGGGTTCACTCTGTAATCAGACTGGCTGAGACCCAGGCCCTCCAGCTCACAGGGCAAACCATCCTGTTCCAAGGGTTAATGGAGGAGTGCAGCCAGTGATCAGGGAATGCTTTCCCTGCAGACCTGTGGAATGAAGTCTCCAGGGAAAACTTTTATTGTGGGTAAGTTTGCACCTGTGAACTGGAAATAAAATGTTTCTGCTGCATAGGGTGTAATGCACTTCGTGTTTGTGCAATGCTTTGAAGAAGTGAAGTGCTCCCTATATGCTACAGACTTAGATTGTCCCTAGATCTGTGTGCCCCTGCAGGGAATTAAAAACTCCCTTTATGATCCTACATGGGCTGTGTACCTGCTATTTCCTTCTCACCCATGCACACAATAAGGTAATGGGGAGTAGGGTTGCCTGGCAACTGTCTAACCACCACAGGCTCAAATACCCTTGTCCCACCCCTTGCCTTATCCCTTTCCCTAGGCCAGCCCCTGCCCCACCCACTCCATCTGTCATTCATCCTTCCCCAACCTCACACACTTTCACCTGTCTAGGGCAGGGGGTTGGCGTGGGGGGGGGCTGTACGCTCCTAGGGCTGAGGGGTTTGGAGTATGGGATGGAGCTCCAGGCTGAGACTGGGGCAAGAGGTTGGGGAGCAGGCTTGCAACCTCCAAATGGGCACTTACCTTGGGCAGCTCCTAGTCAGTGATACAATAGGGCTAAAGCAGACTCCCTGGTGCCACTCCTGGAAACACTGGCATGTCCGTAGGTGGCTTATGGCTCCACACGCGGCCCCTCTCTGCAGACACCACTACTGCAGCTCCTATTGGCCAAACCATCCCTGGCCAATGGGAGCTATGGAGTTCCAGAGACCAAAATTCTCCCCGATTGCCTGCAGCAGTTTCCAGGAGATGGAGCCTGCTTCTGAGAGACTCCCAGTGAAACTGGGAGGGTTGGCATCCCTACTGGGGAAGGGGGCCGAGCTTTGTCTCCACCCTCTCCAGAGCACCAGCCAGAACAGCTGAGCAGCAGATGCTCAGGATGTTATTGTTTGCTGCTGATATAGGTCAACAAATCACTAATAGCTTGCACCCCACTTCTGAGACGAGGAGTAGGAAAGGCAGGAATTGTGGCTCCCAACGGTACAATTCCTGACCTGCATTGATACATATTTCCTCATACACAGGGGCTGTGACAAAGCTACAATCTAGCCCTGATCAGTTTGATGTATTGAACCCACACTATTAAATCATTGTGTGTCAAATCAGTTTAGAGCTTTTAAACTGAAGTTTTTGCACAAGAAGCTTTTTGTGGAAGAGATCGTCCGCAAAAACTTCTTGTGCAAAAGCGTGTCCACACCTCAGAAGCGCATCACAAAAGCGATGTGTTTTTGCGCAAGAGAGCATCCACAGTCTTGCGCAAGAAAGCTCTGATTGCCATTAACAGAATGGCCATCAGAGCAGGTGCTTTTTCTAATGGGCTCTTTTTGCACAAGAAACCCCTGTGAAGTATCCACACGTGCCTTTTTGCACAAGAGCTCTTGCGCAAAAAGGAGTTATTCCTCATAGGGAGAGGAATAACTACCAGCAAAAGCGCTCTGTCCTGTCAATTTACTGTTTTGGTTTTTGGTTTGGTTTGGATTTTTTTGCTCAAAAATGTGCTTGAAGTGTGGATGCTCTGCTGGTTTTGGGCAAAAACCTTGTGTTGTAGACATAGCCTCAGGGACAGAAATGAATGGGGATATAGGGTCATGGGAGGAAAAATGGGTAGTTTAAGGATAGGAGAGATTAAGAATGCTGAAGATATCACACTTGTAAATACATTTTCCTGGCTTTCATTGGTTAAGTTTGATTCCCTCACTATAAATGTTTGTATATAGCTGGCTGCCATCACTGCTGAAATACATTGACAGAGTTGTTCAACAGAAATTTTCTTATATATTAGTAAAGTGGGTATTTTACAAAATATGACTCCTCAACAATTTAACCAAGGGGAAGCATTAGAATAAGATACATCTTGCCTCAGGTCTACTGAAGAAACTTTTGTTAGCATAACTTAGGAATGTGATTTCTTTTGTAACACATTTGGCAGCAAAACATGAATATAGGTGCCGTTATACTGGCATAAAAGCGGGTTTGGCTATTTAATTTGTGTTGCTTATCAAGCCAGGAAAAGCTATAGCAGGAAAAGCACTTTTTGGCTGGTATAAACTGCAGTTTCACTGGAAGAGTTTTGTCAGCAAAACATTTCAGTATAAACTTAGCCATCATAAGTCATCAACTACTGAGGTGACAAATTTATAACAAAATAAAGAACAATTCAAATTCAAGGTTTTCTGCATTTCATCACAGACTTGAAAATTGGCCCACATAGGTGAAAAATTGACCTAATGTGTGAATACTTTTTACATAAAAATTAAGGGAAGATTTTTGAGGGACAAGTAATGATATTTCACTTACACTATGAATAAAGTGAAAATTGTGGTGTGTGAAATGATGCAGAAAAATAAAAGTGCCATGCTTAATTCTGAACATCAACAACTAGGGCCATGAGGGGGTAGTACTAGGCATTTCTACCACAAATCCACTCACTATCTAGATGAGCCCAAGCGATTTAAAATGAATACAAGATTTCCAATAAAGTTAAAATGATTCATCACTTTCTCTCTCACTCTCTTCCTACAGAAATTCCATTAGCAAGTTTGCGAGGTGAACAAGGTCCTCCTGGTGAACCTGGACCAAGAGGGCCACCAGGACCTCCAGGATTACCAGGTCATGGAGTTCCAGGAGCCAAAGGAAAACCAGGTCCACAAGGATATCCAGGAATAGGCAAACCAGGTATGCCTGGAATGCCTGGAAAACCTGGAGCAATGGGGCTCCCTGGACAAGAGGTGAGATGGGACCAAAAGGAGAGATTGGGTCTATGGGAATGCCAGGGCCACAGGGACCACCAGGGCCTTCTGGACTTCCTGGAATAGGAAAACCAGGTGGCCAAGGATTACCAGGACAACCAGGAATAAAGGGTGAACCAGGAATGAAAGGACCACCAGGAGTCCCGGGGCTTCAAGGGCTTAAAGGAGAAAAAGGCATTGGGATTCCAGGTTTACCAGGGTTAAAAGGTCCGCCTGGGTTACCTGGCCCTCCAGGTCCAGTTGGACTCCCAGGGTTAGGCAAACCAGGATTGACTGGGTTTCCAGGACCACAGGGACCAATAGGTAAGCCAGGACTTCCAGGTGAACGAGGGCCACAAGGTCTTCTTGGGGCACCTGGGATTCAAGGTCCTCCGGGCCTTCCAGGTGTTGGAAAACCAGGCCAAGATGGAATCCCAGGCCAGCCTGGGTTCCCAGGTGGAAAAGGAGAACAAGGCTTGCCAGGTTTACCAGGCCCCCCAGGCCTACCTGGAATTGGGAAACCAGGGTTTCCGGGACCGAAAGGTGATCGTGGCATAGGTGGTTTCCCAGGAGCACTGGGACCTAAAGGTGAGAAAGGGCACATGGGTCCCCCTGGCATGGGTGGGCCTCCTGGGGAGCCAGGTCAGCCAGGGTTACCAGGAGTAATGGGGCCACCCGGTGCTGTTGGTTTCCCAGGACCAAAAGGAGAAGGTGGACCTATCGGGCCTCAAGGACCCAGTGGTCCAAAAGGTGAGCCTGGCCTACAAGGTTTCCCAGGAAAGCCTGGTTTTCCTGGGGAAGTAGGGCCCCCGGGCCTTAGAGGGCTACCTGGTCCAATGGGGCCAAAGGGAGAAGCTGGTCACAAAGGTTTGCCAGGCC
This sequence comes from Pelochelys cantorii, assembly GCA_032595735.1. Taxonomy (NCBI): domain Eukaryota; kingdom Metazoa; phylum Chordata; order Testudines; family Trionychidae; genus Pelochelys; species Pelochelys cantorii. The sequence continues at coordinate 199,145,065 of CM064326.1, forward strand.
TGCCTGGTGTTCCTGGGCAATTAGGACCTAAAGGAGAACCTGGAATCCCCGGCGATCAAGGCTACCAAGGCCCATCTGGAATCCCAGGTATTGCGGGACCTAGTGGCCCCATTGGACCACCTGGACTTCCAGGTCCTAAAGGAGAACCAGGTGTACCTGGTCCACCGGGCTTTCCAGGAGTAGGGAAACCTGGTGTTTCAGGGCTGCAAGGACCACCAGGAAAACCTGGGGCACTCGGTCCACCTGGACAGCCAGGTCTTCAGGGTCCCCCAGGGCCTCCTGGTCCACCTGGTCCTCCAGTAATAATCTCACCCACCCCACCGGCCATTGGACAATATTTGCCAGAGATGGGGCCTGGCATTGATGGAGTGAAGACCCCACCTGGCTACATGGGCAAGAAAGGCAAGACTGGTGGCGCTGTCTACGAAATGCCTGCATTCACAGCAGAACTCACCACGCCCTTCCCACGGGTTGGGGTGCCTGTGAAATTTGACAAGCTTCTCTACAATGGCAGGCAGAACTATAACCCACAGACTGGTATCTTCACCTGTGAGATCCCTGGGATTTACTATTTTGCCTATCACGTTCACTGTAAAGGGGCCAACGTCTGGGTAGCTTTGTTCAAGAACAATGAGCCCCTGATGTACACATATGATGAGTATAAAAAAGGCTTCCTGGACCAAGCTTCTGGAAGCACCGTCATTCAGCTGATGCCTGGAGACAGAGTTTATATTCAGATGCCATCTGAACAGGCAGCAGGACTCTATGCTGGGCAATATGTTCATTCATCTTTCTCAGGATATTTATTGTATCCTATGTAAAACAAAAAAAAGCACACAGACAAAAATCACAACGTTTTCTCCTCTGCTTCAAACTTTAATACCATTGAAAGTTGCATTTACTGACAGTTTTAGATCCATCTTCTACAACGGATAAAACACAACATTTCATAAACAACTTAAAAACAGTGTGGTGAACATACTTAATTATGTGTATCAGGTTTGTTAATGGCTGTTCTGTACCCAATGGGACTTATTAACTGTACATTATATATTTCAGGTACCATACTTACTTAATTTCATTCACAATAATACAGTATTACAGTTTAAATCTCGCATACATCACTCACTCCTGTTGCCTACATAATGAACATTGATCTAAAGCGTGAGATGAAAAGATAACTTAAAACAGAATGAGTCAGTATGAAATTATATATATATATATATATATATATAAAGTTTAAGTAATGCTTTTTTTAAAAAGCAAGTTTTATCTAACCTGCACCATAAGCAACAATTCCCTTAGCTGAAATCCTTATTTTCCCTACATACAGTGTCACAGGACAGTTTCTTCTAATAAGAAAAGATGGAAAAGAATGTTAGCATGAGAGAATTTTAATTCACTGCTAGCTAGGGGCATTATCCAAACAGTCATTGGAATCAAAAGGAAAATTGCCATTGATTTCAGTGGGAAATAGATCAACTAATGCCAGAGCATTCAAGAAGACTGTGTATATATTTATTTATAAAGCAGAAGGTAGTCAAGCTAGGTCTAACATATGGGTCTAGCCTAATGACTTTATATACATTATGCCAAATTATTAAAGCAATATAAAAACTATGAGGAGTCCTGTGTCATCTTAAAGACTAATGGGACGCCTTGTTTTTGCAGATACAGGCTAACATGATTACCCTCTGAGATTTAAAACAATGTGGCATTTTGGGCAACAAACACCAGTGCAATACAAGGGGACACATTTTTTCCATACACTTAAGGCCATGTCTTCAGTCTGGGGAAGGGTTGATGCTGCTGCAATCAATCTTCTGGAGTTCGATTTAGTAGCTCTAGTAAAGACCCATTAAATCAAACTCAGAGGGTTCCTCTGTTGGCGACTGGTACTCCTGCTCCTGCAGGGAATAAGAGAAGCCGACATAAGCCTATGCTCCCATCGGCCTCCCATCGGAGATCGCAGGGAAACGCAAATCAATGTACGTCAACTCTAGCTACATAATTAGCGTAGTTGGAGTTGCGTATCTTAATTTGACCTTCTCCTTTAGTGAAGGCCTGGCCTTTGTTAAGACTCTTCATTCTGTTTGGCTTTAAGAGAATGTGCTTGTTCTGGTCAGCCAAAATTAGCTTATTAATGAACATACAGCAAAAGCAGCACATGCTCTGTTTGGTAAATAATAAACTGGTTTGAGAATGTCCAACAATTTACATCAGTAATAAGGATAAAGCAAACTCATTTACTTCAGTCTCATTTCCATTTTTGGATTTAGTGTGTGTGGGTGCTGAGAGGCATTGATAGCCTCTGATATACAACAGGGTCAGACTAGCTAACCTAATGTTCACTTCTGGCCTCAAACTCTAGCTCATCAGAGAACAATTTCATTTAATGTAATAACTGGTTTCCAGTTCTTTTAATTTATGTTTTGTTACTGATTGCCTAAGTTTGTATATGAGCACGCATAGGCAAACGTGTATGTATGTGGGGGAAAAGCAAAATTTTTATAAAAGTACTGTCTGTTCAAAAATGGTGCTAATCTCACAGCAAAAAATTACTGAGATTAATTTAAAAGTATATCTTAATATTGTACTTTTCTTTGTTTCCCTTTTCTGTGTTGCACATCACACTGTTGCATTAGTTTAAAAGTAAACTGAACACATCTTCTATATCTGGACTAATGCAACCCTCTAATTCAAAATGAACTAGGAACTTCCATACAGGAAAAAAAAAAAGGATTTAACTGGCATTACCATTATTTAAATGCAGAGTTTAATGCAATGCAATACCAGGGCTGCAATGACTGTAGTGAGGTGCATGATCTCGATTATTTTATGCAACGTTGGCGGCAATGTTCACCAGACATTGGTGAGTTTTCAAGATATGGACGAGATATGTCAATAGCAAATAATTTTTGTATTTAAATTTTTTGTACTGACTTGAAAAAAAACTTATTAAATATCTAAAAAATAAAAGTTTCCCTTTATTACCAGAATGACTAGAAAGCAAGTTTAGAGCACTGAATTCACATTTCAGGGCACAAGGACACTCGGAATCTATTGAAAACAAACCAGTGTGAATGACTCTATGGAGGACATTATTTTTTGCCAAGCTGTTAATCCATATAACAAGGAAACCAAATGTAATCACAGAGCATTTATCAGTAGATGGTGCCTCTAGAATCCTGGATGTGCTAATATGCAAATATCACTGAGAAAATGCCACTGGCTCTGCTACATAGATCTTCACACTGCACAGCCTTGCTTGATGCACAGTAGGATGGCATGGATGTTGGATAGGCTCAGAGAGAAAGCGGGAGAGAGAGAGAGTGTGAGCGAGGGAGAGCATAATACTGGTTGGTATGGAGACTTATGTGAGTTGCTTGAACACACATTAGAAAAGGGTGGGGTGTAAGGACAGACATGCTTACAGAGGTTCCTCATGGGTGGGCAATTAGTGATATTATCTTTTTAGGCCTTGCACCTACCAATGAATACATAGTGTGGGCTGCACAGCATGCTGCTGAGGATAGGCCATCAGATAGGGAGTCAGGAAATCTGAATTCTGTTCCCAGATCTACCATTGGCTTTTAGTGGGACCATAGACAGTGTTGTTTCTCTGCATCTCAGTTTTCCCATCTGGCAAACAGAGAAGTTTACTCACCCTTGAAAGTGCTGAGTGCCCAAAATAAAAGTATCATCACTGCAAGGCATAGTGTAATTCAGTCATCCTCTGATGTGCCTTTGGGGCAGCCCATTTCTCAGGGCAAAATGTAATGGTCTAGCACAAAATATCAATACTAAAATGAATGGATCTCATTCATGGTGGGGTTTTCCCTCCTTTATTTTTGATCACTGGGCCAGACTCAGAATCCCTAAAACCACAAACTGAAGGAAGGGCTTTTTCTTTTCCAAACTCAAGTTCATGGTGGGGAGAAAAAGAGAACAGTGCTGAAGTATGAAACAACATGCTCTTTAGTATTTCTTTCTGTGCTCTTCCTCTGAAGTCTACTGTATGCTTCATCTTTCCTCAAGCTCTTCCTACTGAACTCCTGGACACTACTCATGACGAACAAGATTAAAAACTCATGTAAATGTGGCCTTCAAGAGAATTCTTCCTCCTCGCTATAACTTACTCTCACCAACTATGACAAGATTTTGATCAGCACAGAGAAGTTTGAACCCTGGTTTGCAAAAAGTGTCATTCACACTCCCTCCCAAAAAAGAGTGATTTTTCCCCTGCCCTTATTTTTGTACTATGCTACAGCTCATGCTAACAGGACATAGATAGCATTTGCCCTCCTTGTTTCTCCACCCACCACCACAGAAACTTGACTTCTCTTTTGTCAAATTAAGTATGTCAGCTGAACGGCAATGACAGATCCACTATATATCATTTATATAATGCTGTAATCGGATCTAGTGCTCTGATTTGCTAAAATGCACCTGGAGAGGGCAGTATCCTTAAAACAGATTTATTATATGGAAAAGAATCTGACTCATAATATTCAAAACTCCACTTAAAACACCTGATAACAGCCACTGACTGCCAAAATCAGTTTGCATTCAAAGACATAAAAATCAAGCCAAACATCAAAATAAATCAAATATTTACTTAAACCAGAAAAAAAGCTTGATTTTCACATACTTTTAAAAATTATACGCTTTATTAAAACATGTACACAAATAATACAGATACACAACACTGTTCCCATATTTTAGGTTAAAACAATATTTAAAGGTGCTCATGGGCTTTTTTTAAAGGCAAGTATATTATTTGGGTACATAACAAGACACATCACATACTAAATATTAAACCTCCTCATCATTCCGAAATAGGAATAATACATTTTCAAAGGAAAAGTAATCTACAGATGTGCATTAAACACTCTCAGATTCACCCTTAGTGTATTTATCTCAGAATTGCCTATAATTGTTACGGTTGAAGAAATTAAGGTAACTTTCACTACAAAGCAAACTTGAGTCCATTGCTTTAAGAATCCTCCCCAAAAGCCACTGAAGACTCTTATTCACTTCAGTGGTATTTTGATTGGCGTCTTAAAGCTAAAGGACTATTGTAGCTGACAGACGGAAATTGCCCAGAAATGCATTAGTAGCCTGCACAGTTATACTGGCACTGTACAAGGAACACAATTCGCAGTGCCTTGGAATTCATAAACTGAAGACTTCAACTTGTGCTGATGCAGAAACCCAAATAAAAAGCAGCTTTTAACAGAGTGGTGCATTGTAGATTTTGTACTCTCTAGAACGAATGCAAAGCGAATCTTAGAAAAAGATTGTGCTCTAGTTGCTCAATGTATTTTTAAAAAGAAAAATCTCTAGGCAAGTTGGAACAACACTGGCACAGGATGACCTTAAAAAAGTGTGTTATATTTAAAAAAGACACAGTGATTCTGATTCTCCACTATCCCCCTTGGGTAGTTATTTGCACCTGTGCAATATGGGTACAAAATGCTGCTATTTGGATTTGAAATTATGTTGCGTTCACTTTCCCTACATGAAAATGACTATATCATGGCAGTGAAGAATTAGATCCATTGTATACAGAATTCTATAAAGCTCCCTTTATGCACCAAAAAAAACCTTTGTATAACATTTATTTTACTGCTTCATATTAAAGATAAAATTACTCACCTGTAAATGAAGACAGTACCTTCCGCTCTTATGTATGTGGCATTCAGAGTATGTATTAAGGGTGCTCTGAAAGCTTAACTTTGTTCTCTTTGCATTCCCCTTTCCAGTTGTCACCATTTGGCAATATGTGCACAGTCTAGGTGAAGAACTGTCACTAATCTCAATTGTTACTCCTTTGGCTGAAACCTACCCATAGCTTGTTACTATGTCTCCAAACAAAACAAGCCCCATGAAAGGAACTTGAGAAAAGACGCAAGAGAATGAGTAGATGCATGGATACCACAAGTTTGGAAAACAACAAATATAGATGAGGAACTAACCACTTTTCTAAAGCCACACCTTTCCTTCTTCAATGAGGAAAGGAAACAGAAATGACAAAAATAAATATCAGGGGACCTTCAAAAGGAGAGCACAAATTATATAGCTAATTTTAAAGGGACTTTCTGTAATACTGTCATACTAAACACTGATGCTTTGGTACGAGTCTTTACTGTTAACATACTGTCAGAATGGAACAGGTTCTCCATCGATGCTTAGGAGATGACCTCATATAGTTGGATTAGCATGTGGCTGCCATGTTCCTAATTTTATAAATGATAATTTTCACTTTTGGCTAGCTCTGGTTCCACTCAAGTGGAAGTTTTACCAATGTCTCCAAGGAGAGCAGAGTTGGGCCAACACTGAGTGCTTTTTGAAAACCACATGTGTATTAATTACATAAAAACCTCATTCTCCCCAGCATTAGACACACACAAATAATGACTGCAGTTCTGATGCAACTGCTCATGGCTTTCTTTCCACAAAAGAGAAGCCTTTTACATTACTTGACATAAATGCCAGTCAGTTACAAGAGTTCTTATGAAAAAGTGTACCAGTTTGTGTACAAATTTTCAAGCAAGGGCAATGCAGACATGATTAATAGATATACACAATTAACAGAGCGAGAGCCTCAACCTCATCTTCTAAAGACATCTGGAATTACTCAAAATCATCAAGTCGTTACCAAATGTGGTATGATGTGGCCTCACCAGAGCCTAATCCTGACTAATCCAACAGATTTAATCTGAGATCAGGAATAAAGAATTATAGCACTCATTAGAACCACGCTCCCTTAAAAAAAAGGGGTGTGTGTGAGAGAGACCTATATCAATTTATTCAAATAATTAACATTTCTGACTGAGAAATAGAAAAGGAATAACAGAAAATCTTTGACCCCTTCACTCTGATCTAGCCAGGTATCCATTTACTTTTACATTTATGATGTAAGGTAAATTGTGGTCAATACTCTATAAGAAGATTCAGTCTTTTGCTTCATGCCCTCATTTCTGACGTATGCAAGCCCGCACTCCTAGTTTGTTAGATTAATCTTGGTTCAAATTAATATATACTGCTGTGGAATGTAGAGCTATTTTATCCACTTTCAAAATTCCTTTGAAGCATACTTCTTTGTGATTTTCTGATTCCTGGAAGATTGATCAATTGACCACAGAGTCTTCAAGCATACCTTCCCTAACTAATGTATCTTATAGGATGGTTAGAATGGAATTTTACTTTGCAACTTAGGACTTGATAGCTCCTGGTAACATTCTCACGCAGTTTTAACTCAAAGCTACCCTGGACTTCTCTGAGACAACTGATTCACAACATATGACCATCCCACCAAACATCTTATAGTTAAAGATCCTGAGTAAAAAAATTTCAGAAGAACTTAAGCGACTTAGAAGCCTAAGTCCCATTTTCAGAATGACATAGGCACTTACAAGTTTAAGTTACATTGAAAGTCAATAGGATTTAGTCTCCTAAATCATACAGGTGGTTTTGAAACTCTCTCATGTACACACAACTCTGCTTAAAAATCAAGAGAACAGGAAGAGAGAAAAGGAAAGGAAAACAAAGGAACTGCCAACTAAAAACAAAATAGTAACTCCCTGCATTGGTGGATGTGTCTCATATGCCCCTTGCTCACAATGACAAGAAGCAGAGAAGATGATTGGTGCTTATGATGATCTGTTGGTGCTTTGAAATCCCTCATAGTTACCTGGTTATGTTGAGGGGAATTGTGCTGGTTTGGAAAATACAGCTTCACCTCTTAGGCTATGTCTACATATGTGTTTTGTCAGAAGAGGCAATGCAAATGAAGCGCTGATTAGCATTTTCTCGTGCTTCATATGCATAATCTATTCTGATCCGTTTTTGCGCAAGAGGTTTTTGCGCAAAAACATGCAGCGTGGACGTGTCCGTTTTGCGCAAAAAACCTTTTTTGCACAAGATCCTTATGATCTCTCCGGGAGAGGCATAAGTATCTTGCGCAAAAAGGGGGTTTTGTGCAAAAACGGATTGGAATAGATTATGCAAATGAAGCATGAGAAAATGTTAATCAGCACTTCATTTGCATTGCATCTTCCGACAAAACACGTAGTGTAGATACAGCTTTAGAGAAAAAATAATACCAGGGCATCTGGAGTGTATGTGGAGGGGGAAATCTATGCATCAAAGATGTTTTGTTTGAAAGAAATTTTAATTCACACACGCAAGATTCTAGTTCATATTCATTGGGATGTTCTGGTTGTGAATCCATCTGAAAGTGGTAAATACACAGTGGTGCCAAGACAACTCAAATATTTAAAAACTCTTCTATAATTCCACAGTTTAAAAGGAATTTGTGCTTTTCTCTTAAAAGTGAATTCACGTGCTTGTGAAAGACATCGAACTGACAGCACTAAGAACAATTTATCCATAAATTAGACACTGCATGAGCAGAATCAATCCAGATTTCCCCACACTGTTCTACCAGTGGGTCTCCAACCCAGGTGAACACATGCTATGTACAACAGTGCATGGGCAGTTCAGTCTGCAGCTTCTTTGTTGAGATACACAACAAGAAAGGATAAAACTGTGAATTATGAAGGTTATTTTCTATGCTGTGGACATCCGCCCTCCAAGAGGTAGACAGAGTCTAAAAATGCATTTTATATACTGTACAGCCAGTAGACACCCTTCAGATAGTAATGATTTTCAGATACACTTTTTCAAAATTGTTTTCAAACCAGAACAGAGGGGTGAAAGACTTTGCATCTCCTTATCAATTATAGCCTTATGGCCATCCACATCTCTGAGCAACATCTAGCTCTTAAGAATAACAAAACAGGAAAGAAAGATACAGGAAAGAAACCAGTTGCTTGAAAAATGCCTTGATAAATAAATGATGTGCATCATACTTTTTCTATATCCCTGATATTTTTAGTTGAAGGTTGTATTTTTCATAATTAAATAGTTTCACAGAAATGAGTTCCCTCTAGTTGTTGTTGCTATCTCCTGGCACACCATCATAAGTCTGAGACAGTGGCACTCCCTCATTGGGGCTTCTTTTAAATCTCTCATTAAACAGATATGGCACTTAAAAAATAAAAATACAGTACAAAAAATAAAATCTATCTTGGTGAAAATAATGATAATTGGTCCATTTTCTATTCAGTCTCACGTCAAGCTGACCACAAAGTTCTGATCTATAAGCTTCTTCAAAAACTTCTGCTCAGCAGTGATGTTGTGGTATTCATTCTAAAGAGGGGGAGGGGGAAGAAAAACAAGAAAAAAATCACATTGTTACTGCAGGCAACAAAAGTATACTCTTTTCCATGAATCAAATGGGTTATGCAGATATTAGTATAGCCAGAAATTTTTGTGGAAAGGACTCGAAATGCTTATCGGCTAGGTCTACATTGCACACCACTGTTGACTGCATGCAGTGTACAAGGAGTCGGTCCTGGGACCTGAATTATTCAGTAATTCACCTAGTTGAGACAGTCTAGGTTTACTTGGTCCGGGCTCAGAGTGGGAAGGTGGGGCGCAGTGAATTCTCAAGGTCCCTTCCAGCCTATATTTCTATCATTCTGTGAAACAGTTCATGTTTCTGCAGAATGAGTCAGATTTGACAAAAAACTGGCATTTTCCAAATGAAAAACATTCCATTGGAAAGTGTCTGATTAGTTCCATCCATTTTACAAATAGGGAAACTGAGGCAGGGTAAAGTGACTTGCCTCTGGCCAACAGTCAGTTAGTGGTAGAGCCAGGAATAAAACTTCAAGACTTTCTGACTTCTAAACCAGGCTCATTCCTCTCCCAACTTACTAGCTCAAGATTATTTTACTCTAAGCATTTCCCATAAAACAAAACAGTACATTACCTCAATCATCTGAGACATGGTCTCATTGCCATAATAGTGCAAAGAACTGTTTCGGTCAGCGAAGTTGTACTTAAAGCCTGCCAGGTGAACTTCATTACATATGTGAAATGCGAGCATGATGGCAATTAGCCCTGTTGTAGGATGTTTGGGTTTCTAAAGGCAAACAAAAAAAATAATTGCTATTTTTATGAGGAGACAAACCCAAGAGTGGAGATTTTTACAATAAAACCCACCATTAAGCCTCATTTTTTAAGGAATAAGGGTTATTTTGAAAGAAGGGGTTTCTTCCAAAATAACCGCGTCTATACAGCGTTTTTTAATCTCGAAATAGGGTATTTCGAAATAGCAGCCGGTTGCGATTATGCAAATGAAGCATGGGAAATTCAAATCCGCCCTTCATTTGCAATTTCGCTTGGCTGCATTTGCATTCCTCTCTCGAAAGAGGAATGCAGTGTAGACATACCCAGAGACAGCAGTTGTTGGCATAACAGAAGAGAGCAAAACTGAATGGAAAAGAAGCATTTCTGTTCAGCACGTATATAAAGGAAAAAAGAGACAGGAAAACTTAAGAACAATGACCTGGGTTGCTCCAGCCCATGCATGTGCCTGCGGGAGAGGACCTGGGGAATGGAAGACTCTATGAGGAGCTTCTCAAAGAATTTTCCTTTGAGAAGATCTCTCTCAGGGATGAAACATGGGGGTATTTATCATCCTACCTCCCCTAGCCATGGAACTGAAAGCAAGTCAGTCCCCAGAACCAATGCTGTTCTGTGGGAGCCATGAGAGCACGAGGCTCCTTCTCGGGGATCACAAGTCCCCCACCTGGCTCTTTGACCATTTGGCTTCATTGGTGTCTCCAGCCATTGTTTCTATCCCCTAGGACCACATTTAATGAGGGGGGTAGGATTTCCTAACATGGCGTTTACAAAGCCACTGGGCTTTCTGTGGGCTTGGGGGGAGGGGGAGAGTTCATCAGACTCTCCTCTGTACCTGTTGCTTTCTCTCCCATTTGAAGTCATAAGCAACTTGGTGACATTACATTCCTTTCCAAAGCGCCCAACTGAGCTAGCAGATACAAGCTATGATTTAATGTGGGAGAAGAAGCAGGAGGACTAGATAAACATGCTTTCGTGCAAATCAAATATGCTCAGCAAGAAGTATTAGGAAGGCCAATTCAGACAAACATGGTATGCATTCTACACAGGATACTTCAAAAGAATTTCCAGGGGATGTCAGCTGCTCTTTAGTAAACAGCACTTTGTAACAACTAGCTTGTGACCTCAGGGGATGGCAGATTAAGCTTATTTATTAAGCTTTACAAGTGCCTGTGCAGTCTGAGATCAATCTTGCCTACACAAAGAAAGTTTACAAGTTAAAACCTACATTTCTGTTAGAACGTTCTTTAGAAAAAAATTATCAATTAATATTACTTTTATATAAAAATAAGAGGTTAAGTCAACTGCAATATTTGGCCCTAATTTGCAAAAATACCACTAGATGGCACTTCTTCCACTATAATGCCAAGAGGCTGGCTGCATGCAGAACAGCCCACAAAAGAATGACAGCTCCCACATTCAGAAGCCCTTGTCATAACTTAAAAATATTCCGTCATTAAAAGCATTATTTGATCATCAAAACCATGTATCCAGGTCCTATAGCTGCTTCCCTTGCTAAGCTTCTTTCCTTTTCGTGGGTTTGAGACTCCTTAGACTTCTATGCCATGTTTTTAATAGCCCCAGAGCACCACTGAGAAAACTAACTTCTGTCTCTCTGGTGGTTCTTTATTCAGTACCACAGCAGTGTTACCTACATCTTTAGCAATGGTGATTTGTTGAATCTCTGAAGGGACAGGTAAAATGTCACATCTACTTCAATGTATTAAATGCAGAAAGACTCCAGTGCAGGTGGCATAAAGGTTTTACTGAGGATGCCTCCCTCTATTGCTCGATTGATATATAACTCAACCAAAACAAGTGCCACTAAAATCTTCATAACACACTTGCTATTAGGTATTCTGTTTACGCTGAACATTTTATAAACAAAAGCATTTAGAAATATTTTAGGATGTTTAAAAAAAAAGACTCATTTGCACCATTTTGCATATTTTTCCAACACTAAAACCTTAGTATTGTGATTCTTGTTGCGGAAGAAGAAAAATAAAATCAATAAATTTTACTAAATTTTGCAAAATTACATGTAGGGAAAAGATGCAAGGTCTATGAACTTTTCAGGGCTGAAGCGAGGACTGCATCCCATTGTGTGGCAAAGACAGAAGCCAGTGATATAAAGTTTTCCATTCTAGTCATGAGCCATTAGACCTTAAAATCATCATATGTCCAGGCCTGAATACTGCCTATCCTATTTCTAATTCCAGTGCCTAATTCAGCCATCCCCAACTCATTATGATGAAGTCTTCATAGACCTTCTCTCCACACATACCATTACATAATCTTTGTCTCTGTATATACATGTTACATGAATCAATGCAGACACAGAAGCCATAGCCACACTAGGATAAAAGGTGGATTTTTAGTGTGTGTTAGCTTAAGCTGTAGGGCTCATCGCAACCAATTAACTCATGTTAAAAACTGCAATTTGCCTTGCTTATACTAGGGTTTTGGGGTCTGATTTTTAACACATTAGCTGGTATATTTAAAATATGCCTTTATTCCTAGCGAAGAAACGGCCACACTATGCAAGCATGAGAGACAATACACATATTAAGACGTTACACAGATGTACTGCCAAGTCAATGACCAAACAAGGCCATGATTTGGTTTTGTCTACTGAAAATTTCAACAACCTTCTAAAAACCAATAAAGTTTTAGTGTAAACCTAAAAGAGATTTTCCAATGGTTAATTACAATAACCAGTCATTCGAGATCATTTTAAATCAACTGTTTGGAAAGAATTGAAGCAACAACAAGAATATACCTACTTCTTTTCTGGGAAACTTAGTTGGGAAACGAAGCCATTCATGTGCAGTTTTTCTAATGATGATCGGATCAAGTATCCTGATTTGATTAGGTTTATATATCATTTTCAACGCCGGTTTCTTCCAGAAACTCTTAGTGTTCTGTAATAGTCAAATATATTGATTTTGTCTAACTCACTCATCATGCATTTGAAGTGGGTGGAGAGGGAGAAGACAAATACGTGACTTTAAAAAAAAAAAGTCACTATAGTCTCTGATTTTTTTACATTTCTCAAAAATATTATTGAAAAAAAATAGAATAATGAGTTTCTTGTATAATAAATACCAACCAACCCAGTAGTGTGTTTTTATGATCATTTTATGAAACCCCATATACAAATTTTCTAGAAAGAAAGTATTATGCACTAAGTCTCTCTGGCACAGCATAGAACAGTGAGAAAAAAAACTGGGCCCCAGTAATACTCTCACACACATGGGGACATCGGCCCCCTGAAGTCAACAGCAGTTTCACTTATGTATCTGAAGGCAGAATTTGGCCTGTACTATTTTGAGATAATTTCGGTGATCAATTATATTTTCTGTACTTTGCTTGCTCCTTGGCATGAACGGGGATTCATTTTGACTTGAGTTCCTTCTGCTGCTTATAGGGTTGCCAATTCTACTTTACAGGGTTTTCCCTATAGACTATGCAGATTTATTCAAAATAATGCAAGTGGTACACATTTATGCAAATTCAGTATCTACTGATGTTTGCTTTGAAAATGTTGGCAAATACATGCTTATTGCTCACTTTGAAAATGGAGTAACTGAGTCTGGTCTCACTTACACCGGTACAAATCAGGAATAATTTCACTGAAGTTTAATAAATTCTAAGGCCCACCTTCCTCAATAACTCACTAATTCTAGAATAAGGGAGAGCAGAAAGAAGCCAAAACATCCTCCACTTGTGATCACATTTTAAAACAGCATTACCGTAAAATCTCGAGTATAATGCGCACCTATGTATAATGCGCATCTGCCTTTTAAAAGGTCAAAATTCTTGAATAAACTAAACTCTTATCTATAATGAGCACCCCCATTATACTCGAAATTTTAAGGTATGCATAGGAAGGAAGGGGCTCGTGCCTGCCGCTGGGCCCCCTGCCCAGCTGAGCTCATGCCTGCCGCGGGGTCCCCCTGCCCAGCTGAGCTTGTGCCTGTCATGGGGGGGGGTGGGGGTCTTCCCCGTCCAGCTGTCCACACACCGAGCTCGCACCTGCTGGGGAAGCATCCCCCGCTCAGCTGCCGGCATGCCGAGCTTGTGCCTGCCGGGGGAGCGTCTCCTGCTCAGCTGCCGGCGCGCCGAGCTCGAGCCTGCCGGGGGAGCCTCCCCTGCCCAGCTGTCCGTGTGCCGAGCTCGCGCCTGCTGGGGGAGCATCCCCCTCTCAGCTGCTGGCACGCCAAGCTCGCACCTGCTGGCCCCCCCGCCCCATCTCAGCCCAGCCCAGCCCATGCCTGGCCCCCCCCCCGCCCAGCTTGTGCCTGCCGAGGGTGAGTTTAAAACTTTTAAAAAAAACCTCCTATGGATAATGCGCACCCCGACTTTGACGTTAAAAAAATGGGAAAAAAAGTGCGCACTATACTCAGACTTTATGGTACATGTCCTATAAAAATTCTCCTTCTCAATCAAATCAATTTTGCTCTCATTCCATGTTCCAGTGTGGATCAAAAGTATTCTCATTTAGATAAAGAACAGAGGACAAGTGGGGAGGAATGCTTTAAGAAGTTTTTAAAACTAAAAAATTAAATGCTTTGAATTTTTAAAAACTAAAAACTTGTTTCCATGCATATATTCCTAATCATGTAAAACTGTGGGGGAAGGAATTAGGGTCTGGGGAGGCAGGTATCCTAAGACTTGGGCCATGTCTAGTCTGCAGCGCTTTTCCAGGAAACTGGAGGCATCCCGGAAAAGCAATGCCGTGTCCAAGGAACACGTCTGCTTTTCCGAAAAAAGCATTCTATGAGGAAGAAGGGCTGTGTCGAAAGAGCAGGTTTTTCCGAAGTTTAGCGCCATGTAGATGCCAAAAAAAGTCTCTCTTGACCAAAAAGCAGAAAAAGATACGCAAATTGCAGTTCACAATTTGCATATCTCTTTTCAACTTACTTTTGTAGTCTAGATGTAGGCTAGATGACATAAGAGAGTACATGTTTGGCTGGTATACTGATTGACACCAGTTGAGGCTTTGACCCATAATATTTCCCAAATTTTTTCTTGTCTTCAACTAAATTGTAGGAATATAGCATGAGCAGTTCTGCCAGAAGCAAGCTCACGCAGACATACAGTTCTGTATTATAAACAAGATGTTATTTATTTTACTACTTTAGTTTAACACAGCACTTCTCAGGGCACGTCTAGACTACCCGCAGGTTCTGGAAGAAGATATGCAAATTAGGCACAAATTTGCATATCTTCTTCCAATCCCTTTTTCGGAAGAGTTTTTTTGGGGAAAAAAAAGCAGTCTAGATGGGGGTTTTCACGTGAAAACACCCTTTTTCAAAAGAACCCTGTAAACCTCATTTTTTGAGGAATAAGGGTTCTTTCGAAAAAAGGGGTTTTCGCATGAAAAACCCCATCTAGACTGTTTTTTTTCCGAAAAAAACTCTTCCGAAAAAGGGATTGGAAGAAGATATGCAAATTCGTGCCTAATTTGCATATTGTCTTTCAGAAGCCGTGGGTACTCTAGACGTAGCCTCAGATTAGTAGTAAGAGGTTGATGTGCGCACGCAGTCAAGATAAACAAAGTCATGACAACTGGAACCCAAACTAGATACAATAAATAAATCAACTTACTATTTTCTGACCAATTAATATATCACAGAGCCATTTTAAGTCATGTGGTTTGAAAGCCAGAAGAACCACAGTAGTGTCAGGATCATAGTGAATTGGATCTGAAAAAACAGACTCTGGATAAAAAAGTCGGAAAGTTGTTCTCCTCCCAACATCCTCTTCATACCCTATAATGGGACCATCATTCATTCTGTAGGCAAGGGGAAAAAAAAATATACAGACAGCATTACCATAAATCCATTTTGGTGGTCTCTACAGGGCAAGTGGCACAAGGATTTAGGAGCATGACTTTTATTAATAATGTTAATTAGTAGATGTGAGGTTATACATAGATCTTGCATTGGGGTCTTCAAACTTGTAAGAAATTTGGTCAAGATGGTTAAAAATAAATTAGAACATTGCCAATCATGCAGCCCTGTGCCAGCAAAATTCCTTTTGGGTCCATAAACCAAAATACTGTCTTAAAATTTAAAATTATCTAGTTTAGTTTAATTCAGTAGCAATTTTTTCCTAAGCTACAATGTTCCTACAATGTTTGACTGGGAAGTCAAAGCCTTTGTTTTTGTTCCATTTGTTTGGTAATTGACAGCCAAGAGAGTAGAGTAACACAGGGCCTAGAGCAGACATCTGGGCAGTTACCTTGGCAACTCCCCAGAGTAAATCTATGTATACTTTTGGATGGGGAATTCCAGAAATGCTGTTGGCTGAAGGTGAATTTATGCTGAAGAACACTGAATTTTACCTTCAGTTCAGAAGTTGGGGGGCGGGAGGAGGATTGGAGACTGTCCCCCCCATGCTTGTATAGATCCTCAAATGAGGTGAAAGCACTCCAAGGAAGACCAAGCTTGGATAGTTACCGATTAAAGTCTAGAAGATCCTGGTTCCAGAAGACAATACAACTCTCTAGGGGTACATCTACACAGCAGAACTAAAGCTAAAATAAGCTACGCAAATTGAGCTACGTCAATTGATTAGCTTAAGTCAAAAAAGCTTATTTTGGCTTTTGGCGCTGTCTACACAGCAGAAAGTCTGAGTCAGAGCACTCTTCCTCTGACTTCCCTTACTCCTCATAAAATGAGGGTTACAGGAGTCAGAGTAAGAAGTCCTCCAGCTCGACATTATGTCAAAATAACTGCTTGTGTGTAGATGCGGACTATGTTATTTCAAAATAACATCAGTTAGACGTGCCCTCAGTGTTGGAGAAATTAATGTAGTTAAATCTCTCATGTATCTTGACAGGATTCTGTGCATCATTGACCTAGTTTTGATTGTGTGTGTGTGTGTGTGTGTGTGTGTGCTCTTTTTTTTATTAATTTTGTATGTGCTGAGTGACTACTCCTTTGAGAGACACTGGCAAGATATTGGGGATGATGTTCTGCTCTGAACAGTTAAACAAGCTGACAAGCAGTGGTAGAAATCACCTTCACACATCCTTTACTTTGTAGCTGTCCTGTACTCTATGGAACAATCTGCCAATCCCCACATGCTAAGAACTCACCCAGCACTCTTTAAAATCCACTACTTTCACAAGGTCTCAAGAGGATCATCTCCCTCATCATCATCTCTATCACTCTGCATTTTACACTAGGTTCAAAGGGGGCAAGTTACAGAACCCTGCAAGTAAGAATAAGGGGTACCCTTACCAGAGTGCTAAATGTTGGGAAGAGGAGGGACATGGAAAATTGCAACAGTGTCATAGGAACAACAAGAGGGAAATCAGATATAAGGAGGATGGGGAATAAACAGAAAGAATTGAAAGTATCAGAATGCAAACTAAATTATGGCTAGTTTTGGATGGTTTAGACAAAAAAAAAAATCTTACATCTTGGGTGGGGGGTTAGACTAGAGGACTCTTGTCAGTCCTTTCTAATCCAATGGGTCTATGATGTAGCTGGCATCACAGATACCAGAGTAGAGAGCATGCATATAAATTCTGTGGACGACACCAAGCTGGGAGGTATTGCAATCATTTTGGGGACAGATTCAGAATTCAAAATGACCTTAACAAATTGGAGAACTTGTCTGAAATCAACCAAATAAAAATCAATAAAGACAAGAGCAAAGTACTACAGTCGGAGAGGGGAAAAAAAAAAAAAAATCACATGTACAGCTACAAAATGGGAAATAACTAGCGAGGTGGCACTACTGCTGACAAGGATGTGGGGGGTTACAATGAAACACAACTTGAATATGATGCTATGTCTATACTACCATTTTTGTCATTGTAACTTATATGTCATCAGAGGGGTGCTTATTCACACCCCTGTGGGACATAAATTATATTGACCAAAGTGTTACTGTGGACAGTTAGCTGAATATTGTTCGGGTACATATTACTTTTCTGTATGCAGTGGAGATGTAAGTGAATGCCTTTTGAGGGGAGCTGTCAACAGCAAAATGAAAGTGACAAGGAATGTTTACGACTTTTCCTTTTATCTGTTATTTTCCCTGTTTTCAAAGATGTGGGTGGGTGAAATGGGTCTGTTTATCAATTACACAGAATATAATATTGCACAATTTATTGTTTTATAAATTGCTTTAAGACAACAGGAATATCCAGCATAGCATGGGATTTTATTGTTAAATGGGTGCATCTATAAGTATAAACAAAAGAACTTCGAAGCTACTCAAATAACTTTGTTATAGAAAATGAGAATACACTTACCTTATCACCACATCATAGGAGTCAATTTTCTCCCCTAGCGTCTTGTTTCGAAGTACTCCTCCATTGCCAACAACTACACACCTTCTACAGGACATGCTGTTGAACAAATGGAACTTCAATATATATGCTCATAAAACATTTCAAATTTATTATGTTTTCCTTTAAGGTGTACCTGTCCTATGAACATTTGGTTCAGTTTCGTTACCACTGTTTGGATCTGATTTGATTTTTGTTTGGTAAGGTGGGTATCCAACAGCACCCAAGTCACATTCAAAATCAAACACTATTGTAACATTCCAGCTGAGACTGAATTATTTCAGAAATTGTCACAACCATGAAATAATAACTGATTTATCGAACACCTAGCATTTACAGATTATATTTAAATCAATAAATAGCAAAGCACTCTACAAAGGGCACAACTACTTGACAAGTTACAGTACTACTCAGCATGCCTAAGGTACCATAATTTAGCTTACTGACTAGTACTTCAATATACAAAGCAGTCCCTTTTTTCAATGGAGTATTGATTCAGTAAAGTAGTACTGGACACAAGCAAGAGTGGTGGAATCAGAACCAAACACAATCCTGAAAAATAAAGCTTACAGAAGAGTTGAGAAAAGACCCAATGCCATGTCTCTCAGCCCTTGTCAAAGTGTTATAATTAAGGCTAAGGTTTAGTCAGGGGTGTTTTTTAGTAAAAGTCATGGACAGTTTTGGGCTGGGATTGTTTGTTTATTGCCTATAACTTATGACTTCAAATGGGTAATAAAGCTGCTCCTGGGACCACTTCTCTGGGAGGCCCTGGGGACCAATGACTGTACCCTACTCTGGTGGCGGAGGCTCTGAGACCCTCCTGGGACTGCTGCTAATCTGGTGGCCCCCAGGGCCAGCTTCACTGCTGCTCTTCCAGTGTCCTAGAGCCACCTACATCAGCCACTGCTCTGGCAGCCCCAAGGCCAGCTGATCCAGCAGTCATGGAATCAGCCACATCAGTCGCCACAGAATTCATGGTGGTCCCACAACAACACAGAATCCATTACTTCTATGACCTCCGTGACAGACTCACTTCTTACTCCGACTCCTGTAACTCTCATTTCACAAGGAGTAAGGAAAGCTGAAGGGACGAGTGATCTCCCTTCAACGTCCTGCTGTGTAAACAGCAAAGTCAAGTTAAGTTACTTCAACTTAAGCTACGCAATTGACATAGCTGAAATTGGGTAGCTTAATTCTACTTTTGCCCTGCTGTGTAGACGTACCCTTAGAAACAGATCTTTAGCTCACATGTGTTGTTTTGCTAATGGAAGCCAGGATTTGAATATAGAGTTCTGATAAAAGAACACATAAGTATCAGGAATCTAAATATCCCATATATGGAACTGGCATGCTTGAAAGTACATCCAATTGCTGTATTCCGAAGCTATTATTCAGACCTACAAACGCTTACTCAAACCAACAATTCCACTGATTTCAATAGGACTACTCATTTGAGAAGAGGTTTCCCAATGTATATTTCTGATAAGACTGGGTTTCAAACTGCATCCCTATTTTTTTTTTTTTAAATATTTCTCTCCTCTTCATTCTGGACTATTCTACCAATAAGCCATATAATTTGCTTATTTTAATACAGATTTTGATACAGATTTTAATAGCTGTCTTCATGACCACAATCCACTTAATACAAATAATGTCTGAACCAGAATGAGATGAAAAATTACTGGAAAAATCACTGTATATTTTATTATGAGTAAACAAGGCTAAATTACAGTAGTTCTAAATTGTATAATTACTTAATTGCTATTCTACACAGGCCTTTTGAGAATCCTTTCCAATGACTAATGTTGTATACTACAACACATATACCCAGGACTCTCTATATCCTATAGTGATTCATGCTTTGTCCATACTGCACAAATTACATTAGTTAAAACAGAATATATAGCACCTAGTCATTACACACAGACTTATTTTAACTACTGCCTGTTAAGTAACCACATTACTGAGTGTTTTCATACTAATGTATAATTCTGCAACAACAACAAAAGATAGAAAACACACTAAAGATTATAAAGACACAGACACACCAAAGTATGAGTGGAGGGAAAAACAACCTTTGTATTGTATTTGATCTGTAGTGAAGCTTGCTAAACTTAATTCTGCTACCTAGTTTTGCTCAGCTCTCAAAATAACTAGAAGAAACTTGACATATTCACTGCAGATACTACTGAATATAAGGATTTTCTACACAAACATCTGTAGGTTTGCTTTCTTCAAGATGCCAGTCAGCAGCAGCATCATCTTTCAATGTGGCACTCCTCTAACGCTATGAATGGCTTCTGCACTAGTTTCTGGGTGGCAGGTTTTTTTTTTTTTTAAGTACACAGGCACCTAAAGATGCAGACAGGAAGCTAGCAGGAACAGGCACCCTTAGATGCCTAAATATTTTACAAATCTAGGCCTTCCTTGTGTCTTCACTGATTGAGGCTGCCTGTTGAAAAGTGAAATCTTTTCTGAATTGAGAGCTCCCTGGAAAAAATTGGTCAAATGTGAAAAAAAAAAAAAAAAGAGACCATTTTCCTAGCTCTAAAACATAGGCTTAAAATAAACTAGAGCTTGGATTTAGCCTCCAAGTTCGTAAGTTACAATATACAGAGTCCAAATAGTATGTTTAAAATATGCCCCTGGCATTCTGATATAGGGCAATAATTATAGCTTAACTAGAAGACTTACTGGGCATTGCCTAGAACGAGGGTGGGGTCACGCACCGTGGATGTTGGCTTCTCCCCAGGTTGGCCTGGAGCGGGGGACAGGGCAGAGCTGTACACTCTGGCTGCTGGCTTTGCCCTAGGAGCAAGAAGATGGGGAGGAGAGGCCACACAGGCCACCTATCAGCGCTCCCTGAAACTAGCCTGGGGGCCACAGGGGCTGCGCAGTGGCCAGTAGCTGCTCTCTGGAGCAGGCCAGGGTTTTGGCTGCTGCCAGCCAGTGGCTTGCCACTGGGGCGCTTGCTGCCTTCATATGGTCATTACACTGTATAACTGCCCCTGCTAGAAGACTCCTCCCTTTCCATCTTATGAGAAAACCAAATTCCAGACACATCTCATTGTTCTGGCACAACCGAACTCTGGCCTTGCTTTAAGTTAGGATAAGAGGAAGCTGCACGCCACATTTGGTGGTCCTAGCTCTTATTGTTTAGGAGGAGTTCTTGAACAAACAAGACTCACAGAGGGATAGACAGACAAAGTGTATTCCATTCCATTCCCACTCTCTATCAATCACCAGATTGCCAGAGAGTCTTTGGTGGCCCAAAATAAAGTAAGAGGCCAGGAATATAAGAAGGAAGTTGAATCAGTATTAGAACTACTGAATTTTTATTTATATATTTATTGGTGTATTTCCCCAGAACAGATATGGCCACTGGTGGTGAACTGTTGGAAACCCACCTCAACCATGTCTTCTAAACTGGCACTAAAATCTTTTTTAGCTTTGCCTATATACTCCCAGGCTTTTCAATAGGAAAGTCATAATATGGGTGGCAGAGAGAACTGCAGTTCCCAAGACTTTAAGGGAAATGGGCCCATATTCAATTAGCAACCCCCTGAAGCATTTAAACTATCTTAAGAGCAAAAACAAGATTCTAAGCTCACCCACAAGAAGATAATTATTGAATGCTGACCCTACCTGAATTTAAAACCTGTCTTAATTATACATTAGGACCACTTGTTTATGTATGTACTTTAAAATACAGTGTGTCAGATTCTGATCTCAGTTAAACTACTGTAAATCCAGAATAACTCCCCCCATCTCACTTCCTGACTGACGGTTACATTTTAAAACACAAGAACAGTAACAAAAATATTTTAAAAAACCCTCACCCCTCATCTTCATTGAATAGTCCACAGTTTTGTACTCTTGAAAGGCTTCGGTGAAAATAAATCTCTAGAAAGCAGATAGTGAGAAAAGTGTTTATAATGAAAAAGGTCACAGTATAAACATACCACTTGAGTACAGCATTTTTAGCCAGAATAGCTTTTCTCCATTCATTTTCTGCCCAGAAAACAGAAATCTGAACACTGCCATAATTTAAGACTACATGTTAGTTCACAATCAGTTTTATTACAACCTCTCCAGGATAAACAGCTACCTCTCTCATGCGTGCCTGGGTCTGAGAACAGAATGGGATTCAGGTTCAGAGACTACAGATCTGAAACTACTAAACACAGATGAGTACAGTAAATATGGTAGACCAGAATCGCAAATAGCAACTTAACAAGGTTCACTGTTAGACACTTCTATCGAAACGGCTCCCCATCATGATTAGCATCTGCATTCCTTACAGTCTTTAATGTATTTATCCTCCCAACATGACTGTGAAGTGGGGTGATGATATCGTCTCATTCTACAGATGGGGAACTAAGGCACAGAAAGACTAAGGCCCAGAATTTGAAAGGTATGTAGGTATTACTCCAGTCAGCATTGCAAGTCACTTACAAACTATTTTCAAGTGATTTTGGCAAGTAAGAGCCTAAATCGCTTTGTTTTCTTCCCAGATTTTTAAAAGGTGTTTACGTACCTATCTACATCATTTGGTAGCCTAAACACTTTTTAAAAAAATCTGGCTACAAATGCCTAAGTCACTTTTGAAAATGGGACTCTGCTATCTAAGGCTATGTCTACACCTCAGGTATCCCAGAAAAACCCTGCCACATCCAGGGACTGCGTTTGCTCTTACGCTTTTTGTCATGAAAGAGCAAACGCGTTCTTTTGGGGAGCCCTGTATTCCTCATTTCATGAGGAATAAGGGCTCCTCCGAAAGAGGAGACTTTTCTGCCATTTGGCCCCGTCTAGACAGGCCAAATGGCAGAAAAGCCTCTTCTGGAAAAACAATCGGAAAAAGCTACGCAAATTGCAGAGCGCAATTTGCATAGATTTTTCCGATAAAACCCAATAGTGTAGACCTAACCTAAGTCACTCGGCTTTGTAAAGCTGCATGGGGCAATGTCTAAATCCCTTTAAAAGCCTGGACTTAAGTGACTTACCCAAGGCTACACAATAAGTGAGTGACAAAGCTAGGATGAGAATTCCGTAGTTCTTGACTCTCATCTCTTTGCACCATAGGAACTCAAGAACATAACAGCCATACTGGATCAGCCCAATGGCCAATCCAGCTCTGTATCCTATCTTCCAACAGTGGCCAAAACCAGGTTTTTCATAGGGAATGAGCAAAATAGGGCAATCATCGAGGGATCCATCCCCTACTGTCCAGTCCCAGCATCTGGCAGCCAAAGGACTAGGGATACCCAAGCTCGGGGTTGCATCCTTGACCATCTTTGCCACTGATTGACATAACCCCCATGAATGCATCTCATTCATCCAGGTATCCTTTTTATCTTCACAACATCCTCTAGCAATGAGTTCCACAGGTTAACTGTGTGTTATGTGAAGAAATATTTCCTTTTGTTTGTTTTAAACCTGCTACCTATTAATTTCATTTAGTGGCCCTTAGTTCTTGTGTTATGAGGAGCAAATAATACTTCCTCATTTATCTTCTCCACACCAATTATGATTTTATAGACCTCTATCATATTTCCCTCGATCACCTCTTTTCTAAGCTGAAAACTCCCAGTCAGTTTACTCTCCCCTCATATGCAAGCTATTCCACAACTTTGATCATCCGCTGCCCTTCTCTTTACCTTTTCCATTTCTAATATCTCTCTTCTGATATGGGGCGACCAATATTGTATTCAGTATTCAGAGTGCGTATGCCATATATTTACATAATAACATTATGAAATGTATGGTGTTATTATGTAACTCTTTCCTAGTGGTTCCTCACATTGTTAGCTTTTTTTTTTTTTTTTAAAACTGCTGCTACACATTTAGCAGATGTTTTCAGAGAACTATCCAGAGTGATGATAAGACTTTGCATATACAGTAGACTTCCGATAATCCAGCACCTTTGGGACCTAGGTGGTACCGGATTATCAGATATGCCGGAGTATCGGGAGGTCCTAGTACAGCTGCACGGGACACAATCTCCCTCCCTCTCCCCTCCCCTTTCCTCTTCGCTTCTACTCCATGCTCTAACCTGATCCCCTCTCCCCCCCCTCCTTTCCCCTTCGCTGAAGCAAAACGCTCTTCTCCATACTGTAACACGATCCCACTCGCCCCTCCCCCCTGCCAACCTTATGCTCTGTCCCAGTACAGCCCACACGTGGAGCAGCCGGCTTTTTAATGAGCTGGACAGGAGCGCTTGACATTTTGATGCCGGAGTATCGGGAGTGTCAAACAATTGGGTGCTGGACTATTGGAGTTTTACTGTATCAATATTGATACTGATATGGCATTTATCACCTGCCATTATGTTGCTCGGTCACCCAGGTTTGTGTGATCCCTTTGTAACTCTTTATGGTCTGCACACTTTGCTATCTCACTGTTTACCCTTTCCCCAGATCACCTATAACTATGTTGAATAGCTTGGGTCACAATACAGACCCCTGGGGGACACTGCTATTTATCTCCATTCTGAAAACTGACTATGTATTCCTACCTATTGTTTCCTATCTCTTATCTCACTACTGATCCATGAGAGGACTTTCCCTCTTGCCCAATGACTGCTTAATTTGGTGTGGGATCTTCTCAAAAGCTTTCGAAGAGTATGTAACAGCTGTTATTCCAAAATAACTATGCGAGTATCTATACAGACATTCCATTATTGTGAAACAATTTTGAAATAATGGGCAGCTTATTCCAAAATCTGTAAACCTCATTCTACGAAGAATAACACCTATTCCAAAACAGCTATTTCAAAATAAGGAGTGTGTAGACGCTCCACTGCTGTTATTTCAAAATAGCCCCTCACCAGGGCCATTCTAAGTTATTCCTCCCCAGTACCTCATGGAGCTCTACATCGAGATAGCACGTCTACATTAAGGAAGCCTGCCTCTGACTAATTTTGAGGCTTCCCTGCACTGCAGTGCTATTTCAAAATAAGTTATTTCGGAATAACTATTCCGGAATAGCTTATTCCGAAATAAATGTTCAGTGTAGATGTAGCCCCAAAGTCCAACTACTCTTGTCTACATGCTGCCTCTCCAACAACAGTAGTCAGAGTGTGTGAGTGTGTGTACGTACATGTGTTTAATTAAGTACTGTACCTGAATAAAAAAAGTAAAGATCCATTTAATAATTTATAGTAAGTATACAACACACTAAGCATGGATTCTGACTCTGGTTTGAGCCCAAATGTCCCTTCCCTCCACATACAAATCAGTCTGACTCAGGTCAGCAAGCACTTGGGACCCACATCCTAGGACTCTGCTTTGGGGGGGGAGTGTCAGAGTCCTGCTCTGACTTGGGTCCAAGCCTTATTATTTTGCAACTTGAATATAGTTCCAACAGCAGATGCAAGTCAGAAGGCCTGCATAACATAGTACAAACATGTTAGCAAAGCTTCAAGACCCAGGCCATCAACTGTAAACCCAGGTTTCCCATGCAATGAAGATACTCAAGCACAGACTTAGAAATAATGGTGTTCACAAGCCTAGGTGAGGCAAACCTAGTCTTAGCATGCCCTATAAACATACCCATAGATACAGCTTATATTTCATACTGCATGCATCCCCAATAAATACTTACCTGTTCTCTTCATTCCATAAGGTAACTCAATCTTATCACTTCCATAGAACTGTGCTACTTTCATGAAGTCATTAGCACACAGGAATGGATATATTTTCTGAAATCTAGAAAGAGAGGGGGAACAGAAAGTTTAATTTTAATAAAAACACTCACGCCCATTTGAATCAACCACCAGTGCCAGCAATTGTTTTAAAAACCTTTCAAATAAATACTTTAAATCGCATGCTATACATTTATTAGCAATTAATGAACTCCTGGGAAACAGCCCAAGCCCATGGAATGGGACAAATCATTTTTACGGTGTGACAGTATTCAGAAATTCAGACAAAAAGGAAGTCAAAGAGAGGGACAGAGTCTCTGCTGGTGTTAACTGGCACAGTTCCATTGATATCAGTACAGCTGTGCCACTTCTCACCAGCAGCTAGTTAACCCAAAGTTGAAGAGAGCGTGCAACATGCTAACACAAAGCACAATTCATTTTTGTGTGAAAAATTAAGATTATTCACATTGGGAGAAAAAGAGAGGAAAACTAATTAAAAGTGTTTTAAAAATTATAGGGGGCGGGGGCAGATTTCTCAAAGAGGAACCAGACACCCTGCTCTGAAGAGATTTCTTTGTGTTGTTAACTTTAATACATTGGGAAGGTTCTCAGACTCCATAGTGAGTGGCCAAAGAAAGGAGACAAGTTAATTGCTCATTCAGAAGGCTTCTCTATTGCTGTCTATCCAGATTATATCACACAAACAAAGAAGCTATACGGAGTAAGTTGACAAGTCAAGACAAACACACATACAAATTGCCAATCTAAACCTGTAAAGTGCTGAAGGCCTTCACCTTCCATGGACTTCCATGCACAACTTCCCTGCCATAAGCCAGCATGTGATTTGACTTCAGTAAGAACTGAGGGGCAACTTGCAGGATCAGCCCTTATATGAGGTTATTTAACTGAAACTGAAGGTTCTTCAAAATGTGTGGTCCCTATCTATCTTCCACTGAGGGTTTACACTTCCATGACACACATCCAAGGCTGGAGAATTTGAAAGTAGTAGCATCCATTGATCATAGAATACTAGAACTGGAAGGGAACTCGAGAGGTCAATGAGTCCAGTCCCCCGCCCTCACAGCAGGACCCAGTACCATCTAGACCAGTGTTTCTCAACCTTTCTTTTTTATAAAGTACCCCTTTAAAAAAATTACAAGTACCCCCCAGTACACAATTTTTTTTCTACTATTGCAACACCTTATTTGTTTAAACACCTTAATCATAGCCGGGCGGGCGAGGACATTTTTGGGTGTAAAAAGTACAAAAATAATAAAGTGCTGTAAAACTTAAGACAAAAATTCAGTTTTCTCCAAATTTCAGTTGTTTTGACGTACCCCCCAGACTTCTCTTGAGTACCCCTAAGGGTACTTGTACCACTGGTTGAAAAACACTGATCTAGACCATCCCTGATAGATGTCTATCAAACCTGCTCTTAAATATCTCCAGATATGGAGATTCTACAACCCCCCTAGACAACTTATTCCAGTGTTTAACCACCCTGACAATTAGGAAGTTTTCCTAATGTCCAACCTAAATCTCCCTTGCTGCAATTTAGGCCCATTGCTTCTTGTTCTAACAATTTTTCTCCCTCTTCCTTGGGACACCCTTTTAGATACCTGAAAACCACTATCGAGTCCCCTCTCAGTCTTCTCTTTTCCAAACTAAACAAGCCTAATTCTTTCAGTCTTCCTTCATAGCTCATGTTCTCTAGACCTTTAATCATTTGTGTTGCTCTTCTTGGGACCTTCTCCAATTTCTCCACATCTTCCTTGAAATGTGGTGCCCAGAACTGGACACAATACTCCAACTGAGGCCTAATCAATGCAGAGTAGAGCAGAAGAATGACTTCTCATGTCTTGCTCACAATGCTCCTGTGAATGCATCTCAGAATCATGTTTGCTTTTCTTGCAACTCATATTTAGCTTGTGGTCCACTATGACCCCTAGATCCCTTTCTGCCGTACTCCTTCCTAGACAGTCGCTTCCCCATTCTGTATGTTTGAAACTGATTGTTCCTTCCTAAGTGGAGTACTTTGCATTTGTCCTTATTGAACTTCACCCTTTTAACCTCTGACCATTTCTTCAGTTTGTCCAGATCATTTTGAATTATGACCCTATCCTCCAAAACACTTGCAACTTCTCCCAGCTTGGCATCATCCACAAACTTTATAAGAGTATTCTCTATGCCATCATCTAAATAGCTGATGAAAATATTGAACAGAACTGGTCCCAGAACTGACCCCTGCGGAATCCCACTTGTTAAGCCTTTCCAGCATGACTGTGAACAATTGATAACTAGTCTCTCAGAATGGTTATCCAGCCAGTTATGCACCCACCTTATAGTAGCCCCATCTAGGTTGTATTTCCCTAATTTATTGATAAGAAGATCATGCGAGACCGTATCAAATGCCTTACTAAAGTCTAGGTATACCATGTCCACTGCTCCTCCCTTATCCACAAGACTCGTTATCCTATCAAAGAAAGCTATCAGATTGATTTGACATGATTTGTTCTTTACAAATCCATGCTGGCTGTTACCTATCACCCTATTACCTTCCAGGTGTTTGCAGATGAATTCCTTAATTACTTGCTCCATTATCTTCCCTGGCACAGAAGTTAAACTGACTGGTCTGTAGTTTCCTGGGTTGTTCTTATTTCCCTTTTTTATAGATGGGCATGTGCTCTTGCTTCTCCTCATGGTTTTATTCAAGGCAAGAAAGGACTAGGTAGACGAACTTTGCCTCCATTTCTTTCTCCCCTGCAAATCAAACAGATCCACAGCAAAGGGGAAGAAAGGTGGAACTGAAATGCAGATAAGGACCACATATCTTGAAGAACCTCCAGTTACCACTAAGAAACCTCATCATCTCTTTCGAATGATGGTTCCTCTACTGTATTTCACTGAGGATGATTAACAAGCAGTACCTAATCTGGAGGCAGGTGCAAGGAAGAGGATGAGGTTGAGCAGAGAACAGCCACGCCAAATGAGGCATCCGTCACAGAGTCTTGCACCAAGGTGTGACATGCAGTGAAGGTATGTACAGAACTCCACATGGTTTCCCTACATGTCTGGAAGCAGTATGCCATGCAAGGTGGCCATAGTCAGTGCTTGCGCTCTTGTGGAATGGGCCCTCACCTCAAGGGATGGAGACAGTCCCGATAACTGATAGTAGAGCATAATGCACCCCGAAATCCACTTCAAAATCCTCTGTATGGAGATCTCCTGCCCCTTAATCCTTTCAGCTCTAGTGATAAACAATCTACAGCAGAGGTTCTCAAACTTTTCTTATTGCATACCCTCTTACAGATCTGCAAGCTGCCCTCATCCCCCTACCAGAATCCAGGGGTTTATATTTTAACCTTTTAATACCCAAGCATTGTGCAAAATGTACAAATTATACTATGCAATCATAAATCATATACGACTATAATACATAAATTACACAGATTTCATTTTAATGTATACTTATTTTTGACCCACTTAGAAATGGCTTATAAGTACTAGTTACCATTAATGTGACAGACGAGGTTGTTTACTCAAGCACAGGTGCATATTGTCACTATTACTCCAGTCTGGGTCCTAAGTTGTTTTCTACACAAAAGTGACAATTTTATTCCACAACCAATAGTCTGGTAGCACTTTATAGACTAACAAAACATGTAGATGGTAACATGAGCTTTCGTGGGCACGGCCCACTTCTTCCAGTGAGTGATGACAAATCTACTTTCGCACAGATAAGTTGGAGCACAAGGCATCAGAACCTTAACAGCCCTGTCCAACAATTTGAGGAACTCTACTGGCATTTGGGTCTAAACCCTAGCCAACTACTTTTGTTGGTACATGGTCCTGAGTCTGCCACCAGCTGAGACATTCAGGAAATTCTCTTGTTCTTATGTTGACCAGTCTTGTGGCATAGGTACTGCAGAAAAATCTGTGAAAGGGTAGCAGACTCATCTGTTTGCATTTAGGAAAAGTACTCAGGTAATTTATATAATCTGTAACAGTCCCACAACTGTAGCTCATTTGTTGTCAGGAATTCATGCATGTCTGGGAAAATTTCAGTGTTTTCCTCCACACAGCAAGCCCAGAATTCTAAATTTTTTTAAAATCACACACTCAGTTTTGTCCTGGACACTGAAGATAGCTGCACTCAGCCCTTGAAGTCTTATATTCTCTCACTTCAGTGATCTAAATCTATCTGATGAGTAGCCCAGCCATGAGAGATAGGGGTAGAAGCAGCACTGGTAAGCAGATTCCCCAAAGTATCTTATCTCCTAAAAATGACTACTATATACTAAAAAACAATGAGTAGTCCTGTGGTACCTTAGAGACTAACAAATTACATACACACACACTTATATAATATCAGGAGCTTTCATGGGCAAAACCAAAGCTCGTGATACTATGTATATTTTTGTTAGTCTCCAAGATGCTACAGGACTACTCGTTTTTAAAGTTACAGACTAATGCAGCTACCCTTCTGAGACTTCTGTGCACTAAATTACACTAAAAACAGCAAAAGCTAAAAAAACAACCCTAACTATATGCAATTGTAAAACTATTTCTATTAATTCTATCTTTTTAAAGTGCATCACAGACTAGAGGACACTAGCAGCTCCAACCTGGACCACGTGGCAGTGTGAAGGAACTGAAGGCATGGTCAAGTCCACCCTACCCTTTATTGCCTTGGAGGATACCATGAGGTGAAGCAAGGGTAGAGGGACAGATCAAAGGCCACTTCTACTAACAAATTCTCCAGCTCTGGACATGTATTAAACCCTCAATAGGAATCATCACTCAAAGAACAACAAAGCATTAAAATGACAATGGAGAAATAATTGATTAACACGGTCTTAAGGAGGGAGTCCAGTGTTAACAGTTGTAAGACACATAGGCAGAACAGTGTTCATAAGGAAATGTTACTTCAGGACTTGCTTTTATGTTCTTTCACTAGAAGACTGCAGAATAAATACTTCCTTTATAGTTTTTAATGAGTCAATATTGCTACTTCCTAAGACAAACATCATGCTGTATTAAAATTAAAAATATATTGGATTGAAAATCATGGAAACAGATTATGTTATCTGAAATAAACAGGCTAATTTTGATATGACATCAAACCCTAAAAGTCAATATTCTTAGTAGTAATTATTAATATTAGTAATAAGCTCTACTGTTTGGAGGCAGATGGTGTTTATGCCCTGCAGAGGGGTTCTTAATTTTTCACTCTGTGAAGAGTGAATGTACCTGGTTTCTTTCCAGTGCCCAGTACCATAAAGTTAAAAATCTTTTCTTCCTATTTAACAAATGACATAAGTTGAGGATCTGGCCTTTGTAAAACAGCTCCACAGTAGAGCTATGATAACTTATACCAGCCCAGGATCTGACTCAGCATCCTAATTCTTCTTCCCTTTTACTTCTCAAGTTACAACCAGACAAGAATACCTCAAATTTTGCCTCCTTAAATCGAGTAGGAGATGTGGTGTTATAATGAGACTAATCAAACATCCCTTGTGCACAAAGGGAAGATGGAAAGTAAACCATCAGTAACTCACTTTTTTGGTTCATGGAAATCCAGAAGTTAAAACTCACATATTTCATTAAAGGTGGAATTACTTTGACTCATTTGATGCACTGGTTTCCAGAACAAATTGGAGCTCCATCACCAATGTGATGTGAGTTTCAAGAATACAAGTATGCTTCCATTTAAAAACAAACGAAACAGAAATATGCAGCTGAATCCTGAGTCCTGATAGGTTAGACTAAATTTATCCAGTATTTTTTATGCAAAACAGTGTCCATAAGCAGATAATTTCCCCAACTGTGTGAGATGTTCAAAAATTTACTCAACAAATTTTAGTTTATTCTTCTCTCTATGGACTGATAAGACAGTTCACCCAGTTCATCCATTTTCACAAACTTGAGCTGTGGTAGCTATAATTAATACGACATAACTAATCCTGTTTCCTGATAGGATGAACACCTTTTGGCCTTGAAACTAGACAGGATGGTACTGAATGGTAGTTACAGCCACAGAATCTTGGGCCTTCAGAGCCCATACCAATGCCCACTAAAATCGTCAGGAATATTCCCTCTAAGACATATGAAGTTATAAGAAATATGTTGTATGGTTTTCACTAACACACACACACACACACACACACACACACATACATATATATACACACACACACACATATACACATACACACACACACACACACACACGTCACTAAAACTTATTTTTATATATAGATAGAGAATTTACTTTCAGAAGATCATAATCCTTTCCCCAATACCTTATAAAGAATCTTTATATGCAAGATCCCGATTATAATAAAATGAGGAATATGGGTGGGGGGGAGTTATAAGCGGCTCCCCCAAGGTACAGAGTGTCACAGATTCGTAAGTATGCTCTGGTAGTTTTGTGCTGCCCTGATGATGCAGAAGTGGCCACACAGTTGATTTATGTTTACAGAGTGGCACAAAGCAGCTGGTGTATACTCAGGAATCTGATCCCAAGGGTCACATGTGATCTAGTAGCGAAGATGAAAAACATCAGTGGTTAACATGTGTTGATAACAAAATCTCCCTTTCATTTAGCACACTGCCATTCATAATTTGAACTTACTTCAATAAAGATAAAAATGGTGGCATCACTGGACAAGTTTCTAGTACAGTTTTTCTTTCTATAGCCGTATGAGGCAGCCTAAAAGAAAAGAATATTAAAGAATTAATAAAAATTGAACAGACAACTAAAGCAGGTGGTAGTAACTGGCTGAGAAATTTTACAAACAAGCTCAATAAATGGACTTTTTTTAAAGTTCCAACCATGTCAATAGAGCCCACTAAGAAAGAGAAAATAAATGTAGGGCATAATAAAGGTTTACAAAGTAGATCTTCTGGTTGCTTTCATGTTAATTTTGCTACTTAATACTGCGCTTCTTACTGTCAAGGCTTATCATTCAATGCTCCTCCAAGATCTCTTCATTACCTAGTAGTCATTAAAGCTACTACAATTGTAGGTCAGATGTTAGGGCTGACTCAACCCGATAGCTAAACCGGGGGGGGGGGGGGCGGGGGGGAGTGTCTTACTAGTTCTATATTTTTGGGGCTAGTTCTGTTCAATATCTTGATCCACAATTTAGATGATGACATCGTGAATACACTTATAAAGTTTGTGAATGATACCAAGCTGGGAGGGGTTGCAAATGCTTTGGAGGATAAGAAGGACTAATTAGTTACATACAAATGACTGTCTACAAAGAAAAACTTCAGGAAGAGATCGAGGGGTCATAATGGCCCACAAGCTAAATATGAGTCAATGGTGTGATGCTGTTGCAAAACAAACAAACAAACAAACAAACAAACAAACAAACAAGCTCCATCACTCTGGGATGTGTTAACAGGAGTGCTGTAAGCAAGACACAAGTAGTAATTCTTCCACTGTACTCTGGATTGATTAGGACTCAACTGGAATATTATGACCTGTTGTGGAAAGATGTGGACAAGGTGTAGAAGGCAGCGAAAATGATTAAAGATCTAAAAAACATAACCTACAAGAGAAGATTGAAAGACTTTGGTTTATTTAGTCTGGAAAAGAGAAGGCTAAGAGAGGACATGGTAACAACTTTCAAGAATCTAAAAGACTGTTACAAGGAGAAGTAAAATAATTCTCCTTAACTCCTGATGATAGGACAAGCAGCAATGGGCTTAAATTGCAGCAAGGGAGGTTTAGGTTGGAAATTAGGAAGAACTACCTAACTGCCAGGGTGGTTAAACACTAGAATAAACGGCCCTTGGGAGCACAGAGAGGACTGTGTATTTGCTGCTTATTCGACACACAGGGGCAGGTTGGTTCTCAAGCAGGGAGGCGTAGGCCAGCCAGGGGCTAGCCTAACCCAAGATGATGGTTCACCTGCTGCCCATGCAACCCACTGAAAATAAAACTTGAGGGATACAGCCTAGTTACACAGAAAGGCTGGGGCTAGCAACCTTTGGCATGCAGCCCTTCAGGGTAATCTGCTGGTAGGCCATGGGACATTTTGTTTATGTTGACTGTCTGCAGGCATCCCCCCCCCCCCCCCGCCCCTGCCTACCTCAGTTGCCAGCAGCCACAGTTTGCCATTCTCAGCCAATGGGAGCAGTGGGAAGCAGTAGTCAACCTTGCACCACTTCCCAATGCTCTCATTGACTGGGAATGGTGAACCATGGCCACTAAGATCTGTGGGTAAGTGTGGCTGCAGGCTACGACAACAGTGGGATCTACAAAAAAAAAAAAAAGAGCTAGCAACCTACGTTCCCTACACAATGAATGGGGAGAGATCGAGATCTTAGAATGTGTTCCACATCAGCCAACACACTGAGCGTGGTGCCACCTAAGCTAGCCAGCGGGAGACGCTGATGGTAGGGGTGTGTCCTTGCCCTCCTCCTCTGCTGGAGAAAGGCAACCAAATTCAGGCGTCAGGGAGGTGCCTATCTCTGCAAGCAATCAACAACTGGGGACCTTCTTCCTGAGTTAGGTGACGTAAGTGCCTCCGACAATTCTTGATGGAATAAGTTGGGCACCTGCCCAAGAACATGGAAAATAGAGGGGAAGGACTACCTTCTCCTAGCTCAGTGGTTAGGGTATTCACTCAGAATGCAGGAGACTCCTGGTGCAAATCCCTCCCTCTGCCTGACAAATGCGAGGGATTTGACCATGGATCTGCCAAGGTCTAGCCAGTGGATTACAGAGCGAGTCTCTCTCTAGAGCAGGGTTCCCCAACCTATGGGTCAGGACCCAAATATGGATCGCCATTACATTTCAAAAGGGTCGCCAAGTGTCTCCTCAAGTGGCTCTGCCCCCCCCTCTCATTTCCCCCCATTTTTGAATTGCCTTGGGTCACCAAGTCTTCCTAAATTGTCAAAATGGGTCCCCATCTGGAAAAGGTTGGGAACCACTGCTTATAGCAATTAATATTGAAATTATTTCCTTAGAGTGGAACAACTTCAAGCAGGAAAGATTGGGAAGACTCACATCAGGACATCCCACAGCCCAACGGTTAGAACACTCACCTGATAGGTGGCAGATCCCAGTCACAATTCCCTTTTTCAGGCAGAGGGGCAACTTGAAGCAGAGGTTCAAGTTACTAACCATCTCGGGTAAGTTACTAACCACTGGACTGAGAGGTCCTTTCCCCATCCCCTGAATTGTTTGGTACAGAGCTAGGTGGCCTCTAAGCATGCTTACCGGTTCAGGTCTGGCAGGAAAAATGGCTGCTCTTCTGCCTGTCTTCCCCTTATTTGTGGATCATGCTTGATCATAAGTGGGAGATGGGTGTACGGATGCCTAGAGTGAAGCAGCAGTGTGAATGCTGAGAGACAGAAATATAAGTGTCTAGAGAACTTTTACTGCAAAACGTATGCACCAAATGAGTTTAGGTGCCACCAGGACTAGGCAGCAGCTAAGACTGGGTTTTGTGGATCACAGTAGTACTCAACAATGGGATTTAAGTACCTGTCTTTGTGGGTCCAGGCCTAAGCTTTGTAAACACATTTCTGTCTTTAGTTTATGTAAAAAGGCAAAGGCCAGGAACAAAACTGGGGTTCACTTTCTATAATATCTGTTGTGTGTATGTGCTGCATTAGAAGCAGGCAGGTGAACCCACCCATTTACAGCTACATAATCAAATGAGAAATGGTGTTCTGATATTAAGTTGTCACAGGAGCACTGACACAAACCAAACTAAGGGAAATACGACTTAGGATTATTTTTTAAAAAAATATTCACCACCAAGTTCATGGTTTTGTAGTGCATTTTGCAGATCAGACTTAAAAAGAAGTGGAAGGCTACGTGCAAATGCGGTCCCTGCGTGCATTGCTCACATTTGTACTTGGAACATCATTTCAGCTGTTTGCTTTCATGAGAGCTGCTGATGCACCCAGTTATCTGAGATGTTTGTACTCACGCGTGAGAGAGTTTTTCACATGTAAGCAGCCCTTCAGGCTTTGCCTATTTGGCCTTATATGTAGGGCCCTACCAAATTCATGGTCCATTTTGGTCAATTTCTTGATCATAGGATTTGAAAAATTGTAAATTCAGACATTTAAAGCTGAAATTTCATGATATTGTAATCGTAGGGGTCCTGAACCAAAAACGAGTTTTTTGGGAGGAAGGGGGTGTTGCGGTATTGCTACCCTTACTTCTGCACTGCTGTTGGCTGGGCAGGTGGAGAGCAGCAAATGCTGGCTGGGATCTCAGCTGTGAAGGCAGAGACACGGCCACTAGCAGCGCAAAAGTAAGGGTGGCATGGTACAGTGTTGCGACCTTTACTTCTGCACTGCTGCCTACACAGCTGGGCCTTCAGTCAGCAGCCATTTTTATCCAGCACTGCCCATCTCTGAAGGTAGTGAAGAAGGATAGAAATACCATAGCTTCCCTAAACCTTAACCTTCCAACCCCCCCCCCCCCACCAGGACCCCCCAGTTTTAGAAATGCTGGTCTTCCCCATGAAATCTATATAGTACTAGGTAAAAGCACACAATACACCAGATTTCACTGTCCATGACCTATTTTTCATGGCTGTGAATTTGGTAGGGCCCAACTTATAGGTGGTCATAAAATGACACATGATAGTATTTAAGGTGGGTGGAAACAAAAGATCATGAAATCTAATCCTTCAGAAGGAAGTAAATTAAAGTGATTTAGGCAACCGGTTTTAATCACACTTTAAATCAGCAAGCAGGAATCTTGATTAAAATAATTTATTTTAAGTCTTATTTTGCAACTGTAATTTTAATGATTTTCCATTAAAGGTTGATTTTCATTAGTCAGTAACTATTAAAACTTTTTTTTGATTTGCAACCAAATAGAGCCTTTACAACACTGAATTTAAGAACATCAGAATGGCCATACCGGGTCAGATCAATGGTCCAGCCGTCTTGGTCTTTATGTCTTTGTATCCTGTCTTCCATAATGGCCAATGCCAGGTGTTTGAGGGAATGAACAGAAAGATAATCAAGTGACCCATTCCCTGTCACCCATTACCGGCTTCTGGCAAGCAAAGACTAGAGACACTACAGAACATGGTTTTGCATCCTTGCCCATTTTGGCTAATACTCACTGATGGAGTCATTCTCCGTGAACTTATCTTGACTTTAACCCATTGTCTTGGCCTTCACAACATCCTCTGGCAAAGAGTTCCACAGATTGACTGTGCACTGTATGAAGAAATGCTTCCTTATGTTTGTTTGAAACCTTCTACCTTTTTCATTTAATTTGGTGACCCTTAGCTCTTGTGCTATGAGAAGATGTGAACAACACTTTCCTATTTACTTTCTCCATGCCAGTTATGACTTTATAGACTTCTCTCCCCACTTCCTTAATCATCTCTTTTCCAAGCTGAAAAAAATCTCATTCTTATTAATTGCTACACATATGGAAGCTGTTCCATACCCCTAATTATTTTTGTTGCTCTTTTCTGTACCTTTCCAATTTCCAATATAACTTTTTTGAGATGTGGCGACCAGACTCATACACAGTATTCAAGGTGTGGGTGCACTATGGATTTACAGAGTGGCAATATGATATTTTCTCTCTGATTATCTATCCCTCTCCTAAGCAGTCCCAACATTGTTAGTTTTTTTGACTGCCGCTGCACACTGAATGGATGTTTTCAGAGAATGATCCACAATGACTCCAAGATCTCTTTCTTGAGTGGTAACAGCCAGTTTAGACCCCATCATATTATATGTACAGTCAGGGTTATGTTTTCTAATGTGCATTCCTTTGAGTTCATCAACACTGAATGTATCTGCTATTTTGTTGCCCAGTCACCCAGTTGGTTATTTCTTTATATTAACTAGGAAGATAAATGTGTAGAGATAATAGTGTATTTAAGACATTATGTAGCCTGTGAGGGAGTGGAGAAAGGAGGACCCAGCACCCCAGGGGTTAAAGAAGGTTGTTGGGCTCAGCTAGCCCTGTCCCACTCTACCTGCAGCCAATGGCAGGCCTGGAGGGAGGAGAAAAAGAAAGGAGCCTGACTCAATTTGAGGCTGATTAGCATGGAGGCAGGAGCCTGGTTCAACAGTTTAAGGGCATGAACCAAATCCTGTCCACTCAGCAGCCAGGGGAGCAAGTAAGCCCCCAATCTCACCCTCTGGGAAAAAGGGGGGGACCTACTGAGAAGCCCCATGTAAGGGGAATCTGGACTCTTGTGGCTATGACCCAATCTTAAGGACGTGGATAAGGAGTGGTTCGGAGTTCCTGAAACAGGAACACAAGAAGTACATGGGGACAGTGCCCCACATCCCTTTTGCCTGCTTACTCAGTGGCCTAGCCACTAGGCTACACAGCCACCAGGGATCTGGCCAATAGCCGAACATACTTATTCAGATTATTAATTTTTTACTGGTGTGCCCCACATCCCAGGAAGTACTTTAACCACCAGGTTTAAAGTTTTTAGGGAGGCACCACCACCTTCCTCTCTGGACCTTTTGTTTGGAACCAGGCAGGCACTTAACTCATCCCAGCAAAAAGCAGTTAAGTCACTTTATCCCCCTAAATCCAGGTTGTGGGTTCTCATTAACGAGGAATAGTCACCTAAGTCCAGGCTACAAAGATGTGCCTATCTTCAAGGAAGGCACAGGGCTTAGCACATCCTTCTGGTAAGCTTTTCCCATTGGCTAGCTTAGGCAGTTCAACACCTAGAGTGCAGGCTTCTATAGCTCTCCCCCAATCACAGTGGAGGGCACCTAGACACATAACTCAACCTTTATAGGCTCCAGGGGGTAGCCGAGTTAGTCTGTCCAGGATAAACTTAAAAAACAAAAACTGGTCTGGTAGCACTTTATAGACTAACAAAACAGGTGGATGGTGTCATGAGCTTTTATGGGCACAGCCCACTTCTTCGGATGACTAGAGTTTTGAGTTTAGGATGTGCAGATCCAAAATAAATAGGGGAGAAGGAGAAAGAAAAAAAAGAAGGGGGGGCAGAAAATAAGGAGCAGAGGTTATAAAAAAATAAAAGGGAAAAACAGGAAGGCAGAGGGTCATCAGTAAGAACCTGAAGATCGGCCAGTTGAAATGAAGCAGATAAGGATCAAAGTCAATAGATGGGGGGGGGGGGTTACTAACACATAAATCTACACAAAGGGCTGTTTGCACCTTCATTGAATGTTAGGTTGGTAATGGCCCAGCCACCCCTCATCCAATTAAGTCCATTAGCATGAGAATTGAACTTGCAGATGAACTGTAATTCCAACACTTCTCTGTGTATTTGGCTAGTAGAGTTTGTTTGTGACAAGACGGCCATCTGGAGATCTTTTAAAGAGTGGTTAGATACATTGAAGTGCTGTCCAACAGATTTGTGTATGTTCTCTTTATGTATATCTGATTTATGTCCATTGATTCTTTCTCATAGGGACTTTCCAGTCTGTCCAATATACATAGCAGTGGGGTATTCCCAGCATTTGATGGCATAGATCAAATTACTGGATGTGCAGTTGAATGATCCCTTGTTTTGGTAGCTTATGTTGTTGGCTCCAGTGATTAATTCGCTTGTATAGATATGTGGGCAGAGTTGGCACCACTGATGTAGTTGTGTAGCATGGTTGCTGGAAATAATTCATTTTAGATTGGCGTGTTGTCTGTAAGCGAGAATAGGCTTTTCCCCAAAGATTTCTGAGAGTGAGGGATCATTTTCCAAAATGGGTTGCAGATTGTGTAGAATGTGTTGGACGGGTTTGGGTTGCGGACTATAGGTAATAAGTGGAATTCTGTTATTCTCCCTTTTGGGTCTGTCTTGAAGTAGTTCATGTCTGGGTACTTTTTTGGCTCTGTCAATCTGTTGTTTCACTTCTCCAGGTGGGTATTTCAGTTTTAGGAATGCTCTATAAAGATCCTGTAAGTGTTTGTCTCTGTCTATGGGATCAGAGCAGACCCAGTTATATCTTAGAGCATGGCTGTCTACAATAGATTGAAAAATGTGTCTGGGATGGAAGCTGGACGCATGAAGGTAAGTGTAGCTATAGGTGGGTTTCCGGTATAGGATGGTGAAGATTTGTCCATTATTAATTGTTCTGTAGTGTCCAGGAAATGGATTTCTCGTGTGGACTGGTCCAGCTTGAGGTTGGGATGGAAGTTGAAGAATTTCACAAGGATTTCAACAAGAGTCTCTTTTCCGTGGGTCCATATGATGAAGATGTCATCGATGTAGCATAAGTAAAGTAGGGGCATTAAGGGACAAGAGTTGAGGAAACATTGTTCAAGGTCAGCCATAAAGATGCTGGCATATTGTGGTGCCATGCGGGTGTCCATGGCTGTGCCTCTGACTTGGAGATACAAATTGTCTCCAAATTGGAAGTAGTTGTGGGTGAGGACAAAGTTGCAGAGCTCTGTAATCAAGTGTGCAGTGCTGTTATCGGGGATGGTGTTCCTAACAGCCTGTAATCTGTCTTCATGTGGAATGTTGGTGTAAAGGGCTTCTATGTCCATAGTGGCCAGGATGGTATTTTCAGGTAGATTACTGATGTTTTGAAGTTTCCTCAGGAAGTCAGTGGTGTCGCGGAGGTAGCTGGGAGTGCTGGTAGCATAGGGTCTGAGGAAGGAGTCGATATAGCCAGATAATCCTGTGGTGAGTGTGCCAATGCTTGAGATTATGGGCCATCTGGGATTTCCAGGTTTGTGTATTTTGGGTAGCAGATAGAAAGTTCCTGGTGGGGGATTAGGAGGGGTGTTACTGTAAATTTCTTCCTGAGCAGCATCAGAGAGCTTCATGAGAAATTTTTTCAGGGTTTTTTGGTATTCCTTAGTGGGGTCATAGGGGAGATGCTTGTAGAAACTGGTATTGGTGAATTGTCTGTTTGCCTCCTGTTCATAATCTGTCTTGTTCATGATGACTACAGCACCTCCTTTGTCTGCCCCTTCTCCCCTATTTATTTTGGGTCTGCACATCCTAAACTCAGAACTCCGGTCATCTGAAGAAGTGGGCTCTGCCCACGAAAGCTCATGATACCATCTACATGTTTTGTTAGTCTATAAAGTGCTACCAGACCAGTTTTTTAAGTTTATCAAGCTTTATAGATCACAGTGTTGTTCCCATGATTTTCTAGGAGAGCTAAAAGTTAGGCGCTGTAATGCTAAGTGTTACAACACCCGAATCCCTGCATGGATCCCACCATCAGCCCAGCAGAAATTCAACTTACGCATAGAAATTTGTCTTCCACAGACTGACGTGAAGTATAACATACATAACTGCAGCAGCAGCCAGGAAAATCACTACAAGAATCCGTTTCATGACTTGCAGACCTGAAATGCAACAAGATGAAATAATTTTGTTTTACACTTATTTCCATAAACATGTTTTGGTGGGAGGGGGTAAACTGTCATCATCACTATTTATTGCATTTAGTTCAGATCCATCAGTTTGATCAAAATGGTTCCTCAGGCCTTAAAATCTATCAAAAGAGTTTCAGGGTCCCTTAAGCTTAGGCATTCAAGACTCAGTAACAACACCTTAATGCTATGTTCCTCTGCACTTATCAACATGAATATTTCAATACAGCAAACATATTTATTTACATAGGTAAACAAAAATACTGGCCAATGGCATTGAAATAGGACAAGATATGATCTTGGAAACCTACCTCTCATATTGCTGATTTTAATTGGCATTGCCTTTTTCTTTTTTCCCCCATCACAATTTATTAAAGTCAGACTTTAATCAATAGGCTATCCAAAGACATGTTGTGATTGGCTTCTTAGACCTTCTTAACGATGTCTTTCATCTGTCCTCTAATTCCTCCAGTTCCTGACAGGGATTTCACTGTGGAGAAAAGAAAGCTACTCATTATTTTAAATGAGTCAGAAGAAAAGTTAGACTCAAGCTCAGAAGAGCATGCCCCTACTCAATTTGTGAGGAATAGCAGAAAAAGACGAAACATTTTTTTAAAGTTTTCACTTAATTTTGGGGTGTTAAGAAAACAATTAAAAAAAAACCCAGCTGAGCCAGACAAAGGGAAATGCTTGAAGAGTAAAAGTAACAATTTCAAATGACCCTTCTTCCAAACTAGCCAATAGCCCGTCATAAAACAGGATTTTTCGGGTCTCTCCTCCATGTCCATCTCTCTCTCTCCTCTCCTCCTGCCCCCCCTCCCCAGATCTCCTCCACCTCCTGCCTCTCTCTCTGTCTCTCTTTCTCTTCTCCCCCTCCTGCTTCTCACTCGGGAGACTGCGGAGCCCAAACGGCTGTTTGGGCTCCGCGCTCTCCATGCAGGGGCACGCAGCACAAGCAGCTGTTTGGGCTCCACGCTCCCCATACAGCACAGGGACTGCGGAGTCCAAATGGCCGCTTGCTCCCCTGCGGCGGCCCAGCTGAGCGGCGCAGAAGTCAGCCGAGCGCCATGGCGGGCGGCAACAGCCCCCCCCCCCAGAGGCAAGACTGTAATGCTACAGTGTTACAGAGTCACAGACATTGGGCTACTATATATATGATTACCATATTACCCTTTTGGCGGCTATAAATAGACCATCTGTCACTTAAGCCTCTGAAAGTAGCGGTTTGGATACAAAATGATTTTCACTTTTCCCTCTATTATGAAAAGTCCTTGGTAACAGAAGGCTATGTTGCATATATAAAAAGTAGGGGGCCCGTATATGTTTTTTAAAAGGAGAATTAAGGCTAATCAGCCACACACAAATAGAAACTAGTTACACCAGACTTGGGCAAAATACGGCCCGTGGGCCAAATTCGGCCCGCCAAGCCACTGGATCCAGCCTGCAGAAACTGCGGAAAACCCCAGGCAGGCTCCCTGCTTGCCTTGCCCCACCCGCATGCTGCTCAGAAACTAGGGTTGCCAGATGGTTTCAACAAAAATACTGGACACACTTGACATTACATCACAATCTACATTACATCTTATTTAGAAAATACCGGACATTTCTATTTTCTTATTTATATTTTCTCAATTTGTTTCCTGAACAGAAAGCTCAAATACTGGACTGTCTGGTTCAAAACCAGACACCTGGCAACCCTATCAGAAACGCGGCTGCGGGATAGTTTTTCTTTAAAAGCTGAGTCGGGGGAGGGGGAAGCTTTAGGAGCTGCTTCTGCCCCCAGCACAATCCCATTGGCCAGTTACTAGCCAGAAATCGGCCAGTAGGAGCTGTCTGTTTCAATAACAGGCGGCCACGAAGCACAAGGGGCTCCAGAGCACATGGCTATAGCCTGTGCAAGGGCAGGGCAGGCAGCAGTGCTCCCTGTAAGCGGCATAGCAACACAGCTTCACAGGTGATTAATCATCCTGGCCCAGTCAGAGGCTCAGGGCTCCATGCACAGAGCTGAATGACTGGATGGGGCTGATTAATCACCTGTGAAGCTGTGCTGTCTCACAGCTTACAGGGGACACTGGCTGCAAGGGAGGCTGATTCAGGAATGGGCTGCTGGCCGATAAGTCTCCTGGCCTGACCCTACCTCTAGCACTCCAGCCCTTCCCTTCCCCAACCCTCTGTCCCCCACTCCACATACACAAATCCCCTGCCCCAGATCACAGTCCCCTCCTGCCCTGGCTCACAACCCAAATCCCTGCACCCCCTTCTGTACCTCAATTCCCTACCCTATGTCACAATCCAACCCCCTGCACCCCAGTTCAGTGCCCCAAGTCACAACTGTCTCCTTCACCCAAACTACCTTCTGCACCCAACCTCCATCCCAGACTCCCACATCTCCTCCTTTAATATCATGGAAGAGTGCGGCTCTCAACCACTTTCCAAATTCTTGGAGT
The DNA here is from genome assembly GCA_032595735.1 of Pelochelys cantorii. Taxonomy (NCBI): domain Eukaryota; kingdom Metazoa; phylum Chordata; order Testudines; family Trionychidae; genus Pelochelys; species Pelochelys cantorii. The sequence goes on from CM064326.1 coordinate 199,188,780, forward strand.
GGCTCCACCATCAAAAATCATTGCCCACCCTTGAGTAACACCAGTATGCACATATTGGTATATTTCTCAGGTAGTTGGAAGCACTCTGCCTTTGGCCTCGTAACTCTATGCACAGCCTGTTACAGCACACATGCAGAGTGTTTTAAACAGCATCAGGCTTGTGTTTGTTTTCCTAGCAGTGTAAGACACCTGCACCTATGACTTACACCAAACACAAAACAGGTGATTATAATATACTACCGCATACACGGTACGCTGCAGACTATTGCCATATCCAGATTACTGCAGCATGAAAACACACAGAAAGCTCACTGACAAGAGTATTACAGTCCATATGGACTTTGACCCTGAAGAAGGATCAAAGGATGCACCTACTCAGAGCCCCAGTGAGTTCAAGGCCCTTCCTCATGGATCTGATTATAAGACTGGAGCCAGTGTTTGTAATGACTTCCATAGGTAAAGAACCCATGCAATACCCAAATCATATTTCAAACCCAGGAAGGACACACAATCACCCTCAGCACTGTCTTGATTTACTGTTCTGAATATAGTCAGACTAAGCTGCCCTTTCAATCCTAACCCTTCACATTATCACCTTCCACATGCATCTCTTCCACAACTTTAGCTTAATCCAGACCTCATACTTTTGCCATAGTCCGGGCTTCTTCCACTTTTGGGGCGCACAGTAAAACTCTGATTTCCACAAGCCCTTCCCCTGAAGCTGCAAGAAAACTGTAACCAGCATAGCCTGTCTGTTAGCAGCATTCTATAGGAGTACAGAATGTCTGGCACAGGACTCTTCTGCCAGGAATGGACACGATTTGTTAGAAACAATTATCAAAACTGAGCCTCTCTGACCCCCACAACCACCTACACAGCAGGAGACAATTATATATTGGTGAGTAACAAATACTAACCACCTGGTCCTCCTCCCACTTCAGTCAGTGCACATAGGAATGAATCCCATAGGAGTGAATCCGCTGAAGACAATGGATCAGATTTTCAGCTGTAGCAAATCATTCAATTCATTGATTTCACTCACTTCAGTGGAGCTATGCCCATTTATATCAGCTGAGGATCTGAGCTAATGGAGTCAGAACAGTGCAAAGGAGAGGTATACAGCCCCTAACTAGAGATGTAATAGTGTAGTTGATTAACCAATAAGCAGAAGCTTATAGGTTAATGCTATAGACTACAGGCATTATCCCATCCACCACCCTGCACTTGCCAGTAAATTTTTTAGCAGGCTGGCCAGCAGCCCAGCTCAGTCCCAGCTTGCACCAGGTCCGTAACCTACAACTGCTGCGGCTCTGCATTTAAAGTGTATTAGGAGCCAGATAGGCAGGCAGCCTGGATCAGTTTCAACTCACGCAGGGTCCTGGAGCTCAGACCCGCCCCCTCCGGGACAGGGGCTATTGCCACCCCTCACTGCTGCCTTTGATACAGAGGCAGCAGCACAGAGTGGCAGGGGGCTCCTCAGGAGGGGCCAGAGCACATTGGCTACTGGTCCCACCCCTGGGAACTATACAATAGTCCAGTAGCCGATGAGAATTCATGAGGTTAATCAACTATTCAATTAACCGAGATTAAATATCCCTACCCCTTACAGCCTTTGTTAGAACAACTAATGAATTCTAAGTAGAAAAAAAAAATTAAATTCTCAGCTCATAAACTGTATTTCAATTTAGGCTTTAAAGCAGTGGGGAATAGATATCTTAGTTTTTAATAAAGGCAAAAGAACATAATTAAGTTACTCAAGATTCATATTACAAAATGTCACTATTTTCATCAATACAATAGTGCCATATGAAAGCAGCTTTGTTACAAGACCATCACCAATGTTGTAAAGTAAAGCACTCTCAAGTCAGAAAATGCTAGAATTAAGGTTTCTCATGAAATCTTAACCTTGCCCCCATTATGAGTGATGCTTTAGGATACAGTTTTTAATCAGGTTAAAATACTGATTCTTCCCACAGGACATGAGAAATTTGTGTGGTGAATTATGCTGTTATGCATGGGATCCTTGGCTCATTTGCTGAAGAAATTAGGTGCATTCTTAACATTGACAGCATTTACTGGTTTTATTCGCATCAAAAAAATCTATGCAAATACCAGACATGGAAAATTACAGACCCAAAGATTGCAAGAAAATAAGCTACTGAAGACAGAGTTTCCATGCAAAATGTTAGGCAACCAATGCAGGCTGCCTAAATCAAATGAAAGATGTCATGTTCGCTTTGGCTTGGCTTTTGCCTCAAGAGCCATTTTAGTGGGACTCTGAATGGTATGGGCACAACAGTTTGTGTTAGTAGATCTTTATGAAAGATCAGAAATGAAATTGGTAATTCTGAAGAAGATATGAGGATATTCTACCCTCATTTATCCCTAGTTTACTCACCTGGCGCCCATGGGGGGCATGGACGTAACTGAAAGCAGAAGTTGCGCAAGGTAACTTTAAGTTACTTCAAAAATCTATTGCATAATTCAAATCCTTCCTCCTCAGAGTGCTGTGATAAATGGAACCAGAAAAAGTTTTAAGGATACAGGCTCCAGTTAGAGTGGCACTGCTATTAAATTATGAGGGAGAACCTATGGGAGCAGGGATCATTTGTAATATATTGAAAACTGTGCTATCCTTTCCCAGTAGTGGGTTTTATCCAGTGGAGGTACCAGAGGTAATAGACAGAGTTGGCTTTGCCCATCACATTTTTAGTCACTATAACCTTTGTGACTACAACTTGGATCAGAGTGTATCAATTTTGCCAACCCACTTTCAGAAGACACCATTTGCCACTAATATGATCTTTCCTTAAGAAATACCATACATGTCCAAATACCTTATTCAATCAGCTACTAGCCGTTGACACACAACTAATGTTTATCTACATAGAAGCATATATCCAGGTATTTCAAAAGCAGGCCTGAGACCTGAATATTTAGAAGTGCTGTAAGCTGGAGAACGAACTTTTTGATGGACAATGTGAAATGAGCTGATGGATTTCATCCCAGTTTCCTATCAGATAAGTAGCCACAACACCAAAAAACAAACAACAACAAACAACAAAAAAATCCCACCACAACAGGATTCATAATTAACAGTGTCAGTAAAGAGACCCGGGATGAAATGGTCCATGACACCTCTAGGTCAGGGGAGTTCATTCTGCCTGCATAAGGCCTGGTCTACACTACAATGTCAGGTTGAGGTTAGCTGCATTAGGTCGATTTTACAGTGAATGAATCCACACCACCAAGCCCCTTCTGCTGACCTAACAGGCTTTTAAAACTGACTGTTGTACTCCACTGAAGCAGTGCTAAAACTCAAACTTCTGGGGTTGAATTTGGGATATTGCAGAAATAGTGCTGTTCAAGTCGACACTCAGACTATGGGAGGTGTCCCAATAAGACCGCTCTGGCCAGCATTTTCAACTCTGCTGCCCTCCCTGGTGCATAGGAAAAGTCCCAGGAACTTCTGAATTTCATTTCCTATTTGGCCAACATGGTGAGCCCAGCAGCACACCTGACCATTAATGCCCAGGATCACAAACTCTGAACCAGCAGACAAAATGCTGAATCAATACCAAAATTTCACAGGACATGTTGGAAAAAAGTTACAGCAGGGATACTCAGCAACGCCATGTGAAATTCAAGGCACTCAGGCAGGTGTACCAGAAGACAAATTAGACAGACTCACTCTGGGTCAGAGCCACAGACATGCTGTTTCTATGAGAAGCTGCATGGGATTCTAGGGCAGACCCAGCCAACATTCCAAAACGGTCCATGGATATCTCCCACTCAATTTGTCAGGTAGCCTCAGGCAACAATGAGGAGGAGGACACTGTAGATGAGGAAGAGGAGAAGGAGGAGAATGCTCAGCAGGCAAACGGATGATCCATCCTCACTGATAGCCAGGATCTTTTCCTAACTCTGGACCCAATCCCATCCCAGGATTTATTGTTGCCAGACGATGATTGTGACAGAACCCCGCCCCCCATGCTTTATGAAATGGACTTACGGACACAAATATGCATAACTCAAAGATGCTTTGGACAAATTGCCTCATATAACCTATCAGTCTTAATGTCTTAATCCACTGGGTCTGTATATCTTATTTTAGTGTATGTATCATTCTTGTGTGTAAAGTTAGCTATATGGAATGCTTTATGGTTTTAAATGTACAAATGAAAGCCATCAAGGGTGTTACCCTCAATGTCTAGATGACCAACTGTACACAATCTCCTTTGTCCTCTAAGTCTTAGCAATGTTTGGTCTGAGGAAGTTACAGGTCCACACCGACCAGTAGGGGCTGAACAGAAGGGTGGAATGTAGAAACAGAATTCCTGCCCAAAGTGGAATTAAACAATAGGAAGCTAGCAGGTCTTTGTCTTTAGCTGGCTTGGAACACCCAGGAGGATAATTAAAAACCCCAGCCTTCCCTGGTTTTGAAAGCTTAGCAGGAACAAGAACAGTCTTAAGCTGAATAAGTTTGTACTGAGGTTTGATTGTTAGAATTAGCTATGCATTTTCTGTTATTTTAAATTTGTAATCCACTTTGCTCTGCCTGTTTTCACTTGTTACCACTTAAATCCTACTGCTTGTACTTAATAAAAATCACATATTTACTATCTAGCCCAGCGTAAATAATAATTGTTATCTAGGGGAGCAACCAGTGTGTACATCCTCCTTTCATTGTTAAGGGGGGCTCACCTAAATAATTCATGTGAGGTTCTGATCCCATGTGGGGAGTGGTATCCCAGGGAGCGGGGCTCAAACTGCATTCTCCTTGGATCTGAAGAGTATCAGTGTCTGTACAGTTCCTCGGGAGCAGCGATCTCAGCTCTGTGCCTTGGCTAGGATAGACCAGGAAGCTGAACCAGCAGGACAGAGTGATGAGAAGCCCCAGAGAGCAGGAAGGTGAGTGGCAATGGCCTTGTCAGCACCCCAGCAAGCACCCCCAAGGGGGCCTTCTGTGACCTCACAGACCTCTGTGACACTGATAGAGATCATCCACATCAAACAGGAGATCATGCAGGGAATGTAAATGTAAGTCGCAGGACAAGATGCTAAGGTTCATGGAGGAGCAAACAGACCTGATATGGCACTTCAAAAGGTGCAGGAACAGCAGCTAGAGCACAGAGTCCTCCCACTGATAAACCACCTGTCCTCATCACCAAGTTCCATAGCCACCTCTTCCAGACATCCTAGAATTGGGGAGGGTGGGAAAAGCCCCAGAAGCCTTTTATTCAGCTCTGAGGAATGGCTTATGGAACAGAAGGCTGTCATTCCCACAACTCTTGACTGCTACACACAGCAACTGCAATAAGCCACATGTCCTCCTGTTTCCCAATGCCCCATGTTATCAGACCCTTGTTATGCCCGCAACTCCTTTTCTATTCAGCAATGCCTGGGTTCACAGTGTTACCTATATAAAAATGCATGTTTTTAGTCCTGCAAGATCTTCATTTCACTGTACTAACAGTGGTTGGGGCGAGGAGTATTTTTACAGGGCAGTATGCATACAACAGGAGGCAGTGTGGTAATGAGCAACACACATACAACTGTCACATCATTGTCTGGTCATTCATGAAACTGGTTTTTAAACTCTCTCTGATGTGCAAAGCCCCTCCAGGTGCTCTCCTTATTGCCATAGTAACTGGCTGCTCGCAATTGGACATCAGTTGATCTGCATCAACCCTCCACCCTCACCAGAAACTTTTCCCCCTTACTTTCACAGGTATTATACAGCACAACACAAGGAGCAACAACAATGGGAATATTGCTTTCGCTGAGGTCTAACCTGGTCTCATTTTGGTATTGCTGCACTTCAGGGCAGGGAAAAGCAATTCACAGAATTCATTGCAAGTGGCCTTACGAAGACAAATGTCTCACAGCCACTGGTCATCATCCCACAGCTGTATAATTATGTGGTCCCACCAGTCTGTGCTTGTTTCCCAAGACCAGAATCAGCATTCCACTCTGTCAATATGCCTAACTTCTGCCTGCGTATGTCAGTTGCTCCATTTAATTGGTTCCTGTGAATCTGTGCATGTAGCTTCCTCACATTCTTCCTCATAAAGGCAACTCTTGGCTAGGCTCTAGACAAACCACAGCATAATGCCTGAGGTGTTGGCAATGCTTGCCACAGCAGTGTGCAGCTGAGCAGGCTCTAGGCTTGCTGTGCCAGGGAAAAAAGGGCATTGCTTTCAAGCAGGGAGGGAGGAAGGCGGCAAATGCATTATGGGAGGCTGGTGACAATAATATTTTTGTCCATCAGGCATTGGGAGTCTAACCAAGAATTCAAATGGGTGGCAGGAAGTGTGGGATGGCTACCCACAGTGCACAGCTGTAAGAATCTATGGTAGCTATGCTAGTGGGGACACACTCTGGCAACCACATGTGCTTAGTGAGAACATGCACCTTCAATTTCATAAAATCAGAGGCTAAATGTTGACCTGACTACATTTGAGTAGGGACAGATGTATGATGCTTGGACTGCTGCTGTCAGGGGAGTAAACAAAGGGCTTAAACAGTGCTGTGCAAACTTTCACAAAGGTACTTAGAAGGTAAAGAAATGTGATAAGCTGACAAGCCAGACACAAACATTGTTTACATTAGCTGCTTACAGTCCTTTACAGACTAATTTTCTGTAACTGGATATGCAGTATTCAAGTAGAGAGAGAATCATGGGAATATCTAATAAACCTTTGAAATTTACTTCATCCACTACCCAAGGTAAATGTAGAAAAACTAAGCTAGCAGATTCAATTACAACATTCAGCAAGCTTTCCCTGTATTCAAGTTACAAAGTATCAAGATACCCAAATTTGCTCTATGTCTGCTCTATATACAAGTACCTTATCCTGCTCCCACTGGCTTCAAAGTCACACACACACATACACTCGGGACAGTTCACACACTATACTTGGTAAGGATGCATATTTGTAAACCTTTTACCCATGCCCGCCCTTGTTCTTTGGGACAGGGGACCAGTATCTCTGCTGGAGCCATATTTTCATTTGGAATTAGCCTTTACTCTTCTGGATCAGTAGGTACAGTGCCTGAGGAGTGCAACAATTTCACATCATTTGTGTGCCTTATCAAGCATTCTCATCATGCTCACACCATAGATGTAAGTAAGTAAGTGTAAGTGTGTACAGCAGCTGCCACAAAACCAAAATTGAGTAACCATGTGATACAATCATCCTTTTCCTTCCTCAAAATTTCCTCTGCTCCCTATTGCTTATAATCATGGAATACTAGAACTGAAAGGAACCATGAGAGATCATCACATCCAGTCCCCTGCACTCATGGTAGGACCAAGCAACATCTACACTCTGACAGTTATCTGTCTAACCTGCTCTTAAAAATCTCCAATAGTAGAGATTCTATAACCTCCCTAGGCAATTTATTCCAGTGCTTAACCACTCTGACAGTTAGGAAGCTTTTCCTATCTCCAACCTAAACCTCCCTTAGTATAATTTAAACCCATTGCTTCTTGTCCTATCATCAGAGGCGAAGGAGAATGATTTTTCTCCATCCTCCTTGTAACATCCTTAGGTTCTTAAAAGTTATGTCATGTCCCCTTTTAGTCTTCTCTTTTCCAGATTAAACAAATCCAGTTCTTTTAATCTTCCCTCATAGGTCATTTTTACTAGACCTTTAATCATTTTTGTTGCTCTTCTCTGCACCTTCTCCAAAGGTGTCCACATCTTTCCAGAAATGTGGTGTCCAGCACATTGCATCTAAGAAATGATAAACCCTTAGGCCCGGTCTTTATTGATATAAACCTTTATTTATATAATGACGTCGCACAGGATTGTGGAATATCCATGCTACTGAACAATGGAGTTATACCAACCTAACTCCCCCCTGTAGACTGTGCTATGTTGACAGGAGGGCTTTCCCTTCAATATAGGGAGGTTGAATTAATTACACTGGTGGAAGATACTCTCCTCGTGGTATAGTAGCGTCTTCAGGTATAGTTGTATCAGTGCAGTTTTGTCGTTGTCGTGCTGTACATGACTTCTGCCTTCTACCATATTAGTTCTACAAAGCAGCATTTGGGTACACTTTAGATAAATAATATCAGTGTTGCAAACTTTTGCAATTTTATTCCGAGTCTTGTGATATTTGGTGTTTTGCTTCAAATCCGAGCAACTACAATTAAGGGATTGCATGAGAATCTCAGCGTTCATGCAAATAAAGCCCTCAGAGTTGTGGAGAAAAGTTGAAAATGTAGAGTGAGTGCAATCTAAAAGTTCAAAAGCCAGTGGCAAAAACCAAAAAACCACCATCCTTTTTTAAAAAAAAAACAAACCTCATGGATTTTTAAGCCAATCTGATGATTTGGGGGGGGGGGGGGGGGGGGGAGAGAACAACTCATGATTTTTGACTGCCTGGGGTAGCAATACTGTAATATAAAACTTCATATTGTTTCCTTGTAGCTGGCATTGCAGTACATTTCCTTTGGGCCAATTGCTCATTAAGATACACACAGGCGCTGCTAATTCCATGTTTAAAAAGAACTTCATGAACTGCCAATACACATTACACAGTAGTGTAGATTTAAAGACTACTTATACTGTTCAATTAGGGCATGTTTCTACTGCCGCATTATTTCAAAATAACTAATATTATTTTGAAATAAGGCGACTGTCTACATAGCAAGCCCATTATATCAAAACAATTTTGAAACAACAGGCTTCTTATTCTGAAATCTGTAACCCTCATTTCACGAGGAATAATGCCTATTTTGCAATAGAGTGAATGTGGACAACACAGCTGTGGTTATTTTGAAATAAGTAGCCTCCAGGGCTTGTCACAGCTGTCCTAGTGGCCATTCTGTCCACACTTGTCAGAATTCTATAGTTCCCCTTCCCCTGCAGCCCTTAAAGGTGCAACCAGAGGAGAAACACTTTATGGCACAATGGGAGCCCTGCTAGCACCATGTGACACAGCAGTGCCCTGTTCTGCCTTCCCTGCTGCCATGGCAGAGCCCAGAACTCCATCTGAGCCCCCCCATGGCTGCTAGCACAGCTGCAGCCAGCTCCCAAGCTCCTGCCCTGGGGCAAAAGAGGAGGGCACCATCCTGGCCTAGTGCAGAGATCCTGGATCTCACTGAGGTCTGGGAAGAGGAGGCTAACCTCCAGGATCTCCGCACCAGGTGCAGAAATGCCGATGTCTATGGCCGGATGGCCGAAAACCTGGGCCAGAAGGGACACATGCACATGCAAGAACAGGTGCACATGAAGGTCAAGGAGCTGAGGCAGGCCTACACCAAGGTGAGGGAGCACAGCTCCCACTCAGGGGTAGCACCCCTCTCCTGCCCTTATTTTGACCACTCCACACTCTTCTCCCAGAGCCGGGGAGAGAACCCAGGACTCCTGTCCCCCTGCTACAAAAGTACCTCTGATGTTATTGGCCCTCTGCACCCATCACAGGGCATTGCGAGCCCCGTTGGCGCCAGCCTCCATGGTAGTCACCACACTGACGGGCAAGCCAAAGTCACACAGCGAGCAGGCCAGGCCTTCCCCTGCCTCCACCCACAGGTCTTGCTGGGAGGTGATCACGGCCACGTGGGCCCAGCGGAAGAACTTCAGGACAGTGTAGAACACAGCTGATGCCCGCGGCAGAGGCTGGGCGAAGGTGTCCCACTGCTGCACCTCAGCATCCCCATTCAGGCACACCCAGGAGAAGACCAGCTTGTTCCAAGCCCAGCTTCATGCACAGCGTCTCCTGTGATTGACCCCTTCCCCCGCAGTTGGGGAAGCCCATGGCAGCAAAGCCGCCGACGATGGGGTCCATGTCTCACAGGATGACGACTCTGCACAGCAGGATGGTGTTGATGGCCCTCAGCACCTCTAGAAGGACACAGAGAATCACAGGATTGCCAGGGCCCTCGGGAGGCCCGAGCCCAACCCCCCTTCCCACCCACCAAGACCAACCCCAACTTACCCCATCCCCCAGCAGGGCTTTGTGAAGGTGAAACTGAAGAACCTTCTGGGACAGGAGCTTCCACTCCCCTCCTTCCCTAGGGAACCCCATTCCAGCAGTTCACCACCCTCCTAGGACAATAGTAAGAGAGTCATACCTGCACGAGCACGGCCCCAATGGTCGATCTCCCCAAACCAAACTCGTTCCCAAGGGAGCGGTAGCTGTCCAGCATGGCAAGCTTCCACAGGGCGATGTCGACACACTTCTGGAAGGGAATGGTGGGTTGCATGCGGGTGTTCCATCACTGGAAGGCAAGGGCGAGCCACTCACACAGCTCCAGGAAGGTGGCCTTCCGTATGCAGAAGTTCAGGAGCCACTGCTGGTTGTCCCACCGCTCCATGACGACGAGGTCCCACCAGTTGGAACTGGTGTCACGGTGTGCAGGGCAGAGTGGAAGGGGCTGTGCTGTATGCGCAGTACATGGAGAGAGGAGAGGAGGTGCCTGCAGGTCCTGTTCCTGCACAGCCATGAGAGCAGCCTGCAGTAACTGCACCAGAAGGCATGGCAGCAGGTTTAAGAGCCAGCAGCTGCTTTCCAGCAGGTCCGGCTCCCTGGCTGGAGTGCTGTGGTGTCCGCAAGGGCAACCAGAGCACACAGTGAGATGAGTTTGCTGTCCCTCAAGGAGGTAGGCAAAGGAGAAGAGCCTGAGACATGACTGTATGGGGGGGTCCCTTTAAGCACGAGCCTCAGATAGCCTCCAGCAGCAGTTCCAGGAAGTGACTGCTGTCCTGACTTCCTGCCCAAAGTGCTTCCTGGGTGGCCTTAAATGCAATTCAGCGTCCAAAGAGTGTGGAAGCTCTATTTGAAACAGCTCAGTGCTATTTAAATGGGTATTTGCAGTGTGGACGCACTATTTCAAAATAGCTATTTTGGGAGCTTTTATTCTGAAATAGCTTATTTCAAAATAAGCACGTAGTATAGATGTACCCGTAGTGCACTGCATTAATTCTGACTTTTTTTTTCTATTTTATGCTGTTTCAAAATATATTTGCATATATTGGTATCCCTACTCTTTTTCAGCATGGAAGTACAAAGGAACTGTGGTAGGGCCTTAGGTTACTAATTTTACCTTCCTACATTTACTTTAGCCCTGAACTCTCTTCCTCTGAATTAAAAATGCATTTCCTGGGTTTGCTCTCCGGCTGTGCATGGTCAATTTAATAGTGTGTTAGTTCAACTTACTTATATAACATTTCTGAAAGGGCAAGTAGATATAAATCTCTTTGGAGATTTCCCGGTGTGTGAATTTCTACATCAAGCTACACTAGCCCAAACTGAGATTCTACTGTGAAAACAGTACCGTCGGCTTAATACATATGCTCCTATTACAAGCAAGTGAAAAGAGTTTTCCTTATGTTGGATCCACTGATCTGGACTGAAGTTATAATGTATGGGGTATTCCTGCCCAATCCATCCGAATCATAGGGGCAAAGGTGGTTTTCTTTGTTTTAAATTTAAGGAAGCTGAAACCTTCTCTTGCTGGCTCATGCACTCCATCAGACAATGCCTCCACTGAGGAGAGAGCATGTGCTTCCTCATAATTGAGCAAGCTTTCTGCAGGGGATTTTTTCCACTTATTTTTCCCAGAACAGCACACTGTGCTTCAGAAGCAGAGAGGATGGGGGCTGAAATTTTCTTAGCAACCAGTAATTTCCCAGTACTTATTCTCTACCAGAAGTGTTCAGCAGCAGGCCCATATGTAGGTGGGGTACGAAGAGTGAGGAAGTCCCCCCCACCCTGTGAATCCCCGAGTAAGCATGCTCTGACTTGCCAGGGGAAGGCAGGAGCAGCATGCTGCCTGAGCCTCCCTCCCCCATGCTCTGGCCAGCCTGGGGAAGGCTGGGGCAGATTTCCCCACTTACTTGGAAGACCATGGGAGTGCTTTTACATCCTCCCCCTGCCCACATATACACCCTTGCAGTCCACATTTACAAAAAAAGCACCACCCCACAGAAGTTCCTGCATATGGGCCTGAGCAGGGAATACCATTTTGTTATCCTGAATTTCACCTGCTCTTGTAACCAGCAGCTTAGCTGTGCATTCCTGCACAGTACTTTGGGAGTACTCCAGGAAGGTCAACAGGTATTTTTAGTATTGGAAGTCTGACCTACCTTTATTTCAGGCTCAGGTTGGTATCACATTTAGGGACTGCAATGGTATAGTGTTTATAAAGCCACCACAACCATTCTGCTCCCCATTACCACACAGCCTGCCAGTCACCTCGGGCCCCGCATTAACAAACACCATCATGGTTTCATTTTGTCCCAGGGCTGTAAGGAAGCTTCTGCATAAGCACCTGTTTTATGCACTTCCGTGCTCCACACTGCTTCTGAGGCTAGTAACTCACCCCCGACTGAGCTTTATAGTATTTTGTGAAGAATGCCAGGCTAATTGCCAATTTATTTTAACCCTTCTTTTCACCCTCAGGCTGCCTTTATTTTCCTAACGAAGGTGATTTTCCAAAGGCAGCATTGAGTTGGTGTCTGGCATCCAGCAGGTAGTCACAATGGGCAGCTCAGTTTGTATTTTACATGAAGCATAGATCAAGCCTGGGGAACCTTTTTGGGACTGAGGGCCACTGACAGAGGAAAAATCAGTTGGGGGCCACACACAAGTGAGAAGCAAAGCAACCCCCCCCCAAAAAAAAACCCCAAAAAACCTCTCACTGACATGCCCCCCAACTGAGAAGGAGAAAGACTCCCCACATTCCCCTCAAACACCAGAGCCTAGGGGGGCCCGGCCTGGTAGATTTTGTGTGCTCCAGCCCTGTGGTGGGGCAGCAGGAGGGCTGGAGTACCAGGGCCTTAAGTTCCCCACCCCTGGCACAGAGTCTTAACACTACCAACCTTCTTACCTTAGAAGACCCTCTTTCACTAGTTGGCCCATCAACAAATTAAAAAATAAAACATGCAGGGTCTGGTCCCTAATCAAACAAGGGATGGTTTAACACGTTGTCATTTCATGTGAGATAGGTTAAATGGACTACTTGTCAGTTGGCAAGCATTCTCCACCACAACACACACGCACCTTGTTAGACAGGTGGGCAAACCTACTAGAACTGATATTGAACATCTGGATTCTGCCTTACACTTTGCACGGGGCTATTTCCTGAATTGTGTATCTTTACTCACAGCTACATACATTGAGTGAAGCAAACCCAGAAAACCTACTGCCTGCCCCCGAGCCTACATATTCGCAGCCTACCACAATGTTGTTGAGCTTCTAAACAACAGCTTTTACGGCAGGATACAAAGTCCATCCCAGCACTTCAGGCACCCTTCCAACTCTCAGACCCTCTCTACACTACACAATTTAGTTTGACCTAACATAGTAATGACGGCAGCTTTTCATGTATACATGACCCTCCTTCAGAGAGTGGTGCGCCTCCTCGCCAGGGGCACTTTTCACCCATTGAGCAGGGCCAGGGGGTGCTAAGAGCACCGGTGGCAGCTGGGCTCCAGCTGAGTGCTCTGTGGGGAGCCAACAGCCCAGGCCCTCTTCAGCTGTCAACACACACACTCTCTCTCTCTCTCTCTCTCTCAAAACAGGCATCCTACAAGTAAGGCAGTCTCTATACTAACACTGCTTTGCCCAAACTACACGGAGCCTTACACTACCCATTCAGTTGTATTTACTAAGGTCAGCAGAGTAAGTGAGTTATAGCAGGGGAACAGGTACAGCAGGGAAGTGTAGTGAGTATACTTACAAACTTAGGTCAATGTAAGCTGTCTTAGGTTGACTTAACTTTCTTGTGCAGACATCCCTTCAGTACACAGCTACCCTGCAGTTGGGGTGTCTGATTGCAGCCAGAGTAGGCATACCCACGCTAGCTGTAATTTAGCTAACACCATTTAAATAGTAGTGAAGACCCAGCAGCATGGGTTTCAGTGCTGGCTCTACAAGCCCACCTACAACCTATGGTACCTATTTCATGTTGCTAGCTCATACCAAGGTTGATGCCCCTGCATCTTCACAGCTATTTTTAGCCAAGCTAGATAGATTAAAACTAGCGTGGGTATGGCTGCCTGAGCTGCAATCACTCCCCCAATTGCAATATAAATATACCATAAGTGGAGAGAAGTCTCCCTCTCTGCTGCATTCTATGTGCTCTGGCCTAGGGGACACCTTTATTTTGTTCTGTTAATATAAAAAAAACAAAAACCTGATGTAATGACTGTAATGTGCTTAACATATACTGTTCATATGCTGTCTGCTAATAAACATAAGACAATTTGAAACAGAATAGTTAGCTTAATATTTTTACATTTTGAATGGGGAATAAATAGGTTTGTAAAACTATTATTTCTGTTAAAGATGAGAGTGCTGCCCACTGGCAAATTTCCAGGATTCCAAAAACTGCTCTGGGGCATTTCATCTTGTAACTGTGTCCTCTCTTAAATGAAGATTAAAACACCAATAAGTGACAAGTTTTAGAGATGCTGCTAAATAGATCTGAACCAAATTTAGGTTTCGAAAAATAAAATTGCTAGATTCTACCTAAAGTATTGCTATACAAACGCCTAGGAGATATGCAAAATCTACTACTAATAAAAATTAATATTGTCATTCATTTAGTGGAAAAAGCCCTAAAAAAATAACTTACGCATTGCCCAACAGTGTTTACAATCTAAGCATTAAGCTAGTGCTTGAAACCCAGAAGGTGTGACTGATTAGCAACAGATCAATCTAATTTTACTGGGTAAACTGAGAGAAATGCAAACAAGTAAAATCAATAGCTTAAATGCTGAAAAGTAACCTTCTGTTTTAATGCCCCTCAGAATCCTCAGACCTGTATTCCTAAAGTTAGTTACTTTTTAAAGAAATACTCTTTGAGGCAGGGACCTCTGTTATGTGTTTCTACAGAAGCTAGCACGAGGTACTGGTGCTTGGATGGCTGCAGGTTATTTGTCTTGTAGCAGAATAATAATATGAATACTGGTTTTGCTGCAGTGCTGACTGCCTGCTTTTCCCACTGATTTCTAAGGTAGTTTTGTGGTTTTCAAGCTGCTTATTTAGAAGGATAAAACTTGGTATAAGATACCACAAATAAGATGGGTAATGCTTTTTATTATGGTTATTTTCCTTCACCTCGGAGTTGAACTTAAATTTTGTGGTTGGTGTTTATTCTCAGACTAAGAACGGCCATACTGGGTCATACCAACGGTCCATCCAGCCCAGTATCCTGTCTTCCAACAGTGGCCAATACCAGATGCTCCAGAGGGAGGGAACACAACAGGAAATCCTCACATGATTTCTCTCCTGTCACCCACCTCCAGAGAAACAGAGGCTAAGAACACCATTCCTACCCATCCTGGCTAATAGCTAATAATATCACTAGTATCATAGCATTTCCTTCTCCCACCAAAAATGTAAATGGGGTGGTAATACCATTGCTGTTATGGCTGATTCTAGCTTTCTATTCAACAATTATCAAACATTGTCTTAAGAAATTAGTTGTGCTTCAGGAGTCAAGGATAGGGGTTAGAGGCCCAAATCTGAGGTCATCTGAGCAAAGGGTTCCCAAAGTTACTACTCCTCTAAAAATATTCTGGTACATTAAAAAAATGTATAGAGGTGTGCGTGCACACGCGCCTAAGACTCCAGCCATGGCTTTGATCTTTCCCCAAACTAGTATAGTTTGCTCACTCAGAATCTCATCTAGTAACAAGCACTCACTGTTCCTGCAAGGAAGTGGTCTGTCAACATCCCTTCAGTCAGAGAGAAAAGGAAGAGAGATCAAGCCAAAGCAGCTGAGAGGGAGTGGTTAGTGGGTTACAGATTGTTGTAGTAAGTCACAAACCTAGTGCCTCTACTCAGTGCCTAAAAAAATTTAAGCTCCCAGGCCCATTGTTTGAAAGTGTTGTGTGGGTTTCTTTTGAGGAGGAGGACTGAGGGGCTAGATATAGAATGTTTGCTTAGTGAAAAGGGTTGACTCAGAAGTAATAGGGCGTTTTTGTCTTTTATCAATTTCCTGTGTGACTTCATTCAAGAATGTACTTATTGTCTGGTTTCAGCTACATACAGTATTAAATTAAATGCCCCAGCAGCAACTAAGTGGGAAGTCACACTATGGTCTCAAATGAAGTCACACAAGAAAATGTCCCTTAACCACATAGAAATGTTTACAGGAAGGCAGCTTATACTAGGCTGTTTCTCTTTCTGCTTGTTCTCCCAATAGCTTGCTATTCTAAGCCAACACAGTCACATCGTAAACATCTCAATAATCAGCTCATATAAGCAAAGCGGCCCTGTCTATAGGAAAATTTGGAGCAATTGCCCCAGACCCCAAGCTCTGGGGGACGTGGGGCCTAGGTGACATGGGGGCCAGTGACAGTAACCGGCTCCACTCCACCCTGTCTACCCACATTTCAGGGGAGTGGGGGGAGGGGGGTCTGAGAAGTACGGGGGCCAGAAGCAGTGCTAGTGGCCCTGCTCTGCAACACTCTGGCTCCCAACATTGCTCGGGGAAGTGGGGGTGGGGCATGGGTTTGGAGGAAGCAGTGGTCCTAGGTCCCACACCCCTGTATGGATGGCTTTGCATATAAGTTATATCTACCCTAGCACCACTACAGCAACAGAGTTTCTCCATCAAGGCTCTAGTAAAGCTACAAATGACAAACAAACAAAACAAATAAACAAAGGCTGACTCAGGTCAGAAATCAGGCAGTTGTTGCTGGAAAGCTGTTCAGGCTGACACAAAGGCACCCACTTGCCACTGAGTGTCTGAGGAAGACCAGCGCCTAGAAGATAGAAGTGTGTAGAACTTTCATAGTGTCAAACCCCTCTCTCTCTAGTGTTATCTTTTATTTCTAAACAATAGCGTGGCTTAAGAAGACTCTATGGTAACTGCATTCGCTTGCCAATCACAGATGCCCAAAGGGAAGAACTGCAGGTGCCAAACTCAGTTGGATTTACTATAGCCTCCGTCGATCCATGGGGTGCTGTAGCCTAGGACTTGGTCTAAGATTGAGCAAATCATGTGATTCCACCCTCACTGGTAAAGGCATTTGTGAGGCTACACCCTATATTCTTTATAGAACTATTGTTACAGTATGAATATGACATAACTAAGATCTATTTTGTGCAAAATGGGTCATATGAGATATCACTGGAAACATTATAAGGTACTGAATAGGATTATCCTAATTTGTTTGCATGTGTCATTTCTGTACCCAGAGTTTGGCATACTGACTATGTAACAATTACAACTATGGTTTGCACCTGGGGAATGGTCACCAGACAGAATGCAATGAGCCTGGATGGGCCATTAGGAAGGACAAAAGGTGTCTGAAGGTGCTAATCTTCCATCTTCCTGAGAAGTTTCCTGGGATACTGATTTGACACTGCCGAGTCAGGTGATCATGTCACTGGTATTGGACCCCCTCTTAAACTGTTGGTATTTTTTCCACTAAGAGGGGATGGGTATCAAACTGGAAAACAAAGGAATCCCACCTTATATAAATCCTATTTCAGGCTGGGGAGTGAAATAATTAAGATCAGTTCTTCTCTTCACGGAACGCCCACCCAAAATCACTGCTGTATAAACATTAGACTAAACTTGGAATGAAAGAGACTAGACCTACACTGGAAAGGTGTCTGGCCTGTGAAGGAGATGCTTAAAACAACATTTAGAGTGAGAAAATTACTACTTGCAACCAGTTTCTTTAGACTGTATTAAGTTTAGTTTGAATGTTTGTTTTACTTGCTCAGTGATCTACTGTGATGTGTTTGCTATCACTTATAATCTATCCTTTGTAGTTAATAAACGTGTTTTGTTTTCTAAAACCCAGTCTGTGCTATTCATAACTGAGGGCAGGGACCAAAAAGCTAGGCCTATCTTCCTCCATATGAAGGGAGGGAGTGAAATTCATGAGCTTACTCTATCATTTTCTGTATAACACAAGAGGACAATTCTGGGTTTGCATCCCAGAGGAGGTGTGTCCTTGAGTGCTGGGTGTGGCCCTACATGAGAGTGCTAGAGAAGGCTTGAAGGCCTGGCACAGCAAGAACAACGTGAGGGAGCCCAGGATGGTGGAATGGGCAGGCTCAATGGGACCATAGTACATCAGGCACCCTGGATGGGAGAGGGGCGAGCGGTCACAGGCACGAGTTCTGATGGCTGAGTTAGGGCTGAAGTTGTCCAGTTTCTGACTGGAACTTTCAGATGACAAGATACCCTGGCGGTTTGGTCAGCACCATGAATCAGGCCATTAAAAGTCTGGTCAGCAGCACAGTGGAGTTAAGGCAGCCTCCCTGTCCGCAGGAGCTCCATACAACTCCTAGAAGCAGAGGCACATTGCCCCCTGCAATTCCTATGCATAGGGGCACCCAGAGGGCTTTGTAGCACCATGCACTGTCCCTGCCCCACAGCTCCCATTGGTCAGGAACCTGCGGACAAGGCAGGGTTCAGAGCTGGCTGGCTGCACCTCTGTGTAGGAGCCGGAGGGGGACATACTGCTGCTCCCAAGAAGTGTTTGAGGTAAGTGACACCCAGATTCTGCACCCCTGAGACCAAACCCCCATACCTCAACCCCCTGGCCCAGCCCTAAACCCCCTACTGTCCTCTGAACACCTTGGCCCCAGACTGGAGCTCCCTCATGCATGCCAAACCCCTCTTACCTAGCCCCACCCCAGCACCTGCACTGCCACCCCAGCCCCGAGAACAGAGCACCCTCCTGCACCCCAAACCTCTGACAGAGGCAGCAACGGGAGGGGGGGGGGGGAGAGACAGGAACCGGTGCTCATGGAAAGCCAGCTCCCTACGAGCACCAGCTTCCACCTGCCCCCCTGCATGTAAACATGTAACATCCCTAGATTTTGCTAGTTCTGTTTCTCTAAGTGCTACAGTTCCACCACTTCAGGCTGCAGGATTCTTCTTCCCTCTTTCCCCATGCACTCCCCAGCAACTAAGGGCTTCTCTATGCTTCACAGTCATCCCAGCCAACTTGAGATGCCTGCCACATTAATGTAGTTGCTGCAAATGAACTGGTTTCTCAGCATGTGCTATTAATTCACTTAAGAAGTGTGTTTACTCTGATGCAGGGTGATTTCATAGGCAGCAAAGTAGGTGTAGAGGCATCCTATGCTGATGCCAGTGTGGAGCATCTTCCGAGTCCTCCCAAAGATATCGTACGCTATTTGCACGTTACATTGGCTTGCTGGTTTTCCTTTGTGTCCTCTACTGCTTCACACCATGTTGCTGTTCAAATTACCGCTTGCCATCTGGTATCATCCTTTGCAATATTAGTGTGTGGGGAGTTCACATGCCAGTGTGTCTCACTCCAGATTCTCAGTCATTTTTCTGTTGACCCATAGTCCTAAAATGAGGTTCTGGACTTTACAGGTAGAACTCTGCAAATCCACAGGTGTCTGAGAACCATGTTTACGGATCAGATCAGATACAAATTTTGTATCCATGCAGGGCTCTATTTATAGATGTTGGGGGAGAGGAACTTTATTCCACCTATACTGCCAGCACTAGGTCAGAATTCTTGGAGCTATACAAGGGACTATCACAGGAAATGCTCAGAATGGGGCACAACCATGATACATACCAGTGCCACAATAACACAAAGGTGCTCCAACTGGAATACAGTTATGCCAACCATAACCTGACTACAAGCATCTGCTCTTAATACAAAGAGCATAACTATATCTTAGCTAGGTGTCTCATCAGTGTACCAGAGAATTCTGTGGACTGAACAACTTATTCGGGCGTATCAGATGCTAGCAACAATGGTGAAGATATATTTTGGACAGGATAACTAATTCTGGAGCACCAGATGCTGGTAACACCAGAAAAAAAAACTTGTGTCATGGCCAACAAAGCCCAGAAAACCAGATATCAAATCAGATATCCACATTATGGAGGTCACCTATTACTGAACGTATACAATTATAAATGGAAATACAATTTATGGTGAGTGGACGAGGAATGGTGGGCTACACGTGGCCTCTGACAGGCAGCCACAATGATGATCTGTTATCTAAGGGCTCGTAAACCCCCTCACTGCTCATAGTATATGCTTTGCCAGATATTACTTGCATTCTACATGACTACATGACTTCTTAGAATATGAAAAAGCCAAAACACATTGTCCTCCACACACCTGACTCACCCACCGTCTCCCAAATTGCTGATTAATATGGCTAATAAAAAGGCACTGATGTCAGCTGTGACATCTTTACTGCAAAAATCTTTTAGGTTATTATTCTGTGATTTTTACCACTTCAGCTACAAATGGAAGAGACAGATCACTGAACCGGGAAGAGGCAAGCCGTGCTCACGGAGCAGATGTGCTGTTAATTTTCTACTGCATTACAACTGCTCAACAAAATGCTCAAAATGTTGAAGTTTATCTCGGTATACAAGTCTTGCTTTTACTACACAACATCCTGGGGAAAACCACCACATAACAGTTATATAGGTACAAACAACATTATCTTAACACAGTGCTTGTTTAAATAAAGTGCATCACTGAGATATGAAATGTGCAATAATGTTAAAAATTATGCTCAGAAGTGGGCCCTACATTCAACGTAGTGGCAGAAGACATTCCCTTACTATGTGCCACTGAGCGTCTACACAACTTCACATACACCTTTTTTCTCTGGCTGATGGCTATGCTAGGCAAGAGTATCAACTGTTTTCTGCTATCCTTGCACAAGGCTCTCCCCCAAAGGTTGTGAGAAATTTAGCAAGCAGGTCTCACGGAACAGATATATTCTGAATCAGCAGTCACGCCAGCAGGATCCTCCGCTGACTGGTCAGTCTTCCAAATGCACATTCCATAGTCTATGTGCAATGACTCGGGGTCTAATTAAACAGTTCCCTTCTCCTACCGAATTGTCTAAGGAAAGGTTTCAGAACCCAGGAGAGCACGGACAAGCTGCTTCTCCTCAAAGGGCTGCGGAGGAATTGCAAGGCCGTTAATGTCCTTATAGATCATGGGTGCATAAATTCCATTTGTTGCTGGATGGAAAAGTGCAGACATTTGAAAGATCCTGAAATCATGGACTTTCCCAGAATACGCCACATAAATATATTCGTGAACAATCCTCAGAGCATAAGGGAGAAATATGCTTTTCTGTCTGGTGCCTGAAGTGGAGCGGGTGGGGGGCAAAGAATAGACATCCAGGCTCCAACAATATCTCTGATACCACGAGGGAAACCCAGATGGGCAAAGCCATTAATAACCACCTGCACACTGCTTAGTTTTATGATCCCGAAGGAATGCATCTTCTTGATAACGGTGCACATTTTCATTACAACAGCTGATCTACTAACACCAACTCATTAGCAGCTGAGTAGTGGCAAACCAGGATGGTGAGCTTTCAGATGACAGCCATGTGTTACTCCACACACAAGGGAGCCTCCATGTTAGTGGTCCACTGGGATAGTTCCTGAGCCTATACCCCCACAGAACTTAAAGGAAGTGACTTCTGACATCCTGAAGTTCTGCTGCTGGCAATCCCATCAGCCAGTACTCATTAGGGGAGTCCAAAAGAAGCACCACTCTGAGTGCATGTGTTCCAGAAAAAGATGTAGAAGAGACTGATTGTCTTCATCCTCCTCTGCCATTCTTCCTGGTTTGTTCTGTACTAGGGATCTGATAGTGTAGTCGATTAACTGATAAGCAAAAGCTCATAGGTTAATGCTATAGACAACCCTTATTCCGCACACACACACACACACACACACACACACACACACACACGTAAATTCTTTAGCAGGCTGACCAGCAGCCCGGCGGGGTCCAGGACCTACCCCTGCTATGGCTCTGCATTTAAAGCGTATTAGGAGCTAGGTGGGCAGGCAGCCCGGCTCAGTTCTGGCTCACGCCAGGTTCGGGAGCTCAGACCCAGCTGGGCTGCTGCCATCCCATTCTGCTTCCTCTGTATCAGAGGCAGCAGTGTAGGGTGGCAGGCAGACAGTCCACGAGGGGAGCTGGTTTTTAAATTGGCTTCTCTTGTGCAGACCAGCTCCTGCCTGGCCTCTCTGATACAGAGGCAGCAGTGCAGGGTGACAAGGGGCTCCCCAGGAGTGGGGCCAGAGCACACTGGCTGCCAGCCCCACCCCTGAGGACTATAGAATAGTTGA
Organism: Pelochelys cantorii; assembly: GCA_032595735.1. Taxonomy (NCBI): domain Eukaryota; kingdom Metazoa; phylum Chordata; order Testudines; family Trionychidae; genus Pelochelys; species Pelochelys cantorii. The sequence continues at coordinate 199,210,870 of CM064326.1, forward strand.
CTAACTGATAAGAATTCATGAGGTTAATCGACTAATCAGTTAACCAATAGTTAACATTCCTATTCCGTACCATTGCACAGCTTTACCTACCCTAGCAATAGTCTGTTTATATTCATATCTGTGAGGATTTCACTGATCCATGCTTCCTCCAGGCTGCCTGTAGGCACTGGCTCATAGAAAAAATAATGAGTGTGACCTCCAATTTCTACTTCCACTGCCTTCCGATAGGAATCTCACAATGCTCAGGCAAAAATTCCCACAATTCCTATACAACTGTGGATAAGCAACACATCATGAGATGTCTAAGTAGAAGATTTGCACTGAGTGCAAAAGAAACTCTATGCCACTAAAACAGGGCAACACTTACTGGCATAGGCAGTGGGTGAAGGCACGGCTAGGGGAGACAATCCCTGAACCCCACCTCCAGCCTTTCCCCTTTCTTCTGAGGCCCCGCCCCTTCCCCATCTCCACAGGGAGATGGGGCAGCGCGCAGTGCACGCACTTCCCCTCCCAACCACAGGGAGAGGAGGGGAGCAGGTAGGCACACACCGGGGAGGTCAGAGGGCGCGCAGCATGGCCTGATGCAGCCCAGCCTCTCCAGCCCCAGAGCACCAGGGGAAGGAGGGTGCTTCACATGGTGTGGCCTCTCCAGCCCTGGGAAGGGGGAGGACAGAGGGCACATGGCATGGCCCCAGCCTCCCCAGCCCCAGAGGAGGGCATACCACATGGCCTGGCCCACCCTTGCCTCTTCAGCCCCCGAGCAACACTCCAGCCCCCAGAACACCTACAGTGGGGCTTTGCCTGGTGGTTTGGGAAGGCAGAGTCTTCCCCCACCTTACATACTGGACACCCATGCTTACTGGATCACCAGAAAACCTTCTTGGATATCCAAACTGATTATACTACTAACATTGTGGATCAGTTAACACTCCTATGTGAGAGCAGTAGCCATCTAAAAGTCTAAGCATGCCCAAAGCTAACTACCAGACCTGGATGCTGGGTTGAAGATTTGCCTCATAGGCTAACACAAGTCACTGCAAATTATATCTGACTACCAATGGTTAGCATCAACTTTTAGTTAGTTCTCTATTTTCTCAGCTAAAGCCACTTGGTACTAAACAGCCAAAAGAACGACTCTCTCAAAATGCTGTATTTCTGCTAGCCTGTTTTTGAATGTAATATTTTACAGATCATAAAAATTGTTTTGCATTTCCCATAAATTCTTAACTAAGACTTGTTTTCTTTAATGCCTGTAATGTTCCTAAACAGTCATTTCTTCAACTGGGAAGCTTCACTAAGAGCCAAAATTCTTCCCTTGGATGCATGCATATGTAAGTCTTATTGAAGTCAATGGGAACACAGCACATGGACCTTGAGGCAAAATGTGGGCCTTACCCTGGCAAGTCAGGACATTATAAGAGGGATCCACTATAATACACTTTTTTTTTTTTTTTTTTGGTCAGAACAGCTTCATTTTAAGCCACGGAACAGTCGAATCAGAATTATGGCTGGCACATTGCAGTGAAGAACTTTAATTCCACCTCAGCATAAAAATGTGCTTTTGCTCTATCACAATTCACTGGATTCTACTGTATCTCCTCTTTGCTCAGCCCTTCATTTCCCAACACAGGTACTCCAGGTCCATATCCACTGTGGCCTCCCACCCTCCTAAATATGCTGTTGATATTGAAGACACCACAGAACTCCATTAGAGCATGAATCCTACAGGTAGTCACATAAATAGCTTTTTGTTTTGTAATATAGGGTATGTCTAGACTACATGGCTCCATTAACGGAGCCACGTAGATGAGGTTTCTAGACATAGGGAAATGAAGCGGCGATTTAAATAATCGCCACTTCATTTACATCAGAATGGCTGCTGCTCCGTGCCGTGCCAATCAGCTGTTTGGCGGCACAGCACGGTAGTCTGGACGCTCCGCGGTTGACAAGGGAAGCCCTTGTCGACCGCCCTGTTATGCCTCGTGGAATGAGGTTTACCAGGGCGGTCTACAAGGGCTTCCCTTGTTGACTGCGGAGCGTCCAGACTACTGCGCTGTGCCGCCAAACAGCTGATTGGCACAGCGCAGCAGCCATTTTGATGTAAATGAAGCGGTGATTATTTAAATCGCTGCTTCATTTCCCTATGTCTAGAAACCTCATCTACATGGCTCCGTCGATGGAGCTATGTAGTTCAGACATACCCCTGGTGCAGCTTTTTAAAGATCTCTTTCAATGTTGCATTTTACTCTAGAAGCTTAGGACAGAAAGCAAACTCATAAACTTTGAAAACCCATATAGTATTACACAACAACACAACTGACCAATGCCTTACATTAGGGCAAGAACCCAGTGAACCGTGACTTGAGGCACTGGTCAGACAGCATGACAAAAATAGTACCTACAGGGCTTTTCAAAGTTCATAGGATTGCTTTATATGCACAGGTATGCATAAATACACAAAGGGCCAAATCTGCAAAATATGGGTGCCTGCAGATAGACATCTAAATCACACATTTGAACATCTAAACATCACTTTTAGGCATCTAAGAGCAAGTCTACACTGGGGAGTGATTTTGAAATAACAAGGTGAGCATCCACATTTTCAAGCCTGTTATTTTGAAATGGGCTTGTTATTTCAAAATAATAACTCCTGCTTATTTTGAAATAACCTGGTAGTGTAGCCTAAAGCTGTACAATGTTCAGATAAAGCAAGCTGTAGTTTTAACTCATTTAAGGTGATGGTCAACGTTAGTCTTCTCCTAGTTAAACTGAAACAGAAAATAACCACCTTCACTAGTGCTATAAAAAAGATCAAGTTTAACTACATTAGCTAACCTCAGCACTTTTACTAGTGTATGTAAATCCAAAGTTATACTTGCTTAACATCGTGCTTTTAGTTAATTTCATGCACATTCTGTGGTTAAAGAATTCCTAAGGATGCCTGAATACAGCAATTAAATAGATACTGCTGTCCCATGTCAGCTGTAAAATTGTGGTGTATATGTTCCATCTACAGCTGGAACCTGGGCTCTTGGACCTTCCCCCTCACAAGGTCACAGGGCCTGGACTCCAGTTCACAGCCAAACAAATACACTGCAGTTTTACAGCCCTGCAGCCTGAGCCAATTGACATGGGGGTTAATTGCTGTGTACACATACCTTGTGTTTCCTAATCAGGTTCTCTCTCTGGACCCTGCTCCGGGGCCCAGCCCTTCTAATTCACTTCAGGCTAGTTGAGGTGTTGTAAAGAAAATGTATTAACATTTGTAAAATCTTGTAAAGATAATGTATAATGTTTGTGAAGTGTTCAGATACTATAGCGATGGGGGATCATGTAAACAGAGATAGAAAGCAGAAAAAATTTAAATGACAGTTTCTGGCTGCTGAAAAAAGAGAAGTGTTCTCTCTCTCTCTCTCTCTCCCTCCCTCCCAAGAAGGTCTGCACCCAGGAGGACTAGAAATTTCTTGTTTTGAAATAAAAGTTAGAATTCTGCAGACACTGAAAGTCTTAGAACTCCATTTAATGTTTTCTATTGGTTAATGGTGAACAGATAAGTTATTAAACTTGCTTTGAAATAATCTGTTTCTAAATCAAGAATGCTCTTTTAACTAAGAGCCTCGCTTTATTTTTATTGTCAGTTTATAATAGCTCACATTAGTCCTGATTCTCAATTATCCCATTCTTGAATCTGGGGCACAATGTGGAAAAAGGGGCTTCTTTGGGTTCCTCATATTCTGGGCCCATGAAAAGGTAAATTAAATTAGAGTAACCTCAGAGCTGCTCTTTCTTATGCTGAGCTGCTCAGAGCCCAGTTTGGATTATGGGAAGCAGAGAATATCCATAGCACAATGTGCTCCAGCTACATCCTCTGCAAATGGGGGCAGAGTCAATGTAAAGTCCTTATGCCAGCTGTTCACCAGCAAGAGAGCCAAAGTGAAAGGCCTTGATGTAAGAAAGACTCAGGCCTACTGTCCATACTAGATAACCTTTGTCTAAAACTAAAATATTAACCATACTTTCACTCTGATCCTCTCCACACCCGCCTAAAACAATCAACTTTGAAGGGAATTAAAGATGTGTCCTTATTTTTAGATGGCAGATACGTACCCAGCAGGAGTCATATAGTTAAGTACTTCACTGCAGTTTGGCCTTAAATATTACATAAGCACAACAGGAGTGACACTGCTATTCAAACAGCTTGTTCAACATTGTCCTTACACATACCACACCAGTAACCTCACACTATCCATGTGTTTTCACAGAACACTACAAATTCATGTTGCCCTGCAGGCATCTATTTGTATTGCAGATTATTGTTGTGTGAATAAATCAAGGTATGCTGAGATACAAATTAGAGAACTACAGAGCAAAAGCAGTTTAATTCCAGTACTTAAGAGTGAGCTGAAAAGAAAGGAATTAAATTCTTGTGGGTTTGGGGGGGGGGGGGTGCATGCGAGCATGCTTTCTTCATGTATAAAGAAGGGCTGATTGATAGGTTTTTCTGGGGAAAGAAAAAAAAAGGGGGTTTTGTTTGTTTTTAAAAACATTAGAAATGGTACCACCTTTACTCTTTGAAAGAGGATGAATTAGTAGGCTTTTGACACCACAGAAAACAGAAATGGAATAACTGGAGTGAAATAGCGGCTTTTAATCTGATTAATTAGAACTTTAAAACCTATAACTTGAACAATGAAAATACATTAATCAGTTCTACTTCCTGCGCTTTCTGCACTAACTTTATGCACATAAGATAGGAGAATGTTTACATTCACACTCAGCACTGTTTTCATTGACTAACATTCTTTAAGAGTCAGGAAAATACTTCTGGTTAGAAAGAAGACTGGAATCGTTGAGGTGATGGGTAATTTCTGTTGCTGTTGTTTGGCAGAGGAAGGATATTTTACCCAGGGAATTCCACAAGTTTCCTTAGAGCAATATTTCTCAAACTGGGTATCCCAACCAGTGTTCCCTCTAAGCTGCACAAGTGCCAAAGAGTCAATCAAGTGTCCAACACTTGATTAGTAGAACGGCATGTATCTGGAGACTTGTATTCAGGTACCCTTCCAGCCCACACTGCTCTGCAGCCACATTGCTCCTGTCCTCTGCTTTGGAGCCCCTAGCCAGCTGCTCCCAAAACCCTCCTGCTTGTTATGAAGAGCAAGGTGGGGGTGTAGGGAGTGCTGATGTTATGGTGCCCCCACCAATCCATGTATCCAAATCTTTGCAGAGCCAGGGCAGGAAGACAGCTCAGGAGTTAAGATGCAGCTGCTGTGGTCTGAATGAGCCTTCAGACTAGTAAGTACCTCTCTGCTTAAACAGACTACGGATGTTAAGGATTAGTCTACTAGTCAACTAGCCGATAAGCAAATCGGCTAGTCGACTAGTTGCCTCCCCCACCCGCCCTGCTGCCTCGATCAGATAGCGACAGCAAAGGGGGGAGAAAAGAGGGTACTTCAAAGCGGCAGCACCGCTTGGAGTCCGGGATCAGCACTGGTGTTTCAAAGGGGGCAGTACTGCCCTATCGACTAATCGAATAGTCGATGCAAAAATGCATCGACTATTCGATTAGTCAATTACACGATACTTAACTTCCTTAAAACAGACCATAGAGTTTTCCAGTAGCCAGCATGCACATACTTTCTTTAACACTCCCCCCATAACACATACAGCAGGTCACCGAGTTGCAAACAGTCGACTTACGGCCGTTCGCAGTTACAACCGAAGCGGTCGTAAATGGTGGACCCCGAGTTACGAACGCAATCCGAGCTTACGAACAGTGCAGTTGCGTATAACTCTATGGGGTCCGACTTACGAACAAACCGAGTTACGACTAATTGCTTGGTCCGTAACCAGTTCGTAAGTCGGGAAGAGGCTGTACTTATGTTGTTGCTACTTCTTGGTGCAACTATTTTATATTTTTGACTGATCTATGCATTTCAAGATTGTATCTCCTATGCTTAAAATTTAATTCTTTGAGTAGTCAAATCTAAAATGACTAATCTGTCCTGGCTGGAGTAATTATCCCTATGGTAACTTTTTAAAAAGCACATATGTCTAGAGTTTTTGTTTCCACTGGTAGCACCCATCCGTAACATTACCTCGCTATTGATACGCATAACAAAACTCATTCCATGCATGGATGGAAAAAATTAGAGGGAACATTGATCCAAAAGGTTAGCGGCAAGGCTGCTGTAGAAGTTGAAAGAACACCTTGGTCTAAAGACAGCACTGCTGCAGAGCATCACACAGCGTTCCCTGAGCATTTGGGTGGCCACCTAGGAGAAATTCAAATGCCACCCAGCTGATTAGCAGAGTCGATAGCCCACAGCTGGCTGCATGTGTTTCTATTGGTAGTGCACATTTGCTCATGCCTCAGTACACATAACATTTATTCCATCCATGGATGGAAAATATTAGAGGGAACATTAGTAGCATGATATGGTTAATTAGCTCTGTAGTGATCTGCACTGATGCCACAAAAGCTATGTCTAGTACCAACAAGAGTGTGGGGAATCATCACAGTGTGAAATATTTTCAAAGAGGGTCACAGAAAAAAAAATTGAGAACCCCTACTGTAAAGGATGTGAACATTTTTGAGAGACCTCTTGTAAAAGTTTTGGCACATGAACACTGAAAAAAGGATATGAAGTGCTATTTTGACTTTACAGTGTACAAAGAAGAAAAAAAAGCACATCCCTAATGTTTGTACTCTCTTTGGAATCACATTTAGTTGCAAGTAAGAAATCTAATAGAAATACTTTATAAGTTTTCCAGGGTGAAACATATATATCTTTGGTTACTATTTGCATGCAGTTTGGCTACAATGCAACTCTGTGTCAGTACAGAAGCAATCTCATCCCAATGCTAAGGTCTTGAATGTTCAGCCAACTAAGCTGTCTGTCTAATGGCTTTGTAACCATGTAAATAGACAAATATTTGTATGCATTACATGTATGATGGGGAGTGAGGGAGAGACAAAATATGAAGAAATTAGAATTTCATTTTATAATTTGGCTACCAAATTTCAGATTGATATAGGGCCCAGTTCAGTCCCCATTAAAATCAATGGAAAGACTCCCAGTGACTTCCGTGGCTTTTGGTTCAGACCTGCAATCGGGTAGACTCTCCCTTGTTTTGGTAGAAATTTGCCTGAATAAAGACTGCATGATTGGCTTCATATTTTAAAAATAACTATAATCTGAATATTGACTGTCAAAACCAAAATATACTGTTCAAATAACACTCTGCAGAGCCACCAAATAACTGCACACAAACAGAAACATTCTTAGACCTTTTTCAGCACCAAAAAAAGTAACCGGATTTGCATAATACTTAAATGGCCATCAAAATATTACCTGTAAATTACTGTTTGTTTTAAAATACACGTGGTGTTAACTACATTTTAGTAAGTCAAAAAGAAAAACTTTGGCTTCTTTTAATACTTTTATTAACAAGGTGCACTCAAGCTAAAAATAATCACTTCTGTTTGAGGGTGTTTTTGTTACAAATTAGCACCTAGGATTAGGGTTGCCAGGTGTCCTGTTTTGAACTGAACAGTCCAGTATTTTCAGCTTTCTGTTCAGGAAACAAATTGAGAAAATATAAATAATATAAATGTCCGGTATTTTCTAAATAAGATGTAATGTAGATAAGAACATAAGAATGGCCGTACTGGGTCAGACCAAAGGTCCATCTAGCCCAGTAGCCTGTCTGCCGACAGTGGCCAGTGCCAGGTGCCCCGGAGGTGGTGGACCGAAGACAATGATCAAGTGATTTGTCTCGTGCCATCCATCTCCAGCCTCTGACAAACAGAGGCCAGGGACACCCATTTCTATCCCCTGGCTAATAGCCTTTTACGGACCTAACCTCCATGAAATTATCTAGCTTCTCTTTAAACTCTGTTATAGTCCTAGCCTTCACAGCCTCCTCTGGCAAGGAGTTCCACAGGTTGACTATGCGCTGTGTGAAGAAGAACTTTCTTTTATTAGTTTTAAACCTGCTACCCATTAACTTCATTTGGTGTCCTCTAGTTCTTCTATTATGGGAACTAATAAATAACTTTTCTTTATTCACCCTCTCCATACCACTCATGATTTTATATACCTCTATCATATCCCCCCCTCAGTCTCCTCTTTTCTAAACTGAAAAAAGTCCCAGTTGCTTTAGCCTCTCTTCATATGGGACCCGTTCCAAAACCCTAATAATTTGAGTTGCCCTTTTCTGAACCCTTTCCAAGGCCAAAATATCTTTTTTGAGGTGAGGAGACCACATCTGTACACGGTATTCAAGATGTGGGCGTACCATAATTTTATACAGAGGCAGTAAGATATTCTGTCTTATTTTCTATCCCTTCCTTAATAATTCCTAACATCCTGTTTACCTTTTTGACGGCCGCTGCACACTGTGTGGAAGTTTTCAGAGAACTTATCCACGATAACTCCAAGATCTCTTTCCTGATCTGTCATAGTCAAATTAGCCCCCATCATACTGTACGTATAAGCTGGGGTTATTTTTTCCAGTATGCATTACTTTACACTTATCCACATTAAATTTCATTTGCCATTTTGTTGCCCAATCACTCAGTTTGGTGAGATCTTTTTGAAGTTCTTCACAGTCTGCTTCTGTCTTGACTATCTTAAACAGTTTAGTATCAGCTGCAAACTTTACCACCTCACTGCTTACCCCTTTCTCCAGATCATTTATGAATAAGTTGAACAGGATTGGTCCCAGGACTGACCCTTGGGGGACACCACTAGTTACCCCTCTCCATTCTGAAAATTTACCATTTATTCCTACCCTTTAGATTGTGATGTAATGTCAAGCGTATCCTGTATTTTTGTTAAAACCATTTGGCAACCCTACCTAGGATTACTGAAACTGAAAAAGACTAAAAGAAAGAGGCAAAAGCTCTCTTCATATTTGTGGACTGAACTGACTGCATTGGACAGCGCTGTGTCTATAATCAGTTTCCCGCATCTGCGGGCTGATTTCCAAACAGGAACAAGAGAACAACGTTTAAAAAAAACACAACGAATAGTCTTGCAGCACTAGAGACTAACAAAACAGGCAGATGGGGTCATGAGCTTTGGGCACAACGCACTTGCTTATGAACGACAGGAAAACTTTTTTTTTTTTTTTAAATAAGTTTTTAACGAGATGGTAAGGACAGCCAAGTGCAGTGCCCAGACATATCTTTCACTCCGTTTTAAAATGGCATAGGTTTTCGGTTGACACCGTCTTTTCCCTTTTGAAGGCACCTGTCTTGCACATGGGTTTAACACCCAACTTCCAGTCTGATGAGCTGGAAGCTGAGGGCCTGGACTTAACAGCGTGGAAAGCCTGGTGTTATACGGAACAATATACAGAGTGGGCCCGCAGGCGGGCGGGGACATGCCCGTACTAACGAAAGCCCACGAAGCGGCTTTAACTCCTGGAGGCTGCTCCTGACCCGCTTCACAAACACACACCAGGACTGCTGCGCCTCTGTATTTCCTGCTCCCAGAAAGCAGAGGAGACCAGGCAACGCCTCCCGAGCGCTCGCTGCGCTGCGGGACCCGGGCTCGAGCTTTTCGGCGGGCGTGAGGAGGAGTTGGAGAGGGGGACAAGCGGAAGCCTCCCCCCCCCCCCGCCCTTTTGCCTGCAGCTCCGAGCGCGGCGCTAGCAACCCCACGCCACATCCCTGGCTTCGATGCCTCTTGCTCCGCGTTCACACGAGAATCGAACTCCCGCCGCGAAAGGGAAAGGGAAAGGGAAAGGGGCGGGGGAGGGGCACACCGCTACTGCGCCCGGTCCCGCGCCTTCCTCTCCGCTCCCCTCGCCTCCGGGGCGCCCTCGTCTGCCTGACCCTGCAGCGCCTGCCTGGCCCAGCCCCAGGCGCTTCCCTTCCCCCCCCGGGGCCGCCGCCAGCGCGGCGCGTTACTCACTGTGGCGCTGCCTGGGCGCGGGGCTTCGGTCCCCCAGGCTGCGGCGCGAAGACGCGTGGACTGGGGGCTAGCTGGGGCAGGCCGCCCCCGGCATGCTGGGAGTCGGGGGTGGCAAAGCGGTCGGGGGCTGCGCTGCTTCGCAGGGCTTCGGAAGCAGCAGGAGATCCCGTCCAAGGGGGGGGGGGGCGGCGCAGAGGTAGGCTCCGCCTCCTGCCAGATGTTGCGGCGCCAGCTGCTGCCGCTGGGCACCTCTTCCGCTAGGTAAAAGGCCCCCGAGACGGGAGAGTCTCTTACACACTCCCCTCCCGCCGGCGGCCCCCTAAACTGAGCGCCTCCCCGCAGCCGCACGACCCCGCCCTTGGCTGGACACCCTCGCTGTTGTTCACTGGCAAGATTGGCGGGGAGGGAAGTGGCCGCAGGGAGGGGTCCCACGGTTTGGAGCAGCATGCCGCAGCGGTCAATCGCCTTGGAAAAAAGGCAGCCAGCGGATGTGGCGTAATCGAGGCCCCCAACTCGAGTCTAAACGTGAACCGGAGAGTCCGGCTATCAGGCAGGGGCAGAGGATCCTTTCCACGCCACCCGCTTCTGCTGGGGGAAAGAGACCAGCTTTCAGACCTGGAAAAGCGCTCCCTGGAGGGCGCCAAAGCGTGTCTCTGAATCTCCCTAAGAGGCCGGTCCAATACAAAGATATCACCTCGCCCGCCTCCTCTCTCTAACAGTGTCGGAGAGGCAGCTAAGAGGCACGCTTAGCAGTGCTCACAGGATCTCATTCTCAACAGCTATAGTAAAATGAGTTCGTTGGATTATAATCCAGCTCCATGACAGAAGGGATCTGATTTTAAATGAATTTCCTGCCTTATCCTGCGAATGAGTCTTGAAGGTGTAAAAATGATAAGGCTAAATCAGAGAAACTGACCTCCACCCTCCTCTGTCATCTTTTCCCAGCTGCTAAGCAAAGTTCTGAAGCCAAGATTTATAACAGCCTGAAAGCATGTCTGAGTAATTTAACTGAGAAATAGAGGTGGGGAGAGACAAAGTACTAGCTAGTATCAAATAACTTTCTTTCCAGGAAACAACCATCCTTTAAAAACTATTCTACCTTCAGTTATAAGTCAGAGAATTCTGGTCTATGGCCTGAGAGCAGGCCCAAGATTCAGTGCCACTGAAATCTAATTGCATCTTTGACAGTGATTCCCTCTATGACCCAGGGCAACTCAGTTAACTCTGGTATGTTTCCCTATCTGTACAATGGAGACAATACTTTTCTCACAAAGTGTTTGTAAAACTGGTTAAGTTTCTACAAAGCTTTTCAATTGTAAAATGGTAGACATAATAGCCAGAACAACTCCATACATACTGATGTTCTTGTGAGTAGCTAATACATTTTATACTTATCTCAGTGGGCCAAGGTTATGCAATATTTCAGTCTCTTGTCATCACTAATCAAGGGCCTTGTGCTGTTTGAAGGGCTTTATAATGAGAAGCAGCCATAAACCTAATTAAATAATGAGATGGACATGCAAATTAATGTTAATTTATAAAGGCCTCCAAGAAAGTGATTGTCCAGTTCATTTTTCTAGTCCAAAGCAATGAACAATTCAGTTATTTTAAATATACTGATAGAAAAATGTATACTTTTTATCCTTGTACAACTTCAATAGTTCTTTGGGCTCTTTCTTAGAGTAGTACATTGATATATCAACACTAATTGTTATGCTTTTAGATATGCAGTAATAGATGCTATATATTCATACTACTATAAGGTAAATCCCTGCATATTTGCCTGACTATTGAAGCTTGTTTTATGTCTCTAAAAATACTTATAGGCTAGGTCTACAGTGCAGGCTTCTTGCGCAAGAATGGCTGTTCTTGTGCAAAAACTTGCAGAGCGTCTACACTGCACGTTTGTTCTTACACAAGTAAATTTACAGTACAGCGTCGGAAAACAGGGCTTCTTCTGGAAGAGTTATTCCTCTCTCCACGAGGAATAAGCCCTCTTGCGCAAGAGCTCTTCCACAAGAAGGCAGTGTAGACAGGCAACATGAATTTCTTGCGCAAGAAAGCCCGATGGCTAAAATGGCCATCAGAGCTTTCTTGCGCAAGAGAGCGTCCACACTGCCTTGGATGCTCTTGCACAAAAGCACATGGCAGTGTGGACACGCTCTTGTGGAAGACCTTTTGCACAAGAACTCTTGCGCAAAACAGTTCTTGCGCAAGAAGCCTGCAGTGTAGACGTAGCCATACAGTCTCAGATTCTGAGAGGTGCACAGACAGTCTGTGATGCGGGCAAGGAGCCTTCCTGTTTGAAAGAAACCAAAAGTGTTGTAAAGAAGTCTGGTGGAAGGAAAATAGATTACAACTGAGTGCAGAGGGGATGCTGATTCTTAGAGACGTGGAGAGTTGAGGCTTTAGGTTACAGATATGTTAGCCTATAAAGTGCTACCAGACCATTTGTTGTTTTTTAAGTTTATTCTGCACAGACTAACTCAGCTATCACCTGAAGCTTCCAAATCACCAATCAAGTTATCTAAATCTTGCTATTGTCGTCCACAAATACCTATTCTTCTTCTGATCTGATCTGTGTAGAGTGGAGGGATTTTTCTTATCACCTACCACTATAGAAGAGGTTTATCTTTAAATCATCACAAGTTACAGAACGGTATTGTCAATGTTACAAAACTCCCAACTGTTTAGTATTCAAGTGCCCAGCTTTGGACATGACACAGGGGTGGGGCTGATCTCGTTAGATTTTACAAATAATGGCAATAGGAAGCACATTACTCATCCAAGTGATTTATACCCTCTGGCTGATGTTTCTGTATAAAAACCTCTTTTGAAGTCCTTAACTTAAAAACCTGTAGGAGAAGGATATGCAGCTGAATAAGTGAAAAGTTGCTCCTCCCATTCCCTTCTAATGAATACATTTTTATTTCCATCCTTAAATCACCTCGTTACAATTCTTTCTTCTTACCTGTTAAGTGAATCTGCTAAAAGTTACTTTTTCTTTCTTTCCTGCAGGCCTTTCCCTGGGAACCACCACATAGCATTTACCTGCCTTTAGTCTGGTGCAAACAACATATGACCCTCCTGCTCATCAGCGATTTCCTAATCTGGGTCCACATTTCTAGGCTTTAACAGTTGAAAAGCCCAACTGTCAACTCAGTGAGGCGAGAGAAAGCTACAGGAGCTAAACCCCACCCACAGGGGGCACAACTAGGGGTATGCAGGACATGCTACTTATGCCAGCCCACAGCCACAGGGGGGCCCAATCCACAGAAGCCCACTCAGCTGCAGCTGCTCCCAGGGCACTCCTACAGACTGCCTTGTTAAGAAGCATGATGATAGAGATGCAGCCGTGTTAGTCTGGTCTAGCTGAAACAAAAGACGGGATGATGCAGCACTTTAAAGACTAACAAGATGGTTTATTAGGTGATGAGCTTTCGTGGGCCAGACCCACTTCCTCAGATCAATTTGTGGAAGAAAATTGGCATGACCATATATACCAAAGTGATACAATAAAAAAAATGAACACATAAAATTGACAAATCAGATTTTAGAACGAGGGGGAGGAGGGAAGGTTAGTGTCTGTGAGGTAATGATATTAGGGGTGATAACTGGGGAAGCTGTCTTTGTAATGGGTGAGATAATTAGCATCTTTGTTAAGGCCCCTACTTAAAGTGTCAAATTTAAGCATGAATGACACTCAAGAAGCAGGCAGGCGAAAGGGGCTGGTTGGGGGTTTGTGCATACAGACACACCACAGCCCAGGGCTGCCTCAGTCCCTAAACACTCCCATGCCTTTTAAGGAGGTGGGGGGAGGCTGTAGCTGCATGTAGCCAGAACTCACCCCATGCCTCCCAACCCTGACCCCTCCAGCCTTCTGCCCTGATTCCTGCACCCCCACATCTTCCCTGCCCTGAGCCCTCTATCCCCAGCCCCTGCCCTTATTCCTAAAATCCCCACCTCTCCCAGCCATAATCCCACATTCCCTGCCCTTATTCCTGAACCCTCCACATCCCCCCTGCCCTGGCCCCCCTCAGCCCCATGTCATTATTCCTAAACCCCCAAACCTCTCTGCCCTGATCCCCCATTCCCAGCCCACTGCCCTGACCCCTGCACCCACCACATCCTATGTCCTCTATCATAAGCCCCCTGCTCTTATTCCTGAATCCCCCAAACTCCCCTGCCCTGCCTCCTCCCCTCAGCCCTGATTCCTGCATTCCCACATCCCCTCTGCCCTGAGCCCCCTGCCCTTATTCCTGAACGCCCCCCCCCCCATGCTCTAACCCTCTGCTCTGAATCTCTCTCACACACACACACACACAAACTCCACCTCACATTTACATTTTTTACAAGTGTTGTATGGCAATCCCCAATTGCCTGCCTGAGTGTTCCTCCCCAGGGGTGTGATACATCAATACCTGTAAGAAACTTAAGTTACTTTTCATCTCTGTAAAATACTAGCTGCAATTAAAACTACACAAACTTATTTAATCACTCTTTAATACACTGAGAAGATGGGTAAAACAATTAATATTAGCTAAGTGGTAATGCCCAAGAAGTGAGCAGTGAGAAGGGGGGGGGCAAAGTCATATCTTGCATTCCCTCCCCCCCCCCAGCACCGCTAGTTGCACCCCTGAGACAGCATCAAGGGCAGGATTTTCCCCCAAATGCATATCTTATTGTCCCTTTTTGGATCTATAACATGCTCTCAGTTTCCAAAAAGTCACCTTAAACAACAAAATGAATGAGATCAGCAAGATCTGGCAACTTTTGGAGGAACCATTTCTAAAGTTGCTGCTGGCAGCTGAACAGAAAAAAAAACCCTTAGCCTAAAAATTCCCAAGAAAGCAAGTCAGCAGTTTCATGAATCTTGATAAATATCCCCTGAACAAGAGAGCAGCCAATCTACAGCTGACTGACACAGCTAGAAGGAATAATTAAAAATGGTAAGTAAAGCACTGGGCAAGCAATGACGTGGATACAGTAAAGCAATTTGGCAGAGATCACCTGCAGTATTGGTTTAATACCTGATATATGCGACTTGTAGCTCTAACGGCCAATTTAGCCTTATTTTAGTAAGCGATCATGCTAATAAGAGACTGTCCTGTTCCTGTAAGACACTGGCTTAAGCAAGCTAGCACAAGAGAAGCACAGGCCTATGATATTTGGCATAGAAAAAATGACCCAGTGGTCACCTAGATTTTGAGGGACTGGGAATGAAATAAAAGCTAACATAAAATGAGACGAGGCAACCACAGGAATACCAACCTGGGATATTTTAGAATAGGCTCTTTGGCAGGTGTCTCATCACAAACTTTCTTTAGCAGTAAGGTAACAAGTCAACAGGGCTTGCCATCATCAGCTTTCAAGGCCCCCAAATACTGTGAGAGTGAGAAAGCTGAATATGGACAGAGGAAGCTAGGTGTTTGTATGAATAATCTTGGTGATTCTCAGGCCCTACATAAGCAAGGACCAGCATGAAGAAGATAGCCTATCCCTCCACTGTCACTATTTTAGATGATAGCTTAGAGCACTCTCTTCAAGCATTTGGGATCTGGACCACTGGACCCATTTGGCAAGCCAGAAACAGGTCTGGGCCTTTGTCTCTTCATCTCTTACCACCAGATTGCCAAGAAAGGGGTGTGAGCATATAAGTCTATGAGCATATACTATACAAGGAACAACCTTTAGTAATTTTCTAATACAGGTGGGACCACCCTGGTCTGGCACCCAAGCAGTCCTGTACAACAGAGTTTGCCAGACATGGGGAGGTCAAGGCTCCCCTCTCGGCTGTTGGCCCTGTTCCCTGCTGCAAGCTTGTTGCCCCTGGCCCTGCCCAGGCTGCGCTCCCCAACACGCTGATCCAGGCAGGGGCTGTGCTCTCACCCCTGGGCCCAGGCAGCACTCTAGGCTCCAGTCCAGGCTGCGCTCCTGAGTGCAGCCCCTCTGCCTCTGACCCAGGTGAGGCTACACACCCCACTATGCCAGCTCTGGGTGAGACTATGTTCCTGGTCACCACCCCCACTGCACCGGCTGGGCAGGGCTGCGTTCCCCTCTGCTGCTAATGCTGCACCCCCAGCCAGGGCTGCATTCCCCACCATGCTGGCCCTGCACTCCCCACCACCAGCCCAGTCCCTGAATCTGGCCAGCCAGCATTCTCTCTTCTAGCAATATCTGTGGTCCTTCCAGTTCCTGGATGTTGCCAGACCAGAAAGTCCCAGATTTTAGAATTTCAATATGTACTCTATTCTTGCTATTTGCTTATGTGGTTTGACGTTTTCTTGTCTCTATTAAGTGTATTTAATAAAGATGGTTGGGGTTGTATTTTGCTCTCCATGTGAGTGCTTCCCTACACTTCACTGAACTTGTCAATTGTGACAGTTATGTCTGATTCTGGGACAAGAACCTCAGTATCCTCCTCTCATTAGTTGAGTACCAATTGCTATTCATTCCAGGATTAGGCTACACACTCTATCCTGCTGGGGACAAGCAAAGGATTATAATTTAATAGGCCTTTCCTATTCATAACATCCATGATCAGAATTACCTGAAATCAGAAGCCCTTTCCTGAAGCAAGATGATGTTAGTGACCCTTCCTCATCTATCACGTTCCCAAGAGTTTGCAAAACATATTCAGCTCTGGCATCAGTGCAATATGCTTCCCCCATGCTGCTTTGGGGGAAATGCTAGGGGTTGGAGCATCAAGGGGAAAGGGGTGGGGGGTCTGCCATGATGAAAAGTAGACAGGCCAGGCCCATTTATTTTCAAAAAGTGGAAGGGCCATGCCCCATGGCTCCCTGTTCCAGCACCAGTTCATTTTTTCAGAGGAATATGGCAAATCATATACAAAGTATGTCTTATGAGACATCATTTGAAATCTAGTGATTTGCTGATCATTATTGTTCAGGTAAAATATGTGGGGCAGTACTGTATATAAAGTTACAAGATTCTGCTGTAAGACATTGCTAAGACATGTCCCAACGTGTTCTGGAGGGTAGTAACAAACGAGTTCCTCTGAGACTAAAGGTGTCAGTGCCCCAACAAGTTGTCAATGAGATCAAATGGACAATCATCCAGTCAAGTGGCCACTCTTTGGCAGGAGAGTAGGGGTTAGCAAAAAAAAAAAAAAAGAAGAAGAAGAAATCTACATTTTGACAAAGTAGAGGCTTGATGTTCCTATCAACACAGAGTTTCTGTCTCCTGAACATCAACTGGAGATTATTCTTGTGCCAAAGAAAGAGCTATAAGAAGAGACAAGAGACACCTTAAGTCACCTCTCCCTTTCTCTCTACCAATGGCATAAACAACACTTGAAGAAAAAAGGAAGCAGCATTGGACTCGGGAGGTGGGCAGGAGTAGACCCTGACAGAAAGTAAGATTACTGGAATGGATGGTGAGACAGACCTTACCTTTGTATTGAATTCATGTGACTTAAGTATTAGTTGCATTTTATCTTTTTATTTCTTGGGAATCCATTCTGACTTTTATGCCTCATTACTTCTAATCCCTTACCGTCCATCCTTCTGTTGTTTCATTTTCTAAACCAACATGTTTGGATTGACATGTTTGGGAAATGCCAACAGGAATTTTGCATAAAATTTTCTATTCATAAAAAGACGGACTTTGTATGAGCTTGTATTGTCCAGAATTCTTCTGGACAGTACAGGACACACATTTCTGGGGGAAAGTCTAAGGCTGGGAGTTTGTTGGAGTTGACCTGAAATGTAATTCAAGAGTGGCTGGCTACCGTACTAATAAAATATAACTGGGAGTGATTTACATACTGGAGTCTGTGTCTGAGCTAGCCAAAGAATGGTTGTTCTGACAGCAAAGCAGTGTAAACAGCAGATTGGAGAATTATGGGACACCACTGTCTATCAGTCCCTGAAGAATGTCACAGTGGAACCAGAAGTAAGAAGACCAAATTATTGTGAAGGATATTAAGCTTAACAAGTGGACAAAATAATGACGAGGAGGAACCATATCGCCCACTTCTCCTCTTCCTGAACTTTTTTGCATGTAATGTTTTAGGTTTCTAAAAGCAAACTGAAAATCAGAGATTCCATTATATGGAACTACACTGGTACCCTTATTGGACATCAGCAACATTGGAACTTCTAGATCCACCCATCCAGGCCTCTGCCTTGTTGTCCTCGGTGTGGACCTGCCACGGGAAGGGATAAAAGACACTTTGTCAGTGAGTGTTGCAGATATTTGCTGAAGCAGAGAATGGGTGAGATTCAGGAATCTTTGATTCAATTCCGGATTTTGGAGGGAAGCATGATCTAGTGGACACAGACCTTTCTGTCCCTTCTTCTAAAAAATCCCCAATCACACCTTTCCCAGTCCTGTCTCTTCCTCTTCAGCTTCTCATCTGAGCTTTGCCAACCCCAGAAATCTCTTCATCATAGATCTAGGCTCCATTTCTAGCCAGTCCCAGTGTTTTCCTCCAGGCTTCCAAACTGAGGCCCCACTCCCCCCCCACTCTATTCTGTTTCCTTTCCCAGACAGTCAAAACCCCACCAGCTGACTCTCATATCATCTCAATTCTTCCTGCCCCCATCCCATTCTCTCCCCTCCCTGGCTCTTCAGTTCTGGTGCCACTGCATCCTACATTATCCGGGAGCAGCAACTGGAGGGAAAGGGGCGCTCAGCCGCTACAGCCCTGGGCAAGAACATGCTCAGGGCAGATAGAATTTAGCTGCCAAATTCCAACAGTTCTCTGCAGAACAAGCCTGAACTCAGATTTTTCAAAGGCTTAATAACCTATCCAACAAATCTGGGTGTTTTCCCTCCCCACAAGGAACAGAAAAAAGTATCTTTCTGACACTGGGGCAATCCCTCTGCCAAATTTCAAGCCCTTGCTTCAAAGCACAGAGGTATGGGAGCTTCTCAAAAAAAGGTTGCAAGATTTTTTTTTTAATTTTTATTTAAAATATGGGCAGAGTAGCCCCTAATTTTGTTCTTGGAAATGGCTGAACCATTTTTGTTTACACTTAAAATATTCAGTCAGAGGCAGCCACCTGCTATGGGAAATTTTAGAAAGACTGTTTAAAGTTTAGCAACTGAAAGCAGTTTCTTATAATGAAAAGTGTAAGGCAGCCTTTACTATAGGCAGCTGTACGAGATCCACTGATAATTATTGCTAAATTAGTGCCTATACTAATTTCTTAGTAAACTAATTCTCTTACTTAGCCTGTGCCTTACCTAATAAGGCCATTCCTTTACAAACCCCAGACTCTTTTCTGGATATTCTGAAGTGTTGTGGTAAAACTGTTCATTTAAGTCTGCGGTGAGGAACCTTTTTTGGGTTGGGGCCCACTGATCCACAGAAAAATCAGTTGTGGGCTGCACACAAGTGAAAAGCAAAACAAAAAAAAATCCTGACATGGCTCTAGACCAAGAAGGAGAAAGACACTCCCCCGCCTTCTCCTTACACCTGGAGCATGGCCCAGGTTAGTAGATTTGTGTGCTCCAGCCCTGCAGGGAAGTGGCAGGGGGTTTGAGTACCCACCCAATGCTGGGTGGGGAACCCTGAGCTTTGGGGGCTGGATCCAGGCAAGCCAGGGACCGCATCTGGCCCCTGGGCCTTCGGTCCCCCCTTTAAGTTGACATAGGACTTTATTAACCAGGCTTGAGTGCCTGGTGCCTCCTAACCCATCTCAACTCTGATTGTTGAAGTCCATATTTGCATTTCCCTGACAATCAGTAGACTAGAGTTTCTGCTAATAGAAATCCATGTAGGGCCCAGTCCTACTGTCACATAAGTGAATGTAACTGTCATTCATTTAAGTGGGTGCAATGTCCATGTAAGTGAACACAGAATTAAGTGTAGAGCCAAATTCTACTCTTATATTCACATGCTGGTATAAATGCAGAGTAATTCCTCTGTCTGGTGAAGGTACTCTGTTTTTACATCAATTTGAGCAGAATTTGGATCATAAGTTTTTACTACAGCATCCTCCATAGTCTCTGCAAACACAGTTATTCATTACAATGCTTCATTTCATCTTTACCTAACATTCAGTTACCAACGTCTCTTTTATGAACTCTCAAAAGAAGCTTGATGTGACTAATTTATACCTGGCAGTATACTCTTCCCTGTGCAAAGCTACACTCACCCACTATTATTTATTGTGTCCTTATTGCCATAAAACAAATATCCTGCTGCATTTACCTAAGGTGTGCCAAATCTTAATGACTGTGTACACTTCATATTCCTGCTAACACTTCCATTGTATGTGTTCCCTTTAACACTTTTCTTTGGAAGGGACTCTGTTATTATTCTACCAGGATCAATGATTCAACAGTGCCGATGATAAAGACTACCTGAAGTTGCATAATTCTTTATCATACAGCTTTAGAAAGCATGACTTAACAAAATACCTAACAGGAATTACTTTGCATACCACTGAAGAGCAGCCACTTCTAGAGCAGAATGCAACAACTGTTTAAGCAACACTATACCACAGTTTAGGCTAGGATGTGAATATCATACCCTGTTGGAATTATAGGAGGAATTTGGCTAGGTAGGATGTATATGTAATTAGACACTCTGCTGACAGGAGAGCACTCTCCCGTTGGCATAAAAATCCTCCCCCACAAGCAGCATAAATTTTACGGCCAGAAGGGTTAGTGTGGATATAGCCATAGAGGAGAAAAAAATGAGAGAGATTTTTTTCCCCTTACTCTGTCTCCTCGACTCTTGCAAAGAGTGCAGGTGGCAGGCTTCCAGTGTATGCCTTAAACACCCATGCTATTAACAAGTGTTGATGTTACTGACACATATTAGTGGGTTCGGAGTCACTGTTGTTCCTAGCTTCATCTAGCTAGCTCTCTAAAAGTAAAGAGGATGCTTTGGGTTGGACAGTACAAGCCCTTCTACCTATGCACCTGAATTGCTAGCCAGTGCTGAAGCCTAGGCCAC
Source organism: Pelochelys cantorii (assembly GCA_032595735.1). Lineage (NCBI taxonomy): Eukaryota > Metazoa > Chordata > Testudines > Trionychidae > Pelochelys > Pelochelys cantorii. The sequence continues at coordinate 199,231,723 of CM064326.1, forward strand.
CCTGTCCTCACTGCTACCTTTTGGCAAGCCAGACAGAGTAAACTGCAAATTACACCTCCAGTTGCAGAGTAGAGTGGCCTTTTAGCTGAATATACGAGGCTCAGAGAAAAAGGGAGGCAGAAGGAAGTAAGCCTGTATCTGACTGTTAATTTCTGTGTGTTAAGAAAACCAAACCGCCACAAGAGGTGAGTTTGGACTCTACTTAGTTGGCATGGAATTCCAATGTAAATCAGGAGTTTCTCCATTGAGGAAATTGGTGTGAAATCAGAATCAGGCCCAATAGGTAAACTGTGTTTGAGGACAAGACTGGGAAGGACACTTTCTTACAGGGGAAGGAGTAGCAGTACACATCTGCACATGTAACATTATGCAGACACCCATGATGTCAGCCATAAACACACTTGATATTAGGACTCCTATAAGCATTTCCTTCTTATGGCCAAATATTTCCTTTGTTTTATTATTTCAAATAGTCTTTTATTGAGCAGTGTGCGTGGGGGGGTAATCTTCAATAGTCATCCATCAACCACGGCAGGGTCTTCATTGTGTCCTATGCCTTCCACTATGTATCGCTAACAGTTGTTTACCTATCTGCTCTGTATTCTTGGGGATCTAGAGCATAATACTCATGGAAGATTCTGCTCCCCACCCCCCCAGCCTGTAGCCAGACAGGAACCCCCCTGTAACATCCATTTTTGCATGCCTGGAGCACACAGGGCACACAGAGCAGTAACATCAGCATAGTCTTTGAAAGCCTTGACAGCAGGCCCGGATATGCTGGCTGCTGTGACCATGGATGGCTGTAAACAGAGATACGCCAATTGCTGACCTCGAGGCTGCGAGAACTGCCTTGACTGAAACCCATATTGATACGAACACACACTCATCCGGGGGGGGGGGGGAGGAATCTCCCGCCCAGTAAAGAATGTCCAGTACTCACAATTTAGTTATCTCTCTTGCAAGTGTAAATTAAGTTGAAACTCCCTTGTAAGAACTGGCGTCACAAAGACAGACCAACACAATTTGGCATCTTAGATAAGAAAGAGGATACGGGCCCCTATGGGTATAAAGATGGGTCCAGCAGCACACTTCCTCTGAGTGTCAATCTACCATCTGCCTGTTGGTCGGGTTAGGTAATTGCCTCCCGAGGTTCCATGGGGACGCCCACCTCATATTCGTCTTTCCTAGGAATTCAGGGACCGGCCCTGGCTTGACCCGCTGGAGTCGAGAGGCACAGAAGGGGGTAAATATTGTACCTAGATGTGTCCTTTGTCTTAAGTGTACACATAGACTTAGAGTTCTTTAAAGATTAAGCCGTCACTTGGTACTATTATTTCTATTTTCTATCTATATTTTCTTTGTAACCATTTTTAAGATATATATTTGCTAGCAGTTAAGAAATAGAGCAATAGCCATTGTAACCATATGATTTATAAGCTTCTTTAATAAACTTGTAACTGGCTAAGCTTTAACCTGACTCCTTCAGTTGCTGTAACAGAACCAAGCACAATTTAAAAGAACTTCAGCCGGTCATAAGGGACAGGTATAGGAAGAGCTTGGGCGTTTTGGATCGTGTCACTCCCAGGTGACAGATCCGTTGGGGCATCTCTCAGTCTTCCCTAGACTGCCCACTGCGAAGGGATCCTGTATCCTAGCAGCTGAAATCTGAGATGTAATAAGCTCTTCCTATAAATTCTGGGGCGTCTGTCAGCCTGTTGGCTGCCCTCCACGACGGGACCCCGGTCCTAGCGGTATAGGCACAGACGTTAAACTTTCGGGGTGCCCTTCAGCCTCCTAGGCTGCCCACTGCGACAGGACCTTGTGTCTTAGCAGTTAAAGACTTGGGTGTCACACACACACACACTGCCCTGACCATCGGCTGACACAGCCTCTGCTTGAATCAAAGACAAAGCAATGAAAATGCAGGGGAAGACACACCTAAACCCCTCTGGACAAGGATGACAGAATTAAGGGAACACTATAGTCTCATCTGCATGGAAAACAGCACTTCCAAAGCAAGAACCGCACTGAACTATGAGATACCAAAAGCAGAAAAGCACTGGCTGGTGGGAAATCTCTGCTCTGGATGCTAATGAACCCATGCCTGCTCATACCCAAATCAGTAATTATCAGACCAATTTTAGTAACAGATCCTCTATTGATATCCAAAATACTGAAACTGCCTAATTGCATTATGAGCTCTCTCAAGGAACACCACCCATAGCCAGGAATGATCAGTTTCTATTGTCTAGCCTTGTGATGGATAGGAAGAGTGCTGGTCTTTTCTGAATATCCCAGCATTCAGTAACCAAAGGGTTAAACTCAGGGAACTAAGAGGTGTTGGCAGGGAGCCAGGAGAGCCAATGGGGGAAGGTATTGAGATTTGAAATGAAAGAAACCTTGCTTGCTTTCTGCTTTAGTGTGTGTGAGCTTTTAAGCCAGGAGTTGGGGGAACAAGGTGAATTGAACCAGGCAAAACTACCATGCCAACAAAGAATCCTGGGCATGGATGGACTGGACCTTGAAGCACAAATATGTGAGTAGATAGAGAATGGAATGTCTATCTAGACATGATCAGGTTATTTTCTTTGTTTTGTTGTCAGGTTAAACTTCTCTGTGCTAAGTCCATGTGCCCTTCCTCCCATACACTGTACTTTAAGTTGTATCCGAGGGATGTAATTTCTCTGTGTTTTTAAATTGTTCTTTTCTCGGTTGCTTTAAAACACCTGGCCACCAAGTGTGCTTTATCAAGTATATCTTTTTGTTTTGTTAAAAAAAATCACTTTTTTTGAGGCTGTGATTTGATTCTTGCATCCTGGAAGGTAATAGGTGACCTGGGCCACTGCTTCCTGCAGCTCCCCTGGGCTGCAAACAGTGAGCTGCAGTCAATGGCAGCCGCAAGGCTCCATGGCTGCAGGGCCAATAGGTAAACAAACCAGAGCGGCCCAGTGGCTTCTTTCTCAGAGTGGGTCCATGGACCACGTTGAGAAACACTGCTTGATCATGATTATATAAAATGAGAAACATGAGGGTTACAGGGTGCTTCCCCAAGGTATAGACCATCATAGTGAGTCTTGTGTTAGTTGTTGTTTTTCTTAAACCCCAACTCCTGAATTCTAGCAATTTCATAAGAATCTCAAATTTCAATTTAAAAGCAAAAAGACATGTCTTGCCCTTGTGGTTGCGGTACAGAGGTTGACAACGTGAGCCCTATTGGTTCCACTAAATGAGAAGGCAAATAAAATTAATCTAAAAGTAGGTTATTTTAAAAAATCTCATGATTTTTAAATTTAATCCCCTGATTATTTATTTTTTATTTTTTTGGTTGGGCTGACTCATGGTTATGGAATGCCTGAATTTGGGGCAATATTTCATACAGAGGGAATGAAACAAACTGAGTTCTCACTCTAATAACCACAAATATCAAAGGGGGAGGGACAAAAATAGCAGTCTCTCCATGGGCAGTGGGTATAAGAGGTAGGGGAAGTCATTGCCTTTCCAGACTGCCAGGCATGGCCCTGCCCACACTCCACCCCTTGCTTCAACATGGCTCCCGGGCTTCAGCCATGCTGAGGCTGGGACCACGTGCCACCTGCCCTCCCTGTGCTCCGGGGCAGGGAAGGCTGGGACTGCATGTTGCCTTCCCTACCTGTGGTCTGGGGCTGGGGAAGTGGGACTATCCGCCTCCCACCCTCCCCATGTTCTGGGTAGGCTCATGTGGGGGGCCAGAGACTTGCAGTTGCATTGGGGGGTGGCTTGCGGGGAAGCTGGAAACCTGCCCCTGAGGTGGGGACACTTGGCTCTAGCAAGGGACAGGGGGGCCTTGGGTGGAAGAGGAGGGGTTGGTAGTTGCCTCACCCAGCCCTAGGTTCACCCACCACCCATGAGCCTCTCTTTTCTCCCATTCCCACTTCCTCTGAGACTTCCCAAACCCTAAGAGTCTTGGCATAACTATAGAAAGAGTTATGCCTCTAAGGGAAGGGGGCAACCCAGGAGTTTTCTGAAGAGACTCGTCCTCCACTGAAATGCCTAGAGCTCTCCCAATAGCAACACATCTCTGGAGGATGTTGAAGGCTAGATGTTACAAGGAAAACCAAATAGGAGGAAGTAATAAAATAACAGTGTAGCCTGGAAGGGACCTGCTTTATTTTTTCATGCTATAAATCTACTTTCCCACCCTTCTTCTGCTATCTAAATTGCACTAGTTTACAGCTTCTAAAGCTTTCCTTCTGCTGACTAAGGGTATGTCTACACTACAAAGTTAATTTGAAATAACAGCCGTTATTCTGAATTAACTTTAATAGCGTCTACACATACAAACCGCTTCAAAATAAATTCGAAATAGTGGAGCCCTTATTTCGAATTTGGTAAACCTCATTCTACGAGGAATAACACCAAAATCGAAATAGCTAATTTGAAATAAGTGCTGTGTAGACACTTATTTCGAATTAGGGGTCCTCCAGCCCTTCCCAGTTTCCCCTGGTGGCCACTCTGGGCCAAACCAGGAAAACTCCTCTCCTCTCCCCCAGCCCCGGGGCCCTTAAAGGGGTAGACTCTGGCCACTGGGCACATGCGAGAGCCAGGCCTGCCAGCAGCCGCAGACCCTCAGCCAGTGGCCACACAATGGCAGCCAGTGGCAGCCAGCTGTCTCCCGCCCAGTTCCCCAGCACCCTGGGCCCAGCCAGAGGCCTCATGGACTAGTGCGGAGATCATGGACCTCATTGAGGTTTGGGGGGGGGGGGGGCCCAACATCCATGATCTCCACACTAGGTGGAGGAATGCGGCCATCTACAGCTGCATAGCGGCCACCATGGCCAGGAAAGGCCACAGGTGCACCTAGGAGCAGGTGCGCCTGAAGGTGAAGGAGCTGCGGCAGGCGTACGCCAGGGACACCACGGGCGGCACCGCAGCAGGGGCTGCCACCTGCCCCTACTTCCCCACCCTTGACCAACTCCTGGGGGGCGGGGCAGTCCGTGCCAGCCCGGGGGGCACCGAGCCGGGAGCTGAGGGCCCTGACCCGGGCACACCGGAGGGGCCACCGCCAGCTGTCCTGGCACCAGAGTTGGCAGGGTCATCCGGGGAGGCCATACCGGGTAAGTGCCAGCACTGTCCCCTACCCAGGGGGGAGGCAGGGAGGGAGACCAGGGACCGCGCGCGTGGGCCATGCCTCCCATGGATCACGCAGCCACCTGTGCACGTGCGAGCACATGCCATGCCACCCTTGGGCAGGTGGCTCCAGCTGCGTGACACCCAGGGGCCATAGCCCAAGAGGCACACGCGTGTGTGAAGAGACCTGACACGCTCCCGACCCCGGGGCAGGACCCAGCAGGACGCCCTCCCTTCACACGCCCCCTCTACACAGAGGCAGGGGACGTCTGCCCCCCCACCCCACCCCGGCCACACTATACATGGCACAGGGGCCTGGGTGCAGTCTTGGGGCAGCTCCCAGTCCCGGGGAGAGCCAGACATCCTGACCACGGCCTCTGTGCAAGCACAGCAGCTCTGATGGTACAGGGCTCGGTCGCCCTCATGTCGCGGGGCGAGGGGGGCTGGGCATCATCCACTGTGTCCCCAGGGAGAACTACAGCTGCACCAGCTGCTCGTGCAGGGCGCACCACCCCGCCTAGGACATGCTCCCGCACCCGTGGCCTCAGCAGGACCACCAGCACGCAGCAGGAGTACTGAGACCAGCACCTGGGGGCCCTGCGAGCCCTGCACCGCGCCGTCCAGGCTTGGATGCAGGAGGACCTGCAGCTCCACTGGGAGCAGCTTGCTCAGGACCGTGCCATGTGCTCAAACCTGCAGGCCCTGCTGCAGAGCATGCTGCCCCGTGCCGGTCCTGCACCTGCTGCCCCCCCAGCTACTGTTCCTCCTCCCACTCCTGCCCCCCCTCCCACCTCTTCCTCCTCAACCTCCACACCCTCCTCCTCAATCTCCACACCCCCCACCTCAACCTCTGCACCCTCCTCCCCATCCCCCCGGGGACGCCGAGGCCCCCGCACCCGCCGTGCTGGGAGACATGTGGCCTGACGAGACCCCACCCCTGAGCCCTGAGCTTCCCTCCCCCTTCTTCCCCTTGCTTCCCCCTTCCAGCTCCCTCCTCCCAGGCTTCCCCCTCCCCTCTCCCACCCTCTCTCCTCCCCTCTCCCATCTCCTTTCCCCAGTCTCCCCAGAGTTTCATTCCCCCTCCCCAGTTGTGTTAAATAAAGACAGTTTCTATTTTTGAAAATACGTGTCTTTTATTTGACATCAGGAAGTGGGGGCTAGGGAAGGGTAAGTGGAAGGACGAGAGGGAGGAATGGGGCACAAGCCCCCAGTGGGGCAGACCAGGGAGACTGTTAGCGCTCCTCAGGGTGGAAGCTCTCCCGCAGGGCCCCCTGGATCCTGACAGCCCCTCAATGGTGCTCCTGGATGGCAGCCTGCAGACAGTGCAGCCAGGCTGCTGGCAACGTGTCCACAAGACGCAGCAGAGTCCCTGGGGGCAGGTCTGGTTCCATGTTGCAGAGTGCCGTGGTGTCCCAAGTGAGGGCAAGCAGAGCACTCCAAGATGCAAATGCTTTGCTGTCCCTCAGCAAGGTAGAACAGCAAGCAAAGAAACCTGAGAACTGTCTGTCCGGGATGGGGGGTCGGGTCCCTTTAAGCACAGACCTCGGATAGCCTGAGGCAGCAGCCCCACACACTATGTCCGACCCTGATGCCCTGCTGGCACTGGTTCCAGCCAGCCTTACCTTCGATTCAGGGTCCACTCAATGTGGACGTGCTATTTCGAATTAGAAATACACTATTTCAAATTAGTTTTTGTGTCTAGATGCGTTATTTCGAATTAGATTATTTTGAATTAACTAACACACAACACCATTTGCATTGTTTCCAAGGCTTGGTTTTCACTGCTATAAAAGATACATTTAATACCTCTGGTTAACGAACATGGCTGGGCTATACCAAGGTAAATACAGACAAAAAGCCACTTCAGTTTTACCAGAAGCTAGACGTTAAAATAAACACCTCTGCAGCCCTTTTGGCAAGTTTGCCTCACGACTAAACCAAAATACCTGTTCTTCACTATGTTTTCTACTTCAGGATAGCCTCTGTTTGTTCGTTATCTGAAGGTAAAATATTCACTTTTTTTTTAGCAATGAAGGCCTAAATTTAGCCTCTGGTTAGGACCCAAGGGAGAAGCAATAACTAACCTCTTCCTTCACCTTTACTTTAGAGAAGTGGGTCAGAAATATAATATTCAGTAAGGATAAGGATGTACCACAGAGTCACAAATAAAGACCAAGAACATAACAAAGAACCCTGGCACAGCTTGTGATGCTGTGTGGGAATTGTAGTTTAATGCTTGCATAAAATAAATGATGCAATGAATTGAGATAATGAACTAAATAAGAGGTGCCTTGCACCAAATTTTCAGTCCAAAAAGATTAGCACTGCTTTAAAATAGGGTGCAAATATCATGTCAGTGATATAGCAAAGCAGCTCTTTTAAATGGAAGATGTATTGTATTAGAATAGTCAATCTACAAGACATTTACTAGGATAAAAATTCATATAGGTCAGGTCTTGTCCAAGTTGTGAGGAAGAATATGGGGGGCAAGAGAAAGATGCATCCACCACCCATTATACCTCTTATGTAGATTGAGTATAATGGCCAACGTGACTTCCTGAATCAGCCATGGAATAGCTGACAGGGAAAATTTCCTCTCATTGCCTTGTGTGTGCGCTCATCTCCTATTACTCAAGCTATGTACTAAGGGGATTATTTGGCCCAAGATTATGGACCTGTCTCATTACCAGCCAGAATTTGTGAACGGATAAGGAAATTGGAGGAAGAAAATGAAATGCATTCAAAATTACATCCCTTATTGTTGCCATCTCCCCATCTCTAAGTTCAAAGTAGGTCACCTGGGCTAAGTCTACATGGAAGTGCTATTTTGGGATACCTCCCAAAATAGTTATTACCTCCAGTATCCCGAAATAGTTATTCTGTGTCTTCTGAGCGTTCCCGTTATTTTGAAATATGTGTTCGCTATTCTGACGTCCCTGTAAACCTCATTCCACAAGGAGTAAGAGACATTTTGGAATAGCGATTTATTTCAAAATAAGTGCTGTGTAGACAGCGACAAATTTCAAAATAAGCTATTTTGAAATTGACGTGAAATAAGCTATGCAATTTGTGTAGCTCAAACTGCATTGCTTATTTCGAGCTACAGCTGCAGTGTAGACGCACCCTTGTAGAAGTACTTTAGAAATAAAAAACAGGCAAGGCCTGATACCCCTCACTTCAGCCCTCCTCCAGCTCCCAGTGACAAAACTCCCATTGACTTCAGGGGTGCAGAATCAAGCCCTTAACCATCTCCTACAGCAGTGTAACTCTGTTAGCTTCAGTGGAATAACGCCTGGTTTACACAAGTATAAGAAAGACGTCTTACCTGCCTATCCTTCTGACTGTCCTCCTTCCCTGTGTCTAGTCACTACTATTCCTTCTTATTTTTCTGTGTCCTCCCTTTATCCTGTGAGATTGCATTATTTTATAGACAGAGCCAACTAAAAGAGCACTCAGAGAGCACTTATATTTAATCCAAATCTTCAACTGTTGTGAATCAATACATGGAACCATGTCTATTTACAACAGTTAAGAATCTGGACAAAGGGAACACGATTCTGTCAGAAGTCTCTTCAAATTTGGCTTGATGCTTATAATGACTAGGGGTATGTCTACACTACCACCCTAGTTCGAACTAGGGTGGTTAATGTAGGCATTCGAAGTTGCAAATGAAGCCCGGGATTTAAATATCCCGGGCTTCATTTGCATCTTGCCGGGCGGGCGCCATTTTTAAATCCCCTTAGGTCGAACTCCGTGCCCGCGGCTACACGCGGCACGGAGTAGGTAGTTCGAATTAGGATCTCTAATTTGAACTACCGGTACTCCTCGTGGAACGAGGTGTACCGGTAGTTCAAATTAGAGATCCTAATTCGAACTACCTACTCCGTGCCGCGTGTAGCCGCGGGCACGGAGTTCGACCTAAGGGGATTTAAAAATGGCGCCCGCCCGGCAAGATGCAAATGAAGCCCGGGATATTTAAATCCCGGGCTTCATTTGCAACTTCGAATGCCTACATTAACCACCCTAGTTCGAACTAGGGTGGTAGTGTAGACATACCCTAGGCTACTGCACAGGTCAGGACAAAGGGCAAGCGAACATAGCCCTACAGAAAAGGAACTTGGGAGCAAGGAGGGCAGAAAGGTAGGCCACACAAAGGAGAAATAGAAAGCAAGTGCTGGAAATAAGTGCCAAACTGCACTCAAAATGGCAAGAGCACTGCCTGCCACCATTTCCACAAAACAGGTTGTGATGCACTGGTGCACTAGGAATAGTCAATAATAGCAGGACAGTGAGTGACACAGCTGCCACAGAAAGACATGGGCATACTGACCCCTCCTCTTAAAAACTCCTTACTTAAGTGACATAGGCACACAAGGCAAAGATACAAAAGCCACAATCACCAGGGCTTCCTATTCATCCTTTTCCAACTAAGGCCTTTCTTTTGGCTCCTGGGCTCTTCCCTACTTGAAAGGAGGTAGCAGTCATCTCTTGTCCCACTGTGTACAACGGCCGCTTCCAATGCCATGGAAGTTTGTTTGGTTTTAGCCTGTGTCTGTATACAGCTGATGGAAGATTATGTCTGCATCACTCTCTTTGTATCTCTTGTGGTCCATAGCTTACTCTTTTTTCTTCTTCTCTGTTATTTGCACTCACGGAACTCCTCAGTGGTCCCATGTGCCATGAGACACTGTCCTCTCTGTGGGCACCAATTCACTGCGGGATGTTTACTTTTGCTTGCTTGGTACGCCCCTCCCTTGGGTTTGTGGATACTTCTGCATGTACATGAATGTTTCCTAGGACTACACTGCTCAGTTGGTGGTGGGACCATTGATGTGTCATGCAGTTCTGGATGCTTTCGATTTTTTTTTAATTTGGCTGTCCGCTTGCTATATACATTGAGCTGGGCAACAATATGGAGCTGGTTGGGTTTCTCCATCACATCCTTGTGGCTACATGTACACCAAGATTAATTTTTTCTAGAGTTGAGAAGGTAAGGTCTATTATCATATTCCTGTAAATATCGTTTAATTACAGCCAAATCTTGCTTTGAAGATCTGGAAGATGAGAAAAATTTCCAGATTAACATTACCTAGCCCTGGTTTGTCAGTTGTCCTATAAACATAGTGTAGAAACCATTTCATTTTTAGCTAGAAGCATCTTGTATAACAGAAACCATTTCAGCTTTTCCCTCTTGCACGTAGACCAGAGTGAACTTTCTGTCACCCAGTGAGAAGAGGCCTACAGGATAGGCTATTGGAATGTGTTAATTGGGCTGGTTGAGACTAGAGATGTACTCCCTCGTACCACCATCTTGTTGATAAGACTGTGTTTTTCCTTGTTTAATTGATAATTTCTGTAATTGGATGTCCTGACGTCAGACTGTTTGGTTAAGGGTATAAAGATACTAGGATTGATTGTATTAAGCAGCCTTACTGGGCCCGGCTCTGCTGGGACCACGTTTGGCTCACTTTGCTTTACCGATCAATAAAGCTGTCTGTTTAGCCGCCTAAAACTGAGTGAGGCTTTTGCTTCGGCAATAGCAATGAGATCAATAGAATACAAGATAATAAACTAATATCTTGCAAAATAAACTACTAAAATTAACAGAGCTGCTTATTGTATATTTGCCATGCTTTTAAAACCACATCCTTGTACCCTTGCAGCAAAAAGTTAGGTGCATCATTGCCAAGAGTCTTATCTTACACATAAATGGCTACAGCAGCATTCAGTTCACAACAGAATGATTTCTAATAGGGAGTATCTTTCAGACAACATTTAGCTCAATATAACAAGATACAGGAATCCAAATTATGCATTTGGCTATGTACTCACAATTCCTATTGACTTTAGCGGCTTCTGCGTGCTCAGAATCAAGAGCAGAATTTGGTCCAGGAAGTGAAGACTTAATACAGCACTTTCCCTGTCTACAACATAATGCTGCTGATGAATGATCTTGAAAAAATATCGAGAACCTATAGATCCCAGTGACTTCAAATAGAGCAGTGGAGAGTAGCAGGAAGTGTTTTTTCTGCAGTTTGTCCAGATCATTTTGAATTACAATCCTATCCTCCAAAGCAGTTGCAACCCCTCCCAGTTTGGCATCACCTGCAAACTTTGTGTGAGTACTCACTAGGCCATTATTTAAATCACTGATGAAGATACTACACAGAACAAGTCCCAGAACTGATCCCTGCGGAATCCTAGTCATTTTGACCTTCCAGCATGACTGTGAATCATTGTAACTACTCTCTGGGAATGGTTATCCACCCATTTACGTACCCCCCTTCCCCCCCCACACACACACTTATAGTATCTCCATCTGAGTTGTATTTCCCTAGTTTGTTAATGAGGTCATGTGAGACTGTATCAAATGCCTTACTAAAGTCTAAATATATCATATCTACCGCTTTCCCCTTATCCACAAGGCTTGTTACCCAGTTAAAGAAAGTTATCAGGTTGGTCTGATGCAATTTGTTGCGGAAATGCCACACGGAACCTGGGATCAGCTGCGAAGTCCCCAGCTGACCCTGGGCTCCATGCAGCGCTGCCCCTTTGACTACCGCCTTGGTGTTTCAAAGGGACAGCGCTGCACAGCTGATCCTTGGCTCAGCTGTGGGGCACTGCCCCTTTGGACGCCACCTCATTTCAAAGTGGCAGCGCTGCACAGCTGATCCTCGGCTCAGCTGTGCAGCACTGCTGTTTTGAATTGACCCCCCCCCCTTTGCTGCCTCTATCTGATAGAGGCAGCAGGGGGTGGGGGGAATTCGATTAGTCAGCTGACTATTTGATAAGCATTTGCTTATCGGATAGTTGACTAGTCCTTAACATCCTTAATTATGAGCCTCCATCTTCTGCACTTGAAGTGCCAGAGTGCAGAACAACCTTGACAATGCACTCCAATCAGAGATGGGGGCCTGATTCATGCAATTTCCCCCTCCTGTTTTATATAATCATAATGCTTATCGCTGAATTCAAACGGAACTTTTTAGAGTTTTGAGATGTTGTGGTTTAGCACCTTTCCTCCTCCATGTTTCTCTGGGAGGGAGATGGAGGAACTTCCAAGATGGCGCCTGTACTTTCCCCTACTTTCTGCCCACATCTATGTATAGGCTGTTTACCTCATGGCAGGTCTTCCTGAGATGGAGTTCAAGGCCTGGCGCAGAGGACCTTTTTCAAAAGATATTCCATTCCCTCTACAGGTTTTTCCAGGGGTTGTCTAGGTGGCCGACTTCCTGCTAAATAAAAAGTGTGTTGTTTACCAGGCTGAACTATGGACTTTATTCCCAGTTCCTTATTCACTGTTCTCAGTTCCTTATTCAAATAGGCAACATTTCTTTTAAAAAAGAAACCCAAACAAGACAATCTAAGTTTAAATATTTGGAAATCTCACCAATATTAGATTGAATTTTCTTCACACAGTGCACAGCCAACCTGTGCAATGCCTTGCCAGTGGATGTTACAAAGACCAAAAGCATAACTGGGTTAAAAAAAGAATAAGATAAGTTCATGGAGGCAATTAGCCAAAGTGGTTAGGGTTGCAATCCTGGGTGTCTCTAGCCTCTGACTGCCAGATGCTGGGATTGGACAACATTGGATGGGTCACTCGATAATTACCCTGACCTGGTCATTCCCTTGGTGATCAAATGAACCCCTTATTCACATACTAGCGACTACAGTAATAATGTTTGTGTAAAATATGCCTTGCAACAAATCATTTGAAAGATAACTCAGTGGTCAATATTATCACAGTGAAGTATATGTAGTTGGGTAGAACTGGCCAAGCAGGCCTGTCTGAAGAAAATATACATCCCTTTAAACTTGCATAGATGTGTTAAAGAGTCCTCAGTGAAAGTAGAGGGAAGAGAGGCAAAGGAAAATTTTTATTTCTGCCTTCACTACTGAAAAGAAATAGCATGAAGTCTCCTTCCTTCAACAGATTCCATGGTTCCTTGCATTCAGCTGGAAAGATCTTTATCTAGGGGTCATGCTCAGGAAAAAAGACATTTCAACAGATAACTGAACAATAAAAGTGAGGTGCAAAGACACCCCAAAGTTCTCTCTTCCTACCCATCTCTCTCTTTTCACCTAAGATGACAAAAGAAGCAGCTGTTGGGACTACAGGAACCCAACCTTGGAGAATTCCACCTTGCGTCACGTCTAATGTGTTAAGCTTAGGAAGCATTTTATCTTTATTTTTCTTGTAACTGTTTCTGACTTTAATGCCTCATTGCGTGTCTTCATTTAAAATCTCTCTCTTTGTTGTTAAATAAACGTATTTTATTCTTTTAGCTAAAATTAATCCAGTGTTGTGGATTGTTTGGATAACTCCATTTTAAGGTGGCAAACTGTTGAATACTGATCTCCTTAGAGAGGCACCAGCCCTAATACAGTTGGACTGTGCAGGAGAGGGCAGGGTTGCACAAAACACATGTGGTTTTTTTTAAATAAAAATCCAGGAGTGGCATCGTGTTGGGGTCATCCTACAAGTAATAAACCGAGGCTGCTGGAAGCCAGAATGTGGCTGGTGTTTGCTGATATGCAGCTGGGGTTAGCTCTTTTGGACCAGGGCTGTGGCTGCACAGTGACACGCAGGCTGTGAGACCTGCATGCTGGCAAGCTGTTTTGCATGTGACCCAACTTGCAAGCAACAACAGTGAAGCATCGTGAGGAACTTTAGGTTGCAGTGCACATGGTGACACTCAGTGATCTGGACTGCACCCCTGGAGTGGCATACCCTTGAAGCATTTGACACTGGCTACTGTCAGAAGAGAGGATATTGGGAAAGATGGAGCATTTGTCTGATCCAGTACGGCCAGCCAACTTGGACTGCTGAAAAAGTTTCTTGCTATAAAGTTAGATTTTCAGCTAAACACATTTTTTTCGCACAAAGTGTTTGCTTTCTGCAGAAAATGTTGACTTCTTGTGCAAAGACTGACCACGTGAAAGCCAAGAAATAAGACTGATAATTTTGACTCAGCAATGCGTTTATAGTACCTCATTGCAATTGTAATTCAGGTGCAACACTCCTCAATGGGCCAGGCTCCTACAGTGGACTATATCTCCCCAGGGTTATGTCTAGACTGCAGAGTTCTACTCGAAAAAGATATACAAATTGCGAACCACAATTTACATATCTTTTTCCACTTTTTTTTTCAGAAGAGGCTTTTCCAAAATTCAGCCTGTCTACATGGGGCCAAATTTTGGAAAAACCTCTTCTTTTGGAACATCCCTTATTCCTCATACAATGTAACCTCTTATGTTCTTATGTACTATACTGCACCATGACTGTGAAGGATAAGCTGGATGTGGAGAAGGGGAATGGATAGGATAGCTAAATTCTGATGTTACCGCATGACTCCAGTAGCCTGGACTCACGTGCCTGTATTGTCTGCACTTCATTCTATCCTTTTGGCAGGTGTTCTCTAGCTCTACAGTACTTCAGTCCACAATAAATGTGCCTTTTGTTCTGCTTCTTCATTGCAAATCATTGTCCTGTTCAGTTTGAGAAGGTGAGAGATATGCCTTGAAAAGATACACAAACAATACAGACTCTGAAGAGGAGATAACTCATAACTTGATGCATGAATTACAAAGACTAGAGAAAGAAGGGCTTTGGAAAGATAAATCCTCTTGGGGCCAAACTGCCAGAAAGATTAATTCAAATATACTGAGAGTTGGAAAATGTTTTTTCCAGTCTTTGGCATGAGGACAGAAGGGGCTTAAAAACAAACGCATTAAAGGAAACTTTAATGAAAAATTGTGTGCGCCAGAAGGATGAGGACCTCCAGTCCTATGTGTACTGTGACCATTGTGAGATGTACAATGGCCATTGTGGGGACTGTAGATAGGGACAGCTCTGAGGGTATGTCTAGACTACATCCCTCTGTCGCCAGAGGGATGTAAATTAGACATACCGAAATTGCTAATGAAGTGGGGATTTAAATATCCCGTGCTTCATTAGAATAAAAATGGCCGCCACTTTTTGCCGACGCGGCACTTTGCTGGCAACAAGCAGCAGTCTAGACGGGGATCAGTTGACAAGGAAAGCCTTTTCCGACCAATCCTGTAAACCTCGTTGCACAAGGCATAAGGAATCAGTCGGAAAAGGCTTTCCTTGTCGACCGATCCCCGTCTAGACTGCCACTTGTTGCCGGCAAAGTGCCGCATCAGCAAAAAGCGGTGGCCATTTTTATTCTAATGAAGCATGGGATATTTAAATCCCCGCTTCATTAGCAATTTTGGTATGTCTAATTTACATCCCTCTGGCGACAGAGGGATGTAGTCTAGACATAACCTGAGTTACTACAATGAATGCTTTCCCTGCCCACATGCTTAGGGTGTAAGAGTGCGTCTACACTGCACCCATAGATCAAAATAATATATGCAATTTGCGCTACAGAAATTGTGCATCTTAATTCGATCTTATTTCAAAATAGCTTATTTCATAATTACAGTGCCAAATTTTGAAATAAAGCACTATTCCAAAACGTCCCTTAAACCTCATGCAATGAGATTTACAGGGACGTCAGAATAGCGAGCCCATTATATTTCGATATGATGGGCTTGCTCTTAAGATGTAGAATACAGTAATTCCTCATTTAACATGGTAGATATGTTTCAGAAAATGACCGTGCTAAGTGAAAATGTGTTATGTGGGGTCAATTTTCCCATTGAAAATAATGGAAAAGGTGGGGGTTGTGTTTCAAGCGCACATGCGCTTGCAGCTTCAGCCTGCATTTGTTAGCAGCTGGGGCTGGGACATAAGGTTGGGGGAGAAAGGGGACTGGGTTATAGCAGGGAGGGGAGGTGTTTGGCTCTGGGGAAGGGAAGGACAGGGAGGGGGCTTGCAGCCAGCAGCTGAGTTTCCCCAGCTGACCGGTCACTGGCAGCTGCGCAGGGCTTACCCTGTCTCCGGAGGTTCTCCGCTCGCCGCGCCATTCCCCGGCAACCCCCTCTGGCTGGATGCCTCATTCCCTCTCCTCTGCCCCCCGCTTGCAGCTGGTGGCTGGGCTTCCCTGGCTCACTGGTCACCGGCAGCTGCGCGGGGCTTCGTCTGCCTCCTTACAAAGCGGTGGAGGTTCTCCGCTCACAGTGCAGTTCCCCGATGACCCCCTCTGGCCGGATGCCTTACGTCCGGCCAGAGGGGGTCACCAGGGAACTGCGCGGCAAACAGCAAACCTCCGCAGCTTTGTAAGGAGATAGACGAAGCCCCACGCAGCTGCCGGTGACCGGCGAGCCAGGGAAACTGAGCTGCCAGCTGCAAGCGGGGGGCAGAGAAGAGGGAGTGAGGCATCCAGCCAGAGAGGGTTGCCGGGGAATGGTGCGGTGAGCGGAGAACCTCCAGAGGCAGGGGAAGCCCCACGCAGCTGCCGGTGACCAGCCAGCTGGGGAAGCCCAGTTGCCAGCTGCAAGAGGGGGGTGGAGGAGAGGGAGCGAAGCATCTGGCCAGAGGGGGTCGCCAGGGATCAGCACGGCAAGCGGAGAACCTCTGCCACTTTGCAGGGAAAGCCTCGCGCAGCTGCCCTAGGGGAAATCGTGTTATTGCGGGGACGGGTCGTGTTGTTCGAAAAATGTTCCCCCCCAAAAAATCGTGCTATCGCAAAAACGTGTTAAGCGGGCACATGTTAAGTGAGGAATTACTGTAGTTATTCTGGGATACCAGAGGTATCCTGAAATAGTTCTGCAGTGTAGACATAGCCTAACTGATTGCCATATTTGGGGCCAGGAAGGAATTTTCCCCTTAGGTCAGATTGGCAAAGACTCTGGGGATTTTTCACCTTCCTCTGCAGAATGAAGTTTGGGTCACTTGCAGGTCTAAACTAGAGTAAATGGTGGATTCTCTGTAACTTGAAGTCTTTAAAGCATGATTTGAGGCCTTCAGTAACTTAGCCACCAAGTCAGGGGTCTATTATATGAGTGGGTGGGTGAAGTTCTGTGGCCTGCGATGTGCAGGGCAGACTAGATATTCAGATCGTCCCTTCCGACCTTAGTATCTGTGACTACTTTCACCCTGCTTCTTTAAGGTTGCAGGACTCGCCTACACTACTGAGCCTTTCATGCCATACCTTTGCGTGCAGTCACCTAAACGGAGATGCAGTATAAGTTGTCAGAAGGCATAGCTACACTACCGCCTTGAACATTAGTGATGCAGTGAGAAGCACTCTGTCAGCATAACTGTGTCTGCTGCGAGGCTGTTGTCCATGTAGCTATGTCACCTACAGGTGTGTGATTTTTTTTTTCCTCTCACACTCTTAGCCTGCATAATTATCCTGGCAAAACTTTGTAGGGTAGACTAAGTCAGATTCTGCTACTCATACTGAAGACCTCATTGTTTTGTCTGGCTTGTGAAGCTGCACAAAGTAGTGGCTTTCCCCAAAGAGAAACAGAAAGAAGATGCCTTTGATCCAGAAACAGTTTAAGACTACAGTGTTTACTGATTGCAAGCCCGTATTTAATTGGGAGATCCAAGATTCTGTTTTGTCCACTGATGTCTCTTCAATAGAGAATTTTGAAAGGATGAGGAAATAGGTTTTTTATGGTGGTGAAGCTGATTTTAAATAGAATAGCCAAATGGAAACAAGGTCTGATGATTCTGTGAGATCTTTGGTCTCAATAATCCCATAGAGATGGGGGTAAAACTGTGTCAGGGTATGTATAACCAGTCATCAGTTACCAAATATTTTGAAACTAATGATGGTGCTAAAGAGGAAAGGGAGCAAAATTCCAAATACCGCAGAAACTGGTCTGCTGCATAACCAGTCAACAATGAGGTAGTACTTGGAAGATTCAATAAATGTTAGGGTTCAAACGGTTTGGTGAGACTCTGTACCAAGCAATGTGCAAGAGGTTAGAGGGAATCAGTAGTTCTCAAACTTTCCAGAGTGGACCTGTTTCAGGAGTCTGATTTGTCTTGTGTACCCCCACGTTGCACTTCACTTAAAAACTCTTGTTTACAAAATCAGACATAAACATACAGAAGTGTCACAGCACTCTGTTACTTTGAAATTGTTAGCACTCTGATTTCCCCCCATCTCACTATAAAAATAAACACACTGAAAAATAAATATTGTCCTTACATTTCAGTGTACAGCATGTAGGTCAAGTATATACAAGTCATTGTCTGTATGAAATTTTAGTTTGTACTGACTTCGCTACTGCTTTTTACGTAGCTGCTGTAAAACTAGGCAAATATCTAGATGAGCTGATGTACCTCCTGGAAGACTTCTGTGTACCTTTTAGGGTATGTGCATTCCTTGTTGAGAACCACTGGCCTAGTTGATCACGATGGTCCCTTCTGCCTTAAAATCTATGAGTCTAAGATCTCAGTTCAATTCTTGACTCTGACATCAGGCGACTTTGGGCCAATATCTTCACATCTGTTCCTCAGTTTCTCCCTTGTAAAATGGGAATAATGATACCAACCTCCTTAGTAAAGGATTTTGAGATCTGCTAATGACGAGTTCTATATAGCACCTAGGAATTATTATTTCATAAACATCTACATTTTAATATATTTGTGTAAAAATTAGTGGAACCAGATATATTAGTGATCATCATTAACACAATGTTTAGAAAATGGATGGTGGTGCATTTTGGCAAACAATAAAAGAAAAGTATGCATTTTTTTTCTTTGAACACGATCATGTTAAAGCAAAGACATCTAGGAAGAAAAATGCTCCATTTTGGTATGGGCGTGTGTTGGTTTCACACAACTATTAAAAAAGAGACCGAGGAAGCAGGATCACAATGTGAACATAACTGTCAAAGTGACAGGAGAAATAAAACACAATATTGGCCAAGAGCACAAACATCTGCTAGAAAAAGAGGATTAAGAAAACAAAAATCAAACTGATTCGACTGCATTAATAGTTGGTAACTTTAGTGAGGTAAAACTCAGTACCATTTTTCAAAAAATAGCTTGTGAAAGAAGGAAGAAAGGAAGGAAGAACTGATTGCAACATCTACCAGGATTGCATTAACATGCAGGAGAAACAACATGCCTCTGAAATAATCACATAAAATATCCCACTTCTATTTGCAGTTAATTGATATTTCCCCTTTTACACTGAACAAACTATTGTGTATAGAACCAGCCACATTACAGCTGCCTTCTTTTTTGTCCTCTTCCTATAATTGTCCTGCACAATGTTTATTGCATTTGCTCTTAGTTAACTTTGAACACTGTCTTTCATAATTTCCACCAACTTTGAAGCTCTATGGTGGAGCTAGTCATTCAAAATGTGTTTTAGCAATTCTGTACAAGTTTTCAGCTGTCCCTAATTAGGTGCTCTCCATCTCTGGCAGCATAATGCCTCTCCATAATGATGATTGGGGGACATAATTGAACAGGTCTGCCTACATTTAAGTATGATAATGTATGCTGGGAGGAGAAATCATGTTTTCCTGTTAATCTTTTTCTAGGCATGCAAGAACTGATTTCACAAAAAGGTAGATTTTTGCAAATTTCCTGTTTATTCTCAAGTGCTATTTCCTTGTAGAATTCAAGAACATTTTTAGTGAAGGATAGCTGTTGTTTCTGCACATGTTTTATCATAGTTATTATGTCTTTGAGCTCTTTGAAGAGATGTGCTGTACTAAAAACCAGGCTGAGTTTGCTAATCATTTAGTTGCATTCATGTATAGTTTTCCCATTTTGCAATAATACAGAAACATGTTAAAAAAACCTTCTTGTGATCAGTGGAAACTCTTACTTTAGAGTCATTACCAAATATTATTTTTATTCAATGCACTGCACAAAATGTGTAATATTGCAAAATCAGTTGGCTTTCACATACAGACTTGAAAACAAGCACAGATAATACAAACAAGCCATCTGGTTGAAAACTTTGTAGTAGCATAATTCAGGACCAGCAAAAATCATACTCCATTTTTTTTGTGGTCTGTGACAATGACCATTTATCCTAAGGGTATCTGGAGAAAATCAGACCAGCCATTTTGAAATTGCTGAAGTGCTCCAGGTCTGCTGTTAGTAACTCTGCTTCACTGAGATTGAAGAGACCAGGGCACTTAGCATATAAAACACTGTGTAAGATTCAATGTTTACCTGATAGAGGTTCATGACAGCTAGTGACCCTGTGGCATCAAGGTATAAGTCACGTATACCCACTGTTTGAAGATCCAACATTAGGTACAGCTTAGCCTTCATGAATCTTTGAAACCATTTTTTGGCTTTTCTACATATGCACCCTTATCAAAATTTCTCCCTTCATGTGGATATTTGGTGTAGTAGTTGCTTGTGTCTGGATTCCAGACCATAAACGCTTCCTTATGGAGAGTCAGACAGTGCAAAATTATATGGGACATTCCATGAAGGTACTCATGAAAATAACTTCCCTTTTATGCTAAACAGGAACTTAAAGTACAAATCCTTAGGAAAGCTTATCTATGGGTGCCACCAATGATTAGCATTAACTACTGCTGTACTAAAATATTTTTGTTATAAGAAATTGAAACGTCTTTCCTGACTTTACAATTTCAGAGTGAACAGATGCTATGGAATGCATCAACTGAGCAAACCTAATTAATTAATGGTGACCCATGCGTTTTACTCATTGCATTTGCATTTAAATCAGATCACAGCAAAAATCAGAACTTTGACCCTTGACTATTTCTGTCAGCTGCTTCCATGTATGATAGCAGGTAAGTTGAAAGAAAACAAGATGCTGATTATTATAGCAAAGGACTGAATTCATCTTTTCAAACACCATTCATTGACTATTCAGAGAATGAAACAACCAGATCCAAGAAAAACTCTTCATCTGCCCTATCTAACTCTTTCTCAAGTAATCTGAATGTAGCCTTAATATTTAAAATGTTGTTTCAAATATTGATTAGTTCAGCAGAGGAGAGCAAATTTATTTGCATATGCATTCGGGTTTATTAAAGCAAAAGACTTATTGCAGCTACAAAGCTGTTAACATACAACACTGGGAAGTGTTATGTATGTTTTCACAAAGTTGGACAAGCAGAGGTATGACTGAACTTTGGAATGATGAAGGAACAGAACTGGAGGTATCTTAGGCACAAATGAGTTCTTCCTTGAAAAGCAAAGGGTGCCAAGCCATAATGACTAACAGATTTATTGGAGCATAAGCTTTTGTGGGCAAAGACCCACTTCATCAGTTGCATCTGACAAAGTGGGTCTTTGCCCACGAAAGCTTATGCTCCAATAAATCTGTTCGTCTATAAGGTGCCACAGGACTTCTCGTTTATGCAGATTCAGACTAACACGGCTACCCCTCTGATTCAAGCCATATTGATACTGCATGAGTCTTATAGCAACTCAGAAGACCCACTAGCCACTTCAACTTACTGTAGTGTGTAAGAATAAGGGAGTATCCCCTAAGTAGCTAGTGACCCCTTTCGTATTTTATGTTTTAGAAGTCATCGCTAACCTGTGAGGGGAGCAATATGCATTAACCTAGGTCTTGTATGTTTCTGAGCCAGTTGTGCCTATGTGGTTTCATCTCATTTTTGTTTTATAAAGAGCAAAAGACACAACACTCATAAAAAATGTTTGTGACAAAATTAAACAAAACTGATAAATGTGACTATGTTCCTTGTCCTGAATTTGTCTAAGAGCAAATCAGTGTTCTTATTGGTTTCTTAGTTTTAACGGTCTACATAATGTCTGTGAAAACATAATTGGATCATAGGTGTGGGAAGCGGGGTGTACAGAGTGCTGCAGCACCTCCCAGATTTGCACCCTGTGCCTGTGGTCCTGGCTGCCAGCTCCAGGGTGTCCTGGCCACTGGACTCCCCACCACTGGTCTTGGGGCCCTGGTCATCAGTCCTATACCCAAGGCTCTGCAGCCACCCCTAGTTGTGGCCCCAGCCTGGGGTGGTGAGGGGCTCGGATGGGCTAAGGCAGAGGGGGCGCAAATCAGCCCTCCCATCCTAAAAATGGTTCTAATACCACTGCGCTGGATTTGCAACAGGTTGGTTGAATATTGTTGTGGGGTGATTTTACAAGTCTCTGTATGTTTACTAACAAAGGAAATGCAAAATAAAAATGGGAACAAAATATTTAGCAAGAGGGTTGCCCAAACATGAAGCTTTGGCTCTGGAAGTGGTATAGTCCCATCCCTTCATAACATATCAAGCATGTATCCCTGAGGATGACCAGAGAAGTATTTTGCCATCTATGTAACCCATAAAAACCCAGTTCCTTATTCACATTCCATATACAAAAAGGAAGTGGTGTGTGGCAGTGTGACATGTGGCTGCATTTTGCACAGGAGCAAAGCTTCAGGTCAGAGGTGACATGTGCCAGCTACTTGAGAACCATCTGCATGCAGGGACATGTCACTGGGGGGGTGACCCAAGATGTATCCTTTCACAGTCTGTCAAAACTTAGTTCCTCATTTGAATAAATTCCTAATATAATTTGTTATGAAATTCACTCTCAGTTATTTTGGTGTCATTTCTAAAAAAGTAACTGCCATCGATTCTCTCTTTTTTAATTTTATTTTATTTTGGCCTGTAAATAAAGAGCTGGTACTAGCTTACTCTCTCCCCTCTGGGTGCAACAGATCCCAAATCCCAATGCTGGGTCCCTCAAAAGTTTTGAACACACTCTCCATGGATCTCTATCTGCCTTTTATTACTGCCCTTCCTTCCCAAAGGAAGAGGAACTGCAGAGTACAGAGAGACAGCTCTCTTCCCTGGGATACTGCACATCTCTTGGACAACCTATCCTAAAGCATTCACAACATGACATGAAGTGCTGCGAAACAGCTCCTACCTCACAATGAATTCGTGGCCATGTTTTTGATGTGGTCTGTCCTCTGAAAGACCTGGTGGTTTTGAAAAGAGAAGTACACATAGATTGGAAATTTCAAAGCTCTCTATACAGTAAGCAACTGGCTTCAAACAACTAAAACTGATAGCCCAAGAAGAGCATTAAGCCTGCTCTGCATATCTTATCTTCTATCCTAGGCATTTTGAAACCCCTATAATCATACCATATACACCTTCTTACCGGGCACAGTCAGCCATGCACATGGAACAATTCCCCTACACTCACTCTCCTTCTCTGGGCCCTCTTTTCATAAGCACAGCTTGTGTGTCACAGCCTTCGCATATGGGCCAAGTCTACACTAGACCTGGAAGGTCGGCTTACGGTACACAACTCCAACTATGTAGAATACGTAACTGGAGCTGGCTTACTTCAAGCCAAGCTTGGCGCCAACCTCAGTGTGAGAGGCCAATGGGAGCAAACACTCCCGTTGGCTTCCCTTACTTTTCATGACTATGAGGCATACAGACACCAGCCGGAATAGCCCTCAGCATTTGATTTACAGAGCTATACTAAACCCACTAAATCAAACGCTAGAACGTCAATCTCCAGCACAGCAAGTGAAGACATGCCCATGCAGCATAGCTGGAGACATGTGAGACTCAGGATATTAGAGAGACATTGGATATTTATATAATTCGATATTAATAGACCAACTTCTGTTAGTGAGAGACAAATTAGATCCACACAGTGCTGAGGAAGAATTCTGTGTGACTTGAAAGCATGTATCTCTCACCAACAGAAGTTGGTCTAATAAAAGATATTACTTCACGACCTTCTCAGTCACGTTGTGAGACAACAGACCACAGAACAGTCTGGGAGGGCTGTTCTAGGAAATGGCCTGCCCCCATATAATCAGTGCAGATATGGCAAATTGCTGAGCCACTAGTTCTAAAAGAGAAGTGATGCCTTAAGTGATCCATTGAGCCAACTGGTTTGTCTGATGACACACATTTCTATTAATGAAACAGCACCACCTGTTCATCTCATTCATGGTCTGAATGTTATTAAAGCATACAAGGCCCCTATAACACTGAACCCCTGTGAACATGTTATTTAGCTTCCAGGCCTCAGTTTCCTCATCGGCAGAATGACCTATACCTGCTTAAATGATGAAAGTCAAATATGAGCAATGTGCAAAATGTCAAGGCTGTAGTGGAAATGCAGAAGACGATTGTGATATTGAGGAGATTAGGTGGTATACAACAATCGTTCCTTTTTATGCCTGAATCTCCTTTTAGACCTGGATGCTTTAGGCAACCATTTATGCTGTTTCCTTCTCATTATTTTCTTATTCTCAAGGAGTTAACTGCTTGCTTAACATGGTACATCTTAGGAATGCACTGTTTACCTTTAACAAGCTCTGAGACCCATTTCAAGGCTATCCACCTGGTCCGGGAGTAAGAGAGTGCCTGGAAAGATTACATAGCTATCTATGTTGAATGTTTACCACCTACTAAAGCTAATTATTTGGCCTGGGAAAATATTCCATGTATTAGCAATTTTGCCAGGTTCTCAAAACAATCGGTGTGAATAATGTAGATCCGACAGTATATAAGTGCTGGGGATATTCCTAACATTGGAACTTCGGCATAGACCAAAGCTGCAGGAGGTGCTACATACTGGCCACTGGGGTCCATCCACTCTTCTCCTTCAGGGGGTTCCTGGAAGCAGAAGAGACATAAGCATTGCATTTTATTCTGAGATTTGCTTAGGCTTAATAAGTATTGTGCTTTCTTAGTAAGCATTGCATTTTATTTTGAGATTTGCTTAGGCTTAATAAGCATTGTACTTTACTCTGCTATGAAGCATTGTACTTTACTGATAGTAAGCATTGTACTTTACCTTGATATTTGCTTAGTAAAATCTTTAAACCTTTACCCAATTTGTGTGCTTATTGCCTCCGAATCCTTTAAGGAAAGAACCATTGCCTCTTGGCAACACAAAGGCCGATCAGCAGAGGGATTAAAGTTCTGAATCTTCTGCTTTCCCATCTTGTGCTTCATGCACAAAACAAAGCCCCAGCCACAGAAGCTTTTTGAAAAATTCAGAGGTTTTGTTTTCAGGAAAATGGCTTTATTTTTCTTTTGTTCTTTGGAGTTCATTTATGATTTTGCCCCCACTTTTATCACCTCCTGAACCTCTTCTCCTATCAGGTGGTTGAAGACTTGTGAAAAATGATTTTTATTTTGGGGCATGGAGGAAGAATTACTTGGATAACACTGCAAACATGGATTTTCCTAAAAACAAGAGCAACAGCTTTGCCCATTTCTAATTAGCAACAGATTTATATAACCTTTTCCATGTCCTGAGGGTCCTGGGGGGAATAATGAAGTAATTTTGGCAAAACTGCTGTAGGTTGGCTGGTATTTATCATTCCATTGTGGCAAAATGCTAATACAGACTAACATGCAGTGTCATTAAAATCATAATTGTTAAATAATGCAGTTTAGTCTTTTTGTCTCCTCAACATGCCCTACTGCTTTTGCCTTTGAATTAGAGTAGCTTCAGTTTCTTTCCTGTGGAAAGAAGAGGTTTGGTTTTCCCTGTTGGGTGTTTCAAGGCAGTGTTTCTCATTTGAAAGCAATACAGCCTGCTTTGAACACAGCCCTTATCACAGGCAACTTCATTTTCCCAGGTAGATGACTCTGCTGTCTCTTCTACCTCCTCTCCCTAACCTTACTTGCTCCACCTGCTGTTCTGGCTCATTTCCATTCACTGCCCTGGACTCTCTTCATGTCTTTACCCCCTCACTGAGTTCCCTCTGCCTGATCAGTTCCTTATTTCTTTTAAAAAGTGACCTCTAAAGAGGTAGAAATGAGTTTTTGCCCTTTTCTTGCCTTAATCCATTAAGAAGACCTGAAGGTAAAGAGTTTTTACCACTTTGGAAATATTAGAGATGTCAAATTTAGTCTTCTCTTTTGTGATTGTTTTTCTTTTTGTTGTTGTTCTTGGGTGTCTCAGAAACATAGAATGGTGTTTTCATGGCCATTAAATAAAGAAGTGGGATGACTGAACCCTTAAAAAGGAATTTTTCCCACATCTTTGAGTTGTAGGCATTAAGCAAAATCAAGCAACAGCAAAATAAGATGTAATGTAGATTGTGATGTAATGTCAAGTGTGTCTGGTATTTTTGTTGAAACCATCTGGCAACCCTAAACCGATTACAAGTTTCCCAGTTTAGACAGGCCGCCCGCTACAGCAACAATTTTTTGTACCTTGTCTGTTCAAACTGCTCTGAATGGGTTTAATCAACACAGTGCTGAAAACAGCTGTCACCGCCAGCCACGCAGTCCATCTCACTGAGGGCACCAACTGTTATCAACTCCTGGACAGCTGAACTGGTTTTGGCATGACTGGAATGATTAGTAAAAATTTCCTACTGTAGAAAAAGCTGCAACATCTTCCATTTTGCTCACAGAATCAAACACTTCATATATGCCAGCGTTAAATATCAGGAAATGTTTTGCTGCTGTGTCTCCCATCAACACTTGTCATTTTGGGCTGATGCCTGAACTTAAAATTCAGAAGCTTCAGAGGGGTAGCAGAGTTAGTCTGTAACAGGAAAAACTTAAAAAACAACAAATAGACTAGTAGCACCTTAAAGACTAACAAAACACGTAGATGGTATCATGAGCTTTCATGGGGGGCGCGCACAAAAGCTCATGATACCATCTGCATGTTTTGTTACTCTTTAAGGTGCTACTAGTCTATTTGTTGTTTTCTACGTTTTTTTAAATTCAGAAATACTCTAATTTTGGCAGTAACAACCACCAGCGTAATTTTTATTAACCACTCTGTAGGCAGGTACATTGGATGTCTGAGAGCATTCATTTTAACTTCTGGAAATTTTGGATAAACCTGGAACAGTTATCTTGTGTCATTTAGCTTGGAGGATACAGTGGCATACACTTACATATATGTGTATCCGATAGGGATGTGAAATCCTGTTGAATTAGTTAACCAGTTAAATGTTATGTTTATTCAGTTAACCAGTTAAATGGGGCCAGTGGGGAGGACCACTCCAGTCAGACTGGGCTGGAGCGGCTCCCCACCACGGATAGGGATTGCTCCTGCCAGATTGGGCCTGCTGCAGACCAGGGTTGCTCTGGAGGGGTAGGAGTGCCCATGCCCACAGCGGGCCCCACGGGGCTGGAGCACCCCCCTGCCCGTGGCATGCAGTGGACTGCTCCAGCCCCGACTGGTTAACCATAACCGGTAAAACATTCACATCTCTAGTATCAGATTCATAGAAAATACAGCAAACTCTGAATGCCAAATGAGAAATACAAAGGAAGCATAATGAGTTTTTTATTGCCTGAAGAGTACAAAAGAACCATGAGCTTGATCCAAAGCCCACTTATGTCTATGGAAACCTTTCTATGGGCTTTGAAGCATTAATACAAAGATAAATGCAATATAAATAATACGCAGCTCTTTGCATCAGTAGAATGGCAAGTGCTTTACAAAGGCAGTCAGTACCATCACCCCCATTTTACTGATGGGGAAACTGAGACACAGAGCAGTAAATGACTTGCCAGCAGCCAGCAACAAAGCAAAGGACAGACCCCTGTTCTCCTGAGTCTCCGTCTAATGCTCTTTGCACTGAAGCCTCACGTTGCCATGTTTTAACAAATATCTTACATTTGTTCACTGCTCTATGACACAAGATGACAGAGGAAACACCCCAGAGCAAAGAGGAAAAGAAAAAAAATGGGGAAAGATGCCACACAGAACATATGTGTCAGAAGAAATATCAATGCTAACTCAGGCAGTTTCCACTGTCCAGCAATATCAGCCTGCAAAAATATCTCTGACTCAGTTTCACCATATCCATTAATAAAACTCACCCTCCACTTCCCCATTTTTTAGTTATTTGTCAGTTAAATAATTCTAAAAATAGATTAACACCCTGATCTTATATCCATTTCGGAAGAGGAGTAACTTTGCACTTGGGAGTAGCACTGTCATGTGCAATAGGACTGCTCACATAAGTAAAGATACTCAACTATTTGTAGGATTCCTGATTTAATGTCAATACACGTATCAAATTCTTCCCCCTTTCAAGAATGGGAAGTTATTTAACCCATTGTGCATGGGAGCTATCTGATGCCCGTGCTACCAAACTTTCATAAGACAGCATTTTTGAGAATCAACAAGTACAAATGTTGGTCTGGTAAGCCTATATACGAACACTGCTTGCTGGAACAAAACCAGCACGTTTCTGAAATGTGTCTTTGCTTTTCTTAATAGATGAGCATTCTTCCTGAAAGGGTTAGTGTCTCTTTACTTTACTTTGCAAACTCTGTTTGATGGAGCAGAAGGTTCTTTTCTGAGTTTATGTATGATGAGAGGGCAGTATCAAATTTTGGCTTTTATTATCCCAGCTTATGTATATATTTACTTCGATGTAAGTTTGCTAAATATGATTGAAAAGGAACAAGCAAAAATTAGAGGGGTTTGTATTTTCATCTTGGGCTGTGTCTGCATTCGTTTTTTCCTGTAAAGTTTACCACAGTTCCAACTCTGTTGGTGATGGCAGTGGTTGAAGGATTAGCAAAGACAAGGCACTTGCCTGCTGCAGATATTCCTACCACGGATTATGTCTAGACTGCAGCTGGGAGACATGACACTGGCAGCAGCTCAGACTAGATACTCTAAGCCAGGAGTTAGGCAGGCTTGGACTCCAGCTGCTAGCCCTTGTCTCAACATCCACATTGCTATTTTTAGCATGCAAGCTTAATCCGAGCTAAGGTTAATCATCTACTCATGTTGGGAATTACACCTCCCTACTGCAATGAACACATTTAAAAGTTTTATTGAAGCTAATGTTTGAAATCAAGTTCACATTACACAAGTTAAAAAGGAAGGCACTGTACATCTGGGATCAAGCTTGGGTTATGAGAAATTATAAGTATCGGTAACAAGGTTCAGAAGATACATTGGGTACATATTCCGTATCGTCCCAGACTGGAGTGTGAGAGTTTTTAGAGCATCAGAGAATAGGTGTTCTTGGGTATGCCACTGACAGAGGCGGTGAAGCAAATAGATACATGGTTGAGTGTCTCCCTTGCTCCGTCAGTATCTGGTGGATCTTCTGTAGAAAGTTATAGTCTGTCAGGGACAGAATTGGGTTATTTCCCTGACCGTGTCCCTTGTCAGAGGTCTCTTTCACACCTCTTGGTAATGTTGGTGGCCTGCAAGTAAATGTCGCTGAACTACCTGATCGTGCTGGACACCTTGAGCTCAGGGAGTAGCGTCTACCGACTCCACACACTCTCAGCACTGGCTCATTGTGGGGGTCCCATATTCCCTAGGTTCCCACAGTCAGGGTATGGATCTAGACCTTGTAGCCCTGGGCTTTCAGGGTGTCTGCCAGCAGGGTGTATTTCTCTACATTCCAAGATTGGGCCCTGTGAAAGGCTGGGGTCCTATTCTCAAAGGGCACCACAATGTCCACCATGATGACCCTCTTCTGCTCCTCAGTGGTCACAGTGATGTTGGGTCATAGCAGGCCAGGATCCTCCCCAGGGTCAGCATAAGGGCTTTGACCAGCTGGTCCTGGATGGGTCTGGCAATTGCACAAAACATGGGGCAGCATCTCATTGGTGAAGCGGCACTTCCTGCAGTGCTTGTCTTGGTTCCCATGGTGGATAGCTCTGTTGAGGGGAGCACACTTGAGCTGGACCTGGTAGATGAACCACCAGTCAGCAAACTGGGCGAAGCTGCCCCCAGGGAGGAACTGGTTGCTGGTGTCCCACTTGCTGGTTACCTCAAACACCTTATCCAGTGTCACTATTCCAAGAACCTTATACAGAATCCAGACCAGGACAAGGTGTTTGAGGACCATCAAGGTCCTCTCTGGCATTGTTCTGGTGGGCAGGGTGATGATGATGTAGTCCGAGTTCTTAATACACGGCACCAGGACTCCCAGCACTCCTTGCACCACGTTCAGTGGCAGCCGATCCTCTTTTCTAGTTGTCACAATGTGTTGTAGGCGTGGAACCAGATCAAGGATAGGTCTCCCCGCTTTCTCCCAAATTCAGCCTCCAGAAAGCTGCTGAGGTAGGTGGCAACGTCCTGCTTGGAGGGGGTCCTGGTAATTCGTTTCTTTACCACATCCTGCACAGTGCTCTCAGCAATGCTCCTCACTAGGGATGTTAAATATCGGTTAATTGAATAGTTGAGTAACCTCATGAATTCTTATCGGTTACTTGACTATTCTATAGTCCTCGAGGACAGGCTGGCAGGCAGTGCGCTCAGGCCCCACTCCTGAGGAGCCCCCCTGCCACTCTGCACTGCTGCCTCTGTATCAGAGGCAGCAGCTTGGGGTGTCAGGTGGGAACTGCTCTGCAAGGGGAGCTGGTTTAAAAACCAGCTCCCCTTGCAGACTGGCTGCCTGTTGCTCCATGCTGCTGCCTCTGATAAAGAGGCAGCAGTTTGGAGTGGCAGTAGCCCCTGTCGATGGGGAGTCTGAGCTCCCGGACCTGGTGCGAGCCAGAATTGAGCCAGGCTGCCTGCCTGCCTGGCTTCTAATACACTTTAAATGCAGAGCCACAGCAGGGGTAGGTCCCGGATCTATCACAAGCCAGGACTGAGCAGGGCTTCTGGCCAACCTGCTAAAAAATGTACTGGCAAGTGGGGGGAGAAGGAAATGTGTGTGGTCTATAGCATTAACCTATACGCGTTTACTTATCGGTTAATTGACTACGCTATCACATCCCTACTCCTCACCATCGAATCTGAGCACATTGGGAGACCGAAGGCCTGGGTGATCACCACCATGTCACCTATCGGAGGTATGTTGGGAGATATAGCTAATGTTTGTTCTGGCCCTCTGGGTGAAGAAGAGCAATTTTTTCACCAGGTACCTGATGGTGCCGTCTACCTTGTTCAGGGCACCTTGGCCATAGCTGATCCCTTCAGGACAAAGGAGACCAGGAAGGTACCGAACACACTGATCTTTTGCCGGGAGGGAGGGAGGGGAGCAGGGAGGAGCCGATGCTGGCTGCGTCCCCCAGGATCTCTGCAGTGGTGTCTTCCGGAGTCTGTCAGACATGGACTCCTGTGGGTGTGCCCAGGTGCTGTTATACCTGCCCCTCCTTGAGGGAGGCCATGGACTCGCCCTGGATCGGGAGCCGTGTGGCCTGAATCAGATCCCTGATGCCGCCATCAACATGGAGGGAGATGCACTTCTTGGCGTTGAAGCAGAGGCCCAGCCACTTGGCGGCCATCTGCTGGAGGCTCCAACCTGTCGGCAACTAGGACCAGGTTGTTTGCCTAGGCCAGGATGTTGATTCTGTTGCCATGCCGTTTGAAGCTGGCTGGATGTTGCCCCAACCAGCTCTAGGCCAAATACCACTATGTAGAAGGTCCTCACTTGGGACTTAACCCCACACTATTCTCGTCTATTGAGTTTCCCTATTGGATTGAAAGGGAACAGGATCAAGTCCTTATTGAGATGCCTATTGCCAGGCTTCATTCCAAGCTCTCAGCAACAAATACCATCCATCAATGAAAGCCTTGCTATCTAAGGCTTGGTCCCTATGTGGCCACATTTAATACAGATTAAGAATCACTACTCTCAACCAATATTAGCTGTTCTTCACCCCATCTAAGAGCAAGTGGGTTGCAATCATTTAAGTAAATCAGTTTAGCGAAATTGATGCAAATTTGCTAATTCACCTCCCCTTGTCAGCTCTGTGTACATTAGGCAGGGCCTTTGCTTAGGATTTTTCTTTGTGAAAAAACATGTATACTCTTTGCTAAACACGCAGATGTTTCTAATTAGCACACATATGGCGTTCATCCAGAAGAGATTAAGATAAATTGGAAATAATTGATACAAAGAGCACAAAAACTGTCACATTCAAATCTTATGACTCCACCAGAGACCGCCAACGATCTCTTACTCAACGGGTGTTCCGTATTTTCTGCACTGTGTTTGCAGGCAGAATTGCTGGTGTCAGTGCCTCATGCAAAATGTTTAAACAACTTTATTCCTAGGTTTTCTGCTAGACTGGGTATTTTCCAGTTGGTCTAAGTCATCCAAAATGCCAGCGATGACTCAGGTGGATTTGTGATAAAGGCAACAATAATAGCAGTCTCTACCTTTGGACGAAAATAACTCTCCAAGGAGAGCACAGGATCATGATGATTCTGTGTGGAACAAAAATAGACATAAACGTACATGTATTTGCGGTACAGCTAACATTTGTTTTGCATACTGAACTTTACAGAAAGTCAGATAGCGACTCATATACACTAACAAGGAAGTGACACAGGCATGGGAGAGACACACTGAACTGAGATGAGGAGGAAAAGGAAAAGGACAGTGATGGGGAAGAGGGAGAGCAGTGCAGTAGAAGAGGAGGAAAGTGAATATAGATTGAAGAAGAGTTAAGAGACAGAAGGTGGTGGACAGAGACCAAAAGGAAAAAGCCAAGAATTTCTACTAGCTCTGAAATAAGAATGTACACTCTCTGAACTGATAGGGTAAAAAATAATAATATTCAGCACTAACAGCAGTGCTGTTGATTAATCACAGTTAACTCGTGATTAACTCAAAAATTAATTGTGATTAAATCACAGTTTTAATTGCACCACTAACCAACTGAAATTTATTAAATATTGTTGGATGTTTTTCTACATTTTCAATTAAAACACAATACAAAGTGTACAGTGCCTGATTTATATTTTATTACAAATATTTGAACTGTAAAAATGATAAAATAAATAGTATTTTTCAATTTACCCCATACAAGGACTGCAGTGCAGAGTCTCTCAAATTTCATTGCACTGCGACCCCCTTCTTACAACAAAAATTACTTCATGACCCTAGGAAAGAGAAAGGGTCTAGGGTGATCAAAGGTGGGGGAAGGGAGCAAAGCTCAAGGTTAATGGCTTCAGTCCCAGGCAAAGGATCTGCAACCTGAGCCAGCCATGGCCATGGCATGTAGCCCTTGGGCTTTGGCTTCAGCCCTGAGCAGTGGGGCTTAGACTTCAACTCTAGGCCCCAGCAAGTCTAAGCCTGCCCTGGCGACCCCATTCAAAGTGAGTCCCAACCTACAGTTTGAGAACTGCTGCTGCAGTGTAATCTCTTTGTCATGAAAATGCAATTTACAAATGTAGATTGTTACATACCTGCACTCAAAAACAAAACAAGGTAAAACTTTAGAGCCTACAAGTCCACTCGGTCCTACTTCTTGTTCAGCCAGTCGCTAAAAGAAACAAGTTTATTTACATTTGCAGCAGATAATGCTGCCCGCCTCTTATTTACATTACCTAAAACTGAGAACAGGCACTCACATGGCACTTTTGTAGCAGGCATTGCAAGGTATTTACATGCCAGATATACTAAACATACATATGCCCCTGTGTTTTGGCCATACTTCCATGCTGATGATGCTCATTAAAAAAATAAAGTATTAATTAAATTGTGACTCAATTCCTTGAGGGAGAATTGTATGTCCCCTGCTCTGTTTTAACTGCATTCTGCTATATATTTCATGTAATAGCCATTTTGGATGATGACTCAGCACATGTTGTTCATTTTAAGAACACTTTCACTGCAGATTTGACAAAATGCAAAGAAGGTACCTGTGACGTAGAGGGGGTGCTGTCTATTTTTGTAAACCTGTGTTCACTCTGGTGTTACATTCACCATTTGTCTTATGGGGTTATGTGTGATCCTACTGTCTTATGCTGCTCTGTAGTGATGCTCTGTGTGTGTGTGTGTGTGTGTGTGTGTGTGTGTGTGCGTGCGCATGCCTCAGTTTCCCCAGGCCCTGCAGCACTAGCTGCATGAGGAGGGGGAGGCTGGGTGTGACTCACTGGGGAAATATGTACAGTCTCTCACATCCTGAGGCCCAGGTGACAGCACATAGCACCTTGGGCCTGGAAGGCGGACAATGGAGGAGGCAGGGTTGCCTGGGGCGAGTGAGCAGTGTCTGTGGAGGTGAGGCAGTCTCAGCTGGGCTATGATGAATGAGGAGGTTTTAGACCAAGGAAGGGGGTAAAGCCCCTTCCTCCCCCAGAGAGGAATAAGTCTGTCTGCTCTCGGTGCCTGTGCTAACATCGATCCTATGCTATGCTGTGCCCCTGACAACCAATAAAACCTTCTACTCTACTGGCTGGCTGAGAGTTACACCTGGCTGCAGACGGGGTGCAGGGTTGAGGGCTCCCCGACACGCCATCACAGTGGTGTCAGGGTGGGATGAATTGCACCCTGTGGATGGAGTATCCGGCAGTAAGTGACTGGGGGGCAGTAGAAGGAAGGGGACTGGCAAAAGCCAGGTGCTGGGGGCAGTGAGAAGCGGTTCCAGGAAACGGAGGGGCAGGCAGCTTAACCCCAGTATGGCCGCGGAGAGGGAGTGTCCCCAGGATGGGAAGTGGCATTCAAGGAGCCTGGCACACTGAGGGGTTCTTCCTGGGAGTCATGGGGTGCTGCAGCATCAGCCTGTGAGTCTGCACCTGGGGAACAGCGGGGAGATGGCCTACAACCGACTCCTCAAGGCAGACGTTGTGGGGCTGTGCAAGGAGAGGGGCCTGGCCATGGGGAAACTGACCAAAGCCCAGCTAATTGCCCGGCTGGAAGAGAATGACCGTTCCAGGGGTCTGGATCCTGTCCTGACTAGGAGCAGCCAGACACCCCCTGAGAGAGTTTCAGGCGCTGAGACAGGAGAGAGGGCTAGAGACCGCCAGACAGATGCAGTGCCCACCAGGCCGCGGTCCCCCTGATAGTAAAGTTGTTGGAGCAGCAGAGGAATGAGGTGTCTCATTTGGGGGCCACAGCAGTGAGGGGTTGGGGTTTCTAGAGGGGTTTTTTTTGCTTCTCACTTGTGTGGTCCCCAACTGATTTTTCTGTGGGTCACTGGCCCCCAACCCAAAAAAGGTTTTCCATACCCCTGCCATAAAGGAAAAAAAAACCATGGCAATCTTTTGGGTTGGACATAAATTAATATTTTATTTTATTTAAAATGAAGTTTGATAAACTAACATGAGAAAGTTAAAGCACTTAATCGGTTTAATAATTTAAATTAATATTTCTTTTCTTACCAGTTAAATTAAACCATTCTCCCTTGCTGCAGCACTAGCAAAATGGCTCAGGTATAATTATGTGATTAACAGTGAGTTTCCATTAGCAGCTGGTAGTCCATGAAAAGGTTTGCATTGAGCCAGCTGGGCCACAGGCCAAAAAGTTTGAGAACCACTGCTTTAGATTATTCAGCAGTTCCCAACCTTTTCCAGATGGGGACCCATTTTGACAATTCAGGAAGACTTGGTGACCCACGGCAATTCAAAAAAATGTGTGAATGGCTCCTTAAGAGCCACCTGGGGAGACACCTGGTGACCCTTTTGAAATGTAATGGCGACCCATATTTGGGTCTGTGACGGGACGCCCCCGTCCCGCACTGAAGCCCCTGCCATGCATGCCCTGTTCGGGGAGCAAGGCACGGGGTGCTGGCTGTGTGCCGGATGTTCGCGGGCCACGGAACAGCTGGTGGCCCCAGGCGCCGCGGCAGAGTTGCATCCCAGATGATATGGGGTGGGGGGACGTTGCCCCAGCTGGTGCCGGAAGCAGCGGGGGATTTAAAACGCTGGGCGCGCCAGGGGCAAGAGAGAGAGAGAGGAAACCGATGCGGCCTCAGGGAGCCGGTCCTCCTCCAACCAACCCCCTCCAGACGCGGACACAGCGGGGCGGGAGGTAAGCCCAAGGGGCAGACTGGGGGAACATGCCCCAGAGAACCGGGGAGGGGGTCTAGAGCCCCGGCTTGGGAGGAGGGACTGCCGGAACCCCTGTGACTGGGCCGGCCCCGAAGGTGGGCGGCCCGTTGGACAGTGGGGAGAAAAGGGGGAGAGGAAGCAGCCCAGGGCAGAACCGCTAGAGGTTGGTGGGCTGACGCGTTGCGGCAGGAAGCTCCGTCAGCCGGACCGGTCCATGGAGGATCCGAGTCCTTAGGGCCCTGGGCTGGGGCCTGTGAGTGAGGGCGGGGCAGGGCCCCCCTCTCCCTCTCCTACCCGGAGAACAAGGAATTCATCCTGTAGAGACTAGAAGTTGGCGGGCAAAATACGCTGACCGCGGACAGTACTGGAGTGAGGTGGTGGAGACATTTGTAAATGGGAGGGACCTGAGCGGGGAAAGGGCTGGTAGCTGGCGAACCCCTCCCCGGCTCGGTCACAGGGTCCTGACCCATAGGTTCAGAAACCTGGATTATTAGCAACTGATTAGATGGCCTAAAACTGACGCATACAACAACTGTAGAAATGACAGTTTCTGTATAAAACAGCCTCCTTGTCAACCCAGGAACTCAGGACACTGCCCAAGCAATTCAAACAACAGCAATCAATAAGAAGTCATAAAATACACACTATGGAAAACCAAATTAAATACTACAAAGACAGCCAGAGTAGCTCAAGTCTCCAGGAAAGCTGCCAACCTTTTGGCTAAATGTCAGTCTGGAGTGATGCAACAGGGCTGGAGGAGCTGTCTGAGGGATGATCTTTGCCAGGTTTCCAAAACAGGATGTAAGTGTTAGACTGCTACATAGCAGGAAGAAAGCTGGTTTCATGGGGGGTAAATATACATAATTCCCAAAGGGCTCTAGAGAACTTCCGTTAAGTTGGCCAAGCCCAAAAGCCCAGTTCAGTGTCTTTTCCATCCAAACTCAGACAAAACCACACTGACGTCAATGGGTGCTGTGCCCAATTAAGGAATGAGGAAAAACAAAACCATTCCTGTAGTCAGATTTATGAGTTAACTTCTCCTCACGGAGAAGGGTTTGGTCTGTAGCGCCCAGGAATGCCCAAGATCATTGCTGAACTGTGAACTCTGCTGGGGGCTTTGAAATCAGCTATTGGATTCATACTGTGTCTAAAAACCAGTGTTGTCTTCAAGTCGTCATTGTCAAGTCCAAGTCAAGTCTCAAGTCACTACAGTTCAAGTCCCAAGTCAAGTCTCAAGTCTTAATTTAAAAA
Source organism: Pelochelys cantorii (assembly GCA_032595735.1). Lineage (NCBI taxonomy): Eukaryota > Metazoa > Chordata > Testudines > Trionychidae > Pelochelys > Pelochelys cantorii. Next base: position 199,268,624 of record CM064326.1, read on the forward strand.
ATGTCAAGTCACTTTTGTACAAGCCAACAATATCGGCATTTTCGGACAATTTTTTCACCAAGTCGATTTAACAAAATTAGCAAGTCTCAAGTCGAGTCTCAAGTCACAAACAATGAACCCGAGTCGAGTCTCAAGTCGAGTCACCGAGGCGACTTAAGTCAGACTCAAGTTCAAATCATGGGACTCAAGTCAACAACTCTGCTAAAAAGAAAAACAAACCCAAAACAAAATAACCACCCTAAAATTGTGAGCTTTCCCAAGCTTGAGTATAAGGGTACAGAGACATAGCCACTCCATGCATATGCTATTTATTTAAACTTGCAGATGGTGGGGCAGAGCAGATACAATTTCTCTTGTCTAAAGTATATTGCCCTCTACTTTGGTGCTTTTTAGGTTCTCTGGTAGACTTACTGAAGTTGTTAGGTGTTCCAAGTATTAGTTTATAACTAGTTTATATTCACTACCTATAAAATATAGTTCCTTACATTTCACAATGCCAACTCTGACCTGTACATTTGCTCAGTTATAGAAGTGGTTTTCTACTTGAATACAGATTCATGTTCCTCAATTGGGACTATACAAATAGACCTAAATTGTCCAAGATGATTAGTCATTTTCGGTGCCTCCAGTTTTAGGTGTTCAACTTCAGGCTCTTTTAAAAAGATGCTTATATTTTCAGAAAATGCATTTACCTTCTGAAATTTAACTCCCCTTTAAGGTGCCTCATGTTGAGCACTCAAGAATCTGAAAATTTAAACCATAAATCATAGTGATCACAGCAAAGAATCAACAACTGACCGCTCAGTCAGCAAAGAATCAACAACAGACACAGTCAGTCATACAAGTTTTGGAATTAAACACATATAGGGTCCTTTGCTTTTCTTTCACAGAAATATAGGACTGGAAGGGACCTCCTGGATCACGGAGTCCAGTCCTCTGATAGCACAGACAATGTTGTCATGTAATCCTGTTCATAAAATTACCAAACTCCATTTAAAGGCCAGTTAAGTTTATTGTCCCCTCCTGTTCCAGAATCTTCTCCTGATTTCCAGCCTGAATATATTCATGGCCAGAACTTTATACCCATTTGTTCTTGTGCCACCGTGATCCATTAGCTTAAATAACTCTTCTCCCTTGTTGATGTTTGCCCCCTTTCCCACCCCCCAAAAAAAGTGTTTAAAGAGAACAATCACATCCCTTCTCCGCTTTCATTTCGCTGGGTTTCACAGACTAAGCTCTTTGAGTGTCAAATCTACAATGCTGCTGCCTGTCGCAGGAACAGTTTGCAATCATACAACTGAATCAGATGAAATGCTGTCTTGAAACCACCCTTCCGCTTCCCCTTCCCTTCCCCTCCTCCCACCAAAAAAAAGAGATGCGTATGGTTTCCAAACACTTTGATCTACAAACCATGTGATGTAGGTCTTCAGAATGTTATTGAAAAACAACTGGAGTGACAAAAATAAGTTAACATTGCTCATTTAGATTTTGCAGCTGGTTTTGACTCGGCACATAGCTCAGCATTGTGGGTACTGCTATTCCAGTATGGAATGCCCTAGGACTTAGCATGCCTCGAAGAGGAACAGTGCCATAGTCCATTTAGCTGTGTAAGGATCAACAGTTGTATTACAGACTGGTTTTCAGCAGAATCAGGCATATGCCTGAGATATGATCTCTTGTCTACTTTATTTAATGTACTGACAGACTGATGACAAAGCCTATGAAGGCCAAAGTACTGGTATTTAAATTTTCACCTTTGAGGATCCTGAAAATGCAGATGATATTGCCCTGCTGAGAGACAATTTGAGACGCCATAGATGGGGCAATTTTTCCAAAGCTCTTTTAGCTAAGGCTGGAAGAGCTATGAAAAAACAGCTGCATCTATGGGACTTGAGCTCAACGATGATAAAACCAAAGCTTTGCATGTTTCCTATAAAACCAAAATAACCTGCCAAAGCTGCATGTAGATGGCAATGATGCTGAATGGGTGGTTAATTTTGTGGCAAAGATGGCAATTTCCTGTATTGTGCTGGGCAAAATTGAATGAATTAGGTTTAAGGAGTTCATTGTTTCAAAAAGATAAATGTTTATGCATTATTGTGAGATGGCATCTAAGGGTATGTCTACACTACCACCCTAGTTCGAACTAGGGTGGTTAACGTAGGCATTCGAAGTTGCAAATGAAGCCCGGGATTTAAATATCCCGGGCTTCATTTGCATCTTGCCGGGCGGGCGCCATTTTTAAATCCCCTTAGGTCGAACTCCGTGCCCGCGGCTACACGCGGCACGGAGTAGGTAGTTCGAATTAGGATCTCTAATTTGAACTACCGTTACTCCTTGTGGAACGAGGTGTACCGGTAGTTAGAATTAGAGATCCTAATTCGAACTACCTACTCCATGCCGCGTGTAGCCGCGGGCACGGAGTTCGACCTAAGGGGATTTAAAAATGGCACCCGCCCGGCAAGATGCAAATGAAGCCCGGGATATTTAAATCCCGGGCTTCATTTGCAACTTCGAATGCCTACGTTAACCACCCTAGTTCGAACTAGGGTGGTAGTGTAGACATACCCTAACTTATTTAAAAGGAGAGGCATGACTAAGATAAACTGTGGGAAGTGATACGAGAGCTTCGGAAGGACTCTTTTAAACAATGGGCCAAACAAGAATAATTTTTTAGTTTTGTTGGGCTCCTAGGAAACACTTGGGAAGAAGGGAATGCAAGTTACTGTCCTTTGGGCCTATTCTTCTGAAGCTATACCTCAAAGGGAAACTCATTGTCTGGCTGGTTACCTATTCTTGCCCTCTGCAGATCAAAGATGCAAAACTGGATCCAGGTGTGCTTGTTTTGAGCTAATGGCCATGATGAACTTGTATGCACAGAAAAACTCCTTGCTGGGATTTGAAGCACAGTTCATCTTCTAGAGCCCTTGCTGGACTTGGGGCCGTCCCCAGTAAGCTTGTTAGCCTTGTTACCAGATTTGCCCAATACTCTGGGGTATGCTCATTTATTAGGGTTACTCTTATGGGACTGGGGGGAGGTTAACAATTCTATCAGGCTGTCTACACTCGCGGCTTCTTGCACGAGAAATATGCAAATGAGGCTAAGCGTGGAATATCGTGGAGCCTCATTTGCATACCTAATGAGCTGCCATTTTTGCAGAAGAGGCTCTTGCCCAGAAGAAGCTGTCTACACTGCCCCTTCTTGTGTAACAAAAACCCTCTTGCGCAATGCCGTTCTTCCTGAAAATAATCGGCATAGCGGCATTGCGCAAGAGGGTTTTTGTTGCGCAAGAAGGGGCAGTGTAGACAGCTCCTTCTGGCGCAAGAGCCTCTTCTGCAAAAATAGTGGCTCATTAGGTATGCAAATGAGGCTCCGCGATATTCCACACTTAGCCTCATTTGCATATTTCTCGTGCAAGAAGCCGCGAGTGTAGACATAGCCTGAGTGTGCTGCTTGTGCTTACTTGTGTCTCAAATGGAGCTGAATTCTCCCTGCTGCCAATTCCCCCTCCCACTGAAGCTCTCCTGCAGGAACTAGGCCAGTTTCAGCAGCGGCTGACTTGGGGACACCTGGGGCAGAGCAGCTGGGGTGCTGCCAGGCTGGTCCCGTAGCGCTGCCCCTCGGCGCTGCGGGACCAACCCAGCAGCACCCCAGCTGCTCTGCCCCAGGCTTCCCAGAGTCAGCCACTAGTCAGTTTCAGCAGCGGCTGACTTGGGGAAGTCTAGGGCAGAGCAGCTGGGGTGCTGCCGGGTTGGTCCCGCAGCGCTGAGGGGCGCATCCCCCCCACTCCACCCCAGACCTCTCATAGCCCCTCCCCCCCCCCTTCCGATAGTCTGGCATACCTGATAATCCGGCACCCCCTGGGTCCTAAAGGTGCCGGATTATCGGAAGTTTACTGTATATATACAGGGAGCCAGACACACAAAACAGTTACAATATTAAATCTAAATTGAAACTGATTACAAATGTTAGGGTTAGCTAATCATATAACAGTTTACATAGGACAGCGTCAGGAGGCTATGCTTGGGGGAGGGAGAGGAAGGAAGAGAGAGAGAGAGACCTCACCACTCCATGGAGCTTGCACTGATCGGGGTTCCCAGATGGTGATGGTAGCCGGGGTTTCAGAGGGTAGGAGACAAGCAGAGCAGAGCCCCCAGCACGATCAGACAGGAGATGAAGAAGTCTCAATGGAACTGATGCAGTTTTAAATCCAGGTATCAAAACAGTTTTTCTTGGGCAAGGGTAGGAGTTTTTCTAGGGATAAGACAATAGTTTGAAGAGAACACTGGATTGTTTATGGGTAAACAGAGGTGAGACAATAGAAACTAATCACACCTGGTTATGGGTGATGTCCCTTGAAGGAGCTCACAAAGCAACTAGGTAGTTTCAGTATTTTGGATTTCAACAGGATCCATTACTAGAATTGGTCTGTTAATGACTAATTTGGGTGTGAGCAGGCCTGGTTCATTAGCATCTGGAGCAGAGATTTCCCATCAGTCAGTGCTTCTCTGCTTTCGGTATCCCACAGTTCAGTGCAGTTCCTGCTTTGGAAGAGCTGGTCTCCATTCTGTATGCTAATGGAGATGACTCTCTGTTCTATCTTCCATGCAGATGAGGCTGGAGTGTTTCCTTAATTGTATCACCCTTGTCTGAAGCAGTTTAGGTGTGTCTTCCCCAGCCTTTTCATTGCTTTGTCTTTGATTCTAGCAGAGGCCTGAGAGAGGGGGATGGTTTTCAATGAGTATCACTCCCTGGCTCCCCAAGAGCACAGGTCTGGTAGGTAACACCTGCATGTAGGTTTTTATCATTTGTAATATGTTTTCTCTGTAATGCTTTGAGTTTTGCTTGCACAGGAAAATCTGTGTGGGCATGTAACTGTGGCAGTTACTTTGCTTGCACAGGAAAAGCTGTGTGGGCATGTTATTGCTCTATTTAGAGGCAAAAAGCAGAACAGGCATTCTTAGGCAGGCTGACTTCAGAATGGCCATCAGAGCACCTGTGCTTTTTCAGATAGGGGTTTCTTGCACAAGAAACCCCTGCAGAGCATCCACACTTGCCTTTTTGCGCAAGATCTCTTGCACAAAAAGGAGTTATTCCTCATGGGGAGAGGAATAACTACCAGCAAATGCCTTCTCTTCTGCCGATTTACTTGCGCAAAAGCACGCTTGAGGTGTGGACACTCCACTGGTTTTTGTGCAAAAACCTTGTGGTGTAGATGTAGCCTTTGAGTCTATCACTAAAAGGCAGCTCTTCTAATCCTTTAGCTATTGTGGCTTTTCTCTCAGTGCTCTCCAATTTACCTGTATCATTCTTGAATTTTTGACACCAGAACTGGACACAATATTTCAGCAGTGGTCCCAGCAGTGCAAAAATACAGAGGTAATATAACTTGTGATTCCTGTTTTTGCATCCCAGGATTACATTAGCTTTTTGGTCGCAGCATCACACTGGGAGCTCATGTTCAGCTGATTATTCAAATGCTCCCATACAGACTCTTTCCAAAGGAAGAAGTCTTGCACGAGACTGTCCAAAATGGAAGTCCATTCTGCAGGCCACCATGACGACTTCATAGCCATTAGCTTCTGCTGCTGAATTCTGGTATAGTTCACACCCCAGCATGAAACTCTTTGTCTCTCTAATCGCACTGTTACTTGATTGTGACAAGAAGGGGGGGGAAGAGAGTGCCCCAATATACTCTCCTCCCCACTCAGTTTTTTGGCTGCTAAAAGTGTGGTGTTTGTTATGCTGCCCCTTCTTCAGAGAATGTGGGTCCTTCATCCCACTGAATAGCCCTTGGTCCTGCTGTGATGTGTCTGTATCAAATTACACATCCTGTGTTGAACTCCTAGTCTGGATTTGACCTACTGTACCGCACGCCAATCTAAACAGCCATCCTGCTAAGGACCAGTCTGACACCTCCATGAAGGACCATCACAGAGACTAATTTCGAGCCATCAGCTTTGAATGACTCATCTACGGGCCCTGGTCCACGCATTTTCCTGCATAAGGGCCCACCCTGGGTGGATCTGCAACTCAGTTTGGGCTGCTGGCACAGGGACAGAAGCCCTATTTTGAAAGTTGCATGGGGGCAACCATTGCTACATCAAGGGGATGGACAGGAAGAACCTCACCCCGCCTGAAACTCTGCCAGATCCTGGACTCACACAGGAGGTGGTGAGCTCAGACTGGGGCAAGGTGTGAGCGAAGACTTTTGTTATTTTTCAAACATCTGCCACTCAAGTTGATTATGAGTAAATTAATGGGCTTGAGAAATTCCTTTGCTAGGCCTCTGACAGGATTAAACCAGAATCACAGACAGCCGGCAGCCTAAGTGGTTCTTTGAGAGAGCAAGTGCAAGTGACAGGAGCTACCATGGTCCCAGACACTGGTTTGGGGTCTAGGCAGCGGTGCCCCAGGTCCCAAGACAGGGCAGCAGACAAGAGGTCTGAGGCAGGAAATGTCCCAGAGCTAGAAACAATAACTGAACCCTGACAGGACCCAGTTGGCTTGGAAGCACTTGGAATCGAGCAATTCAGCAACTGGGCCCGCTCACAGTGACCATACAGTGGGGTACTAGGCTAGGCTGTGTTGCCTGCCTCTGCTCTTAGCTTTCCCAAGCAACAGCCCACAATGTTCTCAAAAGCATCAGTGAAAACAGTCTTGCCAGATTTTTGTCTGCTGAAAGCTCCCAAAGCCGAGAGAGGAACACCTGTCCCATCTAGGGTTGCCAGATGGTTTAACAAAAAATACCGAATACTCCCCGCCCCCCAAAAAAAACCACGCCAGGAAAAAATTCTGTAGAGCCAAAAAAAAAACCCCCAACAACAACAAAAAGGTTGCTGCGCCTTTAAATTCCCATGCTTGTTGCTCCCCCATCCCTGCCAGCCTTCTGTCCCAGGAAAACAGAAAATACCGGACATTTTATATGTCCGGTATTTTCTGGGTTTTTTTTTTACCAGACGGAAGGCACAATTACTGAACTGTCTAGGTGAAAACTGGACACCTGGCAACTCTAGTCCCATCTGTGTGAGGACTGCTGAAGCCCACCCTGCTCCTGTTAAATTCATTCCACATTTGAAAGCTTTTCTTCACAGCCATAAGACTTAGAACCTCTTTAACAGAGGCAGGCCACCTTCTTCAACAGCTGCTCATACTTGCTTACAAGGATTTCCTGGAAACAGCATCTGCTTGGCTTAGACCCAGACATGCTGAATGAAGTGTGAAAATGCCTTTACTTCAGCCTTTAAGAGGACAAACGAAATATTAGGAGGATAAATGGAACAAATTTAGGAGAACAAATGAAACATTTGCCTAGATTTCAGCAGGTTACATATTCATGACAAATGGTAACCTAATGCTGGTATATTTTCTTCTGATAAAGGAGAGAGCATCTGTGCTGCAGGATGAGCAATTAACATGAAATCACAAGAAATCAGGAAGTTGGTAGGTTATTTTTGCTGTAGCATGCAGAGAGAAAGCATATCTAGAGACTGATAAAACAATTCAGTACTTTGTATCATCAGCTTTGTCACATTCACTGAACCTGAATATGTTCCACACTGCCCTTATTTAAAAAAAGAAGTTACCATAGAAAACACAGAGCATATTCAGGATAGGAATTCTGAATCAGACACAGTAGCAATTTTTAAGTTACATCTGTATTCATTTCAGAATATTTACAGAATAAAAGGAGAGGAAAGGAATACAAACAAGACAAACATTGATACATTAAAAGACATCAAACACCAGTCGTTGCTATTTCAGTTCATTATAGGAACAAAGGGTAGAAAATGATCTAAACAATACTGAGAAGAGATTACTATGGAGACTACAGAATTAAAACAATTAGATGGGAGGCCTACAGATGTTAAATAATAATAAAAAAAGAGAGTAAACTTAAGCCTAAATACAAGGTTCAACTCTTAAACAAAGAGATGATTAGTTTAGAGTTAGGGCATTTCTATGGCTGAATAGCATGTATACCTTTCTGTAATGGGGTTGCAACTCACCGCCACAGCACCTCCTGCTGGTTGCACTGGGAATCAGCTCTGTCCTCAGCAGGGAGCCTCCTTTTGGTGGGTGTCTTGCCAGTCATCTCCCTGTGCTCTCCCCATGATCTTGCTCTGGGCCCCCGCTGCTCCCAGACCACAGCACCCTCTGTGGGGCACTGCCTTCTGGCAGTGCCCACCACACTGGTCTCTTGCCCCCTTTCTGGGGGTTATCAGCAGTCCTCAGCCTCACATCTGCCACTGTGGCCAACTGAAGCCTCAGTCTAGCCCCTAATAACACAGGCAAGGCACATTTCCTAAAGGCCACTACTTGGTGTGGCTAGGTGTGGTACAAGGGGCGGGGGGGGGGGGGACCCAGGTCCACCCACTACTCTGGGTCCCAGCCCACAGACCCTCTGGCAGCAGCCTTATCCTGCCCTTCTTCTCTCTCCCTCTATTGCCCCCTGTTCCCTGGGCCACTTCCCCAGTGACCCTTGTGCCTCCTTGACCCCTATGTCAAGGGCTGCAGCTTGGCAGGTATCAGGCTGGAGCCTCTCTCCAGCCTGCCCAGTACTGGCTCCCTCTAAGGTGCTTCCACTTGCGAACCTTGCACTCTCCCTAGTCAGGATCCAACCACTCCTCTCTGGTGAACAGCTCCTTATATACAAGGCTGCCACAGCAAGCTGCCCTCCAATTCTCACAAGCCTCTCCCTGATTGGCCAGGTCTCTGTGCAGGCTCTTGCTGGCCTGCTTTCACCCTTCTGACCAGAACAGGGCAGCTGCCCTTCTACATTTTCCTCTGTGCATAGATTGTTAAAGACTCCCTCTTGAAGCCTTTTGTTTTCTACATGCATAAGCAATAGCTCACATTCATGAGTCCTCCTGCTGTAAAAGCATAAAGTAGGGTCATTGCTTCTGTCAGGAACATCTGTTTTTTATTTGGTTTTGGCAAATATCATAGATTTTGTAACGTAATCTTCATGCCAAAGGCACTGGAAATGCTTGAGCTGATCTTTATGGACTTACGGACAAATCAGGGATTACTTGCCTGGCTCTTCTCTACTCTAAAAGCCTGAACTTTCCCTCTAGGCCCTGCCTGTGACTGAGCTGAACAAGGCCATCACAGATGTAGAAAGAGCTTAAAGTTGGTTCGATTTAATTTCTGAAACATCCAAGGATTGAATACATTTTTGCCTGTCATCTTTGGAATCAGGACAAGTGGGTATTTCCATATGCTTTAGCCTTGCCTTTTAATACTGCCATATTACATGTTGTGGGTTGGCTAAGAGTCTGGCTAGTCACTTCCAATAAATGGCAAGTTCTGCAGTTCTTTCCTGTGGGCACAGGGTCCTCAACAGCAGTAGGACCAGTACTATCCCCAGCAGAGAGGAGCAAGATTTGGCTGTGCCCAGCAAAAGATAAAACATCTATTCATTATATCCACATATTGCACTGGGAACTCATAGAACTAAGAGTAAATGTCAACAATTCCTGAACTCCCTAACTAATACAGTCCTAAATAACCTAATAAATCATTATTGTGGAATAACAATGGTAGGCACTATTTTAAAGGGATTAGCTAATTGGAGATTTGGGTTGCGCTATTTGGATATTCAGCACCAGTGCTGATATTTTTCCACATGGAACTTAAACATATGCATTAACAGATTTTTTTCCATGCTGCAAAGGCTGGAACATTAAAAACAGGCAATCAACTATGTGGAGGCTTTATGGTGATAAAATTTATGGGAAGAATTGTCAAAATTGTAATCAGCACTTCCACAGAATAGTTTAAAATGCATCGTTTTACAGGATAGTTTAAAAGGCTTTTGCCGTTTGCCAAAAAAAAAAGATATCTGATATAAAAATCAGTCAGTCGATTTGTAGCACCAGTCTGTTTAGCAAAGGCTAGTAAGACTTAGGCTACATGTACACAACATGCTTATTTCGAAACAAGCTATTCTGGAATTTTTTTTCCAAAATAGCTTATTTTGAAATAGCATATCTACATTACAGGGAAGCCTCAAAATTAGTCTGAGGCAGGCTTTCCTAGTGTGGACGTGCTACCTCAAATTAGAGCCCCAAGAGGCATCGGGGAGTAATTTCTTAGAATAGTCCTGGGGAAGAGTTATTTCAAAATAGCAGCAGTGGAGTGTCCACACTACCACTATTCCAAAATAGCTATTTTGGAATAAACGTTATTCCTCGTGGAATGACGTTTACAGATTTTGAAATAAGCCATCTGTTATTTTGAAATTATTTTGAAATAATGGAATTGCTGTGTAGATGCTTGCATTGTTATTCTGAAATAACTGTGCTGTGTAGACACACCCTTTAGCCTTCTATAATTTTCATATTACTGATTCATGTTTTCAAGCAAATATGTATGTGTAAATATAGGTTTCGAAATTGCTGAAACATGTGAAGGTCTCAAAATTGACCAGTACATAAAGGTACTATGGACTCATTCTATAAGGGAAGCTGCAGATTAAAGCAGTGGTCCCCAACCTTTTGGGGCTGCCAGGCACCCGGGGGCAGCGCTGTGCATGCGCCGTGCCCGGGGTGGGGGCTGTGCATGCACCGGGTGCCCGGGGCCCGGGGCACAAGAATGGCTCGAGCCAGCCCTAGTCCCTAGACGGGCGCACAGAAATGCCCCGGCAGGTGCCATGGCGCCTACGGGCACCGCATTGGGGACCACTGGGTTAAAGCATTTAATAGGGGTAAGAGTGCTAAGTTTTTTTGCAGATTATTTGGTTAGAACTTCTAGAACATAATAGAAACTTTGGTAGTAATTTTCTTTGTTTTACGCCAGGATGGAGAACCTAAGGCTCAGGGGGCCAGATGACGCCCCTCCCCCAGCCTGCGTGGATCCAGCCCCTGAGGCTCAGGGCTCCTCCCCACAGTATTGAGGAACCCGCACTGGCACTGCAGTCCCCGTGCTGTCCCACTGTGGGGCTGGAGCACACAAAATGTACTAGCCTGGCCCCCCCATGCTCTGGAGTGGGAGGGGAATGTGGGGAGTGTCTTTCTCCTTCTCGGTCTGGGAGCCATGTCACTGAGGGGTTGGTTTTTCTTTTTTGCTTTTCACTTGTGTGTGGCCCCGACTGATTTTTCTGTGGGTCAGCGGTCCCCAACCCCCAAAAAGTTCCCCACACCTGTTTTAAGCCATCCAGTACAATTCCAGTGCAGACATAATGATTTGCTATTTGAGTCTACAGATTGATTAAAAAACTCAAAGATTTGATTCTATAGAACCTTTTAAGGGTAAACCTGATAAATTTCCTTTTACATCCAGTACCGTCTTTGCAACTTATTTAAATATAAAATTGGAAGTAGACGTGGAGGAGAATGATAAAGTAATGCCAGTCACATCCAAACTAGGATGAACTAACAGCTTTCTACTCCCTCTTCCATTTAGCATACATTGTCCCTTTCTTGTTATATAGTGCATAAACTCCCTACTAAACAATATTCACCCTATCTACTAGATAGTGATTAAACTTTCAGAGGTTTTCACTTGACTATTGTTCATATACAGAACCAAAACACTAATGAGTTCAATTGTCATGAGACAGGAAATCAGGCTAAATATGTTTCCTGCTTTTATCGAATCTCGCCTTAGTTCAGCAGTTTCAGGAAAAAAATGGACATGGCAGCTGTCTGCAATATCTATGAAAAGCCCTCCTGAATTTAAATAAAGTATCTTTGAAGTCCATTGTATTAAATATAACAGTTACATTCTATTCTGAGCACTGGGAAATGTTATGAGCCTCAGGGAACTATGATGATGTAACCCTCCTGTCAGGGGCAGCCAGGGCTAGAGTCATTATCTAGGGGTTCCTCTCCATTGATGCAGCACAGAACCAGCTCAAGCCCCCACCCAGTAACCTGGGAAATTCACACACTCTTGGGCACCTCTGGGAGGCAATGTTTCCCCACTCGCAAGCACAGAATCTGAGTGTAGAAAAGAAACCTTTAATAAAAGGGGAGGGAAGTAACATGGCATTAATCTGAGAAAACACCACAAACAGTGCAGGGCTATTTGTTGTTTTTTCCGTTTTTTCACTTATAGACTAACACAGCTACCCCCTGAAACTTTTTAACCACAGTGTTCGTGAACATAAACCAGGAGAAACTGTCCCACCCCAAGTAGGTTGGGCAGTGTCATTTTCCAACCAGGTTCTTAAGTCCAGCAATGCAAATGTTCCCTTCACATGCCCAACCCTTCTCTGCACCCCCTTCACAATTGCTGCCCTTGGTCAGTGCAGACCCAGAGCTCAGAGGTCCATCTGCAGAATTTACCTCCCATCCTGGGGAAGCGGGGAGGTAAAGTGGCATTTGCTGCACTAGCTGTTCACCATCCACCCTCCTGGCTGTTCATTGCACCTCTCTGCCATCACCCTGCTGGCCAGGCCTGGGTCCTTTCCAGCAAGGACCGGTAGAGTTTAGTGTGTCAGGCTCTGCCGCATGATCTAAAAGCCAGCTGGCTAGTAGCTAAGGCTGTAGAGCAGACTCCTACTTCACTCTGTAAGTGGGCTTGGTGCCATTACATGGGACAGTACACCACACCCAGTAGGTGTGTGGGTTGCAATGAGTAATGGGTCAGACAAGAGTAGACTTTCAAAGCTTCCTCTGGGGAATTTCTAGGAGTGGAATGCAAGCTCCCTATATCTGGTTGTGCAAAAGCCTAGCCTTTTGAGGAGAGGAAGATTGTATACTGATTACCTGGTCCCAGAATCTGAAGATGAAAGGCCCAGGTTCTATAAAGGAAAGATTAATCAATTCATGGGCATGAGCTAAAGCTGTTATGAATTTGTAACAATGGGAATCCCCTCCTTGTGAGGTCTGAGGGACTGACTCCTATCAGAGTCCCTATATGAGCTGGAAAAGGAGAGTGATCTCTTGTAAGTTTATTGGCATGCAAGTAAGGGTATGTCTACACTACAGAGTTAATTCGAAATAACATCTGTTATTAGCTGCCTACACATACAAACCACTATTTCGAATTAGGTAAACCTCATTCTACGAGGAATAATGCCTAATTCGAAATAGCTAATTCGAAATAAGTGCTGTGTAGACACTTATTTCGAATTAGGGGGCCTCCAGCCCTTCCCAGTGGCCCCAGGATGAGCCAGGCAGCCAGTGCCAGCCAGCTCTCCCCTGTCCAGTCCCCCAGCACCCAGGGGCCAGCCAGGGCCATAGACAGTGCGCGCTCTCGTGGACTATGTGGAGATCATTGACCTCATTGAGGTTTGGGGTGAGGCCCCCAACGTCCATGATCTCCACACTAGGCGGAGGAATGCGGTCATCTACAGCCGCATAGTGGCACCATGGCCAGAAAGGGACACAGGCGCACCCAGGAGCAGGTGCACCTGAAAGTTAAGGAGCTGCGGCAGGCGTATGCCAGGGCCACCAGGGGCGGCGCCACAGCAGGGGCTGCCACCTACCCCTACTTCCCCACCCTCAACCGACTCCTGGGGGGCGGGGCGGTCCATGCCAGCCCGGGAGGCAGCGAGCCAGGACTGGAGGGCCCTGACCCGGGCACACCAGAGGGGCCACCGCCAGCTGTTCCGGCACCGGAGTCAGCAGGGTCAGCCAGGGAGGCCATACCGGGTAAGTGCCAGCACTGTCCCCTGCCCGGGGGGGAGGCAGGGAGGGAGACCAGGGACCGCGCGCGTGGGCCAGGCCTCCCACGGATCACGCAGCCACCTGTGCACGTGCGAGCACATGCCATGCCACCCTTGGGCAGGTGGCTCCAGCTGTGTGACACCCAGGGGCCGTAGCCCAAGAGGCACACGCGTGTGTGAAGAGACCTGACACACTCCCGACCCCGGGGCAGGACCCAGCAGGACGCCCTCCCTTCACATGCCCCCTCTACACAGAGGCAGGGGACGTCTGTCCCCCCACCCCACCCCGGCCACACTATACACGGCACAGGGGCCTGGGTGCGGTCTTGGGGCAGCTCCCAGTCCCAGGGAGAGCCAGACATCCTGACCACGGCCTCTGTGCAAGCACAGCAGCTCTGATGGTACAGGGCTCGGTCGTCCTCATGTCGCGGGGCGAGGGGGGCTGGGCATCATCCACGGTGTCCCCAGGGAGAACTGACCACTTCTCTTCTTTCTCTACAGCTGCACCAGCTGCTCGTGCAGGGAGCACCACCCCGCCTGGGACATGCTCCCGCACCCGTGGCCTCAGCAGGACCACCAGCACGCAGCAGGAGTACTGAGACCAGCACCTGGGGGCCCTGCGAGCCCTGCACCGCACCGTCCAGGCTTGGATGCAGGAGGACCTGCAGCTCCGCCGGGAGCAGCTTGCTGAGGACCGAGCGCTGAACTCTAACCTGCAGGCCTGCTGCAGAGCATGGTGCCCCGAGCCAGTACTGTGCCTGCTGCCCCCCCAACTACTGTCCCTCCTCCCACTCCTGCCCCCCCTCCCACTGCTTCCTCCTCAACCTCCACACCCCCCACCTCATCCTCCGTACCCTCCTCCCCATCCCTCTGGGGACGCCAAGGCCCCCTCCCCCGCCATGCTGGGAGGCGGTTGGCCCGGCGAGACCCCCACCCCTGAGCCTGGAGCTTCCCCTCTCCCTTCTTCCCCTTGCTTCCCTCTTCCAGCTCCCTCCTCCCAGTTTTCCCCCTCCCCTCTCCCACCCTCTCTCCTGCCCTCTCCCGCCTCCTTTCCCCCGTCTCCCCAGAGTTTCATTCCCCCTCCCCAGTTGTGTTAAATAAAGACAGTTTCTATTTTTGAAAATATGTGTATTTTATTTGACATCAGGAAGGGGGGGGGCTAGGGAAGGGCAAGTGGAAGGACATGAGGGAGGACCGGTGTGGTTCTGAGGGCTCCTCAGGGTGGATGCTCTCCCACAGGGCCTCCTGGATCCTGACAGCCCCCGATGGACCTCCCAGATGGCAGCCTACAGCAAGTGCAGCCGGGCTGATGGGAAAGACCCCATGAGACGCACCGGTGTGCCCAGGGACAGGTCTGGTTCCATGTTGCAGAGTGCCGTGGTATCCGAGTGAGGGCAAGCAGAGCGCTCCGAGACACAAATGCTTTGCTGTCCCTCAGCGAGGTGGACTAGCAAGCAGAGAAACCTGAGAACTGTCTGTCCGGGATGGGGGGTCGGGTCCCTTTAAGCACAGACCTTGACTAGCCTGAGGCAATAGCCCCACACACTAAGTCTGACCCTGATGCGCTTTTGGCACTGGTTCCAGCCAGCCTTACCTTCGATTCAGGGTCCGCTCAATGTGGACACACTATTTCAAATTAGAAAACCGCTATTTCGAATTAGTTTTTGTGTCTAGATGCGTTATTTTGAATTAGCTTATTTCGAATTAACTAATTCAAAATAAGTTAATTCGAAATAGCGCTGTAGTGTAGACATACCCTCAGTTATTTCACTGTTGTTAATACACTCACCATTGTGCTTTCACTTTAAGAATAAAGACACTTGCTAAGAAATTGCCATGTGGTAACTTAGTATTGTGGCAATTATACTGTTGATAGTCTTGTGAGAGAAAGCAAAGCATAGATGCAGGCCTGTTTCGGCTGTGTGGCTTGCTAGAATAACAAGATGTAGGCTGGGAACCATGCAGCCTGGAAAATCCCCAGGAGGAGGGAGAAAGATGAGGGGTCTCATCCCAAGAGAGGTGATGGCTGGGAGTCTTAAAGAGGGTGCCTTTGCTGGACCATGGAGGGATAATGCAGGTGCTTCTTTTCCTGTTTTTTCCCTTCTAGCCTGATTCAGCAAATGCTTATTCACATGAATAACCCCAGAGTCTTCAATAGTACTATTCCCATTAATGTACTTTTGCAGGATCAGGCCCCTAGAGACCAATCTATGAAGACTGTTCCAGACACCTGAATTTAATACTGTATCTTCCAAAATTAGAAAGGGCAAAGTGAAACACTATTATACTAGAATCTATTTATATTTGATTTCTCTCTGGTAGCTAGAGCTGAGTCAGCATTTCCTAATAAGTTATTTATTTAAATTAATTTTGCTTCTGTTCATGAAGCAAAAAATTCTTACATTTGATTATTTTAGGTTATTCAAACTTTGTGCTTTTCCTTGTGTGAATAGCTGATCAGTGACCTAGCGTGTATTTCTGATGTTCCGATGTGGAGTGTCATAAGTCCTGTACTATTGTTTTTCTTCCCCTATTGAACAAAACATGCAAGTGACCAATATGATACCAACTTTGACTATTACAATCAAATGTACTATCTGAATATAGTTTTCCATGAAAATTTGAACTTTGTCTCAAAATTCAGTTTTCATCAGTATTTGTGCTAGAAAAAGTTGATTGTTCAAGTAGTTGTAGAAAATGAACATAAAAGGATCTGTAAACATAAGTCTCCAAGAAGCATTTTTTTAATCTGTGCTCTTTGTACCAGGAGCAGAGTCAGTCAAACTGGAGTGGCTTGAAGTGGTACTTTTTCCTGGAACCATTATCTTGTGTTCTGGTATGTAAGATCTAGTGATGGTAATTTATGTGTAGAAAATGTTGACAATTTCGCTTTTAATTACGGTAAGCAAGAAATTAGAGAGGTTGTCATCTTATAAAAACATGTTCCACCTACTGTGAGTGAAGTCTAATTGATACTGAGAGACTGAATTGTATCAGAAACTTGGTAGAGGACCAATACTTGTCTTCCAGTCAGATCCCTAAGATCTCTCTCAAATTTCATCTCTAAGAGGGGTATAATAGATGTTCCCACATCCCCTGCAGAGTCTCACAGAGCTCAATAACATCTTCTAATAACCTGTATCAACAGGGCATGCTAGAAGCTAGCCTGCTTTTTAACTTTGTCAGTTATCTTCAGGATTACAGTATTATGAATGAGATGCTTAAGTTAGGGTAAAAAAGTAAGATTGCACACATCTGGGAATAGTTTTTGGTCTGTTTTCTTTTCTCCCACTTTTCTTCTACTATGTCCCTTCCCTAAGATCAGGGTAATCTTTTCAATCATGGTCTAAGCCCGCTGGCCTGGGAGTCAGGGGACCTGGGTTCTCTCAATATGGGGTAGGGACGTGAAAGGTTAACAGGTAAGCCTGACCCATTAAGGGCGAAGTTTACCAGTTCCAGTAAACCAGTCGGGGCTGGAGCAGCTCTTCGCCTGCCTCAAGCAGGGGGTGCTCCAGCTCTGCAAGGCCCGCTACAAACAGGGGCTGCTGCAGCCAGACTGAAGCAGCTCCTGCCTGCGGCAGGGAGGCCACTCCAGCCTGGCCACGGCAGGCAAGGGTGGGGGAACTCTCCAGGCCAGATGGGCTAGAGCACCCCCTCTATCTTCCCCCCCAGCCTGGCCCCATTAATCAATTAAACATAAACTTTAACTGATTAACCAATTAAGCAGGATTTTACATCCCTAATATGGGGCCTTTGGGAAGTCACTTCACTTCTCTGCGCTTCAGGCCTTGTCTCCATTTACCGGGAGATAGATGTTCTGGAGATTGATCTTCCGGGGTTTGATTTAGCGGGTCTAGTAAGGGCCCACTAAAATCAAACACTGATGGGACCTCCATGAACCCCACTACTCCATGGGGTCATGAGGAGGAAGGGAAGTCGATGGGAGGAATTTCTCTTATCACCCTCCTGCAGAGGGGCCTCCACAGAAGTTCAGTTTACACTAGTCTCATAGCTGGAGCTGCGTATCTTAAGTTGAATTTCTCCCCCGCTGTAAACCTCGCCTCAGTTTCCCCTATCTGTAAGGAAGGCCAGACTGCTTTGAGATCTACGATGAATCACACTACACTCAAGACTGCTAACTATTAGTACGATATAAATGACATGAAATGGCTCGTTGCCAAGTTAGCTTGCTCTATGAATCATTTTTGTCCTGACAAACTAAGCCACAGAGAACTAGCTCTGTATAAGATAAGAGACCTTCCAAAAAAAGCTAAGTACTGCAGGAAGTTAAGAGTCATGATGCAATGGGATGATGCCGTAAGCCAGTGTGGTACCACCCTCCCACCATGGCATTTAGAGCTGTTGTGCTGATAGAGTGGCTCCCCTTCAGTCAACATACATAACTGCGATCACTTCCAGATCTCTATGCTTTTCACAAGTGTTGGGGAAATTACTCGCCGCTCTGGTTATGCTTTAACTTATAGTGTGCCTATCTGCAGTTTCTATTCTGTAAAGGTATGTCTACACTGCCACCGTAGTTCGAACTAGGGTGGCTAATGTAGGCATTCGAACTTGCAAATGAAGCCCGGGATTTAAATATCCCGGGCTTCGTTTGCATGTTCCTGGGCACCGCCATTTTTAAATGCCCCGTAGTTCGAACTACCTGCCCGCAGCAACACGTGGCATGGACTAGGTAGTTCGAATTACAGCTCCTAATTCGAACTACCGTTAAACCTCCTTGCAGGAGGGATATTTAAATCCCGGGCTTCATTTGCAAGTTCGAATGCCTACATTAGCCACCCTAGTTCGAACTAGGGTGGCAGTGTAGACATACCCTAAGGTGTTTTCCCCTTCTTCCTTTCCTGAACCAGCAAGTACTGTTTAGAAACCTCAGTGTTTCACTCCAGAGGTAGCTGCATTTTATTAGCAGGTGGCATGATCCTTGGCTGTGGTCTAACAATTTAAAGCAGGTCTGCAAGCACTAGCTGTATTCAACTCCCATGGACTCTTAAAAGTGAAGGCGTTCCACATGTGGAACATGCCTGCAGCCCTAGGATTGAGAAGTGTTTTAGGATGCCTCAGCATGCAAGGGGATAGACAGGGGTCGGCAACCTTTTCAAACCAAAGAGCCAAGCTATGTCGAAATTCAGAACAAGTGGTCAACAAAGAGCTAGTATAAAAATGCTCATTTGCATGGCTGAAAATATATAACTTAATATTATTAATAATTGACATGATGATTACTAACAGAATGAATGAAACATTGTACTCGCGGGTTTTACTTAATGGGACTTCTGCTGCTGCATCTTTTTGCACAGGTCTGTGACGTTTACATCATAACTGGTCGAATTCAGGTTCATGTGCGCATTCAAGCTACGTGAGTAATTACGTGTTTTTAAAATTTTGAATTTTTTCATTTTAAATTTTAAAAGTTGCATGTATTTTGGAAATGACAAAAGAGCCATAGGTTGCAGACCCCTGGGCTAGACAAAAAAAAAAAAAAGGATTACATGTATGTATTGTAAATTAATTTAAAACTAGTAAGATATTCAAAATAGAGTTAATGGGCCCAATTTTCCATTTTTCTCACACCCTACGTAGTTATTTATTTAGGTGTGAAGCTGAGGTAAAAATGTAATCATTCTGAAGTGGTAACATTTTGCACCCTCTCTCTACAGCAGCATAAAATGCGTAAGTTAATGGGGCAGCAGGCCCACTAACTACTTTAACTTATTTTGCAATAACTATTGCAAAATCTGCAAGCAAAATTTTTCTAAACTATTTTAGAAGAATATTAACATAAGATTAACAGGTGTGTGTGTGTGTGTGTGTGTGTGTGTGACCCTTCTCTCTCCCCCCCTATCCCTCCACCCACCCACCCTGCGGTAGCTTTAGCCTTTATTTTATTCAGCAGAAATGCAAGGAACCTACAGGCTTGTATCCTGTAGGACACTGGCATTAGCAGCTAGCATAAAGCTTAGGGCCAATGGCCTTTATCTGTGCCACCACATAGCCTAATGTGCAAAGGCGACATTTGTTCATGATGACACCAGCCAACCCCAGAAATGTGAGCAAACACTAGCTTTCAGATGGAACAGCCAGAGATGTCTGATCACTAGAGTGCCATGGCAACAAAAGAACACACACACTGGAAGCAGAAATTGTTAATATAGTAACCTGTAAGAGAAGGGCACCCTAACATTAGTAGTGTGAGGAAATACAAAAGAAGAACCTCTACTGCATAGGCATTAGACATCATGGCATCAGTGTCACATATTATACAAGCTGTATCCCAGCCTGTCAGCAGGAAAAGAGGGATGTAACCCTCAAGACATGCCAGAATACTGGCTACTCGTAAGGAGGAAGGTGATGAGGAAGATAATGGCTCATGTTTCAGGTTGTTCTGCAAGGGAGGGGGTGAGTAGATGAATATTCAGATGCACACTCTATTATCTCTATCTTTCTGGGTTAGAATGTTTGGGGGACTTAGTTAAAGATATTGATAATTTATTTGCAGATGCAGAAGGGTTCCTAAAAGGGGGAGTGTTGCAGCTGTGCACATCAAGGTCCCCAGATGAACAGCCATTTTAATACTGGACCTGATCCTGGGACAAGAACCTGTGAAACCTCAGTTATTACTGGGGATCCTAAAGTAATCAAACTGTAGATCAGACTATATTTGACATGATAAATTCTGGAAAAGTATTTATCTTCTATAAAAATATTTAGGTTACAGGATGATTTCCCTTGATGGAAAGAGTGTGACAGAACTTCCAAGAATTCAGTTTCCAACCCAAACATTTTAAAATGTTGCCAAGAAGAGAAACGAAGAAATGAGACACACTGGACAGGGATTGGTGGCAAAAATAAGTGTTCCCTTTGGCTATCTGAGGCATTAAATTGCATTTCCAGCAGCCTTATCTTCTCTTTCCAGACTGATATCCTGTCCATCATAGTACAAGTGCAATTCTAAGAACAGGACTCCCTCTAGAACATTTGCCAAAATGTACCCAGTTTAAACAGCTGTTAGAACATTGATCAGTGAAAAAGAGGCAAGGTGGGTGAGGTTATATCTTTTATTGGACCAACTTCTCAATTTAGTTCAATAGCTTGTCTCTTTCACCAACAGGTTTTCAGGTCAGCGTGAAGAAGCATTTTAGGCCATTACTGCTTGGAGGTGTGCTTCCAATTGGCTGCATGACATGATCATTACTTTTTTCATACACATGGAAGAACTTGATGGGACCAGCAATAAAGGGCAACAGTACCAGCAGCGAGGGAGGAAGATGTATGCTAAGTAGCTCCTTCCTGCAGGAGTCTCTGGCACCTACTGGCCAGCTGTGGAGGGATGGAGGAGAGGAAGTGTGCTGTTTGAGTAACATTCCTCAGCTTCCAGGATTTAACCTCGTAAAGGGGCCCTGTGGAGCCTCTTTCAGTTCTGTTACGGTACCAATTTGGTGCAGCACTCTACTTTGAATATCTTACCAGTTTTTTATATTGATTTACTGGAAATACTTGTGATCCTTTATTTGTCTAGTAGTCCCTTCCATGCTCCGGGAGCCAAAAGCTCTTCTCAGTCCTAGGGCCTCAGGCACACTCCACCTTGTCTTACTTCAGCCTTCACCCAGAAGAATTTGGTTCTCATTCTTTCAGAATCAGGGCAGAGAGACGTCAGCAGCTTCAGGACATTCTGACCCACAGCAGACATGGGCAACAGTGCACAGGAAATCCAGGTACTACTGAACATGCATGCACTTGAAGGAAAAGATTGATAGACAATGGCAAAAAGTAACTCATCCCCTGTGCTTCTTTCAGAAGCTACCCAGTGCACACAATATCGGGAATTGTAGGCACTCAATACTGCATCGATCCCACAAGAGGGCAGCCAGGTCTGAGCTAGGCTTCAGAGCCAGCAGTCTGGCAGAAGCAGCATGCAGGGGGATCATCCTGTGCAACCTTTGTGCTCACTGAAGTGACAAACAAGGCAGAGGCAAGCAATGGTGTCTGCAGAGAGAGGGGGTGCAGGGAGGGCCACCCAGAGGGGCAGGGAGCAGGCTTGTGGGGGCACTCTATTTAGCAACTAACATTTTGGCAGGAGTATAGGGGTGCAGTGCCCCTCCTGAATGCTACCATGAATCACCTGTGTCACAATGCACACCCATTTCATCCCCCTGAGGTGAGTGAGCAGGACGGTTATCTCGGGGGCAGAAGGTCTAGAGGAGTTAACCTAAGAGACAGAATCTAGAGGGATGCTACCTTGGTTAAGCAATCATGGCTGCAGATAAGATGGGCACGATCAGAAATGTGCACAAGTTTGATCTGGTGGGGATCTGCAGGTCCAGCCTGCATGGGCAAGACTAGAAAGAAAGCAAATAGAGACGTCACCAAGATGTTCCTCAAGACAGGAGGTCAATGATACAGTCCAAGGGCATCCCTTACAACCTGCCAGGTTGTAGGAGTGAGTGATGTACATTGGCTGGCTGGAGGTACTGACCTAGGGCTAGAGCTGTGGTGTCCAACCAGTTCTGATGCAGTAGCCACTATAGCGTTGACTGCTATCGAGAACTAGCCACACTCAACTGGCCAAATAGCCACATGTGGCAGACGTGTTGGGCACTACGGAGCTATAGAATGTGAGGGAAGGGATGGGCAGGAATTGTGATACGAAGCAGCATGGTTGGACAGGGACAAAAGGGATCAGACAGAGAAGTGACCAAGCTCATCAGTGTCACCCCCCCTTTGTGGCCCATTTTCAGTGCAGTGAAGAATGAAACGGACACTTCCCAGAAGCAAAGGGAGGGATTTTGGCCATGGGCCTTGGGCTCATGGGATAGGTCGAGACCTTGTGGCCTTTCCAGGCAGAGGGGGAAGACCCAGCTGGGGAAGGCAAGCCCCAGCCCCACCCTTGGAACCAAGCCCAGCTCCCACTGCAGCAGCCAACCCCAACCCCAGGTCACTGCCCCAGCCCCTGTCCACCCCCAGGCCTTTTGCTTCTCCCCTACCCCCAGCGGGTGGCATGGCCAGATCCTTCTTGGATGGCCAGGCAATAGGGTTGCCAGGTGTCCGGTTTTGAACCGGACAGTCCAGTATTTGAGTTTTCTGTTCGGGAAACAAATTGAGAAAATAGAAATGAGAAAATAGAAATGTCCGGTATTTTCTAAATAAGATGTAATGTAGATTGTGATGTCATGTCAAGTGTGTCCAGTATTTTTGTTAAAGCCATCTGGCAACCCTACCATGCAACCACGCCTCAGCCCCAGCCAGCCAGAGTGCCGGGCAGTTTTGGGAAGGCTATGCCTTCCCTCACCTATATTACCTGCCACCCATGAGAGGGATGATCTTGTGACCCTTGGAGGCTGAGGTCCCCGCCTTGCTGCACCATCTGTCTCCCTTGCATGGACTGGAGTGCTAGGTCTTATACAGCCGAGTCCAGGGAAGGAAGGAAGGGAGAGAGAATAGGCTGAACACAGCAGCCTATCCCGTGTTATGTATTTTATGAGCTTCTAGCTGCCCATTTTGGAACCTCCCCTGTGTTCAAGTTTAATAAAGGTAACGGCCTGCTGCTTAATTCCAGGAATGTGATCTGGCCTCATTTTGCTGCTGTGTCTGCATCAATGGCTTATTCGTGTCCATCATCCTCACTCAGATGCCAGAGAGATGAGCCTTTAGAAGTCAGCACTTAACTATTTCACTGCTCAACATATTAAAAAAATGAGAGGAAGTGCCATTTCATGAAGAGCTATGCAAACATTCCTCAAATGGGGGGGGGAGGGGAAGTAAGGTGAGGAGGAGAGAATTGGGAGGGGGGAGAGGTAAGGGGCGCAGGAGGGAATCTAAGGATTAGTTGGAAGATACATAAATGTAGCTGTGTAAGTCTTCGACATCACATGGCAGAATTTCTGGGAGTGGTGGTGGGGTTTGCAACTGGGTTATTTTCCTGAAGAGGAGGAGGAGGCTACACTTTCAAGCATTTGAGAAACTGCACATTAGCTAGCTACCTGCAATAAAGTAACTGAAGATAATGAATATGGTGGCTAGTATCTTTGACCATGTTTTTCAGAAGTTTGACACACATGACTTGCTTAAATCAGGAGGATGGTTTCAAGATGAACAACCTATAGCTGATGTGGTGTTTTCCTTCCTGATTTTGGGGATTGCACAAATTGTAGCTTAAGACAACTGCATTCCACTAAATAGTACTGGGTGACTAAATAGAGCCACTTGGGTGATGCATCTAAAATTAAACTGCAAGACGAATTAAATATGGAGTCTGATTAAAAAAAAAATCACATGGTCTTCAACATAGCAGCACTGCTAGAGTGAAGGTAGCATGAGGATTTGCATTTTAACAGGACTGAAATATATAAAGTTGTGTGAAATGCGTCTGTCTTGAGTTAAGCATTTGAAATTGATCCTCTAAGAGTACTTTAATGTATTAAATTGCTTGGATTTTCTATAGCCTTTAATAGTGGGCAAATATATGATTAAATGACATTTTAGAAAGATGTCATGATTATATATTTTCTAGTGTCTAATATTTCTTTGAATTTTTTTAAAAACACAATCAGATCTACAAAATTAAATGTTTGAGATTATTTGCTATGAGTAAACTGAACAGGTTAAAAGTTGCAACATGCCTTGTATAGTTATAGTTAGCTATTTAAGTTTAAAAAGGAGACCGTTCTGAACAACAATATTGGTTCAGTATTACTGATCAAGATCAACATTGTTACAGATGACAAGGTATAACGGCAGCATAGACTGTCAGCGCTATGTTGCTGAAAACAAGTCATGACAGTATCAGTTCTCAGTACAATGCATCAGACATATTGCTTACTTCCCTGAAATCTAGTCTTACGTGCTTTTACCCTCTACTATACCAATTTCACAGGGAAGACCAGCATTTCTCAAACTGGGGGTTTTGACCCAGAAGGGAGTTTTCCAGGGGTTGCGGTATTGCCATCCTTATTCTATGCTGCCCTCCAAGATGGGCAGCTGGAAGTTGATGGCTGCTAAGGACTCACCTTTGTACGCAACAGCCTAGAAGTACGGGTGTCAATACCGCTTGTCCAGCAGCTGCCACTCTCCAGCTTCCCAGTTCTGAAGGCAAGGCTGCCCCAACAGCAGCACAGAAATAATGGTAGGTATCTCCCTCCCCCCAATAATTTTGCAACTTTCCCAGTCCTTTTGGGGTCAGGATCCCTACAATTACAACACCCTGAAATTTCAGATTTAAATGGCTGAAATAATGAAATTTATGATTTTTTTAAAATCCTATGATCAAAACTGAAATTGACCAATATGGACCATGAATTTCGTAGGGCCCTGTTTGTGAATCTATTCCTGCCTCTGATCTGATCCCTTTGTTCAGAGTTTCTCAACTTTTTCAAGTTGGCAACACCTTAGTCAAAATAATATTTCTTCAGGACAGCCCTCCTCCCCCATTACATTTACTAACTGTGGATGTTTTGTGAGAAAGTTTCAAAAGGCTGACTGAATACGAGACTAGAGGTCAGCTACCAAAGAGCCAAACTACGTCAAAATTCAGAACATGTGGTCAGCAAAGAGGCAGTATAAGAATTTCCATTTGCATGACTGAAAAAAAACAACTTAATATTATTGATAATTGACATGATGATTAATAATTGAATGAAACATTGTACTTGCAGAATACGTCTACACTGGCGCGTTCTCACGCAAAAACTCTTCCAGAAGAGAGCGTCTACACGGGCATGTGCTTTTGCGCAAGAGCATCCATGCCAGTGTAGACGCTCTCTTGCACAAGAAAGCTCTGATGGCCATTTTAACCATAGGGCTTTCTTGCGCAAGAAAGTCCTGTTGCCTGTCTACACTGGCCTCTTGCCCAAGAACAGGTGTGCAAAAGGGCTTATTCCTGAGTGGGAGCATCATAGTTCTTGCACAAGAAGCCTTGATTTCATACATTAGAACGTCAGTTTACTTGCGCAAGAACACACGGCCAATGTAGACAGGCAGCAAGTTTTTGCGCAAGAGCAGCCGCTTTGGCGCAAGATCACGCCAGTGTACACACAGCCGCAGACTTTATTTAATGGGATTTCTACTGCTGCATCTTTTTGCATGTCTTTGACGTTTACATCATAATTGGTCAAATTCAGGTTCATTCGCGCATTCAAGTTACATGAGTAATTATGCATTTTTAAAACTTGGAATTTTAATTTAAAAAGTTGCATGTATTTTGGGAATGACAAAAGAGCCATATTTGGTTCCATAATCAGCCATAGGTTGCAGACCCGTCTACTAGACTTTGATAGGAGGGGAACAAGATTTTCTTAAGCCATAAGAAAACCTAATGCCTTACAACCTCCAATTGCCTTTCATGACACCCTACTCCCAACCAAAGAGATCACAACCCCTACACCAGGCCTGCACAACATATGGCCTGAGGGCCCCGCCGGGGCTCACTATGCGGCCTGTGCTGACTACGGGCGGCGCGGCCCCATCCGATCTGCCAGCCAGGCGGAGGAGCAGAGCGCCGCTGGGGAGGGGAAGTGCGGCAATTCTCGCTGCCGGGCTGCCTGCATGCAGCTCCGGCGCGAGGAGGCGGGGCACGAGCCAGAGGGCGAGATGCCGGCAGGTGCCAGGACGCTGGCGTGATGTGGCGTCGTGACATCACAGCCGGCGACTGCCGGATTCAAAAAGGCTCCGGCAGTCCCGCAACCTGGAAAGCAGAAGCCAGGTAGGGGAGGGGAAGGGTCTCGTGCTGAGGGGAGGAGGGCAGGTCAGGAGAAAGTGGAAGGCACCAAGGGGCAGGGTGCAGGAGAGACAAATGCCAGGGGGCCAAGTGGAGAAACGCGTGGTGCTTTTTGGGGTTTTTTTGCTCGACAAAAATTTTTAGCCCGTGTGTTCGGTATTTTTTGGGAGAGCATCCCTACTTGTGGCCCGCAGCTGTTTTCTTTGGAGTAATATGACCCTCGCCGCTTTCTGAGTTGTGCAGGCCTGCCCTAGACAAAGACACACTGCTGTAACTCAAATAGTAAAGGCTGAGGCTTGCAGATCCATAGGTGTGACTGAGATTTAATCCCTGCAGCTGTATAATGGAATTTCAAATGCTGTGGACCTCAATTTCAGTATAAGCTTCCCTAGGCAGGGGGTGCATGTACCCCTGCTTAGACCACATGGCTGTGTTACTCACTAGCAGCTAGACCATGTATCAAAAAGTTTTTGAGGCTGCTGCGGCCTGTGACCCTTCAGTTCAAACATACAGAGAACTACTGGGTGCGCATTAGCTGGACCTTCATGTAGAAACATGTGGTAAATAATTGACACAGCTGCACAGAGGCTGTAAAAAGTATAACATTTTGGGCCTCTTGCAAATGTTTTGAGCTGGCCGGTTTCAAGGTTTAGACATGCTTCCCTCTGACAGTGATAGAAGACCCAGGGGAAGCAGGGAGAACTGTTGCAGTAGTGCAGGCCTGTACTCTGCCTGGGTTGTATCCAATTTCCAGAAGTGTAAGCAAGAGGGTTGCCTGGTTTGGGACATGAGCCATAACATAGACTCTCTACCAACTGACAAAGTATGTGGTCACTGCTAACTGCAGTGGGTTGTTTTTGACATATTATCGGTAACTTTTTGATGACATCAAAAATATTACAGGACCGAAGATTTTCCCAGGGCACATTGTACATTGCAGGAAGGTCAATGCACCCAGGACTAACTTCAGCAATACAGTTTCTCTATAGCTCTGCTTCTCCCTTTCTCCTCTCCTTAACGCTGGCAGGCTGCCCATAGAAAGACTCACATGAGATTGATGTAACTGTCACTAAAAGACTCTTGCATTAATTTCCTAGCTGAAGTTGCATCACAACTTGCCTCGCCCACCCAAATCTTTGGAACCGTTGAAACAGATAAAAGATAAAAAAGTCTCCAGCATTTCTTGCCTCCTTTGTATAATCGATAATGCTGCTGACAACTCACTCCAAAAGGCAGTAACTTCTCCTGCAACACACACTGGAAAACACCTTGTACCCCAATGTCATTCAGCTTGTTATGTTATGTGGCAATCTTAATGGTGACCTGCTCAATATTAATATGAAAATAATCATTTTCCATCACGCTGTGCGGGTCAAATGTCTTCATCTGCTGACACAAGAGAGTTTGAGGTCACCATCAAGGTACTGCATGACAGGAATCTGAGGGAGTTGGCCCTTTTACTATTAGGAAGTAACAGGAACATCAAGCTCTAAATTCCCTGGTTTTACTAGCTAGACATTTCCTTCGGGGCGGGGGGGGGGGGGCATGGGACGGGACAGAGAAGTAGATCAGTTCTTAAATTGGACTCCTTGGCACTTCAATTAACAAAGATATTTTCTTCCAGTTATTGGTTAGCGACTGGAGTTACACAAGGTTTGAAAACAGAATGTTAAACAGTATACAAAAATCCACTCTCAATTGCTCAGGCTTGGTTTCCTTGATACCTGCAGCGTGTTCTAATTCTAACGAGGAGTTCCCTAGTCATGAATACATCACTGCAGGAAAAACAGGGTAGATGAGATCTGAATTTACGATATACAAAACAAGTAGTTTTCCAGCTCTTTTTTTTTTTTTTTTTTTTTGGTATACCCACAGTACCAATGCCCAGGGAGGCATCATCCATCTTTTTCTTCTGCGGGTAACCTTAAAGAAACAGGCTTAATAGATCCCCAACTGGTGTAAGTCAGCATAGCTCTGACTTCCATGCAGCTATACCAGTTTATACCAGCGAGGACTCTACTTTAATTACATGGAATTTCTATGGTGGCAGCTTATTTTATTACCTATGCAAAAGCAAATTACATTTCTGAGCAGTTGGCCCACTATCCAGGGGCGGCCCATCCATATAGGTGGTTGCCTAGGGTGCCAAGTTAAATGGGGCGCCAAATGGTGGCGCAATATCATTGAGGGGTTTGGAGGTGGGGGTGCCGATTGCATGGTTCACCTAGGGCACCAGTTGCTGGCAGCTAGTCTAGGGCCGCCCCTGCCACTATCTATTTTAATGCTTCCAATAGCCAATTCATCTCAAACTCTCTGTAACAGCTCTCTGTAACATATTTTCCTCTAACTCTGGGGTGGGGAACTTTTTTGGGGACAAGGGCTGCTGACCCACAGAAAAATCAGTCAGGGGCCGCACACAAGTGAGAAGCAAAAAAAAATCAAACCCTCACTGGCTTGGCCCAGACCGAGAAGGAGAAAGACACTCCCCCCCATTCCCCTTGCACACTAGAGCCTAGGGGGGCCCAGCCTCACTGATTTTGTGTGCTTCAGCCCTGTGAAGGGATGGCTGGGGGGCTGGAGTGCATGCGCAGGCTCCCCAATGCTGGGGGGAGCCCTGAGCCACGGGGGCGAGATCCAGACACCCCGGGAGCCACATCTGGCCCCTGGGCCTTAGGTTTCCCACCCCTGCTCTAACTGATATGGATGCAAAGTTCAGATCTGGATCCAGATTTCAAACAAACTATAGACATGGGAACTAGAGGTGCAGGAGGTGCTGCAGTACCAGGGTGCTGCCCAGGTTTTAGCTGGCGTTCCAGCTACCAAGCCCCAGCTCTATGGCAGAGGGTGGGAGAGGATGGACCAGGGTAAGGAAGCTGGCTTTCAGCACCCCCGCTATTAAAAGTGTTCTCATGCCACTGCAAGCCCATCAAGAGATGTTTAGAGCTAGGATTTGGTTCAGCCCACTGTGAGATAAGAATAACTTGCAATACTTGAAAATGCCAATGGTGGAGCCACCTGTGAGGTATATATATAATATGTCCTTTTAAACATACAAAGCTGACTTTTAATACTATTCCAGGAGTTAACCTTTGGTTTAAAAAAAGCAAAAGCAAAAACAAAAACGGTAAGCTAGAAATTTTTCTTCCCTCCTGCCTCCCTAGTGTTATGGTAGAACTGGTTAAATAACAAAGAAAGTTATTTATTTATCAGATTGACAAAAGGCACTTCATTGAATAACTTAAAAATGGAACTGGTCAAACAGTTTATCCCAGTATTTCTATGCCTCCTATCCCAGCATTATCAAAGCATCTCACAAGACACCAGTATTTGCCCTGCCCTTGTTTTTAATCATTCCTCTCAGTCACATTGCATAGCCTGTGGCAGAGGGGCTGTAATGGTATGATGCAATGCATTAGATCAGAGATCTGAAAATAAGCATGAGCTTCCCTACAGTGCTGGATTATGGTTTTAGAACTAGTGCAGTCAGGCCTGGATGGGCCACTCCACTTCAAATCAAGGGGCTTTCTTGGTGGCTATTATGCCAACTGTGCACACGTGTGCACACCCCTCATTAGCATTGCCACCTGTTCAGGTTTTCACAGAATCATGTCATTTTGGGGGGTTGCTGTCCCAGATAAAGTGGTTCAAATGTCCTAGGTTTTTGTACTTCAGATATAAGAACCTAGCTGGCAAGGGCAAAATATCCAGGAAAAAAGCAGATGTAGATGGATGCCCTATGCACTAGGCTGATCTTTGATTGAAGTTTCATCCTCCCTCACACGTAGGTTAAAGGGAGAAGCTGTACATGTACAGTGCTGTACATGGTGCCTGGGAAAGTACAAACGGAAGTCTTACGCTGCCTTTTGGAGTTCTCCTACCCCAGGTCAGCATGGTGCTCGCTACAGACAGAGTCTGTGATTAGGACCAATAACCTTAGCCTGAGTAAACTCATTTTTTCAGATTTCAACTAATAGGTGACATTTGCCAGATGAGTGGTTTTCCACAGCTTGTGAAACAGAATTGGTAAAGTGTGCCTGCCCTCTAGTGTTCGTAGTAACACCGATGGCAATAAGTGAGCTTTCGGATACATATAGTTGGCTAACATTTTGGTAGCACCTTAAAAACGTACATGCCATGTTACAATCACAGATAAGATAGTCGCTGTTGTTAAGTGCTCAATATCTAAATTAAGCAAGAACATGTACAAGCAGCGCACAGAGCCGCTCTGGAGAGGGAAGGCTTGGGGATTCTTGGTGAGACGCTTGCTTACCGAGCTCGGTTTTAAAGGAGGGATTCAAAGGAGGAGCAAATAGGCCATTTATAGATGAGGAGAGAGAAAGTGCTCCTGGCATAGGGGCCAGCATGTTGGAGGCATGAGGGAGAGAATGGGAGAAAGGTCCAGTGAGGTAAGAGGATTTGGAAGATGTGAAGTGATGGTGATGTGAGAAAAGAGATATACAGCAGGCAGAGCAAACTCATGGCTTTGTAGAACTAGGTAGGAAAGGAAAAGGAGCTTGAATATGACCAGACCTATGGAGCAATTGCGGAGTGAGGGGTCCAGAGTTGTGAGAAGAGTACTTTGGCTGCAGCTGCAGGTGGGACAGACATGTAAGTATTTAGGGTCCACACAACCGATTGCACTGATTTAACTAACTTAATCTAAGTACACTAAATAAAGTCAGCGTGCTTTTCTCTTTTAGGCAAGACCTTTGTTCATTTATTCAACCCTATTCCTTTCTTATCCATCTCTTAACAGTGATCTGTGAACCCACCTCATTCAAGGAGTATTTTCATAGGCCTCTATAACAACCTGGCATCCCAAGCCACCCCTCAGTCACGGGATTGTCATTACTCACCATCCTAGGGGCAGCCTTTGTGGCACTATCAACAGACTCATGCATTGCAACATTTAGCTCCCCAGCCAAGTCCTTCCAGTATTAAAACATGCAGCAAACCAAAAGTCTTCTGCCTCCCCGGGGATTTTATTTTAGTTCCAGGCTCTTCACCAGGTCCTTGCAGACAAACAATGCCTGCTCACTTCCACCCCATACATACACAGTCAGGGCCGGATTAAGGCATGGGCTAGCCGGGCAGCTGCCCGGGATGCCAACCTATGGGGGGCACCCGGCTCCCAGATCGTGGGCTGCAGCAGCTGCCAGCAGCCACCCTGCAGCGGCCACCAGGGGCGGGAGCCGCGTTAACCCCCACAGCACCGGCCAGCAGCACCCTTCCCCCCACGGCCGCGGGGCCCTGCACGGCCAGGCTCGGCCCGCCCCGGGCGGCCCCGGGCTGCGCGCCAGCAGCGGTAGCCGGGCTGGGCCAGGCCAGGCACGTGCATCCTGCCGCCGCCAGCTCCGTGTGCCCTCCCCCACTTGCCGGGCGGGGGCGGGACTGTGCATGCGCCCTCTCCCACGCTCCAGGCGGGGGCGGGGCCGTGCATGCACCCTCTCCCACACGCTGGCGTGGGGGCGGGGCCGCGCATGCGCCTCCCCCAACCCAGGGTGCAATTAAACTCTCTGCCCAGGGTGCTGGAATGGCTCGGTCCAGCCCTGCATACAGTCTCTTGAAGTGCTCTGAGCTCCTTCCTTTGTGGAGACCATCCATCACCTCCCCAGCTGGGTCTGATACTCAGCTGAACCCAACACAGCCTCCAAGTGCAACATGGTGAGCTAACTGGTCTCTCAGACTTCCATTAACCATTTGCTGACCTCTGTGGGCTTTATGTATCCCAACACAGCTTCCCACATAGGGGTGTGATAATTCCCCCACAATATAGAATTATGAGCTATCACATTACCTCAGCATCTCACCTCACATTAGAGTTATGAAAGGCAATGCGTTCAGAAATAAAAATTAATTCACTTAAGAAACACACATGACCTCAGAAGATTTCAGACACAAAAATATAAATTACACTGAATATACAAGATATCAACAAGTCATATACAATATTATCCATATCTTCAGTCAAAAAAGCCAGTGTCTGAAAAATTCACAGGCTTTGGCTCAGACAATGCACATTGGGTCTAATTTAGAAAACCATAGGAACATAAGAATTGTCAGACGGGATTAACTGAAAGGTCTTTGCAGTCCAGTATCTTGCCTCAAACAATGATCAATATCGAATGCTGCAAGAGACATGTAGTAGGCAAATGTGGAATGATCAGCCCTTCACATACATCTCATCTTGATGCGTTATAGGTAAAAACAGGCTTAAACCCTAAAACTCAAAATGTAGTATCCCTTCCAATATATTCCTTGTCAATTATTATGACTCAGATCCATATTCAAGCCTAATACTTTTGTAACTCTCACTAGTTTTTTGGCCTTTATAATTTTATGTGGCAGTGAGTTCCACAGTTTAATCGTGTGCGGAAAAAAGTATTTCTTTTTATCATTTTTTTTATTTCCCAACTTGTAATGTCAACAGCGCTTATTCTTCTGTTATGTGACAGGAGAACAGACATTCTGATCTTCCTTCTAACATTCATTATTTTATACATTTTCATCATCGCTCATCTTATTCACCTCCTCAACTAACAATCCCAGTCTTTCCAATACCTCTTCTTAGGAGAACTTTTTCAGGCCTTTGATCATTCCTGTCTCTTTTCTCTTTAACCCCTTCCAGCTCTGCAATATCCTTTTTTAGACTGAGTGATCAGCACGGGACACAGTATTCTAGGTGATGCCGCATCATGTTTTAAGAGAAAGGCATTATTTATTACCTGTATTAGTTTCTATCCCATTTCTTAAGCATCCTAATATCTTGTTAGCTTTTTATTTAACCACAGCAGCACATGGAACAGAGGTTGAGGTTTTCACTGATGCCTGGATCCTTGTCTTAGGTTGATAAAACTGATTTTAAACCCTGTAAAATGTAAGAATAATTTAAATTAAGATTTTTTCTATTATACCTTTTTAATTATAATTTTCTGTGATCGCTGCTGGTGCAAAATTAGTGCTTGTAGTGAGAACCCTTTAAAAATCAGGCCCATACTGAAGGTTTTGGCATAAAGAAGAATTAATAATCTTGTCCTATACCAGATTAAAATGCCACAATAATATCAGCCCCATTTGATAGTTTGTTTTTGGTAATATTGTCCTTTATGAGGGGAGAGGTTAATTATTGCATTTGTGCTTTGAGAATGTTGATGGTCACATTTATATTATTAATACACCATGAACCTCTCTCAACTGGGACTCCCTAGTCTGGCAATATCTGGCCCTCAGATGTTGCTGGATTAGACCTGGTGGAGGGCCGGAGGCAGGAGCCCTGCGCGGGCCAGGAACCCAGCCAGTCTGGCTGCAGGGAGGCCAGCAGCTGGGAGCCTTGCTGCGGGAGTCCAGCTGAGCCAGTGGCAGGACGGCTGGAATGCCAGTGGGCTCTGGTGGCCAGGAGCCCCAGCAGCGGGACTGCGGGGCTGCTGCAGCAGGGCAGGTGGGACCAGGAGCCCCAGCAGCAGGGCTGGTGCTGCCTTTGTAGGGCTGGCAGGGAACCCCAGTGGCTGAGCAGTTGTCTGACACAGGGAGGCCAGGAGTCCCAGTAGCGGGACTCCAGGCTGGTGGGGCTGGTACTGCCGTGGCAGGGCTGGGAGTTCCAGCGGCAGGGCAGTGGTTTGTCGCGGAGAAGCTGAGAGTCTCAGTGGTGGGACAGCAAGGCTGGCCACACATGGGGAGCTGGCCAGGAGGCCAGGCAAGAAGCAGAGCCGGGCTGGCGGGGGGGAGGGCGGGGCGGGGCGGGGCGGTGGCAGGGAGGTCCAAAAGTGACCTCCCCTGGTCCAGCAAAATCCCTCCTTTGGGATCACTCAGGTCCCAAGGGTGCCGGACCAGGGAGGCCCAACCTCTGTTTCTTTGTTTATCAGTGTAGCAGTATCACCCAAAGTCTCTGATAAGGGACCAGGGCCAGGCTGGGTTACGCACTGAAAAAATCTAACACATTTAATAGAAAAAGTCTTGAGAACAGTCATCTCCCTGGCGCCTAACCATGACATTTTTTTTTCTTGATTTAAGCATCAATCCAACACTGAAATAACTTCACAAAAGTCCATAAAGGTTCAGTCCCACAGGCTGCTCATCCCGAATAATGATTAACCAAAGTTAAACAGCTTCAAACAGTTCAATATGGCGGCCTCAAAATACGATGCATATTTGTCCCATCTTTGCATATTGTTTTCTTTCATCAGCCATAAATCACCCCGCGTCAAATGATTTGATCTTGGTGTATGGAAAACAACATACAGCAGGCCAAACTGCTAGCACTCCATGTTTGCACTTCCACATAGTGCACAAAAATAGGCACAGATGCTCAGCAAAATGAAAAAGACATTCACTCCTTCAGCTGAACTGAGCTCTAGTTGCTGTTGTTGCAATGCCTAGGAACTCCACTCAGGAATCAAGAGCCGTTTGTACTAGGTGCCAGTGATGTGGACATGGGCATGGCAGACTGGATATAGGGCATGGCCAGGCAAAGGCATTTCATTGCAATCCAATGAATGTTAGTTGTGGGATTTAGTTTTTTCAGCTACTTCTACTGCTAATCTGGAGCACTGGCTACTAAGGGAAACTGGAGAAAAAAACAAGAGCTGCCATGGGCGTCAGTGTCACTGTCGGACACAGAATTGTCCCCAAGCATTCTAAAGAACCGTCTCACTCAGGCAGCTGCTTAGTGCCCAACGATGCAGGCTAAAGAATGTACACTGCAATAAAACAGCCATGGTTAGCCCGTGGCAGCTGTGGGGCTACGAAATGGCAGTGTAGACATTCAGACTCAGTCTGCACTGCCACTTTATAGCACTACAGACCATGCCCTGAGACTATGAGTTGGCTGATGTTGGCCAGCAGCAACTTTTTTATTGTGATGAAGACACATGCCCCAAGCGGACTATTCTACTTTGCACACTCCCCCAGATAGCATTCTACAGTAAAGAAATTGAGGGTAGAGTCTATTTAACAGTGCAAACATTTAAAGCAATCTTATGCCCAATCCTGGACTTTATTCACCTAGCTCTGCTTATTCTCCATTGAGTTAACTTTGTGTAGGGCTGGATTTAGGGGCAAGTGACCACCTGGGATGCTGGGCTAGGGGGGCACCTGGCTCGGGGTGCTGTTTGTGTTGTAAGCAACAGAAGGGGAAATCAAATTTTTTGAAGTAGGATTTCAGGTATTCTGTATGTGGATTCAATTTTCATTCATCTCCTACAATGTTCTGGACCTTTATAGAATCTTATGGAACCTTTCAGACTTTCTAAGAACTTAATTTTCTTTGTACTTCCTAGAATACTGTCAGCCATGTCCATGTGGGTATAGAAGGGATGAGGTGTCACCAGTGAGTCAGCGAGCTATTCAAATGAAGTGAAGTGACAGCCCAGCTGTGACATTGTAAACATTATTTAATGTTGTAATTATGAAAGTGTACTTGTGTTTTATGACTTAACGAGTATAAGTAGCAACAAATAAAGACAAATGCGTTTAAAAAATGAAGTATTCAAAAGTTTAAAAATGGGGAGGGGCACCAAAGATGATCTTTGCCTGGGGCATTATTCAGTCTAGGGCTGGCCATGACCCTGAGGTGAGAAGCCTACCCATTGGTACCTCTGTACAGTGACCCAATGAAAAAAAACCAGACAAGAGTAGAAGTTTGAGGGGGGAAAATGTTAATTTAGCTCTTATAGCTTATTCCCACCCCCACCCAGATGTGTGTTTTCGTGGTATTTTTATCTAATGGTAGATGTATCATATTAATGATGAAAACAATAAGCTTATTTTTTAAAAATGTACGGATAACAAAATCTGTTTTATTTGTGATAAAACAAAACTCTTGTAGATCAGTTTAGCTCAGTACCATTATCCAGTGTTGTACGGTCACTTATGTATTTGCCTGGGGGAAAATGTGGCTTTATTTGTTAACTAAAGACTTTTGTCTTTGTGCTAGTCAGTTCATTGTACTGGCTGATCATTGATATCGCTTCCCACTCAGACTTCAAGGCAGATGAAAAAGTAGCTAATCAGTTCACTGGATTTGTCATTTCACTAACTAGGCCAAGCTGTACTTTACTTTAGCTCAGGGGTAGGCAACCTTCAGCATGAAGCACATCAGGGTAGTCTGTGGGAGGGCCATAAGATGTTTTGTTTATGTTGATCTTCCACAGGCATGGCCCCCCGCAGCTCCCAGTTGCCACAGTTTGCCTGCATCCGCTGTATTCAGTTGTAATAAAATTAACCTCTAAAATATATGGAAACTTTAGACGTGGCAAATGTTGAAGACAATGAGTGTGGCATTTGGCCCTAGACTGACCCATTCCCTCACTGTTCCAACTTTCTGTTTTGTTAGAACTATCCAGTGCCTGAACTTTAGAGAGAGAAAGATTCCATCCTGCTCCCATTTCAAGTCAGTGGTAGCAGAATTCTCATTAATTTAAACAGGAGCAGGCCTGTAAATAAGCTAAGCAAACATATACTCAAATATGTTAGATTTGATAGAGAATGATATTGCCCATACATAATATCAGTCCTGTAAGCCCATATCCATATGAATAGACCCTTTGCAGTAGGGATGTAAGTGACTCATCACTCCCCCCTCCCTCCTTGCTGCCTTTATAAGAGAGAGACAGCAAGACTAGGGAGCAAAAGCCGGTGCTGGGGGCAGCCTGCTTAAAAGCCAGTTCCCCCCCAGCACCGTCTCCGCGGGGGGCAAAGGAGTTAGAGGCACAGCGGGAAACAGCAGGAGCGGGGACTGAAGCAGTCTCCGCTCACACCGGTTGTGCTGTGATTCTGTTTTTGAAATGTACAAGAGCCCCTGGCAGGACTTGTGTACATTTCAAAAGCAGAAACCCTGCAGGGAGCCAGGAGCCAGGGGAGGACTCCCCCGCTGGCCCTGCTCTCCCTGCAGGGCTTCCTTTTGAAATATACAAGAGCCCCAGTAGAGCTCTTGTACATTTCAAAGGCTGAAGCACCACAGGGAGCATGGGGCCAGTGGGAGTCTCCCGCTGGCCCCGCACTCCCTGTAGGGCTTCCGCTTTTGAACTGGCAGAGGCGTTCTTATTAACTAATCAAAGTCAATGGAAATCGATTAGTTAAATAATCTAAATTTAACATCCCTACTTTGCAGTCTGTGGGACCTTTCAGAAGAATTCATTTTTGCAGGATCAGGCCCAAACAAAATAAGAATCCATTCCTTCAAACCTCTACTCATACAAGCAGTCTTTGCCCACAAGTAGTTGTATTTGCATGAAAAAGTACTACTTAGGTGAGCAGAAGCAGGTGCTAATTTTTCTCTCTATCAGGTAGACAAACAGTGATATTGGTGGAATCTATATGGAACATGCCAATGTACATGACTCTCAGTTCCCAGCTCAACCCTTTCCTGATATTAAGAGAAGCAAAACAAAAGGTAAATTAACAGAAGGTGAGGTAAAAGTGAAATCTATGGCCCTGTGGAACTTTATCATCAAAAATTCACTTAACATGTGCAGTCAGTTCAGTATTAATCTCTCCAGCTTTTTTCTTAGAGGAGTAAAACAAGCAGACAAAAAAAAGCTCTGTGACCTTTTCTCATTTTTCTTTTCCTTTTTTGCAGTTACATCTAAGGATGTTAGCTATTGGTTAACTGAATAGTCAACTAACCACATGAATTCTTAGTGGTTAGTTGACTATTCTATAGTTCCCAGAGGCGGGACTAGTAGCTACTGCAATCTGGTCGCACTCCCAGGAAGCCCCCTGCCACCTCATGCTGCTGCCTCTTTATCCTGTGAGGGGAGCCAGTTTAAAACCAGCTTCCCTCAGAGATGAGCTTTGCCTGTCACCCTGTGCTGCTGCCTCTGATACTCGCATTTCCACCACCCCCCCCTTGCTGTCTTTGTATCAAAAACAGCAAGGGGGCGAAGCAGGAGTTCATGCTGAGGAGAGACATCTTAAAAGTTAGTTCCCCCCAGCACCGGCTCCACGGTGCTGCCTGCCCTCCTCCGCCCGCTCTCCCAGCGTGAGGGAGGCAACGCAGGGGAGGCTTCCCAAAGCACCGTCTGCCCATGGCAGTGCCCTTGTCCACGGTGGCCTAGGCTTATCGGTTAATTGATCAGTCAACTACTCATTCTGCCCCATACTGTATCAGAGGCAGCTGTGCAGGATGGCGGGCAGCTAGTCGGCAAGGGGAGCTGGTTTTTAAACTGGCTCCCACCTGGCACCCTGTGCTGCTGCCTCTGATAAAGCCCCAGCCCCAGGGACTAAGAATAGTAGACTAACTGCTAAGAATTCTCTCCGGTAGAGAGGCAGCAGCATAGGGTAGGGGGGAGCTCCCCAGGAGTGGGGCCAGAGCGCACTGGCTGCAGGCCCTGCCCACGGGGACTATAGAGTAATTGACTAACTGCTAAGAATTCATGCAGTTAGTCGACTATTCAATTAACCGATAACATCCCTAGTGGCAGCAGCCTCTGTTTGCAGGGGTCTGAGATTCCCGTGGACAGAAGCTGCTGGGGAAGAGGAGGTGGCTGCAAAGGAGGTGGCTGCAAAGCAGCCTGTGTACTGCCATGGGCAGAGGCCGCTCCAACAGCAGCCTCTGTCCATGGGGGGCTGGAAGCCCCATGGATAGGGGCTGCTGCCGGGGACCAGCCTCTGTCTGTGATAGGCCCACGCTCAGGGGAGCCAGCTTAAAAGCCAGTTCTCCCCATCACCAGCTCCACTGTGCCATCTGCTCCCCCACCCTCCAGCGGCAGCCCCTGTCCACAGGGAGCTCAGACCCCCCGCGGACAGGGGCTGCTACTATGAAGCAGCCTCTGCCCATGGCGAGCCTGGGCCCACTGTGGGCAGAGGCTGCTTTGTGGCAGCTTCCCCTGCCCCCCCTTCCTGCGCTGCTGCATCTGATAGAGGCAGCAATGCAGGGTGGGGGGATGGCAGGCAGCACTGCAGAGCTGGTACTGGGGGGAACTGGCTCTTGCTCCCCTGATACTGAGGCAACGGGGGGAATGCTAGTAGTCAACTAAATTAACAGATCAGCCTAGGCTTATTGGTTAATCGATTAGTCGACAACTCGTTCACATCCCTATTTACATCATCAATACAATATTGAATTCTGAACCCCAACTGCATAGTAACAAATGGACAGATGCCAAAATAGGCTAGATATGCTGTATATTAAAAATTATTATTGTGGTACACATTGGGCATGATCGTGCTGGGTTCTGTGCACATGGATAGTAAGAAACAGTCACTTCCCCAAGAGCTGCAAGCTAAATAGATAAAACAGATCAAAGGTAGGAGAAAGAAAAGGGAAAGAGTGATTTGCTTCTGGTCACACAGGAAGTTGACAGAAGCACCAGCCAAAGATAGGTCTCTGGACTCCAAGCCTGTCCCCTCTCTCCCCACATTCTATTCCTGGTTCTGCCACAGACCTGCTCTGTCAAGTCACTCAATTCTGCCTCGGATTTCCCTCCTTTGCAAAGCACCTTTAGGAGTTCGGATGGAAGGCACAAGATTAGGGATGTAAGCAGCTGGTTGACTACCCAATAAGCAAATGTTTATCCAGTAGTCAAATAGGAACTCAACTAGTTGCTTCCCCCACCCCCACTGCCTCTATCAGAGAGAGGCAGCAAGCTGGAGGTGGGGAAGAGAGCAGGAGCAGGTGCTTGGGGGATCCAGTTTAAAAGCTGGTTCCCTCCAGCACAATCTCTGCAGGGGGCAGGGAAGGCCGAGGGCAGCAGGGATTGAAATGGTCCCACTCATGCTGGTCCCTACTGCTGCTCCTCTCCGTGCAGGTCTTGTACATTTTGAAGGAAGAGGTGCAGAGGGGAACTGGTGCCAGTGGGGACTGCTTCGGTTCCTGCTGGCATGGGTTCCCACCGCCTCTCTCCCTTTGTACATTTCAAAGGGAGAGAGGCAGCAGGGATAGCCAGCACCCCCCTTATCAACTAATTGAGTAGTTGATGGAAATTCCATCAACTACTGGATTGGCTGATTACTTGAAATTTAACATCCTTATACAAGATGCTAATTATTATTAAAATTGCTACCTGGGATTAACAACATTGCCAAGATGTGGGTTGGGGCTGAGGGTTTGGGGGCAAGGGGTGGAATAGGGATGGGAAAAGGCAGGTCAGGAGCTTGGGGAAGGACTGGAGTGGGGGGCAGAGGAAGGCTTGAGCATTGTCAGCTAGAGAGGGAGTTGGTGCTGGTGGTCGGAGGGGAGCTCAGAGCCATTGAGCCCAACAGTAAACCTTGAATCGGTTTCCATCAGGTATAAGCCAGGGGGTGTGGCAGCACCCCAAGTTGCAACGCTACCTTCTTAGCTGGCCTGTTTGAAAGCAACACTATGAAGCCCCGCTGCGGGGCAGCAGTGAAAGTAAGGTAACATTTCTTGCAGGTGCTGTCCTATTGCAACCTGAGTCCCCGGCAGCTCTTTCAGTCGCCCCCTTGTGGGCTCTTGCCCCTGTCATGTTGAAAGCCGCAAGCACAATCTCATGGGTAGCCGCTTTCAACATGACAGGAGCCGCGCACCTGGGCGCACCCCCGCACTTTCCCGCTGGCTGCAGGCTTCCAAGAGCGTTAGCCTGAGACAGGGGCAAGGGCGGGTTTTAAGCGGGGGAGTGTTAAGGGGACGAACGCTCGGCGCCCCTTGCAGCCGACCGGGAGCAATGAGGGTGGCCGGCGAGCGCTACTCCAGCCCCGCCCGGGGCACCCGGTGGGGGATTAACTCATCGGCATCGCCCGCCGCCGGGCTCAGGCACCCTCTCCCCACCCAGGCCGGGCGCGAGCTGGCAGCCGCGGCACGCGCGCCCCGCCCGGCCTCGTTCTCTGCAGCTGGGGACTGTGGAGCCGGGGGAGGGCCCCGGGGGCTGCGGATCGGCGGGCGCTGGAACTACATTTCCCGGCATGCCTCGCTGGCCGGGCCGTGGGCTGGCTCTGGCTGGCGCGAGGCGCTGCTGCAGCTGTCATGTCTCCGCCGCTGCTGCTGCTGCTGCGCGGGGCTGCGGGCTCCCGGGGCGCGTTGCGCTCATGCTGCGCCCGGGCCGCCTCCCGCAGGGGGCTCAGCTCCTCCTCCGGCGGCGGGGCCGGGGCTGGCGGCGGGCCGGGGCGGCGCTCGCTGCTGGTCGGGCTGACTGGGGCCGCGGCGGCGCTGGCCGGGCTGGGGCTGGTGCGGCGGGCGGAGATGGTGTCGCGGAGGCCGGAGGAGGAGGAGGAGGAGGGGGGGGATGAGCTGTCCCGGCGCTGCAGAGACTTCATGGCCCCGCCGGTGAGCGGGCTGCGGGAGCTGCGGAGCCGGCGCCAGGAGCTGCGGAGCCGCATGGAGATGCTGATCATGGAGACCCAGAGCCAGGTGTGCCGCGCCCTGGCCCAGGTGGATCGCGGCGCCTCCTTCACGGTGGACCGGTGGGAGAGGAAAGAAGGTGACAGCGAGCGGGGCAGAGGGTGGCGGGGTGCGGAGTTGGAGCTCCGTTGCGCGCACCCGTGTGTACAAGCGGGGGCCGGGGGTGAGGTGCATGCACAGGGGGCAGTGGCCAGGATGGCAGATGGGTAAGTTGACAGATGGGTAACCAGACCTCAACCCCACGGTGAAGCCTGACCCTGGCTAGATCGTGCCTACCACTAACTTTTCTCTCCTGCACACTTTCCCAGCTTGTCACAAATGGGGTGGAAAGAAGAGCCTGTGTGTGTTAATCATTTGATGTCTGTGCCTGATCAGAGAAAAAGAGGGGTGCCAAAAGGAAGCATGGCCGTGTGGAGGAGAATTTTGTATCTGATTAATCTTGTTCCTCTACTTTAGAATCCTTTTCTCTTGCCTCTTCCCTTTCTGATATCAGAGCTCTGGGGCACTTTGAAAATAAATAAGGAATTCCTCGGAACAACTCTTTGTGTCTCCAACAATTACACAGTCACTTGCCCTCTAATATACAATAACATTTGTTGTGTTAAACCAAAAAGCAGTTGAGTAACTCTTGCAAAATATTAATCAGTTGTTGCCAAACATGGGTAGAGCTGTTTGATTTGTGGACAGATTCTGTCTCACAATTATACCTTTTTTGCAGATATGACACACATTTCTGTCTCCACTCTCCAAGACAGAAATTCTGTGCATTACTCAGAATCACAGACAGTTTCTAAAAGGGAAGATGTAAATGGTCAAGGCTTGAAAAATTCACCAGACACACATTAGGCGGGGAAAAAAATCTATGTCCCCCTTAAAAAAAAAAAAGTTAGGTCCTACCCATGAATCCAAAACAAACATATTGGTGAGAAGCCTGTCTCTATCCCTAGCCCTGGGGAAGAGAAGGGTTGTGGGATTTCTACCAGGATTTTTTTAGTGTACTCTCCTTAAGCACTCTGCCTCTTATTATTTGCCTTTGATTAGTAGGTGTACCATAAATTTGAAGATCTCTCTTTCTTTTACTGCAAGAAGTTGTTTTCCATTCCCCCCCCCCCCACACACACCCCTACCCTGCATCAGTAGTATCCTGACTGCTGGCATGTGAGAAAGGGAGTAGGAGGAGAGGTTTCTTTTTTAATCTTCCTTTCTCCTAAACAACTCCACTGTTTACATATAAGGCTGCTCATTGCTTTTCCAAGCGCAATGGCTTGTGATAGTTCTGTTATTGCATTCAGGGTTCTGAATAGCAGCAAAGAAGATGACTGGAGCCTTGTAACTCAAACACTATTGCTGCACAGGACAGTTACAGATTGCTGCAGAAGTACAGACACTGTCTGAAAGTGAAGTGTAATCTTCCAGAATTATCTCCTTACATTTCACAGAGTCCCTTCCCAATTATAAGAGCTAAATGAAAGAGTTTTAAATGAAACTAAATTCTGTTCTTCCCAGAAAATATTTCACTATTACCACTTACAAGTGGGAGAGTGAGAATGGATTTTTTTCAAGGATTCCAAATGATTTAGAGCAATCGTGTTTTAAAATATTTTGATAAAATGTGTCCCTTAATGAGTGACCAGTGCAGACTGAGAATGAAATGGTATTAATTACAGTCTTTGTTTTTTGCTTTTGTG
The DNA here is from genome assembly GCA_032595735.1 of Pelochelys cantorii. Classification (NCBI taxonomy): domain Eukaryota; kingdom Metazoa; phylum Chordata; order Testudines; family Trionychidae; genus Pelochelys; species Pelochelys cantorii. The sequence continues at coordinate 199,311,953 of CM064326.1, forward strand.
TGTTGGTGATCAGGGCTTTCATTTTGGAGAAGTGTGGTTCCTTAAAACAAATTCAAATTCAGAAGAGAGTACAGTACCAATAGGACTTAAGCAGGCCATTTATTCAATGTGGGCCATCAGAAGAGTTTTTTTTATGGAGAAAACTATGCTGCACATCTGAAGTCAAAATATGTCTATCTGTTTCTACTTGCAATTACAAGGGACTTTGGGTTATAGTTCCGTTTCTAGCCAGGTTCTAACAACTCCAGCATTGTCTGTGTTTCCACTGACAGAGTTATTGGGCTCTCTAGATACTTCAGACAATCTATGGTAAGCCTATAAAAGTCACTAGTTCAAGAGGTGATTGTAAAATAATATAAGCAAATTTGTAAAAAAAAAACCTAAATAATTTTATGATCAATATCATTTGTAGTTATTCGGGGTAACAAAGGAGTCAAGATAGCTCTTGAAGATCAAATGGTCACCTGTGCATTACTAGTCAGTGTTACAGAATTGGCAGGATAAGATGTCTCTGAGACCAAAACTTCCCTTTCTTTTGTGTTTAACAGGTGGTGGTGGTATTAGTTGTGTGCTCCAGGATGGCCACATCTTTGAGAAGGCAGGTGTCAATGTTTCTGTGGTTTTTGGGCATCTTTCTGAGGAAGCAGCACAACAGATGAGAAGCAGAGGGAAAAGTCTGAAGGCAAAAAATGGTAAAACATGCTATTTAAAACCTCATTGAGTCTACAATGTTACTGAATTATTGTATTGGAGACAAATAAGTCTAGGCTTCTCCTATCTATGTTTTGTTTTTTTTTTATAAACTGCCTAATCATATTCAAATAGATCTTGAAGAAGGCCACATTTCAGAATGAAACTATTTCTCTTCTCAGTGCTTTACAGCTCTTCCTATACCATGAGAGTTTCTAGGCACGAACACCCACCAAAGACACTTTCAAATCTCCAAAGATTTGAATATCAAAATAAGTTTCACCTTCTGTCTTTTTGTTCTCAAGAGAGAGCAACAGTAGTATGGTCAAATTTGTACAAGCACTTACAAAATCCAAATTAAAGATGAAGGGGTATGTGGACTGTTACAACTCAAACGTCAAATGGACTCATTGATATGATGACACATTATGTTTGCCAGAAGATATTTTTTAAACTTTTGTCTCTAAAGTGTAGTTCAAGTCAAAAAAGGATCCAGTAAAAATGCCACACTATTCCATAGTCCACCTTCATCTCATTTGTTCATGAATAAATATTTTATTCTATTACAACCCCATTACAAAAGTGCAATTTAGGTTTCTGTTTTTCTTTTGTATAACTAAAGGAAACTCCCTCCCTCCCTCAAATAAATTAGAACTTATTGAGTTGTTGAACTTCCTGAAACAAAAGGCAGAATACAAGAACCCAGTTTCTCCTGATCCCCTACAGTACTAGTAATACTTAGAAAATTGACCTAATGTGGCTAAATTCGACCTAACTCTTAGGATGCATGCACACTGCACCTGTAGCTCAAAATAAGCTATGCAATCTGAGTTACACAAATTGCATATCTTACTCTGATTGTATTTCAAAATAGAGCGCTATTCCGAAATGTCCCTTAATCCTCGTGGAACAAGGGTTACTAGGATGTCAGAATAGCGCTCCTGTTATTTCAAAAGCTATTTCAAAATAACGGGAGAGCTGTCAAGACACGGCAAATGCTATTTCGAGATACCAGAAGTATCCCGAAACAGTGGCGGATAAAGGGCAGGGCAAGCGGGGCGGCTGCTCCGGGCCCTGCGCTCAGGGGCGGACTGGCCTGGCGGGATACTGCACTTTAAATTCCCTGGCGCCGTGCGCCGCACGGTGGAGGAACATGTGAACGGCATGATGAAATACCACACAACACAGGTGAGAGAGGAGATGCCCGGTGAGAGGGGCCCCGCGAAATTGTGCTGCCCTGGGCCCCGCAAAACTCTCATCCGCCCCTGTCCCGAAATAGACTGTCTAGACGTGCCCTTAGTGTAGATCAGGTCTTAGTCACTACAGTAAGACAGCATAATTTAGAGGACACATGGTTGGCTGGAGCAAGTATGCAAGGGATTTGCTTACATTGTGCCATTTTGGGGGGGGGGTTTCGTGCCCATAAGTACGCTGTCAAGTAACATCTTACTGGTGATAACTTAAACTTGCTTTGAATTTCTCAAATTCCAAATGTCACTGTTTGTTTTGGAGGGGGAAATTGCTCATGCACTGTATTTCAGCATTCACTAAATTAGAGTCTAATTCTTCAGCTAGCCCCTATGGTCAGAGCTGTTTAGTAGACATGGTGACTTCAATGAGACTCCATGCAGAGCCAGTCGCAGGACTGGAGTCATAGTTTGGAAGTCGTCAGGATAAAAGATGCTGCATGTAAAGTTGTTCCTCTTCTTAACTACGCTTTTTATGTATGTGTGGCTGTCTAGGTAAATTGCCTTTTTGTGCCATGGGTGTAAGCTCTGTTATCCATCCAAAAAATCCTCATGTTCCAACTATACACTTCAACTACAGATACTTTGAAATTGAGGAAGCCGATGGTAAGATTTATAATGATTTTTGTGGTGTGTGAAAAAATGGAGACAAACTATAAGGATGGAATGTGATTTAGTGGGTAAAGCACAGGATTACAAACAATTCAAATTCTGTTCCCACTTACGCCACAAATTTCTTAGGTAGCATTGAGTAAGTCACTTAACCTTGACATAGCTTAACCACTTGTTTATGCAGCTGTAAAATTAGTGCTAAACTTGTATCTATCTTGCAGGGGTTTGCAGGTTAATTACTATTAATAAAGTGATTCTGAGTAATGTGGTTATGTAATGTACATGTTGCAGTTGTTTCACAATAAGCTACAATAACATAAATATTTGATACATGCCAATAAACTCCTAGAAACTTTTCCGTGACTGGTGATTGCAAACCAGACTGATTTTGTCCTTCCCTGTGTTTAAGAATGCTGGGCATTGAAAATCTTGAAGTTAGGGATGTGAAAATGTAACCATTTAAATACAGTTAATGGATGAACCCAGGCTCATTGGTTAACATGCACGGTTACATGCAGCAGTGCAGGGCGACAGGTGGGAGCCACCTGCACTCCCCCGCGTGTAACTGCTGGAATTTTCAGTGGTTACATGATTACATAAATACATTTTAACATCCCTTGGTGAAATGTGACTGTGCACTCCAAACAGGGCCAGATTAATACATGCTCAGGCCGTAAGCTACATCAAGTTTAAGAGGCCCCATCACATTACCAAAAAAAGTGTATTATTCTAACAGAAAGGACAATGGAAATATAAATAATAAAGTTTTTAATTTGCATATATACCTGTATACAGGTAGGATTCATCTAAAAACTAGTATTTTTTTTTATTTAGGGGCCCCTCATAATCTGAGGCCCTAAAATGTATCTATCTTAGTTAGTGCATAAATCTGACACTGAAATATCCAGTCACAGCAGACCCTATGGATACCACCTGTCTTCACTATCATGCCACCTGCTTCCCCCATCTCCATTCATTGTCCCATAACTTTCTTGTTACAACTACACTGTGGAAGAACAATATTAGGAAAGAACTGTGGTGACTTTTAATTTATTTTAATGAAATTTAGCAATAGGACACAAGGAGTCAACAACATGTGACCAACCACCAATGGACCATGGACCAAAATTTGCAAAACAACTTTTTAGAGGAAGAGGCTTCCCTGCTAATTTATACTAATATGCTGTACATGGCTCCTGACTGTCATTACAAACCTGATAGACATTTTTTGTAAGCCCATTCAGGGGAGTAACTACAAAAGACTAAGCTTGTGCTCTGATACCAAGAAATAGCCAGGACAACTGACATAATACTATACGAACTTTCTTGCTTGGATGTTTATTTAATAATTTGCTGGATACCTGAGTCAGTTTTACCCGGATAATACTAGTTGAAACTAAGCATTTGCTCCTTCTGAGCACTTTTGAATGTAATGTTTGAAAGTGTTTGTATCTGGCACCTACCATTGTATGTGACTTGTATTTGGAAATAAAACAGTTTTTGCATGCCTGTCTCCTGTAGGGACTAAACAGTGGTGGTTTGGTGGTGGAACAGATCTGACTCCAACTTACTTGAATGAAGAGGATGCTGTTCATTTTCACAAAACTCTGAAGGAAGCTTGTGATCAGCATAACCCAGAACTGTACCCCAAGTATAAGAAGTGGTATGTGTGGGCAGATTCAAGTACCTTGGGCTTGTTTCAGTTTTTTTGTTTGTGGGAAGAAGGAGGTGCTAATATTGTTGCTTTAATTCACCTCACGAAGCTATTGTGAGTCATAGATAAGTGTCTGCTGAGAAAGATATTTGGTTTATCAGAGCCATGTTCTGCCCTCTGATATGTATGAGCAGCTCCCCTTGAACCTTAGCTGGAGCAGTTAGTATGGATCTGGGTAAAATTTGGTAAGATATCTATGTAAAATGCTTGGAGATGTTAATTGTTCATATAGAAGAAAATTTTCAAATCTGTGTCTAAAATTAGGCTCCCTAAATCAATATTTATACATCTAAATAAAAAGTAGCCTGTCTTTTTTCCAGAGTGACTATTTGCTCTCATATCCCCTGTCCCTGCCATAGATCTCCTGTCAGCTTGGGCAAGCCCGCCCGACCCTTGGGCAAGGTTGCCTTGGGCCCCACACACTCTTCAGTCGGGCCTGTGGGCAAGTACCTATGTGTCTCACTTTCTCCATGGGTAAAGTGAAGGAAAATAATAAATGTCCCTGTAAGATAGATAGGAAGAATTAGTTTGTTACACCCTGAAAAGAGCTATGAGATTCTGATAGGAGTGTAGAATTACAAACTAATTTGCTTACAGCTTTTCAGTGGAATCTTCATTGAAAAAGTTTTCTACTAGGCTATAGGCTGTTTGCATTAAAAATGGTTTTTAACCATTCTTTTTTCATAATGTTACTTGTTGCCAACCTGTCTCTTAATAAATAGTACTGTGCAATATGGCACATTGTCTGACACATGTAGCTTGTCAAAGATTTAGGTGATATAACTCTAAAAAAACACACTTGCACTCAGTTACAATTGGGAATGTTTTTGTAAGTTATACATGACTGAAATTGCCACCAGCTTTATTTATTGAACAATGCCTTCAGCTGAACAGTGTCACAACCTGTGGTCTCCAGAGGAAGGGTAACTTCTTTCTGTAAGCTGCTGGCCTTTTCTCTGAGAGATAAAGTGGGTGGTGTGTGTAGGGTGGGAATGGGAGAGTTCATTTTAGCTGTTATCTAGGGGATACACTACTTAATGAAAATACTAAGTTCTAGTCTTCAAGGAGTCTCTTATGAAATAGGCTAGATCCAAGTGCCTCTCTCTGTGCAGAGTGTTAGAGTTTCAGGGGTGAGGAACCTTTATTGGGTCGGGGGCCACTGACCCACAGAAAAATCAGTTGGGCGTCGCACACAAGCGAGAAGCAACAAAACCCCAAAACAAATCTTCACTGACGTGCCCCCTGACTGAGAAGGGGAAAGACACTCCCCACGTTTCCCTTACAAACCAGAGCCTAGTGGGACCCAGGCTAGTAGATTGTGTGCTCCAGCCCCACCACGGGCACGGGATCCCCAATGCTGGGGTGGGCACTGAGCGTCGGGGGCCAAATCCAGGCAGGCTAGAGGCTGTATCCAGCCCCCGGGACTTAGGTTCCCCACCCCTGCTTTACTAGATGAGAAAATTCTTAAAGCAAGCTAGCAGCGGGGACAGCCAGTGGTGTGGGGTATGTTTGCTTAAAATTGTTGATAACTACAAGCAAGGTTGCACAACCATGAGAAGTCATGTGTATGTGTGCAGACAGGAGCAGAGAATTCAGTGGAATAGCATGAACTTCCTTGTTCCTTACTCAGGGAGGAATAGACTCCTTTCTCTCGTATGAGGAGGGGAAATGAATCACTTGCTTCCTATCCAGTCAGCCCAGTGCCAGTATTGGATGTAAGAAGCAGCTGTCTGTGGTCGTGCATACTGTCCCTGAGCCCAGCTTTCTCACATGGAAAAGCTTGCACACACTTAAACTGACTGTGCTGATTTCTATCCTAACTTGAAAGTTTCTCAGCAAGCTTGTACTCTGCGCTCCTCTGCTGAGTTTCACACACTGACCTACTGCTCTGTCTCTCTAAGTTTCCTCTTCCACTCATCTTAGAATAAAAAGCTGATTCTCCCCACAAAGGAGAGATGTCTTTTCAATGTATAGTAATTGCTCCATCTCAGTGTGTGTATGGTTCCACTTTTTTTTTATTATTACTTGAGAGCAGCCATTGTGGACAGATCTTATGAGATTCTAGTACAGAGAGCGAGAGACCGGATGGATCGCTGAGAAATCCCCCCCAAAAGGAGGGGGGGGTGCACTGCTCTTTTTTTGTCTCAAAATGCACAGCTACTCTGATACCAGGGCTTTTCCCAGTCTGTTGCAAACTTGAAAATGGGCCTATGTTATTGGACAAATGTTGCTAAAATTTGTGCATCTTTCAAGTGGTTTTAAAAAGCCTGGTAAAAGAAGGCCTTCTTTTTGAGTGGAATGTGCTTTCCTCATAAAACCATGTGGTGCACTTGGTTTGATGCAAAAACATGACATTTCATCAACATTACAAAGGAGAAAATGTTTTAAGGGAAAATGTGAAATGGCAAAAACTTGTGTGCAAAATTCTACAAAAGTTATGCTGCTTTGGGAGCAAGGGCTGCAGTGCTCTGTCAGATGTCTGCCTTGGTAAAGCTTTTCCCCAGTTTCCTTGGTAAGTGAAGGGTGTGGAGTTATTCCCTTACAGACTATTGTTAGCATACATAGCCATGCATTTCCAAATCTGCTGTTGGGTTTGTGTGCACATGTGCAGTAGCTGATCTTTTTTCAAGATAAGCAGTGTCATGTATCTTTATCCAAGAGTATAATCTAACCTTTAATGGTAACTAATGTAGGGTATGTCTACACTAGCCCCCTAGTTCGAACTAGGGAGGCTAATGTAGGCATTCGAAGTTGCAAACTAAGGACTTAGTTTGAGTTAACTGTTACACCTCGTGGAACACAGGACTTAGTTCGAGTTAACGTTTGACTGCCGCGTGTAGCCGCGGGCAGTTAGTTCGGACTAGGGGGATTTAAAAATGGCGCCCGGACGGGAAGATGCAAATAAAGCCCGGATATTTAAATCCCTGGCTTCATTTGCAACTTCGAATGCCTACATTAGCTTCCCTAGTTCGAACTAGGGGGCTAGTGTAGACATACCCGTACAGCCTAGTTCTACTTGGTGCTGAGCACCTTTAGCTTTCATTTAAGTCACTGGGTGACGAAAGCATTCAGTACGTTGCAGGATTTGGCCTTTCAGCTGCACCGCTGCCCCAGGGATGGAGATTGTGCCCACATTAGGAAGGCAGGATGAGTGACCCTCCAAAAGTAGGGAGGTGGGGTGAGTTGTGGAGTTGCCTAGGGGATATGGCATTCACCTCAGGAGAGCTCAGGGTGGTGGGTTCAAGGAACACTGATGCTGGGAATGAGAGGCACATTTCACCTGGCCCCAAGCTGCTGTGGTGAGAGAGGGCTGGGGTAGTCCTTCCTCCCTGGGAAAGCCTCCATACTGAATCCCTCATACCCATCCCAGAGCAATAGTTTAAATGAATCATGCCTAGTGTCTGTTTTTTGTGTTCTACTTTGAACTTAATGTGCTAGCATTGATGTCTGGTTGCTGCTTCTTCCAGGTGCGATGATTACTTTTACATCAAGCACCGAGGAGAGCGAAGAGGGATCGGGGGCATATTCTTTGATGATCTGGATTCTCCCTCAAAAGAAGAAGTGTTTCAGTTTGTGCAGAGCTGTGCCAAAGCCATTGTGCCTTGCTACATTCCCATTGTGAAGAAACACTCCCGTGATGCTTTCACCCCAGAGGAAAAGTTATGGCAGCAGCTTCGTAGAGGGAGGTGAGTAATGCAGGAACAAAATGTCTCCCAGTGGAGTTGGACGAGAAGTGAGATTGGATTCTCTCTATCACGACACACAGAAAACTTGTATGTGTTTGGCAAGGCTTCTGAGAATTCTTCTGTAACATTCCCACATTGTGACTCTTCAAGGATTCAAAGTTATAAATAGACCCTGAAAGCCCTATGTGAGTTGGTACCAACTTTTTAAAGGTGTTCAGGATGGCTCCATTTTAGAAGTAGGATCCTATGCTCCTCTTTCCAGTACAAATTAAACTCTTGTAGTGAATAATATTTTTTTTTTGTACCATAAGAAAGTTTCTTCTGTATATTCTGAAAACCTTGGAACTCAGTCTTGAGCACTGACAATGACTCTCATTAGTAGAGCATGAATTTTTAAGCTTGGGGAAACTGACTGGTACAATGCTTGTATTTTAGTGTTCTGTAATAAGGTGAATGTGGGCATGATGGCAAAAAATACAGACTAGGAAAAATGAGGGTCTCCAGTTCCTGCGTTTCTTAAAAGCAATAAAGTGCTTTATGGAGAACTTTGCTTTTTAATGTCTCTTTTTTTTAGAGGATGCCCATCTTTATTGTAGTGAAATTTAAGTTACGTCTACACTGGGAAGGTTGGTGACAAAAGTGCTGTTCACATGCAAAAGCTGCCAAAAGTGAAAACCGGTCAAAAAAGTTTTTCTGCTTCCCATTGTCAACATTTCGTGGCCACATTGCTAGCACCCTGTTGACAGACACAGCAAAGCAATGTGAGTAAACATCCCACAGTGCAGTGCTATGGGAAGGCAGAGCTGCTCTGTGAGCTCTCTGTGCTGAGGAATGTCAAAGTAGCACAGCAGTCTCTCCAGCCCTGCCTGCTGTTGTGTTTCTAGCAGAGCAGAACAGGAAGGTGCATTCCAATGCTTTGCTCTTTGTTTGTTCCCCAAAGGGAGCAGCTCTCTCAGCTGTCAGATACTTCCCCGAGCTTTGAAATGGCAGGGGTGCATGCCTGCAGGGTAGTAGAGATCACAAAACACTGAGCGCAGCCATCAGGGCATGCATTGTGGGATACTGGTGGAAGCCATGTCTCTCGACAAACAGCAAAGTCCACACCAGCTCTTTGTCAACAATAAAGAGAGGGGAAAAAACAAAAGTCTCTCACACGGGTGGAAGTTTTTTGTCACCAAAACTGGGTGTTTTTCCCAACAAAAGTCACATTGCCGTGTGAACGCTCTCACTGTTTTGTCACCAAAAAGCCTGTGTAAACAAGGCCTTAAAGAGTTTTGCCAGAGCAAGGTATTTTTCTCCACTTAAAAATTCTCTGTAGCATAAGAAATTTGAAAATCAGCTGAGAATCCCCAGTATAGTTCAGCTGCAATTTTATTATTAATTACCGTGGTGCTTCCTTCCACATAATAGCTGCTGCTTTTACTCCATTTCTACTCAAATCTTGTATTGCTATTTCTTATTGTCTGGTGCCCTCCCATTCTTCAAAGAAAGCAAGTGAACCAGTAAAAGAATATAGAAGTTGTCATAGAAAAGAATGATTGCATCTGAGTTCAGGTCTCTGTCCCATAGCCATTACTCACCTGAGCAACCCCACCTACTTTAATGGGACCACTCAAATGAGCTGGTCATTGCAGAATCAGGCTCCTAGAATAGTTGTGGCAAACTCCATAGCGTTGTGGGGAGATGGGCTTCCTTAGGTTGCAGTCAAGACCTTCCTAGACTGCTTAGTACTTTTGATCTCCCTGCACTCTTCCGCATGAAGATAAGGAGCCACTCTCCTTCCTGTCACTGCCTTAATCCTGTCTGGATGTTAAGATAGCCACTTCTGAATTGTAGGGGCTCTTTCCAGTGCAGTAAATGCTGGAGCAAGACCATGAAAGCAGAGGGGCTGCTGTTATGCCATGCAGGACCCTGTTCTCCCATTTGAGGGGCTGAGGCAAAGAGCAATCACAAAGACAGCTGAGCCAGAACAATGCTTCAGGTGCCCCAGTTCGCACGTTGGCCACCAGCTTATAGAATACTCCATGTACCTCAGCAAGCGTCTCTGAGCTTCAGCATTTAGTTGGGGATTGAGCTGTTTGTAATCGGTCTTGAATGCTTTCTGCTAAAATTTTATCTTAATTCCCTTCTTTTTTTAACTCGGTTACAAGGGAGTTGCATCCATTTTTGCACTAGCAGGTAGGCTTGCCAGATGCTTTCACCCCAAATCCCAAACATGGCAGAAAAAAAACCAACCAAAAATCAGGAGACGAAAGTTGTTGAGCAAAAAAACAAAAAACATGGGTTGTTTTGGTTTGTTTTTTTTACCGGACAGGGCCCAGAAAAAACAGACTGTCCAGTCAAAAACCGGACATCTGGCAACCCTACTAGCAGGTGCTACCTCATTCCTGTTTTTGGAGTGAAGTTCTTATCTTTTAAAAGTGAAAGCTACAGAGATGTATCTAGAGCCACCCTTGTGTCCGTGTCTGGAATTCTGAGTAGGGGTTTTAGCTCAGCAGCTCTGGCAGGACTGACTCAGCACAGTCTGAACAGAGGTCAGACAAATTTTGGCAGTAGGGGATGGCGGGGGAGGGGTGTTGGAAGACAGGTTTTACTGGACAAGGTTGCTTCCTTTTGCCAAATCCCGCTGCCTTATTCTCTGCCATGGTGCCACTGTTCTGGGATGCATGGCACTTTATAATCCCTGAAGCGGATTCTGTCCTATGCATCCTTGTGTAAGTGCTGGTACCTGTGGGCCTTTCTTAGAGGGAGACTGTTTACTCTGCCCTATTAGCTAGAGAGCAGGGGTACCACAGATCTTTATAGTAGTCAAAAGGAAGTTTAGTGGGATATGCTCCTTGCATGCTGGAAAGATCAGAGTTGTTATGGCATTTGGCCCCTTTGGACAGAGAAGTTGCCCAGAACATGATGGCTGTAAATTCATTAAGTAGCTATTTCATTAGAAAACCTTATCTGGAGATTTGCTAAAGATCTTGCTGCTTTCATTGTGTATTTTATTTAAGAGGTAAATATGGCTGCAGATTGCAACTGTGAAAAGTTTCCATTGAGAGTTTAGCCAGGCAGCATATTGCGTTTCCAATATTCTCTCAAATAGTTGCCCGAGAATGGAATAGATGTTTCACATTTAGTCAACAATGGATTCATTTTATTTGTTTGGAAGCCTCCCATTCTTGTGCGATGCAGGTGTATGCAGAGACAGGTCTTCACTTCCTGTTGTTGTTCTTGGGGGACAAGGCTGTCTATTCATTCCTGCACATAAGCTGGGGGGGACAGCTGGTCCAAACTGGTGCTATTTGTTCAGGTGTCTTTGGGGTCAAGGAGACTGAAGAAAAGCTGACTGTTGTTTAGGCATAAGCTTTTGTGGGCTGGTACCCGCTTTGGCTGATGCACAAAGTGGAAACTTCAGTTTGGCAGATATAGATACATGCGCAGAGATGGACGTGTTACGTTATTGTGCAGAGGACCAGTGCCAATGAGGTCAATTCAACCATCTCCACTTTGATTGAACTGACTTCCTTAACATGGGCCCTCAGCACAGTAGGAATGTAAATGGTTAACTAGCTAACCCATAGGGACTGGAGCAGCTCCCCTCCCACCGTGGGCAGGGGGCTGTTGCAGCCCCTCAGGGTCCACCACAGGCAGGGACTGCTCCAGCTGATGGGCCAGAGCAGTCCCTGTCTGTGGTGGGTACACTTGCATCCCCGCCCCAGGTTACACACTGGTTCCCTAGTAGTGGGACCAGCAGGGGCACCAGACCCACTCCCAGGGAGCTAGCTTCAGACCACACCCCTTGCCAGCCCCACTCCTGGGGAGGCTTCACTGCGGGTGCTGCAGTATAAAGCTTCAGTAATCTTTATACTGCTGAGCCTGCATTATGTGTGACCACTAGGATTTTTCACAGTTAGATTTTTAAACACCCTTTTTACATCCCTACCGCACAGGAATCTACTATACCCATCTTCGCATGTGTACACATACCCGCCAAACTGAAGTTTCCGCTTTGTGCATCTGACAAATGGAGTTTTGCCCACAAAACCTTATGCCCAAATACATTTGTTTCATTTTTAAGGTGCCACAGGACTCCTTGCTATTTTTGCTGAAACAGACTAATTTGGCTACCCTTCTGAAACTTGTCTATTGCTTGAAGCTTTCTGCTACTTGCAGACCTCAACTTATGTGATGGTAAATTTATTTTTCTGCTAACCCTTTGTGTCTATGTTATTCCTCCACAGGTATGTGGAGTTCAATCTTGTTTATGACAGAGGCACAAAGTTTGGCCTTGCAACACCAGGATCCAGGATCGAAAGCATTCTTATGTCTCTGCCACTGACTGCCAGGTAAGAGAATAGTTACACATTACTCAGATGCTACAACGCTGTTTCCTTTCCTGCTGTTCAGCCTTGACCAGGTAGTAGCAGCAGGAAATGTACCTGACTCATACCTGCAGACCATGGCTGTGTCTACACTACAAAGAAAAGTTGGAAAAAGATATGCAAATTGTGAACCTCAATTTGCCTTTTTCCGCTTTTCGTTCGGAAGATGCTTTTCCAAAATTTGGTGCATCTACATGGCATCAAATTTTGGAAAAACCTCCTCTTTCAGCACATCCCGTCTTTCTCGTACAACAAGGTTTACAGGGATGGCAAAAAAACGCATCCGCTTTTCTGAATTTTTTTTTCTGGGTATCCCAGAAAAGAGCTGCAGTGTAAACATAGCCGAAATATCACTCTCACTACCCAGTCCTATTGTTGCAATACCAGCACATTGTTGCAATGGGCTGGTTTTATGTGCTGAAGTATTTGGACATTGTTTCTCTTCACAAAATGACAAGTAAAGAAATTGCTAGTAAAAGAAAGAGAAAATGGAAAAGGCTAAATCCTGTCTGCTGCTTGGAATATCTGTAATTGTTTTCTCCACATTCACAATAAGGCCCAGCCATTCAAATCCAATGAGAACATAGCTTTGGGAGAGTGGTGGCTAGCCAGCCAGCCGGCCTGCCTCTAATAGCCATATTCTCTCTTTGTTTTGCACAGGTGGGAATACATGCACACACCGCCAGAGAATTCCAGAGAAGCTGAAATCCTAGAAGTCCTGCGCCATCCCAAAGACTGGGTGCACTGAATTAACAGCATGAGGGAGAGGCTTAACTATGAGCAAACAATAGGAGCTCTTACCAACCAGCTCCCTCAAACTGCCATTGTGTGGGTGTTCAATGTCTAGACTTATGTTCTTATCATGTGCCTTAAAAATGTTGTAAGCTTGTTATCCTTTGCATGTTAGTGAAGTGTTTCACTAGCTGCCACACCTTTTTCTGTCTAACGTTGCCTTAAGGGGACGTGAGAGATGTTAGTTGGACCAAATGATATGTTCGGTACTGTCTCAATTTGTCTAAACATACAATGGTATAAAACAGTGTGAAATGTTCCCCCAGGAACATAGTGCTTTCCAAGCCAAAGGGGAATTACACATCTTGCTGTTAGGAAATTCACAAGAAATTTTAACATTCTGAAAATAATGTTCTTATTTGTTTCATAGTTAAATGAATGCATCTGTTCTGGTGCATACAAAATCTCTTTTTTAATTCAGTTACAAATACTTTATATGAGTTACTTTTCACTACAGGACAGATTTTTAAAGGTACTTTGGTGCCTAACTCCCACTGGGTTTAGTAGGAGTTAAGCACCAAATTGGATTGGGTATCCAAATACTTTTTAAAATTTGCGCCTTGGTTCCTACAAATATACCAAACACATGTACTTCCATGGGAGGAGAAGGATTATAAAACAAGTTGAAAATGTACTGAAAGCAAGCAGGAAACTAAGAAATTTACATTAGCTCCATTATCTTTATTCACATCGACCAAGCAAGGCCCTATTAAGACAGACACATCTGTTTCATCTTGTGGGGGTCACAAAACCCCAAACCCACCACCACCTTCTTTTTTTTTCCTTTTGGGTGAGGTTTTTTTTTCTTTCCACTACCCTGTACACCAATCCCACCCCTGACACCAGTTATGACAAAGCTCCTATGAAAACTCAATGTGTCCTGTGTTTCCTGGTGGATTTTGCTTGCCTCAGAGACTCACAACAGTTCACAGTTTTAGGCACCACACCTAGGGCTTTAGTTTGCTGTTTGTTGAGCTCTTTTCATTATTGGCCTGCATACAGTAAAAACAGAGACTAAACTCCATAGTCCTTTTCCCCGAGTGGAAATGGGAAGGTGAGTGTTGGGAGGGGGGAACCCAGGCCCACCTTCTACTCCGGTTTCCAGCCCAGGGCCCTGTGATAGTAGCTGCCTGTATGAGTTCCTGATACCTACTATAAGACAGCTCCAAGACCCCTGGCATACTTCCTCACAGCTTCCCCAGCACCTTTCTTCTCTCTGGTTTGTCCTCCAAGGCTACGTCTACACTGGCAGCTTCTTGCGCAAGAACAACTGTTCCAGCCCAGGGCCCTGTGTAAGTTTCCACAAAAACTTGCCGGCTGTCTGCACTGCACAAGTGTTCTTCCAGAAGTAAATTTACAGTACAGCGTTGTAAAACAGGGCTTCTTCCGGAAGAGTTATTCCTTTCCCCACGAGGAATAAGCCCTCTTGCGCAAGAGCTATTCCAGAAGAGGCCAGTGTAGACAGGCAACATGAATTTCTTGCGCAAGAAGCCCCTATGGTTAAAATGGCCATCAGAGCTTTCTTGCGGAAGAAAGCGTCTACACTGCCATGGGTGCTTTTGCGCAAAAAAGCACATTTCTTGTGCAAAAGCACATGCCAGTATAAACACTCTCTTGTGGAAGAGTTTTTGCACAAGAACTCTTTCGCAAAAGAGTTCTTGCACAAGAAGCTGCCAGTGTAGACGTAACCCCTAGTGTTCAGTTGTTGTTGTTACGTTGCCTTTCCTCCTCCTCCTCCTCCTCCCCCCAGCAGCACTTTCCTCCATCCTCTCAGTAACCCATCTGACCAGCTGAAGGCAAAGCTTCTTTTATAACCAGCCTGAACTGGTTTTCTTAATTCCCCCCCCCCCCCCCCCCATGTGTCCTAATTAGCCTAGGCTGGTCTGACTCTGCAGGACTGGTCAATTGGCTCCAGGTGTTCCAATGCCCCTGATTGCCTCTACTGGTTCTAAACCAGCCCCACCCTTTTACTCTGGGAACAGAGATCTCCTCAGTCTGAGGCTTATAGATCTCCCCTCCACTGCTTTTTTTTTTTTTTAATAGCCTTCTGTTCTGACCCCATCACAGTATGTTTAAGTGAAGTGCTGATGCAGCGGAGGAAGAAATCCTTCATTTACTAGTTTTACACTAGACTTTATTTGCATGAATGAATTTCTGAGATAAGCGTCCTTCACAAACTGCTGACTCTGAGGCCTTTTGGGGAAGGCAGCAAAGATTGTAGAGCACACTTGCTCTAGGAGGGAAGGTGTGACCTGCTACACTGTACGCTCACAGAAGAATATCCAACATTGTTAAATATGAATGCCTAAAGTTAAACACTGAAATCCAGGAGGCATTTCACCCCTTGTCTTATATGGAATAGTACCTTACTCCTAGAGTAACTCTATGTGAGAGGGACTACTTGAAGAATAAGATACTCCTCAGTATGAATAAGTGACAGAATCTGTCCTCTTCCATGTCCCGCTATCTAAGGTGGCCTGGGTCCAAACAAAGCTATGCCTGTTTAACTAAAGGTCTCAGCTTAAACTAATTTAGTTTAACTGGTGTGACTTTCTAGAGCACTATTCTGTTTACTTCAAGCTGGCTTATAAAAGGTTAGTTTGCACCAACAGATTTAAATTAGGTATAAACAGATATGAATATCCACACAGAGACTTGCACTAGCTTAAAGGAATTAGTTTTTTTTAAAACCAGGTTTACTCCAATCGCCTTGCTAAGCATGGACAAATCCCAAGTGGACTGACTTTCAAAGGTACTTAGAATCTTTGAATATCTGGCCACTTTTCTTAGGTATCTTTAGAAACCCAAATCTGAAAAAATGTACCCTGTTTCTTTTAGCGGGATGCGGTTTGCAGCTTTCTTCTGTTTGCCATTTGACTTGTGAATAAAGTTACAAGAGCTGCAAATTTATTGGCATCTCTGGTTTCTTAGGAGGAAAGAGTAAAAATGATGGAAGTAGTTGTATCACAGGTACAGATTGGACCTCCCTTCTCTGGCACCCTCAGGACCTGACTGGTCCTGAATGAGGAATTTTTCTGGCCCAGGGGAGTCATTTCACCCTGCTGCTGGTCCCCCCCCACTGGCCCCATCCACCAGGCTTCCTGGTTCCCACCCTCCCCCACAGCCCAGCTGAGCCATACGTTAGCTCCTAGCTCCTCCCCAGCACAGCTGAGCCGTACGCCAGCTCCTGGTTCCCCACCCCCCTGTGTAGCACGCCGGAACTCTCTGATCCTGGAACATCTGTGGTCATGCTGGGACCACGGATGTTGCTGGACCAGAGAATCCTGGATTTTAGAGGTGCAACCTGTATTACTGAGTGTCCTAACCAATCTGTTCTAACCCTATTCACAAATAATGGACATGGTAAGCACAAGCAGTTCGCTGCATAACACTGCTAGCCCTTGCCATGTTATCATCCATCTTAGATTTGCTGCTTTTCTTTAAGCCCTGGCTCTCCAAGACAAGCGATTCCACAAGAAGCTCAGATTTTTGTGCTTCGAGCTAAAACCATGACCGTAAGGTAATTCTAAAGGTTAGAAATCGAAACATCAACCAAAAGACCCCAACCACTGTTCAGCACCTGACTCATATTTTTGGAGCACTTGGGTGTTGGCAATAAAGATATATAAGGGTTACCAACATACAGCTGATTTGATAAATGGAGGAAATTCTGATTTTTATAACAAGTGTTATGAGCAAATTACTCTCACCCAGAATGCCCATTGCAGTGCTCTCCCTGGTAGGGAATTGAACTGCAGTCTGCCATGTGACAGGCGGGGATACTCACCACTATACTAACAAGGAAAGGAGCACAGCCTCCTGCTTGTAACTCTTCTGCCAGAGCAGCTATCTACACTCTACCCGTCCCTGCGTCCGCCCCCTCCCCCACACACAGAGCACCAGCCACGCTGGGCAACACGACCACTTCTTCACTTTCACTTCCAAAAGACCTTGCCTGCACGCACCAATAGCCCTCTCCTTCTTCTCGCACGCTTGCTCTGCGGGGAAGGCCTTTCAGGGGCTACTCGGCTCCTCCCACGACCCCCGCTCACAGCCTTTCCCTCACCCACAGCCTCATCAGCACCTTCTTCCTCCTCTCCCACCCTTGCTTTCTGCCCTCCCGCTTCCTCACATCCCACGTTCCTCACACTCACGCCATCACACGCTCAGCCAGGGGAGCCCTTGCCGGTCCAAGCCCTTCCTCGGGGCCGCAGCTCCTCAGGCCCGCACAGCCTTCCCTTCCACGCCCGCTGGACGCCCAGTCCAAGCACAGCGCTTTCCGGGAGGGAAGGAGCTGCTCACGCACTCTGGCAACAGCCAGAAGGCCCCTTGCTCTCCTTCCCGAGGATCTACGCCACTCGCTGTCCCTTCCCACGCCCAAGACAGGGACAGCTGCTGGCTCCCTGTGCACACCGGCGCAAGCCGCACTCAAGATCCCTCGCCAAAAAAGCCCCTGCCGTGACTCGCAGTCGAAGTGAGGCTGCTGCTGCGGCCACGGCACAGAGTACTAACCACTATAGCATCACGGCCCCGGCACGGGAGCCCGCCCGGCAGCTGAGCGAGAGAGGCTCAGCTCTACGCTCACACAAAGGCCTCCTCCCTCACCCAGGACGGGGGAAGAGTTCGCAGGGCTTCCTCTGACGCTCCCCCTCAACATCATTCTCAAAGGAAAAAAGACCGGAGGCCGGCCCGCTGCCGTTCCGCTTTTCTCTCTCCCTCGCCGCCCCCTTCGGCTGGGCCGTTGTCCTCATGCCCTCGGCCAGAGCCTTTCCCTCTGCCACTGTGCAGCGTGCGCTTGACGGCCAGGTCTTGCGGCGAGCCTTTCCCGAGGGCAAGCCGGAGCCGGCGCCTTTGCAGGGTGCTTGTCTCTCTGAAGGTAAAAATCACCTGGCTGGGGCCGGAGTGCTGCTTGCCATACTGGGAGGAGAGGGCCCAGGCACCCTGCTGGCCAGCCATGCTGCATTGCTGTCTCTCTCCCTGCAAAAGGCTGGCAGTAGCACTTTCCGTCGTGGGGAATTGAGCCCCCGTCTCACGCATAAGAAGGGGGAACAGTCACCCTATACTAATGAGGAAAAGAGCAGGGGCATTTTTTCAATCTCCAGAGACACCAGCCTCACACCAAGGTAGTTACTACAGCTGTCTGTGACCTTCTGTTTGCTAATGACTGTGCATTGTTGGCTCACTCAGTGAAGGATGCAGATGAGCTTTTTGATTGCTTTGTTACTTCTGCTCACCACTTTAGACTCACAATAAACCTCAAGAAGATAGAGCTTATGCCTCAGTCTGTTTGGAAAGAACCTAGCACTCCAGCGATCACTGCTGCTGGTCCTGTCCTTAAGGCTGTTGACAAGTTCTGCTACCTGGGAAGTGTACTGTCTTCTAGCATAAATGTGGATCATGCCGTATCTGTTTGATTAGCCAAAGCCAGTGCTGTCTTTGGAAAATTGACCAAATGCCTATGGAATGAGCATGGTATCAAACTTGATACCAAATCAGCGGTTTATCAGGCAATTGTTCTGAATATCCTGCTGTATGGCTTGGAGTCATGGACAATATATCGTCACCATGTTTTGAAGCTCGACCACTTCCATATGCGTTATCTGAGGAAGATTGCCCACGTGAACTGGTGGGATAAAATTCCTAACACAGAGGTTCTTAAGCTGTGTGGTGTCATGGGCATGGAAGCAATGCTTATAAACAAAAAGTTTTGCTGGATTGGTCATGTTATGAGGATGGATGATACCTGGATAACAAAGATGGTCTTCTGCGGCCAGCTTGCTCATGGAAAGCGCTTTATCAGTGGTCCGTATAAGTTCTATAAAGACATCTTAAGGGCATATGGCATATCTGAAGTCATGTGGCATATCTCCCAATGATCTGGAACTCTAGTTCAGGACAGATTGTCCTGGCGGGAAACCAGTATACAAGCTCTTAATTGCTTTGAGAGTCGTAGAATCATAGAATCATAGAACCATAGAGCTGGAAGAGACCTCAGAAGGTCATCAAGTCCAGACCCTGCTCTAGGCAGGACCAATCCCAACTAAATCAACCCAGCCAGGACTTTGTCAAGCCGAGACTTAAAAATCTCTGGGGATGGAGACACCACTACTTCCCTAGGTAACCCATTCCAGTGCTTCACCACTCTCCTAGTGAAATAATTTTTCCTAATATCTAACATGGACCTCTCCCACCACAACTTAAGACCATTGCTCCTTGTTCTGCCATCTGTCACTAGTGAGAACAGCCTTTCTCCATCCTCTTTGGAACCTCCCTTCAGGAAGTTGAAGGCTGCTGTCAAATCCCCCTCACTCTTCGCTTCTGCAGACTAAACAGACCCAACTCCCTCAGCCTCTCTTTGTAGGTCATATACTCCAGCCCCCTAATCATTCTGGTTGCCCTTTGCTGGACTCTCTTCAATGTGTCCACATCCTTTTTGTTGTGGGGGGCCCAGAACTAGATACAATACTCCAGATGTGGCCTCACCAAAGTCGAATAAAGGGGAATAATCACATCTCTGGATCTGCTGGCAATGTTCCTCTTAATGCAACCTAATATGCCATTAGCCTTCTTGGCTACAAGGGCACACTGTTGACTCATATCCAGCTTCTCATCCACTGTAACCCCCAGGTCCTTTTCTGCAGAACTACTACTTAGCTGGTTGGTCCCCAGCCTGTAACAATGCTTGGGATTCTTCTGTCCCAAGTGCAGAACTGTGCACTTGTCCTTGTTGAACCTCATCAGATTTCTTGTGGCCCAATCCTCCAATTTGTCTAAGTCACTCTGGACCCTTTCTCTGTCCTCAAGCGTATCTACCTCTCCCCCTAGCTTAGTGTCATCTGCAAACTTGCTGAGGCTGCAATCCATCCCCTCATCCAGGTCATTAATAAAGATATTGAACAAAACCGGCCCTAGAACTGAACCTTGGGGCACTCCGCTAGAAACCGAACCACCATCCTGACATCGAGCTGTTGATTACTACCCGCTGGGCCCAGCCTTCTAGCCAGCTTTCTATCCATCTTACTGTCCATTTATCCAGTCCACATTCCCTTAACTTGCTGGCAAGAATATTGTGGGAGACTGTATCAAAAGCCTTGCTAACGTCAAGGTATATCACGTCCACTGACTTTCCCACGTCCACAGAGACAGTTACCTCATTATAGAAGCTAATCAGATTGGTCAGGCACGACTTGCCCTTTGTGAATCCATGCTGACTATTCCTGATCACTTTCCTCTCTTCCAAGTGCCTCAAAATGGATTCCTTAAGTATCCCGTCCATGATTTTTCCAGGAACCAAGGTAAAACTGACCGGCCTATAGTTCCCTGGATCGTCCTTCTTCCCTTTTTTGAAGATGGGCACTACATTTGCCTTTTTCCAATCATCCGGGATCTCTCCCGAGCTCCACGACTTTTCAAAGATAATGGCCAAAGGCTCCTCAATGACATTTGCCAACTCCCTCAGTACCCTTGGATGCATTAAGTCTGGACCCATGTATTTGTGTACATTTAGCTTTTCTAAATAGTTCCTAACCTGTTCTTTACCCACCAAGGGCTGTCCATCTTCATCCCATCTTGTGTCACTTAGCGCATTAGTCCAGGAGCAGACCTTGTCCGTGAATACAGAGGCAAAGAAAGCAATGCAGCATTACAGGAAAAGCATTGGATCTGAAAAAAAATGTACAATTGGCGGGTTTTATGTGACATATGTAATTGGCTCTGCAGATCAAGAATTGGTTTAGTCGCTCATCAACAGCGTCAAAGAGGATGAGATCCGTCGATCGATGGCTCAATATAAGAAGACACCTTGGCTATGTCTACACTGGCGGCTTCTTGTGCAAGAAGTCTTGCGCAAGAAAATGTCCACACTGCCATGTGCGAGCTGTGCTTTTGCGCAAGAGCGCCCATGGCAGTGTGGATGCTCTCTTGCGCAAGAAAGCTCTGATGGCCATTTTAGCCAAAGGGCTTTCTTGTGCAAGAAATCCCTGCCGAGCATCCACACTGCCCTCTTGCGCAAGAGCTCCTGCGCAAGAGGGCTTACACCTGTTAAAATAGAGTGTAGCTCTTGCGCAAGAAGCCCTCTCTTACCACGCCATACTGTAAATTTCCTTGCACAAGAGCAGGCGGGCAGTGTGGACGCTCTGCGGATTCTTTCGCAAGAACGGACTTCCTTGCACAAGAAGCCACGAGTGTAGACATAGCCCTTGAGTTTAGTGGACCCTTGCCATTGCTAGATTTGAAGGGGCCCTGGCTGCCTCAGGGAAGAAAAGGCAGAAGACCGGTAGTCTGGTTTTAGGAAACCTTTGCCATCTGTGGATTGTGTGCTTGTCAGGAGTTAGTGGTCCTCAGCCAGTAGTGGGATCAGATTGTTTTTGGCAATTTCATAGAGTAGACAGCCAGAAACATGCTAAAGGAGCTTATGGAAGAATAACTGATCAGGCCATTTTCAGAACACATCCTGAAAGTATTTTTAAATATAAAGGAAATTTTAAACATCTGTTAAAGTGAGCCTAGAAGGCTTTGTGGCTGACCCCTGCCCTCTGGACTCACCCCTACCTGCTCCAAAATGCTGTGGGAATTATTCTCTTGTGATTTGTATTGGCAGAGTTATTTCTTCCTTCAAAATCCTGTCCTCAAAAGGGTTGAGGAAGTTGCTTTCACGGAATGAAGGGAGGGGATGAAGCTGCCCCGTAATACCACTGGAACCAGAACCCTACAAAATGTTTCAGAGAAACTTCACCAGAGAGGGAAGGGTGCAGCTGGGAGTAGAACTGGGGAAACACATAGCACCACTTGGCCGGTTAGCTCAGTTGGTTAGAGCGTGGTGCTAATAACGCCAAGGTCGCGGGTTCGATCCCCGTACGGGCCACGGCTCCTTTTGTTCCCCCGGCAGGAGGCATTTCACTTTTCCATCCCTGGAGGCAGGGGACAGGCGCAAACAGCCAGGGGGAAGGGAAAGCACCAGCCAGAAAGTTGCTGGCTCAGCTGAGCGCTAATTACCCGCCGGCCCCGGGGAAACTGCGCAGCCCAGCGAGCCGGCGGGAAGGGAGGCGCTGGCGCGGCCGGGAGAGGGGGTGGCGCAGGCAGGCGCCCCGCGAGGAGCAGCGACCCTGCCTCTGCGCCCAGCAGCGCTTTGCTGCGCCGGCGGGAGCGCGCCCCCCCCCCGTTGCAGGGCCGGCCCGGCCCGGCAGGCAGGCGTGATCGCACCAAGGTGCCCGGAGCCTTTACGGAGGGTCCGTTTGGTTCCCTGCGCTTTGCGCCTCCCCCACCAGGGACTGAAAACGCAAATGCCCCGACCGGAGCAAAAGGAGCCGTGGCCCGTACGGGGATCGAACCCGCGACCTTGGCGTTATTAGCACCACGCTCTAACCAACTGAGCTAACCGGCCTGTGCCAGAGCCTGCTTCACGTTTTAACTCAGGGGCGCAGACCCGCCCCGGCGTCACTGCCCCCGCACGCGGTGAAGGCGGCTCCCCGATTGGCTGAGGCTCTTCCCGGCACCTGCCAACAGCCGCACGTGCCGAGGGGAGCCGCTGACGCGGGCAAAGCAGCGGCAGACGGAGGCAACCCCAAGCGGCGGGCTGGGGACTCCCCCTGGGCGGGGCAGGGTTGGCGGGGCCCGGGGCTGCCGCAAGGAGGCCGCTCCGCCAGTTCCGGCAGCCGCACCACGACCCCCGCAGCCACTGGGGCCGCCCCCCGTCCCCGAACCGCCTTTGTCTGGGATCCCCCTCGCCCCGCCCCGCCCACAATCCACCGCCAGCCTCCCGACACACATCAGCGTTCGCTAACTGCGCAGGCGCCGATTTTCCCGCCACAAAATGGGCGGAACCAAAAAAGCGGAGGGGACCAGCGCCTTCCCCCCCCCCCAACCACCGCCCAGGCACATGGTATCGCCCAGTCCTGAGGGTATAAAAAGGCCGCTTTTGGCCACGCCCTCTTCACACCTCCACGCACACGCCCCGTCGCTGCGCGTCTCGCCGGCCGGGGGGAGCGTTTCTCCAGCGGGCTCGTGCAGCGGCGGCGCGTTGCCAGAAGACGCCTCGGAGCTTCCTCCCGGGCGCGGTGAGTGTCCGGAGCCGCCGGCGACCGGTCCCCCCGCGGCAGCGCCCGAGCGCCCCGAGCCCGGACTCGCCCCGCGCCCGCCGGCAGCAGCGCGCCAGGGACGCCCGGCGCCAGGGGCAGCTCCGCTCCGGCCGCCGCGTTTCCCTCCCCCCGGCCCCGGCCCCGCGCTCAGGGTCGGACCGGCCCGCCGGGAAACCGCCCTTCAAACTCCCCGGCCCCGCGCGCGAGAGGAGCCGCCCCACAGGTGGGAGGGGCCCCGCGAAACCCCCATCGGCCCCTGCGGTGCCCTGCGCGGGCTGCGGTGGGTATCGCTGGGTCTGTCTGGTGACGTCCTTCACTGGCGCTGGTTACGGGGCCGCTTTGCCCACGTGCGTAGCAGTTTGAATTGTGCCTAACGGGAGTGCCTCGTGACAGGCCCCCTTGAAGGGGCGGCAGGATGGGCGGCGAGGCTTTGAGCTGGGCCTCCTTCCCGGAGCCGCTCTCCTTCCTCCACTGCCGGGCAGAGGGGAAACTGAGGGAGACTCTAATGGGGGCGCTTCCTTGGTAAGCTCTCCGGACCTGGCTAAGTGGTGCCTTCGGGACAGGAAGGGGCGCCGGTGTAGAGATAGGTGGGGTAAGGGTGCAGGAGTCTGCGTGTCTGACTTCCCATTGATTGCCCTCGTTCCACAAAGTCGCTGTACAAATAGCTTCCTTCCCCCATAACCCGACCTGGTCTGTTCGGATGCGTGCCCTGGTATGACGCTGTCCCATTGGTCGTCCTCCTTCCACCAAGGTTCTGTGGTGCCTGCTGTGTCGGTAGCCTCCTTCGATACGAGGCGCTCTGGTTCACCCACTTAATATGTAGAGGTCTAGCGTTTGTCCAGAAGCCCTTGCAAAATGTCACGCTTCATCTGTCTGCCGTTTCCAGACGTGTTAGACCCTTTTTTGTGTGATTGTTTCTCATCTGCTCTCACCCAGCCTCTTCCTTAATGGAGATGTCTCTGTCTGATGTAGGTGCCCCTCCGCACCCGTCGGCTTTCCTTGAGCCTCTAGTTTTAAAAACTGCTCTCTGCCCTTTTTAATGCTAAGTGCTGGCAGTCGGGTTCCCTTTTTGGTTTAGGTGGAGCCCATCCTTCCCGTACAGGCTCCCCCTTCCTCTAAAGTTCCCCCAGTTCCTTTCACAGCTTAAATCCCTCCTCTCTGGTCCATCGTCTCCTCCGTGCATTAAGACTCTGAAGGGGCCGCCTGCCTACCTGGCCCTGCGCGTGGAGCTGGAAGCATTTCGGAGTTAGCCTGGGCAATGTCCAAGAGGCGCTCTCAGGTAAGTGTGGCTTTGTGGGGGGGAGGTGGTGTTGGGGTGAGGGGGCTGTGCTGTGGGCTGGTGGGGTGAGTATCCGTGTGTGTGTCTGAGGATTTGTCTGACTGGTGCTAGTTGCGGGGACTGAGACCATGTGTTTGGCTGTCGAGAGTGCTTTGATGCAGGTGGGGGCCTTCAGCGGCTGACAGGGTTGGAGGCAGGGCGCTTGGAGCCAGCAGCCTTATCCCAGAGGCAGCCAGAGGGAACTGAGTGAGCAGCCAACAGGGGAGTTGCCCTGGGAAATGTCCAAGTGGAGCTCGGGTAAGCGTGGCTTTTGGGGGGCTGTGTTAAGATCGTAAGAACGGCCATAGGTCCTTCTAGCCCAGTCTCCTATCTTCTGACAGTGGCCGGTGCCAGATGCCCCAGAGGGAGCCAACAGATGGGAATGGAGCAATCCCTCTCCTGTCGTCCGTTTCCAGGCTCTGACTGACGAACCAGAGGCTAGGGATGCCGCTGAGGGACCTGACCCTCTGTGAATGTATCTAGTTCTGTTTTTGAACCCTGGTCGTCTCAACCTCCTGTGGCAAGGAGTTCCACAGGTTGAGTGCATGCTGCATGAAGGAGAAACTTCCTTTTTGTGTTAAACCTGCTACCTATTAATTTCATTTGGTGACCCTTAGTTCTTAAGGGAACAAGTAAATAACTTTTTTCCGTGTTCACCTTTTCCACCCCAGTCATGATTTTATAGACCTCTATCATGTTGCCCCTGAGGCTCCTCTTTTTCTAAGCTTGAAAAGTCCCAGTCTTTTTAATCTCTCTTCCTAGGGGACCCGCTCCAAACCCCTCCTCGTTTCTGCTACCCTTTTCTGAAGCTCTTCCAAAGCCAGTTAATCTCTTTGGCGCGGAGGCGACGCCGTGTGCAAGATGTGGACGTACCGTGGCTTTATAGAGAGGCGATGAGAGATTCTCTGTCGTTTTCTCCTCCTCTGTCCCATTTTTAAAGGATTCCTGATGTTATGCGCGCTTTTTTGGCTGCTGCTGCATGTTGAGTGGATGTTTTCAGGGAACACTCCCCAATGACTCTAAGATCTCTCTCTCTCTCCCTCCTGAGTGGTTAGAGCTTAAATTAGTCCCCATTGTTTTGTATGTAGAGTCGGGGATGATCTTTTTCCCCCTCATCAACATCGTTAACTTTCATTTGCCATTTTGTTGCCCACTGACTTAGTTTTGTGAGATCTCTTGGAAGCTCTTCATGGTCTGCTTTGTTCTTAACTATTTCGAGCATCACCTGCAAATATTGCCACCTGACGGTTTCCCCTTTTCTCCAGATGATTTATAAATAGGATGGGTCCCAGTACAGACCCTTGAGGGTGGCCCCTCTTTCCGTTCTGAAAACTGACCATTTATTCCTACCCTTAGTTTCCTGTCTTTTTTTCTAACCAGTTATCAGTCAGTCCATGGGAGGACCTTCCCTCTTCTCCCTTGACGACGTACTTGACGTGAGAGCCTTTGGTGAGGGAGCTTGTCAAAGGCTTTCTGGAAATCTTAAGTACACTAGAGCCACTGGCTCCCCCTTGGCCGCATGTCTGTTGTCCCCCCGTCAAAGAATTCTCTAGTAGTAATACGTGACTTCCCTTTACGGAAGCCATGTTGGCTTCCCCCCCACTCCCACCCCCACCCAACAAATTATGTTCGTCTGTGTGTCGGACAATTTTATGCTTGACCATAGTTCCAAGTAACTTGCCTGGTGCTGCCCTTAGACTTACCGGTCTGTAATTGCCAGGATGGCCTCGAGAGCCCTTTTAAAAATCTTGGCGTCCCGTTAGCTGTCTTTCCGGTCATTAGCTAGGGAAGCTTGATTTAAAGGCTAGGTTACAAAGCCCAGTTAATTGTTGCACAGTTTCGCATCTGACTTTTCAGAACTCTTGGGTGGTGAGTGGCATCCGGTCCCGCTGACTTGTTACTGTGAAGTTTTCTCGCTTTGCTCCCATGCCGCCTCCCAGTGACACCTCGGTCTGGGACAATTCCTCAGCTTTGTCAGCTACAAAGAATTGCTCAGGTTTGGGAATCTCCCTAATGCCATCGTCAGCTGTGAAACTCAGGAGATGGGCAAAAGGAAAGCAGGCTATTCCCCTCCTCCCCCAAAGCAGGACTGAAATGTCATACCTGCTTGAGTTTTAGACCTTTCATTTCTGGGCTTGTAACTAGTACACTTTAATACCTGAGAGAAAGAAAGGATAAAAGATGCTGAAGATAGAGAAGGGTTGGTGGGCGGGCAGAAGAGAACTGCAGTGTGATTGATGTAAGGTAACCTCTTGCAAATTTAACTAGCATCCAGAAGTTAACGTAGTTCATAGAATCCTAGAACTGGAAAGGATCTCAAAAGGTCAAGTCCAGTCCCCTGCCCTCACAGCAGGACCAACCACTGTCTAGATCATCCCTGACAGTTAGGAAGTTTAACCTCCCTTAAGTATCTCCAGAGATGGAGCGCTCTGAGGCAATTTATTCCAGTGTTTTACCGCCCTCACAGGAAGTTTTTCCTGATGTCCAATCTAAATACCCGTTGCTGCAATGTAAGCCTGTCAGAACAATTTCTCTCCCTCTTCCTTGTAACACCCTTCTAGATACTTGAAAACTGCTATCTTGTGCTCTGTCTTCTTATTTAAACTAAACAAGCCCAATTCTTTCAGTCATCCCTCATAGCTCATGTTTCTACACCTTTAATAATTTTTCTTCTCTGGACCTTCTCCAATTTCTCCATCTTGCTTGAAATGTGGTGCCCAGGACTGGACACAATAATCCAACTGAGGCCTAATCAGCACAGAGTAGAGCAGAAGAATGACTTCTCTTGTCTTGCTCTCAACACTCCTGTTAATGCATCACAGAATCCTGTTTGCTTTTTCTTCAACAGTGTCATACTATTAACTCATGTTTAACTTTGTTGTCCACTGAGCCTCCTAGATCGCTTTCTGCAGTACTCCTTCCTAGACAGTTACTTCCTTTTCTGTATGTGTGGAACAGATTGTTCCTTCCTAAGTGGAGTACTTTGCATTTGTTCTTATTAAACTTCATCCTGTTTACCTCAGACCATTTCTCCAGTTTGTCCAGATCATTTTGAATTATACTATCCTCCAAAGCACTTGCAACCCCTGCCAGCTTGGTATCATCTGCAAATTTAATAATCAAACTCTCTGCCATAATCTAAATCATTGATGTTATTGAACAGAATGGTCCCACCTCTGCAGAACCCCACTTGTTATGCCCTTCCAGCATAACCATTAATTACTACTCTGAGAACTGTTACCCAACCAGTTATGCACCCACCTTATAGTAGCCCCATGTAGGTTGTATTTCCCTGATTTATTGATAAGGTCATGGAAGACTGTTAAATGCCTTACTAAAGTCTAGGTATACTATGTCCACCACTTCTCCCTTATCCACAAGGCTTGATATGTTGTCAAAGAAAGCTATCAGATGGGTTGGACACGATTTATTTTTTTACAAATCCATGCTGGTTGTTCCATATCGCTGTCTTATCTTCCAAATGTTTGCAGATGAATTCCTTCATTACTTGCTCCTCTGTCTTCCCTGGTACAAAGTTAAACTTGGTCTGTAGTCTCCTGGGTTATTTCCCTTTTTATAGATGGGCATTATATTTGCCCTTTTTCAGTCTTCTGGACTCTTCAGACTTCCATGATTTTTCAAAGATAGCTAAAGGCTCATACCTCTTCTATCAGCTCCTTGAGTATTCTAGGATGCATTTGATCAGGCCCTGGTGTCTTGAAGACATCTAACTTTTCTAAGTAATTTTTAACTTGTTTTTTATTTTAATATTTAAACCTACCCCATTTCCACTAGCATTCCCTATGTTAGGCATCCATCACCATCAGTCATCTTGGCAGGGGTACTTAATGACTTTTGGTTTTCACCATTTCCAAGTTTCCTATTGTTTCTGTCTTCACTAAGCAATTGGCTTATATTCATCGTTTTTAATTTGATTGTCTCCACTTTTTATGTGACTCTTGTTTGGTTTTTTCTTTTAGATCATATAAAATCTCCTGGTTGATCCAAGGTGGTCTCCTGCTACTCTTTCTATCTTTCCTACCTGTGGAATAGTTTGCTTCTGGGCCCTTAGTAATGTCCCTTTTATAAACTGCCAACTCTCTTCACTTGTTTGTTCTTAATCTTGCTTCCTATGGACCTTGCCTACCAGCTCTCTTGAGTTTACTAAAATCTGCCTTCTCCTTAAATCTGTTGTCTTTATTTTGCTGTTCTCCCTTCCACCATTCCCAAGCTGGCTTCCACTTTCAAACTGTCAGCCTCCCTATTTGTTCAAATCAAATCTAGAATAGCTTCCCCCACAATACCTTTCTCAGCCTTCTGAAGTAAATTGTCTGCAATGCAATCCAAGAACTTATTGGCTAATCTGTGCTGTTAGTTTCCCAATAGATGTCTGGATAGTTGAAATCCCCCATCACCACCAAATCCTATGCTTTGCATGATTTTGTTGATTGGAAAAAAAGCCTTATCCACCTCTCTGCCTGGGTAGGTTGTTTGTAGTAAACCCCTAACATGACATCACCCTTGTTTTTACCCCTTTTAACCTAACCCAGAGACTCGCAAGCCGTCTCCTATGTCCATTTCCACCTACATCCAAGTGTATAAATTTTTAATATGCAAGGCAATACCCCCTCCCTTTTTTCCTGCCTAATGTTCCTGAGCAAGCTGTACCCTGCTATACCAATATTCCACTTGTGTGTATTTTCCCACCAAGTCTGTGCTACCAACTATATCATAGTTGTTGATTTATTAGCACTTCAAGTTCTTCCTGCTTATTCCCCATACTTTTTGCGTTGGTATATTGGCATCTAAGATACTGATCTGATTTTTGCATCCCAGTTCTGCTTTCTTTCCTTTCTCTGCTATTACAGCCCTTGCTCCTTCCCATTTCTGAGCCATCTCCCAGGTCTCAATGTCTTCCACTTACCTGTGGGCTTTGGTCATCTGCCAGAAAGCCTCTTAAGTAAAGTAAATTGTCATGGAATAAGAGGGCAGGTCCTCCCATAGATTTTTAGCTGGTTAAAAGACAGTTAACAAAGGGTAGGTCTGAATGGTCAGTTTTCAGAATGGAGAGGTCTCTCCTCTTTCCTCCTGCCACCGTCAAGGGTCTATGCTAGGATGGATCCTATTCAACCTCTTTATAAATGATCCGGAGAAAGAGGTAAAAAATGAGGTTGGAAAACTTGCAGGTGATACTAAACTGCTTTGATATTTAAGAACAAAGCAGAATGTGAAGCACTTCAAATAGATCTCACAAAACTAAGTAGTTGGGCAACACAAATGAAAGTTCATGTTGATAAATGTAATGTACATTGGAAAAATAATCTCAACTATGTATCCAATACAATGGGGACTAATTGAGCTATAACCACGCAAGAGGGATCTTGGCATCATTGTGGAGAGTTCTCTGAAAATATCCATTCAATGTGCAACAGTCAAAGCTCGCAGAATGTAAGGAATCATTAAAGGGATAGAGAAGACAGAACATCTTATTGCCCCTCTATAAAACTGTGGTATGCCCCCATCTCGAATAGTGTGTTTCAGGCCATGTCTAGACTACAGGGTCCAGAATCAAGGAAAAACTCCACCACGTCCAGGGAACGCGTCTGCTCTTCTGCTTTCTTTTGTGGAAGAACAGACATGCTCTTTTGGAAGCCCTCTCTTCCTCCAATGAGGAAGAAGGGCTCTTACAAAAGATGGGTTTGTTCCGAAATTGGGTCCCAATTTTGGAAAAGCCTCTTCTGAAAACGGTAGGAAAAGGGTGTGCAATTTCCATACCTTTTTCCAATAAAGCCCTGTAGTATAGACATATCCCAGATATGGTCATCTCATCTCAAAGATATATTGGCATTGGAAAAGGTTCAGAAAAAGGACAAAAATGATTAGGGGTTTGGAATAGGTCCCATATGAAGAGAGATTAAAAAGATTCTTTTATCACCTTAGAAAAGGAGACTGGGGGGAGGAAGGATATGATAGAAGTCTTTTAAAACAAGAATGGGGTGGAAAGTAAGTAAATTTTTCCTTATTCGTTCCCATAAGAACTAGGGTCATCAAATGAAACTAATAGGTAGCAGGTTTAAAACACAAGGAAGTTGTTCCTTCACACAACTGTCGGTCTGTGGAACTCCTTGCCAGAGGAGATTGTGAAGACCAGGACTTTAATGGGGTTCAGAAAAGATCTAGGTAAATTAATGGCTATTATCCAGGATAGGCAGGAGTGGCATTCATAGCCTCTGTTAGTCGGTGACTGGAGAGGGATTGCTTGATTACCTGTTCTGTTCACTCCCTCTGTGGCATCTGGCATTGGCCACTGTAAGAACACAAGATGCTGGACTAGATGAACCTTTGGTCTGAGCAGTATGGCTGTTTTCAGTCATTAAACCTATAGCAAATACTAACCAAAAAGATTAAGCACCATTGTAGTGAAAATTAGTTCAGCTTGATGTTTTCCTGTTTCAAAATACTCCTGCACACTAACACTCAGGAACACAGCCCTACTCATACCAAAAATTAAAATGTTAAACCCTTGTGAAAGTTGATAGTAGTACTTCCCTTGCCAAATTATTTAACTATCTGAAGAAATGTTGTGTTTTAATTGGGATGTTAAAAGGTGACGGATGGAGGGGGAGTTAACATGTAACTGAATTTTTCAGCAGTTACACACATGTCAGGAGCAGTTGGTATGTGTGGGGAACCTGCTTTTAAGCCAGCTACCTGCACACACCAGCTCTCCCTCCTCCTCTCCCCACTGTGCTGCTGCCTCTGATCCAGAGGCGGCAGCAGATGGGGGTGGGGGCTTGCATATAACTCAAGGTTCTGTACACTATCGTGGCCCTAGTTTACAACACATTTTAAACATCCAGAATATCCCCCTGCACAAACTTGATGATAGTCAAGAGTAACCGCTGCAACTACTTGTCAATATTTAGTGCTAAGCCAACCACTTACAATATTGTGGCATTCTAATTCATTTAAAAATACCTGACACATTTAATAAAGTTAACAGTGAACATGTGCATTGTTTTTCCAAAACTTTCCTAATCAATGTTACATGAAGAATAAAAGTTATCAAAGCTATGTAATCATGCAAAATATTAGACTACTTCTTCATCAATAGGTAGCCAAGTTATTCTGCATATAGAAATGATTAGGCAAAATTTTAAAGTATAACATGAGAACCAATTGTTGAACTTATCTATAAAGTTACAGCCATAATTTGTGTTCTGGATGATACTTTCTACATGCTGCATATAAACTCCATCTATCTGTTTACATAGTCTATATGCAACAATTTGAGAGAAGTAAAACTTTTTCCTTCCCCCAACAAATGGAAACAACCATTTTCACTAGTTTACCAAGGTCTATTCTGTTAATCATATGGGCTTTGAAGTTATTTACACAAACCTAATTCACAAATACCACAGTAACTTATTCCTGCAAAAAAGTAACCTAATTTACCTCTTCATTAGGATGGATAGTCATAAGTGAAAATGCAATCATGCATAAAATGCATGTTTAGATAAGAAATTCACTAAACTTCTAGGGAGTGATACCCAATCCCACAAAATGTATTGGCTAAAGGAAACACATTAGCTAGATTTTATTTTTTTTGCCTCCATCCCCCCAAAAACCACTACGGGCCACAGCTACATTTTCCATCTTACTTTTCCCATAAAATAATTAAGATGTAGAACTAGATGGCAATATTTCCAGGTGTTTCCTTTCTGGAGACAGAGAATTGGTCCTTTAAGTATAAATATAACTTGTTTCCTTCCTGTCAGTATCATTTAATATTTCCAAATTGAAGAGGTACTATTTTTTCCAATTTCTTTGGCATTTAAGACAAATCAATACTTTCAAGATAATCACTTGCACCATGCAGAAATGGCTCATTTTGTTTAGTGTCTGAATCTGTCTCCAGTTAATCTGGGCAACCAATACTGACGGATGTTGGTCTTTTTATGGTTGAGGGTTTTTCTTTTTTTACAAGTTCAGAAGTTTGGTGATCTGGGCATCAGTATCATGTGTCTCCATTTCCTCTTACCACAATAGTTCCTGCTACAATATCATAAGCTGTTCTGTTAAAAACAGAGCAGTGTAATGAATGCAGGAAAAAAGGAAGCAATAGAAAAATTCTTGATGAAAGCTTGTATTGTAGGCCTAGAATAAGAAGGAAATCAGTTCAATTTTCAGTCCCTGCCCACAATAGTTTTGCCACTAATTAATGGTACTTCAAATTAATGCAGCAAAGTGAATCATGTGGATTTAAAAATCAAGTATTTCCAAGTGAAAAGCTAAAATATGCCTTTAAGTGACTAAACCCGTATTTGATTTTTGGTCACCGCAACAGATCAGCCCGGATTTTATCTGATAATCAGTATCACTAACTAGACTTTAAAACCAGAAAGGACCGCTGTGATCTTCTAGTCTACTCTGACTTCCTGCACACTGCAGCCTTCAGAATCTTGCCCACCCATCCTGCAACAGACCCATCTCTCAGAAGGAATACGTCCCCTCAATTCTTTGGTGGAAAGAGGCAGACCGCTCATTACCAAGTATGTACTGATAGATTTCTCATTCAACATGATAGTTTTAATAAAACAAATTTACAAAAGACTTGTAAAGTAATCTTATTTTAAATTATGTAATTACAGTAATATTAATTTGTTAGAGGTAATAGAATACTTAGCAATACCCTCTTCCAATGTTAGCATAACCGCCTACCACGAGATTTAGTGCCATAACTACATAGGTATCATTTGTCACAACTCAATCCAAGCAGAAACTGCCCTGGGATTGCCCCACCTGCTCCCTAAATTAAGAATCTGCGCAAGAAATCAACGATTTTATTTCTGCGCTCCATCACTGTTGGTTGCTCATAATGTTATATAGCGTGTCAGATCTGTGACATTTGGATTGCTTTTATTTATAGAAGTCTTAGTCTTAATACATTGAATAATTTACATTCTCATACATAAAGTTTAGTTTTAGAGGATAGTTTTAAATTTAGTTTAGCCTGGGTAATTACCTGTGTGTTCAGTAAATTGTCAAGAGTAAAGCAAAAGGAACCAGTCCTGGAAAAAAAAGTGGCACAGATGTTCCAACAGAATGTAACATCGAACAACAAGTTTTGCAAGGAAATATTCTTGAAATATGATTAAGAGAACTTTCATAGTTTGGTTCTAACAGACCGAGAAGGGTTGTATTGTGATACATTTATAGTAGCCTCCAAAATGCCAATATTTTAAAATATGGGCTTGTGAAAAGAGATGACTAACTGCAGCTAGCTTTGACATCCATAAAATTGAAGGAAGAGGCCCATCCTGGCCTATCTGGTCTTAGCCATGGTTGAGGGAAGACCAAGAAATGTGTAACCCCAAAATTAGTTCTTAGGGGAAGAAAGCAATTGACAATGAAATCACTTGTTACATTGTGTAAATAACCCATGTTTGCTAAAGAGTTGTCATTCCTCTGATTACACTGGTGCCACTGAGGATGAGAGGGGTGTTCAGGGGGGCTTTCAGTCACTGAACAAACACTCGTTTGCTACTGTATCTGTGTATTGATTGCTAGTTTAAATTTTTAGAACAAGTGTATAATTGGCCCTTTACATTTAATACAATTTATGGTTAAGTACATTTCTAGTAATATTCTGCAATAATACCAAATAATACCAACTGCATGTGTCAGACTCCAGTGAGTACATTAGAGTAGAATGCTTAACCAGTTCATCAGTTTTCAAATTTGTTGGTTCTGGAACATGTGCCCTAGCTAACCAGTTGATCAGTTAGTATTTAATATTCAGGGCTAGTTCCTTCATAGAAGTAGGCTAAATCTGTACATAAGAGCCACTATCATCGTTTCCTGCAAGTCTTCCATAGATGTCTTCATCTTTTCTATAATATGTATTAGAAATGTCCCTCTATGAAAGATTTGTTGACCCAGTCTCATAGCCTGAGTCTACACTACAAACTGATGTTGACCTCACTTATTTGGGTATATAGCTGCTCTGTTAGATCATGTGTGTGCACGCACTTGGCTCTTTGGGGCAGCAGTGTGTCTCCTTCCCAAGAGTGCTTGTATGTCTGGTACTGGCAGTGCTGGCCATTGTGTTGGAGGCTCCCTGCAGCAGTCAACACAAGCTGACCTGCAGAGAAGCTGACTCTGCATTAACCTAATTGTATTGCCCCCAGCTATGCTGTTATGTTACTAAAGTGATAGAGAAGCATGGTGGTGGAAGACATAAGTGAAAGCATTTCCACAGTAGGTCATCTTAAGGCTGCATACAACCTAGATGTGCAGTATGAATGAGGCCACAGGTTTTAAGGCCAAAAGAGACCATCAAGATCAGAGTCTGACCTGCAAATTGTAGGCCACAAACTCACCTATCCATTCCTGTACTAGACCTAAAACTGAGTTACTGAAGTCCTCAATCATGTTTAAGATGTCAAGTTACAGACAGTCCACCATTTACTCATGTAAACCTGGAAGTGACCCATGCCTGATGCTGCAGGAGAAGGGGAAAACCCCCCAGAGTCTCTGCTAATTTTACCCAAGGGAAAATTCCTTCCTAGTTCCAAATATGGTTGTCAACTGGACCCCGAATATGCCAGGAGAGCCCACACAGTCAGACACCTAGATAAAAAGGCACTGCAGTAACTCAAAGCGCTCCACAACTAGAGTCTCTCACTGGCTGTGGGGGGGATATTTGCTATTAGCAATTGCAGAATGGCTACATACCACCCTCTCCATACAGTTACTAAGCACAGTCTTGAAGCCAGTTAGGTTTTACAACCTCATTGCTTTCCCTGAGAGGCTATTCCAGAAGTTCACTCTGATTGAAACCTTTGTCTAATTTCAAGCCTAAATGTATTGATGGCTAGTTGATGTGCATTTGTTCTTGTGCCCACAATGGTGCTTAAATTCTAACTCCTTTCCCTCCCTGCTGTTTATTCCTCTGATGTATTTAAGGAGGGCAGCCATATTTCCCCTCAGCTGTTTGATTAGGCTCAACAAGCCAAGCTCTTTTAGCTTCTCTTGCAAAAGGTAGGTGTTCCATTCCTCTGATCAGCCTAGTGGCCCGTTGCTGCACCTATCCCAGTTTGCACTAATCTTGCTTAAATCCAGGAAGCTAGAATTGCACATGCTATTCCAGCTGAGTTCTCCCCAATGTCTTGTATAATGACACTAACACTTCACTAGGGCTATTGGTAATACCTGGCCTGATGTATCCCAGCATTTCATTAGCCTTTTTCATGGCTGCCTCACATGGGAAGCTTTTAGTCCTCTCGTAACTAACCACTTTCCTCTTCTGTTGCTTCCAACTGACAAGTCCCCCAACTTATAGCAGCAATTATTTTGTTACTTACTGCACTGCTAAATTTCATTCCATTACAGCTTTGGAGATCATCCCTATCTGACTGCATGATATTGCCAATATGGAGAAGGGCCAGAACACCTCCTTTTTTTGCCAGCTGCAGATGATGTTAGGACATTTCCATTTCTTGTGCCATGGGCATGAATACAGATGTTAAAGATATTGGTTCCTTAAAGAATTTCACTAATAACCTCGCTCCATCCTGACAGTTCACTATTCATAGAATCATAGAATACTAGGACTGGAAGGGACCTCGAGAGGTCATCGACTCCAGTCCCCTGCCCTCATGGCAGGACCAAATACTGTCTAGACCATCCCTGAAACATTTATCTAACCTCCTCTTAAATATCTCCAGAGATGGAGATTCCACAACCTCCCTGGGCAATTTATTCCAGTGTTTGACCACCCTGACAGTTAGGAACTTTTTCCTAATGTCCAACCTAAGCCTCCCTTGTTGCAGTTTAAGCCCATTGCTGCTTGTTCTATCCTCAGAGGCCAAGATGAACAAGTTTTCTCCCTCCGCCTTATGACACCTTTTTAGATACCTGAAAACTGCTATCATGTCCCCCCTCAATCTTCTCTTTTCTAAACTAAACAAACCCAATTCTTTCAGCCTTCTTTCATAGGTCATGTTCTCTAGACCTTTAATCATTCTTGTTGCTTTTCTCTGGACCCTCTCCAATTTCTCCACATCCTTCTTGAAATGCGGTGCCCAGGCCTGGACACAATACTCCAACTGAGGCCTAACTAGCGCAGAGTAGAGCGGAAGAATGACTTCTCGGCTACGTCTAGACTACATCCCTTTTTCGGAAAAGGGATGTAAATTAGATGTATTGCAATTGCTAATGAAGCGGGGATTTAAATCTCCCCTGCTTCATTAGCATAAAAATGGCTGCCGCTTTTTTCCCCCGCACGGAGCTTTGCCAGAAAAAAGCGCCAGTCTAGATGCTGATCTTGCGGAAAATAAAGCCTTTTCCGAAAG
This sequence comes from Pelochelys cantorii, assembly GCA_032595735.1. NCBI lineage: Eukaryota > Metazoa > Chordata > Testudines > Trionychidae > Pelochelys > Pelochelys cantorii. The sequence continues at coordinate 199,348,817 of CM064326.1, forward strand.
ATCCCTTATCCCTTATTTCAGATAGGGATAAGGGATCTTTCGGAAAAGGCTTTATTTTCCGCAAGATCAGCGTCTACACTGGTGCTTTTTTCTGGCAAAGCTCCGTGCGGGGGAAAAAAGCGGCAGCCATTTTTATGCTAATGAAGCAGGGGAGATTTAAATCCCCGCTTCATTAGCAATTGCAATACATCTAATTTACATCCCTTTTCTGAAAAAGGGCTATAGTCTAGACATAGCCCTCGTGTCTTGCTCACAACACACCTGTTAATGCATCCCAGAATCACGTTTGCTTTTTTTGCAACAGCATCACACGGCTGACTCATATTCAGTTTGTGGTCCACTATAACCCCTAGATCCCTTTCTGCTGTACTCCTTCCTAGACAGTTGCTTCCCATTCTGTATGTGTGAAACTGATGTTCCTTCCTAAGTGGAGAACTTAGCATTTGTCTTTATTAAACTTCATCCTGTTTACCTCAGACCATTTCTCCAATTTGTCCAGATCATTTTGAATTATGATCCTATCCTCCAGATTAGTTGCAACCCCTCCCAGTTTAAGTTTGGTATCATCTGCAAACTTAAGCACACTTTCTATGCCAATATCTAAATCGTTGAAGATATTGAAGAGAGCCGGTCCCAAACAGACCCCTGTGCAACCCCACTGGTTATTCATTATAACCCACCACTTCCTTATCCATCTTTCAAGTCTCATTCATTCCCATCTTCTCCAATTGAATGATTTCATATGTGGAAATGTATCAGGTAGATCAGATTTACTACATTGCCTACATCTAAAATCAATTTTCTCAAAGACAGATCAGGTTTGTCTAGTGCAACGTACCTTTTGTAAAACCATAGTCTAGTTTATCTCTTACCTTTTAACCTCTTCTGTTCTTAACTACTTTCAAAATTCGTTCCAAGATCCTGCATACAATCGAGGTCAAACTAACCTTCCTATAGTTTCTTAGATCATTGTTTATTTTGTTTATTTTTTTAAAACGAGATTTTCAACTTGTCTGATCTGGCACACACTAGTCAGGCACAACTATGGATATTGCTAGGCCAGAGAGCCTGTGAACCAGAAAGTCAGGTCCATAGGGCTGGTCGCAATGGCCCGGGGCAGCGGCCAAGGCTTGCTGACACTGCCACATGTCTCTGACAGACTCTAGGCTCTAGATTTCCCCACTGCCGGCTCTGACTTCCCCAGGTCTAGCAAACGCCTCATTCAGGACCAGTCAGGTCCTAAAGGTGCCAGACTAGGGCAGTCCATCCTGTACTCTATTCACAATTCTCTAGTCAGAGTACAAGCCCGAGTTCATGGATTAATTTAAAATTCTTGCTGTTGGGTCTGCAATTTCATGTGCCAGTTCCTCTTAATATTCTTGGATGAAAATTCTTCAGATCTTGTGATTTGGTCTTGTTAAACTGCTTGACTTGACTACATCAGATGTGTTAATTTTTACTTCCATATCTTCTCCTTTAGCCAGACCACCAAAAACTGAGCGAAAGTATTTGATTGGATCAGGGCCACACAAGTGAGAAGGGGGGGAAAAAATACCCCTCGCATCCAGGACTTTCTATACCAGAGTTATCAAGTGGATCTTGCATAGCATGCAGCTTGCCACACCACCTCTTCCTCTTGTCCCTACTTGAAAGGAAAGGGACTTGAGGATCAAGGCTCACTTTCGTTTCTAAAAGCATACAGCATGATAAGATTGGGTAACTAACCTTTGTGCCGAAGTTGCTTACATAGACCCCGGGACAAATATTGCCATTTTGGCCATAACACTACTCAGGTCCAAAACTGGAATGTTGTCTTCAGTCTTATAGCAGGAGCAAGTCCCTTGTGCAGTAGGGATGTAAAATCCCATTTAATTAACACCTGTTGAGTGTAGGGATGTTAGTGTACTCCTGTACATAGCTAACTCATAAGCAGGGAGGGAGGTGCTGGTAGCCCAGCTTCTGCTCTCCCACCTCCCCCAATGCACTGCTATGTGGGAAGCCAGAACTGCCTGCTGCTGTCAGGAGTTGGCATGTGCAGGGAGTTGGCTTTTAAGCTGATTCCTATGCATAACACTGCAGGAACTGGTATCTGCCTTCACCCCCATACTGCTGCCTCTTCCCATGCTCATGCCTGCCCCCTGCATGTTGAAGTATTTTAACATTTCTAGTTAAGAATGATGCTTCCTGGGTTACCATTTAACATTCCTATTTCCAGCTCTATCAGCAGTGGCATGGAAAACCTAATCATCACTGTCTACTCAGGTTCTGAAAATCTTGGAGACAATGCAGGAAAAGCCCATCTCAGCACCAACTCCTTATCTGGTATCAAGTTTGTGTCTTTTTCCATTTTCAGTAGCTTTGTAGTGTTACTGCAAGTCCATGCAGCTGCCCATCAGGTTACAAAAAGCAGACCTTTCCAGAAGAGGGACATAATCAATCCTTTCCTCCTTTTTATTATCAACCAGGACTTGGGGAATCTTGACAGATGATCACCTAAACAGGTCTGCCTGAGATGATGTAGCCAAAAGGATAAATGCAATCCTTGACTGTATAAACAAAGGAGTATCTAGAACAGTGGTCCCTAACGTGGTGCCCGCCAAATGATCAGGGCTGGCCCAAGCCATTCTTGCATCCCTGTACCAGGTACACAGCGCATGTGCGACCCTGCCCTTGAGCGCCCGGCAGCCCTAAAAGGTTGGGGACCACTGATCTAGAAGGATTTAGAAGACTGCATTTATTTAGCACTGGTGTGACACACCCACTGGAATAGTATTTTCATTTCTGATATCCTACACTTGAGGAAGGATTTTGATAAATGGGAGAGGATTCAGAGAAGAGCAGGAGAATAAGTGGAAAATGTGTTATAGTGAAAGGGGCGAGGAGTTCAATCTTTTATCTTAACCAAAAGAAGATTAAGGGGTCATTTGATCAGTTTAGAAGTACCCATATGAGAAACAATTAAACAGAGGCCTCTTCAATCGAGCAAATGTCTGACAAGATCAGATAGCTGGAAGCTCATGCTAGATCGTTCAGTCTAGAAAGCACAAAGTACTAATTTTAAAAACAGTGAAGGTAATAACTGTTGGAACAACTTACTATGGGCCACAATGGATTCTTTGGTGCTAGGTAGGCTTTTTTTTTTCTTTCAAATTTTTCTAATTCTAACAGGAATTAGTTCAGGAGGTCATACTAGACGATCCCCCTGGTCTCTTCTGATTTTATCATTTATGATTGTTCTCATTCAGCAGGTTCTCAAGTATAAAATGTAATTTTAAATGCTACACGGAGTAATGAAATCAGAACTGGTCAACTTTGTCTATATTTGATTTATCTTACTTTTATACTAAAGAACTGCAACCAGGTGTGTTAAAGTAAATGTTACTTTGCAGGTTTTTTTTAATAAATAAAAATTCCGCACCAACTCATGCAGGAACATAGTCAAATATTTCAGTTTTCAAACTATTTTAAACCCTCATAGTGCCTTTTCAAAGTCTAAGCTTATGTAAAATGTTTCCTTGCCTATGTACACTCAAATTTCCTTTTGAAACTTATTTAAACACTTAACAGTTGAGAGCATTTCTAGGAATGTACCCATATACCTTAATAAAGATCTATTTTTAAAAAGACAAAAATTATTAAGCTTCTCTCCTGTGCTTCTCCTTTGTATAAGCCTAGCTCCTCCACCATTCACTATGTATAAAATACTCTTTCTAACCAGAAGAGTGAAAAGCTTTATACAATATCACCTTAAATGGTTTAATTTACTGCATTGTACTGACAGGCATAATACCTAAGACTGCATTTAAAATGCAGAGGCAAAATGGTCCTGAGGGGTGCAAGCTCGGACTGCTTAGTCCTAGCTCTCAGTGGGTGTGTGATCTACCCTGGCTGTGGTTCTGTATTTTAAATTTAATTTAAAATACAGAGCCACAGCATTCATGGGCCCAGCTAACTGGGACTCAACTGGGCTTGCTCCGTGCCTGTAGGTGCCATTACTCCTGTAATGTCCGGCTTGTTCCAGGTCCAGCAAGCCTTGTCTGCAGTGGGTCCCACGAGGACCCCTACCCGAGGACGGGTTGCTGCCACAGCAGCCTCTGTTCAAGGCCAGCCCCATGGGGGAGGGACTCAGGACCCCGCTTTTGGCGGGCGGGTAACATTTTCTTTGCTATTCACTGTGCAAATAATAAATACGCAAAGAAGGTGTTACTGACCCGCTTCCAGCGGCTTGTCTCTCACGTCCCTCGTGTCCCGGCCGCAGGGCTGCAGCCACCCACCGCCGCGCTGCAGGGCCCCTTGACCCCGCCTCCTCTGGGCAGCTTTCTGGGGGGGGCGCAGGGAGCAGAAGCGGCCCCTATACACCGGCCGGCTCTTGTCCAGCCCGCGGTGGCCCAGCCCCAGTCAGGGGATAGGCCCTGCCGAGCCACGGGGGCAGAATTGGCTACAGTGGCCCGGCCCATCTGCCGTGGCGGGGGGGGGGCGGCGGGCGAGGGCTGGCCGCGCCGGGAGTAGGAGGGGAGAGAAGCAGCGGCGGCGACCCGGGATTGTCCCCCCACCAGCCGCAGCTGCCCAGTCCCGCCCCGTCCCCGCCGCCTCCCCTGCCTCGCCTCCTGCAAGCCCCCACCCCCCTCCGCCCTGAGCGCATTATGCACCCGAGACACCCTCCCCCTCATGCACGCCTGCCACCGCCGCCTGCCCTGACTCCTAAACCCCCCCATACTCCCCAACCCTCTGCCCTGAGCGTGCCCCTCCCACACTGCACCCTAGCTTTACATTTCTTACAGGCAGGTTATACTGCATCCCCTGCCCTGAAGCCCAACTCAGTGGGGGAAGGGCGGGTTGTGATAAAGCAGCAATACTTGTAAGAAATTTAAATTACTTTCACCCTTGTTTGTAGTGAGCACAATTAGTTACCAGAGACGCTGGGGGACAGTGATAATGGCTGACAAGAAGGGAAACTCTGTTCTGTTGTAAAAGTTTGAGAGAAAATCTTAATGAAATATATTTAGGACGCAAAGCAATTATTGGTCACGCACGCAGATTTTAAGAGAAGACTGAAAGAATGGAGTGCTAAGTCCTTATATGTAGTCGTGGCCGAGTGGTTAAGGCGATGGACTAGAAATCCATTGGGGTCTCCCCGCGCAGGTTCGAATCCTGCCGACTACGGCTAGTTATTCTTTAGCTAATTTCTTTTTCTACATGCATTGAGACATTTCTCAATATCGTCCAAGGTTATCCTCCCAGCACCACCAAAATGACACTGTAGACTGGGGACGCTGTAGACAGTGCCAAATTTCAAAATAAAGCATTATTCCAAAACATCCCTTACTCCTCATGGAATGAGGTTTTCAGGGATGTTGGACTAGTGAGCCCCTTATATTCAGAAATAACGGCTTGCTGTGAAGATGTGAGAGTTATTTCCAGTACTCTGATATCCCAAAATAGTATTGCAGTGTAGACATAGCCACAGAGGGACTGTGTTAATTTAACCCCTCCAAAGAGGGGCAAAGGGAGCCCCGAAATTCAATGGAATACAGAGGTATGGATGTGAGTTATTAATACAGACCTCCCCCCCCCACCTGCAGGCTTCACTGGGTCCACTAGCACAGGAAGGGGGAGTCCCACAGAGAAAGTACAATCCCCCCCTTCCATTCATGTCATCCGGGGTGGCTAGCAGCCTGATTCCTTAGTTTGATTTTCCCCACTTTAAATAAATTTCATTATTTCCCCCATGTAGTTGCTTTACAGTAGCCACCCTACCATCTCGTTGTTTAGGGCTTTAAACTCCCTGCCTGTCCCTCAGCTCACTTCTGCAGGACACAAATGGTATTTGCCACGATTATTACATCCTACCAGAATTTTGCCTAAGCAGACAGACTGATGAGTTACTAGAAGGGCATCACGTGCAAAACCCAGGGCATTTTGGCATTATTTCTGGGTAACATCTGTTATCCTGAAATAGCGTTGTGCACATCTTAACTGTACGCCCGTTATTTTGAAATACATTTGAAATAATGGGCTTCCTGTAAACCTTGTTGGACAATGAATAAGGAAGACACCGGAATAGTGCTCTATTTCAAAATAAGCTACATGATTTGCATAGCTCAAACTGTGTAGCTTATTTTGAGCTATGTGTGACTGTGTAGACACACACTTCTTGGGTAAAGTAGCCTTAATTCTTCGGCATCAGAATTAGGCTACATCTACACTGAAACACTATTTCGGGATACTGGAGTATCCCAAAATAGCTCTCCCACATCTCCACAGCAAGCCCGTTATTTTGAAATGTAAGGGGCTTACTATTCTGCTGTCCCTGTAAACCTCATTCCACGAGGAGTAAGGGACGTTTCGGAATAGTGATTTAGTTAAAAATAAGTAGACAGTGCCAAATTTTGAAATAAGCTATTTAAAAATTGATTTGAAATAAACTATGCAATTTGTGTAGCTTAAATTGCATAGCTTATTTCGAGCGACTGGTGCAGTGTAGATTCACTCTCAGCTATAGCCAGGCAATGATAGAGCTTTTCCACTTATTGAGGCTCATTTGGGGCACAGCTACACAACAGGGCTAAGCTTGAAATAAGCGTCACAACTGGAGCTATGCTAATGGCGTAGCATAAATCAAAATAGATTAGTTTGGCTTTTGGCCCTGTCTACACAGCACTTATGTCAAAACAGAGGACTCTTCCCCTGACTTTCCTGACTCCTCATACAATGAGAGTTACAGAAGTCGGAGTAAAACGCCTGTTCTTTCGAATTTATTTCAAAATAAGGGGCTTGCTCTGTAGACGCACACTATGTGATTTCAGAATAAGTGACGTTATTTGGAAATAATGCTTCTGTGTAGTCATAGCCTTGTAGCCCAGTCTAATGTTATTGAGAGAGACAACCTTCACAGTTCACCACATTCAATTTGACAACCTCCCCAGCCCACCAACACCAGATCGCCTTCCCTTTAAGATGGCACTAGCTCAGGTGTCATTAGCCAATAACTTTCCACTGTGGGTTATTAATACCATCACCTTGCAAAGAGCGCAGTGGGCTTTGAAGAGGCATGGCTGCATGCCTCCCTCCTTGACCACAGCGCTGATCCCACTCCAAGTCCCTCACCTATTGCAGGCCAGCACTACCACAGGGTTTCTTAGCCTTGCTTCAGTCTGACCTCTCACAGCCTATTTTCCAGCAGCACCTGCACCAGCTCTCATCTTACCATCTCCCACTGCCATCTGTACAACCCCCCATTCCACCCTTGCTCCCCTGGGTATGGCTAGACTGCGTTGCTATTTCAGGATATTGGATGCACCCACTATGTCCCGAAATAGCAGACACGCTAGTCCGGCCCTCATTCCATGAAGGTTAAGAAATTTGTCTGAATAGTGCCTTCTTTTGAAATTTGAAGCTGTCTATTCAGTGCCAATTTTCAAAATAAGCTCTTCCGACCTAGACACGGACTAAGCAGCTTATTCTGACAGAAGGTGCTGTCTCCAGTAGACATCCAACACTGCTACTGTTACTTACTGTAGCTTTGCGCTAATTAAACCAAAGCTAACACTGACTAACAGTAAGCTGCAAGTGCACCTCCCGACTATAGTGTAGACATAGGAAACAACTTTCTCTGTGCTGATCCCACCAGCATTAGCTAAGGTTGGAAAAGAAGAACCCCCTATTGCAGCCAGTGTGCCAGTGACAGCAACCTAACATCAAGCCATTTGCCTGACTCACTGGTGAAAATACTTAAACACAATGTACACTAGTGCCCCAGCAGTGGCACCGCTACACCATTTATTGGTCATTGTAGGAAAAATTACTAAAATTGCTGTTGTAAAAAGGTCAACTGAGCACTAGGGAAATGTAAACGTCTACTTCATCTGCTTGACTCAGTGTGACTAACAATTAAAAGCAGAGCAGTTCTGTCACTTTTTCCACTTTTCTTCTTTTACATCAAGTATGTTCCTTTAGCCAAGATGCCTGATGTGCAGGAAATGTTAACTAATGAATGGCATGAGAATTTGGAAGCGAATATTAAATCGAATTTCTAGAGTGACAGATTTCTATATTCAAAACACTTGAAACATTAGAATAAACCGAGACAACTTATTTAAGAAAAGAAAAAAGTATTGTCAGAAGTGGGATTCGAACCCACGCCTCCAGGGGAGACTGCGACCTGAACGCAGCGCCTTAGACCGCTCGGCCATCCTGACAGCTGTAAAACCTTGCTTCTCCCGTCAGATATGTAATGTTTGCTCTATTCCTGCTCACTAAACTTCTATTAGTATTTAGGGGTTTGAGTGATTTATCTAGGTTTCTTTGAGCTTCTCCCCCACCAGCACATTCTAGCAGCACAGATACTGGGTGTTGCTACCACCTTGTGGCCGTCTCCTCTTACACATATGCCATACATCTGCCCTAGTTACACATGCTGGATATTGCATCACTTTGTAAACATAAGAGGAAAGCTCATTGTGGGTTCCTAGTATGGAAGACATTAGGGATGATGGTGTAGGGAAGAGGGGTTTAGATTTATTAGGAACTGGGGACACTTTTGGGAGAGGGGGAGCCTATACAGGAAGGATGGGCTCCACCTAAACCAGGGTGGAACCAGACTGCTGGCACTAAACATTAAAAAGGCCATAGAGCAATTTTTAAACTAAGAGATGGGGGAAAGCCGATTGGTGCGGAGATGCACGTAAATCGGAGGGAGACTTCTCTTAGAGGAGAATCCATTGATAGAGATTCTCTAAGCTGTAGTCAGAAAGAGAGGAGGGCAGAGGTCAAACCATGGGCCAGAGCAGACAAACAACTGCATATAAAGGAATCCAGTGCATCAGGGAAGGGCAGACAAATAAGCAGTGGCAAATTTTTAAAGTGCTTCTACACAAATGCTAGGAGTCTGACTAATAAGATGGGTGAACTCGAGTACTTTGTATTAAAGGAGGAGATTGACATAATAGGCATCACTGAAACCTGGTGGAATGAGGAAAATCTGTGGGACACAATCATACCGGGATATAAAATATATCGAAAGGATAGAGCAGGCCATGGGGGTGGCAGAGTGGCACTGTATGTGAAAGATAATGTAGAATCAAATGAAATAAAAATATTAAATGAATCAACATGTTCAATAGAATCGCTATGGATAGTAATTCCATGCTCCAGTAATAAGAAATTAGCAGTAGGGATATATTACCGACCGCCTGACCAGGACAGCGATACTGACATTGAAATGCTGAGGGAGATTAGAGAGGCTACCAAAATAAAGAACTCTATAATAATGGGGGATTTTAATTATCCCCATATTAACTGGATACATGTCACCTCAGGAAGAGAAGCGGAGAGAAAATGTCTCAATGGTTTAAATGACTGCTTCTTGGAGCAGCTGGTACAGGAACCCACAAGGGGAGAGGCAATTCTCTATTTAGTCCTGAGTGGAGCGCAGGATCAGATCTAGGAGATATCCATTACAGGACTGCTTGGGAATAGTGACCATAATATAATAACATTTAACATTCCTGTGGTGGGAAGAACACCTCAGCAGTCCAGAACTCTGGCATTTAATTTCAAAAAGGGGAATTACACAAAAATGAGGAGGCTAGTTAAACAGAAATTAAAAGGCACAGTGACTAGAGCCAAATCCCTGCAAGCTGCATGGAACCTTTTTAAAGACACCATAATAGAGGCCCAACTTAAATGTATACCCCAAATTAAAAAACATACTAAAAAACCTAAAAAAGAGTTACCGTGGCTTAACCACCATGTAAAAGAAGCAGTGAGGGACAAAAAGGCATCTTTCAAGAAGTGGAAGTCCAATCCCAGTGAGATAAATAGAAGGAACATAAACACTGTCAAATCAAGTGTAAAAATGTAATAAGAAAAGCAAAAAAAGATTTTGAGGAAAAGCTAGCCAAAAACTCAAAAAGAAATAACAAAATGTTTTTTCAGTACATTAGAAGCAGGAAGCCTGCTAAAAAAACCTGTGGGTCCCCTAGACGATCGAGATATAAAAGGAGCAATAAAAGGACAATAAAACCATTGCGGAGAAACTAAATGATTTCTTTGCTTCAGGCTTCATGGCTGAGGACGTTAGGGAGATTCCCAAATCTGCACCGGCCTTTGTGGGTGATGAATCTGAGGAACTGTCCCAGATTGAAGTGTCATTAGAGGAGGTTTTGGAACACATAGAAAAACTTAATGTAAACAAATCTCCAGGACCGGATGGCATTCATCTAAGGGTTCTGAAAGAACTCAAATGGGAAATTGCTGAATTATGATCTGTGGTTTGTAACCTATCCTTTAAATCGGCTTCCGTACCTAATGACTGGAAGGTAGCTAACGTGACACCAATATTTAAAAAGGGCTCTAGAGGCAATCCTGGCAATTACAGACCACTAAGTCTAACTTCAGTACCGGGCAAATTAGTCGAAACAATAGTAAAAAATAAAATTGTGAGGCACGTAGAAAAACAATTTGTTGGGCAAAAGTCAACATGGTTTCTGTAAAGGGAAATCCTGTCTTACTAATCTATTAGAGTTCTTTGAAGGGGTTAACAAACATGCGGACAAGGGGGATCCAGTAGATATAGTATACTTAGATTTTCAGAAAGCCTTTGACAAGGTCCCTCACCAAAGGTTCTTGTGTAAATTACATGGCCATGGGATAAGAGGGAAGGTCCTTTCATGGATTGAGAACTGGTTGAAAGACAGGAAACAAAGGGTAGGAATAAATGGTAAATTTTCAGAATGGAGAGGGGTAACTAGTGGTGTCCCCCAAGGGTCAGTCTTGGGACCAATCCTGTTCAACTTATTCATAAATGATCTGGAGAAAGGGGTAAGCAGTGAGGTGGTAAAGTTTGCAGATGATACCAAACTGTTTAGGATAGTCAAGACGGAAGCAGACTGTGAGGGACTCCAAAAAGATCTCACCAAACTGAGTGACTGGGCAACAAAATGGCAAATGAAATTTAATGTGGATAAGTGTAAAGTAATGCACATTGGGAAAAATAACCCCAACTATACGTACAGTATGATGGGGGGGGGGGGCTAATTTGGCTATAACAAATCAGGAAAGAGAGCTTGGAGTTACCGTGGATAGTTCCCTGAAAACTTCCACACAGTGTGCAGCAGCGGTCAAAAAGGCAAATAGGATGCTAGGAATTATTAAGAAAGGGATAGAAAATAAGACACAGAATATCTTACTGCCCCTATATAAAACTATGGTACGCCCACATCTTGAATACTGTGTACAGATGTGGTCTCCTCACCTCAAAAAAGATATTTTGGCCTTAGAAAGGGTTCAGAAAAGAGCAACTAAAATGATTAGGGGTTTGGAATGGGTCCCATATGAAGAGAGGTTAAAACGACTGGGACTTTTCAGTTTAGAAAAGAGGAGACTGAGGGGGGATATGATAGAGGTCTATAAAATCATGAGTGGTGTGGAGAAGGCAAATAAAGAAAAGTTATTTATTAGTTCCCATAATAGAAGAACTAGAGGACACCAAATGAAATTAATGGGTAGCAGGTTTAAAACTAATAAAAGAAAGTTCTTCTTCACACAGCGTGTAGTCAACCTGTGGAACTCCTTGCCAGAGGAGGCTGTGAAGGCTAGGACTATAACAGAGTTTAAAGAGAAGCTAGATAATTTCATGGAGGTTAGATCCATAAAAGGCTATTAGCCAGGGGATAGAAATGGTGTCCCTGGCTTCTGTTTGTCAGAGGCTGGAGAGGGATGGCAGGAGACAAATCGCTTGGTCATTGTCTTCGGTCCACCCTCTCTGAGGCACCTGGTGCTGGCCACTGTCGGCAGACAGGCTACTGGGCTAGATGGACCTTTGGTCTGACCCAGTACGGCTGTTCTTATGTTCTTTTGGTTTTGTCACTTAAGCTATATCCACACTGCAACCCTATTTTGGGATACTGGAATATCCCGAAATAGCTGTCCCCATTATTTTGGGCTTGCTATTCCAACGTCCTTGTAAACCTCATTCTATGAGGAGTAAGGGACCTTTTTGGAATAGTGCTTTATTTCAAAATTTGGTGCTGTGTAGACCATGCCAAATGTTGAAATACGCAACAGTAATTCCTCGCTTAACACATGCCCGCTTAACACGTTTTCACGATAGCACAATTTTGGGGGGGGGGACATTTTTCGAACAACACGACCCGTCCCCGCAATAACACGATTTCCCCGAGGGCCGGCCGGTGGCCGGCAGCTGCGCGAAGCTTTCCCTGCAAAGCGGCAGAGGTTCTCCACTTGCCGTGCTGTTCCCCGGCAACCCCCTCTGGCTGGATGCTTCGCTCCCTCTCCTCTGCCCCCCGCTTGCAGCTGTCGGCTGGGTTTCCCCAGCTGGCTGGTCACCGGCAGCTGTGCGGGGCTTCGTCTGCCTCCTTGCAAAGCAGCGAAGGTTCTCCACTCGCCACGCAGTTCCCCGGTGACCCCCTCTGGCCGGATGCCTTGTGTCCAGCCAGAGGGGGTCACCGGAGAACTGTGAGGCAAGCAGCGAACCTCCGCCGCTTTGTAAGGAGGCAGACGAAGCCCCATGCAGCTCGCCGGGGAAACCCAGCCACCAGCTGCAAGCGGGGGGCAGAGGAGAGGGAGCGAGACATCCAGCCAGAGGGGGGGTCGCCGGGGAATGGCATGGCGAGTGGTGAACCTCCGGAGGCAGGGTAAGCCCCGCGCAGTTGCCGGTGACTGGCCAGCTGGGGAAACCCAGCCCCCGACTACAAGCCCCTTCCCCTGTCCTTCCCCTCCCCAGAGCCAAACACCTCCCCTCCCTGCTATAACCCAGTCCCCTTTCTCCCCCAACCTTATGTCCCGGTCCCAGCTGCTAACAAATGCAGGCTGGAGCTGCAAGCGCACGTGCGCTTGAAACGCAACCCCCACTTTTTCCATTATTTTCAATGGGAAAATTGACCCCACATAACACATTTTCACTTAGCACGATCATTTTCTGAAACGTATCTACTGTGTTAAATGAGGAATTACTGTATTTCAAAATGGCGTCGAACTAAGATATGCAATTTGCATAGCTCAAATTGAGTATCTTATTTTGAGTTCGGGTGCAGTGTAGATGCTCCCTCAGATAATTGATACAGGAGACCTGATTGGCTTTCCATGAAAGCACTTTTTCTTTAGGGCAAGACTACTTTCTTTTGTTCAGCACAAGAGGGATTCAGTTCATCATCTAAATACAGTAACCAGCTTATGGCTGGCACATATTCAGTCAGCTCCACCTGTGAATCCCATTTGAAATTGTTACTTTTTATAAGATTTTGTACTGATTTAAAATGTTGACATAACATATTGAGGGCACAGCAGGGCTAAAGTTGAATTAAGCTACGCGACTTCAGCTACATCACGGCTGCGTCTAGACTGGCATGATTTTGCGGAAATACTTTTAACGGGAAAGTTTTTCCGTTAAAAGTATTTCCGCAAAAGAGTATCTAGATTGGCAAGGATGCTTTTGCGCAAAAAGTGCGTTTGCGCAAAAGCATCCATGGCCAGTATAGACACGATTTTGCGCAAGAAAGCTCCGGCGGCCATTTTCACCATCAGGGCTTTCTTACGCAAAAAATTCCTTTCTTGTCTACACTGGCCCTCTTGCGCAAGAACACTTGTGCAAGAGGGCTTTTTCCCGAGCCGGAGCGTCAGAATTCTTGCGCAAGAACACCGACAATCTTACATTCGATCGTCAGTGTTCTTGCGCAAATTCAAGCAGCCAGTGTAGACAGCTGGCAAGTTTTTGCGCAAAATCTTGCCAGTCTAGATGCAGCCCACTTGTGTAGCTTAAGTCCAAATAGCTTAACTCAGCTTTTGATGCTGTCTACACAGCAGCAAGTCAAAGGAAGAACACTGTCCCTTCCACTTCCCTTACTCCTCATGAAATTAAGGTTGCCATGAATTGGAGCAAGAAGTCCTCCAGCTCGCTATTATTTCCAAATAATGGCTTGTAGCGTAGATGCGCACTAAGTTATTTCGGAATAATGTTAGTTATTCCAAAATAATGCTGCTATGTAGACGAACCCTCAGTGGTTGTGGCCCTGGTTACTTACTGCTTCTTTGTCATTAATTATTGAGTTCTGCATGGGTGGGTGTGTTCTTTATTATTTCTAATTAATTTGTAGAAAAAGATTCCAGGGGAGTATAATGAGAACTGGTACTAGTGAGAGATCCTTTATTGACCATGTCATAAAGAAAAATGAACACATCCCTCATAGCCATTTCAAACCTGCAGTTAATTCAGCCTTTTGTTTTAAAAGTAATAGTAAAATACGAAAGCAAGATCACATTCATAATTTTTCCACTATTGTTCATTACAATATCTAGATAAACACCATGGCTCCTACACATGGATTAAAATTTGTGTTAACAGTAGTTAGAAAATAAATACATTGGTCCTACCTTTTGTGCCTCTAACGGTACGTCTACACAGCAGCGTTATTTTGGAATAAAATCAGTTATTCTGAAATAACATAGTGCACATCTATACTACAAGCCATTATTTCAAAATAATGTGGAACTTGAGGACTTCTTACTCCGACTCATGGTAACCCTCATTTCACGAGGAGTAAGGGAAGTGGGAGGAAGAGTGTTCTTCTTTCAACTTCCTGCTGTGTAGACAGCGCCAAAAGCCGAGTTAAGCTATTTCGACTTCAGGTATGCAATCGACATAGCTGAAGTTGCGTAGTTTAATTCAACTTAGGGTACATCTACACAGCAGGGCCTAACACAAAAACCTGTTTTACCATAACCATTAATGGGGAAAAAATATTGCTGAGTGCCATACAAATATTTACTCTTTACTGCTCCTTTAATGATATTCAAAGGGTGCTTTTTTTTTTTACCTGCTTGTTTTATAAACTGAAATATAAAGAAATATCACAGTCTCAAGTCCCTTGCTGCTGGACGACTTTGGCATCTTGGAAAACATAACTAGAAATATCAGCCACAGCTCTGACTGCACTTGAAGGCTTTTCTGCCACTAGCTAAGTAGGGAAGGATTATCACCTATTGTGGCATCGTATTCTGTTCCCCCCAAAACTTGCAAAACCCCTCTATGAAAGCGGTGAGGACCTGACCTAATAGGAAAAGATACTAGAATTATGATGTAGTTATATTGTATTTACACTGGGTGATGTAAAAGGTCCAATAGTGCCTGTCCTTGCGCTCTTGTTACCACCTTTAATCCTGTTTCAGGGCTCAGGCCTCAGGCAATTCTGGACTAATTTTAAGTCTGTGTCTGCCCTGGTATAGAGTAGTGCCTAATAGGCAGGTCTTTCACCCTAGAGACTCTAGGTCCTGCCTTCACTTGAACCTCTAAATAAACCGTATGTCCCTTCTTGTGGCTTAGGCCACCCTGGGACCTAAACCTGCCCATTTCTCTGGGTCCTGACCCAGGGACCCTACAAATATTAGCCCCACACTGCCTCATTAAGCTCTGTTGCTGCTGCATTCACATAGCACCTTCCCCTTCACCCTTATTTCAGGGCTGAAGTTCTCTCTCACAGAACAACAGTCATATCAGAATCCATCTTCAGCTCCAGCAAGGAGCTCCTCTGATCTCTGCAGCTCCTTTTAGCTGAGTCTGCATAGAAAGCTGCGAGGAAGCAATCTTAGGGGACCCACCTTCACTGCTCCTTTTCGAAGAGGGTCATTGCAGGCCCAGAATTCTTCCAGCATAGGCCCCAAAGTACACCCCATCACAAATTGTTTTTAGAAGAGCCCACCTAGGTCCTAGAGAATTGTAATGGATACAATTTAACAAAAGATTTAGTGTGTATATCCAGAAACATGCCTTAAAAAGGTGAGGCCCATTAGATTAGTGAACAGCCTCTCCAGAGAAAGGGATGGAACCTCCATGATAGGACATTTTTAGTTCTCCCTGAAGAATACACCATTTGAAGTCTGCGGTGGCAGGAGTAGAATCAGACCTGCTAAGTTGCTGCGATTTTCATCCTTCATTTTGCTGGAGAGCATATGCAATTTGAAACAAATTGAAACATTTTCCCTAAAGACTTTGGAAAAGTCAAGTGAGAGATGTACTGTGCTCCCAGTGGGGGATTTAGGGAGGTCACAGAAGGCATTTTCCCGTTTCTAACCCCACAGAAATCCCACAGCCATTCTGCAGACAAGTGAGGTTTTCTGCTATGGATGGAGCTATGAGCAAATATTCAATGTGTGTGAAAACTGACAAGTGTTTGCCCCCAATTCCCTCAAGTATCTTTGAGGCAGAATGGAATCGCACTGGATTTTTTTCCCCAAACCTCATATTATACTGGAACTGATGTGATCACCTCTCCTAGTATCTCACAGGTTCTGAGGACTCTCAAAAGGACCAAGAAAGGGACTTGAGCCAAAGCCATCTTAGATGCTCCAGAAATGGCACACCTTCTGAGAGACAAGGGGAACAAACCCTTACTTGACAAGATCACATTGCAACATATCTGATGGAACAGGGATTACTCAAAACAATCGATATTGCCCACTCTCATGTGTCATAGTATTCATCTTTTACCACCTAGACCTATGCAAGGAAATGAATGCTGGTAAGAAACTGGGCTCTCCTGTGCATCACACCCTTATTACACTGTATCAGAAATAAATAGTTTCTTTGTAAAAGTGGAGACAAAATAGACTGAAGAATTCAATAGATAAGAGAACCTGTTGAGAGTAGCAGAGGTGATGGTTGCAGGTGTCCTTGGAAGTTGAATCCCAAAAGAAATGTGCAGTGGAGAGGAAATCAGTGTATGGCACATGCATGGCTTTGGGGGTGAGAAAGAAAGAACAAATATAAGGTACTTAGAGTGCTAATCCAGGTAGAAAACAAACAGCAAACATTTACTACTGCAAGTATCTTATTACTGGCACCTGCTATAAAGTGTGAGGGACCTAGGATGTAAGCTGATCAGACCTCAGGGAGGAACCTCAGGAGCAGCCAAGCCTGGGGAGAAGGTCTAGAGTTTGCATTTCATTCTGATTTCTTTGAAGAAGTGTAACTGAAACCCAAGGAAGGACGTAAAATTCCTACTACCTGCATGCATCATGTTTTGAGCAGGATGGAGAATCCACTTTTCACTTAGGGCAGTGATCTCCAACCTTTTAAAGTACAAGATCGCTTTTTGAATTTAAATGCAATCCAGGATCTGCCTCAACCCAAACACCCTTGCCCCACCTCCTTCACGCCCCTTCTCCGAGGCCCCACCCCTGTTCACTCTGTCCTTCCTCCCTCCCCCATTCTCCCTCCCTTTCACCAGGCAGGGGCAAGGGGTTGGGGCATAGGCTCTGGTCTTGGGCTAAGGAGTGAGAGAGGGGCTCTGAGCTGAGCCTGGGGCAGGGGCTTGTGGTGCAGGAGCGGGGTGTAGGGTACAGGCTCTGTAAGGGAGTTTGGGTCCAGGGGGCTCAGGGCTAGGGCAGGGCTTGGGGTGTAGGGGGGGGGTTCATGACTGGGGCAGGGGTTCAGAGCTGGCTCCAGCTGGATATTGCTTACCTCACATGGCTCCTGGGCGGTGGCACAGTGAGGCTAAGGAAGGCTCACCCCTGCCTTGTGGCCCTGCACCACTCTCAAAAGCAGCCAGCAAACTCCCTCCATCCCAAGCCCTGTTGTGCCCCCCTTCTGTTCTGTGGAGATACAATACAGTGTGGGAGAAGGGGCACCCTGACATCAGCACCCCCTTCCCTGCTCTGTACCGCAAGCAGGAGGCTCTAGGCGGAGGCGAGGGGGGGTAGCTCCAAGGCAAAGGACAGAAGGTGCACAGCAGTGTGGGGAGGAGCAGCTGAAGTGCTGTGCTTGATAGCCTCTTGGCCAAACCAGTCAGGAGGTTCCACCTGTCAGAGGTTCCAAGATCTACCAGTAGATCCCAATCTACTGGTTGGTGACCAGTAGATTTAAGGCATGTCTACATTAGGCAGTTATTTTGAAATAAGGCAAGTGTCCACACTACCAAGCTTGTTATTTCAAAATAAAGGGCTTGTTATTTTGAAATAACTCCTGCTTGTGAAGAGAAATAGCACTACTTCAAAATTGTTATTTTGAGAGTTATTATTTCAAAATAACTTATTTAGAAATAACTCCCTAATGTAGACATGCCCTTAGATATAAACTATCCACTCGAAGTACAAAGGAATATATATAACATTTATTAACAAAAAATGTCTTTTGAAATATATTTCTTCTATTACTTTATTCTCCTCCTCTTCCATTTTTGATTCAATTCTACCCATTTCTATCATTTTCCCTTTTGGTATTTTTCTCTGAAAAACAGTTCTTTCCTTCACTTTCACCCAATTCCTTTAACCAACCACTTGCTCTTTCCTGTCTCACAGTCTTTTCCCTTTTGCTCCACTCTTCTTCTGTCTCATTTGTAGCCAAGTTCTCTCTCATTCTAATAAAGGAGAAAGAGATCTTCAACTATAGATAATATGCTTAACCCTCTTCCCCCGGCTCAAAATAAGACAAAGCAGAATCTGCTTGACTCAGAAGTACAGACATGATTTATTTATAGTTTCATTAGTCTTTATTGCATGCAGCTTCTAACAAATATAAAACCATTCCAAAAAATCCAGTTGTTTCTCCTCCTGGAACAGTTTTTATAACAACTTGAATTAGTGCTCTAATAAGAACTAGCCACTTTAAATACAAGCCCTTTGTTGAAAATGCCCTGGTTGTCTCCAGGCCCTGGATGGCTTTTAAGCTGTTTGCTGTAAGAAGCAGTTAGAGGCCAAAGAGAAGTTTGAGGTCAGCCAGCGTGAGTTTGGTGAATGAGTCTCCTGTGCCCGATAGCACTTGCTGAGCCAGATCTTTCTTCTTGGTTTGAAGCTGTGAGATCTTTTCTTCCACTGTATCCTCACAGACAAACCTAAAACCCAAAGCATCACATCATCCTAATGTCTGAAAACAGCAGCATTTCAAGTTTGCATCCCCTTCCAACTTTCAGTGACTCACCTTGATTTCAAGAAAAGATTAAATAATTTTTATAGCACCATTCATCCAAGATTCACATGGCAGCCACCATCATTTATCCTATTAAACATTTATGTTTTCAATTTGAAACTTACCATTTTTAATTATAAGGAAAGAAATGTGAGTTCCAAACCAATACCTCCTTGAGCCATAGTTCTTACTAAGGATTTCCAAATGTAGATGGCCACAAGTAGAACCAAGAGCTTGAAGACCATATTAAACACATGTAACTATATGTTTGTCCTTATGAGTGTCTTGCTGAAAGCAAATGGGTTGATCACTGAACTGCACTCAGCAGTGAAAAAGACCCAAGGCATTCATCAAGCCATTGAAGGAGAAGAATGGGATTGGGGTTTTGTCTTGTAAATCTAATATATAAAGGAGAATGTTTGTATGTTTGTGCTCTAATAACTTGGACACTATAAGAGCTACCACAACCAAACTTTGCATGGGGTAACCTTTCCTCCAGGAGAAGGTTTTAAGGTACTTTTGGACCCGATCGGGCCCGATCTCAACCTGTAAAAATAAAAAATAACCCGCCGTGCTGCGCTGCAGGGGAGCCCCACCCACCCTAGGTCATGTGCCCGCCGCCTGCAGCCCCCAGCACTGTCCGGGACTCGCCCCACCCCCACGATGGCTTGGGCACCCGCCCTGCCCCTGTGGCTACGGTCACTAGGTAGTCTTAAAAAAAAAAAAAAAAAAAAAAAAAAAAAAAAAAAAAACACAAAACACACACCCCAAAAAAACAACCGGACACACTTGATTGAGGGCGGGAGGGGGAAGGAACCAGCCAGGAGGGGAGCAGGGCTGGCCGGGAGGAAGGGGGGGGGCCTGAAAGCAGAGCTGGCAGGGGGGGGAGGGACGAGGGCAGCAGCGCTGGCCGGGGAGATTGGGGGAGGGGCAGCCGGCGGGAAGCAGAGCTGGTAGGGGGTTGGGGGGAGCTCTTGGGGGCAGCGGGGCTGGCCAGGAGAGATCGGCAGAGGGGCGGCCAGCGGGAAGCAGAGCTGGTGGGGGAGTGAGGGGGGGGTGTCAGGGCAGTGGGGCTGGCCAGGGGAGATGGGGGGGGGTGGCAGGAAGCAGAGCTGGTTGGGGGAGATCGGGGTGGGGGAGGTGGCTGACGGGAGCGGTGCTGGCTGCAGGAGATCGGGAGGAGGAGAACCGGCCAGCAGGAAGCAGGGCTGGCGGGGGGGGGGGAGGAGGGAGGGTAAGTGAATCGGCCGGCGGGGAGCGGGACCAAGCAATGCCGGGTAACTCCAGCTAATTTCAGATATAACAACCAGGAGGCAAATTCCAGAAACATTCTTACAATGCAGCTTCTGTATTCTGTGCACAGCCCAGACGTTCAGAAACAAGCCTCAAAACAAGTCCTTAGTTGAAGCCAAGACTTTATAAGACTGTTGCCTGTCATGTGCACTGCTAACTAAGGTGTAGAAGAGCTGACCTGTGTATCACCACATCATTCTTTTGCCCCACGCGGTATATGCGGTCACATGCCTGGTCTTCAAGTGCAGGATTCCTGAAAAGCAAGAAAACTGCTCAATCCAGTGGTTTATTAACCTTAGAAACAATGAAGACATGTATCAGTTGTCCTTGTTCTCAGCCATCTGTCCCACACACCATGATGCTACTTATTCCCTCTAGCCAAGAAACCTGATCTCCTCCTAAGCTCCATTACGATTCAGCACACCAAACAATCCACCTAAAATGAGATGCACCCCGGACCCCTGTTGAAGATCGACTACCTCTTCCAGTGCAGCTTGCATTACACACTGGAACTGCTATACCAAATCAAACTAGTGGTCCAGCTAATTTTTCTGTCTGATCATGGCCAGTGCCAAGTGCTTCAAAGGAAAGAAACTGCATAACAAGCAAAGGCTTGACCAACCTCTGCTTGACCAACTCTAGTGAACAGCTCAATTGCTCATGACAGAAATGTCTCCCTCACACCTACTGCTCAGTACTTGGCTTATATCCTGAAGAGTTTTTGTTTTAAATCTAGCTACTGCAACTATGGATGCTGCAATTATCCACATAAATGTCTAATAGTTTGGCATCCTACGAAGCTCTTGCCTCAACATCTAGTGGCAGAGCATTCCAGAGATCTGCACGTTGTACTTCTGTTGGTCAGTTTTAAATTTGATGTCTTTTCAATTGCATTGCCTGCTCCTTTGTTTTTGTAGTATATGAGAACGTAAGACAAGACAGGCGGATTTACCTTCTCTATGCCAATCTTTGTTTTCTTTTGTATCTGCTGTCATTTCTTGCTCTAAAAACTGAAGAGTACAAATCCTTCCACTCTCTTCTCACGCAGGATTTCTTTATGCCTCTAATTATTTTCTGTTTAGGTATCTACAAGATCCTCATCATCATGAGTCTCTGTAAACCATCTCTGAAACCCATCTATTTCTTCTCTATCCCCCCTTCCCTCTCCCTTTTTCTGGGATGGCCAGAGACAGTCTTCCAGGGGAAGGTGTACCACTGATTTATGTAACAGAATTTTAATATTCCTAGAGTTGCTTTGCACTTTCTACCTTATATACCCTGACATTTGGATGCAGACTTTCTGTCACTGTGGAAAGCATAGTTCTTTCCCCGCAAGCATTTAGAAACTTTAGAACCCTGCAATAAGTCTAATTATTGGTACTAATGCATGTCACCTCACACTTGTGAATATTAAATTTCACCTATCAATGAGTTACCCATTCACTTCACTTTGTTAGATCTCTTCAAAGTTCTTCAATAGTCTTCTCTAGTCTGAGGCACCTACTACAATGGGGCCCTAATCCATGACTGGGGCCTTTGAGCACCACCATAATACTTACAATAATTCTATTAGACGTTAGAATGATTGCTCCCTTATCAGCTACTTATATTGCAGAACTATTTCTTTTTTTTACAAAAGACTGCATACATTTTTGTTATGCAGACTTTATTCTCACTTTCCCACAGAACTCTTGAAAATATGCTATTCCAGTCATGGTGACTGGTTGCTCTCTAAATTTAATCATTTATCAATTTGTTCCATAACAAGCTCCATAACCTCTGATATTTGTATTTTCAGAACTGTTGGCCGGGATGGGCACCTCTCTCTGTGGCAAACACTAAGCATTTAGCCTTCGTGTTGTTCTTATGCACTTTATTAGTTTGTTTTGCCTACCAAGTGGAGCTTTGCTGCCATTTTCATAGAAGTGGGGGGTCAGGTTGGCCATGAGTTGAATTATTTTTGAAACTTTCATTTTAAAAACCATTTTGCCTGATAGGCAAGTAATTTCAGGAATGGAAAAGCAGGACCATGTGTTTTACATTCAACCAGACACATCCTTCCCTCATGCACAGTTTGTAAGTGCTCATGTTATTCATGCTGAGGTACAAAGCCAGTCTACTCTAAAAATTTCCATCTCACTTTACCAGTGCATGTCAAGAAGAAAGAGGTGGTTTCCGCCAGTTAAGTTAAGGCCAACGCCTCCTGCCAGGAGCGAGAGCAACATCACCTTCAACAATGAACAAGAAGATAAAAAGACTGGTTATTTCCAGAGATTCACCTGTTCCAAGGCCAAGTCTGATCATCTAGTCTGACTTTCTGTATGGCACAGGCCATGGAACTTCCCAAAAACAATCCCTAGAGTGGATCTTTTAGAAAAAAACATCGAATCTTGATTTTAAAATGGTCAGTGATGGAAAATCTAACACAGGGGTGGGCAAAAGAGCCTCTGCAGGCCAGATGAGGCCCGCCAAGCAGGTGGATCCAGCCCGTGAAGGCCCTGCCGCTCTCCTGCCCCCAGGCCAATTAGGGCCTGGCGACGGGGGAAGTCTCCTTCAAGCCAGGGGCCTGGGCACCTAGGAGGAAGGGGGGGCGGTGGGTGGGCAAAGGTGCACCCCCACCCCCAGACCAATCATGGTCTGGGGGTGGGGAACCCGGAAGTATCCCAGCCCCGCCCCTTCCGGTGTGGCCCAAGGCCACTTCAGAAATTTTTCAAGTGGCCCCCGGCAAAAAATTATTGCCCAGCCCGATCTAACGCAACCCTTGATACACTGTTCTAACGGTTAATGACTCTCACCAGTCAAAATTTACACCTTTTTTCCCCAATCTGAATTTATTTACCTTCAACATCCAGCCTTTAGATCACGCCTTTCTTTGCTTAGTATGGAAGATTATGGCAAGTATTATACCAGACCGCGTCTACCAGAACTGCTCCAATTTACTGATATTTGGCTTTCACA
The DNA here is from genome assembly GCA_032595735.1 of Pelochelys cantorii. Classification (NCBI taxonomy): domain Eukaryota; kingdom Metazoa; phylum Chordata; order Testudines; family Trionychidae; genus Pelochelys; species Pelochelys cantorii. Next base: position 199,371,987 of record CM064326.1, read on the forward strand.
GAAACACCCTCCGACCCTGAACACACATCTTGATCCCTGATATAGAATCAGACCCAGCAAATTCAAGCACAAAGAAAAGTAACTATGAATAGTTTTCCTGATCCCATTTCATACCCGAGGCCCTTTGGGATTGCTATTGAACTCTTCTACCACGTCCATCCTTTGCTTAGGATTGACTGAGCCATCCACCGTAGCATACTTCACCCCCTGACGCTCAAGGTGCGCTGCCACAACCTTCAACATGCTAGTCCACTGAGACACAATGACACTGAAAAGAGACAGAGACCGAAACAAGCATCAGATATATTGTAACAACTTTGCTATGAGAACGTCTTGCCCCTTGATACGTTAATAGTGAACTAAATCTGTAGATCTCTTATCTACACTATCTCAGGGTTTAATACTGCTGCCCATTACCATAGTATGGGAGTGTTTTCCACCACAACTAACAGCAAAGTCCATAGACTTTGTGGAATAAGGCTCTCTTCCTTTTGGGGTCAAAATTCTGCTTGGGATAGGTCAGGTTTTTGGATTTGATTGGTTGGGGGTTTTGGGGATGGAGGGGAGGTTAGAGGTAGAAGGGTGTCTGTTGCATGTATCATTCGTATACTCAAAAGGCTTTTTCAAAGAAGGCTTTGCAGTGTTCCCAACAATACAGACACACTCTGGATTCACCCATCTCCTCTGGCTTACATTCAAGATTGAGTTGAGTTATCAGCTCAGCGGCTGGTGCTGTGCATTCTAGCAATCTAGAACGGTATTATCAGATCTAGCACATGCTTGATTTGCATGTGTAATTACAATAACTGAGCAAGCAAGTCAGGTAAGCACACGGGTATGCACAAACTGATTTATTCCTCGTACATTTGAGGATGCTTCTTGTATACAAATTGTCAAAAAATCAGGCACCAGTTTTCAGCTGGAGCAGACTCTTTTTCTTTATTAACTCTTTTGTGACTTTTTTTCTTTACTAACAACCTGACCAAATAGCAACTAATGACTAACTGGCAAACTCCCCTCCTGCAAGTGGCCATGTGAGCACAGTGTGGTGTTCTGAAGCAGAAAAACTAAGCAAGCGGTTTCTCACTGCAGTTAGAGATCCTTCCACAAGACTATTCTGACACAGTCTGGAGATTTCCCCCATGCCTGCATAAAGGGGACATTAACTGTTATGAAATAGACCACTGCAAAGAGTTTCTCTGAGCATTTTCTCTGTGCACCCAATTTTCAAATGTGTGACTCTTAACAATCTCCAAATCCTGCATGTAGATATCTATATCAGCTCTTGGGAGTAACAGTCAGGTATTCAGATGTGTGTGCTACTCTCAGCATATGAATATATATTTCTGAAAAACCTTTATGATTGCTCCTACATTCATATCAGGTTCAGAGTGTGGTATCTGAATTCTTACATGCACCATTTAGACATTAAATTGAGCTGATCTTCCCTTCTCACACCTATGCTCACTCTTTGGCACTTTGTCTAATAAAGAAAATTACCTTCCACAAGTTATTGATGAGGGAGCTCCTCTCTCCCGAAGGTCTCTCACATGAAAGTAAGCCATCTGATTCATGACAGAGATTCTTCTCCACCCTGTCTTGCAGTCTTGTGTCTTCCCACACACCAGACCTCCTTGTCTCATGTCTGACTTAAATCATCATTTCCCCAAGTAGGAGACATGTCAGTTTCCCTGGGACGTGTGAAGGACTCGCACATTATTTGCATGGAGACTCGCACATTATTTCCGTGGAGACTCGCACATTATTTGCAGAAGTTTAGCAACACAGTGAAGTCGTAGGGGTATGGGATTGTTTTCATTTCCCTGAAGCAGGGCTCAGCTTTCAGAAGTGTGGGAAATGCCACCTTAGGCATAGATTTACATATTCCCATGATTTATTTTATGTTTTAACTCTCTTATCCCATATTCTTCTATCATATTCAAGAGAAAATTGCTCACCTGGTTTTCAGATCTCCTCAAACTCTTTGACCCTGACCTCACATCCACCTAATTCCCTAACTGCCTTCAAGGTTGCCTCTTCTCCAAAACTCCTCTTTGGCTTCTTGATTGCTTTCACACATATCCAGCAATTGTAATGCTGCAATAGTGTGGAGATTTCACTATGAGGAATTTTTGTATTTGATCATCTTACCTAATCTTCCCCCGCCCACAAAAACGCACCCCAGAAAGAAAGGCATTATCACACTTACCTCTTCTGGGACTCTGGGTGGCTCTGGATAGTCTTCAGTTCAGCCAAGAGATGAGATAGCTTCAGGAGAAGAAAATTAGTTTACTTGCTGTGAAGCCACAAGGCAACCTGCACTCTACCATGAGATCTATGCAAAAGGCTCAATCCTGACTTAAGTGAGGATTCTGCTCCAGGCTGCATGAGGTAGATGTAATCCTGATTTTGCCTTCATGTACAAACATGATATTTTCAAGAGTCAGTAATTCATAGATACTTGGTTTAGACAAGTCAGTGGCTTTCAACCTTTCTAGACTACCAAACTTCTTACAGGAGTCTGATTTATCATGTGTACCTCCAAAATTCACCTCACTTAAAAATGAATTGCTTACAAAAGTCAGACATAAGAGTGTCACAGCATGCTATTACTATGAAATTGCTGACTTTCTCATTTTTACCGTACAATTATAAAATAAATTCATTGGAATAGAAATATTGCACTTACATTTCACTGTGTAGTAGAGCAGTATAAACAAGACATTGTCTGCATGAAATTTAAGTTTGTACTGGCTTTGTTAGTGCTTTTTACTACAGCCTGTTGTAAAATTAGGCCAATATCTAAATCAGGGGTGGGGAACCTCAGACTCAGGGACCAGATGCGGCCCTTGGCTTGCCTGGATCCAACCCCAAGGCTCAACCATAGCACTGGGGAGCCTGCATTGATACTCCAGCCCTCCCCTTCTCCCATGGGGCTGGAGCACACAAAACCTACTAGCCTGGGACCTTCTAGGCTCTGGTGTGCAAGGGGAATGTTGGGAGTGTCTTTCTCCTCCTCTGTCTGGGGCCACCTTAGTGAGGGTTGGTTTTTTTTGTTTGTTTTGCTTTTTGGCTTCTTACTTGTGCGGCCCCAACTGATTTTTTCTGTGGATTAGCAGCCCCCCACCTAAAAAAGGTTCCCCACCCTGATCTAAATTAAGTTGAGGTACTCCCTGGAAGACCTCTGCATACCCATATGGGTACACATACCTCTGGTTCAGAACCAGAGAGGTAAGTTACACTGAGTAAAAAACATAAGTGTTCACCATAATATGTTGCAAAGGATAAATTAAGTCTGCAAAAGCAACGGCATTGTAATTTGCCCCTCTAACTTTTTACTGTAGTTACTGTGACTTTTCAGGTAAGTCTCAGCTAGTAACAGTAATAGGATCACAAAACATGGAAAGCAAGTTTGTAACTTTTGATCTCTGAACAAGTTTTGTAGGAATCACACTTTCTGTGTGGATCCAGACTAACAGTTTCCTTTCTCCCACCCATTCTCTTAAAGGTTTTTGCTGCCCCTTCCCTTCCTTTACCTGAGAGGTCTGTACTGTCTCAAGGGTCTGATGATTGAGACGGGCATTGATAGTCAACCAACGTGGTAGATTTTGTTGCAGGTACTCTTATCCTACTGCTTCCTATGCAGTTTGGAAGGTTGGAATCTCCCTGCGATAGGTTCATCTGTATATTCATCTACCCATATCCAAGCTGCCTACCTGCCCATCTATGCAACTGCAAATATATCAGGCTGTCAACATTCACTTAAAATAAACAAATCAAAATGCAGCAATGTAGGCCTCCCAAGAGATGTCACAGAGCCACAGCTAGCATACTTTGGTGCTTTCTCTGGTGATTTCAAAGAGATCCATGCTGAAAGCCTTGCCATTAAGATAGACGGTAGATTCTGGGTCAGGAGTTTGGAGTTCCAACAAAGTCAAAGCACTGAGGTGTTCTTCCAGAGAGAGAGAAAGGCCTTCGCTGTTCAAGTTAGCTTGGTCCAGAGCCTGCAAAAGAGTAAATGGCAGGTCTAGTGAGGAATGAAAGCCACATGCACAGCTGCAGACAGTAAACAGAGCATCTCTGGTGTTCTGTTAAAAGATCTTCAAGCTTGCCTCGAGGACCTTTCTCCCTGGGCTGTATGCCCAAAAGACAAGGTGCTTCTTATAATCAGTAGATAGAGCCATGCTCTACCTCCAAATCCCAGTTGAAACACACAGTTTAGAAGGTGGTGAAGCACAGTCTAAAGCACTTCCCCTGGAAGGTGGGTAAGCTTTTGCCCTGTTTTACACATAGGGAAACTAAGGGAGAAAACTTGTCCAGCATTCAAGGTGGTTGGTACTAGATTTGCGAATGGAACTCATAAATGTGGCCTACAGCGCTTTACCACATGGCCTGTGTTGGTCACTTATTTTACATCTGAAAGGTGAGAGCTACAAGGAAATATGGCCCAGCGTGAAAAATGCTGCAATCTGGTCCACAGTATGCTGATCAGGTGCAGCACCTGGCAAGACGCCAGTTATGGAGGCCACATTTCCAATGTTCAATGCCTCACCAGCTCTTTAATGAAGCCTACTGCAGACCCATTAACTCTTTGGTGCCAGGAATCACTAAAACAATACCCCCAAAGCATTTTGCAACACATGTGCCCACCAGTTCAAGGATTGTGGCATTCACAAGCATGACACTTCTGTAAGTGACTGTGATGGATGGGAGGGGTAATACTCTTTTCTAGATATCCCAGCAAATCAGTTAACTAAATTTTCTGTAAAGTGTTAAACCCAAAGATAGTGGGTATCCAGAAAGCATTGGCAGGGAGCCAAGGGAGCTAATGGGAAGAGAGTGAGAGATTTGAATCAAGACAGGTTCTGCCTGGTTCAGTCTTTTGTCTAAATTCAGAGCAGGAGCTGGGGAAGAGATGGTCTGAAGCAGGAATTAGGCATGGATTTTTCAGCGATGTCCATGCTCAAGGAAAGACTAAAACTTGGAACAACAGAGATGCAAGTAGAACAGGGAATGTTTAGACAGACATAATCAGGTTATTTTCAGATTTGGTTAAACTCTTTTGTGCTGAACCCATGTGCCCTCCTGTACATTGTAACTTTTAAACTGAATCCCAGGGAAGCAATTCTCTGCGCTTCAATCTGTTTTTTTTTTTCCAGAAGCTCTGTAACACTTAGCAATCAAGTATGCTTTACCAAACATATCTTTGTTTTGTTAATAATCACCTTTTTAAGACTATGATCTGATTCTTGTGTCCTAGAAGGCAGGATGTTCTGTGTGTATGTGCCTGAGACTGACGGTCAGTTATTAAGAAATTACAGCTTGTCATCCTGGCCTCTCAAGGGGTTTTTGCATTTGGTTGGTGGCAGCGTACTACCCAAAGTTAGGGAATCTGTGACTTCGGGGAGTTTTTTAAGCAGGAACCTTTAGTGGCAGGGTATTTTAAGGTCTCTTGAGGCCCCCACCTCTGCACTCCAAGTGCCAGACTGGGGAATAGCCTTGACAGTGACCAAGCTGTCATTTTGGGACCGCAAATAAAAGATCCCATTATGGATTAATTATATGACACTTTATATGAATTTGCTTAGACTGCTTCTATAATGCAATGTTCAGGCCTCAATACAAGAAAGATAAACTCAGGTAGATTCAGAGAAGGAAAAGAAAGTGATTAATGCAAGGAAAAAAATTAGTAACCAACTAAATCGGCTAAGAGTAGGAGAGAAGAGAGGACACAACAGTCTACAAAATATTTGCCCAAGTAAATACCCAGAATGGAGAAGAATTTACCATGAGTCCTGTAAACGTAAATAAGATCACTGGGAGAAATTTAAAAGCATGGACTGAACATCAGAAAATATTTCCTATTAGGTTGCCGCTAGTTTCTTTAAAATATTCTGCAGTTTGGTTCTAACATACACCCTTCTCCCTCACCTCATGTGTGTTTGTGGTGACGCTGGCAGACCCGCTTCCAGCTCATTCCAGTCATGCCTCCCTGAACACTGACAAAAGCATAGCTGGAAACCAGTTTGGCTCACTCGTGTGTTCCTATAAATCTAATGCCAATTTTCACAATAAGAATGTGTTTAGAATAATGAAATACTCACAGGATGCTGCATGTATTAATTGTATTTATTATATCTGCATGACATAAGCAGGGCTCAACAAATAATGCAATCTATTCGCCCGTGGCGAGTAGATTGCAACCCGGACAGCGTGGCTGGCGAGCCCTGCATATAAGGTTATATTAAGTGTCTGCATTGTAACCCTCTGCAATTGTGCAAGCCAAACAGGAAAGGGGCATTAATGTAGAGATGCCAGTTTCCTACACAAAGTGCCCATGAGAAGATCCACTGAACCCAAATGAGCCACAGTGAAACAAAGTCTTTGTTGATTTCTCCCCTATCCCCTGAATAGAAGGTGAGTTTGTCCAATCAGCTTGAACTCTGGGAGAAGGGAACAAAACAAAAAAATTGCTACCACGACAGAACTGTCTCTATATGCTGCTTGAAATCTGAGGAGTGAAGATTTCTAAGCAAGGAATCCCCAGCTGGTTAACTACAGTGGACTTATAGAGCTGGCTTATAATAGCACCTTCAATTGCCTTTTGAAACCCAAGACTGCAACTCATTTTTGTGTGTATGCTTACCTGGTAAATAACTAATTTCTTTTTCTTAATAAATAAACTAAAGATTTATTATCTATAGGGTTGGCTACAAGTGTGGTCTTTGATACAGAATCTAAGGTGCAACTGACCCAGAGTAAGGGACTTGTGGGACTGGGAGTGACTTGAATATTATTTTTATTTTTGGAGTAAGGGAGTATCCATCAAAAGGCAATATTGCTTGGGTGACACTTGATATTTGGTTGGTGAAATCTAAGTATAAAACTCAACTAGTTTGGGATTGGTGCCCTGATTCTTCAGTCTGCCTTCAGGTTGGTTCTCATGCTTGTGAGCCACTCCAGACAGCTTGGAATTTGCATATTAATATGAATCACACTTAAAAAGTACTCAGTCCCAAACCCTATTCCTACTGCAAAATGCTACAGTCATTACTTACTGATAAACTAACCACTTAAATGCAGCCACCTCTGGGTTGGACAGCAATATTACACAATATTTTAAGCTAGCCACTGACAAATAACGTGGCCAATTAAAACGAGAGAGGAAAATAAATAACATGGACAGGATGCTGGCCCTACAGCCACCCACACACAGTCTGGCCCAGTACCATGATCGGGGATTGGATTGACCTTGGAGGGAAGAAGACTCCCAAATGAGTTACCAACATAACATCCTCCAGTACTCGTGATTTATTTTGGAAGTTCCAACCAAGTGACTGGCTTAGAAATCTGACAGGAATAGCCAACATCGCTCTGTGCCATAACCAAGTGCTTCTAACATGATTAATTCTATACACTACATTAATCATAGTATTAGGCTGTACAGTTACCACTTTTAGCAAGGAAAGATGGCAGCAGCACTGGCGCAGTCTCAGGAGCATGGACAAGACGTGGACAGCACTTGAGACGCGTGAGTCACTTTGGGAACCCACTGCTAGGGAATCCTTTCGACAGGCTCCAAATTCTTGTGCTACTATTATTAAGAAGAATACAGAGAAAGTAATCAGAGGCATATCAGAGCAGCAGCTTTACCAGCCAGTCATATTTCATCAAGAGGAAATGAAAAGTAATCATTGTTTAGCATGCAGTTTGTGTAGGAATACACCAAGCCCAGCAAAACACAAGACACCAAGAAGCAAGAGATTACAATATGTTATGCTAACAATTTGTTTTTCTCCTAAACCTTTTGTTAATCCTCCATACCCTTGCTGAGCAGATATTATACCCTGCCCAACACCTCATAGAGGCCAGAATCCATCCCCTTTTCTAACCACTACAATACATTGCTCACAACGCCTCCTGACACGCCAGTACTTCCTCGTAACCTGGCACCTTGCCTCTTCTCTTACCCAGAGCAAACAGACCAGTGGTGAACAGAGCCCATCCTGTTAAGGGGAGACAACAGAACTGCCAGAAAAAGGCTTTGCAGACATATGCCCTTCAGGGCTGACAGCCTCACCAGGGTCCTAGGCAAAGTGCAGGTAGGAAGCCCTGTTCCATGACCCCTGAAGGGGTGGGGCTGGGCAGCCTTCAGCATGACAGAGAGCAGAGAGTCTTCCGCAGGTATCCCTCAATACTGCTCAGAATATTAGCAGAGATTTAAAGGACCCAGGGTTGTGACAAGGGTGGCCAGGAGCTCCGGGCCCTTTTGTATCGCTGGGGCCTGAAGCAGTTGCTCCCTCCCCACAATCATAGAATCTTAGGGTTGGAAGAGACCTCAGGAGGTCATCGAGTCCAGCCCCCTGCCCAAAGCAGGACCAACCCCAACTAAATCAACTCAGCCAGGGCTTTGTCAAGCTGGGACTGAAAATCCTCTAGGGATGGAGGTTCCACCACCTCCCTAGGTAACCCAAACGGCAGGCCTGCACATGCCATGTCACATACCAAGCCTTCCCCCCGCATATTCTAGAGCTGTGGTGTTCAACACACTAGCCACATGTAGCTATTTGGCCCGCTGAGTGTGGCTAAGTGGCTTGATCAATGCGGATAGTTGGCCGGTTGAGTGTGGCTAGTTCACTATATAGCAGTAGCCGCTATTAGTTCACTCTTCCCAAAGGCAGCAGTCCAGCTGTTTTCCAAAAAGCTCCAAGGAGCCTGGAATTCAGGGGTGGCTCCCATTCTCTGCTCTGCACTCTCTTATTTTAAGGGAGCATGTCCTAATAATATAATAAACCACTCCCCCCAAAACATTTCTGCAGATGTCAAAAGGCAAAGCTTTGATCCTAACCTTTACCAAATGAATTCCCACCAGAGTACTCTCTGCCCAGACGTCCCTTGATCCAGCAGAGCAGCAGTGTCTCCTTTGTTTGCTCAGTTTTGATTGGTCTGATGACTCATCACCTGGCTCCACCTGCTCAGCCTGGCAGTTGCTAATCCCAAACACCCAATAGTCTCCACACACACACACACACACACTCTCTCTCTCTCTCCCCTGGGAGATGAGTTTAGAGCAAGTTACAAGCAGAATAGATAGAAGTTACAAAAAAGTTACAAAGTTGCAAGGCTCAACAATCACCAAGTTTACAGCAGGTTTCTGAATTTATAAAGCAAAGTTGCTGAGAGTTACAAAGTTGCAAGGTTTAACAAAGATTACAAGGAGCTGCAGAGTTTAAAAGGCAATGCAGCTTAAACAACTACAAAGCTTCAGAGAATCATTTACAAATCATCAGTAATGAAGTGATTTAGAAGACAACTGCCTCCCTCCCTCCCACAGCAAAGCAGTCAGCCGGAGGTTTTTGTCAGTCTTTAAGTCATGTGTTGGCAGGACCTTACAGTTTAGTATATTTCCAGAAAAATCCAAGGGTAAAATCAAGTTATAGCTCGGGCAGAGGCTTTTATGCAACAGCTCCCATTCTCTGCTCTGCACTCTCTGGGTATGTCTACACTATAGCACTAATTCAAACTAACTTAATTCAAATTAGTTAATTCGAACCAAGCTAATTCGAACTAGTGCATCTAGACTTCAAAACTAATTTGAATTAGCGCTTTGCTAATTCGAACTAGCATGTCCACATTGAGTGGACCCTGAACCGAAGTTAAGGCTGGCCGGAACCAGGACTTAGAGTGTGGAGCTGCTGCCTCAGGCTAGCCGAGGGCTGTGCTTAAAGGGACCCGAGCCCCCAACCTGGACAGACAGTTCTCAGGGTTCCCCACTTGCTTGTCTACCTCGATGAGGGACAGCAAAGCAGTCCTGTCTTGGAGTGCCCTGAGTGCCCACACTCGGCACATCACAGCACTCGGCCATCAGCCCGGCTGCACTTGCCGCAGGCTGCCATCCGGGGGGGGGGGGGGGGGGGTGTCAATCGGGGGGCTGTCAGGATCCAGGAAGCCCTGAAGGAGAGCTTCCACCCTGAGGAGCCCACAGAGCCACCCCAGTCCTCCCCATCAGGGGCTTGTGCCCCATTCCTCCCTCACCTCCTTCCACTTACCCCTCCCTAGCCCCCCTTCCTGATGTAAAAAATAAAGGACACGTGTTCAAAAATAGAAACTCTCTTTATTTAACAAAACTGGGGGTGGGGCGGCGGGGGAATAACCTCTGGGGAAACTGGGAAAAGGAGGTGGGAGAGGGGAAGAGAGAGGGTGGGAGAGGGGAGGTGGAAACCTGGGAGGAGGGAGCTGGAAGGGGGAAGCCAGGGGAAGAAGCAGGAGGGGAAGTATAAAACTATGGTACACCATATCTTCAGTATTGTGTAGAGATGTGGTCTCCTCACCTCAAAAAAGATATTTTGGCTTTGGAAAGGGTTCAGAAAAGGGCAACTACAATGATTAGGGGTTTGGAACAGGTCCCATATGAAGAGAGGCTAAAGAGACTGGGACTTTTCAGCTTAGAAAAGAGGAGACTGAAGGGGGATATGATAGAGGTATATAAAAGCATGAGTGGTGTGGAGAGGGTGAATAAAGAGAAGTTCTTCATTAGTTCCCATAATATAAGGACTAGAGGATACTAAATGAAATGAATGGGTAGCAGGCTTCAAACTAATAAAAGAAAGTTCTTCTTCACAAAGCAAATAGTCAGCCTGTGGAACTCCTTGCCACAGGAGGCTGTGAAGGCTAGAACTATAACAGAGTTTAAAGAGAAGTTAGATAAAGTCATGGAGGTTGGGTCCATGGAGTGCTATTAGCCAGGGGGTAGGAATGGTGTCCCTGGCCTCTGTTTGTGGAAGGCTGGAGATGGATGGCACGAGACAAATGGCTTGGTCATTGTCTTCGGTCCATCCCCTCCGGGGTACCTGGTGTTGGCTGCTGTCAGCAGACAGACTATGGGGCTAGATGGACCTTTGGTCTGACCCAGTACGGCCGTTCTTATGTTCTAAGCTCAGGGTCGGTGGTCTCACTGGACCAACTTGATTTTCATGCAAACCTGCTCCTGGGTTCGCATGTGGCCTTTGGTGGCCAGGCTGGCAGCTATCCTGCCCTAGACGGCCTCATTCCTGTGCCTAGTGTGGATGTCGTGGACATTGGAGGTCTCCCCCCAAACCTCGATGAGGTCCACGATCTCCACACTAGACCAGGCGGGCACCCGCCTCTTGTGGCCTCGGGCAGCCTCCTGGGAGCCGCCAACCTGGTCCTGGGAAGAGGCGGAGAGCTGGGTGGCAGCGGGTGGCTGGCTCATGCCGTGCCAGGTGCAGGGTCTGCTGGCTGGGTGCTGGCAGGCTTGTACCTGGCATGGGCACTGTAGCCAGACCGTGCCCCTTTAAGGGCTCCGGGGCCGGGAGGGGGGCAGAAGAGTTTCCCTGGCTTGGACCAGAGTGGCCACCAGGGAAGAGCTAGCCTCCAACTAGTTCGAATTAAGTGGCTACACAGCCCTTAATTCGAACTACTTAATTCGAACTAGGCGTTAGTCCTCGTAGAATGAGGTTTACCTAGTTTGAATTAAGTGCTCCACTAGTTCGAATTAAGTTCGAACTAGCGGTTTGTATATATAGACGCTATGAAAGTTAATTCGAACTAACGGCTGTTAGTTCGAATTAACTTTGTTGTGTAGACATACCCTCTCTTAGTTTTAAGCGGGAATGTCCTAATAATTTAATAAACCACTCCCCACAAAACGTTTCTGCAGGTGTCAAGGCAAAGCTTTGATCCTAACCTTTATCAAATGGATTCCCAGAGTAATCTCTGCAATCGCTCTTCTGTTCTTCTTGTCTCTTTAAGTAGGACTGTAGTGTTGATCTGGCAAAAATGAAAGACAGCAGGGTGATGCAAAGAAGAAAAGAGTGACACATCTTTAGACACAGTCTGTCCCCCACAATCAGCTTACAATCTAATCCAGTGGTCCCCAAACTGTTTGCTTCATGCCCTCCCTCACCCTTTGTCCTGGTGCTGGATGTGAGGCTGAGGCTCCAGAAAGGATAGAGATGACCCGGGTAAAGAAACAAGGCTGGGGCCACAGTCAGCAAGCAAGAGCTCTAGGCCAGCAGCCAGAGCTGGGGGGCACTCCCTGTGAAGGCTAGCCCAGGCCCCCTGAAAGTTCCTCTGCACCCCCTTAGCAGGGCGTGCCCCACAGTTTGAGGACCTCTGACCTAAGAACTAGGGTGAGGAAGGGGGAACAAGATGAGTTCCACCAGCAAGCAATGTTTCTAGTTAATATTATTTATTTCGTGATTCACCTTTAAGGGAATCCCGTGTCAGAGTTTTGTCCAAATAGGTACAGATGGAATGGAGATTTACTTCAGAAAGCCTGTGAAGAAGAAATCTCTCCATCAAAAAACCCCAATAGCCTTATCTTCATAGGATTGTAAAGTCCAATGGTCAATGTTTTATGCAAAACATAAGTGAATACATCTGGAGAAAAAAATGCTTAACTGGAGGGAAAAAAACCTAAAATGTGGTGATGCTGAAACAGAGGTAGAGGCACTAGTGGTCAGCAAATTAGAAACTGGTTTGTGGTACAGCACAACCAAAAATGCCAATAAGATGTAGGGTTGTCTACACAGAAGCTTGTCTAAGCATGAAGATAAACTCCCTTGTACATAATAGCTCTTTGGACTTGAACAAAGATTTAAAAACCTAAATATTTATAGCTTGGGTAAACAACAAACCGAGGGAGCTAAAGAATATTCTTCAATTATTTAATAAGTATAAAGACTGTGACTGTGAGAAATTAGCCTTGTGGAGATGTCACAAAGTAAAAGTCCTCCAAACCAGGTGGGACCAGGAAGACTTTCAGATCATCAGTAAGAGTGTGGGAGAGAGGGACTGAAGGATGTCACCTGCAGAGTTGTGGAAGTCTAAGAGGTTTTTGTCTACATTGGGAAGGGCAAAGTATGTCCCACAGCCAAGCAAGAGCCTTGAGCAGGATCCCTGCCTTCTGAGTCCCCGCACACCACTCAAAGCAGCCAGCTTCAGGAGCCATGTGCTCTCCATGCACCAGAAGCTTCTAGGGAAGGGGGGCTTCAGACGCTGTCCCTGCCTCCAGCACAATCATCAAAGCTGTCTGAGCTGTGTTTGCGGCACAAGCAGTATGTAAAGTCCCCACCCCAAGGAGTGTGCAGTGCAGACACACACATGGCCTCAACAGCCAGCTGCTTTGAGCAGCATGTGGGGCCACAGCAGGCAGGGAGTCTGCCAGAGGATCATAAGAACATAAGAATGGCCGTACTGGGTCAGACCAAAGGTCCATCTAGCCCAGTATCCTGTCTGCCGACAGTTGCCAGCACCAGGTGCCCCAGAGAGGGTGGACCGAAGACAATGACCAAGCGATTTGTCTCCTGCCATCCCTCTCCAGCCTCTGACAAACAGAGGCCAAGGACACCATTTTATCCCCTGGCTAATAGCCTTTTATGGACCTAACCTCCATGAAATTATCTAACTTCTCTTTAAACTCTATTATAGTCCTAGCCTTCACAGCCTCCTCTGGCAAGGAGTTCCACAGGCTGACTACACGCTGTGTGAAGAAGAACTTTCTTTTATTAGTTTTAAACCTGCTACCCATTAATTTCATTTGGTGTCCTCTAGTTCTTCTATTTAGGGAACTAAATAACTTCTCTTTATCGGCCCTCTCCACACCACTCATGATTTTATATACCTCTATCATATCCCCCCTCAGTCTCCTCTTTTCTAAACTGAAAAGTCCCAGTCTCTTTAGCCTCTCCTCATATGGGACCCGTTCCAAACCCCTAATCATTTTAGTTGCCCTTTTCTTAACCCTTTCCAAGGCCAAAATATCTTTTTTTGAGGTGAGGAGACCACATCTGTACACAGTATTCAAGATGTGGGCGTACCATAGTTTTATACAGGGGCAGGAAGATATTCTGGGTCTTATTTTCTATCCCTTTCTTAATAATTCCTAGCATCCTATTTGCCTTTTTGACTGCTGCTGCACACTGTGTGGAAGTTTTCAGAGAACTGTCCACGATAACTCCAAGGTCTCTTTCCTGATTTGTCGTAGCCAAATTAGCCCCCATCATACTGTACGTATAGTTGGGGTTATTTTTCCCGATGTGCATTACTTTACACTTATCCACATTAAATTTCATTCGCCATTTTGTTGCCCTATCACTCAGTTTGGTGAAATCTTCGAGTCCCTCACAGTCTGCTTCCGTCTTGACTATCCTAAACAGTTTGGTATCATCTGCAAACTTTACCACCTCACTGCTTACCCCTTTCTCCAGATCATTTATGAATAAGTTGAACAGAATTGGTCCTAGGACTGACCCTTGGGGGACACCGCTAGTTACCCCTCTCCATTCTGAAAATTTACCATTTATTCCTACCCTTTGTTTCCTGTCTTTTAACCAGTTCTCAATCCAAGAAAGGACCTTCCCTCTTATACCATGGCCATGTAATTTACACAAGAGCCTTTGGTGAGGGACCTTGTCAAAGGCTTTCTGAAAATCTAAGTATACTATATCTACTGGATCCCCCTTGTCCGCATGTTTGTTAACCCCTTCAAAGAACTCTAATAGATTAGTAAGACAGGATTTCCCTTTACAGAAACCATGTTGACTTTTGTCCAACAAATTATGTTCTTCTACATGCTTCACAATTTTATTCTTTACCATAGTTTCGACTAATTTGCCCGGTACTGAAGTTAGACTTACCGGTCTGTAATTGCCCGGATCGCCTCTAGAGCCCTTTTTGAATATTGGTGTCACGTTGGCTACCTTCCAGTCATTAGGTACGGAAGCCGATTTAAAGGATAGGTTACAAACCACAGATCATAGTTCAGCAATTTCCCATTTGAGTTCTTTTAGAACCCTTGGATGAATGCCATCCGGTCCCGGAGATTTGTTAACATTAAGTTTTTCTATTTGTTCCAAAACCTCCTCTAATGACACTTCAATCCGGGACAGTTCCTCAGATTCATCACCCACAAAGGACGGTGCAGATTTGGGAATCTCCCCAACGTCCTGAGCCGTGAAGACTGAAGCAAAGAAATCATTTAGTTTCTCCGCAATGGCTTTATCGTCCTTGATTGCGCCTTTTATAGTTCGATCGTCTAGGGGACCCACAGGTTTTTTAGCAGGCTTCCTGCTTCTAATGTACTTAAAAAACATTTTGTTATTTCTTTTTGAGTTTTTGGCTAGCTGTTCCTCAAAATCTTTTTTTGCTTTTCTTATTACATTTTTATACTTGATTTGACAGTGTTTATGTTCCTTTCTATTTATCGCACTAGGATTGGACTTCCACTTCTTAAAAGATGCCTTTTTGTCCCTCACTGCTTCTTTTACATGGTTGTTAAGCCACGGTGACACTTTTTTAGGTCTCTTGCTATGTTTTTTAATTTGGGGTATACATTTAAGTTGGGCCTCTATTATGGTGTCTTTAAAAAGTTTCCATGCAGTTTGCAGGGATTTGGCTCTAGTCACTGTGCCTTTTAATTTCTGTTTAACTAGCCTCCTCATTTTTGTGTAATTCCCCTTTTTGAAATTAAATGCAAGGTGCTGGACTGCTGAGGTGTCCAACCCACCACAGGAATATTGAATGTTATTATATTATGGTCACTATTCCCAAGCGGTCCTGTAACGGTTATTTCCTGGACCTGATCCTGCACTCCACTCAGGACTAAATCGAGAATTGCCTCTCCCCTTGTGGGTTCCTGCACCAGCTGCTCCAAGAAGCAGTCATTTAGGCCATTGAGAAATTTTATCTCCACTTCTCTTCCTGAGGTGACATGTACCCAGTCAATATGGGGATAATTAAAATCCCCCATTATTATAGAGTTCTTTATTTTGGTAGCCTCTCTAATCTCCCTCAGCATTTCAATGTCAGTATCGCTGTCCTGGTCAGGTGGTCGGTAATATATCCCTACTGCTAATTTCTTATTATTGGAGCATGGAATTACTATCCATAGCGATTCTATTGAACATGTTGATTCACTTAATATTTTTATTTCATTTGATTCTACATTATCTTTCGCATACAGTGCCACTCCGCCACCCACCCGGCCTGCTCTATCCTTTCGATATATTTTATATCCCGGTATGATTGTGTCCCACAGATTTTCCTCATTCCACCAGGTTTCAGTGATGCCTATTATGTCAATCTCCTCATTTAATACTAGGTACTCTAGTTCACCCATCTTATTAGTCAGACTTCTAGCATTTGTGTAGAAGCACTTTAAAAATTTGCCACTGCTTATTTGTCTGCCCTTCCCTGGTGCATTGGATTCCTTTGTATGCGGTTGTTTTTCTGCTCTGGCCCATGGTTTGCCCTCTCCCCTCCTCTCTTTCTGACTACAGCTTAGAGAATCTCTATCAATGGATTCTCCTCTAAGAGAAGTCTCCCTCCGATTTATGTGCATCTCCGCAACAATCGGCTTTCCCCCATCTCTTAGTTTAAAAACTGCTCTACAGCCTTTTTAATGTTTAGTGCCAGCAGTCTGGTTCCACCCTGGTTTAGGTGGAGCCCATCCTTCCTGCATAGGCTCCCCCTCTCCCAAAAGTGTCCCCAGTTCCTAATAAATCCAAACCCCTCTTCCCTACACCATCATCTCATCCACGCATTGAGACTCTGAAGCTCTGCCTGCCTGCCTACCTGGCCCTGCGCATGGAACCAGAAGCATTTCCGAGAATGCCACCATAGAGGTCCTGGATTTCAGTCTCTTTCCTAGCAGCCTAAATTTGGCCTCCAGGACATCTCTCCTACCCTTCCCTATGTCATTGGTACCTACATGTACCACGACCACCGGCTCCTCCCCAGCACTACACATAAGTCTATCTAGATGCCTCGAGAGATCCGCAACCTTCGCACCAGGCAGGCAAGTGACCATACGGTTCTCCCGGTCATCACAAACCCAACTATCTATGTTTCTAACAATCGAATCACCCACTACTAACACCTGCCTCTTCCTAATTGGCATTCCCTCCCCCTCAGAGGTATCCTCAGTGCAAGAGGATACCGCAACATCCTCTGGGAGGAGGGTCCCAACTATGGGATGGTTTCCCTTGCTCCCATTGAATGCTCTGTTCGCTTGAGACTTTCATCCTCCTTAAGAGCACTGGGGCTCTCAGACTGGAGGTGGGACAGTACTACAATGTCCCGGAAAGTCTCATCAACATCTCTCTCTACCTCCCTTAGCTCCTCCAGTTCAGCCACCCTGGCCTCCAAAGCCCGAACCCGGTCTCTGAGGGTCAGGAGCTCCTTGCAACGGGTGCACACATACGCCACCCGCCCACAGGGCAGGTAATTATACATGTTACACTCGACACAATAAACAGGATAGCCCTGCAGGGCTGCTGACACCCCAGCCACTCCCTCCCCCTGGCCCTCCTTACCACCTGCCTCTGGCACCCACCCACCCATCCTCTCCCAACTCTCTGTTCCCCTTCCTGCACTCCTGCCCCAGGTCACAACCCAAACTCTCTATACATCCCTTGCTCCTGCATCCATGCCCCTTCCCAAACCCTGCCCCGCAATCCCCTGCCCCAGGTCACAACCCCCTCCTTCCCCTTCCAAACCCTGCACACCCTCCAAAACCACTCCTCGAGGTGAGAATCCTCTCCTGCACCTCTATGCCATCATGGACCCTGCACCCCAATCCCCTGCCCAGGTCACAACTCCCTCCTTCATCCAAATTCCCTCCCAGACCTCACATCCCCTTATGTACCCTAATCCCCTACCCCAAACTCTCTTATGCACCCAACCTCTGTCCCAAACCCCACACCTTCTCCATTAATGTCACGGAAGAGTGCAGCCCTCAACCACTTACCAATATCTTGGAGTGCACCCCATCAAAAATTGTTTCCCACCCCTGGTCTACACTGTACTCTTTCGGGAAATTGTGATGTTCTGTATCCTTATGCTCACCATTTTTATAAAACTAGGATAAATCTTGTACCTCGTGCAAGGTATCATTTGAAAGCTCACAATCTGCTCAACATTACTAACCTGATAAAGTTATGTACAACAATATTGTATGTAAAGTTATACAGTTCTATTGAATGACTTAACTAAGACACATTTCAAGTCTAGGGAAACAGTTCCATCCTGTTCCTCAGACAAAGGCTAGACAGCACAATCAAATAGATTAAGTTGCCATTCTTTGGCAGGGAAAACAGTGTGAACAAGAAACTTACCACTTGGCAATGGAACAGCTGGGGGTTCCCATGGAAACAGTTATAAAAATGAGGAAAAGTTATAAAAATGAGTAACAGAAGCACCAAACCACCTCTCCCCTCTCATCTCCATTCAGGACATCAACAATGCTTGAAAGGCCAAAGAAGCATAAATGAACTACGAGAGGAGTCCTGCCTGCAGGTATCTAACCAGACTATTGTATACATGCTTACAAGAGAAACCCTTTTTGCTTTAATTTACTTAGCTTGCATTTAACTGTTTATTTCTTTGTAGCCTATTTTAACTTAAACACCTCGTTATTTGCAATCACTTAAAATCTACCTTTCTGTAGTTAAAACAAAACAAATTTATTATCTAAACTAGCATGGTTGGACTGAAGTGTCTGGGAAACACCATTTGAGATAACAAGATATGTGCATATCCTTCTCTAATAATGAAATGATAGCCTTTATATGAGCTCGTGTTGTCCAGATGGAAAGAGTTGGGTAGTACAAGATGCACACTTCTGGGGACAAGCCTGGGACTGGGAATTTGCTGAGGTCACACTGCAATATAATTCATAAGTGGCAGGCTAAGAGCGCTCCTATAGCTCAGTTGGGAATAGCTTACATGCTAAAGACTGTGCGTGAGCCGGCCAGGAATGGCTGCTCTCACAGCAAAGCAGTGTAAAAGGCACTGAAGCTGGAGAATTGAGGGGACACAGCTGTCTAATAGTCCAGTTCCCTGCATTATATCACTGAATTCTCTCACCATTTTACATTAACATTCAGGGTGGCAGTACAAAGGGCACAGGTAGCCACAGGAATTTATAATCACTGTATCTACTCAATCTGCTCCTAGCAGAGTTTAAGGACATGGGGATAAAAACACCAATGATCTGTTTATATTAGTGATCCCACTGTTATAACAATGGTGGAGCTGCAACGATGGGAGTGCAAAGATAGGAGATTTCCAAAAGGCATCTTGCGTATACACAGAGGAAAACAAATATTTGGAAAGCAGCATTTACTTAGACAGTCCACTCCTGGTTTAATCAGATTTCACTGTAATATGAAAACACGAATTGGAAAGGACAGGAAGTCATGATCCTCTCTCCTTCTCAGACACTCATACCTTGATCTTGCAAAGAGCACATTGTATACAGACTGCTCATCTTCTGAGAGTTTTAACTGGTGCAACCGAGTATGTCGCTCAGGCAGAGATACCTTAAAAAATAAATAAATAAAAACAGATTCAGCCATTTACTGTGTAAAGATTTCGGAAAGCACCAAGATCACTGCTGACTCCTGCAGCTTCACTGAACCGAACATCATATAACACTGTATGTGACACACTGCCGTCTCAGAAATCAAACAGCTTGGCATTCCCCAGGCCAAATGGTCCAGGGCTGCTGGACAGGCAACATGCTCAGTGTCTAGGGAGGCAATCTATCACACTGCTTTGGATATACCACTGGAGCCCCTTTGTCCTTCTATAGAATAGAGTTTCTCATAGTCCTCCCCACAATGTTGCTCGGGTCCTTAACTCAATTCAGTTTTTTGTTTCTCAGGTGAGAAGCGCCTCTCTATGGCTGCTACAGTTCCAGTGAGTACAGGAGTGCATGTCCCCCAGCTGGGGCAGGCCCTGTTCATCTGCCCCCAGTGCTTCCCAGCCACAGTGAAGAACAGAGCAAAGTATGCAACTGAGCACTTTACCCTAGCTCCCTGATGGACGGGAACAGCCAGCAATGCTCCTGTCCATTCCAATCAGGGGAAGGGTGGGGAGCTTTAGCTCCTGATAGGAGGCTTGGAGCTGGGGCAGTCCCAGATGGGGGTGGGGAGCCAGATAGCCTCTTTCACCTGCCTGGTGATTCTGTCTGTCTCTTTTCTGATTGGTTTTATGAGGCCCCATACAAATCTGGGGGGGGGGGGGGGAGAGGAGAAATCTTCCGTGCCCCCCACATAACCAAACTCTTACTTTGCTTTAAATTATAAGAGGAAGCTGCATACCAAATTTGGTGCTCCTAGCTCTTACTGTTTAGGAGTTCTTGAACAAATGGACAGGCAACTTGCTCACTCAGAGAAACTCTCTCAAATAGATAGTAGATTAAAGCTGAGGCTCTTATACACTACGACTACTCCAGGGCTTTTGGAAAAACTACCTACAACAAGCCTCAAAAATCAACAGAGTTGACAATACTCAAAGCTATAAAGCAATCATGGTACAACTGGATGTTTACAGAGCAGTTAGGCTTAACGGAAGTCAAACAGAGCTTAAGTACTAACTAGGGATGTAAGCAACTAGTCAAGTAGTTGACTACCCAATAAGCATATGCTTAGTACGTAGCCGAGTCACTACTTGACTAGTTGCTTCTCCCCCTTCCCTTGCTGCCTCTATCACAGACAGGCAGCAAGGGGGAGGGGAGCAGGAGCCAGTGCTGGGGGAGCCGACTTAAAAATTGAATCCCTCTGCGGCTCTTACTACATTTAAAAGGTAGAGCTGCAGCAGGGTTCCCTGCTGTGGCTCTGAGGTTTCCCCCATTATCGACTAATCGATGAGCTGATTCAATGCAATTTAAAATTTATCGGTCAGGATTAAAAGACAAAGCTAAGCCTCAATTGCTACATGCTTACTAGTGCATGACTGATTTCTGTGGTTGAGAAAGCAGCTACTTGATATATCATTCACAGTCAGATACAACAAGCTAGCTGCACAACCTCATAGGAATGGTAAGCCCAAATAAGCGACGAGGAGTCCTGTGGCACCTTACAGACTAACAGATTTATTGGAGCATAAGCTTTTGAGGGCAAAGACCCACTTCATCAGATCCATGTGAGGAAGTGGGTCTTTGCCCACAAAAACTTATGCTCCAATAAATCTGTTAGTCTGTAAGATGCCACAGGACTCCTCGTCACTTTTGCAGATTCAGACTAACATGGCTACCCCTCTGAAGCGTGAATAAGAAATCTGACACTTGATTATTTGTCTCCTCAGAATACCCAGGCTCACCATTCTGACCTGGCTGTTTGTTGGATGTAAGAGTTCAGTTCATTGACTCTCTGCTCTGTAGAACATTTTACTTGACAGGAAAACAATATATATATAAGCAGCTTATGGGGAAGCAGCATTGCTTTCCCCGAAGGAGAAGCCAAGCCTCCTAGCTGGTGAATAACAAAGTCTACTCTTGCATCCTAAACTGTAGAATGGGGGGGGAGGGAACCCAGAGAATGACAAGCCCATATATGAGTGCAACTACCATCTGATAGCTATATGGAGGGCACAGCTCCCTTTCCAAGCCCCCAGAAGAGGAGAGAGGTCATTACCAGAGGCTTGCCAGTCGAATCCAACTGGTCCTTCGTTCTCCGCAATAAGAGACTCCTGGTTAAGATACTCAATCTCTCTCCCCCTTTCTTTGTATGGTTATCTACCTGGGTCTTCCACAGCTTGAATTCATCAAAGGGAGAACAACGCAGAAACCTACCAGGAGAGGAAAGAAAAGACGATTAATACTAGGAATGTTAGATAGTGGTTATTTTAGTAAGTGTGTAGCCACAACAATTTTTAGCAGTTACAGGATTACTAAAATGCCCTCCCCTAACAGGGTGTGGGGCCGGCAGGCAGTGCATTCCCAGCCCCACTCATGGTGAGTCCCCTGCCACCCTCTGCTACAAGGCAGCAGCACGGGGTGGCAGGCAGAGCTGGTCCGCAAGGGGAGCCAGTTTAAAAATTGGTGGCAGCGACCCCTGTCCACAGAGGGCTCAAGCTCCTCGTGGACTGAAGCTGCACCGGCATCCTGCCTGACCCCCCCTCTGTGCAGCTGACTCTGATACAGCACTTTTTTTTTTAAATGGCAAAAGAAAAATAGCATGTTTGCTGAAAGCCATCGCATTTAATGCTTCAAACCCCATCTCTCCAAAATCAGACAGACAATCTGGGTATGTCTACACTTGCACCCTAGTTCGGACTAGGGATGCAAATGCAGGCATTCGAAATTGCTAATGAAATGGGGATTTAAATATCCCGCGCTTATTTAGCAAGATCTCGCCGGCGCGCTAGTTCAAATCACAGCTGATTCGAAACAGGAAGTGCACGCCGGGATGTGTTAGTTTGAAGCAAACCCCTTGGTTCGAACTAACGTTACGCCTCTTTTTTTGAGGAGTAACGTTAGTTCAAACCAAGGGGTTTGGTTCGAACTAACGCGTCCCGGCGCGCACGTCCCGTTTTGAATCAGCTGTGATTTGAACTAGCACGCCGGCGAGATCTTGCTAAATAAGCGCGGGATATTTAAATCCCCGTTTCATCAGCAATTTCGAATGCCTGCATTTGCATCCCTAGTCTGAACTAGGGTGCAAGTATAGACATACCCTTTGTTCATCTCAAGTTTGGACAACAGTTCCCCTCCAGTCACCCAGCTTGAAGCTAAATTCAGTGATTAAATCAGATATTTTGATAAGCAACTAAAAACAATAAGTGTTCAACAAGCTTATGATACAACTAGAGTCATTTTTTCTTTGCAGAGCTATTACATTCCTAACTCATTTGGACACAAAACTAACAGGGACATGCTCCCTCATTTTCACAAAGTCCTAGCAATGCCCCAGGAAGGAAACAATGACTCCTGAGTGAACACAGCTGTTAATTAAGGTCAGTGCCATGGTCAATTCAATCCTCATGTAAGAGCATAAAGTAGATTAATAATAACCCTAAGCCCCTTGATTATGAAAGAAAAACTATAAGCAACAGGTCAATGGACCAGGATAAAGAGCAACTAGGCTGTGGACCACCTTATCTGCAAGCACAGAATCTATTGACATATAAAGAACTATTAACCTAGACAAAATCCATTCACCTGAGAAGTCTGCATTACCACAATTACTTAAAAAAGATTGGATTTGAAGGCCCCCACCCCCAATAGCAAAGTTACTCTATACCAACTGGATGATGCCTACAGACGAAGCTACGGTTACCAGCATTACATTGTTTCCCACACGGTCAGCTCACCTCAGCAGTGAATACATATCCAGCAAATTGTTCTGTATCGGTGTCCCGGTGACCGCCCATCTGGCAGTGGCTCTCAGTTTGCACACAGCTATAGAGCTCTGAACTTTGGGGTTTTTGATATTGTGAGCTTCATCCAGTATAATCCGAGCCCAGGCTACCCGGAGCAGAGGAGAGCAGGGACATGATGTATCCTGGAGGAGAAAGCAGGTTTAATTTTATATTCTATATCAGGCTGGTGTGGAAAAGGGGAGCAGGAGAGGTAGAAACACATTCTGAAGAGCCACAAGTAAATAAGATTTTTTTTGTCCAGGAAGTCTTTCCCTAGAGGAAGTGCTCACAAATTTGAGCAGAGTTCTTACCACTGACCACTTTGAGTGTGGGGTTCTCTCCACCCCTTTATCATGTGGAATTGTTATTTCAGTCAACCAGCTTGGTAAAATTGTCAAGAAAGTCTGCTAGCTCAGAACCAAAGTGTATATGTCTGTGCTTTGCTGTGATAGTGACAAAAAAGCATATTTTAATCTTTCGCCCAAAAATATATCCATTCTGGCCAAGCAGAATTTGTGTCAGGTCACGACAAAAGGTTAAATGGGATTTATCTTTTGGGATACATTACATCTCATTAAACACAAGACATTAAACCAGCTTTGTGGGAGAGATTTAAGTGTCAGGAAATACAATGATCCAATGGCTATGAGAGCCTGGTCCCTTGTGTACACACATGTAAGGCTTAAAAGTGAATACCTTACACAAAGTGTACCCAGGAAACGGAAGTGTAGTTCATCTATCCCATACAGCCAACAAAGTAATTTTGACTTTAAAAATTATTTTCAGCTGGCAATATGGTATAGATGAAAAATGCATGGCTGGTCCACATCAACTGACTCAGGCTATAGATCTATAAAATTGCAATGTAAACATTTAGTCTTGGGTTAGATCCTGAGGAGGAGGGAGGTTCCCAGAGCTTGGGCTTCAGCCAAAACCCAAATACTAATGCTTCAGTTTCATAGCCCTGCAAGCCCACGTCAGCTGATCCAGGCCAGCCAGATGGGGGACGGGAGGGGGACGAGGGTTGGCTGCATGGACATACTCAGTTGTCACATTACCTATTTCATGGCCAAGTAGAGGTGATTATTCCCTGATTTTTAAAAATCTGTATTTAAAGGGCTTCAGTTCCAGAGTTCAGAATAAACCAAAGACAGAGATGTTCATGCATTAAGGGATAGGCAAAAATACCCCCCATGAAATTCTACTGTAGATGCATAAAGCTTATTTAAAAAACTGTCAACTTAAAAAAAATATCACTGCCATCCGATAATTAGTTGCTACCATTAAAAGTAACATGATTATTGTAACAAAAACTAGGCTACATACTCTGCTTATTTACTTTCTACACTTGACAACACATGGTGTCTCCAGTTGGTTTCTCCTATTTGTACAACTTTCTCACAGCAACAGGGAACTGAAACAAATATTTTTCCATATACAATAATCTTAGGTGTTACATGTAACATTAACAGATTGAACAACTTCTCAATCAAGTACAATTTTTAAGTCTCCCTGTATAAAGCAGCCTGCTTGTCAACTGCATGCATCTCACCCCCACATCATAGTCCTCAGCAGGGACCTCTCCCTCTTCCTTCTTTGTGGGAATCTCCTTGGAGAGAAGATTGTAGGTGGTGACAACAATGTCATAGTGAGGGAGGCTGTACAAAAAAGCAGAGATGTGCTTGTCAGCAACGAGACTTATCAGAAATCCTTTCTACAAGGCAGGCAGAACCACTCAAGGATTAACATGTAGAATGCAGGGCTGTAAAAGTCAATACATGGAGATATACCTATTTCATAGGACTAGAAGAGACCTTGAGAGGTCATCGAGTCCAGTCTGCAGTCCTCATAGCAGGACCAAGTACCATCCTGACAGATTTGCCCTAGATCCCTAAATGGCCCCTTCAAGGACTGAACTCACAACCCTGGGTTTAGCAGGCCAATGCTCAAACCAATGAGCTATTCCTCCCCTGAAGTCAGATCCCACACTCCAGTGGGCACCAAAACAACATAATACAATAAAAGGTAGTATTGACTCTCTCAGAACCAGGGGAGCTCAAAGCTCATGACAAACATTACACTTAATACTCCTGTGAGACAGGCAGGTATGTTTCCCATTTTACAGATGGAGAAAGTGGAGAAGCTGAGTCACAGGCATTTGATAAGCCCAAAATAATACAGTAAATCTGTGGCACAGGGTCTCTTGACTCCAAGTCCATCCCGCAAGAGCGCACACTGCAATGATGTTGGTAGCTTCTGCCCCACATATATCACTGCATAAGCTGTTTCAGCATAAGTGCAGGACAAGTCATTGCTGGCAACCATTATGAGCAAGAGATGTATTTGAGAGGATATACATGTCTTTGGATTCAGGTGCATTAATAGCCTTAGCAAGAGCAAGTCAGCATGGGTAGGGGTTGTGCAAATTTTCCCTACTCTACTCTGACAGACTTCAGTCAATCCTGACTCCCTAGGCCTCCCACATTTCTACTATTGGCAGTCTCTCTCAAGACAGCTCAGCCAATGAGCCTTCTGCTTAGTGCAGAGCTGTCATAGCTTTCCACTTACGCCTCTGGACACTTGCTCCGGTTGGGTCCATGGTACAGACAGACACTCAGTTTACCACTGCTTACATGTCTTTCAACCTCCTTTTTCCAGTGGTGGATCAGGGATGCTGGGCAGACAATTAAAGTACCTCGGGAGAGGATGACTGAGGAATCTTAAATAGAAAGAGCAGAAAAAGAAGAGATTTCAGGGTCTTCTAAGAAGACTGCGATCAGGATGGGATTTCCTAGCCAGCTGCCTTGACTTCCCAAACCTTCCATCTTTTTAGAGGAGCAGGCCCACTTTTCCTATTCATATGGCTCTGCAAAGTAGATGGGCGTGTCATTATGTGTTTCAGTGCCTCAGTATATTCCTGCAGTTTCACATTTTGGAGAAAATCTATGTAATATTAAAAACAAAACATTTTTAAAGATCAGCTTATTTTTCACATATACAATGCTAAATAGCAACAAAAGCATGTTAACAAAAATATCGCGCATGAAGCCCAACTAGTATAATAAATAAGGATTTTAATATGAAGCACCAAAAGACTAAAGTGCCTTATTACCACACTTTACTACAGCTGTTTCAGCATGCTGAAAGTCTGGAAAAAATGTGACAATGTGACATCTCATGAAAACAGTCTATGCAAACTAAGTTTTATTTTAGGAAAAACTATTACTGATATTAAGCTACTAGCGACCTGATGCACCGGCTTCCCTGGACTTCATAATGCAGAACCGCAGATAGGTGTGCGTGTGTGAGGTCTGATGAATACAAAGAGACCCACGGAGCAGGGGCCGTGCTAGTGAATTTGCACACTGGCATCCCTGGGCTTCACAATGCAGAGCTGCAGCTGGGGGGAAGCGATTAATTGATAGTGCTAATGGATAAGCTCCTGCGTATTGGTTAGTCAACTAGTTGACTAGACACTAACATCCCTAAACTGAAGATGGAGCCATCATTCTGAGGAAATAAAGTAATAAAGTTTCTATGTAAAAGTGCTTATGAACACATACACAAAAACCAGATACACCAGTGTTATCAGAATTTTAAGTGTGCAGGGTTGGGTTTTTTTTCGACTGTAGAAGGACATATGCAGCCTCCATTTGGCTTTATAACAAGACATGTATCGCATTATCTGGCTTCTATGCTTCAAAACTAAGTATAGATTAAATACTAATAGGGGATTCTTTCCCTCACCCTCAGAAATGGAACAGCATTTGTGGTTCTCTGTGTCACATGATGCTGGCAAAATCCTCCATACTGAGATTCAAGGGGGGGGGGGGGAGGAGTGTTACACTAAACAAAAAAAAGTCAGTCATTTGGATCCCAAGAATATCTCCAGATGTAAATGGTAAGAGAGGAGTTCTACCATAGTACTTGGATTTCTAACAGACGCATCCCTTAACACTCTTGCTCAGACTCTGACCAACCAAACATAACCCCCAAAGATTTATGAAAGACCTATAGTTCCTCTTTATTGGGCAGGCAGGCAGGCACGCAATGACACTGCACTGCCCCTTCTCCCCACCCCCAGAGTTTATGAACTCCACTTTACCCAGGGGCACATTTAACAGCTTGAAGAAGGCCCAGGGGCAAAATGTAGCCTTCTGATGTTCACATGAAGCTCACTGCATACAAATCCAAGGGCAAGGCTCTATATTACCTGCATATAATGAAACAGAATACATCTGCCTCAATTCTGGTTAACTAGAACCAGATTACAAATCCCACCATTCACATCTCTATCCTGATGAAGTGAAGCACTATAATCCCAGCACACACTTTCTGCTGGGCTTTACCTCAAGAGTTAAGTATAGGGCGGTCACTTTCTAGCCCACTGAGGGTCAGACTTTGGCTATCCAGCTATCACAAAGCATGTTGCCTACACACAGCGCACATCTTTTTGAGAGACCAGACACTCAAAGTACTAGCTTTTGTGTGGCAGGATAATTATTCAATACCATGTTTGGATAGCCGCATTTCTAATTTCTTCTCCTTTCCTTCCCCCTTCTCTAGTCTTTTCTGGGTCAGAATGAGGGCAATCATTGTTAGAGTCTTCCCCAGGCCCATATCATCCGCTGGCAAGAAAAAGCAGAGAGAAAGGTCACGATTACCTCACAGAATCAGTCTACATTAGGGATGTAAGCGAGTAGTTGAGTCACTAGTCAACTAGTCACTTCTGCTCCCCTCCCTTGCTGCTTTTTGCTATCAGAAGCAGCAAGGGTGGGGAGAAGCCGGAGAGCCAGCTTAAAAGCCAGTTTCCCCCAGCACCTTCTCCACAGGGGAGCAGAAGAGGCAGAGACATAGCGGGGGACTGGGTGCAAGCCAGAACTCAGCTGTCCCGGCTCGCGCCTGGTCCTAGATGCTACACCTCTGCCTTTTAAATGTAGGAACAGCTCTTCCTACATTTAAAAGGCAGAGCCACAGCGGGGTTAGCTTCTGCACTGGGAACTAACCCTGCTGCAGCTCTGCCGTTTCTCCCTTATCAACTAATCGAATAGTCAATAGAAATTCCATCAACTACTCAATTAGCTGATTAAACACAATTTAACATGCTTAGTCTACATAGCTCAAATCTATGTGAATGCATGTCAAACTCATGAGTAACATAGTATTTGCTGATCTTGCAGGATCTTGCTACCAAAAGCTATAGTTTGCTGTGGGCTGCTCATCCATATTTGGATGGGAGCCATGGAAAACAGAATTCTCCAAGAAATGGATCCTGGCCTAAATACAGGTGTCACCATTGCTGCCATGGTGGAGAATTAATTTCAAGGCAGGTTTTCGTACGTATAAATGCACCCCAAAAGGGTACACTGCTTCATTATGTTGCTTACCCAGAATTCCTCCACATGGTCTCTGACTCTCCCTCCAGAGTAGCCAAGCAAGTGCCTGCTTCTGGTGCAGCAACAGAGGCACCTGCAAAGATTAGGTACAGAATGTAAATAATGGTGTTTCAGAGACATGCTGCTCTCAGACATTTCTGTTCTCAATGCCATGTTGTTCAGTTAAGCAAGTTCTGTTTTAGTGCAACTGTATGCTTAGCACTTGTCCATCAGCCTTCTTTCCAAGACAATACAAACATTGCAGAAACTGGCACTAGCTACTCTGGGCATGTCTACACTAGGAAATTGTTTTGAAATAACTATTTCAAAATAGTGTGTCCACGCTACAGGGAAGCCTTGAAATTAGTCCGAGGCAGGCTCCCTTAATATGGACACGCTACCTCGGCTTAGAGCCCCAGGAAGCACTGGGGAGTAATTACTGTGAATGACTCCGGGGAGTAGGCATTTTGAAATAGCAGCAGTGGAACATCCACACTAATGCTATTTTGAAATAAGTGTTTTATTCCTCGTGTAAAGCAGGAGTTATTATCTTGAACTAACCAGCGCCTTATTTTGAAATAACAGGCGTGGTATTTTAAAATAACTCCCTAGTGTAGACCGAGGGTTTGAGGGCATGTCTATGCTGGGGAATCATTTCAAAATAACTCCCCTTATTTCGAAATGCGAGCATCCACATTATCAAGTCTGTTATTTTGAAATAATGGGCTGGTTGTTTCAAAAGAACTCCTGCTTGTGAAGAGGAATAAGCTTATTTTGAAATAATTTCCTAGTGTAGACATAGCCTGAGATCATGCCTTCTGCAATAACAAGTTGCTATAAACATGATAAAACAGCCTAACTTGTACTAATATTTCCCATACAAACTGGAAAGAATTTTTTAATGTATGATATTTGCAAAGAAATCTGAAAGACCTTTTATGAGCACAATGTCATTTTAAAAGTTTTATTTTACAATAAAAGATCACCTTCTGAAAAGCAGATCTATTCAGTGTAGGAAATTTCCCAATAAACGTGTTTTTATCCTTGGCAATGGTGTCTAGCAAATACTGCAACTTTCAATCCAATGTGTTATATTAATTGCATAAGCATCTAAACCAGTTTGTCATATGAAATGGAGTGGAAATCTGAAGTTTTATTTCGGATAAAGGGAATTTTTCATAACTAACTGCACACAGCACAATCATCAACTCCTAATAATGTTGGAGGAAGAAGTCTGACAATTAATTTAGTCTCTCTGTATGTGGATAAATCCCTCTAATATTATCACTCATATAACTTTGTATTAAGATCTTATCCTTTTAGATATCTTTAAGTATTCTTATAGCACCTCTGTAACATTTCTCCTATAACTCTGTATTAAGAGAAACTTTCCTTTACATATATATATCTATATCTATCTATCTATCTATATATAAATAGATAGATCGATCTTGCAAGAAAAAAAATGTCTTTTGAGCTCTCCCCTTTCCTTGATTGTCCTGTTGAAATGAATGAGGTGTGAATGGAGAATGAAAGGTGAGCCCCTCCAGCAGCAGTTGCAAGAGTGGAGAAGGTCTGGGAGCCAGATCCAAGACAATACCTGTAAAGTGAGCTCATTAAGAAGACTGGACATACAGATGCCTTGGGAGTCAAGCAGCAAGTGCCTGCCCTTGGAAGAACTCTCTCTGAAGCAGCATTAAGAAAGGCAAGGTGATGACTAATTGGCTGCATGAGAGGGATAAATATGAGGTATCTTGCAGAGGGACCTTGGGTTTTCGTCTTGTCAACATGGGAGCATCGATCTGGATCGGCAGAAGCCCGGCTCCACCCCTCCCCCATCTAACTCACCTGGCCAGTGCAGTTAGGGGGAGCAACTTTTGGTAACAACAAGACGGAGTGTGCTTGTGTGTGTGAGAGGGGGCATGAGTGTAACGTATCATATGCATATGATAAATATTGATTGATCTATGTATGTTCAATAAATGTGGTGTGTTGCCTTATCCCCCTGAAAAAGATCCCAGGTGCTTCTTTTAAGCACAACATTTTGGTGGAGAATTGTGAAAGGGGGAAAGGTACCATGAGCATTTATTGAGTAATGGAAAGGTGTTGAGAAGTATGGAAGAGTGATCATAATCCTCGAAAAGTATTAAAAAGTGATCAATCATTAAGGTGTGCACAACCCGGGTGGTAGAAGGCTGGGTAAAGAGAGGAGGAGAAGTAGCTTTCTCGCTCCCCCGGTCGTAGAGTGCCAGCATTAGAAAGAAGGGAGGAGAATTAAATTTCTCGCTCCACGAAAAAGAGGCGTTGGTAAATAAGAGTAAAAAGTATAAGCATTCCTATTTTAGTCCCAATAGGAGGTTGGGTATACTAGAAAATGTTTAAACGTAAGCAGTGTTTTAAGAAGGCTCCCAGAGAGAAGACTGAGAAATTGGCATTAGTAAAAGATGTTATCCCTTTTGAACAAGTCTTGCAAAAATTCAGACATAGCCCTTGGTCTGATCAAGTGTTAGCTGATGTGCATACAATTTCAGACCTAGAAGACAAATTGGCTAACTACTTATGGATATATAAACCCTCAACTCCAATGAAAAAGGAAGCAGCTGCAGTTTGGCTTCTATGGAAAACCTGTAATGAGGTGTTCCTCAAATTGACTGAATATAAGAATGCAAATATGAAACTGCAAAATTTAAAAGCCTCTGCTGCAGAAGTGGAGAGGTAGAAATGCATGTACCTCAGTAACCAGACACAGCTAGAGTCCCTTAAGGATGGGTACTGAGAGTTAAAGCAACTCTCAGATTTTTCAGGAATATGCTTAAGAAAAAAGACCAGGAGGTATGGGGCTTAGTGAACAAGGCCACCCTCCTTGCTAAACTGGTAATGGGACAAAACCTGAGTCTGTGGAAAGGAGCCACTTTCCATTTAGCAAGAAAAACAGGATCAGGCCCAGACAAGCAGGCAGGTAAAAGATAGATTGAAGGCATTGTGGTAGAACTGAGAAAAAGCAGTAAGTACAGGTACTGGAAATCTAAATCCTTAAAAAAAATACTTACAAGAGTAATATCTGAAACAAGACCAGTTTAAGAAAAAGAAAACCACAGAGAAGTTAACTCTACAGAGAATGGAGGGAATTGAGGAGTTGTGAAAATGCTAAAATGGTATAGGGGAAAAAAAAATTGTGGTTTCTTTGCAGCCATTCTGAAGGAAAAATGGGCCCTTTTCCAAAAGAATGTCTGTAAATAATCCAGGCAAATTTGACTCAAATCCATACATTTGATTATAGATACTGCTAAAAGAACTTTAAGGGGGTTTCTATTGGAACTTAACTACCCCAATGAATAAAAGGAAATGTAATCGTTGTACAGCTATGTAGAAATAGTGTTAAGAAATGTTCAGAGAGAATGTATGTGTATCTGTGTGTAAATATATATATAGTGTAAATAAGTGAGGTTTTCAAGATCCAGTAATCCTGTTTTATAGGTTAGTGAACTGTTTTGTAGGCTTAAAACAAATTGGTTTGGTTTATTTTCAGTAAGAGCATTTCAGTCCAAGTTGTTCAATGAAAGTACAGAAAAACTCTGTGAGCATAAAAGAAACAGTTATACCCTATGCAAAGTTTAATATGGCTAAGTAATGTTATAAAGAAAGATTGCACATTTTCCTGTGACAGGCCATGTATATTGTAGAAGGGGTAAAAACTGCAAACAAATCAAAATCCTGTGAAGGCTCCAGGAGCCACAACAGGTTGTACTTTCCTTTTCAAGTTGCTGTGTGTGAAAGCAGGACTTAAAAGTAAAAACTCTAAATCTCTTGCAAAAAGTTATTTTGTACCTTTTTAAGACAAAGCTACAGACAGCTTTGAATCTAAAAGCAAGCCAGAAAGTATTCTGTGGTGCAAATGCCCTAGCTGGCAGCACAAAGAAGCTTTGCAGGTAATAGCTAGTTTGATCAGCAAACTACCTGAGATCAGAAAGTTAAAATTGTAGCCCTCCAGAAAGAAAGATGGGAAAAAGGAGTCAAACCTAAAACTGAGAATCTAAAAATCTCAAGATCTAAAAACAAGCAAGAAAAAGGATTTATGTTTGCACAATGCTAAATGTGAAAACAGATACAATAGGGGGTCTGTATAAGCAAAGATTTAAAGATGCTATTAACAAACTGATCCCAAAGATAAGTAGTCTAAAGGAATGCTTTTAGAAAAATGGTCATTGGAAACACAACTCACACTGAAAATCCTCCAGAATTATAGTAATAATGCTTCTTGGCTATTCTCTATGCATAAACTTAACATAGCAGAAACTTGCTAACCTAGTCTGCTGTACAAGAAGAAAACTGGAGTACACCTCCTGAATTTGATGATTATACAATAGGGTAATTCACCCAAAAGAAGGGGTAGAAACCATTGAAACCTGTTTTGCCTACAAAACAAAAATATGTAACTATAGGAGTAATTGTAAGCAGAGAGAGGAATGAAAGCATATTTGTAAAAGAAAAAGTATGTAAATAATAATGTGCCACCCCCAAAGGGGTAGAAGTATGTTCTTTTTTTTGTCTTTCAGAAAATCAGGACAAGTTGGTACGAGCTGAACACCCTACAACACCATGGATGTATTGTTGCAACAAAGATTGTTTTATGTTTGTCTTATGTCTGTCTGTCTTACTGCTAGCTAGTATACTGTGTTAAAAATGATACTGCATTAGGCAGGGAAGTTTTAATAAGCATTATGCATTTTGACTGTATTTACAGAAACCAGTATCTCAAAAGGGTAGAAGCCAAGGAATTTGAATCTTGCTAATTGGAAAAAGCGGTAAAGGTTCATTTAAAAGAAAAACTATGTATGAAACACAAGGTTTATCTATTGATAAAAAACTTGAAGGAATAAACATAAAGCATAAGGTTAAATTACTAAACAAAAAGGATAGATATGTGAAAACATTGGTCAAAAAAACCAGTGTTAATTGGAATGTTTAAATCAACTTTCAGCCTGTAGGGCCAGCTGAATGCACCTGGATGTTGCATACAATTGGAAGTTTAAGGCCATTGTAACCCCATCCCTGACTGTAAGGGGCAGTACACTGCCAGTATTTCCCCCTCTGACAATTATGCTATTGTTAGCAGGGAGCTTATGGGATCAATACGGGAGGCATTTCTTTAAACTCCCTGTGCAGCAATGTATATGACGTAACTACATTTTAAACATAAGGGTTGGTCACTCACTTGGACTTCCATCTTATTGCAAAATATTGTTTATTAAAAGTGTTGCTGGATAAAGAGAATATTTGTTGAATTACAACCACAAGCTCAAATTGCTTCTCAGTATATTGCCATTAGTTAGTTATATAAACTGTGACTCACTCAAGAATTGTTCTTGAGGGGCAAAAAGGGGGACAATGTTGATAAATCCCTCTAATATTATCACTCTCATATAACTTTGTATTAAGATCTTATCCTTTTAGATATCTTTGTTAAGCGTTCTTATAGAATCTCTGTAACATTTCTCCTATAACTTTGTATTAAGAGAAACTTTCCATATATATATATATAAAAAGGAAAGAGGAGACTGGATTACAGCATATAAATACCTCCATGGGTAAAAAGTGCCAGGTATATAAGAGCTCTATATCCTAGTGGAGAAAGGCATAACAAAGAACAAATAGCTTAAAGCTGAAGCCAAACCAAATTCAAATTACAAAGAAGGCACTAGTTTTTAAACCAGTGAGAAAGATTAACCTCTGGAATAAACTACCAAGGGAAGGGGAGGAGGTCCTCCATTTCTTGGAGTCTTCCAATTAATGCTTTTCTGGAAGATGTGCTTTAGCGAAGTCATGTTTTGGACTCAATACAGCGATAATACAGCGATAACTGGGTGAAATTTAATAGCCTGAGACATGCTGGAGATCAGACTAGATGGTCTAATGATCTTTTCAGTCTTTATATGAAACTATGAATTGCTAAAAGCTTTGTGGCACATAGCTGCAAAATTCTGCAGCTAACTGCAGCTACACCCTTCACAGACTATTCAACAGGGAATGCTCTAATCTACAGTACAGCTTGGGCTAAATTCTATGGTAGGCTAGAATACATACAAAGAGCATAGGAATTGGGCAGCCATGTCTGAGACCAACACAGAGGATTGTAATTAAGGTGATAAATCAGCAGAAAACTGAGGAGTAGAACTGTGGAGAGGAATGCACTGTACTACCCATGCCACATACAGACAGGAATTCAGCCACAGGCCCATCCGCCTGATACCTTTCACTTTAATTTGGCATTTCCTACCTGCTGAATGAGTGACTTTCCACCCTAACTTTCTTTCAACATAATTTCTGTATGTAATATTTAGACTATAGCAACGCACAGAGAACTCAATTGGGGTCAGAACCTCACTGTATAAAGCACTCCGTAAATACATACATAGACATGGCCTCTATTCCTAAGACTTCCAAGCTTGAAGAAAAATGATAAGGTTCCCATATAACTGACAGAACAATAAAAAATGCTGGTAAAACTGAAGACTCATACTTCCCTCGCAGTACTGAATTTAGCTTCTATCATTTTTTGTGGGAGGAGCAGAGGACATAAGTTCTGCTTTTTACTTATGCTCCTCTTGGCTGAAGTGGTACAGGGTACATTACTGCAAGGCAGTACATTTGTCTAGCAATAGACAATATGTCATCATGACCCATTTTATACCATAATCCCTGACATGTTTCATAATGGAAATGACATGAAACTGAATCAAATTGAGTATTGCCCTCCCTTGCTATTGGCCCACCTTCAACCCAGATGGCTCCTCAGCTACAGACTCCTCTGTGG
This sequence comes from Pelochelys cantorii, assembly GCA_032595735.1. NCBI lineage: Eukaryota > Metazoa > Chordata > Testudines > Trionychidae > Pelochelys > Pelochelys cantorii. The sequence goes on from CM064326.1 coordinate 199,407,342, forward strand.
GGCACGACTCTAGAGATCTATGAAGATGGTTAATGGCATCACTTGTGGCACTGCGCACAGCCCTGAGTCGATCTTCAGTCATTCTGCCTCCATACAGACCCTGCGCATTGGAGTTCGCTGGGAAGAGACAACATAGTGAATGAGAACAGTTATAGAGGTAATTCCCACTAACAGGCTCAGAGGCTAAAAGACATGGTTAAATGGTTGTAGACTCCCAGAATACAACTAAACAGGGTGTTTGCTTAAAAAAAAAAAGAAAAAATTATCCACACTTTTAAAAATAGAGGTTTATTTTTAAAAAAGTTAAATGTGAAATTGACAACCTAGGTTAAAGCTTAAATCTATTAAAATCACATAGAATTAAATACAAAAATGTTAATCAGTACATGTCTGCTGCCAAGTTTCAAAGAAAAATCAAGTAATTGAACTAATGCAAGTTACTGGCCAATCCCCTGAAGCCAGAGTTTACTGAAGTGCTAAAGCAGCTTTTGTCTGTAGTAGCCTCTGCTACAGGTGCAGATGAAGAATACAGCCTCTCTCCAACTTACGAAGCGGTTACGGACCAAGCATTGGTCGTAACTCGGTTTGTTCATAAGTCTGACTCCATGGAGTTACACGCGACCGTGCTGTTTGTAAGCACGGATCGCGTTCGTAACTTGGGGTCCGCCATTCATGACAGCTTCGGTCGTAACTGCGAACGCTCCTAAGTCGACCGTTCGCAACTCGGGGACCGGCTGTATAATTTTCATTTTCAGTTTATTCAACTAACTCATTTCAGTGCTCATTTAGTTCAAATCTTCATTCAAGAAACCAACTGGGAATTGAAAAAAGGAGAAAAGAATTTGTTTTCCTCTTCCAATCCATGAATAAAAACTAGGTGTGAGAGGATGAGCTCTACTAGCTTTAAAATCTAAAAGGATAAGGTGACCAGAAACTAAATCAGTTCAACTCACTATCTACAGAAAATCTTTCCTTTGTTTTATGGATCACTTTCAAATGCAAAACATGCTTTAATAAACTTGTTGTTGCAGCTTCTTATGTATCTTAGTTTTATTAAAATAAAAAAATAAAATGGTGCTTTTATGTATTTTTGTCTGAATTTGAATTTCCATCCACAGCAAAACACAAATCACAAGTAAAAATTAATCCTAATCTAATAAATAAGAAATGCATCATTCACCATTTTAATAAAATGTAAAATTAAGAATCTGAACAAATATAAATTAAGCTATATAATTGTTTAAATAAATATATATAGCTATATTATTCTGGTTAGCAAAACAAAAAGTACAAAGTGTAGTGTAAAAGTGATAGTGGCAAACAAACATCTTTTACTGGTTACTACCCAATAAGAATCCTTTCTTTAGAAAAACTAAAAAGTGAAATGCAAAAAAAACAACAACCCCAAACTGATTATTTAAACAGATTTAAATCAATCCATTCTGCAAGGAATTAGTATCTGATCACATTGCCTAATGCCTATGAGCAACACAGAGTTAAGTTTTTTCATATACCTTATAAGTTGCCAAACACTCACCTATAGAGTTCTCTACTTGGTTCAGGATGGAGAATAGCATACTGAGATATACACTCTGCTTAATGAAGGAATACAACAGCTTGACAGAAACCTAACAAAACAAAGTTTCTGACTCCCTGGGTGACTCTACACAGCAGGGCTTAACTCGAAATAAGCTATGCAAATTGAGTTGTGTCAATTTGCGTAACTTATTTCAAAATAGCTTATTTCGAAATTGAGAGCATCTACACAGCACTTATTTCGAAATAGAGCACTCTTTCTCCAACTTCCCTTATTCCTCATACAATGAGGGTTACAGGAGTTGCAGTAAGAAGTCCTCCAGCTTGACAGTATTTCGACATTATTTTGAAATAACTGCCTTCTGAGTAGAAGTGGACTAAGTTATTTCAAAATAATACTAGTTATTTTGAAATAAAGTTGCTGTGTAGATGTACTCTCTGATGCATCTAGATATTCCTTCTGACAGAATTTACTCCACAAGATACCTCACTGTACTTTTCTCTACACTAAGATTCTGCATAAGAAAGCATCTAGAAATTTACTGGAATAAGAAGTTCTTGCTCATCCACAGAATTTAGGATTCCCTCCAAACTAGTGACTGATTATGCTATTTAATATGAAAAAAAGCCCATCGCTAGCCACTAGGTAGGCCTAATTTCTTGTTGCTCACCCAACTTTACCTCCGTAGACATGACTGTAGTATTGACTGGGTCCCAGAGAGGGAGCTGAGCTGCAGCTATGCAGTTCTAGGGAGCTTTTAGCAAGAGAATCCTGGAATGACTGTGGATTTTTCAAATGCACAGTCCTTGGTTCAGTGGTTGTCCTACTGAATGGCTTGCACAGAGATTCTTCCTGCTTGTCACTGCTCACGTTGTTCCCTGTGTGAGAAGGAAAACATTCAATATTAATGGCTTGGGAACAGACTTCAAAGTATCTCACCTATAAGCCACTACTGCACAGTGGAGAAGGCTGAAAACATTTCACTTAACCAAGTGACCTGTTTGAGACATGGGACTCTCCGTTCTGTTCCCAGTGGATCCGTCCATGTTACAAGGGGTGCATAGGAACAAGTGGCCTGGTGAATCCGAGCTACCTTCTGCCTCCAGTAAGTGATCTTTCCAGCTCAGGGCTGGAACTACCTCCATGGAAAGAATTGTGCATACTAGCTGGCTCTGAAGCTGCCTGTCAGTTACCCATTTTGCTGTTACAAAACTACAGTTTCTGGAGCTGTCAACCTGGCTCTTTTCATTAATACAAATTAAAAATATAACATGATGGAACTATAGATATTTGATAAGTATGTGTCACCACCTCAATATCCATCTCATCCACAGGTGATTAATACTGTTAACTAGATTAGTGAAGAAACTCTAGAAATATCTACTTAATCACATCTGGCAACAAAATGACAGTGGAAGTTTAGCACGTTGTACACTTGGGGCAAAATAAGGTAAATATCTTGTACAAAAAGTAAGGCTCTGATCAGAGAGAAAAAGTAACTCTTAGGATACTGGTCAGACACAGCCAGCATATATGACTTGACTTAAATCACAGTCAAGTTACTGGCAGAGCTGGAACAGAATCCAGAAATTCTGGAGTCCAGTCATGTGCTCTAGTCACTAGAGAAAAATGCCTCCCAATTAAAAAAAAAAAAAAAACCAACACTAATGAACAAGAGAAATTTAATACAATCCTTAATTGATTTTCAGTTGTTTCAGTTAATATGGTATGTTCAACTTCTTAGCATTCTCATGGGTCTATATATGCAAACCACATACGAACTTACACTTTTTATAAACACCATGGCTGGACATAACACTTTACAAAATTCTGACAACCCATCTTACCCTCCTCTGTACTTTCTACTGTTGAGAGGCTGAGATCACTGAGTGCAGCTTCCAAATCCTGCACCTGCTTTAATAGTCTTTCACCTTTATCTGGTAGGGCCTGAACATTCACGGTCTTCAATGTGCTCTGAAAAAAAAAATCCAGAATCCATCTCTTAGCTGCTCTTTTACTGCTATCCACACCCAAATACTTCTAATCAGTCTCCTCTCCACAGGACAATTAAAAGGTCACAAGTAAAAAAAGGTCAGACTTGCATTCTAGGAAGTCAGACACTTTCACCTAATTCTACAATCTCCAAAATTGTAACATGATTTTTATAAGGGTTATATTAATCTCCAGAGCATCTTTAACTAGAAAATAAGTTAACTATTATTAAACTTCATGGGAGAGGACTTGGGAACATTTGATTCCCTAAGATCATGAGAAGGGGGACACAACAGCATAGCCTAAGGATCATAACAGCTCTCTCAAGCACACAGTCTAGACTGCTTTATTATTTTTACTTCTGTTGCACAACATGGTGAAGAAAGAAGCAATAGTTCTACTAGAGAGATCTAAATTCTATTCTGACCTATGTGTGATTCACAGAATTTCTAATTAAATTTTCAGGTGTTTATTATTAGTGAACAAGACCAAAAGAATACAGCTTGTTTTCTATACCCCAGAGTAAGCTTGCAAAGCAGAAATCATAAATGTTCTCTGTGGTGCCTTTTTAAAGAGAGTCATTTTTCCAAAGTATTACTGCACTTTTTACAAGTGCTCAAGCTTTCTATTTCTAGTGGGCAATGCGGCCACTTGAAGTCGAGTAGGTCAAGCAGTGATATAGCATTTGTCTATCCACTCTAGGAAGCAGCTGCTATGAGACACAGCCTAAGGTGAAGCCCATATGTTCATATCACGTTGCTGACATGGCCCTCAAAAAAAGATGATTATGTCTAGCCTGAGTTTTCAGAAGCATGAAGCCGTCACCTTTCTCTAAGCACTTGAGAGAATTAAGCTTGGACAGGCTTGATTCTGCAGCCTGACACGGCTGGTGCAAACAGCTGCCTCAAGGATGGGAAGAGCAAAAGTGAGGCAGGCATGTAATAAAAATAACAACCTTCTTCAGTTTCAGCTGGACTATCAGATGGTTCTGAAGGGCTTTGGGGTCCAGTATTTCTTCCTTTTGCAAAGATGTTGCAACTCCTAGAGAAGAAGAGTAAATCCTTTGCTCACTCTTTCCAGATGTTCTCTCACGAACCTCTCCCTGCTGCAAACCCAATACTGACCCATCAGGTTGGTCTTTGCTCAACTTCGAAGAAACAACCACAACTTCGTCTTCATCACTGCTAATATTTTGACTGGCATATCTTCCCTCCTGGGAAATCACACACTCTCTGGATGCCAGGTCCTTCTCTCCAGCATCTACCTTCATTTTTATTGCTTTGTCCCTGCTGCTTTTTGAGTCTCCCTTTCTGAATTGCTCCTCTTCTCTCGGTGGCTCAGCATTTGCTTTTTGGCTGTCAAGGCTTGGGGATGACAGCTTTAGTTTCCTTTCTCTGTGCAAGGCATCTTTCACCGGCTTCATGCAAGCTCCCTCCTCTACGTTCTCAGAGGATTTCTCTGACTCCCTACTCGTGCCATATTTCTGTTTATCCCCAAAAAGGTCTCTTTCTTTCTGAGTCTCTGACTGACTTGACTTAGCTTTGGATTCTGTGCCCTTCCAAAGTTGTGCGTCACTCCTCTTCTCTTCAGACTGCTTTTTCTTAATCTTCATTTCCACTGGAAGCTCTCTTCCCATCTGAAATTCAGGTGTCAATTTCTCCTCCTCCTTTTTATCCAATGCCTGCTCTCTCTTTTCCTTCTGTTTCCCTCCTTCAGCGGTATTTTTCTCCCTATTGTCTTCACTAAGTAGTTTCCAGGAGGACAGTTCACAATTCTTATCTAGAACTCTGAATGGATTTCGCTGACCATTGGGATTAAGGAATAGTTTTGATGCATGCTGAGGTTCTCCATCTACTGACAGTTTGGTAGCTTTGGGATCCTGCAAGAGATTCAAATAAAATTAATTTTTTAGTACATGACTTAGGAAAGAACATTACCCAATCAACAGCCTCAACTCTACTATAACCCACTCAAGCAAAATATTAGCTTCTATGATCACCCTTCCCATAACGCCGATTGGGCTACATCAGAGCCATCATCTTTCTGTTTGAGTACTATTAAACCCTTGACTGTAGAAGGCACTAATGAAAAGCATAAGGCTGATTCCATGCACCCACTGCCCATCTACTCCACACCAGGGAGTAAGCAGGATGTCTCATCAGCCACACAGCCACTGGTAACGAGGCTAGGGGAAAAAGACGACAGACCATAGCTGGATGCAGAATTCAAGTTGCCTACTTCACAGATTACTCCCTGTACATTGAACCTGAGGCTGTTAGTTTTATCTAAGGCAATAAAGACCCCAACACTGCACTATAGAACCCACAGCCCTTCACAAGTTGAACTACTAGGTGCATAATGAACAAATGTAAACAATCGCACACTGCGTGAGCAGCAGATAGCTTACGTATAAATAACAAACTTGTACCTGCCATGGGATTCTCCCACACCATCTCTTCCCTTGCATCTTACTTTTAAGGCATCGATAATGCAGCCTTTTGGACAATAAAAGAAAACATGAGCTGATAAAGTCATATATGTATTATAACTGGCTATGTTCTGCTACAGAGGATTTTTAAAATTTTAGTTTGTACAAGCAGTTGTCCCTGAATCTCTGGATCTGCACTTTACAGGGCTTTGTATGCATTTAGTACATCACTCTTGATCTTTAGAAACACAAGAGATCAAACTTATTAACTGCCAATGCACAACTTTCTATAATATTAAAATCCTCTGGAAATATTCACTTCCTCTACTTATAGTTCCTCTATTGACTTGAAAACTCAAAGCGTGGTGACAGAGAACATGCAACATGATTCAGTCACTGATTATGATCAAAGTGCTGGGAACCCCTCATGGTTTATCAAAGCCCAAATTTATTATTTTTAAATGCACTGCACAGCCTCTCTCTTATTTTAAGCCTTCTGGAGAAAGGGATGGAGAAGGGAGAGGAGTTAGGCTGTAGAATAAGAGGGGGACTTCTTTTATATATTGGCAGTCGACAAACAAAGCTCTGTGAGATGCTTTTACTGGATTGCAGCTGTTTCCTATTTAATTATTGTGAATTTTAATTGAATACACATTAAGAGCTTATGTGGGATCACAAACATGAAACTGTACCAAAGCCAAGCCCTGTTTGATAATACAAGGCTGCTTTCTAGTAAACAAGTGGATCACTGAATAAAATGAGTTGGCTCTTAATAAGAAAGGAACCAACATTCTGAAAGATACTGAATAAATTAATCAAAAGATGGAAGAACAATTATAAGAAAGCCTTGTTAACGTTTTTCAAGCAAGACATTGGGGGTATGTCTAGACTACATGGCTCCGTCGACAGAGCCATGTAAACTAGTTTATCAAGCACAGGCAAAGAAGCGGGGATTTAAATGATCCCCGCTTCATTAAAATAAACATGGCCGCCACGCTGTGCTGATGATCAGCTGATCCGGCACAGCGCGGTAGTCTAGACGCGGATCAGTCGGCTGGGGAAGCCTTTCACGAGGCATAAGGGATCGGTCGGCAAAGGCTTCCCCAGCCGACCGATCCGCCTCTAGACTACCGCGCTCTGCCGGATCAGCTGATCATCAGCACAGCGCGGCAACCATGTTTATTTTAATGAAGCGGGGATTATTTAAATCCCCGCTTCTTTGCCTATGCCGGGTAAACTAGTTTACATGGCTCCGTCGACGGAGCCATGTAATCTAGACATACCCTGGGAGTCGAAGAAAATTGGGTTCCATTTCACTCCTTACTTGATTAACCTCTAAGACCCCAGTTTTCTAACTGTATAAAGGGGCAATACCTATCGCGTAGCAGATTGTGCACAAGCTATGTTATATTAATGGCAAAACTAAAAGTAGCATGAACTTATATCTATACATTCACAGATAGATAGTGTGATGAAGCTCCTAATTCCACTCAGTGGGTCCTGTGCTTCTGGACAGCAATAGGCTGAGTATCCTCTCTCTGTCTCGGGAAAATGTCAACTCCTGGTCTAACTGCTTGCCTCAGGGGGGTTCACTACAGTTCTCAGTCTAGCTCCTTTACTTCAAGGGCACGCCATAGTCTGATTTAGCCAATCTCATCATTGGCATAGCAGGAGAAAAAAGAAGGGGAAAAATCTCGTAGCCACCTGGCCTGACTCTCATAATAGGAATAGCAATAATCTATTTGACAGTGCTTCTATGTGACAACTTGGGGAAACATCTGATTAATAAGCACACACCTGTGTGATTTATCACATGACTGACACCTACACAATAATCCATCGTCCCAGAATTTATTCTAACATTTCTAACTGCTGAGCAGCTTCAAATAGTTCAAGCTTTAAAAAAAAAAAAAAAAAAAAAAAAAAATCACGCTGCCAAACTATATAATTTCCCTCAAAACCATAAACGTTTGAGCTCTACAAGGTCCTGGTCCAGTGACAACTTTAGAGGCCAAAATCCAATGGCCCAGAAGAACTAGAAATGGAACACTGACATCACTAAAGGGAGACCCTTTCTAGTCCTGAACTGGCCAGAAGGAACTAGGGTAAATTCTGACATTTTTATGTACAGAATTCTATTTTATAACATGTACACGAATACATTTAAAATATCCATGTAAATTTTGAGCCTGAGTCTGAGCCCAGCCCATTTGGACTTATGCTAAGGCACAGCTTCACAGGCACAAGGATACAAGAAACAATATAGAGATTTTAGAAACAAAAAAATCACAATAATGTTCCTAAAATAGATTTTGTTGTGATTTGTGTCCTACAGAGATTACATGATGGCACTGTATAAAAATTATGCTGGCACTCATATCAACAAAAATGAATTATTAAGAAATGGCTTTACCACTCATGATTAATGTGATCACCACAAACTCATGCCTATAAAATCCTTGTATCACATCACTGTCTACTAGCTAGACAAACTATATCTAGCCAGTAGAAACTGAACTTTGTTGTGAGCTGCTTTTCTGGGGCCTTGAAACCAACACAAACACAATCCATCCTCCAACGACAATGTTAAATTGCAGATGTAAGACTTGTACCATTTTAAAATAATGACAACTTCAGTACAACAAAGACATCCTATCTCAATACAGTTAGGGTGTGTCTATACTACAGGGTTTTTTTCAAAAAAACTTCCCCTGCATCTAGACTGCTGCCATGTTTTTTCGAAAGTAAATCAAAAGAATGTGGCAGTTTTTTCGACTGCGGAAAACCTCGTTTTACAAGGAAGAACGCCTTGTTTTGAAAGTGCTCTTTTGAAAAAAAGGCGCTACGTAGTGCAAACTGTGTGTTTTCAAAAGAGACCATCCAGACTGCCTGGGTGCTGCCTTTCAAAAAAGCGGCTTGTTTTTTCGAAAGAGGCTTGCAGTCTAGACATAGCCTTATTTACATTTTATGCTTTTAGGAACTGGAACCTGCCATATTTAAAAAACAATGTGCAAACCCCTAAAAGGATATACACAAAACACTATAGTGATCAAGCTATGATGCCACAAGAAAGAAGAGATAACCCAGCCTTTCAAATAAATGGGAATTATATGCTGTACTTATTCCCTTTGGACAAACCTACCAGTATTCTTCTTTGTCCTGTTGCTGTATCAGAACTTGCAGCTCCACCATGTATTTCTCATGGATCAAGCAGTAGGAAGCAGGGAGACTGAAGGTGGGGGGAAAAGACATTTGAGCTGGCTAAGTAAGAACAGCAAAAACAAATGCCTAAGGCAAAATCCTTAGAAAAAGACTTCAAAGACTGCTTCCCTCAGAGACATGTAGGTAGTTTGGATTCACAGAATTAATAGTTCATTGGCAGGTCTCCTCAAACAACCCCAAATTCACTTAAAATTAATAAGAGGGTCATTTAAAGCAGGAGACAGATTAATCTCTGTTACTACATAGAAAAATTAAGTGTAAGGCTACAATTTAGTCACAGATGGTTTTAATACAAGTAATGAACAGCCTCTGGATTTGAGGCCTGTCCATGACTTTTACTATGTACCTCTGACAAAAACTTGAGGAGGGGAGGAGCAGCTGAGGGGGTGGGAGGCCCTGGGGATGTCAAGGGTGCTGAGGGAGACAGTTCGGAAGGCATCGCAGATGCTTGAGAGGTAGGGGGTTGGCAGGGCTGAGGTGACTCCCAGGAAGTGGCAACCTCCAGCTGTTACCTCCAGGCTTCACATGCTGCCTTCACTCTGCCATAAGCCCTGGTTCTGCAGCTCTTACTGGCTGGGAACCGCAACCATCAGGAGTTGTGAGGATGGTGCTCATGGGCAGATGCAGCAAGTAGAGTTAAGCCCAACCATGTAAACATCAACCCACACCCCAACCCTCCCCAAACATCTCCTGCGGGATAGGTGGGTGTGCCTGAGATTACCCCAACGGTGGCTGGTGTGATTGATCACTGCCCAAGCGGTCCCCAGGGCAAGCACATTGGCTGCTGCAAAAGTCAAGGAAAGTCACTGAATCCGTGACCTTCGTGGTATGATATTGATACTACTAGATAATACTAACTGACGTTATTTCGAAACAACATAATGTGCATATACACAGCAAGCCATTATTTCAAAATAATGTCAAGCTGGAGGACTTCTTATTCTGACTCCTGTAACCCTCATTTCATGAGGAGTAAGGGAAGTCGAAGGAAGAGTGTTCTTCCTTTGACTTCCTGCTGTGAAGAAAGCACAAAAAACTGAATTAAGCGATTTTGACTTCAGCTACACAATTGACGTAGTTGAAGTTGCGTAGCTTAATTTGACTTCTGCTCTGCTGTGTAGACATACCCCGGGTGAACTGCAGGATGATCTACAGCTACATCTACAATCCACAAATGGTGTTTTGCAGCCCACATGAAAGTATATATGATGTATACGGACACCAGAGTTGCAGGTGTGTTGCTAACTGGAGACACAGGCTGACATTTTACATCCTTATACATCTCTTTTACCATATATATGAAAATCTAATAATTGTTAATCAGCTGGTGTGATGAGCTGCTGCCTATCATGATGACAAGTATTATCTCATTGTGCCCTTGTCTTTGTCCCACTTATCTGTATTTCTAAGCTTAGTTTTAGACTGTGAGATTTTTGGTACAGGGTGGGATCCTTGTCTATAACTAGAACTTCTAGAAACTATGATAATACAAATGATAACTGGTGAAAGATTTATACCACCTGAAGAGAAACTAATACAATACTGTGGAGACTCTCTAAAGCAGGGGTGGGCAAACTCAGACGCAGGGGGCCAGACCCAGCCCACCAAGCATTTCTCTCTAGCCAGCCCAGATGATTAGCAGAGACGCAGCTGTCCCTCCCCCCCCCCAGCCCCCTTGCTCCAAGAGCTGCTTCCAGGATTCTCCTGCTAGCTGTGCAGAGTGGGGGGTGAAGGCGTAAGGAGTGCTGAAGCCATGGTGTTTCCCTGCCCCTGTACTCTATCTCTGCAGAGCAGAGATTGTAGACAGATGCTATGTGTAGACTACGCGGAAGATTCGAAAGCAAAAGTAGTCGGGATGCGGCTATTTCAGCAAACCCCTCGCCCCTTTTTCAAAAAGCTGCATAAACCTCATTTTTGAGGAACAGCAGCTTTTCAAAAAGGAGGGGGGGGTTGCTGAAAAAGCCATGTCCCGACTACTTTCACTTTCGAAAGTGAGATCAGAAGAAGATTTGCAAATTCTCGCAGAATCTGCATATCCTCTTTCTAATCTTCCGCATAGTCTAGACGAGCCCAGAGACACACAGGGATGTAAATTAGACACTTTGAAATTGCAAATGAAGCTGGGATTTGAATTTCCCGCGCTTCATTTGCATAATCACGTCATGGCGCTCTTTCGAAGAAGTGCTATTTTGAAATTGAAACTGCAGTCTAGACGCAGTTCTTTCGAAAATAGAAGCCTTTTTCGAAAGATCCTGTAAACCTGAGGATCTTTACAGGATCTTTCGAAAAAGGCTTCTATTTTCGAAAGAACCGCATCTAGACTGGCTTCAATTTCAAAATAGCGCTTTTTCGAAAGAGCGCCATGACGCGATGGTGCACATGAAGCCCGGGAAATAAATTCAAATCCCAGCTTCATTTGCAATTTCGAGGTGTCTAATTTATATCCCTCTGTCAAAAGAGGGATGTAGTCTAGACACACCCTTCCTGCAGAATTTGCATATCCTCTTTCGAATCTTCTGCGTAGTCTAGAGGAGCCCAGAGACAGGCGGTCAGCAGAGTTGCTTCAATCTGAAGCATGTGACCCAGAGAAGGGCAGAACTGGGCATTGGGGGGGGGGGGGAGGAGGAAAAGGGCGCTATGTGCAGATCAGGAACATCCCCACCCCTAAACCTACTGTACAGGGAGGGTGAATCCGCAGGGCGCCTGGTCCTGGACCCCGCACATGTAGAAGCTTTTCCCTTTGTGTGGCCCATCCTTAACGCCTGTCTTGAGGAAGCAGAGAGACCCTGGCGGGGAAGAAAAGCAGCCTTGTGACACTGGTCCCAGCATCAGCCCCACGCTGAGAGCCCGGCCTAGGGAGCTGCCCCCAGCCCTGGGAATCGCCCCCCACAGCACGCAGTCTGGGGCCTCCCCACCCCCACACCCCCTGTCTGGGGACCCCCCAGGGCCCCGCGCGCACAGAATGGGGGGGCCCCCTAGAAACGCCCCCAGACACCCGCCGGGATACTTCCCCCCCCCCAAAAAAAAACCCACCGACCCGGGCCCCCCCCCGGGCAGGGCTCCGCCCCTCACCGTGCCCCGCGCAGCGCACCGCCTCCATGCCGCGTCCCACAGCCCCCGCCGCCTTCCCGGCAGATTCTCCGGGGAGGGGGGTGGGGGGAGGGAGAGGAAACAACCCACGCGTTCCATAAGCCCCACCCCCCTGCCCCTGCTCTCGGAGTCAGCCAATCCCCTCTCCTGTTCCCGCCCCTCGATGACACAGTGGCCAATCAGATCGGGGCGGGAGGATGCCCGGCCAATCGCAACAGGGCCTTGCTCCTGACCCGCGCTCTCTCTCTCTCTCTCGCTCTCTCCGCGCGCGCACTCAACGGTGGGGAGGAGGTGGCCCGGCCCAGGGGGCAGGTCACGGGGCGGGAGGCAACCAATGGGAACAAGCGAGACCTGCGCCTATCCCGCCTGCGCCCTCTGCTGTCGCTCCGCAGGTCGCAGCCGCTGCGGGCGCTGGAGCCCGGCGTGCGCCCAGGGCTCCGCAGCCGCCCCCAGCTTGGTGAGGGGCGAGGGCGGGAGGGGCGCAGCTCCGCAGCCCCACCTCAGAAATTGTTCTAGCGCCACTGGCCTGCAGTTGTTCCATTATTGCCCGCCCTGCCCCATCTCTGATGAGGAGGAGCTGGCCCTTCCCCCCCTAGAAAAAGTGATGCCTCTCTCCCATACTGTGCAACCCTCCTGTCTGCTGCCCAGCTCTGAAGACAGTCCTGCATCAAACGTAGCACAGCAGTAAGGGGGGGGGCAATACCGTGACCCCCCCCCAATAAAAGCCTTAAAACGTCCAACAACCGCGTGTTTATAGAACTGTCAGATTTCAGATGCAAATATCTGACACTGACAATGATGATTTTAAAAACAGTAAAAAACAGCAAGCAAATGGTCTGGTAGCACTTTATAGACTAACAAAACGTGTAGATGGTATCATGAGCTTTCGTGGGCACAGCCCACTTCTTCAGATGGCCGGAGTTATGATTAGGGGATAAGGAAACTAGAAATAAATAGGAGACGAGAAGTGGGGGGGGGGGAGAAAGATGTTCTGTGGCCCACCCCCTTACCTCTATGCATAAAGTATCAGGAGAAAGGATGCTAAACCTGAGTAGATAAAGATCAAAGTCAGTGGATGGATAAGGCAGGAAGGATACCATTCAGAAAGTAGTTAGCACCTTCATTGATAAAGTTTCCACGACTCCAAATCTTGATTAAGTCCATAATTAATTGAAGTGAATTTGCATATGAATTGTAATTCCAAAATTTGGAGTGGTGGAACCTTTATCAATGAAGATGCTTCTTCATTTGAAGAAGTGGGCTGTGCCCACGAAAGCTCATGATACCATCTACATCAGTGGTCCCCAACCTTTTGGGGCTGCTGGGGGGCGGGGCCGTTCACGCGTAGCGCATCCTGGGGTGGGGCCGCGCATGTGCCGCACGCCCGGGGGCAGGGCTGCCCATGCACCACGTGCCCGGGGCCGGCACCGCGCATATGCTGCGCGCCCGGGGCAGGGGCCGCCCATGCACTGTGCGCCCGGGTCCGGCACCGCGCATGTGCCGTGTGCCCGGGGCAGGGGCTGCCCATGCGCTGCGCGCCCGGGGGCAGGGGCCACCCATGCACCATGCGCCCGGGTCCGGCACCGCTCATGTGCCGTGCGCCCGGGGCAGGGGCCACCCATGCGCTGTGCGCCCGGGGGCAGGGCTGCCCATGCACCACGTGCCCGGGACCGGCACCGCACATGTGCCGCGTGCCCGGGGCAGGGGCCGCCCATGCGCTGCGTGCCCGGGGCTGGTACCACGCATGTGCCCTGCGCCCGGAGGCAGGGCCGCCCATGCGCCATGTGCCCGGGGCTGGCACCACGCATGTGCCGGGGGCGGGGCCGGCCCAGCTCATTTGGCAGGCGTGCATAAATGCCCCGGCGGGTGCCATGGTACCCGCGGGCACCACATTGGGGACCACTGATCTACATGTTTTGTTAGTCTATAAAGTGCTATCAGACCATTTCCTTGCTGTTTTTTTCTGTAACAGACTAACTCGGCTACCCCCTGAAGCTTTAAAAACAGTGTAACTGAAATTGGCCAAAATGGACTGTGAATTTGGTAGGGTTCTGCTCATAGATCAGGTTCTCTAAATCTTTTGTTGCTCTCCTCTGGACTCACTTCAATTTATTCACATCTTTCCTAAAGCGTGGCACCCAGAATTGGACATAGTTCCACAGCTGAGGTCTCACAATTGTCAAGTAGCCTCCCTAGAAACACTCCCAGCCTGCAGACACCTGCTGGGATATTCTCCCCTCCCCCCCCCCAAAAAAAACCCCAATGACCTGACCCCCACCCCCAGGAATGCCTATAGCAGGGCTCTGCCCCTCACCATGCCCCTTGCACCACATCTCCTCTGTGCCGTGACAATTAACTACTGTGGTTTGCATACAATAATCCTATTAATATACCCCAGTATGTTGCAATTGCATTGCATTGTTGATGCATATTCAGTTTACGATCTACCTAGATCCTTTTCAGCAGTACTTCTGCCTAGCTAGTTATTCCCCATTTTGTAGTTGTGCATTTGATTTTTTCCTTCCAAAGTGTAGTGCGCTTGTCTTTATTGAATTTTGTTTTGCAGAGGTGGATTATTAAGATGACAGGAGACTTCTCACCTGTTGGCTTAGAGCATCTCCACAAGATTGGCTGCACCACGGTAGTACTTGTAAATTTTGTACTGTAGATCTGCCCATGGGTTTAGTTAAAATTAGGAAACAGGAGTAATCACAAACAGAATGCTGGTGGCAATAGGATCAAGAAATGAGAGTAGATAAAATAAATGTAGTATAATTTTTGGCCATTTTAAAGTAAATTTCATACTGCTGAGGTGCCAGACTGAGAACCTTTGCACAGATAAGGTACAGCATGAACAGCAGCAGCAGCCCTTCCTGTATGTTGTTCCTTACTACTGCCTCAAATGTGACCCAGGCCATGTTTCCACTGCCAAGAGATGTGTACATAACACGTGTGAGCTATCCTGAGGTAAAAACAGTGAAAACCAGGCATTTTAGTTTTACCATGAGGCAAACTCACTGAGCTCAACCTCTAGGGTGCGCATAGGGCTGTTTATTTTATAGTTTACCTCTTGACAACCCTAAATATTTTAAATCAGAAGATTGTTTGCAGTTCCTGGGAAGTAAGTGACAAGTTTTGGAACTGAAGAACAACAGAGCACATCCCCAGGAGACTGTGAGATAATGCTGGCAGACTCTCCAGATCTGAGTCTGACAATCTAGACTAAAGCTTTGTCCACATTGCAAAATTTCTGGGCTCTGACCTGCATTACAGCCAGACCTGTGACCTGGTCCACCCCCCCACCCCAAGCAGGATCTGCAGGCCTGCATCAAGAGGAGTTACTGGCCTCAGTGAGACTAATTTCTACATGGACTGACGAGGGCTTCAACCTGAGTCTTAGCTGGGTTTTAGTGTACTATGCAGATGTGCCCTATGATAAGATTCCTAAAGTGTGGACCATTTAGTACCAATTGTGATGTTGGTTTATGTAATGTAGATGCAATTTCTCCACTGAGAAATGGACTTCAAGAATTCAAATTCATTGAGGTCTTGTCTACACTGACACAAGCACTGACTTTCCAATGTGCTGTGGAGAGATGGTGCTTGATCCCCAGCTCTGCCCCAGACTCTTCCCTGACTCCATCCCTTCCCCCAAGACTCCACCCCTCCCTTCCTACCCTCTCCCATTGTGCCCTCTCCCCTGAGCATGCCATACACTCACTCTTACCTCCCTGCCTGCTTCTGGCATGTTGCAAAACAGCTGATTGCAGTGTGTGGGAATGTGGGTGAGAGAGGGGATAGCACTGATCAGCAGGGGAGGAGGGAGCTGATATGGAGGCTTCCGCACTCTCCATTTTTTCCCTGCACCTCTGGAGTCAGCACCTATGATGACATTTCCCTTAAAAATTCCCATTTTTGCATGCATTAGTGAAGTTCAGTCCGCAGGATCTAATAGTAAGTGCACTTGAATAGACTGGACACAGGCATATTTATCACTGTGTTGTTTAACCTTGCCAGGGGCCAAACCATTAAACAGCCAACAGAAAGAAACTTGGACACCAGTGATGGATTGTATTTTCATCAGTGACATGGCAGTGAAAAGCTCCATGTTCCATTGGCACGCCTTTACGCTATTCAGTTCCACCATGTTTCTTGTTTTAAGATACTTTACCAGTGCCAAACTACCATCAATCAAATGCCTCTTGTTATTGCTGAAACCGTTTTAGGTGAGAACAATTTCAGTGTACATCCACTTTTATTTTTCAAAGTATTAACAAAATAATGTATCCATTTTAACACTTAAAGTTAGGGAAGGAGAGAAATACAAAATAGATATAAAGATACCAAAACTTTTTAGTCAGAATAGTATTTCAATTACACAATCCTGTGCCTGGTAATAACATATAGTACCATGAAAATTATACAAAAATGCGGTTAACATTAGCCAACACTGACTGCAGCTATTTTTGACTGTCCTCTAATCTACTTCTGTAAATTTACAGTCAGAATAGCACCTTGATTTGAAACAATCGATGCTTTTTTAAAAATATAGCATTTAGAGTCTGATTCTCCTTTTGCATCAATGTAACTCCACTGACTCCACTGACTTCAGTGGAGTTCTCTGATTTATGCCAGTGGGAGAGGTAAAGTAAATGCTAAGAATATCTTTTTTTTTCTCTGCAGAAAGGTTTTAAACAGGGGGTGCATATTTTTGAACACATTTATCACATATATAACACTTAATGACTACGCTCACAGTAAACTGAAATTAATTATATAATAGAATAGAAATAAACTGACAGTTTGAAATAAACATATTCATAATTTTTTCAGCATTAATTGAGAGAGGGGTCAGATGGAGAAGGGATATGAATGAACCTATGCATGCTCTGTGCTAAATTCTGCTGTCAGTTATACTCTGATGCAGCCCCAATGACTTCAGTGAATTTACACATGCCAAACATGACATACCCAATTTGTTACTTGCTTGTTCTCATGGAAACGATGACTCAGATGTCAAACTCATTGGGCAAGATTCTGATCCCACTAACAATGGTGTAAATCTGCATTAACTCCACTGAAGCCAACCATGTTTCTCTGGACTGAGAGGGAGGGAACTGAAAGCAGAATCTGTACTCCTGGGTCTTAATTTTTTTAATTTAGAAAACATATTTCACAAAAGGTTGTAAAACATGGTCTCAGATAAACATGTCTATGGGGTGTCAGACATGGCAATTTATACAAAATAAGGATTCTGAGATACTTAAGCATATGAGAAGTCCCATGAAGTAAATGGGACTACTCACATACTTACAATTAGACATATGTTTAAATGCCTTCCTAGACTGGGGCATTAAAGATGCTGAATTTTTTTTGATTAATTAAATACTGCTTTGTGTAAGGGTGCATTTTGATTTGATAGCTGGCCATGACATTTGGAGCCATGCTTCCAGGGTGAAGTGGCACACCCAGAGACAGTAGAGAGTTAGGGGGCCACTGTGCATTTGTCCCTGACCCCCCATTGTCCCCTGGATGCATGTAAATTCAGGGGAGAGGAGGGCAAAACCCACATTCTCCTCATGGAACAAACTTGATCATAATTGCTGACTCACAGGAGGCGATAACTGAACCCTAAGGATAAATCTCAGCATGAATTCAATTCTGATTGCCAGAAAAGGACAGAATCTGACAAATAATACTGGTGGACTAAGGAAGGGGTGGAAGTGTCATGCAACATGTTTCATGCTTTTGTCTTAGGCTAGAACTATTACTTTCTTTAGTGGAACACTGTCAAGATTTAAAAAATTCCTCTGCCGTGTAATCAGTAACACCTTTGATTATCAAAAAATATATATTTTTTTAAATCTCACTTTTTTCAGGAGTGGGACACTTCATGCAGGGTGCAGAATGAAAATCGACTGCTCACTTTACAAAGTTTTTCCTTATACTCTGCATGTAACTTTGTAAAATGTGTGTTTGTTTCTTAATTAGTTATTTCCCTAATAACACCTCAAACTAGAAAACACTAACAATGGTATTATGGAGAGGGTTTAAGATGTTTTGTTTTGTAAATAAGTTATTTAGCAAATATATTATTAATCTATTAGTGAAATTAACACTGAATCAAATTCAACCTTGGTATAAGCAGGTGCAACTCCTCAAACCTTCAGGTGGGCTGAATTTGAGTCTGTGTTTTCGTGCATAAGGTGCTCTTTAAATAATGCTAACTATTTTGTGCTTTCATATGAGCCTTGGTGGTTTCCCCCCCTACATTTATGCCTTTGGGCCTGAATCTTGACAATTACTTCCACTCAACCTTATGGTGAATAAGGGTAAATCCAATCCATCCAAACTATGTTCCCTTTCCTTCAATGGCATTTTTGGTCAAATTGTTTTGCAAGGGTTTACAAAATAAGTGGAACATTAAGACATTGTTTCTAACAATCGGATGAGCTACTATACCATGTGTGTGTTTACATAGACAGCAATGAAAACAGCATCACCCGTGAAAAGAATTCCAGTGGCATATTCCTTTTACAATGGCAATAATGACCTCGGGGCAGGGCATTTCCTGGCAATTAATGGATTTACATATTCTTGAACATGTGCCCAGAGCTGCCAAAAGATACAATTTATACATTGAAAAATTAAATAAAGTAAAAATAATGCGTGATTGGGGTCAATAGGTTTCAGGCTATCAATTCCTCACAAACCAATGTTATTAGCTATTTCATTCCTGAATATTTTGTAGCTATGCAAAACACTCCATATCAGTGGACTATTGCGGTCTCAATTCAATAGTTCATCCCTATTCAGCAAAACACATGCTTAATTTTAAGCAAATCTCATTGACTTCAATGGGACAGAAGCAAGTACTGAGGCATGAGCTTAAGCGCATTGTTGAACAGGCATGGATTTAAGCATGTGCTTGAATGCTTTGTTGAACTGGGGCCAGGGAAAGGTGTGACCTAGCAGTTTAGGAATGAGACTGAGTTTCATAAATCTAGAGTTCTTATCCTCTGATAATCTGTCTGTGGCCTTGGGTAAGTCCCATGCAGCTAAACTGTCACAAGAGTTCTCTAATTCTTAGGTTTTTAAGTGCCCAAACTGAGATGCCTTAACCCTGATTTTCAGAGGTATTGTGCCCCTACAGCTACCATGTGGATCACACACAATGAGCGAACACTTTTCAGGCCTGCCGACAGGAATTCCAAGCCCCAGGACAACACATCAATTGGCCCCCTAACTCCCTCCCTCAGAGGGAGCCAGAATCCACCTTCCTCCTTGCCCAGAGAAACCCCAGCACCACCCCTCAATCAGAGGACCCTCTGGTCAGTCACTGCTCCATCCCCCACCTGCCTGGAAGTGTCCATCCCATTTTCCTTCCCCTTTCTGCCCCCCAGAGGTGCTGTACCCCCCAAACTCCTTTCTCCCAGCTTCCTTGCCTACTCCTGTCTGCATTAGGGATGTAAGTGACTAGTCAACTAGTTGATTACCCAATAAGCATAAGCTTATCAGATAGTCAAGTAGAGACTCAACTAGTCGCACCCTCCCCCCCTTTGCTGCCTCTATCAGAGAGAGACAACAAGTGGGGGAGCAGGAGGTGGTGCTGGGGGGAGCCAGTTTAAAAGCCAGTTTCCCCTAGCACCATCTCCAGAGGGGGAAAAAGAGGCAGAGGCATAGTGGGGGACTGGGGACAAGCTGGGAATCAGCTGATTTTCGGCTCACGCCTGGTCCTAGATACTATGTGTCTGCTTTTTAAATGTATAAAGAGTGACCAAGCTCTTAATACATTTAAAAAGCAAAGGGGCAGGGAGGGGGACAAGATGCAAGCCAATCAGAGCTGTCCCAACTCGCTCCGGGTCCTCCCTGCTGCGTGTCTGCTTTTTAAATGTATGAAGAGCCATATGGCTCTTCATACATTTAAAAAGCAGACATGCAGCGGGGGAAGGGACTGGTCGCGAGCTGGGAATCAACTGATTCTCAGCTTGTGCCTGGTCCCCCAGCTATGCCTCTGCCTTTTAAATGTGTTAAGAGCCGTTAGACTCTTAATACATTTAAAAGGCAGAGCCGCAGTGGGGTTAGGTCCCGGGCCGGGAGCTAACCCTGCTGCAGTTCTACAGTTCCCCTCCTTATCGGCTAATCGAATAGTCAATGGACGTTCCGTCGACTACTCAATTAGCTGATTACCCACAATTTAACATCCCTAATTTGCATTCCTCTACTCTTTTGCCCTCCCAGCCCAGTTCATTTGCATCTCTCGCTCCCTGCAGTCCTGTACCCAGCTCTACCCCCAGAGTTTGGCTCCTTCCTTCTTTTCCCAGCCTGGCTCTCTTCCCTCATTCCCAGCCCAGCTCTCCTCTCCCCGCTCATTCTGTCCCCCTCCCCCTGCCCTGCTGCTCCTTGGACCCAGGCAGGGGTTCAAAGTGGCAGGGAGCCCTCACCCCGCTGCTCGTGGATTCCAGCTCCAGGGCTCCCTGCAGCTGCTGCCACACTTCTACAGCAGCACTGTTTAAAAGGACCAGGCCTTCTTAATGCCACTGCACTCCTGTGCCATTGCCCCCTTTTCCTTGCCCTCTCCCCCTGTCAGTGAGCCTGGCACTTCTGGACAAGCCTGGTCCTTCACTTTGCTGCTTCAACAAAAAAGGGACTTTACACTGCTTACCTGGGGGCTGGGAGCTGTAAAGATTAATTTATGTTCATAGAGCGCTTGGAATGTGAAAAGTGCTATATAAGTGCTAAATATTACTTTAAGATTTCATGAGTTTAACTCCAAGAAAGACTTGCACTGAGGTAGCTATTGCTTAAACAATACAAAAAAGACATACTCTCTTGTAAAAATCCAACTCGTACTTTTCCTATGTATAAAGAATGTGTCCTGAAGAATAATGTCAATATTAAAAGGCAATGAAGAATTGATATTCAATCTCATCCTTATTAAATCTTGGTAGCTGTACAATGCCTCTAAGTAAAAACAAAACAAGGAAAGCAAATAATTCTCACAGAGAACTAAAAAACCCAAACAAAATATGCATGTCAGTCTTTTAAAACCATTTCTGCAACCATCTTTCCAATGCTGGCCTGCCTTTACCCATTATATATGTGAGAATGATGTATCTGCTCTCCCTGGTGAAACACTTGTCCAGTGGAACAAAGGCCTCCTATTTAGCATTCCCATGACTGAACAGTCAAAAACATAATCCAACATGAAAAGTAAACAGGGCCATAATTTGAATAAAAGGGATCTTGGAAAAACTAGGCTCAGGTTTTGTGCTTTTGTTAAATGCATGTCCTGGTCTTTTTTTTACAGTTCCTCAAAACAACACTGTGTATAAAGTTCCAAGTAAGTAGAACCATCAAATCTCCTCTTTTAGGGATTACATTGATAGCTCATGTGTCAGGAAGGGATCTCTACAACACCTCATATATTGCTGCATGGAGTTTTTCTTGTGTGGTTTGCTTTCCTATGAAATATCAGGAATTGACCACTGATAGATATTTGATCTGTATTCGGTTTGGTCCAGTAAGGCAAATCCTATGTTTTTATGTGCTGCCTAATGAATTAAAAACATTACATAAACTCATTTACAGTACCCTGAACAGTAAGTAAATACTGTTCTAAAATGCAGATGTATGTATTTAAAGACAAGTATTCAGGTATTTTCAAGTGTTCTTGACTAAAACACTGAAGTTAAGCCATTCTGAATATCCTTTTTCTTTTAAAATAATGAGAACTGGTCCTACTTAGTGGTTTCTTCTGGTTCAGTGCTCTTGTCAAATATTCCCTTCATCAATGCTTTGCAGCTGAAGTCTTTGGCCAACCTGGGCCCTGCCACTACGCCGTACACCAACATTGCTGCTTGGTACAGTCCGCGAAGGGAACAAAGATCCCGGTAAAGCATCTTCTCCAAACAAGCTGATTTTCACATCAGCTTCAATAGCTTTAGCTAAGCTGGATGCATAACTGTCCAAAGATTTATGCACTTCAGCTTTTACATGGAGAACAGAATTCTTTGCAGCTTCTAAAAAAATAAAGACAGAACAATTAATAACGTGCAAACATCTGAGGGCAAATATTGGTCTTCGGGACTGCAAATGTGGGATCATGTCTTCTACATATAATTACTACTGCAACTAATACTACTTATGCTTCCATAGCATATTTTATCTGAGGCTCTCAAAGCACACTAAGCTTCAAAATATTTTTTCACAGAAATGTTATGCACTACTCTGTCTTACTGGTCATCACAAGCTCCCTAATATCCCATAAGAATTTCATACAGTTTCTAAGAGTTTTATGTTGTCCCCTAGATTGGTTTAGGAATGTGAATAGCTAATTGGTTACAGGTGATGCTTACTGGTTATGGTTAACCAGCAGGACTTAGGGGAACGGGGTTGCTCCAGCCAAGTGCGGCAGTCTCTGCTCACCCCCATTTAAGTGGTTAACCAGTTAAACATAATGTTCAATCAGTTAACTGATTAAATGGGATTTTACATCCCTAGATTGGTTAGCTACAGTGTGGTGCAAGAGCAGATACACTTATATCAAACCACACATCTGTCCGGGCTTTAAAGTAATTCCTATGTGAATAATAAGAAAAGAGCAGATCTTAAAAAGAAGTGGACTGACAGTAGAAAGACAGTTTTAAAATATACCTGAGTCCTGGCCAGTCACTTCCCTGTTCCAGAAAACGTGTTCTTCCCTCCCTTCCACTCACCTACCCACTGGCAGCATCAGGATGGGAAACAGCTGGGAGATGTAGCCCAGGTGGCATGGGAGAGCAGTCAATGAGGTGGAAGTCAGAGCAGGTATCAGTGGTGAAAATGAGTGACCCAGCAATAAAGGATGGAGTGAGTGGGGGGGCCTCTCAAGAAGGTTGTGGAGGAATCTGCAGAAGGGAGGAGTCAGAGCAGCTATTGGAGGGGAAGGGGTGAAGAGCCCACGGAGTAATACTTGTTCTCTGAGGGCATGTCTACACTACAGGATAAAGTCGAATTAAGATACACAACTTCATCTACATTAATTGTGTAGCTGAAGTTGAAGTACCTTAACTCAACTTTTGACACTGTCCACACTGTAGGAAATCAAAGGGAGAACGTTCTCCCTTCGACTTCACTTACTCCTTGTGGAAGCAGGACGACCGGCATCGACTGGAGCGCCCCTCTCACTTCGAATTAGCTGTTTTCACTAAACCCGCTAATTTGAACCCTGGAAGATCGAAAGCGGCAGTTTCAATCTTCTCTGTAGTATAAATGTACCCTGTGTTCTAAGTTTTAAGAGAGGGACAGCTAGGCTGGGCAGCAATCTGGGAGGTGCAGGGGGCTCATCCCAGGTGAACAGTATTATTATAACCACCCTGAACACACCTTTGATTTGCTCCACTTCATCTTCGAATGTCACCGAACTCCTCCGTCGATAGGGATAAACACAGTGCGGGTGATGAGCACCGTCTGAACTATAGTCCTCAAGCAGCATCACATCTGTCCCTGAAATGCAGAAAACGTTTAGAAATAGTACCAACCCCTGAGAAGACAAACCTAAAATTATCAGGGGGAAATGAACTTTTGAGTGCATGGCCTTTCGCCCCTCTCTTTAAAAGATGCCTAAAATGTGCTGATGTATTATCACTCTGCATTCAACTGTGATGGGATTTCACACAGGGCTAGGGCCAAGTTATTATCTAAAGTTGCCAACTTTTTAATTGCATGGAACCAAACACTCCTTCCCTGTCCATACCCCATCCCTTCCCCAAGATCCCACCCATTCTCCGAGGCCCTGCCCCATTCAATCCATCCCCCCTCCCTCTGTCACTTGCTCTCCCTCACTTTCACCAGGCTGGGACAGGAGATTGAGGTGCAGGAGGGGGGACTGAGGGCTCCGGCTGGGGGCGTGGGCTCTGGGGTGAAGCCAGGGATGAGAGGTTTGGGGTGCAGGAGAGGGCTGTGGGCTGGAGCAGGGGGTAGGATGTTGGGGGTGCACGCACTGGGATATGGTCTTGCTCCTCACTACCACACAGTTATGGCTGAATACAGGCACTAAGAGTAGGCCAACACAGCAATTTGACACCTGTGGCTGGCTCGGGTCAGCTGAGTCAGGCTCACAGGGCTCTGGCTAAGAGGCTGTTTAATTGCAGTGTGGCCATTTAGGCTCGAGCTGCAGCCTGAGCTCTGGGACGCTCCCACCATGCAGGATTCTAGAGCCCAGTCTGGAGCCAGAACGTCTATACCACAATTAGAGCCACTTAGTCAGTAGGCATGGGCCAGTCAGGGCTTTTTAACTGCAGTGTAGACTAGGGATGTAAGCGACTATTCGAGTGACTACTCAATTACTTGCTTTCCCCCATCCACTGCCTCTGCATCAGAGGCAGCAAGGGAGAGAGCAAGAGCTGTTGCTGGGAGGAGCCAGCTTAAAAGCTGGTCCCCCACCAACCCCAGCATTGTCTCTGCAGTGTAGGAGGAGGGGGGTACTGGGGAGGTAGCAGTCCTGGCTGCGACTCTGCATTTAAATGTAGTAAGAGCCTAGTGGCTCTTACTGCATTTAAAATGCAGAGCCACAGAGGTGTTAGCGAGCACTCCCCTTTATCTACTAATCGAGTAGTCAATGGAAATTCCATCGACTACTCGTTTAGCTAATTAACCATTACTTAACATCCCTAGTGTAGACAATCCCTATGACAATCAGAGAGGCATTCTGCCTGCTTGGCACAGAAACAGACAGTGTGCCTCAGAGAGCACTAAGGGAGCATGCTGTGTAATTGCTTCTTACACCTGCTGTTGAAGGTGCAACATGCGCTCCCCTGAATGCATGTGACACGTTACTCTTGGGCCAAAAACATTTACACTCTGATGATCAAAAGCTTCTTTCAACATCTGTTCCATGTTTTATATCTTGTCCCAAATCATTCATCAGTTCAATTATACCCTTTGCACACCATGGCTTTGTGTCCTCCCAGCCACACAAGTTCATTTGATTCCTGGATTTATTATTATTGGAATATCCAGAAGGTCTAGGACCAATTTAGAGCAGAGGTGACAACACGCATCCACGATGAGTTCCATGAGACAAGACACTGCCTTGCATATCTGACCTTAACCAATGATGTATTTAGCAAACCTGGTTTTGTTAAACGAAGGATGGTCCAGAATTGCACTATGATATATAAATATTTCCATTCCATCCTGTCAAATGTCTCTCCAAACACATAATAATGAAGGAATTATCTTCCTCATAGACCATGCTAAATGAGGGAGATACTTTTAATGTTCTGTGGATCATTTGGGGTATTGATGTCAATGGGGCAAGATCCAAGCCCTACTCCTTGGATACCTAGACTGAAATGGATCGGTAAAATTAGGAAGAAGACACTCTAGTCCTTGAGAAAAATGTTTAGCATATATTTTTAAAACCATATTGAGTAAGGAAATTGGCCTGTAATTCTTGCTTCAGAAGTGGAACCCTGTATAGAATAGGGATGTTAAACATCGGTTAATTGAATAGTCGATTAACCTCACGAATTCTTATCAGTTACTTGACTATTCTATAGTCCCCGGGGGCTGGGCCGGCACCCAGTGCAATCTGGCCCTACTCCCAAGGAACCCCTTGCCACTCCACACTCCTGCCTCTGTATCAGAGGCAGTAGCGTGGGGTACCAGGCAGGAGCTGGTCCACGAGGGGATCCAGTTTAAAAACCAGCTCCCCTCATGGACTGTCTGCGTGTAGCCCCACGCTGTTGCCTCTGATACAGAGGAAGCAGCGTGGGGTGCCAACAGCCCCTGTCCGGGGCAGAGATCTGAGCTCCCAGACCCGGTGTGAGCCAGAACTAAGCCGGGCTGCCTGCCCCCCCCCCCTCCAGCTCCTAATACACTTTAAATGCAGAGCCGCAGAGAGGGAAGGTCCTGGACCTGGCGCAAGGTGGGACTCAGCCATGCTACTGACCAGCCTGCTAAAAAATTTACTGGTGGGGGGGATTCTTGTAGTCTATAGCAAAAGCTTATCGGTTAATTGACTACACTATTACATCCCTGGTTTAGAAGGGATGCTAAGGTAATGTTTTTACTGGATATGGCTGATTTTTATATTATCTGCCTCATTAAATACTTGATCTGGATCAGGCATTCCTTGATCTTTTCTCTTTATACATCTCCTTTGGCTTATACTACCTAAAAAGCCTGTCTTCTGTCGTTTCCCAATTCAAATTCCCTACACACTGGGGCTAACAACTTATATCTTTGATGTGGAGGCCTTTTGGTATCTTTTTTCAAGGATAACACAGAAAGCTATAAAGAGAAGAGTTACCCATTACTCTTTATCACCTAGAGCTGCTTATAAGCCTACAATTCGCCTACTGTATCCACAGAATTAGTGGAGTAGTGTTGCCTTCATGAAAAATCCCACCCTGCCAGCCTCCTCTCCCAGTCAGAGGGAAGCAGAAAGCACTGCAGAGCTGCACCTGTCAGAAGAGTGCTCTCTGGTGTCTTTAAAAAAATGTTCTTTAAAACAGATTGCAGGTGGAGGTTTTGGAAAACTTCCTTCTGTGGGTAGTTAAAGCCACAACCCCCCTATTACCACAGCTGGAAAATTACCAGCAGATCACAGTGGCCTCTCCTAAGCTACTATCTGAGAGATTCATGACAAAGATGGGAAGCTTCTGCTTGATAAGAGAGGCTCTAGCATAGAGTGGCCAAATGAAATCTCCTACAAGCAGGAAGTGAAGTCTATTTCCCTAGCAGTTTGCTGCTTAGCTTCTTAGGGAGTGGGGAAGATTACTGAAGGAAGGAGAAAAAAGGAATGGGACAAACAGATTATCATGCTCCTAGGAAATATCCAGTAGGGAAAGAAATTATTCTCCTGGGCTGAACAGCATTTTCATAGTACACACTGCAAGATCAAATATACAGAGGAGAAGCTAAGGATACCAGTGGTCTGTGGACCATAGGTTGAAAACCACTGCCATAGGAGGTGCTTAATATTACTGTTCATTTACCAAAAGATATCTAGACATAATACAGACTGCCCACAGAATTCTGCAAGTAAAATCTTCTGTCTGAGAAAGGAAAACAACAGAGTTACCTGAATCCTGAGAGCAGCTGAAACCAGTGTCCCCTGTGCTGCTGCTGCTGTGTCCTAAAGGCCGCCCACCTGCCATGAGAGCTGTGAGATGGGGAGATAGTCCCAAATCTGCAAAACAGTTAAATTATCACAGAATTGTGCTCTGTATAGTAGATCTATTGTAATATAGCATCTTCAGACAAATCCCACATCCAAGTGCCCAATTCGACCCCCGACTTTCCCTTCTCCCCATTTGCTTGTGATAAAACAACAAAAACCATTCTACTAATTCAGCTGTCAAACCATCTGGATTTCCCACCTTGTTCATGTCACCAGCTGCCAATTGCTTCTAGATTCTTTCCATACAGCAAGCCTGCTGTCTATTGTTCTCCAGCAATTTGCAAATATGTGCAATTTATCGGGGATCCAATTATATTTGGAAATATTTGCACATATATATGCACATAAATATATGCTGGAAAAAATGTATCAAACACTTTCTAGCCAAGGGATTAAATCTAGTAGCTAGAAGTAGCAATAAAAGACAAGTGTAATGGTGGGGTGATAACTAGTGAGGGCAGGGGCAAGTTCCAGATTCTTTACAACCCTCAGATGCTGGAAAGGGGGAAAACACTGGGATTCTTAATAAGATAGGGTATGTCTACACTACCACCCTAGTTCGAACTAGGGTGGTTAATGTAGGCATTCGAAGTTGCAAATGAAGCCCGGGATTTAAATATCCCGGGCTTCATTTGCATCTTGCCGGGCGGGCACCATTTTTAAATCCCCTTAGGTCGAACTCCGTGCCCGCGGCTACACGCGGCACGGAGTAGGTAGTTCAAATTAGGATCTCTAATTCGAACTACCAGTACACCTCGTTCCACGAGGAGTAACGGTAGTTTGAATTAGAGATCCTAATTCGAACTACCTACTCCGTGCCGCGTGTAGCCGTGGGCACGGAGTTCGAACTAAGGGCATTTAAAAATGGCACCCGCCCGGCAAGGTGCAAATGAAGCCCGGGATATTTAAATCCCGGGCTTCATTTGCAACTTCGAATGCCTACATTAACCACCCTAGTTCGAACTAGGGTGGTAGTGTAGACATACCCATACAGTCTTAAGATCTTGCTCGGGGGCTCCACCTTTTCTATCAGTCTCTAGCCAGTACAGGTCTGATAATTTGGAAGCTGCCCAGCCTACTCTTGCAAATGGAAGAAGCTTTCCTGGCAATGCTTCCAGTCTTTCCAGAGCCTGTCTCTGGGCATCTCTACACTAGGAAATTATTTTGAAATACCTTATTTTGAAATAATGACTCCTGAAATAATTATTTTGAAATAGCACGTCCACACTACAGGGAAGCTTCGAAATTAGTCCAAGGCTGGCTCCCCTAATGTGGACGCGCTACCTTAATTTAGAGCCCCAGGAAGCAGTGGGGAGTAATTACCCTGAATGACTCTGGGGCAGTGATTCCCAATCTTTTTCCCATGGAGGAACCCCTAAAATAATTTTTCATATCCCGAGGAACCCCTACCTATGAAAACGTTTGCTTGGCCAGAAAAAGTTGACAGCGGGGAGCGCAATTCAATTACTGCTAAATTATTGTCAAGAAAATGTATTTGTAAAGAGCTGTTATATATATATATGTAAGCCTTACATTGTAAGAAAAAAAATTATTTATTTATACCATGATTTCTCGCGGAACCCCTGACAATGGTCCGCGGAACCCTGGTTGGGAAACACTGGTTGGGAGTAGTTATTTTGAAATAGCAGCAGTGGAGAATCCACACTACCCCTATTTCAAAATAACTATTTCAAAATAAGCATTATTGCCCGAGGAAATCAGGAATTATTATTTCAAAATAACCAGCCCCTTAATTCAAAATAAAGAGCTTGGTAGTGTGAATGCTCCACTTGTTATTTCAAAATAAGGGAGTTATTTAAAATAGCTCCCTAGAGTAAACCAGGACTCTGAAAGCTACCTGGATTCCATAATGAAGATGGGAGTTTCCAGTGCCCTCACCTTCCTTCCATGTTTTGTGTCTTCTTTCCCCACTAATAATTCCAGTGCTTTCCTCTACATATAACTCTCCCAAGCACTACCATGAAAGTGCAATTTCCAAGGGTGCTGAATTAGCAATCATAATAATGATCAGAATCTTGCTAATGTCATTATGCTAGAATATGACAAAGCTCTGAGTAGCAGCAGAGGCACTGATCGTGCCTGTCTGCAGACTCAGGAAGACACTACAGGTAGTCCCCGAGTTACGAACACATCGATTTATGACCGTTCGTCCTTACGACCAACCTCCCATTACGCGCATCCCTGAGTTATGAACGTGCGATCATGCTTACGAACAGCTCACTCACATTTAAATGAATGGGGTCCGACTTACGAACAGACCGAGTTACGACCAAGTGCTTGGTATGTAACTCGTTCGTAAGTTGGGGACTATCTGTATTGTACTGGAATAGTTTCATTACATTTATAAAGTTTTCTTCACAACCACGACTAAAAACGTAAACAAACACTCACATTTTTTGGAGTCCCTAGAAAAAATTGTCATTGGTGAGACACATGCATTTTTCAACCTCTGTACATAGTTGACTATACCAGGACACTTGATCCTAAGAAGTGGAGGATTACTGCAGATAAGCGGAAGGGGATAGGCTTGCCCTTGCTAGAGAATTTAAAATCTGGTGCCTAACATCAGTTAACTCTTATTAGGCCTGATCCAAATGCCATTGAAATTAATGGAAAAATTCTCATTGATTTTGATGGATTTTGAATTAGGGCCATCATGAGGAGAGGGACCGTTGCTTCCATTTCTAAACCGAATACAAATTTTGCACTTGCAGAGAGCAATAAAATTTGTGTTTCAACAGCATATTTTCCTAACCTGCTCTACCAAGGCAAAAATGACTGCTTGCCAGCAGCGACACAAATTGGTCTGGTACGTCTCCAACAATACAGAATTTTTTTAATACTAAGAAGCATTGGGAATTAGGGAATGGTTCTAAATATCTGATGGATTTCTTTGAGATGTTTATAGAAAACTACTTTGACGAGGAATGGGGTATATTATTATTAGCACCTACAACTGACTTGATGCTATACACTATACAAAAATAAAAACAGTCCCAGGCCCACACAGTTTACAATCTAAAATGCATACAGAAAAAGGATGTGATGGACTGGGAAATCTAGAAATGCAGATCACAGTCTTCAATGGTTTCACTGCTTGTGAGCCTTGTGGGAGAAGGTGTTTTTTTTAATGGACTATCCTTAACTTAAAACTCTCACTTCAGTCTGTAAAGGTTTTACCTGATATTGTTACAAGGAACACGTAAGTGTATGGTAACTGGAAGACACTAGAGAAAAAATATTTTCTTTATTTGTTTCCATTTGTTTACTCTGAGCATTTGATAGCACTTTGTGTCTAGTCAGTTTCTCTTGCATGGTTGGTCAATTTCAGACCTTGCTTGCATTTCCCTTTCATTCAGAAAATGGTGGTGATTTCCCCCTATCTCATTCTCAAAAACAGAATTTAAACTTTCCAAAATGTTTTGACTTCAGGCATAGATCAGGAAAAGTTTAGCTCTATAGGTAAAAATTTGGGGTGTTACAATTAACTAACTACTTTGTCTTAGAATGGAAACTTTGGAACAATGTTAATTACGGCTTTTGTTATGACTCCAGCTAAAATGACAACCTTACCAAGGAGAGAACTAACACCACTTGGAAAACATTTTTATATTAAGCTGAATACATTTATACTTTGCTTTTCATAAATATATTGGGCCTCATTCTACATTTTATGGCACTATTTTTACATCCATGTAACTTCACTGAAGCTGGAATCAGGCCCACTGAGTATATTAATCATATGAGAGTGATAGTGTATGTGTGTGAGAGAGAAAGAGCGAGGGAGAGACAGAGAGAGAAAGAAAGAGAATGATAATTTAGCTGTATCAAGAGATGGAGATGCATTCCCACCAAAGGCGAGGAGCTCATCAGCCTTCCTTCAGATGGAAGATATAATTTGAAAAAACAGTCCACTGGGAGCTTTCTTGAGCACATCACTAGTGTGCATTTGCACAGCCTTGAGACATGCAACATACGTGCAGATACAAAGTATAAACCTCAAGGAAAGAACATTTTTTTATCTCAGTGTTTGTTACCTGTGATCCTATTGGAAATGCTGAATAATCTGGATGTCCTGTGACGCTGAACAAATGACTCCCGGTAATATCGGTCCCCAAAGCACATTCCTAATAGTTCTTTGCGCACTGTCTTGTTCCAGAGTCCATAAATCAGTGGATGGCAAATGGCACTTGAAAAAGATAACCATGTTGCTAATGTCTCCAGAGCAGGAGAAATGCTATTTTTCCCCCATAGCGCTTCTGATGTAATTACTATCATGTAGGGCCCCCATGTGATCACAAAAGCACCAATGACAACCAAGATAGTTATGAAAGCTTTGCACTGATTGGCTGAGTAGACAACCCCTTGGAAAGCATTCTTTCGACTGCCTGAAGAGGAGGTAGAGGTGCTAGAGTTCTTTCTCCCATTCCTCTGGGTGCCCTCCTCGACAATGACCACGCTACCACAGTGAATCTTACGCGCTTTAATCCTAGCCACACGAAATATGAATCCATAGCAGATCATCATAACCAGGAAGGGCAGCAAAGCACACCAGATCTGCCAAAAGACTGTGTAGCCTGCCTCCTTATGCCACGCGGCCACACACATCCATTTGAACTGATCAAACTCCAAGGAAGACCACCCAAAGAGAGGCGGAAGGCAGCCAATGAGGGAGTGTAGCCACACGTACACAAGAGCGACAACTGCTCTGTTTCCTGTAATCTTCATTGGATACACCATTGGATACAAGACAGCATAGTACCTGGGAAACACAAAAGGAGATATCAATAGTATCATAGAAAAGTATAATGAGCAAAGATCTGGTTTACTGCTTAAGAGCCAAGTCCCATCACAGTCCACGGCTATGTCTAGAGTCTAGACTGCAGAGCTTTTCAGGAATACCAGAGGTATCCCTTAAAAGCTCTGCCGCATCCAAGGAACACGTCTGCTTTTTTGGAACAGTTTCTGAAAAAGTGAACATGTTCTTTTGGTACCCCTGTATTCCTCTCGGTGAGAGGAATAAGGGATGTTCCGAAAGAGGCGTTTTTTCCGAAATGTGGCCCCATGTAGACAGGCCAAATTTCAGAAAAGCCTCTTTTGGAAAAAAAGCGGAAAAAGATAACACAAATTGCAGTTCACAATTTGCATATCTTTTTCCAACTTTTCTCTGCAGTGTAGACATAGTCCAGGGGAAGTTTTCTGCTCCTCAAACCTACATGCAATTATAGTCACCATTTAAAAAATCATGTTTAAAAACTTATTAAGAACTCAAAAGTCAAGACGTGCCCAAGATCAGACTGCATATGCAACCTTAAATCTGCTTCCTGACCATAATAACATGAGACTGGCCATACTGCATCAGACTAAAGGTCCATCTACCCCTGTATCCTGTCTTCTGACAATAGCCAATGCCAGGTACTTCAGAGGGAATGAATCCTGCTGTATAAGTGAGATTTTAGAATTATACATGATTACATAGATGATATGCTATTATAGCATCAATTGATTTTAACAATCTTAGATGCATGTGCAGCATCTTGAAATACTAATTTAATTATATTCTACTCTTCTATTTCACGATTTTATATGTAATTACAGGAAAAAGGTATTATATTGGGGAGGCAATCTTGTCTACTGGGTAGAGCACTAGACAGGGACTTATGGATCTAGATTTAGCTCTGCCACTGGTCTTGGGCAAGTCACTTCACCTCTCTCTGTGCATCAGTTTCCCCATTTATGAAATGGGGATAAAGGTACTGGCCTCCTTTGACTTCCTCCCATGCGTCAAGATTTGCTGCTGAAAAGTGCAATACAAGAGCTAAGTAACTGTTATTACTAATGACTATAATTGCAGTGGTTTCCAACCTTTTCCATCCTATACTCACATTAAAAATGTCTGGGACCTTCCACTACCCATCTAGCCTGAAGGAAGGGGAGCGAGATTATGGTTCCCAGGTTGAGAATTCAAGTTACTTTGTATTGTTTGAAAACAGTATTTAATTGGGTCTCTGCAACCTTAACTCTGACTTCTCACTGCTTTATCCATGGAACCATCACATTCTCTTATCAAAACTTTTTAGATTGCTATATGTATAGATTCTGAGGCCAAAAGGGACCATTGTATTCATCTAGTCTGACCTGTAGAACATTCCCAAAGAATTCCTAGAGCAGATCTTTTAGAAAAAAAATCCAATCTTGATTTTAAAATAACCAGTGATGGAGAATCTGCCACAACTCTTGGTAAATTTTTCCAATGGTTAATTACTCTTTCTGTTCAAAATTTTCTCTTTATTTCCAGCCTGAATTTGTCTAGCCTCAACTGTCAGCCATTGGTGTTATACCTTTCTCTGCTAGATTAAAGAGCCCATTATTAAATATTTGTTCCCCCTTGTACATAATTATAGACTATAATCAAGTCACCCCTTAATCTTCTCTTAGTTAAGATAAATAGGTTGCACTTTTTGAGTTTATCATTATGGGCATGTCTACACTAGGAAATTATTTTGAAATAACTTATTTCGAAATAATAACTCCCAAAATAACTATTTCAAAATAGCGTGTCCATACTACAGGGAAGCCTCGAAATTAGTCCGAGGCAGGCTCCCTTAATGTGGATGTGCTACCTCAACTTAGAGCCCCAGGAAGCACTGGGAAGTAGTAACTTTGAATGACCATCCACACTACTGCTATTTTGAAATAACTATTTTGAAATAAGCATTATTCCTCACGGAAAGCAGGAGTTATTATTTCGAAATAACTGGCCCGCTATTTCAAAATAATGGGCTTGCAGTGTGGACACTGCTTGTTATTTCAAAATAACTGCCTAGTGTAGAACAGGGCTATAAGGCATATATTCTGAGCCTTTAATTATTCTTGTGCTCATCTCTGAACCCCTTAAAATTTATCAATATCCTTCTTGCAATGTGGGCACCAGAACTGGACACAATATTCCATGGGGTCAAACCAGTGCCAGAGAGGTAAAATAATCTCTCAACTCCTGCTTGAGATTCCCCTATTTCTGCACTGAATAGTTACATTAGCCCTTCTGGCCAGAAAGTCACCCTGGGAACTCAAGTTCAGCTGATTATCCTTCACAACTCCCAATCTTTCAGTCACTGCTTCCCAGGATCAAGTCCCCTACCTGTAACTATGGCCTATCTTCTTTGTTCCTAAATGGATACTGTAGTACTCAAGAGTTACAAACACTTCAGGAATGGAGGTTGTCCATGAGTACAGACTACTCCTCTAGCAAGGGGTGCAGGGTGCTCAACCGCATGCTCCACCCCTTCCCTTAAACACCTGCCCCTTCTTGCCCCTGCTCTACCTTCTCACCACCTCTTTCCTGAAGCCCTCACCTCCTACGATCATATCATGCCCTTGCTCCTCCCACCTCCCTCCCAGAGCCTCTCAAACACTGTGGAACAGCTGTTTTGTAGCAGGTGGCAAACATTGGGAGGGAGGGGAAGGATTTGGTCAGCAGGGCTGCCAGCAGGCAAGTAGAGCTGGGGGAATAGGGAGCCAAAAGGAGAGCTTGGCTGCCAGTAGGTGCTAAGCACCTGCTAATTTTTCCATGTGGATGCTCCAGCCCCCCAGCACCCACAGAGTCGATGCCACTGGGTTGTTCATAACTGTGAAATGTTCGTAATTCTGAACAAAACGTTATGGTTATCCTTTCAAAAGTTTACAACTGAACACTGATTTAATACAGCTTTGAATCTTTACTCTGCAAAAAAAAAATGCTGTGTTCCCTTTATTTATTTAGTAGTTTGCATTTAACACAGGACTTGTGCTGTACTTATACTTGTTTGTTTGTTTGTTTGTTCGTTTGTTTGTTTGTTTCTCTGCTGCTGCCTGATTGTGTCCTTCCAAGTCCCAATGAGGTGTGTGGTTGACTGGCCAGTTTGTAACTTTGGTGTTGGTAACTCTGAGGTTCTACTGTACATTTAGCCACATTAAAAAATATCTTGCTGCGTGCACCCTGTTTGGATTAATCATTGTTGTTCATCATGAAAAGGAGGAGCTTACCGATCTATAGCAATGAGACCAAGAGTGAGCATGCTGGCTGAGCTGATCAGCATGTAGAGTAGGGCAGAAAAGTTGCACCAAACTACTCCAAAGATCCATTCCCGCCTGATGGAGCTGGTGACAACAAAAGGAAGTACCAGTACAGACAGCAGGAAGTTGGACAGTGTCAGACTGAACACAAACTTGTTGCTCAGCGTAAGGAGGTAAGACTTCCGGTAGAGGGTGACGACAATCACCAAGTTGCCCAAACAGATGAAGATAGCAATGACGATAATAGCAATCGACTCGGTGACTCTGATTGCCCCGTTGTCCTGTGCTGTGAGGTTTCTCAGGCCCTTCCCATTGCTGAGGGAGGAGTTGATGCTCATTGTCAGAGCGCACATTGACAGAGCAGACAACACATGCTGGGCAGCTGGAACAAGAAGAAAACCACATGAAAACACTCACCTGACCTGTATTTTACATTCCAGGACTTCAACGCCCCTACCAACACTAATCAAGCTTCACAACATTCACAGGAGATACATAACCATTTTACATGGGGAAACTGAGGCACAGAGCAGGGCCTTGCCTTCCCTGAGGTCATATACAGCAAGGCAATGGCAGAGCCAAGCACAGAACACAAGAACAGGGTTGGAAAACAGGGAGGAAATTTTGCAAACCTTTCATTTAATATTCTCCAGGCATGGGAGGGAGACATTATTTCAAACTTTTGACCAGCTTTCCCAATGAGTTCTAACACCCAGTCATCTACACTAAAAAGCCATTATGAAAAGAAACAATAATGGAGTTATAAATGGTCTTGACTTGAACAGGTCACTATTGTGGTATTTTACTCTGATCTGTAGAGCACCTGCTGCTGTTACACATAGGCCTTGTTTGCAGCTGCGAAGTCACAGTAAAAAAAATAAAAATACATTAAAACACTCTTTCTAAATATCACTTTTGCAAGGCCTGTGGTTACCTCAGGATTGGTCTTGTATTGCCAGTGAGCCGGGGGAGGTGATCCTCTGTGTGGCTATCAGTGGGAAATGTGTCCAAGAGGCAATGGCTTTACTAAGCTCTCATCCACATTATGAAAATGGTTAAGAGCCCTGACCTAAAGCTTTATCGCTTCTCCCAGCTGACCAACATCTCCCTATTGCTCCTGATTCCCATGACAGCCACTATGATCCCCCTTTATTGTTTCTAGCAGATTTCTGACTACTAACCCTTCATCATGGTAGGCCTGCACAATTCCTCTGGGTGCCTGATTAGTGACACTTCCACTGCCGGCTGCCTCAAGAGGCCTCTATTCCGGCCTCAAAAATGTCACTCCTGCTTTACCACCTTTCCCCTGCGTGAACAATGGTGCTCCTCCCCTACCATAGCAGATTTTTCTCTTCCCAAAGCCCTGGAAAGGGAACTGTATGAACATAATGTACAGCCCCCTCACTGCTTTGTCAGTGAAGCCAAATACATATTG
This sequence comes from Pelochelys cantorii, assembly GCA_032595735.1. NCBI lineage: Eukaryota > Metazoa > Chordata > Testudines > Trionychidae > Pelochelys > Pelochelys cantorii. The sequence goes on from CM064326.1 coordinate 199,444,291, forward strand.
CATCCCCAAATCCATGCCAAAAATTGAAAAAAAATAAAAAGGGAAAGTCAAAAAAGACATGCAAACTTGCTGTTAGAATTTCTTGGGGGTTAGTGATTCACCAGGAAGTGCCACTTTCTGGATATTCATGTCCCCCAGTCAAGAAGGATGGATAGCAAGAGTCCCAGCCAAAGCAGCCTCTGTGAGTCACTAGTCCACAAGAAATGCTAATATCAAGTTTGCCTGAAATTGAAGACAATCTTTTTTTGACATTCCCTTTTATATTTTTTTCAGTTTTTGACTGGGATTTTGGAAGGCAGCATGGATAAAAGGGAAAAAAAATCATTTTTAAAAACAAATTTCCTTCCATGTTTTTTTAAGAAAACATTAATTTACTGACATTGAAATAATTTTTAAATTGCATTTACTTTCCACCAGCAGTGGAGCTGATTGTTTACACTTTGCATTTCATTTGGCACAGACCATGGACATTTTGCATAAGATCTTGGGCTGCTTTCAGCTACACCTCTAGTGATATAAATCAGCCCAAAGTCAGCTTCTCTGGGAACTCAGGAAGGATCTATGTAGGAGGATCAGGGCCAGACTGAGGCATGGGCGAGCCAGGCAGCTGCCCAGGGTGCCAACCGATGGGGGGGCGCCTGATGGCAACTGTAAGGGGTGCACGACGTCCCTTACAGCTGCCATCAGGCGCCGCGCACCTGGCTCCCGCAGTGCCGGCCCCGCGGTGCCGGCCCAGCAGCGCCCCTCCCCGCATGGCCGCGGGGCCCTGCACAGCCCAGCGCACACGCCAGCAATGCTAGCCAGGCCGGGCTGAGCAGCGCATGTGCCATGTGCCCCAGGGGCGGGCCCTGGGCTGTGCACCAGCAGCCGTGGCTGGCCCACACATGCGCCGTGCGCCCCACAGGTGGACCTGCGCATGTGCCGCGCGCCCGGGCCCAGGGCGCCAAAAGGGCTCGGGCCGGCCCTGAGGAGGATGGTCAGGTGGCACAGAGTAGGGATGTTAGATATAGTGTAATTGAGTAGTCGTGTAACTGCATGAATTCTTAGCAGTTACACAAATATACCACAGTACCCAGGGGCGGGGCCAGCTCCCACTCTCCAGGAACCTCTTGTCACCCAGGCTGCTGCCTCTGATACAGAGGCAGCAGTATGGGATGGCAGACAGGAGCTGGTCCACCAGAGGAGCCAGTTTCAAAACCAGTTCCCCACACAAACCCACTGCCCCATACTGCTGCCTCTGATACAGCGGGTCTGAGCTCCCCACAGACTGAGGCTGCTGCCAGGGACAAGCCTCTGTCTGCAGCAGGCCCAGGCTGGCTGGGAACAGGGGTTGCTCCATATTTGGCAAAGTAAGCACAGTCCTGAGTGTCCAGCAAATGCTTATGCACCAGCGGGAGCAGCTGCGGGTGGTATGTGCAGCTGCAAGGTGGGCATAGGAAGTGCTGGGGGTGGGGGGGGGGTTTCCAAATACTGGTTCCCACCCTAATTCTTTAATGTAGACAAGGTCCCACTACGCAGGCCAGGAGACGCGTGCAGGGAAGAGCAAACCATGGAGGCAGGTCCTGCAAAGAACACCCTGTATCCTCTCGCAGCCAGAGCGTGGGGTGGGAAGGAAATCCCGGGGGGCGCTGCTAATGCTGCCGCGGGGAGCCCGGGGGAAAAGGACGCCTAGGAACTCTCCTAAGGCTTCCGCATGGCCGGCCCCTGCCGGAGCAAAGGCGAGACGCGGGCGAAGCCGAGCCGGTGCCGTGCGGCAGGGCGGGCGGGGAAAGCCGAGCGGCGGGGGCAGCCGGCAGGGCGCGGGGAGCGGCGGGGAGCCCGGCGCCAGGCGGGTCCCGCGGGCGTGTGTGTGGCGGGCGCGCATCTGTGCACAGGCCCGTCGCCCTCCTCTCGTGTCATCCGCCTGCCGCTGCAGCCCCCTCCGAGGGACACCCGAGCTCCGGCCCGGGCGGGATGGTCCCGTGGCCCGATCCTCCCGCAGCCTTTCCCAGGCCCAGCGGCGGGGGACACCGGGGGCGGGGGGCGCCCCCCCAGCCGCACTCCTCACGGCTCTGCCCCGCTCGGCTGCTCCCCTGCCCAGAAGCGCAGCCTCCCTCTCGGGCCTGGCCCCGCAGACAAAGGCTGGTGCGGGCGGGAGCCGCTCGCTCCGAGCCCCGCCGGGCTCCTCCAGCAGGGCCCCGGGAGCAAAGGGCAGCGGCGGGCTGGGCGAGCCCCGCAAAGGAGGCCCCCGCTCTGTAGCTGCAGCCACACGCTCCTGTGCGGGGCTGTGGGACAGACTCACCGCCGGGCTGGGCCGCGCCGAGCCGCTTTCTACTTCCCCTGCCGCCTCCGCTGCAGTCAGGGGCGGGAGGTTTCGGGTTACAGCGCCCGGGACCCCCCACAGCAGCCGCCAAGACAGAGGCCCGGAAAACCTGCCCGACCCTCCTCCCTCCATCCCCCTTCCACACATCCCCCCTGCCCCCTCCTGTGTCCCTTCCACACCCCTCCTCCTCCTCCTCGCCTCCCATCCCTCCTCCTTTCCCCCTCCCATCCCTCCTCCCCCAGCTCCCCTCCTGTCCCCACACTCTTCTATCTCCTTCCACATCTCTCCTCCTGATCTGTCATCTATTTTCCTGGTACACTTTCCCCATCTATCCTCCTTTCCACATCTTTTCCCACCCCTCCATCCATTTTTTCCATCTCCTTCATCTTCTGTCCCACTTTTCACTCTTCTCCTCCCCATCTTGCTTTCCACTCCCTCCTCCATTCATCTTTCTTCCCACCTTCCTTTCTTTCCTCTATCAGTTTCCTGTTCTCTTCCCATGTTTCTGCACTCAGCCATCCCCCTTTCCACTTTTTTTTCCTGACAGGTGTCTTTTCACCTTCCAATCTGCTACAACTTTTCCCTGCTATTCACTCACCCTTGGTCTACTCTCTCACCTCCTCTGTTATTTTTTCCCCTGTCCCCCTTCATATAGACTCTCAAGACCAAATTCAGGGGTGTTATATAACTTAAATTCCATTATACTAATTTAGACTTCTGTAGACATTGGTACTAGGGATGTTAAATAGCGGTTAATTGACTAGTCGATTAACCTTATGAATTCTTATCGGTTAGTCGACTATTCTGTAGTCCCCGGGAACTATAGTCCCTGTCTGGAGGGAAGGGGTCTGAGCTCCCAGACCTGGCACAAGCCAGAACTGAGCCAGGCTGCTTGCCCACCTGGCTCCTAATATACTTTAAATGTAGAGCCACAGCGAGGTAAGTCTAGGACCCAGTGCAAGCCAGGACTGAGCTGGACTGCTGGCCAGCCTGCTAAAAAATATACTGGCAACGGGGAGGGGGGGGGCGAATGCGTGCAGTCTATAGCATTAACCTATAAATTTTTCCTTATTGGTTAATCAACTACACTATTACATCCCTAATTGGTACAGTAGGTATATGTAACTTGAAATGTTTGTGTGTGTGTGTGTGTGTGTGTGTGTAAAACTGTATAAGCATAAAGGCATCTAATATGCATTACCACTACATTTGGCAGGCTCAGCTGAGGTATGAAGCTGGAAAGGTATTTGCCCAACATCACATAATAAGTAGCAGAGCCAAGAATAGAACCTGTCATCCTGACTCCTAGTTCCTTAAATCATCATAGCAAATGCCAAGAAGACACAGCCTCCTTGCTGATGATATGCCACCTAGATCAATCTGTGGCTACATATTTAAGGTGCCTTGGCTAGATATTCAGTTTGTTCATCACTAGCAATCTTATTGCACCACCAAAGCTTTTGGTACCGAAGTGATCATTAGCAGGATAGTGGCATTCCTTTGTGCATGTGCTTCAGAATTCATTGGTCTTTCATTCCAACAATATACCCATGCCAAGAAACCTGCCCAAACTGAATAAGTGCCGATGGAGGTGACTGCTGGGTTTGGCTTTTATTTTGTCCTGCCATGTGATATGGAGTAGCTGATGAAGATGATGAGAAGTCCCCTAAGTGCTCTGAACTAAAATGCTGTTATTAATAGAAATGTGAAAGGTATTGTAAGCAGTGGGCCAGTTCTGTACAGTGCTTTTCAGTTGTTGCAATGTGAAAGTTACAACCTGGAGGGGAAAAGGTGGTTACATGTCACTTTTGTGCCTCCCTAATTCTGGGCTGTTCCAGATGCTAGCATGGCCCCTAGTACAATTAGAGCAAAGGTTCTCAAACCAGGGATTGCTACCCATCCAGGAGTTGTGAGGTTACTATGACGGGATTGAGAGTACATGCATGAAGCAGAGAATAAGTGGTATAAAATATCTAATTTAAATCAGGTATTTTAGAAAATTACACACACCTTTCCATCACAATGTGTTTACTGCACAAAGTACTTCATAATACACTGTAAACTATAATGCAGTGATCATTGTTCTTAGACAATATATATATATATATATATATGTATATATATATATTATCACCACTTCAGGGAAATTGGACTCAGGATATTATGCACACAGGTTTGTTGTCTTGGAACTAAAAAGGTGGGACTGAGAAAACATTAGAGGACTTGATTGTGCAGCAACTGAAGAGCTGCATTAAGCTGCAGACCAATCAGAACACTGAGATCTGCAAAAAAGTGATTTATAGTTTAACAGACACACAGGCAGTAGTGATGTGGGGGAGAGGGCATAAGGAGGCTTGCAAGGGCCTGCATTTCTACCCCAAAGTTTGTTTTAGCCCCATCCCTATAATCACACCTCCTAGCAAAAATGACAAATGTTAGGCCATAGTAAGGGTGACAAGGTATGACAGCGCCACCCTTACTTCTGCAGTTCTGCACTGCTGTTGGCACTACCTTTAGAGCTGGGTGCCTGGACAGTAGCTACCATTCTCTAGATGCCCAGATCCTAAAGCAGTGCTGCCGCCAATAGCAGCAGCGCAGAAATAAGGGTGGCAGAAACCTGGGAGCAAAGTGACCTATGGCCACGTTGTTCTGCTTCCTTCAGCCACTGCTGGTGAGTGCTGGGGGAGGCCTGACCTATGCTGCCAGCACCAAGTGCCCCACCCCAGTCCTCAGGGCCACTCCCATGTTCTGGCCCTCTTGCCCATGGTGTTTAGGAAGGCTCATGCCCTCCCCCATGCATTGCCCCTGCCTCCCAGGTTAATGAATATTTTAGATTTTATCCAAATACACACTTACAGCCAAATCTTATAAACTAAACTAACATTTATTAGTCAAGAAAAGAGAGAGTATTGGTTAAAAGATCAATATACATACAGACATGAATACAGTTTTGAGATCACATTCATGGTAGAGATGTAGTTTGTAGCTGCAAAAAGTTCTTATAGAATTCGTCCATTGGTTATAGTCCAGTGTCCATAGTCAGGGTGATTCAGATGGGACTGGAGATCTCAGTCTTATGACTTTAAGCTTTCCCTGATAAATTATCAAGCAGATCTGAGATAAAAAGGATCTGGTCCCAAGGGTCTTTATGCAGTCCCAGGATTCTATTCACAGGTCAGAGTCTTTAGGCAAATAATAGGAAATCCTGGAGACTTGCTTCCTAAGCACCACCGGTAATTAGCTGCACAGATTGACATGAGCCAATTGCCGGTTTTCCATAATTCCCAGATGATTCGCTATAGATCTCAAAGGAATATGAATACAGTATAGACAGGAACTATTTGGTTACATTGTTATTCTTGAGTAATGTATATGTAAACACACAAAAACAAAAACATTATCTACCAGTATGTCCGTAAAGATTGAATTTGGCTCATTTATTCTATAGGATGCTCAACCCTGTTCTGGCCATGAGTCACAGAAATAAATAATCTGTCAGACAATGGACTTTTACTCAGTGTGCAGCTTCACAGTTCATTTACATTCCCTCACTCAGGTCTTAAATTCTCAAAGATTATTTCCCTGAGGTTTCCCATTCCCCCACACTTGGGGTTCTGGGCGTTAGCTCAGTGGGGAGAGGGAGGAAAAGATGGCGGTGAACACCACAGGACTGAAGCCTCAAACCCTGGCACTTTCCACAGGTCTGAAGTGTACCTCCTGCTGGTTTGAAAATGTTTACCAGAGCTCTGCTAGAGAGGGCTTGGATGAATTTGAGCCCTGCACTCATCCCATGCATTTCCTAGGAAACCTATTCAATTAACAGTTTACACTGTTTCAAAAAGTTCTTTAACGTTCCTAACAGCGATAAACACAGTCCAGAAACCCCAAGAGGAGAATATGGGGGTTGATCCCCAAGGAATAAATAGTTAAACCAACTGACTGTATACAATGTTATTGTGCTATAAAATGTCAAGTAAGGTCTTTTATGAAAGCTTGTAGTGTAGTGTCCTCATGTTTTATGTTAGTCACATCTTTCCAGGAGTTACATACAATCCCACAGTAACACATAATTGCATTTGTAATACAATGGATCTCAGAAGTATTGCATTTAGCTCAGTACAATTTAATACATTGCAGAAGAGGATGCTCCCCACTATTATAGCAACACTTCTCTAAGTTTGGTGTATCCCCACCCTCAATAGATGGAAACAGAGGGAGAAAGAGGGTCAAATTGCAACTTCAGCTACATCAATTGCGCAGCTGAAGTCGAAATAGCTTAACTCAGCTTTTGGCGCTGTCTACACAGCAGGAAGTTGAAGGAAGAACACTCTCCCTTCGACTTCCTTTACCCCACGTGAAATGAGGGTTACAGAAGTCGGAGTAAGAAGTCCTCCAGCCTGACGTTATTCTGAAATACAGGCTTGTAGTGTAGACATGCTCCTTGTTATTTTGGAATAATGTCAGTTATTCCAAAATAATGTTGTTGTGTAGACATACCCATAGTGAAATTCAGGTTTAGTGTATCTGCCATCCCCATCTCTGTGACTCAGGAATCGCTTGGTGCAAATTGGTAAAGGGCATAGAAGATACATAGGAGTGTATGGGGATCCCATAGATGACTGGTGCCTCCCCATAATGGGGGGACACTAGCTAAGGGGGAGACCATCCCATGTGTCTCCCCTTCAGTGACTCCCTTCCCACTTTGTGTTACCCAGCCCCATGCCACCTGAGGGTGAGGGCTCTATGTCCTTCTTTCTCCTGCACCTCTCTCCCACCACATTTGCTACTTTCTCTGCCCTTGACAGTTGGGCAGAAATCAGAACACAGCTGTTTCTGCCTAAAAGGGCCTGACTGGGAGGTGAGTGTGTGTGTGTGTGTGTATGTGAGAAGAAGAAGAAGCTGGTTGTGCCCGCAAAAGCTCATGATACCATCTACATATTTTGTTAGTCTCTAAGGGCTCGTCTAAACTACATTCCTCTTCCGAAAGAGGAATGTAAATGAGCCTGATCGAAAATGCAAATGAAGTGCAGATTTACAAATCTCGTGCTTCGTTTGCATAATTGCGGGAGAGCGCTTTTTTGAAAAAGGGTTTTTCGAAAAAGAAATCTCAGTCTAGATGGAGTTCTTTAAAAAAAAGAAACCCTTTTTTTAAAGAGCCTGTACTCCTGAAAAAATGAGGTGTATGGGCTCTTTTGAAAAAGGGTTGTTTTTTTTCGAAAGAACCCCATCTCAACTGCGCTTTGTTTTTTGAAAAACCCTTTTTCGAAAAAGCATTCTCCCATGATTATGCAAATGAAGCACAAGATTTGTAAATCTGCACTTCATTTGCATTTTCGATCGGGCTCATTTACATTCCTTTTTCGGAAGAGGAATTTAGTTTAGACAAGCCCTAAGCTGCAGCAGGACCATTTGCTGTTTTTTAACATTTTTATATATGTGAGAGTGAGCCTCCAAATCAGGCTCTCTTATGCAGAAGCAGCTGACAAATGTGTTGTTTAGTTGGGATAATAATGCTTCCTTTTCTGGCTGATCATATGTTTCACAGTGTACATCTAATTGCATTACTTAACCTGATGCTAATGAAGATGATGACTTCATGTAAGATCAACAGGAATTTTTTTATCCCAAAACAGCATGTTTCTATGAGTAAATACAATAAATATTGGGAGTATAATGGGAATATTATGATAGACCTGAATCCTTCACCAAGGAGACAAACTGTCAGGATGTTTAGCCTTACAAAAGGAGGATGGCAACCAATGTTCCCTCTAATCTTTTCTGTCCATGTGTTGATTATTTCCATCCATGTGCAGAATACATTTTTAGGTGTATCAAGGCATTTGCGAATAGGATCGCCAGATGGTTTAACAAAAAATACCGAACCACCCAAAAAAAAACTGGGAAAAAATTCGGTTGAGAAGAAAAAAAAAAACCCCAGCAAAAGTTGTCGAGCAAAAAAAAAGAGGGCTTGACGAGGGCCAAAATACAGTCGCGGCCCCTTTAATTCCCAGCCTGCTCCATCCTCCCCTTGCCCCAGCCAGCCTAAGCTGTGCTGCGTGTCCCAACCACCCTTCCATCAGACACCTGAGCTGGGGAAAACAGAAAATACCGGACATTTTACATGTCCAGTATTTTCTGAATTTTTTTACTGGGTGGAAGGCGCAAATACCAGTGGCTGTCCGATTCAGTACCGGACACCTGGCAACCCTATGTGCGAATGTGTACCACTAGCAGAAGCAAAATCCTAGATGTGGGAAATCTGCTAATCAGCTGGAGAGCATTTGAATCTCTCCTGAGTGGCTGCACAGAGCTTACAGAGAATATTGGTGCCAGCCAATGTGGCTGAAAAACACGAAGACTTCATTAAACAATACAGTATCCTGGTGGGGTGGAGTAGGGTGTCCAAATCCATCCTGAAGCCCTTCCCCCGCCTGCCATCCCCTTGCCTTCTCCTCTCCGTGTCACTCTGTTCCCTGAGGACTGGGCCTCAGGGATTACTTGGGGGGCCTGGCACAGGGTGGTCCCCCAGCAGTTGGGTCCCCCTGCACTCCCTTTTTGAAGGCAGACAGTTGTAGAACAATTGTAGAACAATCAGAAGTGTTAAACTGAATGTAAAGAAATGAAACCAAGATATGAACACAGTAGGGGTATCAATTACAGTAAACACTGTGATTGGGTCATTGCAGTGTTTCCGAGCATTAAAATTCTGAAAATATAGAATACAGACATAACAATATTTAGTATATTTCAGAAATACAAATTGCAGTTTATTGTTTTTTTAATGATTGATGGCAGTGATAGGCTTCAAACTTGCTTAAAATTGTAAATACAGGACATCTCTGCTATTAGTTCGCCCCGTATAGATCCGTTTCACACTTAAATCGCGTGCAACACAAACCAAACAACCACAAACAAACAAAAACCCCAACCACTTTGCGCAAATGGAAGTCAGCCGTGGGAAAAAAAAATCACCACTGTGTTTTGGTGTAAGTCCAAGTTTTTTGGACCAGAACTTGGACTTATAGCGAGGACAGCCCGTACATCAACACAATGTGTTCAACTCACGTCTATAGCTATCGGGGGTAGGGAAACTAAAGTTTAGCGTTTCATTTTAATTGTGGAAAACACTGGTTTTTATGACCAGCTAACGTTGGGGTTTTGCAGTCACGGGGCAGTAGGACGTGTGGGCTGACGAGTGCCTGTTGTCACACCGAGCCGCGCCTTTCCAGCGCTTTGACTGGCCGCTTCTCATCTCTCTCGTGCTCTGCTAAGGAAACGCCCCCTCGTGGGCCGGACACACAGGGGCGCGCCGTGGCCCACACAGAGGGGCTCTGACGTGCAAAGGGCGGCGCGGCGGCTCTTGGAACGCAGCGACTGCGGGAAGGGCGGAGCGCGCCGGGCCCCAGCCTGTGTTCCCCGCCCCTCCAGGGCCCCGCCCCTAGAATCCCCGCTGCGCCTGCGCGCGTTCCTCGTCACGCTGAGTGACTCTACCCCCTGTCCAGTAAGTGACCCCGGAAGCGGAAGTGCAGGGCGGGGGGAGAGGGGGGGGATGCGGATTCCGGTTCCGGCGGCGCTGGTGCCGCTGCTGGGGGGAGCCCAGCAACCGCTTCTTCTTCCACCTCCTCCTCCTCCCGGCCCCGCCATGCTCCCCGTGTTCCAGAGCAGCCGGCGCGAGTTCACCTTCGGGCCTTGGAAACTCAGCGCCGCCCGGACCCACATCATGAAATCGGCCCAGGCCGAGAGGTGGGGGCGGGCGAGGCGTGCGGGGGCGGGCCGCGGGCCGCGGGCCGGGCGTGGGTTTGGCTGCCTGCGCCCGCTCTACAGGCTGCGGCCGGGCGGGCGCCCGTGAACGCTCTGAATTGTCGGCCTGAGGTTTGAGCCCAGATCTGTGCGGCTCGGGTCAGCGGGCCCTCGGGATTTGGGCGCTAACTGCTAGGCTCCTGCCCTGTCATTTTGCGTAAGGCTCCAAGCGCTGTCATTCTGCAGTGTGGATACACCTTAAACCACAAACCCAAGTCAGGTCTGTGGAGAGCAGCTGGGATGCAATCGCACAGGTGTCGGACCTGGGTCCAGCGATTGTAAATCTAGGTGTATGATGCCATGTAACGGTTGCTCAGACATGAGCTTGGAAACATTAAGGCTAAACTAGAGACCTTATAGAATGGCACAGCTGTACCACTTTGTCTCCTGTGTAGCTAGCTATGATGATAGAAGAGCTTAATTAAACTAACCCCCCCAAAGCTCCGGGAGCTAGGGATGTAAAATCCAGTTCAATAAGTTAACCAGTTAAACATTAAGCTGCTAACTGTTACCCAGTATGCATCACCTGTTAAGGGTGATGCTTACTGGGTAGCTGGTTAACCAGTTACAGCTGCTGCTGGGGATGTGAAAGGGTGTCTCCAGTAGAGATGCAAAAGTATAACCATTTAAATGGTTAGCCCATAAGCCTGATGTTAGCAGTTAACATTAACTGTTATATGCAGGCTCCCACCCCGCTCCTGGGGAACCGGCTGCCACCCTGCACTGCTGGCTCTAGCAGTTATACAATTACCCACTTTTTAGCATCCCTAGTTGGCAGGAGAGGATCCACTCAGTGACATAGCACTCTCTGTATCAGTGCTTTTGTGGAGTAAATGTATGTTGGTGGGGGTATGTGTTTTCCACACTCCTGACCAATAAAACTTTTACTTTTCCAAAAGTGCTAGTGTAGACATAGTCTGAGTCCATAACCATTGGGCCTTCAGACCTGGGTTTACAACATAGTGTAGGTAAAAGCTGGGTTTTGCCAAGGTTATCTTCTCAAGAGCCACAGCAAAGAGCACTACTAATAAAAGGGAACCCCAATAAATGTAAAGTGCATATTGCCACCATTTGGGGTCAAGAATTTCTTTTGCATCCTTTGTTTGATGTTGTGGGTCATCTTCTTGTTTGAGAGGTAGGGATGTGGGGTTTTTTTTCTTCTTCCCAAGGACATTTATTGTGGACTCTTCAGCTCATGTTTTCTTATCAAATGGACCACATGCCTTTTCAGATGTGGCAACAATTTCTGTTTCTATAAAGCAGTAGGAGAAACTGCTTTCTTCAGACATGACTATTGTTTGTTTGAAACCTGAATGTTAAACTAAATATAAATAGTTCAGTTACTAAAAGTAATATTTGAGCTTGTTTACAAGCAACTGTTTTTGATAGTTTGCTATCTCCGGATCTCATATCCTATAGTAAATTAATCTGTCATACTTCAGCTATTTTAAGTCTCACCAATATAGGACTTTCAGATTATGTTGCATTAATTTTTGTGTGATTCATTTGCTTTTCATAAATTTATTTCGGAAGATACTCTTTTGTATAAGGCTGCCTTTTGTTCAAATGTTTGTAAAGTCCTGAATAGACTTTTAAATTAAAAATGTAATTTTATTGAATTGCATTCCATAGCAAAGTGTATGGTAAACATGAGGAGATGAAATCATAAGGTTATGACGTTATTTACCAAACTATCTGGGAGCCATAGTCATACAGCCAGATCTCATGGTGTTGTGAGCTGCACAAACACAGTGCAATTCTACTCTTAGGAGCATTTTTTGCACTCACTTTTTTCTCATTCTATCTGTGCCTGATGTGTCTATTTACAATTACAGACCGGTAAATTTACCAGGCAAATTAGTTGAAACTATAGTAAAGAATAAAATCATCAGACACATAGATGCACATAATTTGTTGGGGGAAAGTCAACATGGTTTCTAAAAAGGGAAATCATTCTTTACTAATCTACAAGAGTTCTTTGAGGGGGTCAACAAATATGTGGACAAGGGGGATCCAGTAGATATAGTGTACTTAGATTTCTGGAAAGCCTTTGACAACATCCCTCACCAAAGGCTCTTAAGTAAAGCAAGTTGTCATGAGACAAGAGGAGAGGTCCTCTCATGGATTAAAAACTGGTTAAAAGACAGGAAACAAAGGGTAGGAATAAATGGTCAGTTTTCAGAATGGAGAGGGGTAACTAGTGGTATCCCCCAAAGGTCCGTACTGGTACTAATCTATTCAACCTATTTATAAATGATCTGGAGAAAGGGGTAAACAGTGAGGTGGCAAAATTTGCAGGTGTTGCTAAACTGCTCAAGATAGTTAAGAACAAAGCAGATTTACAAAGCAGATTGTAAAGAGATCTCACCAAACTAAGTCAGTGGGCAACAAAACGGCAAATGTAATTTAATGCTGGTAAATGTAAAGTAATGCACATTGGAAAAAATAATCCCAACTATACATACAAAATTATGAGGACTGATTTAGCTGTAACCACTCAGGATAGAGATCTTGGAGTCATTTGTGGATAGTTTTCTGAAAACATCCTTTCAATGTGCAGCAGTAGTCAAAAATGCAAACAGAATGTTAGGAATCATTAAAAAGGGATAGAGAATAAGACAGAGTACATCTTATTGCTTCTATATAAAACTATGGTACACTCATATCTTGAAGACTGTACAGATGCGGTCACCTCATAAAAAATATATTGGCATTGGAAAAGGTTCAGAAAAGGGGAACAAAAATGATTAGGGGTTTGGAACGGGTCCCATATGAAGAGAGATTAAAAAGACTGGGACCTCTCAACTTAGAAAAGAGGAGACTAAGGGGGGATATGACAGAGGTCTGTAAAATCATGACTGGTGTGGAAAAAGTGAATAAGGAAAAGTTATTTACTTGTTCCCATAACATAAGAACTAGGGGTCACCAAATGAAATTAATGGGTAGCAGGTTTAAAACAAACAAAAGGAAGTTTTTCTTCACACAGCACGCTGTTGGCCTGTGGAACACCTTGCCAAAGGATATTGTGAAGACCAGGACTTTAACAGGATTCAAGAAAGAACTAGATCAATTCATGGAGGTTAGGTCCATCAATGGCTATTAGTCAGAATGGGTAGGGATGGTGTCCCTAGCCTCTGTCAGAAGCTGGGAATGAGCAACAGGGGAGGGATCACTTGATGATTCCCTGTTCTGTTCATTCCCTTTGGAGCACATGGCACTGGTCACTGTTAGAAGACAGGACACTTGGTTAGATGGACCGTTGGTCCGACCCGGTATGGCCATTCTTATGTTTTTGTATCTTGAGTTATTCCTGCTTGCTGTGGTGACTAAAATAACTGTTACTGCATTTTTCACCTGATAGATATGCAAAATAGGGATGTAAAATCCCTTTTAATTTGATACCTGGTTAAACATTATGTTTAACCAGTTACCCAATTAAATGGGGGTCGGGGGGTTGGCACCAGCTCCCACTGGTTAGCTGTAATCAGTAAGACTCACCCATTAAGGGTGAGGCTTACCGGTTAATCATTCACATCCCAGATGCAAAATGATTACATTTCCAAAAGAGGGTGTGAGAGATGTTTTCTTGTCTTTCTAATTCTTTGTCTGCATAATAGATTCACTAAAGATATTACTGTCTTATCAGGCTTTCCCACTGTATGCCTTACCAGTATTTTTCAAGCTTGAACTGCATGGTCCTCTTGTAGGGGAGAGAATCTAATTTTAGTCTGTTGCCCACTTAGTCTTTGGTCGGCGTAGTTACGAAGTACTGCAAATTTAGATTGCAACTTTATTGTTTTAACCTCTTTGTCCAATACAGATTAGCTGAAGAATTGCACATGCCTTCCCTCCCAGAAATGATGTTTGGCGACAACATCCTCAAAATTCAGCATGATTATGGCTTTGGAATTGAATTCACTGCAATAGATGCTTTAAAATGTGTAAATAAATATCAAGGTATGATTAAAGTGGCCTGTGCAGAGGAATGGCAAGAGAGCAGGTGAGCAATATTACCACAGTAACAGGGCATGTGCTAATGTGAAGGGGGATGAAGTGTGATATGGTGGCTAATGCAGAAGACTGGAGCCTGCATCATATCTTCTATGGACGTCTTACTAGATTGCTAGCTGATTTTCAACTCAAGTGTGTGAGACAGACAGAGTGTGTTTTGGGGAGGTGTGTATGTGAGAGGCAGTGTGTATGTTGCGACAGAATGAGCATGTTGTCTTTTTAAGTTCATATTAGGGCTGTAAAATCCTGTGTAATTGGTTAACCGGTTAAATATGAAGTTTGCTTCACATTTAACCAGTTCAGGGGGGGCCACCACAATATAGCTGGGCTGGAGCAACTCCTTGTTTCTCCCACACCGTGGCTGGGCTGGAGCAACCCACTACCACAGGCAGGAACAGTTCCTTCCTGTGAAGCACCCAGGCCTGCCATGGACAGGGGCTGCTCCAGATGCCCCCTCTGTTGCTTTAACTTTGCTGCAAAAAGTTCTATTCCTCCTGTCAAAGAAGTTTTATTTTATCAGCAAAACAGGAGAGTTTTGCTGACAAAAGAACCATTACAATGTGTACACTTCTATTGTTTTGTCAGCAAAAGCTGCCTTTTGCTGACAAAACTCAGTAGTGTAGACAGGGCTTTTCTGTGCTTTAGGGTATGTCTGCATTGCATAGCTATTTCGGGATACCCCACGTCTACACAAGCCGCCCGTTATTTCGAAATATTTTTTGAAATAATGGGCATGCTGTTTCAGCATCCTGGTAACCCTCGTTCCACAAGGGTTAAGGGATGTCTCGAAATAGCAAATTATTTCGAAATTTGGTGCTGAGTAGACATGCCAAATGACGAAATAAGCTATTTCAAAATAAATTCGAAATAAGATATGCAATGTGCGTAGCACGAATTGCATATCTTATTTTGAGTTTAGGATTCTGTGTAGACGCACCCATAGTCTCCCATCAGTAAAACTGGGATGGTTATATTTGCCTGCTTCTCGGGAGTATTGTGGCTGATTTAACACTTGTAAAGACTTTTGTTTGATTCTGCTGCCATTTTAGTCAGCCAAAAAATTCCTGTTGTGACATGAATGTTACAAGATCATGCCCTTTCATATCTTAAGGTGAAAGGCACTGCACAATTTAAAATGTTGCTACTGGAGTTTTCTTTTTGTAGTATGCTTAGTCTCAATACAGAATTTTAAATTTATTAGGTTGTTGGCAATGCTGCTGGCAGTATATGAAGTAAGGCACAAAAGAATAAAAACTGTCCAAATGCCTAAAATGAAGTGTAGTATCTGACTATATGCTTTTACCACCACAGACTGAGACTCTTTACCCTTTATGGGTGGCATCCCCAAGGACACTTATGCATTGATTCTTGAAAAAAACCACCACCTTAATCTGGGACAGTGCAGGTTATGTTTACTATGTATCTCGTTTACTTTATCTGATCCTCATATTTTCTCACAGCCCAAATTTGACCCCGATGCTCAATGCCTGTTTTTTAACTTGTATTCTCTTTGAAACGTTTGCTCTAATATAACCTTTTAAATCAGTTTAGTATCAGATGCATTCTGTCAGCAGACTCCTTTCTACTTGTGTAGAGGAATGGGTTGAATAGGCAAAGTTAAATTGTGTAACATTTGACATTATTAAACTAAAGACTTCTGTCTAAAATTGTATGAGTGAAGCATTTATGCTATGGAATTAATGCTTGGTAATGGTCTTCAAAATCACTGGAGAGATATATGGATATTTTCAAGAAGCCATACTGTATAGATGTGGCCTGACACTAGAGTCTTTGCCCAGGCAAAATCACCATTTCCAGGAAGTTTCGGCTGGTTACGGTCATCAGTGTTGGGATCAGAGGACGTCTTTTTTATGTGGTATTGTAAATGTTATATGCATATTAAAATTTGGAGTTTTCTCTTCCTTTATTGAGGACTGAGGCTGAACACACGAAAGAGGTTGTTAAACCATATGATTGGACCTATACGACAGACTACAAAGGAACATTATTAGGAGACACTGTAAAGTTAAAAGTGAGTCATTTCTCCTCGTTACATGCTGGTTGCATCATCTTATGTATCGGGATGTAATGGAATAACCATTTAAATGGTTAACCAATAAGCATGAGCTTATTGGTTACCAAACAGTTAGACGCTGGCTCCTGGGCGGTCAGCTGCCACCTCTCACGGCTGGCTCTGTATCGGAGCTCGTAGCATGGGGTGGCAGCCGGCTCCCTCAGAGCGGGGTCAGGAGCCGGTACACTCCAGGAGCTGGCTTAAAAGTCTCTATCAGAGGCAGCAATGTGGGACAGCAGTCGGCTCCTTGGGAACAGAGCTGCAAGTGGGAGCCAGTGCGTGCTAGGAGCTGACTTAAAAGCTGGCTTCCTGTGTATGCTGGGTACTGGGGTGCGGTCTGGTACACAATGCTGTGGGCTCTGCAGTATAAAGCTTATATTGCAGAGCCTGCAGTGTAGCTGGCTTCTTGGGAGTGGAGCCAGCAGCCGGGAGCTGGCTGCTGGCCCTGCTCCCGGAGAACCGGCTGTGCAGGCTCTGCAGTATAAACTTTATACTGCAGAGCCCACAGTGTGTAACCGCTAAGATTTTCAGTGGTTTCATGGTTACTTAATTGACTGCTTTTTAACATTCCTAATTGTGTGTAGGCTTACTGAAAAATAAAGCATGCCTTCTAAAGTAAGATTGCATAGTTTTATAGAGATCGGCTTTCAAAGTATGATTGATTTATGGAGTCTCATATTTGTTAAGCAAACCACTGTTCACTTTGAGTAATAAAAAAAAAATTAGTGGTTTCAAAAATTTTCTGATTTATGTATAAAAATGTCCCATGGTCTCTTGTATTTGGAATATTGTATTTGTATTTTGTGTGTGGCTTCTTAATGCTTAGTTACCACTTCAGTTCTGAACTCCTTGAACTTGAAGGTCTCTTGTAATTGTGTAGAACTTTAATCATGCCAGCTGACTGTGACACTCTACTAGGGATGTAAGGGAGTAGTCGACTGGAGTATCGACTACTCACCCCCCCCCCCCTTGCTGTCTCTGTGAGAGGCAGCAATGAGAGTGAGAAAGGAGCCAGTGCTATGGGGAGCCAGATTAAAAGCCAGTTCCCTCCAGCACCGTGTCTGTGGTGCCGCCTGCCACTGCCTCAGTGGGGGGAGGGGGAGCTGGGAAGGCTGCTGCTGCCAAGCAACCCCTATTTGCAGTGGCCCCGGGCTGGCTGCGTGAGGGGCTGCTCCAGCAGCAGCCATTGTCTGTGGCCACCCAAGCAGTCCTGACTCGCACTGGTCCAGGATACTGCGCTCTGCACTTTAAATATGGTGTGAGCCTGGTGGCTCTTGCTACATTTAAAATGCAGAGCCACAGTGCAGGTGGCTCCCCAGCACTGTCTACACGATTAGTTAGATAACCCCAATTTAACATCCTTACATTGTACCCCAGATTTGTCTGTTAATCAGTGGTGCTGTTTACATACAATAATAAATGTATTCATACCTCCTTTGTGACAACCCCTCCCCAGTTGTAAATAACCATTTTAAAGTAGTCCAGAAATACATCTGCTTGTTGTTAACAAGCAAACAAAACCTCTCAATCCCCTATCTTTACTAGGCAGGTTAATCCCCTAGGATTACTATAGTTTAAAAAAAACTTCTTGGGTCCTTTTGGAATGAATTGTGCTTTATAAATATAAAACTTCTCTTGTACAGATTGTAGTGATCTGTCAATTCAAAATGTTTTTCATCGTCACCTCCAGGGTTCTCTGGCTTCAGTTTAGTGTGCCCGAACCTCTGAGAGTTCAGACAGCAAAGAAATGGAAAATGTTCATGTGTCTTAGGCTTGTCTACCTGAATAGCTCTACAGAGGCTCTGCTGCAGAGCTTTTGTGAAGACTTCACTGCATTGACAGGAGAGCTTTGCCCAGTGGCATAGTTAATCACCTTCCCAAGTGACAATAGCTGTGTTAAGGGGAGAATCTCTCCTGCTGATTTAGCACTGTCTATATGGGGTGTTGGGTTGTTATTATTGTCGTTCAGGAATTTGGATTGTTGAAGTTATACCAATGTAGGACTGGATCTGTAGAGTATACTTGGCCTTTTATTTCCTTAGTTCAGCCTCCAAGTCCATAGAATGAGCTGCCTTGCATGTAGCATGTGATAGGGCCATTTGCCTATCCTTTGTAGTACAAAGTTCTTTGATGGCTCATGTGATTTTGGTTGTTCTTCTGGACAGGCTGGAGAAAACTCTTCCCATCTGAGGTCAGAAATTTTAGAGCAAACGTTTTCCAAGTTATAAAGCAAAACATATATTTCCTAATAGCATGGAATGTAGACATGACGAATAAGATGAATTCATACAGCAACTTACAATCTAAACACTAAATGCATTCTTATTCTAATATCTATTTTAAGCAACACTAACACACAAAGGAAATGGTCTGGTCTCCTGCTATGAGTTTGTCAGTTCTTAGTTAACGCCTGCAGTCTTGGCAAGAGCTGTCACCTGGCCAGTCAGCATCACAATACACTCAATACTATCCCAACTATTTGTAATCTTGATCTCATTCAAAACTGTTTGCAGATATTTTTTTCAAGTGAAATTTAGCAAAACCCATGCTCAGCATGCCCCAATCTGTAAGGTGACTGCTCATGGGAAATCCCAAACTTTGGGTTTCTTGTCTTGTCATGTTTCCTCTTGGAATTCTTAGCTTTTAGCATTTTTTTTTCCATGAGAAGCTCAGAAACTTATGGCTGAGCATGGTAGAAGTAAAGGTGTAAGGTTGGACTTCTCCAGTCTGGCACCCTGGGGACCTGAGAGGTCCCAAACTAGGGAGTTTACCAGACCAAGGGAGGTCAATGCTCCCCTGCTGGCCACCAGTTACCACTCCCAGAGTTCTCTCCCGGCCACCAGCCCAGGCCACTGGACTCTGGTCCTGGTCCTGGCAGGACTCCTTGCCTCTGGCCCCCTTGCCGACAGCTTGGCTTGCTCCTGGTCCTGGCCGGGGCTCCCTGCTACCAGCTCCACTGTGCTCCTGGCTCTAGTAGAACTCTTGGCTATGCTCCTGACTGTGGCCAGCTCCCCCTCCCAGCCATTGGGGCTCTCTGGTCTCTTGTTGCAGTTGGAGGAGTACAAGGTTTTCAACAGAAGACATAAACTGCAGAATTCTTATGACAAATAATTCTAGACACACAAGGTGGGTGAGGTCGCACTTTTACTGGACCCATTTCTGTTGGTGAGAAGCAGAGCTCTATGCCATCTCAAAAGCTTGTCTCTCACCAACAGAAATTGGTCCAATAAAAGGTATTACCTCGCCTGCCTTGTCTGTCTAATATCCTGAGACCGACACTGCTGCTACAAAACTGCCAAATTATGCTAACTGTTCCTAAACTTAATTTGCCTAGGTTGTCCCTACTACTGATCACATAAATACAGAGAAATTGAAGGCCCGAGAACAGATCATGTTTTTTGAAGAAGTTCTGCTGTTTGAAGATGAGCTTCATGATCATGGAGTTTCAAGCCTGAATGTAAAAATAGTAAGTTTAATCACTTCCTGTGTACATAATACCTTGCCCCAGAAAATCTTCTCTTGAGTGGAAATTAAGGTAAAATAAGAAGCAGACCAAAGGTACTGTTTGTAGGTTAGTTAAAACCCATAAAATTGATGAGTTGAAAAGCAGGCTTTCTTTAGGATTAAAAGTAACATAATTATGGTTTCCAAGAGAAAGGCACACCCAAGGTCACTCAGGAATTCTAAAGACTTTGTTGGAGGGTGGTGGGTGGGTTGGTTTGTTTTTGTTTGTTTTACTGAGTACTGTTTTTGGAGTAAGAGTGTTCTGTGGGTGGGGAGAGAGGGGAGACACAGACTGAAGCAGAGAGACAGAGTGCTAAGCAGACATAGCTTGGAATAGAGATGTTAAATATTGGTTAATTGAATAGTCGATTAACCTCATGAATTCTTATAGGTGAGTCGACTAGTCTATAGTCTCTGGGGGCAGGGCCGGCTGCCAGTGTGCTCCGGCCTCACTCCCGAGGAGTCCCCTGCCACTCTGCGCTGCTGCCTCTGTATCAGAGGCAGCAGCGCGAGTGCCAAGCAGGAGCTAGACTGCAAGGGGAGCCAGTTTAAAAATCAGCTCTCCTTGTGGACCAGCTGCTTGTTTCCCTGTGCTGCTACAGCTGATAAAGTGGCAGCAGCCCCTGTTGGGAGTAGGGGGGGAAGAGTCTGAGCTCCTGGATCTGGCGCGAGCTGGAACTGAGCCAGGCTGCCTACCCACCCGGCTCCTAATACACTTTAAATGCAGAGCTGCAGCAGGGGTAGGTCCTGGACCTGGTGTCAGCCAGGACTGAGCTGGACTGCTGGCCATCTTGCTAAAATATTTACTGGTGATGGAAATGTTTGTAGTCTATAGCATTAACCTATAAGCTTTTGCTTATCGGTTAATTGACTACACTATTACATCCCTAGCCTGGCCCTGCAACATGCTGAGTGGAGAGGGTTTGGGATCAGAGTATCGGATGAAATTTTGGTTTTGTGAGCAAGGAAGCAGTCTCCTTTTTTGTGTTTGTGGGTTTTTTTGTTGTGTTTTGTTCCTTCTGCATTTGAAGGGCTTTGTACATTCTTTGTAAATAAACAAAAATACCAGACTTCATCATGAGTGAAGTCCCCAAACTTTCACAAGCTCTTTGGGTCCAAGGGTTAACAGTATAATAAACTAACATTTAAAAATTATTTCAGTGTAAATAGCCAAGGTGGTTTTAGTGTTATAGATAAGGAACATTGCTCAGGGACTCTGTCCCTCCTTAATAACATCTTAGGCAGTTTCTCACTTGCTTCACAAGGGGAGATGAGGATTAATTGCCTGAGATGTGTAAAGCACATCTTATTTGTGAATGCTGTAGAAGTGTGTATCAATTGCCATCAGCATACTAGTGTTTTTTCTTCTGTTACAAAATCCTAAGAGCCCCTTACATGAATAAGACTGAACTACTTCCTACTTCCTGTGGTGTATGTCTATACTGCAGTTGGCAGTGTGCTTCCCGCTATGGGCAGAAGGACACTAGCACACTAAAAATAGTAATGTGGCCATTACAGCATGGACAGTGTTATACCCAGTGTTATACCCAGAGTTATACCCACGGAAGTGATTGTACTCAAGTGGCTAGTTCAAACTGCCATCCATGCTGCCACAGCCATGTTACTGTTTTCAGCATGCTAATATGAGCAGAGCTAGTGTGTGTCTTTCTACCCAACTGGGAAGCATGCTCCCAACTGCAGTGTTGCTGTATCCTTGGGCCGAGACTTGTCTTACATGATGGCCTGGGTTGCAGAATCAGAATGTATATCTTTTTAGGGGACATTTAATGCCCTGTCAAATATATTTAAAATTTAAGATTTTGTATTTTTTTCTAAAATCATAATCTTATAGGAAAAAAATAATTCTGGTATCAGAGGTTATAAGGACCAGTCCTCACCCCCTCCCGCCCCACTGCACTGGGGAGAGCAGGATCATTATGTATGTTTTGTAACAATCCTTTGACTTGTATTATCTACATTGGTATTTTCTCAGTTTTTTGGTGATGAGGTACAGACCTCGAGTGTACCGTTTAAAGCTCGTTGCCTCCCATTCAGTTGTGCACCTGACATGGAGCTTATTTTCTTCATAAGACTATGGCTTGGAACAGTGCAAATGCTACTAGCACTAGTGGTTCTGAACATCTTATCTAAGTAGCTGCATATTTTACAGTAAAATGTCAATGTGTCAAAGTATACATCTTCGCTTTTTTTTTGTAGAGAGTCATGCCTTCCAGCTTCTTTGTATTGTTGAGGTTTTTCTTGCGAGTTGATGGTGTACTTATCAGGATGAATGATACAAGACTTTACCATGAGGTAAACATGTATATCCCTGATGTCTATTTCATGTTCCACTTGGGAGGATATGGCCCTTATGGTGTTACTTTATGTGTGTGCAGTGTTGTTGTAGCCATGTCAGTCCCAGGATATTAGGGAGAGGAGGTGGGTGAGGTAGTATCTTTTATTGAATTAACTTCTGGTTAGTGAGAGAGACAAGCTTATGAGTTTACTTAGTGCCTTCTTCAAGTCTGGGAAACTAACTCAGAGTGTCACAGTTAAAATTTACGGTTTATTTACAAAGTATTGATGGAATACTAGAAAATGTTTTTTGATAATTGTTTTACCTGTTTTCTCTCTTATTAGGCTGACAAGCCCTACATGTTACGAGAATACACATCTAGAGAAAGCAAAATTTCAAGCTTAACGGTAATGTGTATAAAAATGTTTTCCATGTATATTAGCTTCACCCATCATAACATGTTGTAGAAAATGCTATAGTGCTATCTGGAGGAAGATTGATACTTCTTATCGTTTGTTTGAATAATTATACATTTTAGATTCTGGATAGAATGATTCATTCAGAGTTGAAGCCCCCATGATCTCTTGCAGCAGTTAATTCTGTAGGCTGGTGGTGTGCCTACACTGCTAGCAATCTTTGAGGTCACTTACTAGCATAGATTGATGCAGGCTGGCTGATGCAAATGCTATAATTGACCTAAGAACGGAAAGTAAAATGGCATATGGTTTTATGCTACTTAAGTGCACTTGTACAATAATAGGAGTGTTTCAGAGATAGCTAAAAGGTCTAGCTATTAGTGGTGGAAACTACGAGTTGGGACTGCTGAGTTCTTTTCTTGACTCCACCACAGACTCATTGTGTGATCTCGGAGAAATCCCATAATATCTCTCTGCCTCTTTTCCCTTATCTATAAAATGAGGTTAATGAGTGCATTAACTAATAGGGGCATTTCTAGGAGTTTATTTGTGAAACATTGAAGATCCTTGCAAGTAAGGGATTATACCATAAGAATGACCCTTTTTTATTCAGCACACAATATATGACATCTGCATATTGAAATTAAATCTGTTTAATGACAGAATGAGTTTGAGGTATAGGGTCTAGAGATGTAAATATCCAGTTAAAAAGCTAACCTATTAAATTATATAATTGTAATCGTTCAACCAGTTAACTGTGGCTGGGGTGTGGACAGCCTGCTGCAGGCAGAGGGGGTTGCTCTGGCTGGCTAGCCCTCCAGTTACCAGATAAGCATCCCAGTAAGGCTGATACTTACTGGGTAACCAGGTAAACTTTTACATCCCTAGTAGGGTCCATTTAGCTATCAGAGGGAGCTGGATGCTATTCTGCCTCATGCTTTAAAATGATCATCCAAGCTACAGAATCTTTTTGCTGGTCATGATAAAGGCCTGGACGCAAATGTATTTCCCTAGTTGTGTTTGCAAAGCTGTCTGTTAGAAAACATAAATCAGCTTTTGACCTGTAAATTGGGAATATCGGATTTAAAAGTTGTTCAAAGAGTAAGAGTCAGTTTCAAAATTCAACAGCACTGTGCTGTGATAAGAGCCTGAACCAGCTGCAGTGTGGGCTGCATACCAAAAGCATATGAGTAATCTTCTAGATCAAGGGTCCGCAGCCTCTCTGAGGTGACATGCCAAGATTTAACCCTCCTGCCCTGGGCTGCACCACTCTCCCAGGAGGGAGGAAAGGGGCTCTCTCCACCACGCGCCCCGCTGGTCTCCTACCCTGCACTCAGCTCCAGCTATTCCTGTGGGGAGAGGAAGAGCAGTGTGCATGTGCATCCTTCGAAGCCAGATGTGGTACGGAGCCTTGGGGCTTCCCTCCCCTCCCCCACAGAAAGCCAGCACTGGCTTGTCTTGCGGGGGGGTGCGGGGGCGCGATGCTAGATCACCGGGTTGGGGTCAGGATGGCTCGGGGGTGGAGAATTCAGGGAAATGGGCGAGGCAGAGGCAGGTGGATGACCTTGGGGTGTCCAGCCCTGTTGGGGGCAGGGTCCCATGGGGGTCCGATCCATGCCACCCTCGCCTTTCTGCCAGGGACCCAACTGCCCAGGGCCCAACGAGGCTTTGGGGAAAGGGGACCCCACCAAGTGTTTTCCTCTCCCATAGCTGCCGCTGCCCAGCCACAGCCCAGCCAGCACTCATCCTCTAGCACAGTGGTTCTCAAACTTTGTGGTCCGTGGACCACCTGGCTCAATGCAAACCTTTCCGTGGCCCACCAGTTGCTAACGCAAACTCACCGTTAATTACATAATTACACCTGATTCTTTTTGCTAGCACTGCAGCTAGGAAGAATGGTTTAATTTAAATTATTAAATAGATTAAGCATTTTAACTTTCTCATGTTAGTTTATCAAACTTAATTTTAAATAAAGTAAAATAGTAATTTATGTCCAATACAAAAGGTTTCAATGTTTTCTTTATTTATGGCATGTTTGGGGAGCTATCAGTTGGGGACCACACAAATGAGAAGCAAAAAACTACTCCTAAAACCCCCAACCCTCTGAGCCTGACCTCATCACACTCCATTTCCCACTTTTCCTCCTCACCCTGGCCCCCAGGACCCCACCCCTCTCATGGAGGAGGTCCTGGCTCTGTGTGGGGTTTCTGTGCCACCCAGTGGAGGCGGGTGGGGAGCCGGGGTGGCTCTTGGGGACACCGGGGGTGGATGTGAGTTGGGACTTTCTTCACCTCTCCTCCTCCCTTGCTCCCAGAAGCCAGAGCTGGTGCTCCAAGCCTCGCGGCTGCACGGACTGTGGAGGGGGCAGGGCTGAGTTCCCTCCACGGACTCCGCGTGCCATTGAAAGTCGGCTCCACGCATGCCCTAGGTTGCCGACCCCTGTTCTAGATGTAAGTTAGTTTATAAGGCTTGAAGTCAGTGTTCTCAGAATAACTCTCCTTTTAAACATCTTGTAAGTAATGAGGCTGTATAGTTTCAGGAAGTACCTATAGAAAAAAGAGAGTTTTTAAAATGCCTCTCTTGTTGAATTATCCAGTTTTAATTTAAGATGCTTGAATGAAATATTTCTACACACTTAGAATTAGTGCATTTCTACTCTGAAAGTCTGTGTGTGTGTGTGTGGGGGGGGAGGTAGGGGTAGGGTAATGATTCTGTTTACTGATCAGATTGATTCCCCTATGTACTATCAAGGGGATAGTACCCCTGCTACTCCAGTATCCAAAATAGTTAAGTGTTAAAAAACCCAACTAGTTAATAAAAGTGACATCTAGTAAAAAAGTGACATGTAATTTTGAGTATCACAGTTGCCCCTGCCTGTTTTTGTGGTAAATGATCTTGTTCTGAAAGACCCACAGAGAGAGAGAAAACTGAGTGTACACTCACAACATGGAGTTAAATGCCGAAGTACATTGAATGAACAGCTATCTGTCTTCCATGCTTTAACTGTAGTCAGTAAATATTTCATACAGGTCAGAGTTTATTTATGTCTGAATTTATTTCTAACTGAAATATTTGCTCCCTAGCACATTCCACCCTCCCTGTTCACGGAGCCTAATGAGATCTCTCAGTATTTACCTGTAAAGGAGACTGTTTGTGAGAAGCTAGAATTCCCAGAGAAGTTGGACGCTGAGCCTACAGCTTCATCAGAAAGCACATGCATGGAATCGAAATAAATGTGATTTTATGTGGACTTGAAGTGGGTGCTCTTCTGGAGATCATATGATCACTTGACCATTACCACTGGGGTAGTTTCACTATTTATGGAATAAAGATAATATGTTTGGCTAATTTTTCTGTAGCTTTAAAAGGGGCAAAAGGTCATTTCAGGCAGGTTTCACAAATGTATATATTGTCCTTTTTTAAAAAAATTCATTTCAAACCTGTATCTGGAATTAATGATAGATTGGTAGCAAACAGGAGAATTGCCTTGGCAAATAAGCCCCTCCCATGAATAGCAGTTCTTGTTCTGTTTTAAACATTTGGCAGTTGTATTGCCTGAACCCTCAACCACTAGCTCCCTACATCAAGAATTTTGGCTCTTGATACTAAGCAGCTAGTGTAATTCACAAAACTAAGCAGCTTTGACTAAATCTATGTAGAATACTTCCACAATAAAATGTTTTGTTCCCTCTGGTGCATATGATGATTGACCTTCAGTTGTACATTAGAAATTTTTCTTGGTTAACCCTGGTGTAAGCTGATATACAAGTTAGGTAATTTCTCTGACTCTTAAACCCAGACCTCTCATTGGAGGATATTTCTTCTTCCCTCCATGAATGGTCTTAAAAAGTTAGCACTGTGCAAAGCACTAAAATTTCAGACACATTATAAAGATAATGTTACCTTGTTTGGGAGCCATTAACTCAGAGTAGGGAATGGCTTGAAGTTAACAGAGGAGGCCCACACAGTGCTAAGTTTGTTAGCAAGTACCAATTCATCTGATGTCTAGAGGGGCTGGACTATCTAACAACACTAGTCTGATTCTTACACGGGATAGGTGTGCTGCTAATGCAGTGTCTAGTCATCAAAATGCATTGCACTGTATCGACTTTCCATTGAGCACCCCATTTAATTGGTCAAGCCCTGACAAACTGCTGAGTCCCAAGTATTTCAGTTCCTAAAGAATTGAGGTATTGGTTTTTGGGACTGGATTTCCCTAACCTTAAAGGGACACTGTCTAGTATGGTAGGCCTGAAATTTAGGATTTTTTATCCTAAAAATCCTAATATGATTAAAAGTGTATTTGTGTGTATATTCATGGTTTTGTTCAGTGTAATTTTATACTTTTTGTGGATTTAAATAATTGCCCTTTGTAGCCATGAAACCTAAACACTTCAGTGTGGTATGGCATGAGAACCAAGAAGCTAAATAGGGTTTCATGCTCATATTGAATGAAGTGCAAGAATCAAAGATGATGGCAAAAAATAAATCTTAAGTTTTTAACTGACTTAATATATTCCAGGATGGTGGCAATAATTCAGATGAGGGAAGAAAACTTTTAATCTTATTAAGGACAGTATATATTCTAATTCTTCCTTACATCAAAATATGCAATTTAGAGTGGATCCATAGTGATGAGATGTGTAAATGTTTTACAAAAAAAAAATTTAAGAAAACCATTGAGACTTAAAAAAGAGAAAAAAGCTGTTTCAATTTAAGATGACACTGGATTTTAGAGAAAGCAACTGCCATCATAATAACAGCAGGTATGTTTCAGAAGATTGGTTCCACTAGGGTAGTGAGACAGTATGGTCTAGTGGAGTGAGCATGGGGCTGAAAGGCAGGAACTTCTAAACAGTAGTCCTTACTCTGCCATGGATTGACTGTGTGACTATGGATAAGTCACTTAACTTTTCTGTGCCTCTGTCCCCATCTCTATAATGGGGTAAAACATTCCTACCTCACTAGATATGTGAGGATTAGTGTGTAAAACATTATATCTCTGCAAAGAATTCTTGAATATGCCTGCAGCCTTACATTTTGAAAAGACTAGCATGAAAAACAAACACACTCGATGGTTTACTATCAATTTGATTCAAATAGAAGAGGACTGAATTTAAAATATTACTAACTACTCAAAGAGCTAGCTAATTCCCAGGCAGATGTTGCTCAGGAACATCTAAAATGTGGGATGACGGGATATTTGGCCTCTGATAAGCAGGTAAATCCTCATATGCAAAAATCCTAATTTATTCTCTTTTTCCAGCACCAAGGCCCAGCTACCTCCAAGCTTCTTCCTGCATTTGGTTCCTAGTCAAGCTTCTATATCAAGATAAACAGGGTGAAACTGGCAGGGAAGGAACTTGATATGGAAACAAACAAGTATGTTTCTCCCAAACTAATTTACTATAAGTCTCATTCATTGAGGGGGGAAAAGAAGGCAAGGAACTGGAACAACAATGTGCAGAGAGGGAGGATCCAATTGTGTGGGGAAGTAAATCTTACTTCATCCTTTATTCACAGCATACACCATTTTAGATGCCTCTTAAGAAGTTTAAAAATCTGATATTTTGGAACTGTGGTCCGTAGTGTTGGAGAGGAGAGTTGGGATGCTTATAATATAAGGAAACATACCTGTGTACTGGCTAAAATACTATGGTTCAAGTTTGGTCAGTGATACAAGTTCAGCTCCATTACACTGAGGCAGGATAGAGGAAAAACAGTCCACATATTCCATGTCTAATATTAAGAAAAGGGTGCATTGCATGTTCAGCATATATTGTGTGTAATAGCCCTTCCATTACTGCTTATAGTGTTTTTGTGATGTTTAAACCAGAGCTGTGGAGTTTGCACTTATCTCTGAATATGGACACCATTCTGTCTGTTCTGGCTACCCTGCACTTAAATGGAACATGCATCCCTGAGAAATCACAGGCTCCTATTAGAAAATTATACTTTTTTTTCTCGTCACTCCAAATTTAATGTGTAAATACACAAGAGGCTGTGAAATTGGTATCCTGGATGCTACTGGGGGTACAAGCTTCCCAGAGGAAAGAAGCCAGTGCCAATGTTATATGATCCTTTGAAGGGATGGAGGAAGTGCTTCTCTGGCAGTTTTGTGGTCACTTTAATATGTGATGGTCTATACTTGTAGTTTTCTATCATTATATAAAATGTACAGAACATTTTATAGTTCTGTCTGAGTTTTGATAGCAAAATATAAAAGGAGAGTATACTTGGATGATGCAACACCACTTTAGATATGAAAACAATTAGGGCAGCATTTGTTACAGTGTTCCTAGGGAGGTGAACCCAAATGCATAGTTGGAGGGCCAAGAAAGATGGATAGGCCTCTACCAACCCATAGTAGGTTGGAGGTAGGCTGTAATTAATTTTTCTAAAGCAGGGGTGTGGTTTCAGGTTTCAAAAGTTTGGATAGTACTGTATTAGAGCATAACTTTCAGATGTGATGAACACTTTCAGGATGTTAAACAGCGGTTATTTGGCTAATCATGTAGTCGATATAATTTGTATCAACTACACGATTAATCGATGAGGAACGCTCTGCAGAGCCACTGTGAGGGTAGCTCCCAGAGCTGGCTTGAGCCACAACTGAGCTGCCGGACTCTTACTACAGTTAAAATGCAGAGGCGCGGCAGTCCGGAGCCGGCGTGAGCTGGGACTGAGCCAGCTCCGGGAGTCACCTGCACTGCAGCTCTGCATTTTAAATGTAGTCAGAGCCTGGCAGCTCTTACTACATTTAAAATGCAGAGGTCCTGAACCAGCAGGAGCTGGGACTGCTAGGTCCTGGCTCATGCTGGGTCTAGCAGCCCCTGTTTGCGGTGGCCTGGGGTTGCTGTGAAAAGGGGCTGCTTGGCGGCAGCAGTCCCTATCTGTAGGGGAGCCACAGCTCCCTACTGGGAACCCCGTGGACAGGGGCTGCTGCTGGAGCAGCTTCCCCTATTTCCTTCCCCCTGTTGCCTCTATCTGATAGAGGCAGCAGGGGAGGAGCAGGCAGCACCACTGAGACAGTACTGGGGGCGGGGGGACCGGCTTTTAAGCCAGCTCCCTCAGCACCAGCTCCTATTTCCCTCCCCTCTCTCCCTTGCTGCCTCTCATAGGCTATGTCTAGACTGCTGCTTTTTTTCAGCAAAAGGTATGCAAATTGCACTCCACAATTTGTGTACCTTTTTCTGATAGTTTTGTCAGAAGAGGCTTTTCTGAAATTTGGGCCATCTACACTGGGCCAAATTTTGGAAAAACCTTCTCTTTTGGAAGAGCCCTTCTTCTTCGTGGAAGGAGAAAGACAAGGCTTCTGAAAGAGCACGTTTGCAATTCCGCAAAAAATGTCGGCAGAGCAGACGCGTCCCTGAATGCGGCTGAGTTTTTCCGGGATACCTTACAGTATCCCAGAAAAACCCCGGAGTCTAGACAGCCATACAGAGACAGCAAGGGGTGAGGGAAAGCAAGTAGTCGAGTACGCCACTCAACTACTCAATAACCTTATGCTTATCAGGTAGTTGAGTAATCAACTACTCGCTTACATCCCTACAACACTTATGGCTTCCTTAGAAGTCAGTCTCAGGTGCACTTCTTAGCGCATCAGACTCTTTCCACTCTCGAAGAACAATAAACATTGTGTGTGTGTGTGTGTGTGTGTGTATATATATATATTGAAATTTAAAACTCAGTTTAGTGCTAAACTTACAGGGATAACACTGGGAAACCAAAGCACTCGAAAGACTCACAATACTGCATTTCTCAGTGAATCTTGAAAAAAATAGGGCTGTCAAACAAAAAACTAATTGCAAGATTTTTAAAAATCATGATTAATCAGTTTTAATCATTTATTTAAATATGTTGGATGTTTCTATATTGTCTATATATTGATTTCACTTAAAACACAGTGCAGTGTACAGTGTTCCCATAACTTTGATTTTATGTTCACATTATAACTGATTATATATTTGCATTGTAAAAAAGATAAGAGAAAAAAATCACTTCACCTCATTCAAGTACTGTAATGTAATCTCTTTATCATGAAAGTTGAATTTACAAATGTATTTTTTACATGACTGCACTCACAAACCAAATAATGTAAAACTTTAGAGCAAACGAGTCCACTCAGTCCTGTTTCTTGTTCAGTCAGTTTCTAAGAATGACAAGTTTGTTTATATTTGAGAGAGAATGCTGCCCACTTCTTAGTTACACTGCTACCTGAAAGACATGCAGTCACACGGGACTGTTGTAGCCAATGTTGCAGGATATTTACATGCCAAGTACACTAAACATTAGTATGTCATCTCCTGCTTCAACCACCATTCCAGAGGATACATTCCATGATGATTAGTTCTGCTTGATAATGATCCAAAGTAGTGCAGACTGATGCATGTTCATTTTCATCATCTGATGCCATCAACAGAAGGTTGATTTTCTTTTTGATGGTTCGGGTTCTGTAGTTTCTGGATCAGGCTGTTGCTCTTTTAAGACTTCCAACTGCATGTTTGACACCTCATCCATCTCAGATTTTGAAAAGCACATCAGAGTCTTAAACCTTGGGTTGAGTACTGTAACTATCTTTAGAAATCTCATATTGGTCCCTTCTTTGCGTTTTGTCAAATCTGCCATGAAAGTGTTGTTAGATCAAACAACATATGCTAGGTCATCTGAGATCACCATAACACAAAATATGACAGGAAGCAGGTAAATCTACAGAGCAAGAGATATACAATTCTCTCCCAAGGACTTCAGTCACAAATTTAATTAACTTTTTTTTTTTTTAACAAGTATCAGCATGAAAGTATGTCCTCTGAAATGGTGGTGGAAATATGAAGGGGCATGAGAATGTTTAGAATATCTGGCACATGAATACTTTGTAACAGTGGCTACAAAAGTGCCATATGAATGCCTGTGAATTGAAAAACATGTTTTGTGGCAAGTATATGTTTTCACAAATATTATAAGGAGACTACTGTACACTTTGTATTCTGTGTTGTAATTGAAATCAATATATCTGAAAATGTGGAGAAACCCAAAATATAATAAATTTAAATTAGCATTCTATTGTTTAACAATGTGATTACAACTGTGATTAGTTGTGATTAATTTTTACATTGAGTTAATTTGTTTTGAGTTAATCGCTTGAGTTAACGGCAATTAGTTGACAGCCCTAAAAATCTAAACAAAACAAGAAAAAACACTGCCTGTCTACTTCCTGTCTGAATAAAATTACTGTACTGGATGATAGTTAAATAAAACAAACTTGAGCCCATAAGGGCTCGGAAAAAGCTGCATAATATTTTCTATTGATGTGCTTTCATGTCTGTTCAGATCATGAACACTTGAAGCTAGCGTGTTTGGCGAAGTGGTGTTGAATTGTTTAAAAAAAATGAAAAATTAATGTTTTCATCATAATATATGCCTCTGTTTACTGTGTGGAAACTGGACCTGCATTTCAAGAATGTAATATTGATTTCCATCACCAAAGTTATGAAGCAGTTGCTCATTGTACTAGTGTTTTGGATCGTAAATTGATATTTGAGAGACCATAAAGAAATGTATTTGGTGTAACTGAAGATATTAAATGCTACAAGACTTGATATTTGTAAGACACATGTTTTAAAGTAGTGCAACTTGACCTTTTCAGAATGCAGCATTCCAAACTGAAGAAATGTTTCAAAATGCTTTGTTTATAAAACAGGAGAGAGCAGTGTCCTTATGAAAGCAGGTGTACTACTGTCTTATAGTTTACAGCATAATTAGTAATTAAAGTGTCTGATCTTGTGTTTTTGAAATCAGTGAAATGTTATGATTGACTTCAGTGGGTGCAGGATCTTGCCCTATGTAATGCCAACAACTTTTGTATACTAAGGCCAGATCCTGCAAACACTTCTACACATCTATGTGCATTTGAGCAATGCGTAAAGCATGTACAAAATGTTGCTGGAGCAGGCCTAAAAAAGCAACCATGGTTGCTTATAATCTCAGTGTTACAAGTCTTCAAAGATTTTGCTATATAAATAATTCATATTCTGGAAGCCAAATAAACTACATTATTGAGCACCACCAGATGTTCCCAGCAGTGCTTGGGATTGTAATTTTTTTTTTGAGGTAGTTGGAAGGTGGGGTGGGATCCTGAAGGAAGGGAGTGGAGGGTTAGGGGGTTCAGGATGGGGGGTGGAGAGGTGTGAGTGGGTCAGGGCTGTGGCTGCACTGCCCTACTAGTGGCTCCTCCGAGGGAGGGCCATGGCAGTACGTGCTGCAGTGGCTGGCTCTGTCTGGTGGTTTCTTCTCAGGGGGCTGTGCTGCCCTACAGGTGCCTCCTCTTGGGGCGGGGCTGCCGTGGCAGGGGCTGCACTGGCTGGCCCCTTCTGGCGATGCTCCCCAGTGGGGCCATGGTGGCAGGAATCTGCGATGCTTGGGCCCTGGCTGGAAGCTGCTTCCTGGGAGGAGGGGGACTGCTGGCTGTCAGGGGGCTTGTCCTGCAAGAGGAGTTTGGCCTGAGGCTTTGGGAGAGAGAGGCCATGCAAAGTCCAGTCCCCAACTGCCCCACTCTCTTACTGATGTGGTTGCCCCCCTGGGGTCACTCTGCAGTATAACTGTCTGCTGTGCTTGCTGCCTCCTGTGGTCATTGTGGAGTATAACCATTCCTATCAGGCTCCTCCCTTTCTGTGTTATGGAAAACAATGGGATTCGAGGCACATCCCACTGTCCTGGCACAGCCAAACCCTTACCTTGCTTTAAGTTATGATAAGAGGAAGCTGCATACTGAATAGTAAAGCTAGCCCTTACTATTTAGGAGGCCTTGAACAAATGGATCTCAGGTGGACAGACAGATGCACATTTCTAACATACAGTAAGAAGATTAGCTAAACGAAAGAGGAAAGCAAATATGTATCCAGTGAAAGTAGTGAAGAAATGATAAACAGAGCACTGGCTTTTGGAGGTTTTTAAAAGTTGGTTAGAAATTAGACACTGTGCATAACTATGGCTTGCAAACAATATTGTGTCAGGGAGAAAACTAAAAAGGTGAATATGCTCTATTTTAAGAAGAATAATAAAATAGAGGGAAAGTTGCCCATCTATTATTTTGCAGTACATTATCTTAAATATAGCTGAAGTAATGTCAGAGGACTCTTGTGCAGGAGAATGAGCTAAGACATTTGTGCGCAGTATGCAGTGTTGCCAGATGTACACATTCAGAAATCATGATTCAGGCTTTCCAAAACAGTAAGAAAGTCTCAGAAGGGTAGCCATGTTAGTCTGTAACTTTAAATACAGCAAGTAGTCCTGTGGCGCATTAGAAATTAACAAAAATATATGTAGTATCATGAGCTTTTGTAGGCAAAACCTACTTCTTCAGATGAGCTGGAAGCTGGAGTGGAAATAACAGGAACCCAGAATTTATAACAGGAAAAAGAAGGGAAGAAAAATGGGGGGGGGGGGGGAAGGTACCTGTCAATTGTAGTACCTGTGCTAATGAGGCTAATTGAGTGGGCTGGAAGTGTCTCATACTTAGCTTTTGATGTAAATGAGGTGTTAAATGCAGGGAAGGCTGGATTTATAACCACATCCAGTTAATATCTTTGTTCAAGCCCAGGGAAACAGAGGTAAATTTGCATCTGAAGGTCAATTCCCCACTCTCTCTGTAATTGGCCTGTGACATTTCTTTGTAGAAGGATGGCTGCTTTTAAATTCATGACTGAATGCCCACGTAGGGGTTATGGGGGTTACCATTTCTGACGTCTGAAGCCAAACAGTGAGGTTTATTAGGAGATTAAAAATACTAAATGTTTGCTGCTTTTCATTTGCACTGTTTTTGAGCCTTTGGATTAGCCTTGCATCCCATTTCCCAGCATTTTCCCACACCATTGATGTCTAGAAACTTAAAACAAAAGTTATTTTAGAGTCTCGCAGCTCCGGAGCCGAGGCGTTAGGGAAAGCACCAAATATTGGGAGATTTGCCATAAAATCCTGAGTTGGCAACTCCGCGTTGGGGGCAGTTCTGCCCTGGGCGCTACGAGAGCGCAGAAGAGGAGCAGCATGGCCACTAGCTGCCTCGGCATGGGCGCCACGGGCCCCACTCTCGGGATGCCGCACACCTTTCTGCAGAACGGCGAATACAGTACAGACGGCAGCTCCCAGCACGCATCGCACAGTGGGGCGGGACTACATCTCCCAGCAGGCAGTGCACTGGCTTAGCCGCGGGGTTGGCGGGCAGGCGGCGAGTTCCTGGCCAGGGTGCGCGCTGGGGCTTGTAGTCCCGGGGGCGGGGCGTTCGGGGCGGGTGAGCGAGCAGCAAGGTAGACCGGGTACGGAAGCGAGCGGCGGCGCCAGCAGCAGGAGCAGGAGCAGGAGCAGGGTGGGGGGGCCGCGAGCCGGGCAGGATGGACAAGCTCAAGCGGGTGCTGAATGGGCAGGACGCGGAGGACCAGAGCGGCCTGAGCGAGGTAACGCCCCCTCCCTCCGTGCCCAGTTGCGGGGCGGGGCTGGTTGGGGGCCCCCAGCCGGGGCGGGATGCTCGTTTCAGGGACTGGGGGGCCCTGAGCCTCCCCCCCCCCCCCCCCGCCGCTCCCGGGGCCAGCCCAGGATTGGGGGGTGCAGTGAATCCGTTGCAGAGGGGAGTGGTGCCCGGCCAGTCACACCCCGCCCCCGGGGGCAGCCGGGTCTGGGCCGGGGGGAGCGCCAAGCCTTTGGGGAGGCATCGCGCGCTTCAGCTGCTGCCTAGTGGTTCGAGACGCGCCCCCGCCTCCTCCAGCTGCTCCCCGAGTCACTCTGGGGGGACGTGCGAATCCGCCACTCTTCAGCGCTGGGGGGTCGCTGGCCACCCCCAGCCTGCGTCTACACTGCGCTGTGGCCCTGGGCTCGGGCTCCAGCCTTCTGGCCACACGCGCGTCCCGCTCAGCAGGCCCCTCTGAGGCAGTTCCTGTTGTCAGTGTAAATAAACTGTATCCGTGCTCCCAGCAACGTGCCTGGAAGAGAAAGAAATGTGGGAAGGGAAAGAAATGTAGCCACCCGCCTCTCGCTCCCTGACTCACCGCATTGCCTTCCTCTTAGACAATGTCAATCAGTTTCATCCTATGGTTTCGTTTTCAGCTTCGGAGCGCTGCATTGTTTGGGTTGCAAACCCTGGGAGGAGTGGTGGTTTGTTTCTTTTAAAAATGAGTTTGTCTTTACAAAAACATCGTGTAAACGTTTTTGTTGGATTTTTTTTTTAAAGCTACTTCCTGCATAGCTTTAGTCTTGAGCCCAGGTTGATGCCACACAACTTTAAACATAAAGGGTCTTAATTATTTAAAGAATGTTTTGTATGTGGAAAGGTGGCTAAACTTCCTGGAAACTAATTGGATTTAAATGATTTCCATCTGAATGTAAAGGGCTAAAATCTTGGGGTATTCATAAATTCTTGCTGTTCAGTGGACCCAGATGGGTGTTTATGGGTGGGAAATATGTTGCATGGATTTTTACTCTGACTAGACAGGTGAAACAGAAGCATTCTGTTCCATTTTGGTAATTGGAACATAGAAAACAACAGAAAGCAAATTGTGGTGCTGCTTATAAGCTGCTTTTTCTGTGAAAACTTGAATGGAATCTGCCTGAGTTCACTTCCAGTGAATCTCAAAATAAAGGGTGGGAGAGGGGAAATTAATAGGTAATTAAGAATGTGGCGATAGCTGTGGTGCTGCAACTTCACTGCTGCTGTGTGGTAGTGTAGATACTTGCTACAGCGACAGAATGGTTTTTTCGACTCTGTGGTAAATCCACTGCAACTAGAGGCAATAGCATAGCTAATTTTATGGAAGAATCTTCTGTGGACCAGTGTGTGTACCAGGGCTAAGGTTGATTTATCTACATTTTTCAGATGTGGATTTTTTTGCACACCTTAGGGAGGTAATTAAGGTGACCTTAGTTTTAGGTGTGGGACCAGGCTTTAATTGGGAGGTGAAGAATATATATTTGCTGAGGTAGGTATGTGTCTGCTAATAGAAGAACAGGAAAGGTTAGATATAAATATAGGTGACTAACAGACTATATAGCATTATGGTAAACTCATTGTTTATTGAAGACATCTCTCATGTACTTTGGGAATTCTGTTTGCAGTGTGGCTTCAAAACTGAGCTCTCTGAACATTGATTCATTTTTTATTTATTTGATGTTCTAATGGAATATCTTTCAGGTAGTTCTTAAACTGTTGATGAAAATTAGGGATGTAAAATCCCATTTAATTATTTAAGTGGTTTGACATTAAATTGATTAAATGGGAGGTGTCAGGGTGGGGGGTGGTTAAAAGTTACCCACTCACATCTCTAATGGAAATAGAGCTATAAAGTTTGTTTGGTGAAGTTGGGGCACAAGTTAATGTATTAAAGGATATATGTCTCTCTTATTTGTGTTTGGTTTCCAGATTGTTGATGCATCTTCATTAAGCTGGGGCACGAGAGTGAAAGGCTTCATTGCTTGTTTTGCTATAGGAGTTCTGTGCTCTATCCTGGTAAGTCCTTGTCTGTGTCAGCTTCTGCTCTAGGAGGAGGCTCTGTTTGGTGTGCTCAGTAACTTTTTTAGCACCTCTTATCCCAAAGTGGATAACAAAAAGCTGTACAAACTGGCCCTAGTTCTGCAAGATGCTTGAGACTTTGGGCAGGCATCTGCATTGGTAAGGGAACACGTTGAAAGGCAACTATAAAATAAAATCTAAACAAACTAGAAATGAAGTGGCTGGATCATCTCCTTGCTCTCTGATTTGTGTAGAACTGGGTGATGTGTGTATCAACATGCAACTTCTGTGGAATGTGATTCTTAAGTACCAAGAGGAATGATGTGAGCGGCTATGTGATATGGGAGTGGTAAACTAGTGCTGGATTGCAGGTAGGGAATGGTATTCAGGCCAGGCAGGAGGACTGAGCCAGGTCATATTAAGGATTCATCTACGTAGGCAATTGAGGGACTGTGTGGTAGTATGATTTAGTCAGTCTACAAAGGTCAGATGAAACTGTTATAACAGAGTCAATAGGAGCACTTTTGTTATAAACAGTGCCTGACATGGTAAAACTGATCTTGAAGATGGAACTACATTGTTTTGTATTGTATCCATATAGCCTATATTCCTGCTAGGGATCTAAAAGCTTAACCCGTAAGCCTCACCTTTTTAATGGGTGAGGATTGTCAGCTCTGGTTAACCGGTAGGAGCTGGAGCAGCTCCCTGCCTGACCCAGCCCTGGGTGTCCGTCAGAGCAGGCAGTCCCATTCCTACTGCACCAGAGCCTCCTCCCAGGGCTGGCACATGCTGCCTGCCCTGCTTCCAGGGAGGTGGCTTCACTGCAGGCTCTGCAGTGTAAAGCTTATTTAAGAGTTTTATGCAAAGCCCATGGTGTGTGTCACTGCTAGGATTTTTAGCGGTTACAAGGTTACATTTTTAAACACATTTTTACATCCTTAATTCCTATTTTTGTTTAAAGAATAAGAACTATGTGAATATGAAAAAAAACCTATTTTGCAGAAATGGATATCAGTTTCGGGAATTGTCCCATCTCTGGTGCAAGGCGGGGGAACCTCTGAAACCCTTGTATAAAAAAAGGAAACTGGGTTCTATCAGCAAGTGGAATGCTCTGGTCTCTGTAAAGAATGCGAACAAACACAAACCAACTTTTGTAACTACTTTTAAGTTTGCTAGTGCTTCTGCAGTGCTGCTAAAGAGACTAATCGGGGCTATTTTGGTTGCAACATATAACAAAATTTTATTCTCTTTCAGGGTACTTGCTTGCTATGGGTGCCAAGGAAAGGATTAATTCTCTTTGCAGTATTTTACACTCTGGGGAATATTGCATCCCTTGGAAGGTAACAGATTTCTATATATTAGTTACCTGGTATAAAGGCAGAAAATGAGAACAGAAGGATGGTGTGCGAATGTACATGTACTTGTCAGTGATAGAAATGATGGGCTGTTAGGATGAATGTTCACGTCTATCTCTATACAAATTGCTATGAGTCAGAAATAATAAGAGGGACAAACACGACTGATTTTTAAACACTCCAGTTTTTGGAAAAAGAAACCGTTTCAGCTAGCATTGTCTTCCCTGTTTGAATCATATATTGTTGGGATATACTGACTGAAATAAGAGGAATAAAACCTCATGCTTCCTGTTGGGGTCAAGAAGACATCTACATAACTTACGTATTGTTTAGTGCATTGTTGTTTTCTACACTTTCCTCTGAACCCTCATGTATTAGTCCATGCTAGAGACAGTCAATCAAATGACTAGATAGACCAATGGTCTGATATGACGACATGTTGAAGAGATTTTTGCTGTGTAGGTTGTCGCACTGCCCTTCCAAGAGACCTGAGCATCATTGTAAATAGCTCAGTGAAGATCTCTTCTCAATGTGCAGCTGACATTAAAAAACAAACAAACAAGATGTTGGAAGATGTAAGGAACAGGGTGGCAAGTAATATAGAAACTACCATAATGCCATTACTTAACTCAAAGGTTCAGCCTCATCTGGAATACTGTGTGCTACAATGGTCACCCCATGACAAACCACATACTACAGAACTCGAGCGATAAAGCTTGGTTTGTTAAGCTGGGACACAAGCTGATGTGTTCAAGGATGTGTGGGATGTTGGTTTTTTATCCTTTACTTTGCAATCCTTATTTTATAAAGATATCTTTTTCATTTAAGAAGAGCTATGAGAGTGATCAAAAGCATGGAAAAACTTTCATGTGGAAAGGATTGAAAAGATTGGAATTATTTACCTTCCAAAGAAGATCATAGAAGTGGAAGGGACCTCAAGTGATCATCAAGTCCGGTCTCCTGCCCTTGTGGCAAGACCAAGCACTGTCTAGATCATTCCTGATAGATATCTACCCAAACTGCTCTTAAATATCTCCAGAGATGGAGATTCACAAACTCCTTAGGCCATTTATTCCAGTGTTTAACCAACTGGGCAGTTAGGAAGTTGTCCAATCTAGGGATGTAAAATCCTGTGTAATTGTTTAACTGGCTAAATTAATTGGTTAGCCGGTTAAACAATACAAGGAGGGTGGCCAAGCAGGGGCGACACATGACCGAAGCAGCCTCTGCCTGTAACATGACTGGGCCTGCCATGGGCAGGGGCTGCTCCAGATAGCCGACACGGGTGGGAAGCTGCTCCACTCTCACTGGTTAACGGGAATAGGTAAGCCTCACCATTAAGGGTGAAGCTTACTGGTTAACCTTTCACATCGTTAGTCCAATCTAAGCCTTCCTTGCTGCAGTTTAAACCCATTGATTCTTGTCCTATCAGAGGCCAAGGAGAACAATTTTTCTCCCCCCTCCTTGTAACGCCCTTTTAGATACTTGAAAACTGCTATCGTGTCCCCTCTCAGTCGTCTTTTTTTCTAAACTAAACAAGCCCAGTTCTTTCAGTCTTCCGTCATAGCTCATGTTTTCTAGACCTTTAATTACTTTTTTCTTCTCTGGACCTTCTCCAATTTCTCCACATCTTGCTTGAAATGTGGTGCCCAGAACTGGACACAATACTCCAACTGAGGCCTAATCAGCGCAGGGTAAAGCGGAAGAATGACTTCTCGTGTCTTGCTCACAACGCTCCTGTTAATGCATCCCAGAATCATGTTTGCTGTGTGTGTGGTGGTTTGTGTGTGTTTTGCAACAGTGTCACACTGTTGACTCATTTAGATTACTAGAGGGAATGTGATACAAATATTAAGTAACAAATGTTCTAGACAAGTTAGCAATGGAAAGCTTATTCTCCGTGTCTCATAACATAAGAATTACAGGACACTGAATTAAAATTCAACGTTGGGAAATTCAAAGCCAATATAAGGGAATATGTTCTCATGCAATGTGTAACTTGACTGTGTAACTCATTGTCATGTGTCATGTGGGGGGAGGTAAGACTCCTCCATCATCTCTGGCATGCAGTAGAATTAGTCATGCCAATGACTGTGGCTTTCTTAGGTATGTGCCATCTGACTGATCTTCAAAGGGATACTCTACTTGGCCAATCCTCTCTCCTCATCTGTGGCTGGCTTGGCATTTTTCTTCTCTCCTGCCACCTCATCTCTTCTATTATATTGCATCTTGGGCTGCTCTTGACTGAAGCAATGGCAGCCTGTCATCAGCAACAGGTGGGAAGAGGAGTCCTCTTAGAATCGGAGAGAAAATGAATAAACTAGCTTGACAAAACAAGCTAAGATTTTAATAATTTAAATGAAAATTTGATCAATAATTTAATTTGAACCACACTGTCTTTAAAGTCAGCTGAGTCTGATGGCACATTTAGATTGTCATGCATTTGTAAGTAGTAAACTCATTGACTTGTCTGTGTAAATGCAGTCTAGATATGTCAGGGATCGCATTCAGCAGATCAGAATGAAGCACTGGAATGGGACCCTTTTGCATACCTATTGCAATGCTTAGACTCCATCTCTGTTCAAATCCAGATTACAAATGTCAGCAATTGCTTCTTCCCAAGACTATCTTTGTGTGATGCCCACTTCTCAGGATGTATTTTCTCTGTTCTCAGCTGTATCCTGACTTTTGTTTTATAATACTGCCTGGCTACCTGGTGCTATCTGTATAGCAAAATCGCTATGAAAACATAAATACCAGTGCCTAATATAGTAGTGACACTCAGTGACAGCATGTTTAATTAGGGCACCTGACAATCTAATTTTGTTGCTGTGTGTAGATGTTTTACATGTCTGTTTTGCTTGTTACAGTACTGTTTTCCTTATGGGGCCTATGAGACAATTGAAAAGAATGTTTGAACCCACTCGTTTGATAGCTACTATTGTTATGCTAGTAAGTATCAAAGGATTTTGTTTTAACTTGCACTGAATGGGTACTAAATCAGTACAAAGTAAACAGTAGTGCTTTGATTCAGTTACTTTCACTGCACTATTCTTAAACTTTCTGGTTTTATGGCTGCTCTTAGCACTGGAGGTGTACATTGTTATAGAAAACACTGAAAGATCTCGTGTTCTGAAGAGCATGGCTTAAAGGCTAATATAGTACGAGGACAGTGTTTCTGGTGCATGAAGTAGAATTGTCATCAAGGGGTTTGGTAGGTGATGCAGAAGTGGTTTTGGAGAAATCTGACCCCCACAAACGCACACATGGGCAACATGAAACACAATGCAAATACAGGATTGGGGGTTATTAAAAGAGGGGTTTGGGATGAAACAAGTGGTGATGTAGGCAGACATAATGTTACATGATAGTGTCAACCCTCTAACTCTCTTGTTCCTACCTATCCTAGCTGCTAGTTTCACTCATTGGTAAAATACCTGTAGATGGAGTTTCATAAGAAGGTACTTGGAGATCTTAGTCATTCTTGGATAGCTTACAGCTTGATGTATAATTGAATAGTCCCTATTTTAACTGAAATTTCCTGTTTTCTTCCAGCTGTGTCTTGTACTAACATTGTGCTCTGCCTTCTGGGTGAGTATGTGGGTCTTGCAGATAGCCTACATAGGCTAGCAAATATATATGCTTAATATTTGATTGCATTATTGTTCTGTGTTTCTTCCAGTGGCACAACAAGGGACTTGCTCTCATCTTCTGCATTTTGCAGTTTTTTGCCTTGGCATGGTAGGTAACTTCCCTCCCACCCCCTAACAGGGGTGGCTTTAGCCTCAGAATTCAATTCAAGCATGCTGTACTTAACTCCTTTTGGATTTGGATTTTGAATTGCGTCTGCAGCAGCACGCTTTGTTCTGGCACTACAACTGTATTCCAGGCCCGGTGCAAAGGGGAAGTCCTGGGAGGGGGTGGGGGAGTATGACAATGTGAGCTTGGGTTTGGCTCTGGCTGCAGGCATTTTTACCTTGGCACAAGGGGATGCAGCATTGCTCAGGTTTGGCGCCATTGGCTTTTGTGGGTGCAGTTGAACCTGTGAACCCCGGCTGCCTCTGCTCCTCCCCCTCTCCACCCCAAGTAACCTGGATTAAAACAAGCTTCAGTTAATAGATTGTCAGGGGACTATAAAGTATGAATTATGATAGGGTAGTTCTCCCTTTCCTCTAGCCAACCAAACATGAACCACCTATGAATCCTAATAATCTTATCTTCACGAGTGGTTGTTGGGGATGTACTGGTGTATTCATTTCAATGGTTAACTGATGAGTCTGGGCCGGGGTGGGCAAAACAGCCTCCACGGGCTGGATTCGGCCCACCAAGTGGGTTGATCCAGCCCACGGAGGCCCTGCCGTGCCCCCAGGACAAGGCAGGCAGGGTGGGGGCAGGATGGAGGAAGCTTCGTGCGCTCCCTGCCCCCAAGCTCTGATTGGCCTGGGCTGGGAGGAGTGCACGAAGTTTCCTCCACCCTACCCCCACCCTGCCAGGAGCAAGTAGCACTTCTAAGTGCTGCATGCTCCTGGCAGGGCAGGAGGAGGCTTTGCATGCTCCCCCGCCCCAAGGCCAATCAGAGCTTGGGGGCGGGGGAGCGCACGAAGCTTCCTCCGTCCTGCCCCTGCCCTGCGAGGAGTGCACAGCGCTTCAAAGTGCTATGTGCTCCTAGCAGGGTGGAGGAAACTTCGTGCGTGTCCCCAGGCCCCCCTAATTGGTCTGGGGGTGGGGGAGCATGCAAAGCTTCTTCCCGTCCTGCCAGGGGTGTGGGTGCTTAGTGGGAAGGTGTTGCTTTATCAGGAGGCTCGGCTATACTCAGTGACGCCACACCGGGTGCGTAAACATAAGAGGTTTTATTGCTAAAGCATATTGTGCCTTATAGCCTTCACGCATTACTAAATACGTGCTTCTCAGCGCAGAGAAGCAGGCAAGCAAGCGAGCATTCAGGCAAGCAGGGATCCAATGCTTATGCCCCTTCAGCTACCGCCAGCCCCGGACCCTCCCGTCCGTGCTCTTGAGGGCTGGTAGCGGGCTCTGCTCCAGCGTGGGGAATTCCTGGGCACCCACGTGGCCTAGATCCACAGGTGGGACTGACCATTCAAGCAGTGCTGTTCAGCTGTTTTATAACTCTTTTTTTCTGAGAAGCACAAACATTCACAGGCAGATTCTAGCAAGAAGCAGCATGGCTATCCCATTCCCACACATATCCTTGGGCTTAATTATCTCACAACTTGTTTATGCAGCTAAGGAGGCCTTGAGCCAGCGCATCACCAGTTAGAACCAGCCCAGCGCCAGCTCCAGCCGAGCCACCTGCAAAAAACCAGCAGGGGTAACTAACAGTCACTCCCTGACAGAAGGGGGGCAAAGGGGCTCCCCATCCCCCAGACCAATCATGGTCTGTGGGTGGGGAAGCCTGGGAGCATCCTGGCCCCGCCCCTTCCGTTTTAGGCCCTGCCCTTTGTGGGACAGCCCGTGGTCCCCGGCCAAAAATTATTGCCCACCCATGGTCTGGGCTCCTTGATTAACCCTTATGGTTACACATCATGTAATCTCCCCTGCTGTCTCTGTATCAGAGGCAGCGGAGCAGGCAGGAGCCAGTACTTGCTGGGAACCGTCTTTTAATCTGGTTTGCCATGAGCACCGGCTCCCGCAGAGCTGCCTTCCCTGCTAAGAGTAACCACTGAAGAGTAATTTTGTTTATTATTATTTCAGTAAACATGTAACCACTGAAAGTTTCAGTGGTTATATGTTTACCAAAATAATAATAATAATAATAATTAATAAAAAAAAAACCTTTAACATCCCTAGTAGTTGTCCTACAAGGCATTGGAGGTCCGATGGCTCTAGAGTTCTGTTTTGGAATGGGCTGAGAACAGAGCACTTCTACTGAATCCCTCCCAGAGTCTTAAATGTTGTAGAACCAGGAGCAGGGTTCCCTTGGTTGGGTCAGTTTGCATTTGCCCATTTAGCCCTCCTTTTTACACTAGCACTTCTTTTCTGGATTGTATTGTTCCTGGCCGTTTTCTTTACTTTCCCTGCTTTCTGTCAAAATAGCTTATAGCCGTTTCCTTTTAATTCTGACTTCCATACAGCTTCCCAGGTTCATTGATATAGATGCAGTAGGAATAAAAGATTCACTGGGTGGTGGTCTCCTCACTAGCGAGATGACTAA
This sequence comes from Pelochelys cantorii, assembly GCA_032595735.1. NCBI lineage: Eukaryota > Metazoa > Chordata > Testudines > Trionychidae > Pelochelys > Pelochelys cantorii. Next base: position 199,488,712 of record CM064326.1, read on the forward strand.
TCCTACTTGCCCTGGGGCTTGATGCATATAGGGTTTCAGAGGGGAAAATTTTTGATGATAAACATTTTTATATAGAGCTGTAGCCTTGCTGTGCTGCTTCATAGATTTAACAAAGATGTCTTCAGGAGCACGGTTGAGGAGCAGCTTGCATGCCTGTCCACTGCCTGAACTGGAGTTGCTGCCTTCATGTTCGCTGAGAGATGCATCTATCTTTGTTCCCATGTTGTGTGGGAAGGAGTTGTTGCTTTTATGTGTGACTAATGAAATCTGAAATGAATGGTAGCTCAATTTTTTTTTTTAATATTCTCTTCCTCTCTTAGGTACAGCATTTCTTTCATCCCATTTGCAAGGTAAGCTTGATTTCTTTCCTTATTGTATTCGTGAATATCTAGTAAAGGTTATCATACAGTTAATTCCCCCATAAAGTATATAACTTTAAAAGGGTTATGATAGTTTTTTCTGAATGACCATAGAGTGGATTATAAATTAAATACTTAATTTTTTCACCAGTAACTGAAATATAGCCATCCCTGGGGTGAAACATGGCCACGGGGGACTAAGAGTGCCTCCTCCTGAAAAGTCTGCAGGGAGGGGGGGAAGAATTGGAGGTCCCAGTGTTTGCTGGCTTTTCTGCTGAAACTCACCTAATTTTTTTTTGCAAATGTTGCATGCACCGAAAGGTACGCTGTGTGCCTCCGAATGCAACCTATAGGTGCACAAGACTGTTTGAATATGCTGTCAAATCTCCCGTGTTAAACTCCCCATATTCTTAAATATCACCCTCTTGTCGGTAACAAGCTTGTCCTGTCAGGTGCCAAACCCACCCATATCCCCAGTGACAAACTGAATGGTCTTCGCACCTATAGAAATCATCCACCCTGCCAGACGAAATGTTGGCACATCTCTTGAGGGAGATGTCCTCTGAGAGCAAAGCTGAAAATTGCTCATTTCATCCTGAATGATCTCTTGCAACATGTCTTAGCTCCTTATGGTTGTAGTAAGTTGAGGGTCAGTAACATGGAGTCAGCAGGCCTAAATCGAGGCCTGTAACATGAAAACAGCAACAGGCCTGCCATCTAGTGAGCAAGACTTTGGTTCAGTAACACAGGAGCCAAGAAAGAGGCCCTATTGATAATAGTGTAATTGTGTAAGTTAAGTGGCATGGAAGGACACAGGGAGGACTGTAAGTACAGACTGTAAGCCAAAGGAGTAGCGGAACATCTTAATAAGAAATGTCTTGGTGCAAAGACTCCCCAAAAACTAATGCACGTACCGACCTAGGTTCAGGACCGGATCGAGATTTACAGCATGAAGGATAGTAAGTAAGCCCCCCCCACCCCTTCCATAAGGTGAGGGGTGGTAACTAGGCAACAGAGGGTAGTAACCTGGTACGTAAAGAAGTGATGTAAGTTGTTTGTACATGTCTATAAAAGGACACCGCAAATGATGCGCACTAGGCACCTGAACGGCAGGTGTCCTAGACTTACAGAACGCACAGTGGCTTAACTTTGACTAACCGCTGTTAATATCTGTTATATCGCAATAGGCCTGCCCGGTGTTGGTACCTTGTCAATGCGGGCCAAAGGCGCAGTGGTGTAGCATTGTAGGATCTCTGCTACCAACTGTTAGAGCTTCGCATTTGACAATAAACCTGCTCGATTGATTTCAAACCTTGCCTGCATCTGTTGTTTCCGGGGGCTCTCAGAGATCTCCTGTGTTGACCCAAGTGCACGGGGTCTAACATTCTAGATAAAGGGAGCACTGATAGTTACACACGCAGCCGAGAGTTTATCATCACTGACGGAGTAGAGGTCCAGTCAGCAGCGCACTGGGACAACCCCGAGAACCCTGACCATACACTGAACCACTGACAGCACGGACCACTGAAGTACGACAATGGTTACCAGTCTGTTCCACCTTGCAGCATTTTAAGTCTAGATGTACTCAAAGTACATCAGTGCAAGTTCAGCACTTCAATGAAGACACTCAGAGCTGACAGGGGAGAGCTCTGCCATCAGTGTAGTTAATCTACCTCCCTAAGAGGTGGTAGCTATGTCAGTGGGAGAAACTCTCCCACCAAAATAGCGCTTTTTACATGGGGGGGCGGAAGGGGTTAGGGTGGTGGATTTTTCATACCCCTGAGTGACATAGTCATACTAATGTAGATCTGTACTGTAGACCTGGCCTTAATCTCAGTGCACAAAGTCCACTTCACCCCTGAATGAAAGCATCCACACAGGCGTTTTAATTCCTGGGCATTTAATTCACTACTGTGGTTGATGTGCCTTAACTTTCCTGAGTGTTTCCAAGTAGATATAATCTGTAATGGAATCCTAAGAATTACCTTTTGAAAACATAAGCAATAGTCGAAATGTTACAGATGAACAATGGGACTGAACTAGCTATCCTGTGGGAACCTTAATTTAGATTTTCTTAATGCATTTCAGGTTTCCTTTTACTACTTTGTTTGTATGCTTACATTCATCTGTGTCCAATTCAAAATCCCCTCTTCCTCCCTCCCCTCCCCCCCAAATACTTCAGACAGGTACTTAGGTGTATCTCTCACTTAAATGAAACTTCCAACTGTCTCCACTGTGTACATATCATACAGGCTGCATACACGTGTATGTTGCAGGGAGGACTCCTACAGCCTTATTCATGGAATGTTACATGGTGCGGGAGTAAAATGTTTAAATCTTCAGGCAGGCTGTCTTAGTTACTGCAATGAAATATTTGTGGAAGCAGTCCAGTCATGTTGGTATTTCTCTCTCTTCCCCCACAGGGATGCTGTGAAGAAATGTTTTACTGTTTGTGTGTCGTAACAGGTATATGGGCTGTCTTGCAACGTTCCAGGAAGTACATTAGAAATATGTGAACCATTTTGTGTGTATCTTCCTACTTGTCTTAAACACACGCCTTGCAGCTTGTAGTGGGAGGCTGCTTATATTAAAATCCAGCACATGCAGGCACCTGTAAACAATTACGTCAGTCAGAATGAAGTGATGCTTTCTGTAACATTTAGTCCAGCTGAGCTGAGCTGACCTCTACAATTCAGTTTTGTTGTTTTAGATAAATTACGCAAATTACACAAACTGAAACAGATAACCTTTAATGAGACACTGTTAGATTAAAAATGAGTACCCCACTGGTGTAAAGCAACACAACTTTGTTGTCTTCAAAGGAATTATAATCAATTTACACCAGCTGAGGATTTGTTGTATACTAAGAGATCAGACCTGCACTCTGTGACCTCCTAACTCTGAAATAACTTTAAAATCTATTGAGATTTTTGTTTAATTTTTGTACTGGATAGTGAAACTCCTGGTCTGTTATTGCTTTCTGGCTCTCTTTCGGGAGCTCAGCACTGCAGTGATTGTATTTGTAACACTACCAGAGAAGGGTTAAGTTTAAATGGGGAAAACTGTTTTACTGAATATTCTTGAAAGTTTCATTTCTTCACCCAACTACTAATGTTTGGGTTTAAACTACTGACACTGTGTCTGTAAAATCTTTGTCTCTCTCTCTCTCACATACACACAAAAGCAATTGATCACCACTGGAAAAGTGCTAAGAGTTCAGTGCAACCAAGGTCAAATGAGAGGCACTTTTACTCATTAGGGACCTGATTTCTGCAGCCTGCCTGCAGCAGCTTGTAGTATCATACAGCAGGGCATGGAGCTGCATTTCTCACATCAGGTTAGGTGCCCATCCTGTTCCCAGCTGTAAGATGGGAGAAACACACAAGCCAGGACTTGGTAGGAGAACAAAGGAAGAACAGTCTCAATCTGTGATCAGAAAACTATCAGAGGTGCTTTCTAAATGGTTTTTGTGTGTAGTTTACTTTAAAATAGGAAAGCATTTCTATACACCCTTTAAAATACGCGCGCCCCCCCCCATGCACACGCGCACACAGGGTGGCAGAATTAGTGTTAGAAAAGGATGAGACACTTCTAGCTTACAGCTCTCACTGGTTCATAACATTTCTCTGCACAGGGATGAGAGATCATTTAAATCCCCCTGCAATTCAAATATCACTCTGTGGACCAGAAGAAATGCATAGCCAAGTCTCTATATTCTGAGGAGAGTGATAGTAAGCTCTACTTGCTATCAGCAAGGAAATGAATGCAGTTTATGCAGTATTAAACTGCCAACTTTGAACAAATTATACCTAATGGCTGGGATTTTTGACACACCAAGAAGTTCCAAAACCACCTTAGCATCCTCTTTCTCTATGCCCTTAGCCAAGTTCTTTTGTGAGTCACTGCTTCCAAGCTATACAGTGGCTCATTGGAAAACTTGGTATCGTTCAGTCCTTGGACACTGCCTCATATCTCTGTTGGATACATCCTTACCTTACTGGTACCAAACCTTATCTTTCATGTTGTGGGCTGGGACCAAATTCTGGGAAGTTGATGATCAGTGAGATTTTGTAGATGACTGCAAAATATTGGTGCCTTTTGCAGGGTTTATCTTTTTGTCCCTTAAGGCCTTATCTGCCCCACCGATACAACCACATCAGGAGTTTGTTCGCAACTTATAATCCAAGGGCAAACATTCTAATTTATAACATAGATAGGATGTTACCCATGGCTCATAACCAAATTAACCTTTGTCAGATCAGCAACTAAACAGTGCATCAGCCTAGTGAAGGAAACTAGTTTCATGGCATCCAGGAAATTTTACTAGAAGCTGAGGAGTTAATGTAAAAAAAACCTCAAACCCAAACCTTTAAGTGTCCTTCAGTCATTCTAGATAGTTTTAGGGCTTTCCATTGTCTTAGAATCCTCTTCAAAGTCCATCATCCAGTTTAAATGGATATCTGTGGGCTTCTTGTGGCTAAAGTTTACTTTTTTACAAATCATTAAGAACAGACCTTTAAAAATGTGCCCCAGCTATGCTTGGAAGTATGGATGAGGTATCAAAAACACGTTCCTCCATAGTTTTGTCTTTGAGACGAAAAGGGGAATTAATATGCGCATACTCCATTATTTTCTCATGCTTCATCCTTGAAAGGAAAGAACAGTAAAGGACCCAAGAGAGACTTCCCTGTTTGTACCCTCCATGGCTTTTAAAACCAGGGGTCGTGATACAGCAGTAACTTCCCTTGGCCACCTAGGTTTTAGCCGATAGTATCCATCTCTCTCCTTCCCCAGGAATAGACTCTGCAGCCTGGGCAGATGCTCTGATCTGTTGTCTTAGTCTGTATTGCAGTCCTGTTAGGTGGAGACTGGAGCGTTCTCTGAGAGAACTATCTTACTGCTGTCTCCTGTATGCAGACCAGGCTGTCCTGGGGTCCCATCCACAAGACACTGAACCATTCCACTTCCACCAGGGAAGTGATTCTGGCTTCAGGACCTTAGTAGCACAGTGCTAAAGTAGCTGAGACAGGAGGGGTGCAAGTACTGACTTTTCCAATCACAATAGCCTTCCACTTGGAGCCAGAGTCTCTACATAACAGCCACTTCTTGACTGCCCATGGTCTCTACTTGCTGAGCAGGCAGCCTCTTTGGATTGATTCAGACTTCCTTTGGCACTGAGAGTGGCAGCCACATACTCTCATGAAATATCCCTTCTGGGGTGGCAAGTGTAATAATCTAGGCTCAATTCAGTTAGGGTGCCCCTCTCAAATCATCTGCAAGTGGAGAGCTTGGGGAAAAGAAGGGACCAGGTGCCCCATTCATATTGTTGCCTATTGCTGTTCTTGACGCTGGTGCTTGTCTAGTTGTTCTGTCACTCTTAGAAATACCATCCCCCTCCCCCCCCTTCCCCCCCCCCGATGATGAAATCCAACTTTCCACATGATTTGCAGACAAGTGGATACCAAGCATAGTTCAGCAGCTGAGTTGTTTTGGGGGGAGATGATTCTTATGGGCTTTGTTAGTCTGAAAGCAAAACTCTCTGCTTAGACACATACAAAAGCCTTATCCATCTCCCATAGACACATTTGGTTTTGGCCGTTTGGCTTCTTTATTTCAGCTGCTTCTGAGTTCTGATTTTCAGGGAGCTGCCTTTTTAAAAATATGGTTCCCTGGTTTATTATGCTTCCTTGGCTGCATCATATTGTGGTAAAAACAGAAAGCTGGGAATTAAGACGTTATGCTCCCACCTCTTCCTCCCAACTAAGACAAGTCACTTAATTTGTGTGCCTCAGTGTAACTGGGATCTGAGCTACCTCCCAGTCTGTATCCTGCCAAAGGATCCTATCCAGGTTTTGTTTTGTTTTTTTTAAAGAGTCTTTGCAATGTTTACAAAATGCTTCTGTAAGAGGCAATTAGAAAATCTATCCCTTAATGCCTTGCTCAAGTCCAAATGTATTTTTAGCATTAGTTTCTCTGAGGGAACTCTTAGAAAGCTCTATATAAGTAGCATGGAGCTCCTTCCACCCCCAAAAAGTACTGTTAATCAAGTCCATCACGATAGGAACTAAAACCACAAAATCCTGTGGTGTTGGATTGCTTGTTCCTGTTCTTCAGGTAACTCATTCCTTGACCTTTACTGCCTTTGTAAAGGGCTAGCGCTTGCCCTGGCATGTTGCAGCAGAGCACACTGCTTTCTAACTCAACCGGGAGCACCAGCACCAAACCTCAGTTTTATACACTGGATAGAACTTTTGTATCTGCATATTAGTGACTTAGAACCTTTCTGCTCACTTTTTGGTGGAATGGTTGATTTTTATAAGTAGGAATTTAGGGTTTGGAGCTATACAGTAACTTGTTACCAGCAAACCAATTGTCTGCATGTCTTAAATTTCAGATCCACGAGCTAACTTTTTAGATGCAGAGTTCCATCCCTGCTGCTCTTCAGTCAATAAGCTACAAGAAGTAAATGTTAATAAACAGTATCTTGTGTAGAGATGTTGAATGTCCTTAATGGAGAGAGGTCAGAGACAGGGGACTCAGAACTTTGAAGGAAAGGGAGAGGGCAGAGGGAGTAGAAGCATAACAACCGCTTGAGGGATAATAGTGTTCATGCTATCCTCTGGTACTGCAAAAGTTTTTCATGAATGAACCATGCGTTTGTGGTTGGGGTGCTAACTTGTTAGGAAAGTCCCGATGGCGTGTCTCTCTAATATGAGAAGCATTCAGGTTTGTGGGTTCACCTGAAATGGCTTTGCCTAATAAAATTGCTTTATTCTATTGAAACAAAGATTTGTGACTTCCACTTACTTACTGACATCTCTGTTCAGATTTCTACTGTTTGATTGCCACTGAATACTTGCCTTGTTAGTGACACATATTGCATTCCCATGTTTGTAATTAACCTGTCCTACTGGTATGTCTGCATACTACATTAGCCATTGCATTCCACCTGCCCTGCAAGTACACTTCATCCACTGTGGTAGCAAACAATACTGTAGTAAATGTGAAAATAATGAAATTGGATAGTAGAATACATTCCCTGTGAACTCATTGGTACTGAAAAGGCAGCTACTTTGGTTAGTAAAGCAGCTTTCTTGTGTGTTCTAATTGATGGTTAGCTATTCATGAGTAGTTAGGTGTCTTTCAACCACCAGGTCCATGCAGTTCCTCATATTCAGCATCTTTCTGCTGTGTGTATGCCAGGAATGCATAGAAAATAGCTTCATTCATTTAAAAAAAATCGTGTTGGATTTCAAAGCTTCTTCCCCTTGCCTAGCTCCTTCCTAACTTTACAACTACAAGGGCTGAGACTTTCAAAGAAGCTTAAGGGACATAGGTTCCAAACTAGCTCTTAGGCACGCTTGAAAGTCTGACCTGCTTGTCTTTCATTTGCTGAAGCTGCAGTACATGTTAATACAATGCTACTTTAACATCAACAATAACAAAAAGCCTTAAATGCAATTCTAGCCTGGAAAATAACTTTTTTTTTTCAAAAAAACCAAAACAAAAACCAAATCCAAAATGCCTGACTTCTCAGATTTAGTAGGAACAGAAATCAGAAAAGTCTTTTCATCTGTAAAGAGCACATTAATTCTGGAGGGGCTGGGACACATTAAACCTGGAAGCCTATATGCAATTTTTAATCATTCTTCAGCATAAGACCTCACTTTAATGACACATAATGAAGTGCACTTTGAATATGAGACTGCCTAAGGCTTTTTTAGTGAGAACAGCATTTTAGATGCAGAAAATATCCAGTCTTGTTTAGTAATTTTATAACTATTTAATCATCAAGACTAGCTGATGGGCAGTTTTGAAACCCAAGGAAGTGTATTCTGCACCAGGTCTTAGCTACAGAAAATACCTTGTAAAAATTAGCTTTCAAATTTCATATATGTATGTTCCTGGACAATACAGCAAAGCTGTCAGGACTCTGTGCAGCATCTTGGGGTAAGTTTCATTCAAGAAACTGAAGCACTATGTCAAATGTGTGTACATTTAGGGAGCAGATTGCATCTATTTTATCTTTAAAGGAGATGTGTAACCCAGCATGTAGTTTGCTATTGTCCACATTTTTCTATTAAAAATGCTGACTGTAAACTGCATTGTAGAACTCTGGGAAGGGAGACGCATTTGGCTAGCCTTTGTGTACCAGAAGATGACACTTTCTTGTATGTGATTGCAATATGTCATTTTAACCTGTTCAGTTTCTAAAAATAGTTTTTGCAGTCAGTTCAGTTCCTCTACTTTTGTCATGTTACAGTCTCCTTGTCAGGATCCACCACCATTAGTCTCTGTAATATTCTTGTTTATGGCTTCTAAAAACTGTTCAGCCAAAAAATGCTTCTGTCTTCACTGCAAATATGTAGATGTTAAGACCATAGTAAATCATAACCAAATTGAGAGGGGAAGCATAGCCGCTTAACATGGGGACATTCTGTTTTAAAAATCTTGTGCCGAGCTTTGAAATATGGTGATTTTTTTTTAAGTCATTTTGTCAATTGAGAGATTTTTGTAAAACAAAACACTTTGTAAAAATCTCCACTAACTGTTTTGTATTATCGGCTTTTGGACCTTTTGTATGTATCTGGTTGTTTTGTCTGACTTTGTTCAGTAAACATTTTTTAACTTATTGCAATTTTTTTCTGTAATCAAGCTACATCCTAAGACATGTGAACATAATTGTTTTTCAATAAAGTTGACACTGCAGTAAATGATCTGTTGCTTCTCAATAATGGCTTTTAGTTTTTAACTTAAATAATGCAGTTTTCAGTGAAACTGCAAGTGAAATTAGGTATTTCATGGACATAGAATAGTGCAAAAGGGCTTCTTTGGCGTGCACGTGTGTGTGTGAAATAGATGTAAATAGTAAAATAAACTAAAATAGTTAAAATAGGGGAGGAGCTATAGTGTGAATATAGGATTTGGAGCAAGGAACACTTGATCCAATCCTGTCTCTGACACTGTCTTTCTCTGATCCTGATCAGGTCCCTTGATGGGGAAAAAAAAATCAGAGTTTTTTTTTTTTTTTAAATGTTGGTATGCCCTCGTTGTTGCTGCTTGTAGTTGCGCTCCTAAGGAATTTTAGACTAAAAGGAACCTTTACATGTATGATTGTACCCACAAGGTGCTAGGTAGGCTCTCTTCCATGTAGATTCTTATACTGCATACTGTAGTGTTAGAGCCTTTCAGTAGTGCCTTAAGCAACATGGCTAACAACTGATGTGTGTTCTCACCTCTTCCCGGGGGGCAGATTATGTGCAATGAAGTGTACTGTTTATGTTCACTAATATATGCTGACTACTGTACCTGAATATTATTTCAATGAGATATAAAAAGCATTAATATAGTTATAGAAAAAAAAATCTGAAAACTGTAGGTACTGGGGGTACTTTTTTGGAAAAAGGGGTACTTTATTAAAAAAAATTGAGAAACACTGTTCTACACATATGCAAGTATTCCATAAAACCTTGAAGTGAGCCTGGGTTTCAGTAGATCAGAAAACTCACTATCAGTACATACATTCGTTTCCTGATGGTAACAAAAGAAAAGATGTTACTCACAGAAACCTGAAGTGTCCCTGTAAACTGCAGCGCTCAAGCCTACTAAGGAGCAGAAAGCCATGGCAGACGGAGCTTTGGGATGGTCAGACTGCACTGGTGCGGAGGAGCCTGCATACCTGAGCTCCCCAGCTTTCAAGGCAGGCAGTGAAGGAGCAGAGGAGCTGCAGAGCTAGGAATAATTTTTTCCAAAAGAAAATCAAACATTTCCAACATTGAGAATTCTTCAGCAGGAACTTCTTACTTTCTGGAAAAATGAGGTTTTTGTGGGACAATAAGGTTACGTCTACACTGCACGGTTATTTCAGAATAAGCTATTCCAGAATAGTTATTCTGAAATAGCACATCTACGCTGCAGGGAAGCCTCAAAATTAGTCTGAGGCAGGCTTCCCTAATGTAGACGTGCTATCTCAATCTAGAGCTCCAGGAGGAATAACTTAGCCCCTCATCAGGGCTATTCTATTTTGAAATAGCAGAAGTGGAGCGACTACACACACCTTATTTCAAAATAGCTATTTTGAAATAGGTGTTCTTTGTAGAATGAGGCTTACAGAAGCCAGAATAAGCCGTCCATTACTTTGAAATTATTTCGAAATAAGGGAATTGCTGTGTAGACGCTCACATAGTTATTTTGGAATAACAGCCGTTATTCCGAAATAACTTTGCTGTATAGACACACCCTCAGACAGCAAGGGCCCAACCATCTTCAATCTCTGTCTCAACACACACAAAGATGTAGGCCTAAAGCACGGGTGGGGAACCTTTTTTGGGTCAGGGGAACAAATACAAATGAGGGGAAAAATCTTTTCTGAGGCAGCACAACAGAGCCTGGGGAGGGGGGCTCAGGCTAGTAGATCTTGTGTGCTCCAGCCCTGTGGAGGGACAGTGAAGGGGTGGGGGCTGGAGCACTGTTGTGGGTTCCCCAATGCTGGAGGAGCCCTGAAGAGACAAGATCCAGGCAAGCCGGGAGCTGCATCTGGTCCCTAGGCCTTAGGTTCCCCACACCTGGCCTAAAGAGCTAACAGTCTTATCAAGTCCCTAGAGTAAATATAGAAGGGTCCAATATGATCAACTAATCTGACTTCTTACATAACACAGTGCAGAATGTCAGCAATTATTTCCTGCATCGACCCTATGATGTCTGGCTGAGCAAGAGCATGTCTTTTGGAAATGTATCTAGTCTTGATTTTAAGACTTAAAGTGATGGAGACTCAACCATATTCCTAGGAAATTTTTTTTTTCCAGTGGTTAATTACCATCACTGTTAAACATTTGCTCCTTATGTCTAGCTTTCAGTTTCTCCAGCTTCAGTTTCCACTGAGTGGCTCTTATGCCTCTTTCAAGTTCAGAGGCAGACACACTCTCCCCTTTTCTGTGTGGGTGGGCTGGTGGGATAGCTCCCTTTTGGGAGGAGAGATTCAGAGAAGAGTGACTTACCCCTTCCCCCAATTCCCACTGCTCCTTTTCGTTGAGGTTTTGATTTGCTTAGTGGAAGTTCCCTGTGGCAGGAGAAATTTGGTGTCAGGGGAACAAACTGTGAGAGGGTTTAATTTCTAAATGCACCTTCCCCACCATCCCAGTCTCTGTAGAGGCAGCCTGGGGTTTAGTGTATGATGGTGACTGTAAGTGGAGACTGGTAAGAAATAAGTTGCCGCTCCTTTTTAACTTCTCCTGGCACACCTTGCAATGAGATAAAAAGTACTTGCTGTAGGTGTGATTGAGAGGAAGATTTGGGATGAGCACATTTTCATTGTTCTTTTGGCAGCCCAAGGGAGGTGTGCTCTCAAGTACCCTCTGGGAAGGGGCAGCTTTGAGGGGTTGGGGTTTTTTGGTTTCTGTGGTAGCAAGCATGGGACAACATTGACGTGACAAAAGTGCATAGGGGGTGTAGGCTGGAGCAGATGTTTCAAGGATGTCCCTATGGCTTTTTCTTAGTGCTCTCTCAGGGTGACAGGGCTGTTCGGCAGGGGTGGGGATCCTGGAGGCCGGATGCGGCCCCTGGCTTGTCTGCTCTGGCCCCTGAATCTTGGGGCTCACTCCCAGCATTGGGGAGCCCATGCTAGTGCTCCAGCCCTGCTGCTGCATTTTGCGCCGCCCCCCCCCCCCCCCCCGTGGGGCTGGAGCACACAGTCTACTAGCCTGGGACCTCTAGGTTCTGGTGTGCAAAGGGAATGTGGGAAGTGTTTTTCGCCTTAGTTGGCGGCCACATCAGTGAGGGGTTTTTTGTCTTTGTTTTTGGAGGGGTTTTTTGCTTCTCACTTGTGAGTGGCCCCTCACTGATTTTTCTGTAGGTCAGTGGTCCCTGACCCAAAAATGGTTCCCCACCCGTTGTAGGTGGATAAAGACCCTGCTTGCTTTCCATGCTGTTTACTGTAATGTCAGTGGTTAAGGTACCTATCACGCATGATTTAGTTATCACCCTCAACTTTGCAACTTGACATTTAGACGAAGGATGCTACTGGGCCCATTTTTCATGGCCATCTCTGGCTTGGCATTTCGTGTAACATGAAACCAAGGGGCAGGAAGTGCAGCTGTGATTGCATTTGTATTCAGATGTAGGAAGATTCCTATACCCATCCCTGTTTTCTTCCCAGATTGCACCAATACAATATTGCCCACCTTGTCTTTCCAGGCTGTGGCTCCCTCTCTTATAGGAGGCATGAGGTAGATTTCCTTCCACTGTGGCTAAACACTCTCAGCACCTGCTAGTTCTCCACTTCCTGCCGAAACAGGCTCCGACTCTTATGAGGATGGCAGACTCAGAGGCTTTAGAAAATATGGGAGGGGGAGAAGAGGTAATTTTTTCCCCCAAAGCTGCACTAGTACAGCTCCTATTTGCTTTGAATAGGATTTGGGGGGGCTCAGTCCTTCTGCAAAATCAGGACATTTCACCATAGGTGCCCCCATGTAGATTTAGAGTCTTTTCTTTATCCGGGCAAAAAAACTTACTTTTCTTTCCCAGTATAAAAGATCCAACTAATTCTACTGCTCTGAAATGTAAGAGTTTAAAAAAAAAAGTGCAAGCTAATTTTTAACCTCCCCTGTTCCTCAACTTCCCCCCTGCAATAATAGGGCAATAATATTGATCTACCCCTTCAGCAAGATTGTGGAGAGAAATTCATGATTGTGAAGGGCTTCAAGGTCCTGAAGCTAAAGAAGGGGAAAGAAAATACAGTAATTACCTTATAAAATATTTTAATCACTCAGTCTAATCATATCAGATCCATTTTCAATTATTTTTTCCATCCCAGAATAGAAATGAGTAGTTCCATTTTCCTGTTGTTTAATATGAGCACTACTGAAATTCCAGACAGTCAAGCAACAACAGCACAAGGGTGTGTGTGTGCGTGCGTGCACACACTAAAAACGTGTTTGGCATTGCTTGGGAACTAACCTCCCAACAGTAATGAAAAGGCTAATCTTCCCTAAATCTCCTGTAGTCTAATAATCTCCCAGGGTGCAAGATCCATGATTAAAACCCCTGCTGAAAGCAGCTGTCTTTTTGTTCTTTTTAATTATAACTCCTCACTTGGTGGGTGTTGGATTTCCTGATGGTGTCCTGGCGTGTGAGGTGTTAAGTTTCGTGCGGCTGCAGGGACTGAATGTTCAGAGAGGGTTACTTATTCAAGTGGTTCAATGGATATAGGGGAGACGGAAAGAGTGAGTCCCGTTCTCATGGATTTCCTTTTATCAAGAAGGGTTGTCTTTTATTTGCAGGCGTGGGCCTGAAGACAAAAACCAGCTATCGAATATCAGGCAGTGAAAAAGCCTTGCTAATTATTTTTTCCTTCTATGTCTCAGCAGCTGTTGGCCAAAAAGGTTTTGAGTTTGACTGATTAAAAACTCAAAAAAGAAATAATCCACGCAATGCCTAGGTAAGTATGTTCATTGTTGATCAGAAACAAATTAAAAAACAAAGATCCCTATGAATATTTTCTTTTAATAGATTTTGGTGCTCATTCCCCTTTTTTATCTGATTTTCTTGGATCTATTCATTTAACATTATTTACCAAATAATTACATACATTTGGGATTTGACATTAGCTGTTCACTGGGAGTGCCTAGTAATTTGACATTTGAGCTGCATCAGGTACAGGTTCAACCTCTCTAAACTGGGACACTCTGGTGTGGCAACATCTGTGAAGAGTCCCAGTAGAGGGCTGGTGGCAGGGAGCACTGCGGGCTGTCAGCAGGGCAGTGGGCTGCCTCGTGTACTCCAGCTGGCTGTGAGGAGGGGCTGGTGGCAGGAGCGTAGCTGGAGGGGACTGGTAGCAGGGGGACCAGAAATGACCTCCCCAGGTCTGGCAAAATTCTTCAGCTGGGACTGGTCAGGTGCTGGACCAGTGAGATCCAACCTGTCGTTTTGATTGGCTACAAGTCATATGATATTGTTTGTACACCCTAGCTGGATGAGTATAACTCCTAGAATTGAATTTTCAATGCAGGCTCAAGTTGATAAGCTAAATATTAGCTTTTGGTGCATATCCATTGTTTCCCCAACTATCCCTGGCAGTAAATTTGGGCATGGAAGGTTCTACTGGAAGTAAATGCAAATAGGGTGTGCATGTTACTCCTCCAGCCACCCCCCCACCTACAACTGCACGAGGAAGACAGAGTTAAGTTTTAATGGTTGGTGAATGCAGATAACCAGCATTCTGTGTTCCCTTGTCAACACAGCACCACACTGAAGCAAATATCAGGCTTGGGCTCATTTTGTTTTATATATCAAAGACTCCGCAGAGGTTTGGGAATAGGTCAGGGAGTCAGGAATTCCTGTGCTCTGGTTTTGACTCTCCAGCAGCATGGAAAATAAAAGGAAGGTTCCACCCTTTAAACAAAAAGTGGAAATATTAAGTTAAATTTCCCCCAACAATCCCGCCTACTAGTCTATTATCTGCTTCCTGGCCTACAACTCATTCCACTGAGGCAGCAAGGTCATGCAAATTCCCATAAGGCATTTCTGTTTCCTCCCTTACATGATGCTGGAGCTCTGGAGAGGGGTTGCTGTTAGCACCATTACGTGATGGGAGAATGAGAAGGTTGCTGGTGGATCAGATACAGAATTACAGATCAGAAGAAAACTGTCTATTTTTTCCTTGAATGCAACATTTGCTAGACTTCTAAACGTTAAGCTCCATGTGACAAAAATGAAACTACCCCACCCAGAAACCCTATATTGCAAAAGGCCTTCCATCCTAAGGCATCCTCAATGCCCCTCCCACTTGTTTTGGGCCCCTCCAGGGGGCTGTGCCCTACACTTTGGTCAAGATCTTCCTACCATGACACTGTCGCTCCTTTCTCAGATCAGTTAATGAGCTGTGGAATAATTGACATTTACAGTATTATCTCTGGCATCTGAGTTTGATTCCTGAGATCAGTAGAGGGTGATCACATCTTAGAGCTATTCAAGCAGACTTACTAGCTCAATTATGTTCATCCCACAGTTTGATGATTTTTGCAACCATAACACCTGAAGACTAATTTTTAAAAGATAAAATAAAAGCTGGGCCGCTGGAGGCTTATTGAGAGGTCTGTCTGTCCCACTTCCATCCCGCCAACTAGTCAGGGAGGGACATACTCTGCTGGCTTAATAACCCCCCAAAAATATCAATGCAGCAACAAGATTGAGATTCTATTTGAGCAAATGCCAGGACAGTTGAGCAACTGAAGTGCATTTTCCTTTGGTGACATTTTTAAATGTGGGGACTAAAAGTTTGGCACCTCGAGCCATCTCGAGGATCCATTTAAACTAGTACTTACTATGGAAGTGTTCAGCACCTGCAGCCTCCGAGTGCTGGATGCTGAAGACCTCAGAAAATGAGGCTGCTTGTTTGGGTGGCCTAAATATGGATCATGGTGCTGGCTTTAGGCATCTGATTCGACACTGGTGGTCTTTGTGTTAATGCCCCAAAGAATTCTGTGGTTCTCACTTGAATATAAAGTGGCTGAAATTAACTTGCTGCATCCAAAAAGCAACCCCTCCCTCGGCCCCTTGAATTATTGCAGTGTCACAAATAAGGCACTGTAATCTCAGTAATAAAGTCCATCATCTGCCTATAACCAACAAATGACTGGCCGCTAGGGATTCAGAGGCAGTATCCCCTACTGCTGTCCTACTTGTTTCTCTTTCTAGATGCTGTGTTCTGTTGTCCTTTTTGTGCGTATGCTGATTTGCCTTGAAATGTGAGCAACTTGATGCTGGGACGCTGATTTTCAGAGGTGACGCTGAGCAGCTACCACTGCAGCTGGAATCAGTGGGACTGGTGGATAGTCCGTACCTCTGAACACCAAGCCCTGTGTTGTAATATTTGTCTGTCAAAGGCCCAAGACCAACTATTGCTATAGAAATAGCACGGTCATTGTGTAGCTGAGTTATCACTGCTGCAAGTCCCCATCTTAGACTCTCCTGAGTTCGGAGCAACAAAATTCCTAACATTAAGGTCGCATCAAAATCACTTTTGCCCTTAATCTCCTTGGTGCAACATGAGAAATGTAAATATAAAAATGACAGGAAATCTGTATTTATTTTAGAGATGGCTGAAAAACTGATAGTTTTTCACGATATCTGTGTATCAATGTTGAATTTTCAAAAGAGGTCACCTTGTTTTAATCTCTGTATTGTATTTTCCCATGTCTGTATATAAACAACTAAAAGTCACCTGTCCTGTGTTCTCTAGGTGCTTCTTATGACATTTGTGCATACAAAAAGACAAACTCCTTAGCCTTGCCATGCAGCAGAAACAACCAGCCAAAATATTGATTTATAAATCCTCCACCCTGCATGAATACACTAACCTTCATCACCACCCATCTCCTCCAAAGCCACCTGGCTGGATTTTCAGAGGGGGTTGAGCGCCCAAAAATCCCACTGACTTCAATATGTGTTGCAAGAATCCAGAACACTGACAATCAGGATCCAGGTGGTAGTATTAACTGCAGGAATGGGCCACTTTACTGCAACTAGAGGGAAGTTGACTTTTTTGGAACTGACAGGGTAACCTAACTCTCTTTTTTTCCATATGAAAGCTAATCAGAATGTGGTACATTCAGGCTGAAAAGGATCTATATACAGCAAAATACTTTAACCCCTATTGACCTCCCAGGGTTCTGCGAATTCTCTCATTTGGCACTGGTCAGGTCTGGAAGGTGCTGGACTAGACAGGTTCAACCTGTACTATTTAATACAAATACGGGGTTCAAAAACTGGCCCATTGTGCTTTGTAGCACGACACCACTTCTTGTCATGCAAAATCTGGTGGACTTTGTAAATATGCCTTAATAAAACCTGCAGACCGTTGAAAGACTGCCAGACCCTTAATGCTCTGTATAAAGAGCTGTGGATTTTTATCAATGCAGGGGCTGAATAAGTTTCTAACAATAAATAAATAACTCAAAAAATAAGACCTTTCTGCTCTCAGGAAAAAAAAGGTGCATAAAAGCTCATCAAGGGCTAGTGAATTAAACAAGCATAAAGTTATCTGTCATGTCATTGGGATGACCAGAAATTATGATTATACTTTCCAAAGAGAGCTGTATCATTTAAAAAAATCCCAAAAATCTGAACTGTAGCTCGTCCTAGACTCCTGAAATTTTGAATAGGCACTCAATTGTCCTCCAGGCACAAGACCACACAGGCAAAATGTAAGTATATTAGGGGCCTTTCATTAGTATTTTATTTTAAGAAAAAGGGGAAATGAGAGAGCACATGTTGATTTTTGCTGGAATGCTTGCAAGACTCACCTCTCTGTACCAATCTTGAATGTTGCTCGCTGAGTATTCCCCCTTTGCCTGGGGTTTGCATCAGCACAAGCACGATTTCCATGCATTGTTTCATTCTGGAAATGAAACAATTTTCATTAATGGAAACCTGGTTCTCAAGCAGAACAATTAGACCCACTTCAGATTGAAAAAAGATAAAAGCCCATTAATTTGGATGGAGAACTCTTCTTCCCAGGCAGCCAATTGCGTAATCAGGCTGCCTCCCACCTGACTTGATGAGTAATTATGATAGTCCTCTTTTTGTATGTGCATGTGTGTCAACCTTAGCACATTGGTGTCATCATCCCATTGGGACTTCCAGGGGGGAAGAACGAGTAGATTGCCAAAGATCAGGGACAGCAGGTTTGTTAGTGTGGCTAATTCATTGGCTTGGGTTTAGGTATACTTAGTGGTGTGTTTTTTTGTTTTTTTTTTTTAAAGCCAGCTGAGACGTTTCTGGCAGTTCACCATGACTGAGATGGGATGTAAGAAGCCCAGTGACTGCACCGTCTCCAGGCTGCTCAATGTTGTGGAGAGCGAACTTCGAGCTGGCAGAGACAAAGGGGACCCGACTGAGAAACAGCTCCGGGTTGTCTTGGAGGAGGCTGCACTGTGGCAGAGGTTCAGGGAAGTCACTAATGAGATGATCGTGACCAAGAATGGCAGGTGAGTGCTGTACTGTCCCCAGTATAATTAGTGTATCCTACAGTATATGGGGAATATTAGCAACTACTGTTTACGTAAGCTAAAGGAAACTGTAGCCATGTTATGTTGTTAGGGTGTGTGTGTGTTTCCCCCTGTATGCTGCGCAGGGAGACAAAGACAGTCTCAGACACGGCCTATAAACTAAGGAGGGAGGTACGCAAAGAAGAGATTATAGCGTTGGGACTGAACAAAACGGTAAAAAACATTTCCCAGGAGAAGAATAGTCCCACCTGCCAACCTCACTGCAAGAGCTTTCCCCCTACACCCTGCTAGTGATTCCCTCTGATAACAATACCTAGTGTGAGACAGCAGCTTTTCCTCCCCCAGGCTGATGGTGCTTTATGGAGCAGTGTCCATAATCCCATTTTACAGCTGAGGAAAGTGAGTCAGCTGCCTGAGCTTACACCAGTCAATAGTACATTTCTGACTAGCACGAAAGTCTCCCAGCCAATTGGACCAGCCATGCTCTCCCTTGTCTCTGTTGCTCTGCAGATACGCACTCCTGTATAAACAATTCATTAAAGAAATGGGTGCAAGACAAGCCCATTTGCAGTATACAGGGGTGGTTCAGATTCAGCAGTGCAGCAATGCTGCTGCCCATCACCTTTGGCAGAGAACTTGGAAACCCAGCTGGAACTTTGGTTGTGCCCAGCAGCTAAGAATTGTGAGCAATGCAGAGGACAACATTTTGCCTTCATAAAGTCTGGTGAATAAATCATTTACCAGTGTGAGGCACTCTCCTAAATGCCTAGAAGGAGACAGTGCTACACCTGGAACCTTACTGGCTGGCAAAGTCTAGTGCTCTGCTGGGCTGGGAGTGAGGACTGTACCACCACTCCATAGTGGGCAGACTGTGCCATTAGGTCAGTACAACCCAGGTGTGATCAAAGGAAGGTCTGGCCACAAAGCAGGCAGAAATTTCTGTTTTTCAGAGCACACACTTCTTCCTTTGGTGGATTGGCACTAGGAGGTTTCACAGAAGATGTGCCTATTTAAGGAAGGATTGGAACAAAGATCCAAACTGAAAGGGGGTGGCATGTGTCAAACTTGCAGAAAGCGATTAAGATCCACAATTTTCTGATGCAGAACGTGGACATCGGCTGAACTGAGTGTTACTAGCTGAAGGCACCTGTCATGAATCTTAGCAATTAAAGATCAAAACAGTCTATTAGTTCAAGAAGCCTTTCCCCCCTGTGAAAACAGCTAGTGAACAGATATTAAACTGATTCCACACGAGTATTATATTCATTCCCACTAGTGACATGTCTGGAGAGATAGACATCGGTTTCTTCTAAGGCCTCATCTACACTTAGAAGTTGTGTCTCTTTAAATTCAATTGTTTTGTTAATGAATGTAGTTAAAGGAGAGCTAATTCCTATGTGGGCATTTGTTTTGCTATAAGAATAGCTTATTTCTGTTTAGCTTATGCTTATTCCTAACCCCTGGTCTACCGTAGGAAGTCATTTTGAAATAACCCCTCTTATTTCAAAATAATAAGTGGAGCATCCACACTACCAAGCCTGTTCTTTCGAAATAATGGGCTGGTTATTTAGAAATCTGTACTCCTGCTTTCTTTGGGGAATAAGCTTATTTCCAAATAGATATTTTGGGAGTTATTATTTCCAACTTAGTTATTTCAAAATAATTTCCTAGTGTAGACATGCCCTAATTGACTTAAGCCAAATGCAGGCAAGCCTGTTTAAACTCAAATAAGAGAGCTTTGCATTGATTTAACTAAATCAAGTATAAATCATACCTTCAGTTAAACCAATTCCTTTTGTAGACCAGCCGTTAAGCAATCCATGTAGACAATACTGCTTATCCCTACACAGAATAATATTTTACCAGAGGTAAAGCATACAAATGACTATGTGTGGATAATGATTTTTGCCATGGAGAAGAAGGAGTTTGATGAGTCTGATATTATCAGATGTTCATGATTACTTTGGGGCTGGCTTTGGATAGCATTGCACTGATCAAATTATCAATGTTTTTGCTTTGTTCTAAATTCTGCATTCATCATCAACCTGAACCTGCCTCCCCTGAAGTCAATGAGCATTGTCACTAATGTCAGTGGAAGCAGGACTGGGTTCTTTCTATAACAGAAAACGTAAGTTGCCTTATAAAGAAGCTGAAGTACAACAGACGCACACAGTGATGATATTAGCATGTTTGGGGTTGTTACTATTAAATCACGCAGGCTTTTATAAAAAGACCCCTCTTTGAACTTCTAAAAGTATATTTTAATTAAAACCAGCATGTAAGCTGGGGAAATATAGACAATGCCCCTACAATATATACTGTCAGGCAGAATGCAGAGGGACAAAGAGAGACCTGGCAGAGTTTTTTTCCTGCCACACATGGCCTTTTGCAGGCTGGGGAATCTTAAATAACAAGAAAAGTGCTGTGTTGGGCTTTTCAGGAGAGAGTGACAGTGCATGGCACAAGCCTAACTCTAAAACTCCCGCTGACTTCAAAAGGAGGAATGTGCATGAAAATCCCATTCTAAGAACGTTATGAACAATCACAAATTAATCCTGACGACACCCTATCAAATCGGTAACTGTTGTCATGTGGGGTAACTTTTGCTAGAATGTGGGAATGGGTGACAGAGGATGGAACACTTGATGAGTACCTGTTCGGTTCATTCCTTCTTGAGCCCTTGACATTGGCCACTGTCGGCGAACAGGGTACTAAGCCAGCTGTCCCAGTATGGTTGGTCTGACCCAGTATGGCGGTTCTTATGTAACTGAGGCCCCAGTGTGATGAAGTGACTTGGCCAAGCTCACATACCAAACCAAAGGCAGAATAGAAAGGCAAAGGCTGCATGATCTTAAAGTTTAGGACTTAGCAGTTCAATAACAACATGTACAACTTTACAATTTCTGGTTGATTAGTCTCGAGTAGGTGCCAGTGTATCCCCAATGTGCATGAATCACAGTGATTCCAAGTGCCCATGTCAGAATTAGAGACTTTGGTACTGTAGCTGAGATATGTAACCAATACTATGTGATGCTCCGTTATAATAATGTGACTGGCATAGCAGTAAATAGAGGCTCACAGAAGTGAAGAGATGGATATGTGTGATGTTCTGGGGATTACGCAGCCCAGTAAGGATATCTGTCCCTGCCTGCTCTGTACCTTGTGGTGCTTTTATGATGTGATGCTACGGCTCAGAGATCCCCTGACACCAGGCCTATCCCCAAGCACAAGTCTCACCCCGGCTTCCACCAGCCTAGTTGTTCCCTGCAGGGTAACATCAATGGCCCTTCCAGTCCTGAGACTCCCCAAAGCCATCCTCCATGAATTCTGGGCACTTGGACTTTCCCCTCTGCCTCTTCACCACAGAAAGCGTGAAACCAGCCCTCAGACAGCAGCTTACTGTGGCACGCATGCTCCCGGGATTTGCACCTCTTAGACTTGTTTGGGGTAAAACTAAACAAGGTTTACTTTGCAGAAAAGCCACAGATCCAAAGATGAAAGGGGAAGGGAAGCAAACAGACTAGTTACACAACAAATAAACAGAAAGCTGCAACCTCAGGCTTTGTTTCCATATCAGATAAACTCCTGTGTCTAATACAAATTTCCTTGTGCCTCTGAACAACTGCCCAAAGTGCACCCTCTAAGGCAAAACCTGTGTTTCATGGACAGCCCCTGCAAAGCGACTGTCCCTCAGTTTCTGGATGAAAACTTCCATTTCAAGCCTGTTAAAAAAGCTTCCCTGCTCACGCCTCTTTTTTTCCCATTCAGACTTGTATAATTTATAGTTATTCAGACTGGGGAAGTCCCCAGTCATAGGGACTGGAACTTGGGCTGCTGAGGATTCTGTCGCACCTCCAGCTTGAAGTGGTTTCCATCATACGCAGGGTTTCCAGTGTAGTTCAATGGCTCTCAGCCACTCCCACTGTACAAATTGTTCCAAAGCATCCCGCTCCTCAGTGTCCTGCTATTAGCTTTAATGGTCCATTGTTGTCCTTTTCAGGGTTGGAAAAGGGCTGGGTACTTGAAGGTGGCTTCAGGTACACAACTGGCTTGGGAGGGAGCCCCTCCCTGCCTGGTTGCTTCCCGGCTTTGTTGTGAGGTGATGCTAAAGTTGCCTCACAGTTACAATTTACAACTTTCTATCTAGACACAGACGTACATTCATAACCTTGGTATGTGTATGAACCTCCTACGGATCAAGTTCAGAACACTGCAGACTTTCTTAGACGACCTCACTCAATATGTTTTTACAGTACAGCAACAGTGTACAATCAGTTAAATCAATCATTCACTTCTGGGGCTTAATCCATCTCTTCTCTCCTTGGGGCTTCTGCAATCTGATTGCCACAGTAAGTGCCAGACATACCTGTTGTTAAACTACAAACAGTCCTGTGGCACCTTAGAGACTAACATATGTATTAGGTCATAAGCTTTCGTGCATAAAGCCTACTTCATCAGATGAGTTGGAGTGGAAATTACAGAATCCGGGGTATGTATAACAGCAAAAGCAGTTATCTGTCAATTGTATGTCCAGTGTTAATGAAGCTAATTAAGTCAGGTTGGATGTGTCCCATTCACAGCATTTGATGTGGAGATGTGAATACCAAAAGCAGGGAAATAGCCTTTGTAGTGCATTAACCAGTTAAGATCTTTATTCAACTCTAAGATGATAGTACAGGTTGGACCTACCTGGTCTGGCACTCTTGGAATCTGACTGATCTTGGATGAGGGATTTTTCTGGACCAGGGGAGGTCATTTCAGGCCCTCTGCTGCTGGCCCCCTGCCACCGACCTTTCCTACCGGGCTTCCTGGTTTCCCCCCACAGCCCAACTGAGCCGCTCGCCAGCTCCCGGGTGCTCCACAGTCAAGCTGAGCTGTGTGCTGACTCTTGGCAGCCCCTTCTCCCCAACCCAGCTGAGCCCCTGCCTCACCTCTCGCAGCCCAGCTGAGCTGTGTGCCAGCTCCCATCTCCTCCCCCACAGTCCAGATGAGTTGCACACCGGCTCCTGAGCCCCCAGCCCTCTGCAGCGCGCTGTGACTCTCTGATCCAGGAACATCCATGGTCATGCTGGACCACAGCTGTTGCCAGATCAGAGAGTCTCAGATTTTAGAGGTGCAACCTCTATTGAACTTGTAAATGAAGTCAAGTTCAGCTGCTCTGGAGCCCCACGCAGGGCTCTCTGAGCACCCCTGATGTGTTGGCTGGGGGGAGACTAGCCCTAGCTCTGCCCCTTATGCCTGAGGCTTTGCCCTGTCTGGGGGCATGGAGTCAAGGCTCCCACTTTGCCCAGGGGCCCAACAAGTCTCTCTGCAGCCCAGCAGGCAACCCCTGTTTTCAGCCTCACCACTTGCTTCCTATAGTTTGCAGTGGTAGGACATGTAGTTTAGTAATCTTTCCCCAAAGTAAACTGAGGGGGGTTTGGGTGCATTGCCCAGGTTTTCAATTAATATGGATCGACAGGGAAAGGCATTCCCTTGGGAGAGCTATCAGTGCTGAGCTGCATTTTCTCTATGGAAAACTGAGTCCTCATCCTAACCATGGAGCCCCAGACTCACTTTGCCTCCTGACAGGGGCGGCCCGTTCATATAGGTGAACTAAGCAGTTGCCTAGGGCACCAAGTTAAATGGGGTGCCAAATGGTGGTGCAATATCATTGAGGGGTTTGGAGGTGGGGGTGCCGATTGTATGGTTCGCCTAGGGCGCCAGTTGCTGGCAGCTAGTCTAGGGCCGCCCCTGCCTCCTGACCATTTTCAGAACAGCATTCCACCACCATGCCACTTCTCCCGGGACAGGCCAGAATGTCCCCAAGCCCTCTTCCCCTCCCCTGGCTCTCCCACTTACCGCCAGACTTACTCTCCAGCATGCCCCTCCTGACAGGCCCACGTCCTACCACAGCCTCCTGCTTGACTATCGCCTGCAGCTGTTACATGCAGCCGTGTATCCCTGACGTGACTAGGAGTCGGCGCATCTCACAGTTTACAAGCTGAATGAGAGAAGTGTGGGCCTCAAGGGGGAGTGGCCATGTAGGTGAGGGAAGTGTATTGAGTAGGGCCGTGGTGGAGGAAAGGGGCAATATGTGTGGGGAGGACCCTGCCAAGAGTGGGCTTATTTTACAACTCTGTGTGTGTGTGTGTGTGTGTGTGTGTGTGTGTGTGTGTGTATACAATTATATGTATAATTATACAGTGTAATAAAATAGTAAAAACCAAACAAAAACTACCCAAACCCCCCCACACATAAAACAAGAAAATAAAAATTCCATGAAGCAAAGCCATTAGCTACCCATCAGTAGAACAAATTCCTGTACGAGATGTTTACACAACAAATATGTATTTTCATGCAGCAAGGGCCTGATCCAAAGTTCACCAAAGTCATGGGAGTCTTTCCATGCACTCCAATGAACTTTAGCTTGGGCCCTAACTGAAACGTCTTCCTCGTTCTCTATGCACATTAGTCAGTCATACAGATAGCAGGTGGCTTTAAGCCTGCCTTATTCCATATGCACCTTCAAGCATCAGATATAATCCATAGATTCCAAGGCCAGAAAGACCATTGTGAGTATCTAGTCTGATCTGCATAACGCAGGCCAGAGATCTCCCCATAAATAATTCCCTCATTCCACGAGGAGTAACAGTTAATTCAAACTAAGGAGTTAGTTCGAATTAACGTTTAACTGCCGCGTCTAGTCACGGGCAGTTAGTTTGGACTAAGGGGGATTTAAAAATGGCAGCGCCCGGGAACATGCAAATGAAGCCCGGGATATTTAAATCCCGGGCTTCATTTGCAACTCCGGTTGCCCTCATTTGCCTACCTAGCTCGAACTAACGAGCTAGTGTAGACATACCCTGAGTGTCTTTGCTGAAACATACTAGCAACTATCTTTTCTATCAGGACTAATGATACTTTTCCCCTTCTTGTTTTCTGTTTCCATTACAGAAGGATGTTCCCCGTTTTAAAGGTCAGTGTGTCTGGCTTGGATCCCAATGCCATGTACTCCTTCCTGTTGGACTTTGCCCCCACTGACGGACACCGCTGGAAGTACGTGAACGGTGAATGGGTGCCGGCAGGGAAACAAGAGCCACCAAGCCACAGCTGTGTCTACATCCACCCCGACTCTCCCAATTTTGGGGCACACTGGATGAAAGCCTCTGTTTCCTTCAGCAAAGTGAAACTTACCAACAAGCTCAATGGAAGCGGGCAGGTACAGCACGATGTTTCCCATACACCTCTTGTCTTCCATTGCGAGCACCTACCAATCAAGAAATATCAAGGGTGCATTTATGCAATTAGAGAGGCCCTTATAGGCCTCTTCTCCCACAGATGCCAATTATTCTCTGGAGCCCAAACATAAACAGGAATAAACAGGTCTTAATTGGCACTTTCAGATTTTAATGGACTTCTTGATGTAAAGAGAGACCGAGTGTTGTGGGTTACTTAATCATCGGGGCTTTTCATAGTTTGTCTTGTGTGCTAGGTTTTTTACGTAGAACTTTAGAAAAAAGGGGAAAAATGGTCGTGGGTATTAGGTTTTTGTTGTTTTTCCCCATGTTGTTTGTTGTAAGTGGAATGTTGGCAAGAGTCAGATACCTGAATAAAAGGCTGCGCCTAAATGAAATAATTACTATGTCTGCTTCTGCCTCATAATAATTATCAATAGTCTATCGAGTCAGCTTTGGCCTTGGGAAGGAAACTGCATGTACTAGAAATAAGTGACATTCACTTTGAGCCCCTTAAAAACACAAACAGAAAAATTTGTTTGGACTGTTTTTTTTCCCCAATATGTATCAGAAAGTAACGATCTTTTGTTTGCATATTTGTTTTGTACAAAACTCCTATATTGGATGCTGCATGTCAGTCTGGAGTCAATTCCTTTCAAGTAAATATTTAGGCTTGAAAGAATTTGATTTTTATCAATAAATGCTGATTTCACCAATCACACAAAAACTGACAAAAATATTTCCATTGATGATAATTATGTATAGATAGATAAAGTCAGAGAAATGCTACTAGAGAACATATCTGAGTTTGATTTCAGGATGTTGATTTTGTGTAGTTTGATGTGACATTGACAATTTCTGTTTTTACAATGTTAAAGCTTTAATTTTTCAAATCTCAATATCTACTCTCATTTAATAATGATCAGCTGATCTGCCTCCTCTGCCATGCTCATAATTTTGTGCAACTGTTAATTTTTATATATATAAAAATAGAAAAGATTATCTGTATAAATTATAAATAAATATGTTTATATAATTATATATAGATATGTATAAAAATCAAATTCTGCCCAACATATAAATACTTTCTTTACTTTAACCTTAGCCCTGACTCATAACTCCCTATTATAGTATTTCTAATTTGTTTGTTGTCATTTTTATTATGCTCATATAGGACCCTCGCAAGCCTTAACATTTAGCTTCAAAGCACTCTTACGAGTGACTTGTTTGTCTCCATGTTATGGATTGGGAAACGAGCACAAACAGGTCATATCTTTGCCCAAGGTCATACACGGTGTCAGTAGCAGAGCTAAGAACAGAATCCAATTGCTGCCAAGGTCTAGCTCTGCATCTGAAGTATAAGACCTTAGCTCCCTAACCCCCAGAAGAGAGGGTTGTTTTTAAAGGATGGGAAACAATAACGGACAAATAAATCTGGGTGTTTAGGCAAGTCATGTCCTCTGTCTAGGGCTCTGCTTCCCCTTCTATGTTCTTAATCAAAATGTGATACCTGAAGGGAGGTTTTTTATAATAATAAATAATTATATTGTTCACTGAGCATCCCTCATGGGCTCAGCACTGTGCAAAACATAGGAAAGGGTCATGGCCCCAGTGCTTTTTAGACCATAAGCACTCCAGGGTACATAAGAATGGCCATACCGGGTCAGACCAAAGGTCCATCTAACCAAGCGTCCTGTCTTCTGACAGTGACCAGTGCCATGTGCTCCAAAGGGAATGAACAGAATAGGGAATCATCAAGTGATCCCTCCCCCGTTGCCCATTCCCAGCTTCTGACAGAGGCTAGGGACACCATCCCTACCCATTCTGACTAATAGCCATTGATGGACCTAACCTCCATGAATTGATCTAGCTCTTTTTTAATCTGTTAAAGTCCTGGTCTTCACAACATCCACTGGCAAGGAGTTCCACAGGTTGACTGTGCATTTTGTGAAGAAATACTTCATTTTATTTCAAACCTGGTACCTATTAATTTTATTTGGTGACCACCTAATTCTTGTGTTATGGGAGCAAGTAAATATTTTTTCCTTATTTACTTTCTCCACACCAGTCATGATTATATAGATCTCTATCATATCCTCCTGCAATCTCCTCTTTTCTAAGACGAAAAATCCCACTTTTATTGATCTCTTCTATGGCAGCCATTCCAAACCCTAATTATTTTGCCTTTTTCTGAACTTCTTCCAATACCAAGATATCTTTTTTAGATGAGGCGATTACATCTGCACACAGTATTCAAGATGTGGGTGTCCAATGGATTTATAGAGGCAATAAAATATTCTCTGTCTTATTCTCTATCCCTTTTTAGATTATTCATAACATTCTGTTTGCTTTTTTGATTTCTGCTGCACATTGAGTAGATGTTTGCAAAGAACTATCCACAACAACGCCAAGATCTCTCTCTTGAGAGATAATAGCTAGTTTAGTCCCCATCATTTAATATGTATAGTTGGAATTATGTTTTCTAATATATTCTATTTTGCATTTTTCAACATTAAAATTCATCTGCCATTTTGTTGCCCAGTCACCTAGTTTTGTGAGATCTTTTTGAAGCTCTTCACAGTCTGCTTTGGACTTAACTATCTTGAACAGTTTAGTATCATCTGCAAATTTTGCCACCTCACTGTTTACCCCATTCCCCACATCATTTATGAATATGTTGAACAGGATTTGTTCCAGGATTGGTTACAGACCCCTGCAAGACACCACTAGTTACCTCTCTCCATTCCAAAAATGGACTATTTCTTCCTACCCTTAGTTTCCTATCTTTAACCAGTTATCAGTCCTCAAGACTCCTTCCCACTTTTCCCATGACAAGAAAACATACTTAGTTTTCTGGAAATCTAAGTACCTATATCCACTGGATCCCCTTTGTCCACGTGCTTGTTGACCCCCTCAAAGAACTACTAGATTAGAAAGGCATGATTTCCCTTTACATAAACCATGTTGACTTTTCCCCATCAAATTATATTCATCCATGTGTCTGATGATTCTGTTCTTTACTATCATTTCAACTAATTTGCCCGGTACTAGACGTTAGACTTACTGATCTGTAATTGCTAGGATCATCTCTAGAACCGTTTTTAAAATATTGGCATCATATTAGCTATCTTCCAGTCATATTAGCTATCTTGCCAGGTACAGAAGCTGATTTAAAGGACAGGTTACAAACCACAGTTAGTAGTTCCACAATTTCACATTTGAGTTCTTTCACAGCTCTTGAGTAATGCCATCTGGTCCTGGTGACTTGTTACTGTTTATCAATTTGTTTCAGAACCTCCTCTAATGACACCTCAATCTGGGACAATTCCTCAGATTTGTCACCTAAAAAGAATGGCTCAGGTTTGGGAATTTCCCTAAGTACATCTTCAGCCATGAGGACCCATGCAAAGAATTCATTTAGTTTCTCCGCAATGACCTCATCGTTTTTGAATACTCAATCATCTAATGGCCCCACTGATTGTTTAGCAGGCATCCTGCTTCTGATGTACTTAAAAATTGGTATCACGGTCTGAGTTTTTGGCTAACTGTTCTTCAAATTCCTTTTTGGCCTCCCAGATTATATTTTTACACCTCATTTGATCAAGTTTATGCTCTTTTCTGTTTTCCTCCCTAGGATTTAACGTCTGCTTTTAAACTATGCCATTTTATCTCTCACTGCTTCTTTTACTTGGTTGTTAAGAGATGGTGGCACTTTTATGGTTCTCTTACTGTGTTTTTTAAATTTGGGGTATACATTTAAGTTGAGCCTCTATTATAGTGTCTTTGAAAAGTTTCCATGCAGCTTGCAGGGAATTTACTTTTGTCATTGTACCTTTTAATTTCTGTTTAACCAACCTGCTCATTTTTGTGTAGTTCCCCTTTCTGAAATTAAAGTGTTGGGCTGCTGTGATGTTTTTCCCACCACAGGGATGCTACATTTAATTATATTATGGTCACTAATTCCAAGTGGTCCAGCTACAGTCACTTCTTGGACCAGATCCTGTGCTCCAC
The DNA here is from genome assembly GCA_032595735.1 of Pelochelys cantorii. NCBI lineage: Eukaryota > Metazoa > Chordata > Testudines > Trionychidae > Pelochelys > Pelochelys cantorii. The sequence goes on from CM064326.1 coordinate 199,518,304, forward strand.
TTAGGACTAAATAAAGAATTGCCTCTCTTCTTTTGGGTTCCAGAACGAGCTGCTCCAAGAAGCAATCATTTAAGGTGTCAAGAAACTTTATCTCTGCATCTTATCCCTGAATATGGCGATAGGCAATATGGGGATAACTAAAATCCCCCATTTTAGTTTTTTATTTGTATAGCCTCTCTAATCTCCCTTAGCATTTCAAAGTTACTAATACTATCCTGATCAGGTGGTCAGTAATATATCCCTAATGCTATAGTCATGTTATTAGAGCATGGAATTATTATCCATAAAGATTCTGTGGAACAATTTGATTAATTTAAGATTTTTATTTCATTTGAATCTACACTTTTTCACATTTAGTGCCGCTCCCCCAACCAGCACGACCTGTTCTGTCCTTCCAATACATACCCTTGTATGACTGTGTCCCATTGATTATTCTCATTCCACCAAGTTATTGTGATGCCTATTGTATCAATATCCTCATTCTATGTGAGGCACTCTAGTTCACCCATCTTATTATTTAGACTTCCAGCATAGGGTAGGCATTCTCTCTTACCTCTTTATACAGCTTGCAACACAATGGGGCCTCAGAGCTGATATTTACAGCTGCATCAAAGCACCAAATGTAATTCAGCTAGAGCCTGTCCCTGTGCAGCTAGGACAGAAGGCGGAAAGGCAAAATCATTCTTTCTCTCACAGTCAACCAGGAATTGGGGAGGGGATTGCATTGTAGTGAGGAATCACCGAGAGGACGACCCTGCAGAGCTCTGCTGACATTGGGTTTGCATTGTGATGTTTCTACGTGTTGTCCACTTAATATGGGGCTGACAATGAGTGTCAACAACAGAATGCAAATATTGCAAGGCCAGGTCAGGTCATTGCTTGTGATTTCTCTGCGGCTCTGTTTGGTGACAAATGTAGCTCTTCAGCTGTTTCAGACTGGACATCGCTGATGTAGCTGTGACAGTTCATGGCAACAGCCATACTGGATCAGACCAAAGGTCCACCCAGCCCAGTATCCTCTCTTTCAACTATGGCCCATGCCAACTGCCCCAGAGGGAATGAACAGAACAGGCAATTATCAAGTGATCCATCCTGTCACTCATTCCCAGCCTCTAGTAATCAGAGGCTAGGGATACCATCCCTGCCCATCCTTGCTAATAGCCATTGATGGACCTAACCTCCACGAATTTATCTAGTGTATTTTAACCCTGTTATAGTTTTGGCTTTCACAACATCCTCTGGCAAGGAGTTCCACAAGTTGACTACGTTGTGTGGAGGAATACCTCCTTTTGTTTTTTTTAAACAAGCTGCCTATTAATTCTGTCTTCCTTTTTGTTTTCTACAGATAATGCTGAATTCCCTGCATAAATATGAGCCTCAGGTTCACATTGTTCGCGTGGGAGGCCCACACAGGATGGTGATGAACTGCTCCTTTCCGGAGACTCAGTTCATAGCTGTCACTGCTTACCAAAATGAAGAGGTAGGTGGGTAATAATGTCACATTGTTTGGTCATTGCTGATGAGAAATATTAAAAGCTAAAGACGTGAACAATCAGCATATACCAGTTGTGAAAATAATCCTGTATCCTGTCTCTGTGTCAGTCCAGAGCAAACTGTGGGCCCATCTAGTTGAAAATTCTGACTCCTTGCAGGAACAAAACATACCTTTGGTCCACTTCGTCTGTACTACCAGGATGGATAAATGGTCAGTCTAGTCTGGTATTTTGCCTGCTGCCATACTGGATTGGTCTATCTGTACCAGTAGCCCATCCCCTTATCATGCTGGGACACACTGAGACTAGTCTGGTATCTGTCTCTAACACTGCCCAGTGCTGGATATCTCAGTGGAAAGTACAGGTTGTACCTTCAAAATCTGGGACTCTCTAGTCTGGCAACATCTGTAGCCCAGCAGGACCAATGAGGCTCCTGGAGCAGAGAGCCCGGGAGCCTAAGGGCAGGAGGGCCAGCCAGGTGGGACATTGGACTTGGCAGCCCGGCTGGGGCCAGTGCAGGACCGGGAGCATGAGGTCAGAGTCCCACAGCTTTCCCTGGCTGCGCGGGACAAGGGCTGGGGCTGCGGTTGGAGCCCCAACCCCGTGGCTACTCCCAGCTGCACAGGAACAGAGCCCTGTGGCAGGAGCCGGAGCCTGGGCCACTCACACAGCCAGCAGTAGCTGGGCAAGCCGCCCAGACAGGTTCGGGGAAGGAGAAGGATGAGGCAGGGTTGCCTGCTGGGGCAGCCTGGAGCAGTAGGAGATGGGATTGAGAGCTGGTGGCAGGAGACCTCCGCTGGTCCGGTAAATTCTCTTGTTTGGGACTGGTCAGGTCCTGATGATGCCGGACCAGAGAAGTCCAACCTGTATAACCCCTCTACTCTTCTTATAATTCACCCAGACTATTGTACTATATCACACGGTAGGCCTGGGCAAAATACCCTCCATGGGCTGGATCCGGCCCTCCAAGCCACCGGATCTGGCCTGTGAACGCAGTGGGGAGCCTCAGGCAGACGTCGTACTTGCCCCGCGCTGCCCCTCCCAACGCTGCTCAGAAAAGTGACTGCTGCAGCCGTTTCTTTTTCTCAACTGTGAGCCTGAGGGAGGGGCTCCCGCCCTCAGCACAGTCCCACTAGCTGATTTCTGGCCAATGGGAGCTGCCTGTTTGAAGACCAGGCAGTGCATGAAGCACCACTCTCCGCTCCCCTACACCCCCTCCTGCACTCCAATACCTTACCCCAAGCTCCCTTCTGCACCCAACCTCCATCTCAGACCCTGCACCTCCTCCATTGATATCATGGGAGAGTGCAGCCCTCAACCACTTACCAAATTCTTGGAGCAGCCCCCCTCATCAAAAATTATTGCCCACTCCTGTCATAGGGAAATGTTCTCCTGACCTCAAACCATGCCCTGTTCCCTGAAGCATGAGGGTTGGTAGTCCTTGTCCCTTTTTTCCTTGTTAATGACACTACGGATATTATGAATATTTATATGCAATTCAGCATCTTCTGGAGAAGTATTCCCAGGAATACAGAATTTCCCATACTGGATCAGATCATTGGTCCATCAGGGCTGGTTTGCTGCCTTTGGCAGTGACCAGTGGTTGGTGTTTCAGAGGAGAGCAATGCTCCCACACAATGCACCTAGCTAACATATAGTCACATGGTAAATAAAATGCCTGTCTTCTCCACTAACTGAGGTGGAACTCAGTCCATTCTGTTTACTCTGGACCAGGAGTTCCCAACCTGGGGTACGCATACCCCCAGGGGGTCCGAGAAGCTTGTCAAGGGGGTACGGGGAATATTTGGTAAATACTGTAACTAGATTATCCTAATTGAAATATTCCAAAAGTAGTAGTGTTAGTGAAAAAAGTTGTGGATTCTAGAGTCTAGAATTTATTTCCTTTCATATTGAATAGGGGGTACGGAAAGGTTTACTAAAAGCCAAGGGGGTACGGGGACCGAAAAAGGTTGGGAACCCCTGCTCTGGACGATGCTATGTCAGATCTCTGTTAAAATTACCTTCACTAACATGTCTTGTTTTTTGCAAACCCAAGATAACAGCTCTCAAAATCAAGTATAATCCCTTTGCCAAAGCCTTCCTGGATGCGAAGGAAAGGTGAGTTCGGCTTTTGCTCAGCCTGGTGACTTTTGCCGCTGTTACAGTTAAAATTGTAACTTTGCTATGAGAAAGATAAGGGGCAAATCCTGACGGCCTTTCTAAAGCTGTTAATCCAGAGTAACTCCATTGAGGTCAGTAGTGTTAATGCCAGATTTACACCACAGTAATTGTCACCACATTTGGTACCTACATAGTTGAGTGGACTGCTGATACAAAATGCCGCAATATCATTTACTGGTCACATTTTATAATAAAACGGTTATAATTACAGTGATTGTTTTTTGTTTTGCTTCTCATTATGTAATCATCACTAATTCATATAAATAGAAACTTAATAACTTGACTGTTTGTACTTATTAGTTTGTTAGTATTAGATTCTAAGTATATTAGCTCCATTGTATTTACGCTTAATTGTTCTCATATGGTCTCATTTCATGTCACTATCCAATTATATGGATAAGTAGTAAACACAGACATCAACATCAGTAAAACTGCAATTACTATCCTGTAATTACCATACCTTTATGGTAAAGTGGGACTCATTTCATTAAAAGAGTCTCCATGGGAGAACACTGTCTTTAAGAAGTTAGAGAGACATGCGCAGTCAGAAAATGAAAGTGTATTTAATTGTCATCTTGAAATGGTTTGCATGTGCCACCTATGCTAACAAAATATGGCTCTTCAGCCCCCTCCAGTGGTTGGACCATGTACAGAGGTTTATGAGTCCACTATTGCCTAAAAGCCAGTGACCTTGGTCCTTTTGTTCAAGCAAAAAAGGCTCCAATACTTAGATCCAGAGCACTAGGGTTCAACCTCTGAAGAAGATAAGAGTCGGGGACATTACTGCTCATGGAATTAGTCAAGATCTCCTGCCTCATAGACGGCACATTTGGCATAGTACAGAGCTTTCTACAGCTCATTAGTAAATGGTTGAAGATGGTAACATTTCTTTTGTGTCTTCATTTTCCTCTCTGTCTTTTCAGTTGATGAAACCTAAAACTGAACAATTTTCAGTTTTAATTTTCTCAATTTTCATTTCCCTAACCCTTTCACCTTCTTTTGAATACAACACAACATGACCACTCATTTTTTCTCTTTCAGAAACCATCCCAAAGATACTCCCGAAAATGTTTCAGAAGGTCAACATATGACTTATTCTCATTGTAAGGTTTCACAACATTATTTTACTCATGGGGACTTGAAGTATGATATACTATAATAGGTATTGTGGACAGAGGATTTGCTTGACCAGATAACTACTAGTTTTAGCCAAAGTAGAGTCCTGTTACTGATGGAGGCCATTACTATAAATACTTCAGAGGAAGGTTCAAGAAACTCTCTAGTAGGCAGTTATAAAATAATCTACCTTGAGGAAATTATCTTTATAATCCCCAATGTTTAGAGGTTTGCCTCATCCTGGCAGTTTCAGAGTTATGACCCTTTCAAATCTGCGCTCTTTTGGTTCCTTTGTTTAGTATTATAACTCAGGAGACCCTTGTTATCCTTACAGATGTCCCATCATTATGACTGTGTGAATGATTCATTAAAAATCGGAAGGTTTTTTTCTTGTTTTATTGAAAATTGGCTTTTCTTCCCTTCATAAACAAACTCTAATATTTGTGGGAAATGTTTTGTTTCCACATTTTTCCCAGGAAACATTTTTACTGACATTTTTTGCCTCTTGCCTCTTCAACAAAGTATTTTCATTTAATTTCCCATTATTATTTCTAATTGTCACAATGCACTTTTTAATTGGTCATGCTGGCAATTCTGTTCCCATCTCTAAATGAATTTTGGATTGCTTGTCTTACTTGTTTTGTTCACAAATGACGTTCATGTCCATGAGCACAATGCATTATGAGACCCCAACCATAGTGAACAACAACTAGATATTTAATTTGCTCAATAGTTCACAAGAAAGTCAAAGCTGTTTGCTCAGCATTAATTCTGGATGGTTGTGCACCACCATCTTCCAGTGTCTGGAGGCCTATTCAATAAAATTCTTCTACTTCAGACTGGTTGAAGAAGAGACTTTTTATTGCCAGTAGCAGGTATTTTGGTTTGTGTGCCAGAAGGCCCTGGGCTCTCTGTCTCCCTTTCCCTTACCATACATATTTGGGTAGCTGGCATCCATGGAACTGTGTGGCACATGCTGGGCGTTACACAATATGGAGTGTGTGGCTGTACAGCATATAAAATGGCTTTTGAGATAGTAAACTCAGCACTGGAGGAAGGAGCAAAGGCACCATGTTACATTGTTCTTTAGAGAACTGCCAAGCGAAGGCACTAGTTGGGTAGATTCCAGAAGGAGGCACATAGGATCACAGAATCAGAAGGACACGCAAGAGGTTGTCACATCCACTCCCATGCATTCATGGCAGGACCAACCACCATCTAGACCACGGGTGGACAATAAAATGGCAGCAGTGGCTGCTGCCAGTATATTTACCTGTGCGGCGCCTCTGCAGGTATGGTGCTTACAGCTCCCATTGGTTATGGATCACCATTCCCAGCCAATGAGAGCTACAGAAAGTGGTGCGGACAGAGACACTGCTTCCTGCTGGACTCCTTCCCATGAATGGAGATTGGTGGCCAACAGAATCTGCAAGCACCCATACCTGTGGAGGTGCAGGTAAATATAGCGGTGGTGGCCTGCCAGGGGCTAACTGTGGTGAACTGAATCCAGCCCATGGGCCAATATTTGCCCACTCCTGATCTAGACCATCACTGAGAGGTGTCTGTCTAACCTGCTCTTAAAAATCTCCAGTGATGCAGATTCCACAGTCTCCCCAGGCAATTTATTTCTCCTCAGGCAGAAGGACTAGATGGGGTCTTTGAGGGAAGTGAAATTTGGAGAGAAGGGTTGGGAAGACAACACTATTCAATATAAATATTGATTTATTTGATTAAAACTAAATTGCCTGTTTGTTATAATTACAAGAATGGTATCATTGACTAAAAAAAAAAAAAAGCAAATGAAACCCAATTCCTGATGTACCCTACCTCTGGGCGTTACATCTGAATTTTGCTCATCACACAGAATGTACAGCTAACATGTGGTACATGCTTCTAGTTGCACTGTTTGAACTCCAAGGTATGAAAATTTCTCTGAATTAGCAAGTGATTTGCAACCATCTAAAATTTAAGTGGACAACCAATACATTGACCTACCAGGTGGATACAGGTTGAACCTCCCCAATCCATGACTCTTTGGTCTGACAACATCCCAGGTCTGGCAAGGCCACGGATGTTGCTGGACCAAAGAGCCCCAGGAGAGTGGAATCTGTGGAGTCCTAGCTGGGCCAGCAGTGGCTAGGCAGGGGAACCCTGGTGTCAGCTGGGCCAGGTCCTCTGGGAGCCTCAACCCTGGCTGGGGAACCCCCGGCATCAGTGGGGTCAGGCAGCTGGAGTGGCCCCGGCCTGGGAATCCTGAGAACAACCTGGTGGCAGTGGGGCTATGCAGTGGCCCAGGATCCCTGGCCAGGGAACCCTGGTAATGAGGCCAGGTGACAGCTGGGAGACCCGGCCCAAGCAGGGGAATACCCGATGGCAGTGGGGCTGGCATGGAGGCCCTGCCTGGGGAACCCCAGGAATCCCTGGCAGCAGCAGGGCAAGTGGCGGCCAGGTGGCCTGGCCAGGAACCCCCCCCCCCCCCCCGGGGGCAGTGGAGCCAGGCTGCAGCAGTGGCCAGGTGGCCTCAGGGCTGGGAAACCCTAAGGATCCCCAGGAGGTACCGGGGCCTATCCCCTACGCCACGCGGGAACCCGCCCCACCACCTTACCGTCAGGCCGCCCCTTATGCCTCCTGTCCTGGGAGGTACTGAGGCTGAATGGGGCTGGTGGTAGTCGGACAGCCCTAGCTGGGGAAGCCCTGGCGGCACTGTGCGGGGAGCCTCGGCCAGGCCAGCATTAGCAGGGCAGCAGCAGCAGGGGAGGGCACCCCATCCTTGAGAGTCCCAAGGAGAAGAGCCGGCAGCAAGTAGTGCAACATTGACCTCCCTGGTCCGGCAAACTCCCTGGTCCGGGACGACTCAGCTCCCAAGGTTGCTGGACCAGGGAAGTCCAACCGGTAGTCAAGATCTCTTGCTCTAGCAAGGTCTGCCAAGATTACAGGGGTTGGTACTTTGCTATCACCTTTTGACTAAGATGGTAGATCTAGGTCCTAACTGTGCTCAATAAAGATCCCATGGTACTTTCTCAAAGAGTAAGGACATACCTCTGTGGGCAGACCTATAGGTAAATAACTTTGTTTTCCTAAATCTGCCCTGCCTTCTTTTGCACATTGTAGTAGTCTTCACATCTTGCCTTATGCTATTGTGCATTGTTGCTCTTTGCTGATAAGCTTCCATGTTTCACGCAAAGGGCGGCTGCATTTCATTGGAGGAGTAAACTGCTTCCTTTCTAAAATGTATAAAGTGCTGGGGATAATTTGGAATAAAGATGCTATGTAAGCATTAGACATATTGTTATCTAGTGTTTGTGTGTTTGGGGGGGGGAAGGGTGGTGGCTTGCAACTCAAAAAGTGCTTTTCTAGTGTCTGGAGTTCTTGTGACCTGGCTGGGCACATTTTTAGGAAGTCTGGTTACCTCCCTTATTCATATTTTATTAATTTTGCTTGCTGTTTCTTCTTTCTCCCTCAAAGTAGGTGGCTGGTTGATTTCCAATCAAGATGCAGTGTGTGCAGCTGGAAGTTCTAATTATCAATATGGAGGAGCTTTGTCTCTTCCCGCTCCACATTCTCACCATGGCTGTGAGCATTACACGGCTCTCCGAGGGCATCGGGCTGCACCATATCCTGCTTCGTACATGCAGAGAAATCACTCCCCAGCAGGTAAGGCTGTAATGTCTCTTCATGCAGGGAGAGCCTGCACAACTCTTCCTTGCATTAAAAGAAACAGCAAAACGAGAAAAGGAGAAATCAGTAGAGAGAGCATGGTGTGTGTCTCTCCTGTAACAATCTGCATTGAACTCTGAGAACAAAATAACTCCTGAAATCCACACATAAGGAGAGTATCCAGAAATTTAAAGGTGTGGTGCACAGAAAACAACCATGTAAAAGTTACTGAGATAGATACGTCACAAAGGCTAAGTCGGAGAAGACGGATGAGAAGGGAAGTAGGAGAGAAATCGTGTTTAAATCACTACTTATTTATAATACCAAAATTCCAAAAACCATTTTGGTTTTTCTTTTCACTCCAAATAATGAATCAGTCTTGCTTCCGAGACAAAAGCAGCCATTAAGAGAATCTTAAGCGCTGATCTAGGACCAGGTTTTTGTATTGTCAGTGTGTCTTTAGAGCCCCTTCTGCCTGAAAATTCTCTGCCCTACTGTTCCCCATTCAGACCTTTGTCCTCCTGATGTGACTGTCAATATCAATCATGGTGGCAGTTTCTCTGAAAAAGTTCAGAAGAGGGCAACAAAAATCATTTGGGATGTGGAACTGCTACAATATGAGGACAGAGGAATGAGACTGGGCTGTTTTATCTTAGAAAAGAGGAGGCTAAGGGGGGATATGATAGAGGTCTATAAAATCATGACTGGTGTGGAGAAAGTAGATAAGGAAAAGTTATTTACTTGTTTCCATAACACAAGAACTATGGGGTCACCAAATTAAATTAATAGGTAACAGGTTTAAAATGAAATATTTCTTCACACAATACACAGTCAACCTGTGGGACTCCTTGCCAGAGGATGTTGTGAAGACCAGCACTTTAACAGGGCTCAAAAAAGAACTAGATAAATTCATGGACGTTAGGTCCATCAATAGCTTAATAGCCAGGTTGGGTAGGAATGATCTCCCTACCCTCTGTTTGTCAGAAGTTGGTAATGGGCAACAGGGGATTGCCTGATGATTATCATTTGTTCATTCCCGCTGGACACTTGGCATTGACCATGGTCAAAAGATAGGATATTGAGCTAGATGGACCTTTAGTCTGACCCAGTATGGCTGTTTTTATGTTCTTATATGGATACATGTCCATAAGGTACTGGACTGAGGGTATGTTTACACTACGGGATAAGGTCAAATTAAGATAAGCAATTTCAGCCACGTTAATTGCGTAGCTGAAGTTAAAGTACCTTAACTCAACTTTAAGAGCTGTCCCCAGTGCAGAAAGTCAAAGGGAGAACACTCTCCCTTTGACTTCCCTTATTCCTCGTGGAAGCAGGACTAGCGGAATTGACTGGAGTGCCCTCTCAATTCAAATTAGCGTGTCCTCACTAAACCTGCTAATTCGAACCCTGGAAGATCAACAGCGGCAGCTTAAATCTTCTCTGTAGTGTAGACGTACCCTCAGAGAATCAATTTGTTTCACAAAAGGCCATTGAACAGTCAGCAGCTGACAATAACTTTGCTCATTCTGACCTTACACCGGATTTGAACTGACCATGCTAGAGACGAAAGGTTCTATATTCCATTTAGAATGGGTCAAAAATCAGAATTTCTGTTGCATGGGAAATGCTGACATTTTAAAATCTGGTTTAATTCCAAATAATGAAAATGACAAAAATTCAACAGTTCCCACAAAACAAAATTTTGTATATTTTCTTGTTTTGGATTGGTCAAAATGTCCATTTTTTGATGCAATAAAATTTCATTCAGATTTTCCTTTTTAAATTTTAATAGTCATAAGTAGACATGGTTGGAAATTTTCCATTGAAATGAGACTTTGGCAGAAAATGACAATTGGCTGGACCAAAACATTTCACTGAAGCTCTTACAGATTGGCCAATTTTTTCCCCCCCAAAACCAAAAACGTTTTCACTGGAAACCAGCTGGTGTTCCATGGTCCACAGCTTCATGCTTGGGAGCCTGGTGTGTGGATGGAAGCTGGGTCTGGGAGGGACCCCATTCCGTGGCCAGGGGTCCCTGAAGCACTCACATTTTTTTCCCAAGCAAAATTCAGTCAACATTGACATGTTTTCCCATGGCAAGTTTTGGTTTCCGCAATATGGCATTTTCCAATAGAAAAAAAATCATTCAGCTAGCTCTGGTCCGGTTACCATTTCTCTGCCATCCAGACTAGTGTGATTTACTTTTTGAGTGAAGAAACCATGAATAAAATAGGTTTGTTCTTCCCTGTGAGATTGTTAACCCAAGCCCATAAGCAGGAGCTTTTATTGGCCAGTTAGGGCATGTCTACACTTATTTCAAAATAACAAGGTGAGTGTCCACACTACCAAGCCTGTTATTTAAAAAAAAAGGACTTGTTATTTTGAAATAACTCCTGCTTGTGAAGAGGAATAGTGCTATTTAAAAATTGTTATTTCGGGAGTTAGTATTTCAAAATAACTTATTTTGAAGTAACTCCCTAGTGTAGACATGCCCTTAGCTTACTCTCTCAGTTCTGCCTGTTTTCTACATTCCTTTTTTGCCTTGCAAAACTTTTGTGTTTCCTCCAAAGTGAATTTGATAGAGAGCTCAAGCAATAATCTGCAGATGTTTCCAGGGCACGATAGTTGGACTTCTTTACCATCCACTCCACATGCCAACTTGCTCTCAGTACCACACACCAAAGGAGCTGCCACTGCTGGTCCAAGGTAAGGTTACAGTAGAACCATTAGGCAGCATGGAATGGAAGCACGAACAAGGTGTTAGGTCTTTGTGACCAAGTCTAGCCCTGCCACCACCTCATTGCATGGCCTTACCAAATCACTTTACCTCAGTTTTCCACTCTGAAAAATTAGGACAATTAGGTTTACCAGCTGGGTTTTGTGAGGCTTAATCTTTTTTGTTGTTCTTCGAAAATGTAAAGGACTAAATAAACGCTATTTAGTATTATCTCCACCTTTTAACTAATGCACAATTGGTCCCTTCAGTCTATTTTCCAGTCTTTTAAGGCAGCGGCTCTCAACCTTTTCCAGACTACTTCACCCCTTTCAGGAATCTGATTTGTCTTGAGTACCCCCAAGTTTCACCTCACTGAAAAACTACTTGCTTATAAAATACGACATAAAACTGCAAAATTGTTTATTTTCTCATTTTGACCATATAATTGTAAAATAAATCAACTGGAATTTAAATAGTGCACTTACATTTCTGTGTCTAATACATAGAGTAGTATAAGCAAGTCATGGTCAATATTAAATTGCAGTTTGTACTTATTTCACCACCAGTTCTTTTTACCTAGTCTGTTGTAAAACTAAGCAAATATCTTGATCAGTTGATGTATCCTCTGGAAGACCTCTGTGTACTCCCAAGGTACACATACCTCTGGTTGAGAATTAATGATTTAAAGTTCTCAAGTCATGGTTCGTTAAACAATGTATGAAAATAATAATTTTTGCACGGATTTTAGGCTAGCTTTTGTACTTGTAGCCCTATTTATAATATATATATTACTAATGGAAGATTTACCTGGCATTGCTCGAGTACTTAACTCAAATAAGTTTTGTTTTTCTTCATTTAAATCATTGCCCTGGGTGGGGCTGGGGAGGAGGGGTCCAGTATACAGGCTGCCCCGGGGAGAGAGGAGAGCACCAGCCCTCTCTCACTTCAGCAGTTTAGGGTTAGGCAAGAAGTAATTGTTCATGGCCGCTGCAGCTCCAGTGGGCACAGTTGAGGGAGTGAAAACAGACAGACACATAAACAGACATAGTTGTCCCTTTCTCCACTTCTGCCCCCTGCTGGGGTTATAGCTGTCCAGGTCCCCATCTGTGGCCCCTTGCTGCCCCCTGTGGTCATTCTGCAGTATAACTCCCTGCTGCCAGACCTCTCCCTTTCCAGTGTTTGAGAAACAGTTGAACTCCAATGTCCTGGCACAACCAAACCCTGACCTTGCTTTCAGTTAGGGTGAGGAAGCTGCCTACCAAATTTGGTGCTCCTAGCTCTTACCTTTGAGAGGAGTTTTGAACAAATGGACAGACAGACAAATGCACATTTCTAAAATAGATAAAATTTATAGCACATTTACAATGTATGGGGCTGTATACAGTCAAACTGTGTACATTCAGTGAAAAGATATTTAAGATCACTAATTTAAAATTAAAAATTTTGAAAAAAATATTAATCTTTAATAGAGACTATTCCATCAAGGGAAGAAGAGGAGTGAGTGTGAACCAATACTTAGGGTATGTCTACACTACAGAGGCTTTTTCAGAAAAACAGCCGTTTTTCTGAAAAAACTTCACCTACGTCCACACTGCAATCGCGTTCTTTCAAAAAAAAAATAAAATCGAAAGCTCAGAGGGGTTTTTCGACATTGGTAAACCTCTTTCTATGAGGAAGAACACCTTTTCTGAAACAACTCTTTCGCAAAAAGGCATGTGTGGATGGGGACGAGGGAGTTCTTTCGATAGAAGAGGAAAGAGGAAAAAGCACAGGTGCCCTGGTGGCCACTCTGCCCATAGTAATCACAGCTTACATGCGAGATAGCGTCCATTCAGTGTGGACACTATCTGTCGAAAAAGCAGATCGCTTTTTTGATGCACTTTGGCAGTGTGGATGCTCTCTTTCAGAAGAAGTTTTTTTGGAAGATCTCTTCTGGAAAAGCTTCTTCCGAAAGACACCTGCAGTCTAGACATAGCCAGTGTGTAGGAATGGCAGTCAGGACTTCTGGATTCTCCTACCAGCAATAAAGACAGCCATTTGAGGCAGTGGCTACATAAATGGGATTGGCCAATAGGACTGTTGAGTTCTATGCTGGGTTTGGGGTGATTAACCCTCAAGAAAATCATGTGTGCATTTTTGTAAGTATTCATTAATTCTGGGTTCCTTATTTTCTGGATGCCCAATCTGAGAATCTTTGCTTAATAATCAGAAGTTTTGAGCACCTTCAACTCCAGCAGAAAGCAATGGGAGCTGCCTGTGCTCTGAAAAGCAATGTCTCCCCTCAGCACATAAAAACTCAGGCATCCAAAATTAGTGGACACTGAAATATTTTGGCTTTAATCTCTCTGTGCCTCATCATCCTGCTGTGTAAAATGGGGCTAATAATGCTTGCCTCACTGGGGCATTGTGCAATCTAGTTCATTAGATGTTATGAAGCTACCAAGTGTTGTTAACAGAGAAGTTGACATTTTCTGAATTTAGAAGTTTGGATGAAGTATTTAATTTTAAAATGCAGAAAGCCACTGGAGACATTTTTTTATACAAATTCCACCTCCTCTGTTGATCAGCTGCAGAGCTGGAGGATTTTTTTTTCAAATTTTAGAAATATAAGCAATTTCAAAATTAGTTTCACATTTCCTCCCCTTCCCCCCCACTGCCCCAAACTAGCCTTAGTTGTTATTGGGTTTCCAGCTGAGACCTGTTTAGTCTGTTCTGCTATCACAGTAGCCAATTCTGGGTAATGCACTTGGCTCTGCCATATTGTGCTATCTGGGGGTTAATCTACCTATTTAAGTTCTAGTATGGTTTACACTGCTTCGTTCCAGCCACTATCCATGTCTGTGGACAGTCAGCAACAGTGCCATTAATGTTGCCAACCCGGGGAGCGACGTGAATGGCAGTCCTCCAGGCACGTTTGTGCGAGGTAACATCCCTTTGTCCACCACACCTTCATCTGCCTCGATTCCTCTGCAGGGAGCAGGCACTGGCAATGTGGAAACACCAGGGGAACTCACTCTTGCCAGACTAGCTGATTCTGCCTGGACCTCCTTGCATTCGTTTTAATAGGCAGGAAGCTCTTGAGGAACGTTCAGCAGGATCCAAACAAGACTGACTGGACAAGAACACCATCTGGGATCACAATTCAGAGTGGGGAGGAGACATGCAGACAAGGAACCTGTTTCAGCGATGCACTGGATTCCATAATACACCTTGCACCTCTTCACTTCCGAAGTGGGCAATAAAAGACTGAGTCAAGAGGTCTGGTGCAAAGGTAGGGGAATAGTCAGAGGGGAGCTAGCTTCTGGTTGTTCCATTCAGTGCTACAGTAGACAATGACCGATCCAAGTCTTTAGAGTCACCTTTGCTTCCACGTCAAAGCAAAGGGGCCAGCAATTCAGGATCCAGTGGGATAGAAGTGGACGCTGGGTAGTTGAATGGGATTTCAAAGGAATGTATATTTCAACTTAGGCCAGTGTTAGTTAGCAGGGCGCTCATAACAATAACCCAGAAACCATGACATCCTCATACTGTTCCTGAGGAGTGTATTAAAGTGGAAATGCCCAGAAATGCCCTCACATTCCTAAAATACTTGTTTTATGAAATTCTTAAAATTCCTCAAGCTAACTTCCAACTTGGAGGAAATTGCCATCAGCCTCCCTAAGGCCCTACCCCCTAGTTTCACATGCATAGGGTGGTGTTCTCCCTTTCTCTACTACAACTAATATTGTAGCCTTTGTGTGCTATAAGAAAACCTAGCAAGACTGCCAAAAAGTTGGCTGCGTTTCAACACTGGGTGAAGTGGATCCTACACTGAGTTTGTAAAGTGATGTAAATTCTGTGTGTCATATATTTGTTATTTTTGAGCAGTTACAAAAAAGAATATTAACTTTGTATTTCCACTTTGCTTCAGGATACAGGCAAAGTAAAAATAAACAAATGATATGGTTTGGTTTAGTCTCATTCTCTTGCCAAAAAGCAACAATAATAAATTGCATCTGTCTGTAGAGGCATCACACAGAACTCGAAACAGCTCAACCAGCAGGAAACCCCAACCTAGACTGGAGCTTTCTGTCCCCAACTTTGCCCTTGGCCTGCTCTGTAACCTTGAGAAAGCCTCTTCCATTTGCTCAGTCCCTGCCTCCTTTTGTAACTCTCTATCAGGGGTGGGAAACTTTTTGTGGGTTGAGGGCCACTGACCCACAGAAAAATGAGTTGGGGCTAGGGTTGCCAGATGGTTGAAACAAAAATACCGAACCTGCCTTCCCCCCCCCCCCCCCAAAAAAAAACACCGGGAAAAAATTCTGTTGAAAGGGGGAAAAAGGGGGGGGGGGGAAGAGACCAAAGTTGTTGAGCAAAAAAAACCTCCACGGACTTAAGCCCCCCCCCCCCCAAAAAAAAATTAAAAAAAAACAGCATGTCCCCTTTAAGTGCAGGGATAGGAACAGGAGAGTGGTTGAGCACTAAGACCCAGGGGAAAGCATTGCTTCCCCTTGGTCTTTTGCCTGGCAGCCATTTTGTGCCAGTAGCCTTGTGAACCAGGTAAGCATGGGGGCTGGGGTCAGGGGGCCAGAGGACTCGGGGGGAGGCCGGCTGCTGAGTGTTTGCAGGGTTGCCAGGTGCCCGGCCTTTTCGCCTCCTAGCCAGGGAAAAATTCAGAAAATACCGGACATCTCAGGTGTCCGGTATTCTCTGAATTTTTTCACCAGGCAGGAGCCAAAAATACTGGACTGTCCGGGTGAATACCAGACAGCTGGCAACCCTGGGGCCCACACGCAAGTGAGAAGCAAAAAAAAAACAACCAACCAACCAAAAGAAAGCCCTCATAGCTGTGCCCCCCCCCCAGCTGAGAAACAGAAGGGTGCTCCCTGGGCCTGAGGTTCCCCACCTCTGCTCTATAGAGTGTAACGTCGTCAGGGCAGGCACGCTCTAGTGCAGTGGTCTCCAACCTTTTTACACCCAAGATCACTTTTTAAATGACAGAACAAGCCAAGATCTACCGCCCCGCCCCTTCCTTGAAGCCCCGCCCTCTCTTTTCTCCTCCTCTCCATCACTTGCTATCCCCAACCCTTATACTGCTGCTTTTTTTCCCCAATTCTTCTGTAGGAAGAGGTTTTTCCAACATTTGGCCTGTCTAGACTGGACCAAATGTGAGAAAAACCCCTTCTTTTGGAAGCCCCCTTATTCCTCATGGAAAGAGGAATGTAGGGGTGACCGAAAGATCATGTTTGCTCTTCCGCTAAAAGAAGCGGAAGAACAAACGCATCCCTGGATGCAGAAGAGTTTTTCTGGGATATCTCCGGAATCCTGAAAAACTCCTGCAGTCTAGACGTAACCTCGCTGGGTTGAGACAGGATGTGTAGGCTCTGGGGTGGGAAATGAGGGATTTGGGTGTGGGAAGGGGTGAGAGGTGCAAGCTCTGGTTGGAAATCTGAAGGTGGATAAGGGGACACTGGCTCGGGAAGGGGGTGCCAGGCCGGGCAGTGTTGGGGGGTCAGATGTAGGGTTAGGGTCCTAAGCAAGCCACAGACTTCTGGATGTGAGGGTTCAGGAATTTGGGTTGGGGTATGTGAGGGGCTCAGGGCAGGGGGTTCCAGTGTATGATAGGCTCAGATGTAGGGTCTGGGGGAAAGGGGAGTGCAGGAGTGTTATGATGCTGTAGCCAGATTGGGGCTTGGCCTCAATTGGGGGTTTGTTGGCCAGGCTTCATTTTTAAATAAAATACTGTCAGTCAAACAAAAAATTTCTGCAGTGTCTTTATTTCTGAGAAGGGCAGGGAACCTGTTTTGAGTCACGCGGTCACTGACCTAAGAAAAGTTAGTTGGGGCCACACAAGTGAGATGCAAAAAAAACCCTCCTCCAATCCCCCCCCCCCCCAAGCTTCACTAATATGGCCCCAACTGTGTTGGTGGGAACAGGGAACATAGTACTGGGGAAGGGTGCTAGTGGGTGCTTTGGCAGGGGACAGGGTGCCAGTGGGGACAGAGTTCTGCGGCTGGGGGCAGAGGACAGAGTTCTGCAGCAGGGGACAGAGTGCCAGTGGGGACAGAGTTCTGTGGCTCGGAACAGAGGAGTGGGGAGAGTTCTGTGGCTGGGGAGAGGGAACTGGGCAGTGGGGACAGGGGGTGGGGTGGCAGTGGAGGCAGAGTGTCCCCTGCATCTGCCTCCTCCCAGGATTCCCCCCCCCCCAGAGGGAAGCCAGCGTGTGCCTCCTCTGGGCCTGCCTCCCCCCTGCAGTACAGGGAAACCCTGTGCATGCCTACCGCGGGGCCAAGCCCCCCCGGCACAGGAAAACCCCGCGCGTGCCTGCCCTGGAGCCGACTCACCCCTCCTGCACTGGTGCAGGGAAGTCGCCATGCTCCTCCTCCAGAGCTGATGCCCCCTCCTGCAGCATGCCTGGCAGAGCAGCCAGCGCACTTCCGGAATCCCCGGAAGTGGCGCTAAGCCGTGGGACTTCTGTCCACCCATGGGAAGCCACCACTACCTCCATTTTCGCTGGAAGTAGGTAGGTAGTGGGGCTTCTCAGGGGTGGGTGGAAAATGGGGCAGGGAGGCCCGGATGCCTCGCGATCAACTGGTCGAGGCCTGGCGATCGACCTGTTGGTGACCACGGCTCTAGTGTGTACAGTGCCTGGGAAAATGGGGGCTGTGATCTCACGTGGGACATGTTCATGTTGCTGCTAGCAAACTACTCCTGGCTTCCCACCCACTGCACCCCCTCTCGCGCCAGCCTCTGCAAACTGACTTGCATCAACTACCTGCATTCCCCAAGCTGGCCAGCATACAGCCTTGCATCACGTTGATACCAGCTGCTGTGCGCTGCAGCGGTGAGTGCGCTCGCCGCAGCCCAGCCCGGTCCACCCCTGCCGAGGGTGCGCATCCAGCATCTTTCCACCCCGGATGCTGCCGGGACCGTGCCTGCCAGTGTAGCATCACAAGCAGCTGCTGTGAAAATGGGCTTCCAGTAGCAGTTTCTGACATACTAGCTTGTCAGTTTTGGCTTACATCAGTTTTTGCTCAGTACACCCTAGGTATGGAATTCTGAAAGGCAGCTGTTTCTGATGCCACAGGTAGAAAGTGGCCCAGGGGAGGTGGGATCAAGGGGCCCTGCAGCCAGCAGGGTATGCGTGTCTGTCCAGTAAAATTTTCTTTGCATATTTATATTTGCATAATGAATATGCAAATAAAATGTTGCCAGTCCACCAAAAGCAAGGACATGAGACATCCCTCATCATAGACAGGGGTTGCTGCCAGGCTGCCACAGGCTGCTGGCAGTAGCCCCTGTCTGCAGGGGTCCCAGCTCCCCTGGAGGACCCTCTGCAGACAGTGGCTGCTGGATCCAGAACAAGCTGGCACAGAGCAAGCCCAGCTCAGTCCCGGTTTGCACTGGGTGCATGAATGCTGTGGCTCTGCATTTTAAATGTCATCTTTAGTATTATGCATTTCAGAAGAATAAAGTAAATTAAACCATTTAAGGTGTTTCACTCTGATTGAAAAGAGTATTTTATACAGTGAATTTCGGAGCAGCTATGCTTGCACAAAGGAGAAACACATGACGGAAGCTTAATGACTTATTTTGCCTTTTTAAAAATAGATCTTTATTAAGGTATATGTGTATTAAGAGTTACTTGTACATTCCTAGAAATGCTCTCAACTGTTAAGCTTATTTAATAAAAAAAACAGTTAAGAGTTGGCACTCGCAATTTGTTTAAAGAAGGAAATTTGTGTAAATAGGCAAGGAAACATTTTACATTAGCTTGTACTGTGAAAAGACAATTGAGGTTTTTTTTTTTTTTTAAATACTCTCATGTAAATGAGCAAATGGTGGATTGTCTGCAACTTGAAGTCTTTAAAACATGATTTGAGGATTTCAGTAACTCAGACAGAGGTTTTAGGTCTAGTACAGGAGTGGATGGGTGAGTTTGTGGCCTAAAAGTTACAGGTCAGCCTCAGTGATCTTGATGGTTCCTTTTGGCCTTAAAAATCTGTGGCGTGGTTTATACTGCACATCTAGGTCATATGCAGCCTTAGGCTGACCTACTGGGGAAATGCTTTCACTTACATTTGGCTCCCATGACCCTGCTCTGCTACCTTGATATTGCCCACAGCTATGCTGCTATGTTATTAGAACAATGCAGAATCAGCACCTGTGTAGGTCACAATGCAGCTTTTGTTGACTTGTTGCTGGGCCCCAGGAGCCTCCACACAATGGCAAACACTGACAGTACCAGCCATATAAGTACTCTTAGGAAGGAGACACTGCTGATGCAAAGAGCCAAGTATACACACAAGTGATCTAATAAGAGAGTGGCTATATACCCAAATAAGCAAGGTCAACATTTTGTAGTGTAGAGTCAGGGCTATGAGATGATCAACAAGTCTTTTGTACAGGGATATTTTTAATGCATTTATGATGGAAGAAAGATGAAGACACACCCATGGAAGACTTGTAGAAAGGGAGGCTAGTGGCCCTTATGTACAGATTTAGTCTGCTTCTGAGGGAGCTAGCCATGAATATTAAATACTAACTGATCAACTGGTTAGCTAGGTCACAGGTTGTTCCAGAACTAACAAATATTTGAAAACTGATTAACTGGTTAAGAAGTCTACTCTAATATACAAACTATACCAGGATATTACCAGAAATGTACTTAACCATAAAGTCTATTAAATGCAAAGGGCCAATTATACATTTGCTCTAAAAAGCTAAACAATAAGCAATCAATACATTGATACAGTAGCAAACAAGCATTTGTTCAGTACACTCTCCAAAAGCCCATCCTATGAACCCCCCCACCCCATCTTAAGTGGCACCAGTGTAATCAGAGGGGAATGACAACTATCTTTAGCAATCATGGGTTATGTATGCCCTGTAACAAGTGATTTCATTGTCAATTGCTTTCTGAAGCCCAGAACTAATTTCGGGCAGTCTAGGGTTGCACATTTCTTAGTCTTCCCTCAACCTTTGCCAAGACCGGATGGGTCTTTTCTTTTGATTTTATGGATGTCAAAGCTAGCAATTGGTCTTCTCTTTACACAAGCCATATTTTAAAATAATAATTGGCATTTTGGTGGCTACTATGAATTCATCACAATACAATGCTTGTGTTGAACTCTAACAGTTTTGTTCTATCATATTTCAAGAACAGCTTCCTCACAAAACTTATCTTGTTCAATGGTACATTCTGGTGTAGCATTTGAGCCAATTTCCAGGACATGTTCCTTTTGCTTTGCTCTGTACACAATTTACTGAACACAGGCAATTAACCAGGCTAACCTAACTTTAAACATATTTTAAAACTATCCTATAAAAGTAAACTTAGTGTATGAGAATGTAAATTCACTATTCAATGAATTAAGACTAAGACTTCTATAAATAAAAGCAATCCAAATGTCACAGATCTGACACGCTATATACATTTGAGCAACCAACAGTGATAGATTGCAGAAATAAAATTTGTTGATTTCTCTTGCAGATTATTTGTATTTGGGGAGTTGGTGGGGCAACCCCAGGGCACTTTCTGCTTGGACTTTGAGTTGACAATATCTCTGTAGTTATTGCACCAAATAGCGTATCAGTGATACCTTCCTCCAATGTTAGCATAACAGCCTAAGTATTCTTCGTTTTATCTTTAACAGATTAATACTGCAGTTGCATAATTTGAAATAAGATTACTTCACAAGTCTTTTGTAAATTTGTTTTATTAAAGCAATCATGTTGCATGAGAAATCTCAGTACATACTTGGTAGCGAGCCGCCTGCCTTTTACGACCAAAGAATTGGGGGGGAGGGGAGATCTATTCCTTCTGAGATATGCGTCTGTTGCAGGATAGTTGGGTAGGATTCTGAAGGGTGCAGGAGGTCAGAGTAGATTAGAAGATCACAGCTGTCCTTTCTGGGTTTAAGTCTGGGTTGTGGTACTGGTTGTCTGGTAAAATCCAGACTGATCTGTTGCAGTAACCAAGAATGAAGTACTGGTTATCTAGTCACTTAATAGCATATTTTAGCTTTTCACATTAAAATACTTGATTTCTAAATCCATGTGATTCACTTTGTGCTGCATTAATTTGAAATACCATTAATTAGTGGCAAAACTATTGGGGGCAGGGACTGAAAATTAAACTGATTTCCTTCTCAGTCTAGGCCTACAATACAAGCTTGATCAAGAATTTTTCTTTTGCTTCCTTTTCTCCTGCATTCATTACACTGCTATGTTTTCAACAGAACAGAACAACCTATGACACTGTAGCAGGAACTACTGTGGTAAGAAGAAATGGAGTCAGATGATACCAATGCCCAGATTACCAAACTTTTTCTGAACTTGTGAAAAAACCCACAAAAATAAAAAGACAACCATCAGTAATGGTTGCCCAAATTAACTGGAGACAGATTCAGACCTTAAACAAAATGAGCCATTTCTGTATGGTACAAGCGATTATCTTGAAAGTACTGATTTGTCTTAAATGCCAAAATTGGAAAGAAATAGTACCTCTTCAATATGGAAATATTAACATTAGATTGACAGGAAGAAACCAAGTTCTAACAAGCACTGTACAGTAGACTTCCGATAATCCAGCACCTTTGGGACCTAGGGGAGAAGAGAGGAAGGGAATTATACCCGTGACGGGTCTGCTGGGACCCGCACTGTGTCCAGCCGGGGGGTGGGCAGGGAACCAGGCAGCAAGGGGCGAACCCTCTGCCTTTTTGCAGGAAGGCAGGAGAAGCCCCATGCAGCTGCCGAGTTTCCAGGAGGGGAGCGGGCTCTCCAGCCCCCCCCAGACTGCAGTAGTTATCACCGAGCAGGGGGGTGAGGGGCGGTGCTGCGGGACCAACCCAGCAGCACCCCAGCTGCTCCCCCAAGTCCACCACTCAGTTTCAGCAGCAGCAGTGGCGGCGGACTTGGGGAAGCGCCACCCCTCACCCCCCTACTTGGCGAGAACTACTGCAGTCTGGGGGGGTGGGGAGCCTGCTCCCTTCCTGGAAACTCTCAGCAGCACGGGGCTGAGCGCAGCCGGAACGGGGCAAGTTGGGGGACTTAGATCTCACCCCCTCTCCTCCGCTGTCACTTGCAGGCCAGCGGCTGCGCAGGGCTTCCCCGCCTTCCTGCAAAATGGCAGAGGGTTCACCCCTCACCACGCCCTTCCCCGCCCGGACGCAGTGTGGTTCCAGAAGACCCGTCACAGGGGTATAATCCCCTTCCCCTCTTCTCCCCTTCCTTTTCCCAGCCACGAGCACCCATGGGGCTCACAGCAGCTCCAGTTGTCCGGCTGGCTGGAGCACTTCCGGGTTCCAGTTGGTGCTGGACTATCGGGAGTGCTGGACCATTGGAGTTTTACTGTATTAGATTGGTATCTTAGATGCCTATATACAAATGCAAGAAGTATGGGGAATAAGCAGGAAGAACTTGAAGTCTTCTAATAAATCAACAACTATGATATAGTTGGTAGCACAGACTTGGTGGGAAAATACACACAAGTGGAATATTGGTATAGCAGGGTACAGCTTGCTCAGGAACAATAGGCAGGAAAAAAGGAATGGGTGTTGCCTTATATATTAAAAATTTATACACTTGGACATAGGTGGAGATGGACAGAGACGACTTGTTGAGAGTCTCTGGGTTAGGTTAAAAAGGGTAAAAGTAAGGATGTCATGCTAGAGATTTACTACAAACCATCTACCCAGGCAGAGAGGTGGATGAGGCTTTTTTTCAATCAACAAAATCATCCAAAGCACAGGATTTGGTGGTGATGGGGGACTTCAACTATCCAGACATCTGTTCGGAACTAACAGCAGGGCACAGATTAGCCAGTAAGTTCTTGGACTGCACTGGAAACAATTTCAGAAGGCTGAGGAAGCTACTGGGGGGGAAGCTCTTCTAGATTTGATTTTAACAAATAGGGAGGAACTAGTTGACAGTTTGAAAGTGGAAGCCAGCTTGGGAATGGTGGAAGGGAGAACAGCAAAATAAAGACAACAGATTTCAGGAACGCAGATTTTAGTAAACTCAAGAGAGCTGATAGTCTTGCTTCCCATGGACCTTGCCTAAGAAAAAACAAGTGAAGAGAGTTGGCAGTTTTTAAAAGGGACATTACTAAGGGCCCAGAAACAAACTATTCCACAGAATAGGAAAAATAGAAAGTGGCAGGAGACCACCTTGGATCAACCAGGAGATTTTATATGATCTAAAAAAACCAAGCAGGAGTCTCACAAAAAGTGGAGACTAGATTGAATTACAAACGATGAATGTAAGCCAATTGCTTAGTGAAGACAGAAACCACAGGAAACTTGGAAATGGCAGAGGTACTTAATGACTTTTGGTTTTCACCAAGATGACTGATAGTGATGGGATGCTTAACATAGGGAATGCTAGTGGAAATGGGATAGGTTTAAAAATAAAAAATTGCTTAGAAAAGTTAGATGTCTTCAAGACACCAGGGCCTGATCAAATGCATCCTAGAATACTCAAGGAGCTGATAGAAGAGGTATGAGCCTTTAGCTATCTTTGAAAAATCATGGAAGTCTGAAGAGTCCAGAAGACTGAAAAAGGGCAAATATAATGCCCATCTATAAAAAGGGAAATAACCCAGGAGACTACAGACCAAGTTTAACTTTGTACCAGGGAAGACAGAGGAGCAAGTAATGAAGGAATTCATCTGCAAACATTTGGAAGATAAGACAGCGATATGGAACAACCAGCATGGATTTGTAAAAAAATAAATCGTGTCCAACCCATCTGATAGCTTTCTTTGACAACATATCAAGCCTTGTGGATAAGGGAGAAGTGGTGGACATAGTATACCTAGACTTTAGTAAGGCATTTAACAGTCTTCCATGACCTTATCAATAAATCAGGGCAATACAACCTACATGGGGCTACTATAAGGTGGGTGCATAACTGGTTGGGTAACAGTTCTCAGAGTAGTAATTAATGGTTATGCTGGAAGGGCATAACAAGTGGGGTTCTGCAGAGGTGGGACCATTCTGTTCAATAACATCAATGATTTAGATTATGGCAGAGAGTTTGATTATTAAATTTGCAGATGATACCAAGCTGGCAGGGGTTGCAAGTGCTTTGGAGGATAGTATAATTCAAAATGATCTGGACAAACTGGAGAAATGGTCTGAGGTAAACAGGATGAAGTTTAATAAGAACAAATGCAAAGTACTCCACTTAGGAAGGAACAATCTGTTCCACACATACAGAAAAGGAAGTAACTGTCTAGGAAGGAGTACTGCAGAAAGCGATCTAGGAGGCTCAGTGGACAACAAAGTTAAACATGAGTTAATAGTATGACACTGTTGAAGAAAAAGCAAACAGGATTCTGTGATGCATTAACAGGAGTGTTGAGAGCAAGACAAGAGAAGTCATTCTTCTGCTCTACTCTGTGCTGATTAGGCCTCAGTTGGATTATTGTGTCCAGTCCTGGGCACCACATTTCAAGCAAGATGGAGAAATTGGAGAAGGTCCAGAGAAGAAAAATTATTAAAGGTGTAGAAACATGAGCTATGAGGGATGACTGAAAGAATTGGGCTTGTTTAGTTTAAATAAGAGAAGACAGAGCACAAGATAGCAGTTTTCAAGTATCTAGAAGGGTGTTACAAGGAAGAGGGAGAGAAATTGTTCTGACAGGCTTACATTGCAGCAACGGGTATTTAGATTGGACATCAGGAAAAACTTCCTGTGAGGGCGGTAAAACACTGGAATAAATTGCCTCAGAGCGCTCCATCTCTGGAGATACTTAAGGGAGGTTAAACTTCCTAACTGTCAGGGATGATCTAGACAGTGGTTGGTCCTGCTGTGAGGGCAGGGGACTGGACTTGACCTTTTGAGATCCTTTCCAGTTCTAGGATTCTATGAACTACGTTAACTTCTGGATGCTAGTTGAATTTGCAAGAGGTTACCTTACATCAATCACACTGCAGTTCTCTTCTGCCCGCCCACCAACCCTTCTCTATCTTCAGCATCTTTTATCCTTTCTTTCTCTCAGGTATTAAAGTGTACTAGTTACAAGCCCAGAAATGAAAGGTCTAAAACTCAAGCAGGTATGACATTTCAGTCCTGCTTTGGGGGAGGAGGGGAATAGCCTGCTTTCCTTTTGCCCATCTCCTGAGTTTCACAGCTGACGATGGCATTAGGGAGATTCCCAAACCTGAGCAATTCTTTGTAGCTGACAAAGCTGAGGAATTGTCCCAGACCGAGGTGTCACTGGGAGGCAGCATGGGACCAAAGCGAGAAAACTTCACAGTAACAAGTCAGCGGGACCGGATGCCACTCACCACCCAAGAGTTCTGAAAAGTCAGATGCGAAACTGTGCAACAATTAACTGGGCTTTGTAACCTAGCCTTTAAATCAAGCTTCCCTAGCTAATGACCGGAAAGACAGCTAACGGGACGCCAAGATTTTTAAAAGGGCTCTCGAGGCCATCCTGGCAATTACAGACCGGTAAGTCTAAGGGCAGCACCAGGCAAGTTACTTGGAACTATGGTCAAGCATAAAATTGTCCGACACACAGACGAACATAATTTGTTGGGTGGGAGTGGGGGGGAAGCCAACATGGCTTCCGTAAAGGGAAGTCACGTATTACTACTAGAGAATTCTTTGACGGGGGGACAACAGACATGCGGCCAAGGGGGAGCCAGTGGCTCTAGTGTACTTAAGATTTCCAGAAAGCCTTTGACAAGCTCCCTCACCAAAGGCTCTCACGTCAAGTACGTCGTCAAGGGAGAAGAGGGAAGGTCCTCCCATGGACTGACTGATAACTGGTTAGAAAAAAAGACAGGAAACTAAGGGTAGGAATAAATGGTCAGTTTTCAGAACGGAAAGAGGGGCCACCCTCAAGGGTCTGTACTGGGACCCATCCTATTTATAAATCATCTGGAGAAAAGGGGAAACCGTCAGGTGGCAATATTTGCAGGTGATGCTCGAAATAGTTAAGAACAAAGCAGACCATGAAGAGCTTCCAAGAGATCTCACAAAACTAAGTCAGTGGGCAACAAAATGGCAAATGAAAGTTAACGATGTCGATGAGGGGGAAAAAGATCATCCCCGACTCTACATACAAAACGATGGGGACTAATTTAAGCTCTAACCACTCAGGAGGGAGAGAGAGAGAGATCTTGGAGTCATTGGGGAGTGTTCCCTGAAAACATCCACTCAACATGCAGCAGCAGCCAAAAAAGCGCGCATAACATCAGGAATCCTTTAAAAATGGGACAGAGGAGGAGAAAACGACAGAGAATCTCTCATCGCCTCTCTATAAAGCCACGGTACATCCACATCTTGCACACGGCGTCGCCTCCGCGCCAAAGAGATTAACTGGCTTTGGAAGAGCTTCAGAAAAGGGTAGCAGAAACGAGGAGGGGTTTGGAGCGGGTCCCCTAGGAAGAGAGATTAAAAAGACTGGGACTTTTCAAGCTTAGAAAAAGAGGAGCCTCAGGGGCGACATGATAGAGGTCTATAAAATCATGACTGGGGTGGAAAAGGTGAACACGGAAAAAAGTTATTTACTTGTTCCCTTAAGAACTAAGGGTCACCAAATGAAATTAATAGGTAGCAGGTTTAACACAAAAAGGAAGTTTCTCCTTCATGCAGCATGCACTCAACCTGTGGAACTCCTTGCCACAGGAGGTTGAGACGACCAGGGTTCAAAAACAGAACTAGATACATTCACAGAGGGTCAGGTCCCTCAGCGGCATCCCTAGCCTCTGGTTCGTCAGTCAGAGCCTGGAAACGGACGACAGGAGAGGGATTGCTCCATTCCCATCTGTTGGCTCCCTCTGGGGCATCTGGCACCGGCCACTGTCAGAAGATAGGAGACTGGGCTAGAAGGACCTATGGCCGTTCTTACGATCTTAACACAGCCCCCCAAAAGCCACGCTTACCCGAGCTCCACTTGGACATTTCCCAGGGCAACTCCCCTGTTGGCTGCTCACTCAGTTCCCTCTGGCTGCCTCTGGGATAAGGCTGCTGGCTCCAAGCGCCCTGCCTCCAACCCTGTCAGCCGCTGAAGGCCCCCACCTGCATCAAAGCACTCTCGACAGCCAAACACATGGTCTCAGTCCCCGCAACTAGCACCAGTCAGACAAATCCTCAGACACACACACGGATACTCACCCCACCAGCCCACAGCACAGCCCCCTCACCCCAACACCACCTCCCCCCACAAAGCCACACTTACCTGAGAGCGCCTCTTGGACATTGCCCAGGCTAACTCCGAAATGCTTCCAGCTCCACGCGCAGGGCCAGGTAGGCAGGCGGCCCCTTCAGAGTCTTAATGCACGGAGGAGACGATGGACCAGAGAGGAGGGATTTAAGCTGTGAAAGGAACTGGGGGAACTTTAGAGGAAGGGGGAGCCTGTACGGGAAGGATGGGCTCCACCTAAACCAAAAAGGGAACCCGACTGCCAGCACTTAGCATTAAAAAGGGCGGAGAGCAGTTTTTAAACTAGAGGCTCAAGGAAAGCCGACGGGTGCGGAGGGGCACCTACATCAGACAGAGACATCTCCATTAAGGAAGAGGCTGGGTGAGAGCAGATGAGAAAATCACACGAAAAAGGGTCTAACACGTCTGGAAACGGCAGACAGATGAAGCGTGACTTTTGCAAGGGCTTCTGGACAAACGCTAGCCCTCTACATATTAAGTGGGTGAACCAGAGCGCCTCGTATCGAAGGAGGCTACCGACACAGCAGGCACCACAGAACCTTGGTGGAAGGAGGACGACCAATGGGACAGCGTCATACCAGGGCACGCATCCGAACAGACCAGGTCGGGTTATGGGGGAAGGAAGCTATTTGTACAGCGACTTTGTGGAACGAGGGCAATCAATGGGAAGTCAGACACGCAGACTCCTGCACCCTTACCCCACCTATCTCTACACCGGCGCCCCTTCCTGTCCCGAAGGCACCACTTAGCCAGGTCCGGAGAGCTTACCAAGGAAGCGCCCCCATTAGAGTCTCCCTCAGTTCCCCCTCTGCCCGGCAGTGGAGGAAGGAGAGCGGCTCCGGGAAGGAGGCCCAGCTCAAAGCCTCGCCGCCCATCCTGCCGCCCCTTCAAGGGGGCCTGTCACGAGGCACTCCCGTTAGGCACAATTCAAACTGCTACGCACGTGGGCAAAGCGGCCCCGTAACCAGCGCCAGTGAAGGACGTCACCAGACAGACCCAGCGATACCCACCGCAGCCCGCGCAGGGGCCGATGGGGGTTTCGCGGGGCCCCTCCCACCTGTGGGGCGGCTCCTCTCGCGCGCGGGGCCGGGGAGTTTGAAGGGCGGTTTCCCGGCGGGCCGGTCCGACCCTGAGCGCGGGGCCGGGGCCGGGGCCGGGGGGAGGGAAACGCGGCGGCCGGAGCGGAGCTGCCCCTGGCGCCGGGCGTCCCTGGCGCGCTGCTGCCGGCGGGCGCGGGGCGAGTCCGGGCTCGGGGCGCTCGGGCGCTGCCGCGGGGGGACCGGTCGCCGGCGGCTCCGGACACTCACCGCGCCCGGGAGGAAGCTCCGAGGCGTCTTCTGGCAACGCGCCGCCGCTGCACGAGCCCGCTGGAGAAACGCTCCCCCCGGCCGGCGAGACGCGCAGCGAGGGGGCGTGTGCGTGGAGGTGTGAAGAGGGCGTGGCCAAAAGCGGCCTTTTTATACCCTCAGGACTGGGCGATACCATGTGCCTGGGCGGTGGTTGGGGGGGGGGAAGGCGCTGGTCCCCTCCGCTTTTTTGGTTCCGCCCATTTTGTGGCGGGAAAATCGGCGCCTGCGCAGTTAGCGAACGCTGATGTGTGTCGGGAGGCTGGCGGTGGATTGTGGGCGGGGCAAAGACGCGCGGGGCGGGGCGAGGGGGATCCCAGACAACGGCGGTTCGGGGACGGGGGGCGGCCCCAGTGGCTGCGGGGCTCGTGGTGCGGCTGCCGGAACTGGCGGAGCGGCCTCCTTGCGGCAGCCCCGGGCCCCGCCAACCCTGCCCCGCCCAGGGGGAGTCCCCAGCCCGCCGCTTGGGGTTGCCTCCGTCTGCCGCTGCTTTGCCCGCGTCAGCGGCTCCCCTCGGCACGTGCGGCTGTTGGCAAGTGCCGGGAAGAGCCTCAGCCAATCGGGGAGCCGCCTTCATCGCGTGCGGGGGCAGTGACGCCGGGGCGGGTCTGCGCCCCTGAGTTAAAACGTGAAGCAGGCTCTGGCACAGGCCGGTTAGCTCAGTTGGTTAGAGCGTGGTGCTAATAACGCCAAGGTCGCGGGTTCGATCCCCGTACGGGCCACGGCTCCTTTTGCTCCGGTCGGGGCATTTGCGTTTTCAGTCCCTGGGGGGGGGAGGCGCAAAGCGCAGGGAACCAAACGGATCCTCCGTAAAGGCTCCGGGCACCTTGGTGCGATCACGCCTGCCGGGCCGGCCCTGCAACACGGGGGGGGGCGCTGCTCCCGCCGGCGCAGCAAAGCGCTGCTGGGCGCAGAGGGAGGGTCGCTGCTCCTCGCGGGGCGCCTGCCTGCGCCACCCCCTCTCCCGGCCGCGCCAGCGCCTCCCTTCCCGCCGGCTCGCTGGGCTGCGCAGTTTCCCCGGGGCCGGCGGGTAATTAGCGCTCAGCTGAGCCAGCAACTTTCTGGCTGGTGCTTTCCCTTCCCCCTGGCTGTTTGCGCCTGTCCCCTGCCTCCAGGGATGGAAAAGTGAAATGCCTCCTGCCCGGGGAACAAAAGGAGCCCTGGCCCGTACGGGGATCGAACCCGCGACCTTGGCGTTATTAGCACCACGCTCTAACCAACTGAGCTAACCGGCCAAGTGGTGCTGTGGGTTTCCCCAGTTCTACTCCCAGCTGCACCCTTCCCTCTCTGGTGAAGTTTCTCTAAAACATTTTGTAGGGTTCCGGGTCCAGTGGTATTACGGGGCAGCTTCATCCCCTCCCTTCATTCCATGAAAGCAACTTCCTCAACCCTTTTGAGGACAGGATTTTGAAGGAAGAAACAAATTTTCCCATACAAATCACAAGAGAACAATTCCCACAGCACTAGACAGAATTTTGGAGAGCATAGGGCTGATTCCACAGAGCAGGGGGGCAATGACAAGACCTTCTAGGCTCACATTAAGAGATGTTTACAATTTCCTTTATATTTAAAAATATTTTCGGGATGTGTTCTGAAAATGGCCTGGTTGGTTAGTCTTCCATAAGCTCCTTTAGCATGTTTCTGGCAGTCCACTCTATGAAATTGCCAGAAACAAATATGATCCCACTGCAGGCTGAGGCCCACTAACTGCTGACAAGCACACAGTCCACAAATGGCAAAGGTTTCCTAAGACCAGGCTACCCGTCTTATGGCTTCTCTTCCCTAAGAACTCTAGGAATGGCAAGGGTCCACTAAGCTCAAGGGGTCTATGTACGCTGACCATACATACTAATTTTTCCAGGGACTGTCCTGATTTTAAGGACTCTGTCCCTGTGCCCCATCTAGTAGTGAAATGTCCCGGAAAACCCCGCCAGACATTTCACTACTTGACGGGGACTCGGACGAGTCCATTGCTCCTGGCGCGACACAGCGCAGCAGTAGCAAGAGCAACAGAGTCCTCCCTCCCCCCGCAGAGCACGTAGGCAGCTCCCATTGGAGCTTTGCCAGCTGGGGTGGGCTTCTGGTGGCGTGTGCTTTTGGCCACTCTACCACCCCCTGCTCAGCACCGCGTACTGCACGATCCCCTCCCGCCCCCACGGGACTGCTTCTATCACATGGGGCCTCCAGTCCAGCCACGCAGCATCCTGCTCCACATGTGCAGGCAGCAGCTTGTTACGGCAGCTGCTGCTGCTGGGAGGGGAAGGGTTGGCCAGGTCCGAGGCAAAAGGCGCTGAGTAGCCACTCCCGGACCTCGGCACTTTTGAATTGCTGCCTGAGCCCTGGCAGGGGCCATGCGGAACCCGGCTGGGACGCTGCCACCCTCTCAGGGCGCGCTCGGGCTCGGTGCCCCCCATGCACTGCCGCTTTCTCGCCCCCGCGGCCCTCCCCACCCTGCTGGGGAACAGCTGTGAGCCTGGTCTGGCGGGGAAGGTCGGGATTTCTCTACACACGCCCCAAGCCCTCCCAGCAGGAAGCCCGACCTGGTGCTGCAGCCCTGCAGCTGCGCTGGGATCCCCGCTGCATGGGTGGGGGGAAGGGAGGAACTGAGCTCCCTCTCCCTTCTCACCCTTGGGGGAATGACAGCATGTTGCCTGGAGGCTTTCCCTGCTGCAACAGGGTGCCAAGCCAGGTAAGAGTCCCCCCTCACACCCATATCCTGCATGGAAATCCCCCTCACTCATTCCCCTCTCCCTGCCAAGACCCCACATTCCTAGCTTGTTCTGACACCATTCCCCCCGGCCAGATACCTGCCCCAACCCCCCTCCTGCACCCTCACTTCTGGCCACGGACCCTACCCCCAGCCTGTCTCTGTACCCTACCTCCCACCCAGACCTCACAACCTCTCCCCCTTCTGAACCCCACCTGCCACCCAAATTCTGAACCCCATCCTATCCCACACATTGGCAGCCCTGTCCTACACAATGAACTCCTTTTTTTCTACCCACGCCAGAGCCGAAGGGGGTCCATAAAATCCACTAACTCCAGAACCCCAGAAAAGTAAATCTGGCCTACGGGAAGCTCTGAATTAGGGATGTTAGGGAGTAGTTTACTACCTGATAAGCAAAAGTTTACTGGGTAGTTGAGTAGAGTATCAATTACTTGTTTTTCCCCCACCCTCTTGCTGCCTGTATGAGAGGTAGCAAGGAGGGGGAAATAGCTGGTGCTTAAAAGCTGGTTCCCCCCCAATACTGTCTCCACAGTGCCGCCTGCCCCCGCTCACTGTGGGCAGAGGCTGCTCGGGCAGCAGCCCCTTTCCATGGGGATCCCAACGGGGAGCTGGGCCTCTCGTGGACAGGGGCTGCTGCCGCCAAGCAGCCCCTGTTCACAGTGGCCTGGGCTGTCTGCTGTGAACAGGGGCTCCTGGCTCGTGCTAGTTGCTGCACCTCTGCATTTGAAATGTAGTAAGAGTCCGGCAGCTCTTACTACATTTCAAATGCAGAGCCGCAGCACGGGTGGCTCCCACAGCTGGCACAATCCAGGACTGCTGAGTCCCACCTTGAGCTGGTTCCTGAAGCTACCCCCACTGTGGCTCTGCAGAGTGGCTCTGTAAGTGGGTTGCGCTCAGTGAGGGTTGGCTCCCCTTGTGGTCAGTGGGCGGCCATTCCAACCCACTACACGCTGTGTCGTTGGTTGGGGAATTAGTGGTGGTTGAGGTCCAAAGTGTTGGCCTTCTCACCGGGTGAGCTGCAACCAAGAGTCCAGAGCCTGGTTGTAGTCCAGGGCGGGCGGCAAATAAACAGACTACAAGCCTGGCCTCAGCTTGGGGCAGGCAGCAAACAAACAGGCAAGAGCCAGGTCTTTGCTCAGGGTGTGGCAGCAGGCAAACAAAATGTTCAGAGCCAGGCCCTTGCAGAGCCTGCCTGGGCAGAGTTCCTCTTGTGGTGTCCACTGGCTCCATTGACAGCTTTGAGGAGCAGTGGGCGCTGTCTGGGGTTCTCTGCTCAGTGTCCCCATCCAGTTCCCTTGTTTTAAACCTTTGACCCGCACTTCTTGACCTTGCTTTTTATAATTTGTCCCAAGAAATTAGTTGAACCACAGGTCCAGTCATCCATCCCGCAAGGCTGGGATTTCAAATAGACCCACTACAGGCGCTTATCGACTAATCATGTAGTCGATACAAATTGTATTAACTGCACGATTAGCCTGATACCCGCAATTTAACATCCGTACTTTGAACCTCATGCCTCTCTGTCCCATCCCCTCGCCCTGTGGGGTTGGGACGACAGAGGAATGAGGTGTGTGCAGTTGGGGGCCACATCAGTGAGTGTTGGGGGTTTTTGGAGGAGATGTTTTGCTTCTCACTTGTGTGGTCCCCAGTTGATTTTTTTGTGGGTCAGTGGCCCCCAACCCCAAAAAGCTTCCCTGCCTCTGCCATTAATAAAGAAAACATTGAAATCTTATGTGTTGGTCATAAACTAATATTTTACTTTATTTAAAAAGAAGTTTGGTAAACTAACACAAGAAAGTTAAAATGCTTAATCTGTTTAATAATTTAAATTAAACCATTCTCACTAGCGAAATGGCTCGAGTGTAATTATGTAATTAACAGTGAATTTCCATTAGCAACTGGTGGTCTGCAGACAGGTTTACATTGAGCCAGGTTGTTCAAGGGCCAAAAAGTTTGAGAACCACTGAAATAGAGGCACCTCCGGCCTCTCCCCACAAGTTAATGCAATGCAAGTTGGATTAATGCAATTGCACTATAGTTGCATGGCAGACGACAGTGGGAGGAGTTCTTAGAGGGGTCACTCAACATCCTTTACTTCCATCACATGTCCATCTTAACCCTGGAAGTACTACCTCCAGGGATGGAACTTTATGTAACAGGTGGGTGGGACCTAAGAGATCAGGGCATGCGGTCCCTATTTTTGGTTCAGAAAATATGGTCACCATAGGTATATGCTTCCCTTTCTAACAGGAGAAACCTTCACCCAACAGTTGAGAGCAAATATGGTGAAGGTGTGAGCAATGCCACTTAACGACAGCACAGCAGAGAAGGGAAAGGATTCATAACATAATACCAATGTTAACTCTAATCTATTCCATTCAACTGTGGAAATTCTTTTATGTGCATGGAGGCAGGCGCGACTCAGCAGTACCAGTAGAAACAAAAAATTTAGGTGTGGGTGCAATGTTAATCAGCAGGGTGAAATGTGAATCACTCAGGCTATGTCTAGACTGCAGCCTTCTTTTGGAAGAATCCTTTTTCGGAAGAGATCTTCCAGAAAAACTTCTTCCGAAAGTGAGTGTCCACACACAAAAGTGCATTGAAAAAGCCATCTGCTTTTTCGAAAGATAGCGTCCACACTGAATGGACGCTATCTCACATGCAAGCTGTGATTACTATGGATGGAGTGACAACTAGGGCACCTGTGCTTTTTCCTCTTTCCTCTTCTTTCGAAAGAACTCCCTCTTCCCCATCCACACATGCCTTTTCCAAAGGAGCTCTTTTGAAAAAAGGCTTCTTCCTCATAGAAAGATAATTACCAATGCCGGAAAAAACCCTCTATTCTTTCGATTTACTTTCAGAAGAATGCGATTGCAGTGTGGACGTAACTCAGGTTTTGTTGGAAAAACGGCTGGTTTTCCAATATAATTCTATAGTGTAGGCGTACCCTCATAAGTGACTATAAAGGGAACACTGCACAGCAGTCCTACAGCAGTAGTATAAGAAATCACTACATCCAGGACTTGATGTTGGTAGCAGAAACTGACATGCATATGGATTACAAGAAGCTGCTTCCCCATTGTAAACTGCTACTTGAGTAGCATAGGCCAACAGACAGTGAATGCACTGCTGCCCTTTCACACAGAGAGAAAGAAATGCCGCCTGCCTGGCCAGCAGCTTTCTCGCCCCTCTCCTCCCAGTTTGGCAACCAGCACTCCAGCCCCAGCAGGGTGATTTTTAGCTGCTGAGAGACAAGGACCCTGCAAAGCCTCCAGCTCTGGCTTGCCCTTGGCAAAGCCTCACTGCAAGACCTGGCTGTCAAGCGCACGCTGCACAGTGGCAGAGGGGAAGACTCTGCAGAGGGCATGAGGACAATGGCCCAGCCAAAGGGGGTGGTGAGGGAGAGAGAAAAGCGGAGCGGCGGCAGGCTGGTCT
This sequence comes from Pelochelys cantorii, assembly GCA_032595735.1. Lineage (NCBI taxonomy): Eukaryota > Metazoa > Chordata > Testudines > Trionychidae > Pelochelys > Pelochelys cantorii. Next base: position 199,553,135 of record CM064326.1, read on the forward strand.
CCGGTCTTTTTTCCTTTTGGAATGATGTTGAGTGTGAGAGTGCCAGGGAGACTGAGAACTATCCCCCGGCCTAGGTGAGGGAGGCGGCCTTTGTGTGAACGCAGAACTGAGGTTTTCTCGCTCAGCTGCAGCAGGGCTTGAGGCCCAGCCGTGATCATATAGTGGTTAGTACTCTGTGCTGAGGCCGCAGTACCTCGGTTTGATTCCGTGTCACGGCACGTCTCTTTTTAGTGAGGGAGCGGCAGACCCTGGCTCAGCCTGATTGTGGCCATGTGCGCAGAGAGCCTGCAGCTGGCCCTGGCTTGGACTTGGAGCGGGAGAGCACGTGGAGTAGATCCACCGGAAGGAGAGCAAGGAGACTTGTTGCTGGGTGCCAGAGTCCCTGAGCAGCTCCCTCGCTCCTGGCAAGCACTGTGGTTGGCATGTGCGGCCAGCGGGCGCGGAAAGGAAGACTGTGCGGGCCTGAGAAGCTGCAACCTGGAGGAGGCGCTTGGAAGGGCAAAGGCTCCTGTGGCCGAGTTTGTGAGGAAGGGGGAGGGCAGAAAGCAAGGGTTGGGAGAGGAGGAAGAAGGTGCTGATGAGCCTGTGGGTGAAGGACAGGCTCCGAGTGGGGGGCGTGGGAGGAGCTGAGTAGCCCCGGAAAGGCCTTCCCCACAGAGCAAGCGTGCAAGAAGAAGGAGAGGGCTATTGGTGCGTGCAGCCACACGCTTTTGGAAGGCAATGCGAGGAAGTGGTGTGTCACGTTATTGGATTCTAAGGATCACCGTTGCACCCATGGGGGGGGGGTGTTTGCCCTAAAAGTCTGTACAAAGGGGATCATGTGAGATGTTAAATGAAAGCTTATGTTCTACTGATTCTGTAAAGCTTATGTTCTATTGATTCTACTGATTCTGATTCTTTAAAGTGCTACATAGTTTTTCCTTTTGTTTTAGCAAGATCAGATTAACACGGCTACCTCTCTATTATGATTCTGTATATGCCATTCATGCACTTGTGTAATATCTGTATGTGGACTTATATGTACTCTTTGTTGATGCTGGAAAATCCTCTGTCTGAGACAGAGCAATAGGCAAAGAGTGTTCAGCCAGTGGCTATGCTAATTAGCAAGGAGACAATGAATCTCTAGGTGCCAATACACACCTGAGGAATGTGATAGATACCTGCAAACCAGCCAAGACATAATGGCTGCCAGCATGTGAAACAGAGATAGGTTGCTCGACCATGTGAATTGCTCTGGCCAGGAGGATACCAGGAGACGTATATAAGTGCCATGTGGCAACCTCCATCTTGTCTTCAGTTCAGCTCCTGATCCCAAATGCAGCCTTGCAGGGAACAACGAGCCGGAAAGAACTGTGGACCCATCCTGACATAGGATGTACACCTGAGACTTATAAGATAGCAGTTTATAACATCTCTGCTTCAGTCTGCACGGCTGAGAATGTTAGGGAGATTCCCAAACCTGCACCATCCTTTGTGGGTGATGAATCTGAGGAACTGTCCCAGATTGAAGTGCCATTAGAGGAGGTTTTGGAACAAATAGAAAAACTTAACAGTAACAAATCACCGGGACCAGATGGCATTCACCCAAGGGTTCTGAAAGAACTCAAATGTGAAATTGCGGAACTGTTAACTATGGTTTGTAACCTATCCTTTAAATCAGCTTCTGTACGCAAGGACTGGAAGACAGCTAACATAATGCCAATATTTAAAAAGGGCTCTAGAGGCGACCCTGGCAATTACAGGCTGGTAAGTCTAATGTCAGTACCGGGCAAATTAGTTGAAACAATAGTAAAGAATAAAATTGTCAGACATGTAGAAGAACACAATTTGTTGGGCAAAAGTCAACATGGTTTCTGTAAAGGGAAATCATGTCTTACTAATCTATTCGAGTTCTTTGAAGGGGTTAACAAACATGTGGACAAGGGGGATCCAGTAGATATAGTGTACTTAGATTTCCAGAAAGCCTTTGACAAGGTCCCTCACCAAAGGCTTTTGTGTAATTTAGGTTGTCATGGGATAAGAGGGAAGATCCTTTCATTGATTGAGAACTGGTTAAAAGACAGGAAACAAAGGGTAGGAATAAATGGTAAATTTTCAGAATGGAGAGGTGTAACTAGTGGTGTTCCCCAAGGGTCAGTCCTAGGACCAATTCTATTCAACTTATTCATAAATGATCTAGAGAAAGGGGTGAGCAGTGAGGTGGCAAAGTTTGCGGACGATACTAAACTGACCAAGATAGTCAAGACCAAAGCAGACTGTGAAGAACTTCAAAAAGATCTCACCAAACTGAGTGATTGGGCAAGAAAATGGCAAATGAAATTTAATGTGGATAAGTGTAAAGTAATGCACATTGGAAAAAATAACCCCAACTATACATACAATATGATGGGGGCTAACTTGGCTACAACTAATCAGGAAAGCGATCTTGGAGTTATCGTGGATAGCTCTCTGAAAACGTCCATGCAGTGTGCAGTGGCAGTCAAAAAAACAAATAGGATGCTAGGAATTATTAAAAAAGGGATAGAAAATAAGACAAAAAATATCTTACTGCCCCTATATAAAACTATAGTACGCCCACATCTTGAATACTATGTACAGATGTGGTCTCCTCATCTCAAAAAAGATATTTTGGCATTAGAAAAGGTTCAGAAAAGAGCAACTAAAATGATTAGGGGTTTGGAACGGGTCCCATATGAGGAGAGGCTAAAGAGACTGGGACTTTTCAGTTTAGAAAAGAGGAGACTGAGCGGGGATATGATAGAGGTATATAAAATCATGAGTGGTATGGAGAGGGTGAATAAAGAAAAGTTATTTACTTGTTCCCATAATACAAGAACTAGAGGACACCAAATGAAATTAATGGGTAGCAGGTTTAAAACTAATAAAAGAAAGTTCTTCTTCACATAGCGCACAGTCAACCTGTGGAACTCCTTGCCAAAGGAGGCTGTGAAGGCTAGGACTATAACAGAGTTTAAAAAAGAGCTAGATAAATACATGGAGGTTAGGTCCATAAAAGGCTATTAGCCAGGGGGTAAGGAATGGTGCTCCTGGCCTCTGTTTGTCAAAGGCTGGAGAAGGATGGCAGGAGACAAATTGCTTGATCATTGCCTTCCGTCCACCCCCTCTGGGGCACCTCGTTACTGGCCACTGTTGGCAGACAGGCTACTGGGCTAGATGGACCTTTGGTCTGACCCAGTATGGCCATTCTTATGTTCTTATGCTAAGAGCCTGCATTGAGAACTTGGTGATTCAATGCATGTAATGTATTCTCCTTAACAACCTTACTCTCATGCTTTTCTTTCTTTTAATAATAAACCTTTAGATTTTAGATTCTAAAGGATTGGCCCAGTGTTATCTTGTGGGTAAGATCCAAAGTGAAAATCCACTGGGACCTGTGGCTCGTTTCTTGGGACCAGAAGAGCCCATTTAGGGTAGGTGAAATTTGGTTCTATAACCCCTCACCTGTGTGCAGGCCCAGGGCTGACTGGGGCACAGGAAGAGCTGGGGTGTCAGAGGGGTTTTGCTCATGAGGCTTCTGGCTGGCCAGATTGGCAGCTGAAGTGCTCGGTGTGACTGGTTTGTGACCTGTTTGGAAGGTCTCCAGTCTGGGGCTGTAAGGAGCCCCAAGTTTTGAGCAATTTGCCCTGAGCCGATGTCCTCAGTGGTGCCCAGACCCGGCCTGATCTGTCACATGGTGGTGTTGCCCAGCGCAGCTGGTGCTGTGGGGTATAGTGGCCATAGGTGATCTGGGAGAGGAGGCTAAAGGAAGCACCTCTGCTCCTGTCCTCATTAGCATAGTGGTATGTCTTCCTACTTATCATGTGGGAGACTAGGGTTCAATTCCCTGATGGGGAGTGTTGCTGTCCCCTTTTTGTGAGGAGAGAAAGAAATGCCGCCTGCCTGGCCAGAAGCTTTCTTGCCCCTCTCCTCCCAGTTTGACAACCAGCACTCCCGCCTCAGCAGGGTGATTTCTACTCGCTGAGAGACAAGGACCTTGCAAAGCCTCCGGCTCCGGCTTGCCCTTGGCAAAGCCTTACTGCAAGACCTGGCCGTCAAGCACACGCTGCACAGTGGCAGAGGGGAAGACTCTGGCCGAGGGCATGAGGACAACGGCCCAGCCAAAGGGGGTGGCGAGGGAGAGAGAAAAGCGGAGCAGCAGCAGGCTGGCCTCTGGTCTTTTTTCCTTTTGGAATTATGTTGAGTGTGAGTGCGCCAGGGAGACTTGAGAATAGGGTTGCCAGATGGTTTAACCAAAAATACCGAAATCCCCCTCCCCCCCCAAAAAAAACACCGGAAAAAAAATTCTGTTGAGGGGTGAAAAAAGGGGGAGACCGAAGTTGTTGAGCCAAAAAAAAAAAAAATTAAAAAATAAAACAGCATTAAAACAGCATGGCCCCTTACAGTGCATGCAGACTCAGAATAGGGATAGGAACAGGGGAAAAGTTGAGCACTAAGACCCAGGGAAGGCATTGCTTCCCCTTGGTCTTTAGGCTTTTTGCCGGTGGCCACTTTGTTTTCTTGAACAAGCCAGAACGCAGCTTCCCTGTGGAATCAGGTAAGCAGCGGGTCCGGGGGCGGGGCGGGGTGGGGTGAGGCTGGGGGCTGGGTCCAGTTGCTGTGTGTGTCATAGGGTTGTCAGGTGTCTGGTATTTTTACCTCCTGGCAGGGAAAAAAAAACAGAAAATACTGGACAGTTTAGGTGTCCAGTATTTTCTGAATATTTTTACCGGACAGGATGCAAAAATACCGGACTGTCCGGGTCAATACCAGACACCTGGAAACCCTACTTGAGGACTATCCCCAGGCCTAGGTGAGGGAAGTGGCCTGTGTGTGAACGCAGAACTGAGGGTTTCTTGCTCAGCCATGGCAGGGCCTGAGGCCCAGCCATGATTGTATAGTGGTTAGCACTCTATGCTGTAGCCACAGCAACCTCAGTTCAACTCCAAGTCCCGGTATGTCTCTTTTTAGTGAGGGAGCGGCAGGCTCTGGCTCAGCCTGATTGCAGCCATGTGTGCAGAGAGCCAGCCGCTGGCCCTGGCTTGGACTGGGAACAGGACAGCACGTGAAGTATTTCCGAACTAACTTTGCTGTGTAGACACCCCCTTACATGGAGAGAAAGTAATGTTGCATACTTGGCCAAATAACGCTCCTCTGTATGTGTGCTCTGTAAGAGCAGGGCGGTCTGCTCATCATGCCTCCAGTCTAAGGAATCAGTAGAGAAGCATGGGACTAGCAGTGAGTCTGTAGCCAGGCAATCTAAAATAAGGGGAGTGAGTTGTGCCTATCAGTTTTAGGGAGCAGCCCGCTTTGTCTTGTTTCCGGTTTTGTTCTTGCGTGTTATCATTCTGTATTCTAAGCAATAAATTCCTGTTAAATTGCAACTTCCATCAAAAAACATTTTCTGTTTTTACCCACCTTCTCTGTGCATGTCCTCTGCACACAACTGTCTGTATTTTTACTATAGCTGGGGGAGAGATGGAAAGGCAGACCTAATAAATCCTCTGTACATTTTGTTGTTTGGTGCTTTCCTCACCATTCTGGAGCATTCTATAAGTGCTGACTGAGTTAGAAAAACACCAGTTACTCAGTTGCCAGTGTCACTTGTAGCAGCACCTCGCTCTCTCCCCTAGCCTGTGACTCCCTCTGTAGCTGTGTTTGCATCAGTTCGTAGTGTGTGCAAGTGTGATCTCAACCACTGGTGATTCTCTTTCCCTCCCAATAGGAGTTATGGCTCATTAAACCCTCATCAGAGGACATTACATTTCTAAGTTCTGATGCTAATCATTTATTTTCCAGAACAAAACGTTTTTTGGTGTGTGAGATGGTTGAAGCACACATTCCCATGGAACAATTATTATGTATTTAGAGTCAGGGATACTGTTTAGTGCAAATGAGCATTTTATTTTATTCTCCCAGGGTTGAAATCTCCTACTTATGGTTGGAGAATACCTAGAGGGAAACAAAGAGGGGCTAGGAACTCTGCAGTGCAGGATGGTTTCTGCCTGTCCTCAGAATGTCCTTTTTTTCTTTTAGACTATTCGACAGTCTCTCAACTTACATTGTAATAAGGGAAAAGCTGTTCTGTGATTGTTTGGATTTGTCCATGACAAACAGGATACAGAATGTGGGTTGAAAACCAAAAAACATCCTGGGGACAGCTGGAATACCAAAACACCTTGAATCAGACACTGAGGGGTTGTGTCTATACTGGCGCGATCTTGTGCCAGAGCTATGCAAATGAGGCTCAGCGTGGAATATCGCCGAGCCTCATTTGCATAACTAATGAGCCGCCATTTTGCGGAAGAGGCTCTTGCGCAAGACAGAGCTGTCTACACTGCCTGAAAATAATCAGCATAATGGCTTTGCGCAAGAGGGTTTTTCTTGCGCAAGACGGGGCAGTGTAGACAGCTCCGTCTTGCGCAAGAGCCTCTTCCGCAAAAATGGCGGGTCATTAGTTATGCAACTGAGGCTTGGCGATATTCCACGCTGAGTCTCATTTGCATAGCTCTGGCGCAAGATCGTGCCAGTATAGACACAGCCAGGGTGTATCTACACTATGGGATCAGGTCATATTAAGATCTGCAACTTTAGCTACGTTAATGTACAGCTGAATTCTAAGTACCTTAACTCAGCTTTTGGCACTGTCCACACTGCGGGAAGTCGAAGGGAGAACACTGCCCTTAGACTTCCCTTACTCCTTGCGGAACGAGGATGACCGGCATCGACCGGCACGCCCCTCTCAGTTTGAATTAGCATGTCTTCACTAGACCTGCTAATTCAAACCCTGGAAGATCGAAAGTGGCATCTTCAATCTTCTCTGTAGTGTAGACATACCCTGAGAAATGCCCTTCTAAAAAGTGCTTGTATTCTCTTTTTATCATACCTTCTAAAACTCCAGGTGGTGCTCTAACTCTAACAAACATGGTGGCCCTTTTAAAATGCCTTTGAAATGTTGCTTTCTGATTTGTATGGTTTGTAACACCCATTTGTTTGTGTGTTTTTCTTGTTGTGAGATTTCTTTTCAGAATGGGATGAACACAATAGGACAAAGAATAAAATATTAACTTACAAGGGATTAGTAGAAATCACATTGACATAGTGTGGCTTATGGTTTAATAGGACATAAACAAGCCATTTGCCCTATTTATTTATACCATGTTAGTCCTTGTGATAAGTGAGCACCTATACAATGCAGTCCTGGTTCTGTTTTAAATTTTCTTTGATTGTGAGGTCCTGGGTAAAGGCAGGGATCATATAATATGTCACTGGAGCAGTAGGATCTTAATAGAAATAAAAAAGTCCCATTAGCTGGTGAAAGCCATCCCCTGCTCAGGAAGATGACTGTCCCCAAAATCATTTCACTTTGGTTTAGAAGAGGGCTGGGCAAGAGCCTGTCAGCAGGCCGGATCCAGCCTACTAAGCTCTTTCATCTGGCCAGTGTGGCAGCTCCTAGTCTCACCCCCAACCAGTTGCCTGGGAGCCGGGGAGGCATGAGCCCTTTCAATTGCTTCTATTTAAAGGGCTCGCACCTTCCCCATGGCTGTCAGGTAAGGTGTTCGCAGCTGCGGAGAAGACATGAGCCCTTTAAATAGAAGCAGTTGAAAGGGCTTGTGCCTTCCCAGCTCCCAGGCAAGGCGTTAGTGGCAGGGCCAGGAGCTGCAAGCCCTTTTAGCGAGGGATGTAAGCGATTAGTCGACTACCCGATAAGCAAATGTTTATTGGGTATTTGAGTAGGAACTTGACTAGTTGCTTCCCCTCCACTTGCTGCCTCTATCAGAGAGAGGCAGCAAGGGAGGAGAGCAGGAGCTGGTGCTGGAGGGAGCAGGCTTACGGCGCGAGTAGGGGTTGAAACAGGCCTGTTCGTGCCGGTCCCGACTGCTGCTCCGTTCCCTTTGAAATGTACAAGAGCTACCTGTGGAACCACTGGGTCTCTCCCTTTGAAATATACAGGAGCCGCGGGTGGCTCTTGTACATTTCAAAGGGAGAGGCGCAGTGGGAGAGCGAGCGTCCCCCCTTATCGACTAATCGAGTAATCAGTAGAAATTCCATCATCTGCTCGATTAACTGATTAAATTTAACATCCCTACTTTCAACTGCTTCTATTTAAAGGCGGCTGCTGAGGCGTGAGCCCTTTAAATAGTAGGAGTTGAAAGGGCTTGCAGCTCCTGGCCCCCCTGCTAACGCATTGCCTGCGAGCCTCAAGGGAGGCGTGAGCCCTTTCAATGCCTGCTATTTACCTTGCGCCTTCTGCCTGAGACCCCGCCCCTTTCACCTGAGGCCCCGACCCTTCCGGGGCAGCCCATGACCACTTAAAAAATTATTGCCCACCCCTAGTTTAGAAGGTGCTGAGTTTGTACTGTGACCTCAGTGGAGAGGGGTTGTGGTCTAAAGCAGGACTCAGAACTAGGTTCTTGTTCTGGCTCTATCACCGACTTGCAATGGGACTGTGGATAGGTCTCTGCCATTGCCCCCCACTGTTAGTTTGTTGGGGGTATTTAGATGGTAAAGTCATCAGTGCAAGGACTGTCTCTCCCTGTGTATCTGTACAGTGCCTACTGCAGAGGGACTCTGATCTCAAGTGGGGCCTCACAGCAATTTAATAACAATGTAATAAGATATTAACAGTTTCTATATATCTATGGTATGTGGACAAATTAAATGTGTTTGTGTTTATATATATTAGATTTGCTAGAATTCTGTTAACATATTGATAAGGATAAAATCAATTAGTAGAATTTCTTCATTTCTAAACTGTAAGTTACTTTCCCAGGGTATGTCTAGACTACATGCCTCTGTCGCCAGAGGCATGTAAATTAGACTACCCAACATAGTCAATGAAACCGGGATTTAAATATCCCCGGCTTCATTAAAATAAAAATGGCCGCCGTGCGGTGCCAGCTCAGCTGATCACCGGCACAGCGTGGCAGTCAAGACACAGATCGGTTGACAGGGAATGCCTTTGTTGACCACTCCCTTATGCCTCGTGAAACGAGGTTTACAGGAGTGGTCGACAAAGGCATTCCCTGTCGACTGATCCGCGTCTTGACTGCCACGCTGTGCTGACGATCAGCTGTGCCGACACAGCACGGCGGCCATTTTTATTTTAATGAAGCTGGGGATATTTAAATCCTGGCTTCATTGACTATGTCGGGTAGTCTAATTTACATGCCTCTGGCGACAGCGGCATGTAGTCTAGACATACCCCCAGTGACTATATAGCTATTCATAGAGTAGGAAAATCATCTATTTTTTAAAAATTATTTTTTTGTGGGGGTGGGGGGGAAGAGAGAGTTATGGAGGGATAACTCCTCTCTCCTGACTGTGAAATGAACAACAGAAAAAAAAAAACCCTCTAAAGAGACCTCCACCGTGCAGCAACTTTGCAAGGAATCATGGAAGCAGTTTCCAAGTCTCTATCTAAATTACACAATCAATAATTTTTGGAGAGACTCTTGCAAACATTTGTTCGCAGGTAAGAAATGTATCCATCTTGGCATTGCTTGCGTTGCGTAGGTCGCTGAGTAACAGTCATGGCTTTGTTTTCTGTGTTCTGCATCTCCGAATTTCTTGGGTTCTGATTTTCTGTTGCTCTGACCATGTACTACCATTTGCACTGGTGCTAAGTGGGTATAAATGGCTTCCACTTCAGAGCAGTCGTGTTTTATATCCACTAGGTTGTCACTTTGCACTGCCCCAAGTGAATATGCAATGTGCAGCACAACAGAGAGTCAGGTCCCTAGAATCTGGAGAGAGATGACGCTTTAGGACTTGTGCTGGAGGTTCTTCCCATTTAATCCACAGAAGACTAAAAATGTGTGTGTGCATGTGTGTTTGTGTGTATGTGCGCTTGTGTGCGCGCGCGCACATGTGCGTTTGTGTGCGCGTGTGCATGCAGGCAAAATCTGTCCTCCCAATCATTCACTTAACTATAGCTAGAAATCTGGAGCATGATCCAGTTCCGAGTCTGATGTGATTGACTGTCCCTCATTTCCACCCTGCCCCCTTACTATGAAAATCCCTCTGTGTATAACCAAATACCAGGAGAGGAAATCAATTTCTGTAACCTATATTGCTATATGCCTAGCCATTCTGTGCTGGACAGCCAATCCTCCAAAGGGGAGACATATTGCTCTAGGTACCTACTGTCAGTGTACAGTGAAATGCCTTGTCTGTATCCATTTAAGTTCAAGATTTCAACACCTTGGAGCGGATTTTCTCAAGGTTGCCCCTAGCAAGAGCTGCAGTTCTGGGAGCCTGTAGGTCTCTTCAATGACTTGTCTGTTGAAAAGGCTGATTTAAGTGGACAGCTTACCAGCATCTGCCCTTCACATGGGGCTTGCTGGCAAGCACTGTTTGGCTCTACCGCTGTCTAACTGTGTGATCTTGGTCAAGTCTGGTGACAGAGGCACTCCCCTTCCAGATGATAGCATCGTATCCTCTTGCCCTAATCATACAGGGACTTCAATTATTAGAAAAAGACAGGTAATAGTAATGGGGGATTTGATTGTGAAAAAGACAGATATCTGGGTGTATGGTGACTAGGAGAATGGCATGGTGAATTGTCTGCAGGTTGATAATCTCTTGAGACCTCTAGACAGACATATGGGCAGTACTGGAGTAGGGAGCCAGTGCTAATGAGAAATGTTGGTAGCTAGGTAAAAAATTAAAGTCCAGGACCTCCATGGTAGCATTCTCTGAAATGCTTCCAGTTCCATATGCAGGATCAGTTAGACAGGCAGAACTGCAGAGTCTCAATGCATTGATGAGACAATCGTATTCAGAAGAGGTATTTAAGTGCATTAGGAACTGGGGAACCTGCTGGTAAAGGAGGAGCCTGTACTAGAAGGATGGGCTCTACCTAAACCATAACAGAACGAGATTGCTGGCATGTAAAATGAACAGAGGAGTTTTTAAACTAAGGACAGGAGAAAGCCAATAGGTCCAGAGGAGCCCATGGTTCAGACAGACCCAGCCCTTAAAAGAGGATCTATTAAAGGGAATAGTCTATACTCTTAATAAAGAGCAGAGTACTGTATATATGTTGCTAAAGTACAGGTAGGAGAAGAAATGAAACAGGCAAACATAAAGAAATCCTATTCAGTTACATCCTGCCAGAAGGCTGACAGCCACATATTGACAAATTTAATAAGTGCTTGTAAACAAATGCAAGCAGTGCAAGTACTAAGCTGGGTCATCTTCCGTGCCAGTATTAAATGAGGCTATCAACATAATAGGTGCCATGACCCTGGGTATTTCAAGACCCTGGGTTCCACTTCAGGGCAGACTGCTCAATAGCAAGTGCCAGTAGTGACTCTAGCACCTTAGGGTATGTCTACACTAGCCCCCTAGTTCGAACTAGGGAGGCTAATGTAGGCATTCGAAGTTGCAAATGAAGCCCGGGATTTAAATATCCCGGGCTTTATTTGCATCTTCCCGTCCGGGCGCCACTTTTAAATCCCCCTAGTCCGAACTAAGTGCCCGCAGCTACACGCGGCAGTCAAAAGTTAACTCGAACTAAGGACTTAGTTCGAATTACCGTTTAACTGCTGCATGTAGCCGCGGGCAGTTAGTTCGGACTAGGGGGATTTAAAAATGGTGCCCGGAAGGGAAGATGCAAATAAAGCCTGGGATATTTAAATCCCGGGCTTCATTTGCAACTTCGAATGCCTACATTAGCCTCCCTAGTTCGAACTAGGGGGCTAGTGTAGACATACCCTTAGAGACACCAGCTAACCACATTGCTTAATAACTCTCTTGGCTTTGGCCATCCTAAATATAGATTTTAAACAATCCCCTTAGAAGCTCCAGTCCCTCAACTTCAGGTAAGTGGATGTCTGTGATATTAGGCTCTTTTCACTGTAATAGCAAGGAAAATCCAAATTCTTCTGTTCCCAAAGGACCAGACATGTGCTATAGGTCAGTTCCTCCTTAGATCTCCCTGCTTTATGCTCTGACGAAGTGCTCATTCTGAACTGGTAATAAGCTTATTTAAGTGTTATTAATTAAATGAAAAGGAAGCCAAAATATTTGCACAGTTCAAAGAATACTAAAGACACACACAGACAATATAAACTTAGATTATGATCTCATAAAATTTCTGTTCAAAATAACAGTCTTATGCAGTCAACGTCAGAAGCTTCTCCCAGCTGTAGCAGATAGGGGTCCTTCACCAGGCAGACAAAGCCCTTGCCTCTTTGGATCTAAGCTGTTTCCTTCCACTAGGCAGCTTTTAGCTGAAAACCCTGTCATGTGACTGTTTTGACCCTAGAGGTGTGTGTGTGGTGGTGGCGGTGAGAATCATAGAATACTAGAACTGTCCAGTCCCCTGCCCTCACAGCAGGACCAAGCACCATCTAGATCAGGGCTACTCAACACCCGTTTGTTTGCAGCCCGTGGTGCGGTTTGGATTTACGCAGGGCTCAACGCACGGCCCTCAGGTGGGATCCTTTGAACATGGCCTCCACTGGGAATATGCTCCACAATGGTGAGGTGTCTCCCAGGTGGGGTGAGCACTGAAAGACACAAGTGGACGGGCTGGCTGGAACAGGGTGTTGGTGTTTCTAGGCCCCAGGGAAGAGGTGCCAGGAGTGCCGGGGCATTGTGAGAAGTGCTTTGTATTCATGCCCGTCAGTGTGAAAGAAACTATTTGCATATATTTGCAACCACGCTTAAGTTGTGGCCCTCGGCATGTGCTGTGAGTATTATTGTGGCCCCCGGGGCTTCCAAAGTTGAGTAGCCCTGGTTTAGATCATCTCTGATACATGTCTATCCAACCTGAAGTCCAGGAAGTAATTATTCAGTGAAGTCATCCTGTGTGACTCATCTCTGGGTGGGAGTTCCCCCTTCTCCATCATCCCCTTTATTGATTTCTATCTACTGTATTGGGAATTGAGGAGTTTCCTGTGGACAAGTTGCTTTTTAATGAGTATCAACTGACCACTCTATCCTCAAGGAGTGTAGCTGCTTTTATGGGTGAAACTCAGCAATGATTAATGATTTTAGTTATCATGGAGTCTGTCCCAGCCACGTGAGAGTTATGTAAGACACATGCACAGCTATCCCTCTGAATATAAGAAATGCAAAATACATAGGAATGACTGAGTAGGTCCATGCTGATGGCAGAATGACACTGTATGTGAAAGCATAGCAAAATATAATAAAATAAATGTAGTAAAAACCTTAAATGACTCAAACTGCACCGTAGAATCGCTATGGAAAGAAATTCCATGCTTGAATAATATGAGCTCACCAATAGGAATATATTACTGACCAGGCCTGCCACCAGGGGTGGGGGATGAGGAGAGGCAAAGGGGCAACTGTCCTGGGGCCCAGTGATTTAAAAGGGCATAGCGTTCCCGGCCACCACCACTGCTACTGCAGCAGGAACCCTGGGACCTTTAAAATTACCTCCGGAGCCAGGTGTAAGGGCTGGTGTGGGAGTGCGGCAGAGTCTGGGTGGTGCTGAGGGATGGCTGCCCCAGTCCTGCCCCTTCCACCCAATGGCTTAGCCCTTTCCAGGAACATGGAGCAGGCTTCCCTGCTGCACACTCGCGCGCGTACACATACACACACACACACACACACACACACATTGCCCAGGGGCCAGGCAATTCTGTTGACCATGCTGCTAGTGACCATCTGACTGGAATGGTGATGGTGACTGTGAAATATCAGGGAGGTTAGAAAGTCTACAAAACCAAAAAACACAATAATAATGGGTGATTTAACCAATAGCCATTTTCACTGGCTACAGGTCACCCCAGGATAGGATGCAGATATACAATTTTTGACACTGTTAAGGACCGCTTTGTGCAGCAGCTACTCCTGGAACCAAAAGAGAGAGGCAGTTCTTGATTTTGTCTTAAGTGAAGTACAGGATTTCAGTCAAGGGATGAATATAGCTAACTTGCTTGAGAATAGCAACTACCATACAATTAAATTTAACATCCTTGTAGGGGGAAAACTACCAAAGAACCCTCCCACAGTGGCATTTAACTTCAAAAAGAGTAACTGCACCACAAGGAGGAAGTTAGTTAAATAGAAATTAAACAGAACAGTTACCAGAATGAAATGCAGCCAAGCTGCATAGAGGCTATTTAAAAACACCCAATAGAAATGTCAAACTAAAAGAATATCTCAAATTAAAAAAAACCCCGTAAGAGGATGAAAAAATGCCACTATGGCTAAGCAACAAAGTAAATGAGGCTGTTAGAGGTAAAAAATTGGAAGTCAAATCCTACTGAGAAAAGTAGAAAGGAATATAAACTCTAGCAAGTTAAGTGTAAAAGTATAAGGCAGGCCAAAATAAATAAATAAATAAATAAATTAGAGAGCTGCTATGAAAAGACACAGAAATTAACAGCCACTTTTTAAAGTTCATCTGAAGCAGGAAGTCTGTCAAACAATCAGTTGGTACCTTGGACAATCAGGGTGCCTCTACACAGCAGGGCTTACCTCCAGATAAGCTACGCAAATTGAGCTACATCAATTGCGTAGCTTATTTTGAAATTGAAATTGGGAGCATCCACAGAGCACTTATTTCGAAATAGAGCATTCTTCCTCCAACTTCTCTTACTCCTAGTACAATGAGGGTTACAGGAGTTAGAATAAGAAATCCTCCAACTTGACAGTATTTCAACATTATTTCAAAATAACTGCCTGCTGTGTAGATGCAGACTAAGTTATTTTGAAATAATGCTAGTGATTTCGAAATAATGTTGCTGTGTAGATATACTCTCATTGTGCTAAAAGAGAAGTCAAAGAAAACAAGGCGGTCGTGGAGAAGCTAAACTATTTCTTTGTATAGGGCAGGACTTTGTTGCAGAAGAAGATTCCCATGCCTGAGCCATTCTTTTTAGGTGCCAGATCTGAGGAACTGTTCCAGATCAAGAGATGTCAATAGAGGAGGTTTTGGATCAAATAGATAAACTAAACTGTGATAAGTTACTAAAACCAGAGAGTAGTCATGCAAGAGGTCTGAAGGAACTCAGGTATGAAATTGCAGAATTACTAACTGTGTTATGTAATCTATCATTTACATCAGCCTCTGTATCAGATGACTGGAGAGTACTGAATGTAATTTTGATGCAATACAATCATTAAGAATGGTCAAACTGGATCAGGCCAATGGTCCATCTAGCCCCAGATCCGATCTTCCAACAGTGGTCAATGCCAGGTGTTTGAGAAGGAGTGAACAGAAACAGGGAACTTATCGAGTGATCTGTCCCATGTCATCAAGTCCTGCTTCTGGCAGTGTAAGGTTTTGGTACATCCAGAGCATGGGCTGATGTTGATACCGTGTATGGCTAATTTCCCAGGCAGAAGAGAAATAATAATGCTGGGATAGTGAGGAGGAATGTGAGAGAGGGGAGATGGGGAAACATGGATGCCTTGGCAGCGAAGTGTGTGGAGAATGTGGGATGTACAGAGCCCTGGGGAAGGGGGAATGGTAGACACAGAGCCCCTGACATGGGAGGAAAGAGGGTACACTGAGCCCCCGGCATACAGCATATGGGGTTTGCAGGGAGTCTCTGAAACACGGGGGGGGGGGGGGAAGGTGGGACACAGGGAGTTTGGGTGGATTGGAGGAGTGCAAGGAGCCCCTGGTGTAGGCAATGAACTCGGCTTCCAGGAGCTATGAAATATGAGCCTCTCTAATTTAAATAAAATATTAAAATTACTGCCTGGTGGCAGGTGTCCAAATGGATCTTAAAGATCCACTGGCACTCTCCAGTGAGAGTGAGTGAGAATGTGTGTGTTTGAAATAGAGAAAAGAGCCTGGGTATTTTGACCTACATCTTCGCAAAAAAACACAACTCAGGGTCTGATGTGCAAACTATTGCTGACTATATAATGGCTTGTTTTCTTGCCCACGCAGTGTCTGACTCATCACTGCTCTGAGGTACTGTCTGTTAGAACCCAGCTCCCTTTTGTGCCATTGCTACTGGAATTTGAACCTGACATTGCAGAAGGCTGGTTTTCACTGTTTTCTTCTTTTTTCACTCTGGAAAGGGAAAAACAGTTAAGTATGTGAGTTGACTCACCACATACACTTGCTTTTGAAGCATAATTACATTGACTGTACCTTCCCCCCATCCAATTTGCACTATCCAATGCGAAGGCTGGATTGCTGTTGACAGCAGATGCATACCAAATTCCACAGCCTTAATCATTGTTCAAAGGTGGGGAGAAACACCTCACAATTTTACTTCTGTTCTCCTTAGCAGCCAGTTGCTGGCACCTTTTCCCCTCCTGGACCAGCAGATGGTGTCAGACAGCTGTTTAGTGACTCACATAGGGCTCAAGAAAGGAAAAGGGATGGTTCTGGTGATAGAGTTGAAAGATGTTAGAGGAAAGCTGCCAGTTTTCAAGGATGTATGTGGAATTTGAAAGCTGAGACGTGCTGTTGCTTCAACTGTGTTGTGTGTGTGTGTATCCTACTAGCCTACCTATTTTGGGTGGCTGCGTCTTAGCTTTGCTATTTATCATATCCAACTCAGTGCCTGGCTCTGTGGAGTTTTATGTCTCTTTCCCAAGAGGTTAAGAGGACACTCTTTTGGCTTGAGTATGTTACTCTTTAGCCACTGGATTCATATAACCTTAATTTAGATTTAAATGTGCTTTTTATTCATCCAGTACCATTTCTCATTGCTATAGTTCTTGTTCTGATGCCTAACAGGAACGAATGACATAGAAATTAAAAATCCCTGTTTGTTTTTTCTAGTTGTCTGATCCTGCAGCAGGGGGAGTGACACAGCAAGACAGCTGCGGCAGTGTGCTGCTGTGAGCCAGCAATGGCTTAGAATTCACATGCCATTCTCCCAAACAAAAGCAGTGGGACAGGGTGAGTGATAGACTATGAACCTTTCACCCTCAGGTCAACAGTTTAGAAGTGGGTCCTCCTTGACTAAAAGGTAACTGTACTGTCACCCTGTCACATTATTGGATTTTAAGGGGAACAGACAGATCACTGCTGCGTCCACGGGGCGGGAGGGGGTTGCCCCAAATTGGGTACAAAGTGGGCCATGTGAGGTGTCAAACAAAAGCTTATGTTCTACTGATTCTATGTATGCTACTCATGTAGTTGTGTGATGTTTGTATGTGGAGTTATGAATATGGAATCTGCGATGGTATCGAGCAATGGGCCTGGACTGCCTGTCACGAGGAAGGATTGTCCAGTCAATGACTATGCTAATTAGCACTCCTGCATGGACAATGTTTCTCAGAGTGGTCAATATACATCTGAGGAATGCGTCTGGAAACCTGCAAACCAGCCAGGGCATAATGGCTGCTGGCATGTGAAACAGAGATAGGTTACTTGACCATGTGACCAGCTCCAGCTTGGGAGACACCAGGAATGGATATAAAAGTGCCATGAGGTGGACTCCATCTTGTCTTCAATCTTGCTACTGATCCCAGATGCAGCCTTGATAGGGACAGAGAGCTGGGAAGGATTGCTGACCATCCTGACATAGGATGTACAACAAAGACTTCTAAGCTAGCAGTTTGTAACAGTTTGTAACATCCCTGCTAAGAGCCTGCATCAAGAACTTGGTGATTGGTGCATGTAATGTATTCTCCTAAACAACCTTACTCTCAACCTTTTCTTTCTTTTATTAATAAACCTTTAGATTTTAGATTCTAAAGGATTGGCCCAGCGTGATCTTGTGGGTAAGATCTAAAGTATAAATTGACCAGGAATCTGTGGCTGGTTATTTGGGACTGGAGAATCTGTTCAGGGTAGGTGAGATTGGGTTCTATAACGCCTTACCTGTGCCCAGGGCTGATTGTGGCACAGGGAGAGCTGGGGTGTGTGAGGGGTTTTGCTCGTGAGGCTTTCTGCTGTAAGTAACCCTGGTTTTGAGCAATTCGCCCTGAGCGGACGCCCTCAGCGGTGCCCAGACCCGAGCCAATCTGTCTCACAGTCCCAGGCTGCTTCTTATATTATATAGGCCTTCAATCGGACCGGAACCCAGAATGCAGATACCTCAGAATAAGGGGATCGCCCATTAAGCGAGACTGATTGCTATGGGACATTCCAAGTAGGTTGCCCCCTGGGCTGAATGTGCTATGCATACCCTTCTGTGCTGGGGTAGTCAAGAGGCGGACCATAGGCCAAATCCAGACCAGCAGATGCCTTTGAACAGACCCCAAAATCTTTTTACTGACTTATCATTATCATCAGGGCTCGACAAATTATGTAATCTACTCGCCCGTGGCGAGTTGATTACAAGCCGCAAAGCCGGCGCAGACCGCAGAACCGCGCAGCTGGCGAGCGGGGCTTGCTGCCGCTTGGCGAGCCCTGATTATCATTACTGTTATTTAAAAAAAAATATTTTCTCTGGAGTCGGGACCTTGGCTACACCTTGACCAAGAAATCTGACACAAAATTATTGACTGCCCCTACTTGTGTGTCATTGATTTCAGAAGCTTCAGGGAGTAGCCGAGTTAGTCTGTTACAGAAAAAAACAACAAATGGTCTGGTAGTACTTTATAGACTAACAAAACATGTAGATGGTATCATGAGCTTTCGTGGGCACAGCCCACTTCTTCAGATGACCAGAGTTATGAGTAGGGGATATGAAAACTCGAAATAAATGGGAAAAGGGAAGGGGGGGGGGATAGAGAAAGATGCTCTGTCTCCCACCCCCCTTCCTGTGTACTGGAGAATGGGTGTTAGTCCAAACCAGATAAAAATCCAAGTCAGTAGATAGATTGCTAAGGCAGGAAGGGTACCATTCAGAAAGCTGTTAGCACCTCAGTGATAAAGTCCCCACCGTCCCAAATCTCGATTAAGCCAGTAGCATGTGAATTGAATTTGTGTAATGTAATTCCAGGCTTTCCCTGTGTATTTGGCTTGAGGAGTTGGCCTGTGACAAGTCCACCACCTGCAGATCTGTTAGAGTATGGTTAGGCAAGCAGAAATGTTCTCCCTGATTTCAAAGGGATTAATAGGAACGATAGCAGGGCAACAGCTAATGTAATGGGTTGATCTAAAAAGCAGGAATAGACTCAAGTTGCAACATCTGAGTGCAGATTTCAGCCTCCTCCCTCGCCAACATCATCATCACCAACATTTGCTTTGAGGAGGTGTTAGGGTCTGTAGATCTGGGGGGGATACGTAGAACTGTGCAAAATACTGATTTTGGGGTTTGATGGCTGAACCAAAGAATTGGGAAAAAATCCTTGTCTAATTTTGAATCTAATTTGATTTTTTTTCTTATCTTACTGAAATGAAATACAGCAAAAATTTCATGCAGGTTGTCGGGAATGTTTCAAATGTCAACTTAAAATGACATTTTAAAACAAAGCACGGATTTGAATCAACATTTCAAAACAAAATATTGATTTGGATGAATATTTTTGAAACAAAGCCTTTTGATGTACAGTTTTTGGGGATATTGAAAGTATTCACCAAATTTGACCCAAATTTGTGAATACTTTTGGCATGCTGAAACATTCCTTTTTTTGTTTAATTTGCTATCAGCTGATTCCCCCCCAGCTGTACTTACCAGCCTATAATGAAGCTGCTTTCATTAGATACTATGACAGGATTTTGGAGTTGTAGTTAACCAGTCAGACTCTGTCACGTGCATTTGACCTCTGTTCCAGGCCAATGTCCAGATGGGATCCTTTGTAAAACTAGGGTCTGGATCTTGATGTTTGGATTTTGAACATCCCACATTCCTCGAGGGTGCTGTTGGATTCAGGGTTAGGTTCAGATTAATTTTTGTGCCAAAGAGTTAATAAAATGGAAAATATTAGTTGAACAGCCCTCATATGATTGTCAAAGGTATAATTTTATGCAACCTGAAGAATTTTCTTTCTTTTATAAAGTGACAGCTTTTAATGATGGCATAATGCATTCCCCTTGGTAGACTTGTT
This sequence comes from Pelochelys cantorii, assembly GCA_032595735.1. Lineage (NCBI taxonomy): Eukaryota > Metazoa > Chordata > Testudines > Trionychidae > Pelochelys > Pelochelys cantorii. Next base: position 199,573,019 of record CM064326.1, read on the forward strand.
CTTGGGCAATAGCATGTGGAGTATATCAATTCCTGGCCAGAAGCACCAAAAAGGAGGGAAATGCAGAAAAGCACTCCTTAGTGACTGAAAATACTGTTGCTCTGCCTTGCCACCATGGTCCTACAACTGGACAGGCAATTGTAAGTGTTGTAAGCAATGAAGGATGTTACATAACATCCACATCAGGAGTGAGAATGACTAATGTGTAAGACATTTCACCCCCGAGAAACCCACAGCTCCTTACCAGCTATTCAATTGTGCAGTTTCCATTCTGGCCCCTCTAGGGGGCAGTGTGGTGCTGTGCTGCCCTAGGAGGTACAATTCCTCCTTGAGCTCCAGTCAGGGAAAGCTGTGAAATCCCTTTGGGTCATGTACTGTGCCCGCCTTTCCTTGGCTGGCCGCCTTGCCTGTCTGGCATGGAGTGGGGCAGGGCTATAATGGGTTCCTTTGGTTGATTTGCATCTCTGGCATGCTAAGAAGGGGACTTTTGCCTTGTCCTAGATTAAGGGGAGACATACAAAGAAAGTGTGTTTCTACCGGTCCCCATTCTGTGAACCCACATGAAGGCTAGGGAAATTAAGCCCCTAATTACTCGAGATGGGTTAGTCACTTGAGCATTAGCTTTGTAGTGCAATTGCTCCCTTGAAATACTGGTTCAAGGCCTGTTTTTTCAGTAAGCCTTGACAGCATAAAGAAGTTATGGTCCCTTTAGCTGTTGCCCTGGTAACAAATCAGCTCAGTCTATAGTTTTGGATTTTCAATGGTATGCACTAATATCCCAGAATCATCCGAGTATCAACCTGAGAGGGAGGTACTTTCATGGCTAGTGTTACAAGAAAGTGGAGAAAGGGTTAGCCAGTTGTGGTGTGTCAGGCCAGTTGCTTAGGCTATGTCTACACTGCAGGCTTCTTGTGCAAGAAGCTTTTTGCAGAAGAGATCTTCCCCAAAAACTTCTTGCACAAGAGCGTGTGACACTACAAAAGCGCATCGGAAAAGCCATGCACTTTTGCACAAGAGAGCGTCCGGACTGCATGGACCCTCTCTTGCAAGAAAGCACTGTTTGCCATTAACAGAATGGCCACTAGGGCACCTGTGCTTTCCATAGGCTGTTTTTGCGCAAAACCCCCCTGTTTCCCATCCACACACACCTTTTTGCACAAGAGCTCTTGCATAAAAAGGCTTATTCCTCACAGAAAGAGGAATACCTACACCGCAAAACCCCTTCTGTTCTGTCGATTCCCTGTAAATTTTCTTGCGCAAAAAAGCGCTTGAGGTGTGGACACTCCACGAGTTTTTCTGCAAAAACTCTGCAGTGTAGACATAGCCTCAGTGTGCCCCTTTGGATTTGCTGGATTTCTGCTTATTGCATCTGAGGAGTCTGGAGGACTAGATGACACTAGGGACTCACAAATGGATATAAAGCTTCTAAGGGATCTTAACACCTTACCAGCACCAAATCAGCACTAGCCTGGGATAGCTGATACCAAAGGACACTGACCCTGTGTGGAAAGTGTTCTGGTCTCTCAGGCTGTGCGTTAGAGGACAAAAGACCACCCTCAGAATTCAGCTTCCTCATTGGCAGTCTCAGGAAAGGGGCATAAGAACATAAGAACGGCCATACTGGGTCAGATCAAAGGTCCATCTAGTCCAGTATCCTCTCTTCCAATAGTGGCCAATGCCAGGTGCCCCAGCTGGAGTGGTGGGTACCTCTCTCCCAGGGAGGTGGGGGGCTGTGCTGCCCGGCTGGCGGTTGCACCAGAGCTGTTGAGGGGCAGGGATGCCCTTGTTTGCTGCCCCCTGTGGTCATTCTGGTGTATAACTGTTCCGGCTATCACAGCCCTCAGTTCCGTTTGATGAGAAACAGTTGCGTTCCACGTACATCCCATTATCGTGGCACAATCAAACCCTCACCTTGCTTTAAGATATAATAAGAGGAAGCTGCATACCAAATTTGGTGGTCTTAGCTCTTATTGTATAGGAGTTCTTGAACAAACAGATTCACAGACAGATACACAAACTGTCTCAAATATATAGTAGATTCCTCACATTCTGGAAATGTGACAGAGTGCTTAGAGTTAGGAGCACTCTGGTCTCTAAGGTTCTAGCTATCTTCTCCTGTCCCTTCTAAAAATGTACTTAACTGGGAGATGGATGTGCAATAGTCTAAATAGGCTAGGGGCTGATGAGCTAATGAGAGCAATTGACTCATCACCTGGGAACAGTTAAAGGACAGGAAGGAAGTACAAGAGAAATGGTTACCAGCGGTGACAGGACCCCAAGACGAGATCTTTCCTTCTCTTTCTTCTGGGCTTGGGCTGAAAGGGAAGTGACTTCCATTTGTATAGTGCTGCACAAAGCTGTACTGGTGAAGGGGTCTGGTCTACACTAGGGAGTTATTTTGAAATAACTCCCCTTATTTCGAAATAACAAGCAGAGTATCCACACTACCAAGCCCTTTTTTAAAAAATAAGGGGTTGGTTACTTAGAGATAATAATTCCTGCTTTCCAAGAGGAATAACACTTATTTCAAAATAGTGGTAGTGTGGACACGCCACTGCTGCTATTTCAAAATAACTACTCACCAGAGTCATTCAGAGTAATTACTCCCCAGTGTTTCCTGGGGCTCTAAGTCAAGGTAGTGTGTCCACATTAAGGGAGCCTGCCTCGGACTAATTTTGGGGCTTCCTTGTAGTGTGGACATGCTATTTCAATATAATTATTTTGAAATTTCCTAGTGTAGACATGCCCTAAGTGTCCAGGCTGTGTGAAGTGAGCCAGATGATGGAAAAGATCACAAAATGGCTCTGTCGCTAAACCCACGGTTTAATTTTCAAAGCTCCAACTGACTTCAGTGTGATTTGACTTCTAAAATTTGGGCCTTTCACTGGTCAATATTATACTAGGTATCCAAAACCAGGCAACATAAATCTGAAATGGGAGCTGTACAAACAACTGATTTTTCTGTTTGCTGACCAAAATTATCACACACAAAAATTGTTTTGGGTCAAAGAAAATGTTTTATTTCATTTATGAGTTTTTAAAATAAAATGGTATAAAGGTATAAAATTGTATAATAATAAAATAGAAAGTCATTTTAATTGAAAAAAATCTAAACATTTAATTTATAAAATATCAAAACAAGCAATTTAGATTATTTCTCTTTTATTATTTAAATAATTTGGCAAATTCAACACAAATTTGCAAAATGCTTCAGTTGACCTGATTCTGCATTATTCATCAAAAAGTTTTGTCTGAAAAATTTCACCCAGCTCCCCCATAACAATGAAGTGTGCCCATTATAAAAGATTTATGAATACTGAAGTTCACAGTCTGAGTCACCTTTATTGTTAGCTAAATCCTGTCTTCATTCAAAAAGCTGAAGTAATGGTATTCAACAGCTTTCATCTTCCAACTTCCTTGTAATTCTTGACCAATTAGCCCTCCCAAGATCCCAGTGAGATAGATAAGTAAGGGCACGTCTACATTGCACGCTTTTTCAGAATAAGCTATTTCGGAGGAAATACTCAGAAATGACTTATTTCAAAACAGCGCGTCTACACAGCAAATGCCCATCGAAATAACGCTGAGCTATTTTGAAATAAAGTGTCCACACTCATTGGATGCTGAATCGCATTTAAGGCCACCTGGAGGTACTTTAGGCAGGCTATCAGGACAGCACTCTCTTCCTGGAACTGCTACCTGAAGCTATCTGAGGCTCGAGCTTAAAGAGAACCTCCCGTATAGCCATGTCTCAGGCTCTTCTCCTTTGCCTACCTCATTGAGGCTATGTCTACACTACAGAGTTTTTGCGAAAAAACAGCTGTTTTTCCGCAAAAACTCACGAAGCGTCCACACCTCAAGTGTGTTTTTGTGCAAAAAAATCCAAAGAGTGGAAGGGATTTTGCACAATTGGCATTCCTCTTTCCACGAGGAAAAAGCCTTTTTGAGAAAGAGTTCTTTTGCAAAAAGGCGTGTGTGGACAGGTAGGGGGTTTTTGCGCAAAAAGAGGAAAAAGCACAGGTGCCCTGGTGGCCATTCTGTGCTTACCAATCAGTGCTTACTTTTGAGAGAGCGTCCAGGCAGTGTGAACGCTCTCTTTCGCAAAAGCCCATCTCTTTTTCAATGCACTTTTGCAGTGTGGACACGATCTTGCCCAGGAAGATTTTTGCGGAAGATCTCTTCTGATAAAAGCTTCTTGCGCAAGAAGCCTGCAGTCTAGACGTAGCCTGAGGGACAGCAAAGCCTTTTCTCTGCCTGCTGTGGTTGCCCTTGTGGACACCTCAGCACTCCTACCATGGAGCTGGACCTGCCTCCCAGCAGTTGACGGCTCTTGTATGTCTTGGTGCACCTCCTGCTGCAGTTTCTGCAGGCTGCCTCCCTGGGCCTGCAGGAACAGGACCCCCAGCTCCTTGTGGGGCAATGCCTCACCTCCCTCCAGGCACTGCTCATGCAGCTTGATCCCACCTACCCTTCCCCGTACATTGTGCGCCACCACTTCTGGTGATTGGACACCAGCTCCAACTGGTGGGACCGGATCGTCATGGAGTGGTGGGACAACCAGCAGTGGCTCCAGAGTTTCCGCATGTGGAAGGACACCTTTCTGGAGCTGTGTGAATGGCTCACCCCTGCCTACCCAGATGAGACCCTCCAGCCCCCTCCATAAGTGGGTCGCCATCACCCTTTGGAAGCTCACCATGCCGGACACCTACTGATCCATCAGGAACCAGGTCTAGGGTTGCTAGATACTTTCACAAAAAATCCTGAACATGCCGGGGGAAAAAATTGGTTGAGCGAAAAAAAAAAAGAAAGGTCGATGAACCTTTACATTCCCGCACTCCCCACTTCCCCCGCCAGACGTGGCAGGGGAAAAATGTCCCCTGCTGGCCTTCCATCCAAGAAAAACAGAAGACACAATTACTGGACTGTCTGGGCGAAAACCGAACACCTAGCAACCCTAACCAGGTCAGCATGAGGAGATCGACTGTCAGGGCTGTGGTCGTGCAGGTATGGCACTCTTCTGCTATTGTCTCAGGAAGGGGGTGAACTGAACTGCTGGAGTGGGGTTCCCTAAGGAAGGGGGTGGTGGTGGAAGCCCCCTCCCTGGGAGACTTTTCAGTCCTGCCTTCAGAAAGCCCTGATGGGGGTTGGGGCAAATCAGGGTTGCTCCTGGTGTGTATGTGTGGGGGGGAGTAGAGGTTTGGGGGGGCCTCCCGAGGGCCCTGGCAACCCTGTGATTCTCTGTCTCCTTCTACAGGTGGTGAGGGCCATCAATGCTGTCCTGTTGCACAAAGTCATCAACCTGGGTGACGTGGACCCCATCATTGCTGGCTTTGCCACCATGGGCTTCCTCAACTGCAGAGGGTGGGGGCTGTTTTCGGCACCCACATCCTCATCTGGGCCCCCAGCCACTGGGCATCTGAGTGTAAACAAAACTGAAGTGCGTATTCCACCCTCCCCAAAAACAAACAGCCTGAAAAACAGCCCATGCATTCTACCGAATTGTAGGCAAATGCCTAAACCATGTGTTTTACATCGTTCACTGATGGTCACCAGACTTGGGCTATATCAGGCTAGTTTGGGAAGCAAACTGCAGAGCAGACTGCCTTCCACTGAATTTGCAATCATGCTTGTAGGAGTTAAAAGTGGCTGTATATTTCAGCTTCCAGTCTTCCATCAGCTCACCTCTGTTCTTTTCAGGCAGTTAAAATCTACACAGCCAAAACAACATTCCTGTTCCAAAGAGTTTTCTTACAGTTGGATACAAAGGACCAGTGTGGATGTTTGTCAGCGGTCGGCTTTATAGAATCAGTGGGGAAAACAATAGTCCCTTACGAGGGTTTCTCAGCCTCTGGGTCAGAACCCAACACTGCCTCACCAGAATGTTTCAAAGGGTGGTGTGGCAGCTCCTGTCCCAGGGGCTGGCTGGGCTCACCTCCCTGCTCCAGAAACTGCAGTCTCCAAGGTCCCAGCACCACACAGCTTTGGCCCAGCCGTCATGACGACGGGAGTCCGGAAGGCCAAATGTGAGCAAGTGGCACTGCAGCCCCCGCAGCCAGGTCACCGTTCCACTCACACACATTTGGTCCAGTTGGATGGGGGTAGGACCAAGACCGAGCACCGCTGCAACTGCAGAGGCTGCAACAGAGCTGAGATCCAACCCCTGCCTGTCCTGCAGGAGTTGCCACTATGGGGTGAGTGCTGGGCTGGACCGAACCCCTCCCAAGTCCTGAGGGGCAGGATCTGACCAAAACCACCCCCAGACTACGTACTGGGGTTTGACAGGCCACAAACATTTACAAATGGGCCCAGAACCTCAAAAGGCTGAGCCACTGTCTCAGGTTACCAAATTCTGAACCATTTAGTGCTCCACAGGCCATCACAAATACTTTGAACCCCACTGGGAAGGTCAGAGTCATCCCGAGAAGTCCCTAGAGCACTGGCGTAAGGGTATCCCTGGTGACGTACAATGCAGTGCACCACACAGCTGCTTGACTTCAGTTTCCGAATGGTGCCAAGGAGCAGCCCCACTTCTCATGCAGTGCAGCAGCAGTCTCAAGGTGACAAGTGCATGGATGACTGTAGCAAGGTCTGTATTTGGAGAGAAATGATCACACTCTTCTCAGTAGACTTAGGTGGAAAATAGTTGTACCTGGCCAGAGCAGCTACCAAGTGTGCAGGGACAGCATTGGGTCTAATAAGATACCCTAGACTGTAAATCTATGTGACAAATGGCTCCCGCGCTCCTCAGGGCAGATATCATCCCCACTGACTTCTCAGTGCCTCATTTCCATTTACAGTGAGCCCTCACCACCTTTCCCTCTTCCAGCTTCCAACCACATGTAGGTCTGGACCACTCATTCCACTGCACCAGCTGGGTCAGATACCAGCAGAGGTTTGTGTTTTCAGCTACCTTGGAGTGCAGGTTAGTAGCCAGGGCCACCTCAAAATGGAAAAAAATTAGCCAGGGGCACAGGGGTCAGTGCTGTCCTTTCCCATATGCAAAATAAGCAGTTGAATAGGGCACCTGAAAATTTGGTGCACCACTGGCGGTGTGTCTACATTATGGGATAAGGTTGAATTAAGATACACAACTTCAGCTACATTAATTGCGTAGCTGAAGTTTAAGTACCTTAACTCCGACTTTTGGCGCTGTCCAGGCTGCAGGAAGTTGAAGGGAGAACACTCTCCCTTCAACTTCCCTTACTCCTCAGGGAAGCAGGATGACCAGCATCGACTGGAGTGTCCCTCTCAGTTCAAATTAGCGTGTCCTCACTAGCCCTGCTAATTTGAACCCTGGAAGATTGACAGTAGCAGCTTCGATCTTCTCCACAGTGTAGACATACCCTGGGTCTTAATGTCCACCCATCTGCCTTTTCCTATCCCAGTTCTGTGGCTTCCCTTTCTCCAGAGAGGATCTAGTTAATTTAAAAGTGAAAAAGCCTGCCACAGCTATTAGCAGAACAACTAAACCTGGGAAAGAGCCATTCAAGTGATAATTATAGCCATTTAACAGGGAGAGCCTGTCAGTTTCTGAATTTATTGTGTTAGTCTACAGGGCCTTAGTTTAAAATTTGCTTTAAAAATATTTCATGAGTGTGTTGCTGAAGATTATAAAATCACATCTCTAAAAGATTGCCTCCTCCCCCTCCCCCAGCTGACATTGGGCAGAGGGGTACCAGTTTAATACTACTGCATAGGGCCCTATAAATCCCAAGGATGGCCCTAACTGGGGTGAACACCTAACCTTCTGTAAAGTCCATGGTGGAATCTTGCAGAACAGACAGGAATTCAAGCTTCCTGGTTTTATCTGAAACTACATGGTGTTCCATGCATCTACTGCTGAAAGATGAAGGACTGGGGAAAACCCTGTAGTTCCAGGGAGTATCATATTGTTTAGCATTTAACCCTTTACATCAATAGTTTGCAAAGTATTTGGAAGATGGTTCCTAAGTATCACCATCCTCCATGTAGGTTGGATTTCACAGAGAGAGAAACTGAAGCGCAGTGCCTTGCTGAAGTTCTCATGATCTGTCAGTGACAGACGTAGGACCCAAAATTCCTGACTCCCCATTCACCACTGGCTTATGCACTGGACCACTAAGCATTCAACACTGATGCTGCCAAACCTAATCTAGTTTCTAAGATCAGACACCAGATTTTATTCCCAGAAACAGTCTGAGGGGTTGCTGAACAATGCCTGTCTGTTAGACCACCAACTTCACATGCCCCAGGGGGAAGCAGCCTGGATGAAAATGAATATAATTCCCAGAAGCAGTGTTTGTTTTTTCAAGAGCCCATGGCTTGACACACTCAGAATACAAACTTTGTTTGCAAGGAGTTTCTGGGACTTTTTCATGGGTATGGCTACATTCAAACTCAAGCTCAAGCCCAACTTCTCTTCCATTTGTATACATAGGGCACGTCTACACTGTGGGCTAAAGTTGAGTTAAGCTACACACCTTCAGCTATGTTAATTACATAGCTGAAATCGAAGTACCTTAACTCGGCTTTTGGCGCTGTCCACACAGCAGGAAGTTGAAGGAAGAACACTGTTCCTCTGACTTCCCATACTTCTTGTGAAACAAGGGTTACAGAAGTCAGAGAAAGAAGCCTGTTATTTCAAAATTATTTTGAAATAACGGGCTTGCTGTGTAGATACTCTCTCTGTTATTTCAAAATAACGTGAGCCATTTTGAAATAACACTGCTGTGTAGACATAGCCATATTGTGCTAACCCAGGGGATGATGGGACGGAGCCTGAGTGAAGCTGGGAGCCAGGGTGCAAGCCTATTGCTTTGCAGTATAGACACAGCCCCACTGGACTTGTGCTCTGGAAGTCCACCAAAAGTATCCCGCAATCATATGGCCTGGATTTCTTTGTCTCTCAGACAGCCAAGTTTTCCCATACTGCATCACACATAGCAGGCTAGAGTGGCCACATTTTGGCTGGGCTTTAGGAAATCTGGAGTGTAGGTGGTTGCATTTAGTCCTGCATAATACAGTATAGACGCTGGAGCCCTACGTTTGGACCCAGGGCTCAACAGTTCCTAACATGAGGTTACAAATGAGGGCAGGCTCTCAAGCCCTTGTTAACAAAGCCAAGATCTGCTAGCTTGGGTTCTACTAAAGCTGTGCTTGCATTGCAGTGCAGACATGCCCTCAGCAGCATTGTCTCCACAGCTCACAGTTTCACGGGACCTTCGTTGTGCAGACTAAATTGATCAGCAGGAAGAAAATAGCCGTTGCCTAGGCAACCAGCTGATGATTCATCCTGGGTAGCAAGCTGCAAAAGCTGCGAGACGGTGGTAATTTTCCAGACACTTAATCCAGCTCTTTCTTTTTTCTTTCTTTTTCTCACTCTGACCAGGAGAAATCCTCCTCTCACTTTTTTTTTTTTTTTTAAATTTGCAGGCTTATGCATGCTGCAGCCCTATGTGATGCAGAAAATAGTTCTCTACAGCTCTTACGCTGGATGGCGTCACAGGGACAGCTTGAAATAATGCTGATGAACCGTTCGATAGAGTGAAATGGAGCCCCCAAAGAGAATAAAAATAGAATTTGAAATTGAAGGCTGCAAAAGCCAAACCCAGCCCCCAAACTCACCACGAGCATCACATTTCTTATAATAACCCTGAGCTGGCTTCTCTGTGTTGTGACTGTGTCTCCCTCACCTCATTCCTTTTAGCAATTATCAGTGCTGTGTGATCTCCAAAAGTAATCTGTACTGGGCACACACAGGGAAACAGGGCAGAGAGATCTATATTCAGCAAATGCTCTTCTACAAGGGAGTCTCCCTTTTTACCACTTAGACATAATATTTTGTTATTTGGTGTGAGGTTTAGTGCTGATTAAAGGTATTTGGGGGTTGGGAAGAATTCCCCCCCCCCCCCAGATCATATTGGTAGAGACCTGGGGGGAGAAGGAGTTACCCTTCCTCTGCGGAATGAGGCACAGGTCACTTGAAGGTTTAAACTAGTGTAAATGGTTGCTTCTCTGTGATTTGAAGTCTTTCAGCTGTGATTTGAGGACACGAGTAACTCAATCAGAGGCTAGGGGATCTACTTCAGGAGTGGGCGGGTGAGGTTCTGTGGCCTGCAACATGCAGGAGGTCAGACTAGGTAAGCATGACCGTAAAGTCAATGAGCATCAGATTAACAGCCCTGGAGGCTGAGAGCCTCTTTGCCCCAGAACAGGTATGACAGTGGCGGCGGAATTGCCAGTTTCCCTCTCATGACGACTTGCCGTAAAGCAGGGGGGGTGTCTCAACCTTGTTCTGAGGCCTACCCCAATGTTCTATAAGAACGCCACAGCCCACTTGTGCCACAGCTATTTTTGTGCATATAAAAGCCAGGGCTGGCATTAGGGGTAGCAGGCAGAGCAATTGCCTATAGCTTCATGTCTCAGGGACCACTCCAAAGCTACATTGCTTTAGCGTTTTGGCTTCAGCCCTGAGTGGCAGGATTCAGGTCGCAGGATACTCTCTTTTTCAAGAGAACCTTAGAAAGAATGGAAACAGCATGCTGGTGTGGTTTTTGTTTTGTTTATTTGGGGGTTTTTTGGGGGGAGGGGGTAAAAGGAAATAACAGACAGCCCAAAGCAGCAGAGAGAGGAGTGGATTTAAATGGACAGCTGGACAACATACAGTCAGAACAGGGTTTAAAGCTGGAAGAGTCTCTGCAAAGCGACACAAGACTAAACTGGAGTCTGTGGCAATGTTCCCTCTAATTTTTTCCATCCATGTGCAGAAAAAAATTGTTGTGTGTACCAAGGCATGTGTGGCTGTGCACCACCAGTAGAAACACATTCTGCCGGCTGCGCGCGCTCTGCGAATCAGCTAGGCGGCAATTGAATCTCTCCTGGGTAGCCGCCCAAGCGCTCAGCTTACAGGGAACATTGGTCTGTGGGTCCTCCCCTCTACACCTCAGGGACTGAGTATTCTGGTTGCCAAGCCAACCGTGGTTAGGGAGTAAAAGATCTAACCCTCACCTCAGACTCTGTTCCCTGCCCCCTTCCATCGTCACAAACTGCAAATTAATGTTGATTAACTCACTGGGGAGGTGAATTTACCTCGGATTTCCAGAGAGCCAAGCTTTTTTGTGGTGCAGCAATAGTGGGAGAGAGGTGTGAAAGCAGGATCGCTACCAACAAGCAGTGAGCCTTTCAGTTCAGTATGGGTGTGATTTCCCAGCCGGCTGGCAGGTTGGAAGCTGGCAGAACAGAAGCCTCATTCATTACTGCTGTGAGTGAAGGTGACGTTCCACTGAGCTGGCCAGACCTGCAGCATAGTGAGGAGCTGACAAAACATCTTTTGGGTAGTGAATGTGATCTGTAGCCGACCTTGGCATCACAGAGCTCCAGCCTCATTGGTCTCCTCAGGGAACATGGAAAAATAGGCCCAGAGAAGCTATTATTCTCTTATCTAAAGCTGACACAAATGAAATATGTCTTGGTTTTAATGAGAGCTGTGAGATAGGCCCAAACCAAACCTCCAGGCTCTAAGAGGCACGTGGAAGCCAAGCCTAGATCTAGAAAAGAATCTCAGAAATGTCCCTTTTCTTTATAACTAGCCAATTAGCCCGTCATAAAATGGGATTTTCAGGTCTCTCCTCCACGTCCTATTCCCTTTCTATCTTGGTCTTCTCTCCTGAGCCTCCGGTCTCTCGCTCCATCTCTCTCTCTCCCCTCCTCCTACTACCTCCCCCTCTCTCTCAGCTCTCCTCCATCTCCTGCCTGCCTCTCACTCTCTTTCTCTTCTCCTCCCCCTCCGGCATGGGGAGCGTGGAGCCCAAACGGCTGTTTGCACTGCTTTCTCCTGCGCGGCAGCCCGGCGGAGCAGCTGCCTATAAGCTCCAGCTGCTCCCCTGAACCATTTCCCTTTGCCCCAGCACTGATCCTGCAGCCTCCCAGTTGTCCTCCCCCTCCCCATTGTTCCCCCGCCCTCCCCCCAGCCAGGGTCTGTTCACAGCCAGGAGGTGGGGCCCAGCCGGGTACGTCACCGCCCCGCCCCCCGTCGCCTCTCGCTGTGGCACTCGGCTGAGTTCTAATGGGTGCTTGGCACGTGGATGCCTGTCTACTGAGAACTGGACTGAGATTGTAGGCTCCTGAAGCAAAGGTGCCTGGGAGTGTGATTAATGATACGTAAGCATCTTATTATAAAATCACCCATTTCCCCTGGGTATTTCCTGACAGATGGATGTATAAGCTGCGCCACAGTTTGCCAAGGGAAACAGTGGAAGCCTCATTACTCGGGACTGAAAACCACTTATTGCAACCTCTCTGGGCATGTTTACATGGGTGATAAAAATCCCACAGCACCCTGTCTCAGAGCCTGGGTCAGCTGAATCAAGGCCCCCCAGCCCAGGCTCCAGGAATAAGACCAGCAGGGCAATCGGGCTCAGGCTAGAGCCCTGGGCTCTGAGAGTCCCCCTCTCCCCTCATGGCATTTCAGTTGGAGCCTGAAGGGCTACACTGCAATGTTATGGCCAGGCAGCCTGAGCTCTGGGAGTCCAAGTCAGGTGAGCAGGGCCAGCTGTGGGTGTCTTTTATTGCAGTGTATACATTTCCTTTGGGGTAGGGACTGTACCTACATGTGTGTTTGTACAGTGCTTGGTACAATGGGGTCCCAGTCCTGATTGGGGTCTGTGGGTGCAGCTGCAACACCAATTAATAGACTGAACAGTAATAGACTGAACAGACCACTAGAAGATGTTGTTGCCAGGGATCAGTCCTGCAGCGTGAGGGAGACAGATTAGTTTCTTGAGCCAGCCACAGTGAAGTCAATAAGAGCTTCCCCGTTGACTGCAATCACATATGATCAAGCCACATCCCAGCCATGAACTATTCAATCTCAAATGTCAGTGAATCTATATTTATTTTTCTGTTTAATTTAGATTTATTTTTGAAAGGTCCTACAGCTTGGGAGGCTGTCTCTTTCTGGGAGAGACATAACACTGAGGCCCTATTCATTTGTGGTCAAGATTCCCTGGTATTCAGGAGCTCTAAAAGAAACAATGCTAGGGATCATTCTGGCTGCTCTTTTTTGAGTTCCTGCCAGCTTATCCAGATTTCTCTGGGCCCGAGCTGCATGCAGTGGCATGCAGTATGTCGGGGCAGTCACTCCAGAACTTTATGCTTCTCTGTGTGAGGACCCCTTTGTGTCTGCATGCCATAAGCGCACTGGCATTTTTGGCTGCCAGACTCATGTCTAATTTCCTCTCCACGGTAAATGCTTGAGGCCCCACCCTTCTGAGGCGCTGGTTCAGTCCTGACTCAGAGAGAAGAGTCCCACCGAGTGAATCCACAGCACAACTGCCTGATGCACAGTGGGATTTCGGCAGAGGTCTGCCATTGAAGGTCTGGCTAAGCCTGACCCTGCTTAATTTGTGGGGTGGTGACAAGCTATACCCACAGAAAGATGTGAAATGTGTAGGGACACCCCGCAGAAGCAGTGGATTTAAGGTCTTCCCACCTATTTTGCTGCAATCCTTTTGAATCTAAGATTTCTTAGGGGAAAAATTTGACATTAGAACTTCTGGCTGTGCAGATGATTTTTAAATCATGACAATCAGGAGTCAGGGCCAGGGTTCCCTATAAGATGAGCACTTTGGCTGCCACCCAGGAGAGATTAGCAGAGCATCCACAGCCAGTAGCGTGTCTCCTTGTGTTCTTCTGCCTGCCTGCTGCAGCTCTGTGCCCTTCTTCCAGCAGTGGGGTACTGCCTGCTGCCCCCTACTCACACTAAGCCTCTCGTGAGCCTGGTCCCCACTGATGGCAGGCTAGAACTTCCTTCCCCTGCACTGGAGAGTCTCCACCTTGCTGGTGGAGAGCAGTTTTCCAGCAATGAGCTAACTATTTCATTTATAGTCACAGGAGTAAATAGCATGTGGTGTCATGCAGACATCTTCAGCTCTCTTCCAGTGCTGAGAACAAATTGTCCCCGTGAGCGTGGTGAGCTTTTCCTCTGTTCAGTTTCACAGGGCGTTAACTGCCAAGTTGGGTGCTGACCACCAGGGCTCAGTGGTTGCCTGCTGAACAGAAGCATCCAGGAAGCTCAGCAAAGGGTTTTTTTTTAAAAAGCTGGGACAGCTGTTATTTTTGGCCATGACACGGAGCACTCATGAAAAGCCCTCACCTGCCCGCCCATCCCTCTCTTCCACCCCTATGGTGACCCAAGCAGCCTGTCGCTGTGAAGCCCTCAGGTGTAAGAACAGATGCGTTTGGGAATGTCCATTTGGAACCCCTTTTGTCTCGGTTATATGTGCTGAAACTGGCATCCGTGCCAATAACAGCCAGTCTGCACCAAAGCAAGGAGATCGCGTGAGAGAAAATCACTCAGCTGTTGCTCTCCTCTGCAGGCTTCCATTTTTAGATCACTCAGGGTACGTCTACACTACAGAGCAGATTGAAGCTGCCGCTGTTGATCTTTCAGGGTTTGAATTAGTGGGTCTAGTGAAGACACACTAATTCCAGTTGAGGGTGTGTCTACACTATGGGATAAGGTTGAATTAAGATGCACAACTTTAGCTATGTTAATTGCGTAGCTGAAGTACTTTAACTCGACTTTTGGTGCTGTCCACACTGCAGGAAGTGAAAGGGAGAACACTCTCCCTTTGACTTCCCTTACTCCTCGTGCAACCAGGACGACCGGCATCGACCAGCGCACCCCTCTCAGTTCGAATTAGCTTGTCTTCACTAGACCTGTTAATTCGAACCTTGCAAGATCAACAGTGGCAGCTTCGATCTTCTCTGTAGTGTAGACGTACCCTGAGAGGGGCACTCTGGTTGATGCCAGGAGTTCTGCTTTCACAAGGAGTAAGGGAAGTCGAAGGGAGAGTATTCTCTCTTTGACTTCCTACAGCCTGAACAGTGCCAACAGTTGAGTTAAGGTACTTCGACTTCAGCTACGCAATTAATGTAGCTGAAGTTAGGGATCTTAATTTGACCTTATCCCACAGCGTAGCATACCCTTAGTCCTGCACCTTTCACCAGCACTACATTTGCCTAATCAAAAAGAGCACAAATATGTATCAGCCAAATAAGAATCATACATGATCTCTGAAAATAGGCTCAGAATCTTTTCTCCTAGGCCATGTAGGAAATTATTTCAAAATTAGTAAATTTGACTTAATAACTTCCAATTTAACACATTTGAACTAGCATGTCTCCACTATGGGGAAGCCTCAAAATTAGTCTGAGGCAGGCTCCGTTAATGTGGATGCAGACTTAGAGTCTCAAGAAGCACTGGGGAGTAATTAGTTCGAATTACTCTGGGGAGTAGTTATTTGGAAATAGCAGCACTGAAGCACCTACACTACCGCTATTTCAAAATAACTAGTTTGAAATTAGTGTTATTCCTTGAGAAAAACAGGAGTACAGATTTTGAAATAAGTGGCCCGTTATTTCGAAATAACAGGCTTGGTAGTGTGGATGCTATGCTTATAAATTTGACCTGCAGGGGGAAGGTGTTATTTTGAAATGAAGTCCTAATGTGGACCAGGGCTCAGAGACAATCCATATTCAGATCTGAATTTTGTCCCAGCTCCATAATTTGCTGAACTAGGATCTTGAATGTGAACCACGCCCCTCCAGCAGTGCTTTGGGGAATTTGGGAAAACAGATCTGAATTTTGCAACTCTTCTTTCTAATTGGGGGATGTTGGTCTCTAAGGCCCATCACTTATTAAGGGGATGCCCTGGAAATGCACGTTACAGTTTAAGGGCTTGTTCCTGCAGAATACCTAGCACCTTCAGTTTCCTGTGGGGTCTGTGAGAGAGGAGGCTGCATAGCACCTTGCAAGGCACTAAAGCAGCATGCAGACTCTTCAACTGTAGAATCCATTTCCAAGCGTTCTCTTTTGGTTTGGTGGAAATCCTCCCCAAAGTAGCAGCCCCATTTATCAACCATCTGCCCTGCAATGGCAGTGGCGTCGCAGCAGCTCAGAGATGCGCCACGTGACCTCACTGACAGAGGCTTGCTGTGGTCTGATGGCCCAGATCCGTCTAACCTAGATTTCCCCCTTTGCAGGTAATCACTTTGCAACTGAGCTACAGACGTAGCCTCTCTGCCTGCTGGGAGCGCCTGAGATCATTACAGAGGCCCCTTTCTAATTAAATCGCAACTGACTTTTTTGAGTAGCTTTATTAATATTGCTCTCCAGCCATATCAAATGTTCTTGCAATTGCCAGCTACAGAATATTCATAACACATTCTTTGGATTGGCTTTGGAACGGAGGGTCTGTGTGTGTGTGTGTGTGTGTGTGTGTGTGTGTGTGTGTGTGTAAAAGTTTATCTGACATTTTGCATTTAACTTGTTTTCATTTTAAATTATATTATTTTTAAAAGGCCAAGCCATTCAGTCAGATTTGAGGAGCTGCCACACTGCGCAATGTGGTTTCCAGACCATATTTTGCTTTGAATCATATATAACAGAGAAGCCATCCATACATAAAGTAAGACCTTAAAAAGGCCATACTTGCCAGCTGTTCCCACATAGTTATGACAGGTATTTCCTGCCTAGTGTGAGGATAAGCTGCCCTGCACGGTAGCTGTGAAAATGCTGTTTTTTAGTTGTAACCACTGTGTGCAGCAGGCCACACTGCAGTAATGGGAAGCAATAGTTCGATATCTTGTTGTCATAGTGCCTGCAACAGCACTGACAGCATTTCATGCCAGTGTTTCTTACATATGCAGGATGATACTGTGGCTGATTCTGCAGAGGAAGAGGGGGAGAGGACTTAGCCCTGGTCTACATTAGGGCTTTATTTAAAAATAACCGCCTTTAGATCGAATTTATAAGCAAAGAGTCCACACTATCAAGCCCGTTATTTCGAAATGAGGGGCTGGTTATTTTGAAGTCTGTACTGCTGCTTCCCTCGAGGAATAACGCTAATTTCAAAATAGTTCTTTCAAAATAGCGATAGTGTGGATGCTCCAGTACAGCTGTTTCAAAATTAACTAGAATCATTCGAACTAATGACTCCCCAGTGCTTCCTGGGGCTCTAAATTGAGGTAGCATGTCCACAATAACGGAGCCTGCCTCGGACTAATTTCGAGGTTTCCTCATAGCGAGGACACACTATTTCAATTTTGTTAGATCAGGAGTTATTACATTGATTTTACTTATTTTGAAATAGTTTCCTCGTGTAGACATGCCCTTTGTGAGCTCCACCCCCTTACACCAGGAGCTGCTGGGGGTGCGAGTGGGGAGTACAGAGCCTGGGCATGCTAGTTAGCACTGGTGGGGGCACTAAAAGATGCAGGGTGAGCCTTACCACTCCACACGTTCCACCCTGCCCCCAGGATGGCTGGAGCTATTGCTTCTGTAGCATACATTCCCTAAGAGCCCTCGGGAAGAATTCTGGCTGACGGAACCAAAATCTCTCCTGAGGGCTTCTGATGCGCTACATGCAGCATCTACACATCTCCTTCATGCGCAGGCTGTAGCTGCAAATCTAGGCCACAGCAAAGGGTCTGGAAGGCTCCAAGGCCCATTAATGGCTCTCAGAGCCTTTTACCACACTGTCACTGGCAGGAGCAGCCTAGCTGTTTTGCTGGCTAGGGAGAAAAAGTTTGTGTCCCCCCTGACTCCTTCCTCTCCAAGTGGGTTGAACAAAGAACCCAAACCAAAAAATCAGTCATCCCATCAATGGTGCAAAAATGACCAGCCAACCAAAGCATAGAGCAAACAGGAAAAAAAAAAAAGAAGAGTTGAAGGACACAGCAGTCCAGTAGCCCATGGCAGTTAGCACCAGGGGTGAGTGCCAATCCGCATCAATTTTTCAGACCTACCTGCCCTGTCACTTTACTCTTCCCAGCAGTCAAAACTAGGAAGGTGATGGAGCTGATGCCAAAGCTACAGATTTTTCCTAGAGCAAGGAGAGGTGGGGAACTGTTCCCAAGCCCACCTGGAAAAGGCTCTCGTTCTTTGTGCCCTCTCTGGAGCAGGCCCCCTGCACTCTACCTGCTACACTAAACATGAATTGAATTGCTGCTCAGTAATCACAGGCCCTGAGTTCTCCAGCCCGCCAATGTAAAAACAGCTGGCTGCTTTTACCGCAAGATATCATCATTAAAATTAGCTTTAAGCCTATGCTGACGTTCCACTGCTTAAGTGCCATCCTGCAGAGGGCTATTTTCCTGAGTCAGGGCTCGAGTGTCGTGGAGCATTCCAGGTAAGTCAGATACGTTTCATCTGGGATGTGAGCTTCAAAGTTTCCTTTCTGAAATACTTGTATTTAAGCCAAAGCTCACGAGGGACTCATTGGAGACCCATAGGCTGTCTCAGTGTTCTAGATGAGATACAAGAATCAATTGTCTAGTAAGATAATTGAAAACCTATTAAGAGAGCCCTGCAAATCCACAGACACACACTTTAGATCCATGGATATCTGCATCTGAGGATGCCGTTGTATTTTTACCATCATTGCGGGTCAGATGTGGATCCAAATTTTGACATCTGTGCAGGGCTCTAACAGTGAGACAGGGTGCTGGTGCCGGTGGGGATGTGAATAGATATGTGTATAAAAGGTGGAGTGAAGACCCTGCGGGTCACATACAAATTAGTTATGCTTGTAGACTGGATGTGGATCCACATTTTTGCTTCTGTGTATGGCTCTCCCTAGTAACGTGTTGAATGCCCTACCCAGCTGTGTTAGTGAGAACATTTAGCATGTATTTCCATGGTTTAAGTAGCGGTCACATTTCCTTTGCAGGTCACTTTTAACTCTGGCCTCCTTAGCAATGACACTGTGGTATCAGAAAGAGGGATGCTAATAAATATCGAGGACGGGACACAGAGCATTTAAAGTCTGCATCCACAGCTGACTGTGGACATATGCAAATTGTGACAAACCTCTGCTTTATAGGGCTCGTGGTGATGCCTGTTATTTTGTGAGCAAGAAGCCATGACTGCCTGGTCAGACTGCAGTTCTCAGCATTAACAAGAGTTGATAATGAAGTAGACTTCTGACTGAACTAAGGGCTCATCTACACTGGCAAGTTACCATGCTGAAACTTTCTCCCTCAGGGGTGTGAAAAATCACTCTCCTCCTAGCAAAGCAAATTACAGCACTGTAAAGCACCAGTGTAAACAGGCTACCAGTGGTGGGAGCTATGCCCCTTGTTGAGATTTTTTAAAGCGCCAGGCACCCTCTTTCCCAGCGCTGTCATGTGGCCATTCTGTCATGGCAGTGCTTTAATCGGGTGAGTGTAGACAAAGGAGTTTGGCGCTGCTGGAGCAGTCGCAGTGATGATGGATGCTGTGAACCTTGCCACGAAGCTACTGCTGGCAGCTAATGCTGTTGCTGCTGGCCAAGTATAGGATTTTTTTAAAAAAATGCTTAGAATACAGTACTAAAATAGAACACCTACAGTGAGAGCCTTGGCCTGGCCAGGTCAGACCTGGCTAATATTCCCATATTGGTCTTCCTGACAAAGTAGACAGCAGTGGCAGACAGCCACTGGAAAGTGGCAGGAAGGCAAGCCCATGACCTGTGGGTGAAAGTAGGGCTGGAAGAGCCAAGCCCCCAACCCCACCCCTTCCGCCCAAGGCCCCGCCCTCCCATGCGAGCCAAGCCCACCCCCATCATAAGGGCAGGCCTCCAGCTCCCCATGGGAGTCTCCCTGGCCCGGAGCACAGGGAGGGCAGGTGACACGTGTGGCCGAAGCCTCCCTGGCCCCAATGCATGGGGTGAGCGGACTGCCCCAGCCTCTCAGCCTCAGTGTGGCTAAGTCCCAGGAGTAGTGCTGAAGCTGGGGGCAGAGTGTGGGTGGGGCCATGTCTTCCAGTTTAGGAAGGCAATGCCCTCCCCACCCCTTTATACCTGCCACCCATGAGCGTGCCCATAGTGCCATTTTTACAGTTCCCAGAGTATTTCTGGAAAGTCTGCCTTTCTGTACACTGGAACCAGCAGTAATTGATACTGGGCTACTGGTTGTTACACTGCCATTTGCCATTGAGTAGTAGTAGCATGCCTGCGGTAATGGAAAAGTCAGTACGGGTATCGGCCTGGAGCTGCGCCTGCACTGTAAAAAAACACCTATTGTTTCCATTTGGTGTGAGTGGTGGGTGCTCTCGGGGGTATCCGCAACTGAAAGGGAAAATTGTCTGTAACTGCAAACAGATTGAAACTGGTTTCAGCCCTCATTACAGAAGTGAATGGATGTCACATGCACCCTTTTGTGACTGCTGCTGAATGGCTGCCCCAAAATACGGTTTTACTCACTCAGTGGCACAATGGGGATTTGTGTTTGTGCCTTCGCAACTTCTCTGTCAAATGTGCTCCCTTTATAAGTCAAAAGATGCATTTTTAATTGTCACCCTGCACACTCAGACTGGGCTCTAAGGGCTATTCACAGTGGGGATTTAGGCACCCAACTTTAGTCCTCTTAAGGTCCCTGTGACACTCTGTACCTCAAAGTAGCAACCTGGAACCACCATCTTCACCACTGTCATACGGTTCTGAAGTGTTTTGTACAACATATGCCTTGTGAGGTATCATTTGAAACGTCTTGATTAGTAGAGCATTAATATCCCATTGGAGCGTATGTGCTATCATTGTACATAATGTTACGAAGTTCTGCTATGTGTGTGTTACTGAAATGCATTGTGAGGTTGGGAAACACCCACAATCTTTCAGCTACAAAAAAGGAGTAGTCCTCCCTGGCCAGACAGGCATTAATACCCAATCCACTCCTCAACACCCAATCCACTAGCCCAGAGATTTCTTGGAGAAGGCTCCATGAACGCAGAGAAGTCATGCCACAGCAAGGAGCTTTCTGGCAGCTGGAAGAAAGTATAAAAGAGGGAGTGACAACATCACTTGGCCTCTACCCCCATCCCCATCTCAATCCCTGGAAGAAGATCTGGAAGACAAACATGGATGGCCAGTAATGCAGGCAAGGGAAGGCACAATCTTCCCAAAATTGCCTACATTCCCTGGCTGCCAGGAAGGCTGGGGCCACGGCATGGCAGCCTGGTTTCCCAGATACCAGGGCAGCCCCAGCCCTCCAGGTGGCCAGGAAAGATCAGGCTGGGGTAGGCAGGGCTTGGGTTCAGGGGTGGGCCTTGGGCAAAAGGGGCAGGGCTGGAGCTTGCCTTCCCCAGCTTGGCCTTCACCCATGAAGACAACAAGTTTGAATGGGGAAAGTTCAGACCCAGGATGGAAGGGGCTTGAGTCTGTGTACCGAGGAACTATAACCTGCTTGTGTAATCTGTTAGGGTGAGACATGTCTTGATTCAAATCTTGCTTAAGCTGTTTAAGTTAGAATTTAGACTGAGAATTTATGTTTCATTTCTTGAGTGACAGACTTTGACCTCTGGGCCTGCTACTTGCAGTCACTTAAAGTCTATCTTTCTGTATAGACCTTTTTTATAAAACAGTGTGTTTTTGATTGATGTGCTAAATCTCAGCTCAGGTTAAAAAGGTTGGTGGTGCCTGTCCACTTTCTGTGAAGTGGCAAACTTGTTAATGAGCCTGCATTGTGTAAAGGAACCTTGAGTAGTACAAGACGGTACAGTTCCAGGGTGCAAGGTGGAGGAGCTAGGAGGAACGGCTGGAGCCTCTCTACTGACTGTTCAGGAGTAGCTGGGAGGCCATTCATGTAACTTGGTTGGGTGTGTGACTGTCTGTGAGTGGTTGTGTAAGTGCAGGGCCTGTCAAAGGTCTGTAGCTTGACAGCAGCATCTCAGTGTAGGAGGCAGACCAGGTGGGTGCATTTGGAGGGCTCAGAGGTCCCACAGTCCTGCTTGCCCCAGAGGAACCCCGTCACAGTGCCTACATTCATCACGTTGATGTTGCTGGCATTCCCCAAACCCCTACTGTTAACCCTGTGCGTGTCTTAAGTGTCCACCAGGCACATCTTCTGATGCTGCCAAGCTTCTCAGAGCCCTACCAGGCTACACAGACAAGGTGTTTCCTCTTGCTTTGGGATCCTGAGTTGGAAGGCGTTCCCATGCCTAACCCCCCACAAAAGATACCACTGCTAGTGTCTGCATGGCTAGGGCTGTCCTTTCAGATGAGGCCGATCTATGGGGCTACTGGTTCCAGTCCCTGCTGTGACTGATTTGGAGTAGGGACTTGACACAAGGCCTTCCACTTTGCAGGCAAGTGCCCTCACCACTAGGATACCACGTTGAAGGGAGCAGGGGTTGGGTCTTCCTTGGGTTTTTTCCCTTGCTCAAAAGGGCAGGTCTGCCTTAAGTGGCCACTCCTGGAGAGGGTTCATTGTGTTGAATCAAATGGAACTGGGGATTCCCTCTGGCCCAGAGGTAGGTGCTAACTCCCTTTGAGAGTGGGGCCTAAACCTAAGCTCCACCACTTTCCTTTGTATTTCTGATGGCTGGGCTTAGGCAGCTACCCACTCAGAGTGCTGGCTTCTGGGGCCTAACTGTCCCTTTGCATGGCACAGGGAGTCAGGACATCCCACTCAGACATTCCACTCAACAGTAGGGCCCTTCAAGTCAACCCGGATTTCTTTGCTCCACATGCATCATCACCAGTAACAATGAAGGCTCTACCCGTCATGTAATGCCCCTAGTGACACCCATTGCTGCCAAGCGGTTTCAATGAGTGTACTTGATTGGAACTTACTAAACAAACCAGTTGGTGAGGAATACACTCCAGTTGGGTTGCATCTGCAAGGCTAACATGAGTCATAAGCAATATACAGTAGGCTTTACCATAAAGCCAGCTAATCGGAGTCTGAGTCTTACAGGCTATGTCTACACTAGGTGATTATTTTGAACGTACTAAGTTTGACTTCTGGGCACCCCATTTTACAAATTCAAAGTTCTGCGTCCTCGCTATGGGGAAGAATCAAATGTGGTCCGAGGTAGCGCGTCCACATTAAGGGTATGTCTAGACTACATGGCTCCGTCGACGGAGCCATGTAGATGAGTTTACTAGACATAGGAAAATGAAGCGGTGATTTAAATAATCGCCGCCTCATTTACATCAAAATGGCCGCCGCGCTGTGCCGATCAGCTGTTTGACGGCACAGCGGGGCAGTCTGGATGCTCCACGGTCGACAGCGGAAGCCTTTGTCAACCGCTCCGGTAAACCTCATTCCACGAGGCATAATGGAGCAGTCGACAAAGGCTTCCGTTGTCGACCGTGGAGCGTCCAGACTGCCCCGTTGTGCCGCCAAACAGCTGATCGGCACAGCGTGGAGGCCATTTTGATGTAAATGAAGCGGCGATTATTTAAATCGCCACTTCATTTTCCTATGTCTAGTAAACTCATCTACATGGCTCCATTGATGGAGCCATGTAGTCTAGACATACCCTAAGGGAGCCTGCCTTGGACTCAGAGCCCTAAGAAGCACTCCGGGGAACTGCGGGAGGCCTCCCAGAAGCCAATTAGTTTGAATTAGTAGCACCAGAGCATCTACACTAACGTTATTTCGGACTTACAAGTTCAGGACTAGCATTACTCCTCGTGAAAAGCAGGACCACAGAGTTTGAATTCCACTGCCCCTTTTTCTGGAATAACAGAATTGGTAGTGTGGATGCATTGCTTAGAAAATTGACCTGGGGGGCTAATTTTGGACTAAGGTCCTAGTGTAGACCAGGCAAGAAGGAGCAGATTTGTGTGATGGGAGGGGGCCATATTTATATGGTCACTTCTCAGAGCAGAGCTGCTTTTTGCTAGTGTCTTCTCCACAACCGAGTTATGGGTCTTGGAACTTTAACCTTTAATTTTCTGACCCTTGTGTGCTTACACTCTCAGCCTGTCCATTCCATTCTCCTTTAGCTTTTCCTACTGAATTTTCTGCATCAGTACTGAGAGAGAAGGAAGACTACCATCTTCTGAATCTTTGACTCTACTTCCTGCTGCACCAAACTACGTTCCACCAAAGCACTGACCTTGGCAGCCCTTGCTTAGTGAGCTCAAGCACCCACTGATATTATTGCTGGCATAAATAAATAGAGGGGGTGTGTGGCACTGACAGTGCTACTGGGCAGCAGAGAAGACAAGAGAGTGACAGAAGGGGAGACTGAGGTAGAGAGGCTGCTGTAAGAAGAGAGAGAGGTGTCTGCATTGAAAGAGCATTAAGAAATGATCAAGAAGGAAGTGAAGTGAAAGTGAAAAGTGGGTGAGAAAGAAACCATGTGAGACCCAGCTAAACAACTGAAAGACTCCTTTGTGGCTCCTGTGAGCGTGCAGCACATCTGACCACTGTGGGTGTGACGTTGTGCTGCCTCTCGTAGTGATAAACCGGATAATTTAAAATAGCCCCTCCTGACAAATTAAAGGTGTGAAAACCCCATGAGTACATTCAAGGTACCGCAAACAGGAAATTTATGATCAACTTTTCTTGATTCTTCATATTGGTTTCAGAAAATTAACCCTTATACTGGCTAGTTCTATGATCAGTGAAACCTTTCTTTGGTATTTTATAACCAAGGTTGCCACAAATCTTCCACTCGCTGGATGCAGCACAGACCACCCTCTTCTATTCTGGGGTGGGAGAAGCTTCATGGTAGTTCAGACTGACTCTTGGTTTCCATTACAAGACTGATTTAGGTAGTCCTATCTTTGAAATCCCCACAAAAAGTCTTTTCAGCTTCAAATCTAGTCTATGGGCAAATCCCCAAATGTGAGGTGAGGTGGGCAAGCCATTTCTAGAAGGACTTTAAGAAACAAAATCAAGCATTCCCCATCACTACAAAATGCGACTGGGCTTTTTGCCAGATTGCAGCCTGGGGATGGAAAGTGGGAAAGGAGAAAAATCAAATATCTTGGTCCTGGGCCAGAGAAACAAGCATCTTGAATCTTGACATGAGATTTTAAATCTTAGTCATGCCTAGCAATGTTAGACAGGGCATGTTGGACTCTGGGGACCTCTGTGAGAGGCACCGTGGCACTGAAGATGGGTAGGATATTAGGGGAAGTCCTTGAGACGTCACACAGTGTTTGCCAGACCACAACCCTTGCTGCAGCAAACCAGCGCACACAACCACACACACTCCCCACATACTCATAGTTCTGCTGGGTTTACCTCCTGCAGAGCTTGTAAGTCACAAGAGAGGCTGATGAGACTCCTGCGCTTTCTAGGGGCCCAAAAGCCTCCTACAAGATGCCAGGGAATGATGCACTTTCCCAGGAACTGAAGGCCCCATTAACCTTCTAGACACTTGACACATTAACCCTGACACTCGAGGCTCAGTGCTGCTTTAGTCACTTGAGCTCAAAGTATTTAAGCACAGTGGTACTGGAACAGTTTTTGGAGTGGGACTAAGGGGTACCCCCCTTACCAGTCTCCATGTCCCTCACTGCCCCTTAGAGCTGGGGCTGGCAGCCAGGATTCTGCATGAGGGGTTGGTGGCTAAGACTACGTCTACACTGCAGAGTGTTTGCGCAAAATCGGCCGTTTTGCGCAAAAGTTCATGGAGCGTCCACACTACAAGCACGTTTTTGCACAAGAAAACTTACAGTAGATCATCAGAAGACAGGGCTTTTTGCACAAGAGTTATTCCTCTTTCTATGAGGAATAAGTCTTTTTGTGCAAGAGCTCTTGCGCAGAAGGCAGTGTGGGCGGACAACAGGGGTTTCTTGCACAAGAAACCCCTATGGGAAAAAGCACAAGTACTCTGATGGCCATTCTGTGAATGGCCATCAGAGCTTTCTTGCGCAAGAGCATCCGTGGCAGTGTGGACGCTCTCTTGCGCAAAAGCACACGGCAGTGTGGACACTCTCCTGCGCAACAACTTTTTGCGGAAGATCTCTTCCACAAATAGTTCTTGCACAAGAAGCCTGTAGTGTAGACATAACCCAAGCCTAGAGCCCGCATGCGGGGCCCATGGTTGGGCGGGACCCTGATGCCAGCAACTGAGCCAGGACCCTGGGCTGGCAGTGGAGCCTCCGGGTGCAGGACCTGCGGAGCTCCCAAGCAGTAGCAGCTCTAGCAGTTGGGACCTCGAGGGGCAGAGGCAGGGTGGCTAGGATGCCCAAAACCTGGGGATGCTGCAACACCACCCACACCCCTACTGCCTGTGCCTGTGTTTAGGCATCTAACGCCCACTGGAATCAAGGCGGGTTAGGGGTCTAAATATCGTTGTCGGTTTGGAGCTTGGCGTGCCAACAGCGTGACAGGCCCTTGAGGTAATGACATGGCTCTCTCAGCATGCTTGGAATGCTAAGGACAGCTTCACTTGGGTAGAACTTACTGTTCTTTGCACCTTTCCCACCAGTGTCTCCACCGTAGCTCCTTAGTTTTTTTCCTTTTGCAGCACCCTTGGCTGGGAAAGGCAAGCTCTGTCCATACCCTGTTAACCAAGACTGGCTGGAGTGTTAGGATCCAGACACACCTTTTGCTTTCTTTACCTCTTTTTGGAGGTTGAAGGACTTTGCTCTTTCTGATAATGTGGACTCAGTCTTCTTAGCATATGTGCAACATGCCTCAGGTGGCACGTGACTAGGATCCATCGCCGAATTTGGTCTGTTGGGTTGGATCATTAGCTTTCCTGTCCCGGGCTGGGTACTGATGGGAAAGTCAGTGTGAACACTGAGCCATGCCCCCTGGTGTGCCACTGAGTGGACTCAGTGAAACACCCGCATGAGGCTGGCTTCCTTTAAAACAAGATGTATTTAAAAAGAGAGAGAGAATCAGATCCAAATAAGAGAAACAGTTTGCTTCCCATAACCTCTTCTGAACACTTAGTAAAGCCCAGTAATACAGAGCTTAGTTATAAAGGAGAGCAAAATCTTTCATGGGCTAAAAAGCAAAGCCTATCTCTCCTATCTGCATTTCAGCAGTGGCGCATGAGGGATTTCATACCCCCTCACAAAGCCCGGGGAGGTACGGAAGTGCTCTTCTCCCCATTTTCCAGAGGGACTACATGACTTGGCCAAGGTGACTCAGGAAGTTCATGGCAGAGCAGGGTCTTGGGAACTCAGCATTTCTCTAGCCTAGAATGATCAGGAGCCCCCGCCTACAGAAAATAGTCTTGATCCAAAATACGGGATTTGACCAAGCAGTTATGAAGGGAAGATGGGAGATGGTGCTGCTGAGAGTGTGTGTGTGTGTGTGTGTGTGAGGGGGGGGGAGAGAAGTTTGGGTTCTTTTACATGTAATCTCACCCTGAATGACTCAGCTTTCCAGTACTTGTTTTATGGAAATGGCAATGATTTTATAATAATATTTTTATTTACTGAGATATGCATAGCACCATCTTACAGTGTTTGTCTGGGAATAACAGTGCACATGTCACTGCATAGCCTGTGGCCATAACACCTCAGCATATGCAACTCAGCTCAGCCGGGCTGGGCTGGTGCATGTAGGAGCTCTTCCAGGAAAACTAGGTGTGCTGAAAGAAGCAGTGCAGGAGATTTAGCAAATGGGGCTCTTCACCCTGAGCAACTACCAAAGGGCAGCGCAAAAGAAAGAGAGAGGTATATGGACTGTGTGAGGTCACTAAGGCTGAGAAGAGAAACTGATGTGAGGAATGTTAAATGGGCACTGAATAGCTTAACTGCATGTGTGAGACTCTACATGGCTAGGAGCTGGATTCTTCAGTATGTGAAATTCTCTGCATATGGGGAATCTCCAGCCAGTGTAAAGCTGGTGGGGGGAGCTATGCTGCCTCCTATGTCAAGTCTGCCACTTACTACAAGTTGGACCTCCCTGGTCCGGCATCCTCGGGACCTGACCGGTCCCAAATGAGGGGATTTGCCGGAGCAGGGGAGGTACCTCTCCTCATGGCCCATGCTGCCCTGCTATCCCCAAGCTAGGGCCCTGCTGCTGCTCTGATCTGGAGTGCCACGGCCGGAGCTCTGCAACCAGGGCTGGGACCAGAGCTCCGTGGCTGCCATTGGGGCTGGAGCTCCCCGGCTACTAGAGCAAGAATGAGACAGGGACTGGAGCTCTGCAGCCAGGACCAAGGCCAGAGCTCCCTGGTTGCTGTTGGGATTGGAGCTCCCGGACCGCTGCTGCCCGAATCCCCTGCCGTGCTGCCCGTCCCTCTCCCAACACGGGGCTCCTGCCTGAGCTGCTGGCTCCCCCTACCATGCTCCTGCCCTGCTGCCAGACCTCCCTGCTCCTGGGCTCTGTGGTCTAGGAACATCTGTGGTCTGTGTCAGACCATGGATACTGCCAGACTAGAGAGTCCTGGTTTAGGAAGGTACAACCTGTATTCTTTTACTTCCTGGTGTGTGGACATGGGAGCGTATGGGGGCAGGGAGAGGAGACAGGAGTAGCTCAGGGGAAAAGAAGAGGGTGTGTCTAGAGGAGAGAGAAGAAGAAGGGTCATGGTGCAGTAAAGCCGATCCTCAGCAGGCATAAGAGCTTATAACTGTGGCAAAAGTAGAAGTTGCATGATCCCTACAGCTTTAGTTTCTACCAGGGCTGGACAGCTGAGAATCAGGGGGTCACAGCCAATTCCCTCTCACTCCCCTCTCCTCCCCTCCCAAGTTCCACATAGGCCCTCAGCGGAGAGCTGAGCTCCATAGATTTCTGAACTAGGAGGAAGCATAGGGGTGTGAGGATCCCCAGGTGCCTATGAATATCAACAGCTGCATGGAAACCGACATACTCTGACAGCAATATATATGTAGGCTCCACTGTCTGTGTAGAAATATGGGGATTGTTTATGCATGCTCTCTATCTATGACTCTAAGACAGAATATGTGTGTAGCCACGCAAGGCAGCTGGGGTGCTGTGACCATCACTGTTCATAATCATCTCACTGTTTCCTTGTGCTTTCCCTGTCTGTTGGACGCATCACTTGTCCCTTATATTTAGATTGTGAGCTCTTTGGTGGCAGGGCCCTCACCTAGCATGACGGGGTGGGGGGACTCTAAGTCCTGTCTCCAGAGCAATGTCATAATAAAAGGTAGCTCCGATTCCGATTCTGTTACTCATGTTGAGTAACACACTTAACGAGTGCCAATGAGATGGATAGAATACGCATGGAGGAACATATTACTCAGCGAGAGAGAAGTATTAGCCACTGTCTCTCAGTGAAATGCCCATCATTGGTTATGTTTGTGGAAGTGAGAACATTCAGGGAGAGTTACACTCATGTGTGGACTGCAATGACTGCATTGTTTGTCATTAGCTGTAAAGCTTTCCACACTGAGGATGTTGCCTGAGCATGGACTTTAAAAAACAAACAAAAGGAAATTTTTCTTCACTCAGTGCACAGTCAACCTGTGGAACTCCTTGCCAGAGAATGCGGTGAAGGCTAGAACTTTAACAGGGTTCGAAAAAGAGCTAGATAGATTCATGGTGGTTAGGTCCATCAATGGCTATTAGCTAGGATGGGTAGGAATGGTATCCCTAGCCTCTGTTTCTCTGGAGGTGGGTGATAGGGGATGGATCACATGAGGATTACCAATTGTGATCCCTCCCTCTGGGGTATCTGGTATTGGCCACTGTCAGTAGACTGACCTTTGGTCTGACCCAGTATGGCTGTTCTTATGTTCTGCCTTTCACCTGGCCTATGTTTCTTTGACAAATTCTTATGTGTAATGCTGCCTAGATTGTTAGGTGTGTTTTTAACCAGGGAACAGATTGTCATAGTCTGGTGGCTTGTCAAGAATGTCCAATGGAGGCTTTTTAACTAGGCCTTTGGGAAAGGACACTAGTGACCATTTATAGTGAGTAGATGCTAATGATACTTTCATCGGTATGGAGAGGTAACATTGTGCGTAGTACTAAGCATGCTTTGTGCACGGGAGAGAGGGGGGTGATGCCTGGCAGCCTGCCTTTTCAAAATATGGTTGCTTGTTTTGCTCTGTTTCCAAAGACAACACAATGGTTGGGACTTGCAATGCTCAAGGACCATTCTAGTCTTTTAGATGCACTAATACACCTGCCACATGCTCATATGTGTCCATGGCTGTGCAGCCTGAAATAGGAATGATGTTTTGTGTTGCATAAAGTTACTATGTTGTTTTCTGTTGTGGAAAATTTATGCTTGGCCACAGGCTTGGGTTGAGGTAAGAATTGCAATGACCATGGTGTAACAATCCCTGGAAGGAAATATTTGCATGGATTATTGAAATTGCTCATGGTATGCTAGGTTTTCAGTACTGCATTATTCCATCTAGTAAGGGCATGTCTACTTTGCCCTGCACTTTGCACTACGGGGGCATGAACTGCGGTGCGCTCCAAATGCCGAGCTATAACTCCTCTGCATGGATACTGCAGGCAAGAGCATAAAGGCCCCGAGTTACAGAGAAGCACTTTGAGAGGCACTGTGGTTCACACCCTCATACTCCAAATTGTGGGGCAGTGTAGATTAGGGCCCTTAGTCTCTTTCTCATATGAAGTCTGTCACGCAGTGGCTTTCTGTTGCCATTTTGTGGCACGGGGAAGGAAATGTGGTGCAACTCTGAGGCACATCAGGTGAATGTATTAGAGCACTCCTGAAAAAAAGCGGAAGAATGGCTCTTGCACAAGAGGGGTTTTTTGCGCAAAAAGGAGCCGTGTAGACGGCTCCTTTTTGTGCAAAAGCTTCTTGCGCAAAAACGGAGCCTAATTAATTATGCAAATTAGGTGTGGCGATATTCCATACTTCACCTCATTTGCATATTTTTTTGCGCAAGAGAGGGCAGTATAGATGTAGCCGGAGGGTGATGTAATACCGTGTATGGGACCAACTTCCGCTAGTGTGAGAGAGAAGCTTTCAAGCTGACGGGGTGTGTGTGTGTGTAATATGATGAGCTTTCATGGGCACAACCCACTTCTTTTTCAGATGAGCTGGAAGCTAGAATGGAAATGATAGGAACTCAGAATTTAAAACAGAAAAAGGGCCGAGGTGGGGGGGACGGTACCTGTGAAATGTAGTACCTGTGCCAATCAGGCTAATTAAGTGGGCTGGAAGTGTCCCATACTTAGCTTTGGATGTCAACGAGGTTTTAAATGCAGGGAAGGCTGGCTTTACAATGCGACATCCAGTTACTGTCTGTGTTCAAGCCCAGGGAAACAGTGCCAGATTGGTATGTGGTCAGTTCTGCACTCTCACTCTGTAACCAGTGGGTGAAATTCCTTTGTAGAAGAATGGCTACTTTTAAATCCATTAGTGAGTGCCCAGGCAGGTTAAAAAATTCCTCTACAGGTTTATGTGCGTTACCATTTCTGATGTCAGTCTCATGTCCATTCATCCTTTGCCATAGAGACTGTCTTGTTAGGCCTTCTTAGTCATTCTGGCTCTAGAGCGGTTCCAGGGGATGTCGGTGTAACGCTTGGGGGGAGTCACTCATTCTTGGCTAAGCCCTTCACAGAAGTCCTCGAGGCTATGGCGGGCCGTATGGCAGCATATAGGTATTCTTCAGAAACAGCAGAGAATTTGCAGCAGGGTTCCTCAGTGTGACCATGGCCTTTGGCTGCACTATCCCTGCTTCTAGTTAGCCTGAGGGAATGTGTAGGAATAAGAAGAGTTTTCACACTATAAAAATACATATAACTTTTGATGCTATTTTCATCATATGGACTACACAGGCAAAATATCCAGAAGCATCCCATGATTCATACCTCTCTGACACATCACTGCTCACAGAGCCACTGGAGCAGCAGCTTCGGTATAGTGTTTAGCTATTCTATAGGCATTTTCCTTTCTATCACAGCAATAAAGCTCTTGTCTGTCTATCCCCCTCTCTTGCTGATGGTGCATTCACTAATTTAAGGACTCGAGCAGGAGTTTTCAAAGCTTCTCAGGGGGCATGAATAGATAGAGGGCTGCGTAATGGGGAGGGAGAGGCTGCCTGCAAATGAATTTTCGGAAGGGCAGGGGGTTTCTCTGTACTTTACTGCACAGGATGGCAGGTGTGGTTATTTCTTTGTTTTGTTGGGGATGTTGCTATTTCTTTTGTTTATCTTAATCACACTGAGTGTGGTTTTAACTTCTTGTAAGAGAATATGTGATGGTGTTTTTTGTGGTTTTGTTAACCCAATAATCAGCCTCATTAGCAGGCCTGTCCCTAGAAATTCTGGTGCCCCACTGGGGTGGGGGGGGGGGAGGGGAGAAGGGGAAAGGCCCACTCTATAGTGGGGGACTGCGCTTAGGGCTGCGGGGGCAGGAGCTGTGGGAGGCAGGGGCAGGGCAGGGAGGCACCAGGGTTTGGGCCCACCCCTGCTTTCACCAGTGACGGGAAGTGGAGCAACCCAAACCTAGCCAGCTCCATTCTCCCAGCTCCCAGACACGTTGCTTGAGGGAATGGGCTTGGGAGAAGGGGTTTGGGGGAAGGGGTGGAACCACCTCCACACTCACCAGTGACGGGAAGTGGAGCAATGTGGCTGGGGTCCGATAGGGATGGAGTGGAGCAGGTTGGGACTGGGTCCCTCCGCTTCCTTCCATAGCTGGTGAGTGCAGGGGTGGGCCTTATCCCTGCTGCCAATGCCAGGCTCCTTTGCTAGTCCCCTGAACTGTATCCTCCAGGGGAGGGGGCTTGGCGAAAGAGGTGGATAATATCTCACCTGCTTCCTGGGAAGAGGGAGGGATTAACATTTGTAAAGTGCTTTGAGGGCCTTCAGCAGGCTAGTGGGTGTATTAGCTCTGTACAACAGCAGAAAGAAAAACACGACTGTTGCGAGATGCTCTTGGTGGAGTTAAGAAAAAGGTGATCTCTGGGAGAGACGAGTCGGGAGACACCGTACAACAAATACAATGAAACAGGCTGCACAAAGAGACCCCAAACAGGAAAATCGGTTGCTAAGCAGTATCGCTCCTAGGCATCAAAGTGCAGACAGGATGTAGGTGAGCTCAAAGTGCTGCAGCATTAGCACAAGGTACCTCAGCCTACATTTTGCACTGCAGTCATTAGCACCCTTCAGCTGGAATGTGCTGCTCTCAAAATTGCAGGCTCCCTGGTTGCACAGCTTAGCCTGGTCATGCAGCGTGTGGAGTTGCGCTTGCTAATGCAGCACCTGCCAGGAAAACCCTCTGAAGGCCATGCAGTGCCAAGGAAAGGAGCAATCCCACCTGCCCGCAGCAAAGCCATTCGGTGGTGCCAGTGGGAGAGAAGAGCATTTGGAACTCGGGCACTGTCTCATGGTGTCCGTGCCACAGTCCACCTAACCCATGAGCCTGTCACGCTGCTATACCACAGCAAACCAGTGGTTCAGCTAGCCTAGCGGGCTGCCTTCCTGACATACCATAGCAAAGTAATCTGCTATGGTAGTGCTGTTCTTATGCAGCTGGCCCTGGCTTGGGCTTGGGAAGGGACAGGAAGTGGAGCAGATCTATGGGAAGAAGAGCAACGGGCAGGAGTGGCGGGTATGCTAGGCAGGAGAAGGCTTTGCCTTCCCAAACCACCAGCCTGGTCCCACCCACACTCCACCCCCAAAATGCCTACTCTAGCAGGGGTGGATTGTTGCTGTCCCTGAGCGCCTGCCCTCCCTGAACTCCAGGGCTGAGGAGGCTGGGGCTACGTACTGCCAACCTTCCCCTTGCTCTTCCCTAATAGGAGTAGTTTATCTGGCCCACCATAGTTCATCCCTGTCAAGTGGGATGTGTCCATCACTAGAATGGAAAGGCGTTCTGCTTTCCTGCGGAAGTGCCAGGAAGGGAAGGAATTCCTGCATGTTTGCTGTTCAGCTCCACAGGCACAAATGGCACCCCAGCGTAGAGGTGAATATTGAAAAGGGGTTAGCTCTTCTGATTGGCACCTCCCCCCCCAATGGAGCTATGCAGCTGCAGAAGATGGGTGTATGAATGAGGCATGATGACACGACGATACCAGCCGTCCCTGGGCAGGATTCTGCTGGTGACATGCTGGATGTGCTCCCGTTCTTTTCAGGACTTGTAGGCAGTTCCAATATCATGAGTTACTGATGACTTTGGGCGCCTTTCTCCTCCCCATGTAGGCTGCTGTGATGCTGTGTGAGGAACTGTATTAATATGATTTAATCTGATGGCGTTTTAAGAAGGTGAACACATGGAACTGGGAGCAAGTTATTACCAAGCTATTCATCTGGTCAGGCTGCTCTTTGAATACTAATGAATGAATATTGCATTCTTTTCTGTGCACCACATGACCTGAAAGCTATTGACAAGCTGGAAGGAGTTCAGATGCCAGCAAGAAAAGTAATCAGGAGGATGGAAGGTTTGATTTAAGAGGCATGATTACAAGAGCTAACTGTGTGCGCTTGGATAAACGACAGCTAAGCAGGGACGTGACAACATTCTGCAAGTATCTAAATGGGAATAGCACAGGAAGGGACAGGAATGGCTA
Organism: Pelochelys cantorii; assembly: GCA_032595735.1. Classification (NCBI taxonomy): domain Eukaryota; kingdom Metazoa; phylum Chordata; order Testudines; family Trionychidae; genus Pelochelys; species Pelochelys cantorii. Next base: position 199,607,194 of record CM064326.1, read on the forward strand.
AGGCAAGAAGGGCCAGGTCTACTCTACTGGAGAAAGTTGACCTAAGATACGCAACTCCAGATTTGAGAACAGCATAGCTGGTGTCGACATACCTTAAGTTGAATTTCTGCTGCATCCCCATTGTGTGAAGTTGACAGGAGAAACTCCCATTGACTTCCCTTACTCCTCGTGTAGAGTATTGGCATCAATGGGGCACCATCAGCGGTCGATTTAGCAGGTCCTTACTAGACCTGCTAAATCAAACCCCAAAAGATCAGTCTCCAGTCTAGAGCATCAATCTCGGGGTAAGTGTAGACCTGGCTGTACCATCTACACTTGGAACTCTGGCTCTGATTCTCATCCAAGAGACATACTTGTTAGACCTCATTGAGGTAGTATGTTAAAAATAAAAGCATGGCTGTGGTAGCATGGGCAGTGATGAGTGGGGACTTGGGCTAGCTACTTTGCTTAACACCTGCCCAGACCCCATGGGTACATACTGGGGTGGCTAGCCTGTTCCATGGCTGGCCACCACCCATGTTACCATGGTCACGCTACTATTTTTAGCACACAAGCTTGATGAGAGGTAGCATGAGCATGTCAGAGTGAGCTGGGAATCACACCCCTAGCTCCGAGTGTAGCTGGAGTGTGGTACAGGAGGCTGGGGAGAGTGTGATGGAAATTAAGTTAGGGAACATTTAGGCTAGACATGCCGGTATAATATAATGCTGAGAGAGACCTAGTTCCTTCTCATCAGCAATTTTTATTCCCTTCCCCCAGACTTCAAGTTGATAGGAAGAATCCAGCTACACGTATCCTCTGTGTGTGTGTGTGTGGGTGGGGACAAAGTCTTCTGTCCACTGATGTTCCACAATGGCAAGTTTGATGTCCAGGGGACTTCTTTTGCTGGGCAGGAAATGAAACCTCTTGTGGAAAACTAGTATTTCACACTTGCTCAAGCTTCACTCCACCCTGTGGGGGTTTACAGTTTCAGAGCAAACACTTCATATAACCTCATACGGCAGGACACAGATGTTGTCAGATTAATACATGCGGCATCTGACAAGCAGTTCATAAAGTCTGAACACTAAACACATTTTAATACACGTTAATTGTACTAACACAGGGGTGAGCCAGACTGGTTTTCAGCTATGACTTCAGTGTTCAGTTGGGCCTTGTTAGGAGTTGGCATCTGGTCTGCCAGAGTCACACCGTACACCCCCTCGCATCCCCGAAGCCCTGGGGTTGGCCGCTCCTGTCAAAGACAGGAGACTGGGCTAGATGGACCATTGGGTCTGACCTAGTATGGCCTTTCTTATGTTCTTCATACCCGGGAAGATTTCTGGACAAGGACATGCCTTTAGGTGTTGCATACATGGTGGCAGTCCCGTCTCTTGGAGATTTTACATTTAAACAGGACTAACCACTAATAAGGGTAGGGAACAATCTTGTATTAGCTCCCAGGGCAATGGGCTGGCTGAAGATTAGTCATGTTCCACTAGCACCTAGAAGCCTCCACTGAGATCAGAGCCCCTTGTACAAGGCAGCATTCTACCACAGAGTAAAAAAAGTTCTCACCCTTATGAGTTTGCCACCTACGTAGATAAAAGGACAAGATTAAGAGGGAAACAAAGGCATAGTGAGGAGGTGACTTATCTCACTCACACCACATGTTTGGAGCAAAGCTAGGAATAGAACTCAGCTTTCTAGTTGCCACCCACTCTACTGGACTTGGCTGCCTGCACTAATGGACACACTAGCAAGGTTTTTCTAGTGTCATGCTTTGTGCGGCTGGGCTGCGGCAGGCAGCATTGCTTGTGATCAGTGGGTGGCACTCTTCCCCCTGAATAAGTACGGAACCAATGCCCTTGCTTTCACACACGACAGACAATCGTGTCACTTTGTCCCGTGAGCTCTGTATTGTACCTGCTTGTTTATTTCTCCCCTTCATTTGTTTTTTCTTTTCAGCTCTGTCCTAGGCTTATGCCTTTGCACTCTGGCTTCAGATGCCTCTCTTCCTGCAGCCATGACCGTGCAGGATCTGCATTTCTATTTACCAGCCCAATTTTAACATGCAGCAAGAGTGAGACACAAGACTAGTTCAGAGCTGAACGTAATAGTTATATAGAGGCTATGTGGAGCGGCAGCAGGGGGAACGGGGCGAGACGGGAAGCATGGGGCAGTCTGTTGTAGGGTGGGACACAGGGAAAGAATGCAGCGCACCAGGCACCGTGGAAGAAATCAGGTCTCTGCAGGTAGCCAAGGGATGATGCATATGGGGAATGAGAGCTATTCACATGAATAACCACCAGCCTGGATTCATACTTCTTTAAAAACCCACATGGCCACCTGAACTCTTTAACAATTTAGGCTTTGGCTGCTTCAGGAAAGGCAGTCAAGTTCTGAAGTGGGCCTGGCAAACATGGGCTAGCTAAGCCTCATCTGAACTCAACCATTTCACCTCCTGTAGCTGCCAAGGTCGCATCAATTTTAGGAAGGTCAAATGATAGATTTGGGGGTTTTCCAGTGTTTTCTCCTTTCTTCCTTCCCTCCTAATCCCACATTATGCTCCTAGAAAAGGGGAGAGGCAAAGAAAGAAAAAAGAAAGGTGTTGTTAAAAAGAAAAAAGGGGGAGGAGGGAATCAGTTTGAAAAGAGTTACCATTGGTCAGACAGCTGTACACATAACTTACGACCAAGTCTAGGTTCAAATTCTTTTGAGGATGAGGGTGGGGATAAGAGGGCAGAAGGGTGGCTAATGAGTTGCATGTAGATAGGGTGTAGAATGACTCTGCTGCATAGATCTTTGGTGTTTAGGGTTTGTGTCTGTAAGGGTACGTCTACACTGCAGAGTTATTTCGGGATACCAGGAATATCTATAAATAGCTATTCTACATCTATTGAAGCAGCCAGTTATTTTGAAATAGATTTTGAAATAATGGGTGGCTTATTCTGACGTCCCGGTGACCCTCGAAATAACGGGCAGTTTATTCCAACATCCCAGTAGCTTATTTTGAGCTAAGGGTGCTGTGTAGATGCACCAGGTTAGAGTTTTCTGTGCAGGGATTTATTACTCAGTGGAAACCAGCTGTCTCGTGATTCATGCATATCAGATCAGCCATATCACATTTATCAAGGCCCTCTAGGCTATGGCTCTGTTTAGTGGTGATGTGCTCAGGATCCTTAATTTGCCATTTCCATTGCTGGGTCTGGATGCTAGTGAAGCTTCTTGACAGCTGAAATCAGGGATGTCCTCTTGCAGTCTGCTAGGGGTTATGCTCTGAATGCTGCAGGGAGGTTTTGCCAGGAAAAGCACACACTGGAGGCAGAAAGCTGCAGACGAGTTGCCTCCCTCCCCAGTGATGCTTACAAGAGCACTGAATGCACAGTGGGAGTTGTTGCTGTGAGCTTTGCATTCACCTCTGTTAGTAACAATTTACATTTATGCAGCTCCTCTCAGCCCTGAGGATCCCAAAACTTAGTTACAGCCTACATGAAAAGCTAATTTCACTCTCTAGTAAATGCAGCCAACTCTGGGACAGAGCACGGTTGCTACTTAACAGTGCATAGCAACCCCAGACAACAATTTGGAACAGGCAGCAAAGTTAACATGAAGTATAATAGCTAGCATGTGCCATTTTCAGAGCACTATGCCATTATTAGCAGGATGAATTCTGACTGTGTATTATTGTAGCACCTAGAGAGCTTGGCTGAGATCAGAGCCCCACCCTTATGCTATGAGCTGTCCATATGCTCAGTCAGACACAGTGTCTGGCTCCAGAGCTTACATCCTAAAGACACAAGGCACTTTGTATAGATGGGGAACAGAGAGATGAACTGATTTACCCAACTTCCCAGAGGAAGTTTGTAGCACAGCCAAGAACTGAAACCATATCATCTGAGTTCTGATCTAATGCCCTGACCATAAGATACTCCTTTCTCCAGTTAAGTCATAATAATTCTCCCAACTGCCCTGGGCTATAGACAAGCAACTATTGTGCCCCATTTTGCAGAAGGAGAAACAGATGGAGTTTGGTTAATTACTACGATCTGCATTGCAGTAGCACCTAGGAACAGCAGTCAAGGATCAATGCCCCATTGTTCTAGGTGCTGCATAGAGCCTACCCGAATGGGGCTTTTCCTGATCCTTGATTGGAGGTTCAAGTGACTTGACCAAGGCCACATAGAAAATTAGTTGCAGGCCTGGGATTAGAATTCAGGAATTCCCAGCTTTGCACCCTAGCACAGACCACTAGCTCATAGTAAAAAATCCTGCAAGCTGACTTTAGGGGTAAAGAATGTAATGTCCTAAATTGGAATTTACCCAGTAGCTGGCATAAATTACCGAATAGCTGGCATACCCATTTCCTTATTGAATTCTTAAAGCACATGATCTTATTCTGTTCACATGTTATTTCTTTTTTTCTTTCCCCTGGTGAGAGTAACCATGTAAGCCCTGGTCTACACTAGGACTTTATTTTGAAATAACCCCCCCCAAGGTCAAATTTATAAGCAATGTCCACACTACCAAGCCTATTTTTTGAAATAACGGGCCGTGGAATTTGAAATCTGTACTGCTGCTTTTCACCAGGAGTAATGCTAATTCTGAAATAGTTGTTTCAAAATAATGGTAGTGTGGATGTTCTGGTGCCACCATTTTGAAAATTACTCTCCAGAGTAATTCAGACTAATTTCTCCCCAGTGCTTCCTGGGGCTTTAAGTCCAATATAGCGCATCCACATTAAGGGAGCCTGCCTCGGACTAATTTCGAGACTTCCCTGTAGTGTGGACATGCTGATTAGAATTTGTTAAAGTGGGAGTTATTAAGTCGAATTTAGTAATTTTGCAATACTTTCCTAGTGTAGACACAGTCTAAATGACTCCTGTTAGTACAGAGGGCTGTGTCTCCTTTGTTTCAGCCCTCTGGCTCTGATCTCAGCAGATGGAGGACACAGCAGCACTTCAGCATTAGTAACTGCAGAGGTCATGTATTCGCTTGGCGAAAACTGTTGACCGAGTCACTAAAATGTGTGTGGGTTTCCTCCTGTTGAAAACATGAATGTGGCGATTCACGGTAAAGTGCAAAAAAATGCTGTGCTGGGGAAATGCAAACAACCAAGCTGCAGAGATTGCTTGATGAGGAAAGATGAAAAGAAGGAATCGGCATGGCACGTATAACAACTAACATGGTGCAAGGAGGGTGAGGAGTTATTCAGAATGGTACAAAGGGCATAGATCGGAGTGATGGGATGAACGTGAGCCAAGGAAACTGTAGGCCGAATGTAACAGGAACATGCCTGACCATGAGATTGATCCAGCTATATGCATCTCCCCACACCCATCACTGCAGTAAGTGAAGCGTGTAGCTGTCTCCCAAGGGAAGTGATAGATGCTCCATTGCTTTGGCTTATTTAGAACGGGACTAGGCCAAACACCAAGGGCTAGATTGTGCCTTGGACTGCATAGGTATTCAAGGGTTTGAAGGGAAATTAGACACGCTGGACACAGGGCAGGCTACCCTGACCTAGGGCCCAGATGGTCAAGAGTAAGTGGGGACATTTTGCACTCACTACTCTGCCCACAAACAGGCCAGTGGAGCGTGAGCACAGAATCAGCAGAGCCCTGATTTGATCCCACAATGTACCATTCAGGGCAGTGGAGCTAGGAGCCTCTCCTTTGCTGCTGCCATAGGCCACCACAAGCAATTACCCTCTCAGTGCAGGGAGGGATTGTAGCTCTTCGGCTACATCTATACTGCACACCTCTTTCTGCAGCGGGTAGGGCATGTGTAAGTTACCGGCAGCAGTGAAAAGCAAACTGCACCCACAGGGCCGTGCTCCTCTCCTGCCTCCCCTTCTCCTCTGCCAGAGCCTCTCCCTGCAGCTGGAAAGGCTCCTGCCCTGGGGAACTGCCTCTTAACTGTGGCAGGGGAAAGCTCCAGCAGCGAGGAGCTGCCAGAGCCGTTCCCCACCCTGGGGCATGTCTACACAAGGGAGTTATTTGGACATAAGTCCCCGTGGCGTGGACACGCTATTTCGAGATAGGTGTTTCGGGAGATATTATTTTGAAATAGCCTGGTAGTGTAGACATAGCCCTGCTGGAGTCTTTCTCTGATCCCTTTCCCCACTGCTAGAATCTTTTTCTCAGCCAGGGAAGACTCCAGCAGCTGGCAGGCAGCAGGATACTACATGGCTAAAAATAGCAGCGCAGCCGGGGTGACAGGGCTTGGGCAAGTAGGGAGACAGGTAAGGGACATTTCCAGGTACATCCCAGCCCCCTTCAGGTGTGTCTGTTCTCTGCTCTGCTGGTCTCTACCCCAGAGATGAAAGTAAGCCCTGGTGCCGTGCTCCGGCAGGAAGCTGACTGGCTGGGGCACTTTGTTGCAGGGGGAGGGGGCGACGCGCTCCCTGCCTGGCTCCCAGGGCTTCCTGCAGCTGAGTGCTCAGCAGCAGGCAGCCAGGCAGGTTAAAGGGACTGGCTGGGGGCACCTCCTCCATCCAAGAGTGCCCCAGATTCTCCCCCTCCCCGCCACCATTTTGGGGGGTGGGGGTGCTGTATCTACACATACTGGTCTCTCTGTGTTGCTTTTCTTCTCCTTCCTGCTTCTGCTGACTCTCAGCTAATGAGGGAAAGTGCAGAGCCTGCTGCATTCCTCCCTTGCTGCAACCCCCCCAAAATGGCATCCTTGCCCCCTGCACTCACCCCTACACCCCTCAGCCCCTGCCCTGAATCCTGCAACCCCCACATCCCCCCTGCTCTGGGTCCTCCATGCTCCCAGCCCCCTGCCCTGACCCCTCCTCAAACCCCCCAGTTTTGACTCCTACAACCCCCGCACCCACAGCACCCTGCCCTGAGTCCCCTCTCATGCCGCCCAACCTTAAAATTCCTGCTACCCCCCACATCCCCAGTCACCTGCTCTGAGCCCCCCACACTTAAATTTCTTAGAGGTATTGTCATATCATACACCCTCCATCTGCCTGCCCTGTCCCCCTCCCCTTTCTACAAGGGTGTGATACAACTGTCCCTGTAAGAAACGTTAAGTTACTTTCATCCCTGCTTTACACACCACTGAAAGAATCATGCTGTGGATAGGGAGCCTTTACTGCACAATTCCTTCCCTGTGCAAGCTCCGTGCTACCCCATCACACAGGGCTTGCGGCAAAGCCATAACCTAGCTCATTGAACTGGAGAGGGGTCAAAAGTGTTAAGTTACTATTTATACCCAGCGGAATCTGGGATGTTTGACAGGTCAGAATGAGAAATTTATCTTAGAGGGACAAGGAAGACTTTGGGGTTCTTTTGCCTCTGAAGTTGCTCCCAGTAGCACAAATTCTGCCACTGGACTGTGGTTGACAGTTCCACTGATGACAAACAAACCAACCAACCAGAACAGAATTCAGCTCCCTCTCCCACAGCTGGACTATCTGGATTCTCTGATATTCTGGCTAGTCCGAGAATATCATGCTAGTAATCTGCTCTGGCTCCCCTTTGAGCACAGTGAAATTCAAGATCTTTTCCCTCATTGTTGTGTCTTTACACAACAGTAAGGATATGCCATAGCCAAATGGATACAGCTGGGTTCTACATTGCCTTGTTTACTAACTACGTGCAAAGTACAAGACATAACTAGACTGCTGCTCTTGCTAGGTTCTTCAGCAAAAGAAGCTAGGGCTAGAGGGTTCCCAAATGGTTTAAAGGGATACTACTCAATTTCTATGCACTATGACTACGACTACACTGCCCCCATGTTGTGCAAAAAATATGCAAATGAGGCCATGCGTGGAATATCACAGCACCTCATTTGCATAATTAATGAGGCTCCGTCTTTGCGCAAGAGGCTTTTGTGCAAAAAGGAGCCATCTACATGGCTCCTTTTTGTGCAAAACCCCCCTCTTGAGCAAGAGCCGTTTTTTCTGAAAAGAAGTAGCAGAATAGCTCTTGTGCAAGAAGGGTTTTTTGCACAAAAGTCCCATGTGCAAAATGGTGGCTCATTAAGTATGCAAATGAGGTGCGGCGATATTAACCGCTTTGCCTCATTTGCATATTTTCTTGCGCAAGAGAGGGCAGTGTAGACGTAGCCCCCATGAACATTCAAAACCCTTGATGGGTATGACCTTTGATATCTATGGGTAGGGCTACCCAGTGGCACTATTTTGGGATAATATCTGTTATCCCGAAATAGCATTCTGAACATCTTAACAGCAAGCCCAATATTTCAAAATACATTCAAAATTACGGGCTTGTTATTCCGACATCCCGTAAACCTAATTGCACGAGGATTAAGGGACTCATCGGAAAAGCACTCTATTTTGAAATTAACGGTGTTTAGACAGTGCCAAATTTCGAAAGAGGCAATCACAAAATAAGCTGCGCAATTTGCATAGCTCAAATTGTGTAGCTTATTTCGAGCTACGTACTACTGTGTACATGTACCTATGAGATCACGGCTCCTTTCATAAGCATTACTTCCTCCCCCCCCCCCCCCCATAACAGTGGCTATGTCTAGGCTGCAGGCTTCTTTCAGAAGAAGCTTTTCTGGAAGAGATCTTCCAAAAAAACTTCTTCCAAAAAAGAGCGTCCACACTGCGAAAGCGCAATGAAAAAGTGATCTGCTTTTTCAACAGATAGTGTCCACACTGAATGGACGCTATCTTGCATGTAAGCTGTGTTTACTATGGGCAGAATGGCTACTAGGGCACCTGTGCTTTTTCCTTTTTCCCTGTGCTTTTTCCTCTTTGCAAAAGAACTCCCTCTTCCCCATCCACACACTCCTTTTTCCAAAAGAGCTCTTTTGGCAAAAGGCTTCTTCCTCATAGAAAGAGGTTTACCAATGTTGGAAAAACCCCTCAGTTCTTTCGATTTTTTTTTGAAATAACGCGATTGCAGTGTGGATGTAATCGAGGTTTTTTTCGGAAAAACTACCATTTTTCCAAAAAAACTCTGTAGTGTAGACATACCCAATGCCATTCCATGGTAACAATGAAACAGTGGCCCACTAGAGGGAACCCTACGAGTGCAGGAGATGGAACGTTCCCTACGGGACTTGACTCTGTGAGGGCTAAGGGTGGAGATGCAACCTCTCTGCTTCCAGAACTGAATACAAAGGTCATTTCTTTCACTTAGCTTCCCCTCCATAATTCCCCCCCCCCCACAATTAAAGGGGGAAATAAAACTAATTACACCCACTTACCAGAACAAGAATTTCTCTCAACTACAGGCAAAAGAGATAAACTTACTTCAATTGGTTAAAAACTCATGAGATGCTTGGCTGCTGTGCTGATGATGGGGACAGTGTACAAAGATAAATAATGAGGCCTTGTTTGGTCAGTACCATGTGACTCGAAGAGGCACACTGACTCCGGAGGGGGAGCAAGGGGGAAGTTGATGATATCTGAAAGTGGAATGGCACAACCAATTTACAACATTGGGTAAAGATCAAGGTGCACCAGACTGAAGTCTCCTCAGAACGTTGCCTGCCCTGCATTCAATCTGGGCAAGAGATATGTTGAGTAAGGGGCTATTTTTACATGGCCAGAAGGGTGACCAGATAGCAAGTGTGAAAAATCAGGATGAGGGTGGGATGCAGTAGGTGCCTATGTTAGACAACGCCCTGAATATCGGGACCGTCCCCATAGACATCAGAAAACTGGTCGCCCTAATGGTCAGGTTTCTGAGCCCTTGTCTACACTAGGATTTTATTTTGAAATAACCCCCCTTAGGTCGAATGAATAAGTGGAGCATCCACACTACCAAGCCCATTATTTCGAAATAGCGGGCCACTTATTTTGAACTGTGTATTCCTGCTTTCCTTGAGGAATAACGCTAATTTTGAAATAGTCATTTTGAAATAGCAGTAGTATGAATTACTCCCCAGAGTAATTTGAACTAATTACTCCCCAGTGCTTCCTGGGCCTTGTTAGCAAGGATTTAAGGTTAACAGAAATGCACTGAAACCAAAATGGAGACTCAAATTAAAAGGACAATCCAAAATGGAGTTGTGGTGCATGATGGGATTTTAAAATGGAACCCAACAGACTGAGAGGCCTTTTGCCGCCAAAACCATCTTTTGCACACGGCACGTGGCTGTGCACACTGCACCAGTTTGTCTGCACGCAGCACCATCCTTTGCACTCAGCACTCCAGCTGCCTTCCCGCCCAGAGATGCTTATAAACCCAGGCCTCAGGGAAGTTCGGGTTCTCCATTCTTCTTCACCTCCTGGTTCGGACAGTTCGTTCGTGCGTCATACTAGCAGCCTGCCGTTCTCCAAAGGACCCTGGCGAAGGCCGAGACCTGCTTGGAACAGATCACCATCTGCTGCTCCCAGGGTGCTTCAGCCCACCACTGTGGTGAAAGCCCAGTGTAATGGACTCTAGCTACCTGCGCCACCGAGCCATCCTCCAGCCTGCTCTAATTATTGTGGTGAAGACCCTTTAATTACGGAGCCGAGAACCACTCTCCCTGCCGCACTACTGTCACACCATCGACGGAGTAACACCAAGGACTCCTCAGTGTTCCTCCCCCAAGGCTATCCCAAGCCAAAGGGTCGTAGGTCCTGAGCCTCGGCAGCAGCCAACTATCATACTTCCTAGATAGACTGAGTATAATTTATGTCATCTGTTTATACTGCACTATCTTCTGTCATTTCAGAGGGTGAGGGGTTGGTTTTACAGTGTTGTGTTGTGTTCAAGGTTTATTCAAGTTTATTGGTTACCTGTTGTATTCAATACATTTTTACATCTTTTAAATTTGATATCAGAGTCTGTGTTTATTTCCATCTGAGAAATCCACTGGTGATAGATACAGTGGTTCCAGGCCGGATCTCCTTCTGGGACAAAGGCACTTTACCATCTAGTCAGCAGCCCAGTCTAAATGATCCTAAATTAGTTTACTAGTGCGCCTTTGCTGGTAAGTCGAGGTAGTGAGTCCACATTAACAGAGCCTGCCTCGGACCAATTTCAAGGCTTCCCCGCGGTGAGGACACACGCTATTTCGATTTTTGTTATTTCGGGAGTTATTAAGTCAATTTTAGTTATTTCAAAATAGTGTCCTAGTGTAGACATGCCCTGAGATAGCTACAATGCCCTCTTTGGAAAGTGTCACTGTGGCTTTGCTATGGGTGGCCTGATCTGGTTAGTGAGGGTGAAGAGAGCTCCTATATACATCTCCTTGGCTATAGATGTATACATTTATTATTTCCTTATATCTTTGATTATATGCTTATTATAAAAAGCTCTGACAGGTTTATATTGGCAATTTGGCTATAACACTAGAGACTTACAGGCCATGTCCTGTATGTGGAGCTAAGGCAAACTTAGGGTATGTCTACACTAGCTCGTTAGTTCGAGCTAGGTAGGCAAATGAGGGCAACCGGATTTGCAGATGAAGCCCGGGATTTAAATATCCCGGGCTTCATTTGCATGTTCCTGGGCGCTGCCATTTTTAAATCCCCCTTAATCTGAACTCCGTGCCCGCGGCTACACGCGGCACAGACTAGGTAGTTCGAACTAAAGATCCGAATTCGAACTACCGTTACTCCTCGTGGAATGAGGAGCACATGTTTACACAAAACCAGATGCAAGTAACAATACATGGTACAATCAGTGGCTAATTATCCATTGGGCTGACAGGGCTTGTGCCCAGGGGCTCTGGCCATCTGGGGGACCCAGCAGCCCCAGTGGCTGGGTGGGGGTGGCATTGGGGGTGGGGATGGGAAAAGCCCCTGTGCCCTGACCCTATTCTCTGGCAGCTGGTGTGTGTGTGACAGGACTGGGAGAAGCCCCCAGTGTCTCCTGCACCTGGTAGAATCCAGGGACAGCAGGAGAAGGCCCCAGTACCCTGTGACCTGGCCCCCAGCAGAAGACGGGGGCCAGGGGAAACTCCTAAGCTTGACCCCGTTCTCCAGCAGAAGGACCAGCAAGGCAAGGAAACCCAACATCCTGATGTGGGTGCCCCACAAAAGCTCCAGGTGGGTGGGGTGGGGGAAATCACAGTACCAGCACTCCCTCTGTGGCCCACACTGCCTGCTTCAGTCTCAGGGCTGGGAGAGCTCTCACTGTCTGTTGTAACTCTGGGGCCATGGTGAAAAGACAAAACTTCTCTGGTCTTGGGGCCACTGGCGGGGGGCAGGAGGGGGGAAGTAGCAAATAGGTTGCAGGGTCACAGTGGGTGGAAGAACTGAGAGGACATTGAGGGTGCATCTACACAGCAGGGCTTAACTCGAAATACGCTACGCAAATTGAGCTACATCAATGGCGTAGCTTATTTAGAAATAGTTTATTTTGAAATTGGGAGTGTCTACACAGCACTTATTTCGAAATAGAGCACTCTTCCTCCAACTTCCCTTACTCCGTGTACATAGGGTTGCCAGGTGTCCGGTATTCACCCAGACAGTCCATTATTTGCGGGCTCCGTCTGGTAAAAATAAACAGGAAATACCGGACATGTGAAATGTCCGGTATTTCCTGTTTCCCTCAGACGGAAGCCTGCCGGGGACAGTTTTCCCCGGCCGCATCGGGGGGGGGGAGTGAGGAGCGCGGCAGAGGCGTAGCAAAGGGGTGGTGAGAGGGGGCACTTGCCGGTCACCACAGTAGGGGGGACGCCAGGCTGGGGTGGGAGCGGAGTGCATGCTGCTCTTGCCCACGTGATCAGCAGAGACCCAGGAGCTGGCCACGTGATGCCTTCCTCTACACCAGCCGTGGCCAACCTGCGGCTCACAAGCCGCATGTGGCTCTTGCCCCCCAAAAGTGCGGCTCGTGAAGCTGCTTCTGCACCCTTCCCAAACGGCCCCCACCCCCGCCGGCTCCCCCCCCCTCAGCTTTCCTGTGCTTACCAGGTTGGAGCTACGGGGTTTTAAAAATGGCACTGAAGATGGCCATTTAATTTGTTTGTTTTTGCTCGACAGTTCTGTTCTGGGGGAGCTTTTCTTTTTTTGCTTGACAATTCTGGTGCGGCTCTTTGCATTTTTTCCACTGCTGTTTTGGCTCTCTTTGTTAAATGGGTTGGCCACCCCTGCTCTACTCACTGTGAGCCGAGGCAGCCAGGCTGGGCAGCAGGAGCGGCAACTTTAAAAGTAAGATTAACTTACCCAGCCATCCCGTTCCTCTGGTGCCTGGTTCTGCGGGGTGGGGGGGAGGGGTTTGATTGCGGTGGGGCACTCCTGGCACTGGGGATGCCTGGCTCAGAGGAAGGAGTGAGTGCATTGGGATGGGGGACACTGCGGGGGGCCTGGGTCTGAGGCAGGGGTGAGTGCATTGGGATGGGGGGAGCGCTAGAGGGGCCTGGCTCTGGGGGAGGGGTGAGTGCATTGGGGTTTAGTGTGTGACCCCAAACTGGAGGGAGTGGTGCAACTTTTGCATAACAACGTTGGTCTCTCCTCCCCCCCTTTTTTTTGGCTTAACAATTTTGGTCTCTCCCTTTTTTTTCCTTGACAGAATTTTTTCCTGGTTTTTTCTTGGGGGGGGGGGGTTTCGGTATTTTTTGTTAAACCATCTGGCACCCCTATTTGTACAATAATGGTTCCAGGAGTCAGAGTAAGAAGTCCTCCAGTTTGACAGTATTTTGACATTATGTCAAAATAACTGCCTGCTGTGTAGACGCGGACTAAGTTATTTCAGAATAATGTTGCTGTGTAGACGTACCCTGAGTGTAATGGGGTGGAGCTGTGGGGAAGGGGCAGAAAGAAGAGGGGCTATGGGTGGGGCTGCAGGTGGAGGGGGCAGAATGGAGGCAGGATTGCAGGTTGAAAAGGTGGGGAAGGCCCCCTCCCATCAACTGTGGCCCAAGGCCCCAGGAAACCTTAATTCACCCATGGGTACAACCCAGGAAAAGAAAAATGAAAAACCTTTGGAGTTAATAGGAAGACACCAAGATGCCCTAGCTATTAAGTCCCTCCTTTTCTCCTCCCGTGCCCTGCTCTGAACAATCATGAATTACTGTAGTCTGAGGAGAGAGAAAAAAAAAACCTGCTGCAAACCTTTAAGAGAGACAAGGTTTGAAGTGAAGTCCAGAATGGAGAGACAGTCTCAAAGGCAGAGGACTGGCTGTGAATGGTGGGACCTGGCTGGGACAGTGGGCACGCTGGGACACTGGTCAAAGGCAAGAGGTGATTTGTACTAGACAAGGGATTATATCAAATATAGAGATGTAAAGCCTCAGGCTGTGTCTTTACATTTATTTTTTCTCTGTAACTGGCATATATTTGCTTCCCCTCCTATTTCATCGCAGAAGCTGTACTGTTACAATTATAAAGAAAAGTTTTACAAGAAAATTACCTCAAGCCGGCCTCTGTTGTGCACACAGTGTGGGGTGCATGTGGCATAGTGGTCTGATAACTGGGGAGGGGGGACTGGTTTTACACCTTTGAGGGTGATGAACTGGAGGGGAAGACTCCAAGTATCTGGTATTTAAGAACATGGGGTAAATGGATTTGGGGACACTCAGGACCCAAAGGACTTTTGGAGTCACCCTGTGAGGAGTAACTAGGCTGATGGAAGCCAGGGTGAGACTTTTATGTTTGTGGGCTGACCATTGGTTTGAGGGTTCTGCACCATCACAGTATAGCATTAAGGCACCCAATGTTACTAGGCAGGAAGTGAACCTCTTACTGGTCCAGGTGAACCCCAAGACATCACAGAGTCCTGCTTAGCCTAGCCTAAAAGCCACCCTAGATATGGCGCTTTGCTCTCCCTCTCACCCTGGGCCTGAGCCCAAGGCCTCTAAAGTCAATAGAAAGACCTCCATTGATTTCAATGGATTTTGGAACAGGCCCCCTGAAAGAAAACATTTTACATTCAAAATCAGAATGAAAAAAGAGCACTCCAGTTCAGACAGTTGTCAATGTACATTTTTGCAACCTGACTGCATGCATTGGCAGAACCCAAGCCAATGTACATTTCCCATAAGAGTCCTCCTTGCCTTTGGGAGGTCATTTTGTACGCTAATTTTTGATTTCTCAGCCAAGGAAGAGGCTGGGATTTCAGAGGTTTTTTTGTTTTTGTTTTGTTTTTTTTAGAAGGACACACCAGGCTTTCATTTTGGAAAGGACAACATTCTGGAAAACGTTTTTTGCTGGACATTGCAGGAGCCATCAAGCTTTCATCTTTGTTTATTAAAAAGTGGCAAAGGACAGACTATTCATTGTGATTATTGAGCCAGCCTGTTCAATCGCATACATCAGTGTAAACTCAGAGGAACTACTGAAGTACATCCTGATACTGTCCAACTGACAGAGCAGCCATTGGGATCTTATTCAGTACACAGCAAATTAGAACCACCGTTGACACTTTATGCATCTGATAAAGTGGACTCCTGCTGACAAAAGCGTATGCCCAAATAAATGTATTAGTCTTTAAGGAGTCACAGGACTCCTCATTGTTTTTGTTGAAACAGACGAACACGGCTACCCGACTGAAACTAACCACCTTTGAGTTGCTCTAATTTATGTTGTATTTCACATGGGAGCCTGGCCGGGCCTAGGGTCAGTGGCATGTAAAAATGTCAACTATCTTCCACACTGCCCTCAGCCCTATATGAAGCAGTGCTCAGCCAGTCCAGAAAACCTGTCTGCACATCATAAAGTTTGCATTAGACTATAAAGTCTGAGAGTTCTTAGGGGAAGTCTCAGTGGATGTAACAACCATGTGGAGCTCCAGAAAACCACGTACGTTACACAAACTTAGACACATTATTCAGGGTTAGAACTGAGCATGTAACTGGTTTTTTCATTTGGTGGCTGAATTGAAAGATCTGTGGAAAAATAATCGACAGACTAACAATATCCACATACATCCTGAGCAAACCCTATGGAATAAAATAAACTTTATTGAATTAAGTTAAACCTTGTACAATTAGGGTTAATATATTTGGGGTACATTGTATTAAAAATGCAAGTAAGTGTTCTTGTAACATTGTATGTATCTTCTGTAGTGGGGAGGGCTGCTAATGAACTTCCTTTATTATCAACATTTGAAGCCTCCCCTTGGAGTGGTTTGAATATACTAGTTCATACTGATGTTGAATGGCTCCTCATTACAATAAGTAATTCACCCCTCAGGTACTCTCATCTTCTCATCACTTTTGGAGGTGAGCCACATTCACCCTGGTTTAATTAACACTATTGTTACTCACATCTTTATATCCCTGCTTTTCTTTCACTTCAAGCCTTGGAAGAAGTAAGGAAGTGAGTCGTGTCTCACAAAAAACTTATGCCCTAATACATTTGTTAGTCTTTAAATTGCCACCAGACTCCTTGTTTTTTTGTTTGTTTTTAGTTCAAACTGGAAAAATAGACAAAGGAAAGAGTTTTGAATAAAACAAATCTTCCAAATTCAGCAAGTCAACATGGACCCCTGATCCCGGGGAGGGAGGGCAATCCTTAGGATAGTATTAGAAGGACTAGGTCTGCCTAGAATCGATGTTAGGGTAAATTCTGCTAAGGTTGTTAATATTCATATATGTTCTTTTATAGTGTTAATATGTTTTCTCTGTAATGCTGTTTAAGAATTTGCTCTTGGAAATTCCTGTTCTGTCAGTGGTTTTCTTTGTGATCTTGGTCAAGTCACTTAGGCTCTGATTCCCTTGTGTTAACTTATATCAGTAGCAGTCACTCTGGGTATGTCTACACAGCAACGTTATTTCGGAACAACTGATGTTATTTCGAAATAACAGTGTGCATCTACATTGCAAGCCTTTATTTTGACATAATGTCGAGAAGGAGGACTTCTTAGTCTGTCTCCTGTAACCCTCATTTTATGGAGGAGTAAGGGAAGTCAAATGAAGAGTGTTCTTCCTTCGACTTCCTGCTGTGTAGAGAGCGCCAAAAGCCAAATTAAGCTATTTTGACTTAAGCGATGCAATTGACGTAGCTGAAGTTGCAAAGCTTAATTTGACTTTTCCCTGCTGTGTAGACGTGCCCTCTGTTATCAGTCTCTGAAGAGAAAGCAAGCAGGTCTGTTTGGAAAGGTTGTCTTTGCTGGCAATACACAGTGGAGCAGGGAACTGGGGCTAGGTCTAGACTGCGACGTTTTTGTGGAAAAAGCTACGCAAAATGCGCTCCTCATTTTGTGTAGATTTTTCTGCCTTTTTTTTCCAGAAGAGGCTTTTCTGCCATTTGGCCCTGTCTAAATGGGGCCAAATGGCAGAAAAGGCTCCTGTTTCGGTGGGGCCCCTTTGCCTCATGAAACGAGGTATACAAGGCTCCTCAAAAGAGCGCGGTTGCTCTTCCACGAAAAAAAGCGGAAGAGCAAATGCATTCCCTGGATGCAGTGGGGTTTTTGCGGGCAAAAACCCCGTAGTCTAGACATAGCCTAACTGTTCAGCCTGAACTACCCAGTCAGGAGTGAGACCCAGAAAAGGACCAGCAGAGGAGTTGGCAGCTGAGATTGGGTGTCCGTACTGAGGCCTTGGGTGTCCTTGTTGCTGATGGGAACCTGAGGTGCAGTTGCCTTGGATAATGACAGTTTCCATCACCCCCAAACTGCATTTTTCAGCAAATTTGCCATTTAACTGAAACATTTCTTCTCCAGTCTACTTATAGTCACTTAAACCAGGGGTGGGGAATCTCAGGCCTGGGAGCCGGATGCAGTCCTCGGCTTGCCAGGATCCAGCCCCCGAGGCTCAGGCCCCCCCCAGTGCTGGTTCAATGAATTCAGTCCTTCAGATTTTAAAGCAAAACATGCTCATTCTCATGGGAGGCCACCAGAGAGAATGGCTGGTATCACATAGTTATTTAGCCTACGGCTCTTCTAATTTCATTGTACAAGCTGGCTTTCAGAGTCTGTGTTTTCAGGACTCGCAGCCTGGCTGCAGTGTGGTAAATACATCAAAGGCTAGACTAGCCAGATGCCACAGTGTTGATGCTGATGCCTTTTGATAGGCTGCTGGCTAAAGCAAGGATCCCATAACTTTGTGACCCTGTGGGACTCACTGGCAACAAATGGGCTGTAAGTTACAGTTACATTGATTTTTTTTTAATTAAAAATAAATGCCCACAGCCAGCTTTGCTAATACTTGTACCTGCCTTAGAAGAGGGATATAAATGTTTAGGTTTGTGCTCATCAGAAGTAAAAACCTGCCACATCATAGCTCTCTCCTCCCTGGTAGTTTCAGGAACAGATGAGCCAGAGGTGATACTTGAGGACTGACAGTAACATCTCTGGGCTTTGAGCTGCCCCACTGAATTAACTCCCAATCTCTCTGTCCATACTAATCAAAGCCATGCAGCCACATTGCGGGTGAGCCGCAGCAATATCTAACCAGTGCGCAATATGCTGCACAAGGGTGGGGAGAGGAGACATTTTAGCCAAAAGGACAATGGCAAACCGTTCCTCTTATGAAGACATGCATGAGACCCTAGGGGATCAGGGCCTAAGTGACTTGACCAATGTCACAAAGGAAACCGGTGGCAGAGCAGGAAATAGCTCCCAGGTGTCCTCTAATCTTTGTACACAGAAGAGTGACTGTGCAAGAAAGGGCATTTTTCAGTGATGGATCACATTGCTTTGGAGTGAGCTTCCCTCTTCCCTTTACTGAGAAATAGCCCAAATCTGTTCACTATCACGACATGATTCCATGTTCATAGAATACTAGAACTGGAAGGGACCTTGTCAAGACTGATTCCCCACTTTGGTACAATGAATGCAGAAGTGGAGGCCCACAAAAGTACCCCAAAACCTTATCTTTCCAGGCTTTGGTATAAAGCTTCCCCCCAAAATCTTAAAAACCTAGATTTTGGGGATAAAAATCCACTGCCACCATCAAGTGCTTTTGAACCCACAAACAGGGGGTGGACACTTGACACCAACCCCAGGGCACTCCAAGCTCTTTTCCCCAAAGAGTTTGAAAAAGAAGAGAGAAAATACAAACTGCAGTCTGTGGCTGCCCAGCCTGCCCAGTTACAATTAAGTTGTTTAAACAAATGTGTTGCAATGGTAAAAAAATAAAAATAAAAATTGTGTGTCTGAAAACTGTAGGTACTGGGGTACTTCTAATTTTTTTTTAAAGGGGGTACTTTATAAAAAAGGGTTGAGAAACACTGCTGTAGGGTACGAGGGCTGCCTGTTTTCTGACAGAGGGAACTGTTGCTGATAAGTGGGATTGATTATTACTCATACAGGCATTGGAGTAATTTCTGGGTGAATTCCTCTCTCCCCAGTGGTTGTGGTGGAGACAAGGGGTGGGGGTTTGGTTTGAGCTGCCACCAGAGGGGAGCCCTGCCATGCCATGCTTCTTTATGGGGAGGACAGCACTTTGCTTGCTGCTTCTTAGCCTCCATCACAGTGGCTCTCCTGAACCCTGACAGTGAGTTAGCCGCAACCCCCACGCCCCCAACATCACTCTCTGCACAGACTGAAAGCTCTCCTCTGCACTTATCTGCATGCTGCCATCTCACCACCACATACGTAACACGACCCCTCTCTATGAGCACCACCAAACACAAACTTTCTCCAGTCCCTCTCCCCGCACCCTCCACTCCAGGAGGGAATCTATTTCCAAAGCCAACAGGCTGCTGTTTCTTTAAGTATCACTCGATTCACATTTTCTGCATGTGTTATCAGCTACCTTCCCTGCTGTGCCCACAGCTTCCTTTTTGGCCTGGGCCTGTCTTCCCACTGAAATGAGTACTTGCTAACATTCTCAACCACTCTGCACGGAGTGCCTGTCTATTTACCGCCTTGCAAAGAGACAGAACCTGGGTGTCAATATTCATAAATGAATTCTAGTGATGGTGGAAGATACCAGAAAGTGAAATCCTCCACTAATCAACATGACATGGAGGGACCATTTCTTGGCAGAGAAAGCTTAGTTTAGTCTCCATTAATTTTTCAGTCCATGGACTCTTGCCTGCAGCTGTCAGTGACAGTGCCATTGCTGTTAGTTCTGATCCCTCTAGGACCCCATTCCCCTAGGCTACATCTACACTGCAGGCTTCTTGTGCAAGAAGCCTTTTGTGCAAGAGTTTTTGCACAAAAACTTCTTGCACAAGAGCACGTCCACACCTCAAAGTGCATCGCAAAAGTGATGCGCTTTTGCACAAGAGAGTGTCCACACTGCATGGATATTCTTGCACAAGAAAGCTCTGATGGCCATTCACAAAATGGCCATCAGCGCACCTGTGCTTTTTCCCTCTGGAGCATCCACACTTGCCTTTTCGCACAATAGCTGTAGCGCAAAAGGGAGTTATGCCTCATAGAAGGAGGTTTACCTACGCTGGCAAAAGCCCTCCGTTCTGCCGTTTTACTGCTGATTTACTTGCACAAAAGCTCATTTGAGGTGTGGATGCTCCACAGGTTTTTGCGCAAAAACCTTGTAGTGTAGACATAGCCCTAGTGTCTTAGCACCTCACAGTCTTAAGTGTATTGATTTATCATCACAGCACCCTGGGTGGAAGGGAAGTGCTGCTATTTCCATTTACAAACTAAGTTAGGGTATGTCTACACTGCCACCCTAGTTCGAACTAGGGTGGCTAATGTAGGCATTCGAAGTTGCAAATGAAGCCCGGGATTTAAATATCCCGGGCTTCATTTGCATCTTGCCGGGCGGGCGCCATTTTTAAATCCCCTTAGGTTGAACTCCGTGCCCGCGGAAAGGTGTGTGTGGACAGGGAAGAGGGAGTTCTTTCGGAAGAAGAGGAAAGAGGAAAAAGCACAAGTGCCCTGGTGGCCATTCTGTCCATAGCAATCACAGCTTACATGAGAGAGGGCGCCCATTCAGTCTAGACACTCTCTTTCGAAAAAGCAGATCGCTTTTCCAATGCACTTTTGCAGTGTGGACGCTCTCATTTGGAAGAAATTTTTTCAGAAGATCTCTTCTGAAAAAAGCTTCTTCCGAATGAAGCCTGTAGTCTAGACATAGCCTGAGCTAGAGCAAGGAATTGGAGTGCAGGAGGGAGGTGAGGGCTCCAGCTGGGAGTTTAGGCTCCAGATGGGGCAGAAATGAAGAGGCTGGATTGCAGGAGGGGACTCTGGGCTTGGGCAGGGGTTGGTGTATAGGGGTGAGGGCTCCAGCAGGGGTTATAGGCTCCGGTGTGGGCCTGGAGATGGAGGCTTTGGGGTACAGGAGGGGACTCAGGGTTGTGGAAGAGGGTTGGGGTGCAGGAGGTGGTTGGGAGTGCGGGGTCCTGGTGACGCTTATCATGGCTCCCAGGAAGCAGCCAGCAGGTCCCTGCATCCCCTAGACACAGGGGCTATGTCTACACTCGCGGCTTCTTGCGCAAGAATGGCCGTTCTTGCGCAAGCATCCGCAGAGCGTCTATACTGCCCACCCACTCTTGCGCAAGTAAATGTACAGTACAGCGTGGTAAGAGACGGCTCCTTGCGCAA
Organism: Pelochelys cantorii; assembly: GCA_032595735.1. Taxonomy (NCBI): domain Eukaryota; kingdom Metazoa; phylum Chordata; order Testudines; family Trionychidae; genus Pelochelys; species Pelochelys cantorii. The sequence continues at coordinate 199,628,490 of CM064326.1, forward strand.
GAGCTACGCTGTTTTCTATCAGGTGTAAGCTCTCTTACACAGGCGCTCTTGCGCAAGAGGGCAGTGTGGACGTTCGGCAAACGCATACTTGCGCAAGAATTGGCCTCCAGTCAAAAACACAGGTGGCCTCTCCGACACTCCGTACAGGCAATCACCACTCGTTGGTTCCCTCTAGTTGCCCCCCCCCCCCTTAAAGGCACAGGCACGCAGCACCGCCGTTTGTCATGTGCGGCCCGGGTAGCAGCCAGGGGGAGCAATGGCAGCTGCCCAGCCTCAGCCAGGTCCCTCAGACCCCACTGAGGAGCTACCCCAGAGCACCCCGCAGGCCCACAGGAGCACCGAGAGGCAGGCTCCATGCTGGAGCACCGCTGAGGTGACTGCCCTCCTGGACCTCTGGGGAAAGGAGGAGGCCCTCCAGGACCCCAAGTCCAGGAGGAGGAATGCGCACATCTTCTCCCAGATGGCCCAAGTGGTGGCCGCACAGGGACACCCGTCCCGGACCCTGGAACAGGCCCGGGCCAAGGTGAAGGACCTGCGCCTCACCTGTGTGCGGGCCAGCAAGTGTGGGGGCGGAGAAGCCACTGCCTGTCCCCATTACCACCGCCTGCAATGCATTTTGGGGGACAAAGGGGCCAGTCCCCTGCTGGCCCAGGTGGACACAGTGGTGGCCACCCCAGTGGTCCGACCCAGGGAACTGGAGGAGAAGGAGGAGGGAGACCGGTCCACGGATGAGGAGGAGGAGGAAGAGGTGGCAGAGGACAGCAGCCAGACCGCACCATCCCAGCCCAGCACCAGTCAGGATGTGTCCCAGGCATCCTCAGAAGCTGGCGAGGCATTGTCTGGTGAGTGCAGTGGCTACCATTCGCAAGTGTGCTGGAGACGGGGGGGGAGGGGGTTAGCAGCACATGGCACAGCCAGTCCACATGCTGTGCAGAGGCATGCAGCACGTGCAACCTCGTGCAGCTAGGGTTGCCAGGTGTCCAGTTTTGAACCGGACAGTCCAGTCTTTGAGTTTTCTATTCGGGAAACAAATTGAGAGGATATAAATGAGAAAATATACATGTCCGGTATTTTCTAACTGAGATGTAATGTAGATTGTCATGTAATGTCAGGTGTGTCCAGTATTTTTGTTGAAACCATCTGGCAACCCTACGTGCAGCCAAACCAAGTAGCACAGAGAAGCGGCAGCTAGCCCCAGCACACACCTGGGACCCCAGGGATTCTGCTCGACCAGACCGGGGGGGGGGAGGGGGGGCGGCGTCTGGCCAGGAGTAGGCCAGCCCCAAGGTTGCAGGCCTGACCCCACACAACCTAAAGGTTGCTGCACACAGCACACATCCATGGCCACCTCTGGGACACTGTAGCTTCCCCTGGGGAAGGCACAACAGGCCCCCCAAGCACATGTGGCCACCCTGGGGGCTCCTGGGCCACCTTGGGACCCCCCCTGCTGCCCCAGGGGAATTCCCCCTCGCCAGCCACACCTGTCCCCAGGCTTCGTGATGTGCTGGGAGGAGGGCACGGGGCTCCAGAACACCATGGGGCAGGGCTCACTGACCAAGTTGCTCTCCTCTGCTTCTCCTGCAGTGGGGCCCCCTGCCAGCGAGGGACCTTCCAGCCCCATCCCACCGGCACAAAGGATCCAGGGCCCATTGCAGCGCTCCCCGGACCGCCACCACCTGCTCCGCCGCCACGTCTGTGCGATTGAGCGCATGGAGCGTGCTCTTACCCAGAAGATCTGCGCAGATGTGGAGTGGCGGGAGCAGGTGTGGGACCAGTACCTGGAGCGCTGTGACTGTGTGTGCAGTATCCTGGGCACGACTGCAGACCGAATGGGCCCTGTGCAGCAGCCCAATGCTGCCAGGCCCCCCTCTGCCACCCCCAGCTCTCCCCCCACTTCTCCACGGGGTTGCGGGCCAGGTCCAGGTGGGCGTTGAAGGTGGCCTGGCTGTGGTCCAGTCAGCCGGTGTATGGCCGCATCAGCCAGGCCATCAGGGGGTAGGCCGCATCCCCCAAGATGCAGACCGGCATCCTGACATCCCCAGTGGTGAATTCCCGCTGAGGGAAGTAGGTGCCCGCCTCCAGCCTGTGGCACAGGTCTGAGTGCCTGAAGATGTGAGCATCATGGGCCTGGCCGGACTACCCCACATAAATGTCCTGGAACCAGCCCTGGTGGTCCACTAGCGCCTGGAGCACCACTGAGCAGTAGCCCTTCTGGTTTATGAACCGGGCCGCTCGGTGCTCTGGAACCTGGATGGGGATGTGGGTCCCGTCTGTGGCTCCCCCACAGTTTGGGAACCCGAGGCTGGCGAAGCCGGCAATGGTGGTGTCCACGTCACGGGGGCGGACGTCCCCCTGCGCATCCGGAAGTTCTGCACCCATTGCTGGTCGCCCCATTGTCCCAGCACCAGGCGCTCCCACCAGTCCCCACTGGTGTCGTAGCTCCAGAGGCGCCTGTCAGCGGTGGGGTGCAAGTGCCCGAGCCCAGCTGCAGCCGTGGTGAGGTCCTGCACGTGCTGCCCAGTCTCCAGCTCCTGCTGGAGCAATGTGGCTCCCTGGTGGAGGAGCTCCACAGCCTCCATAATGGCCATAAGGGGATGTTGCTGGCTGGGGTCCTCCTCCGGCTCCATGGCTGTGAATGTGGCAGCGAGGGTGCCCAGGGGCACTTGCCAGGAACAGAGGTGACAGGCGCTGTTGTGGCTCTTGCTCCCTTGAAAAGGGTGCCTGAGCATGCAGCCACAGGGAAATGGCTGTCCAGGAGTCCCTTTCAGTACGTTTCCCAGTGGGGGTCCGGCGCATGCCCACAGACGCTGCTGGTGACCTCTTGACATGGCTGAATTTCTTCCGGAGACACGTTCTTGCGCAAGGGCTTCCCGCCAGTGTGAACGCTTTCTTGTGCAAGAGCTCAGCGTTCTTAGGATGCGGTTCTGGCCAGTGTGGACGTTTGCTTGTGCAAGATATTCTTGCACAAGAACCCGCCAGTGTAGACATAGCCAGGGATTCTCCATCCATGCACTGCCTTCATGCCTGCAGGAGCAGCTCCCACAGTTCCAATTGGTTGTGGGTTCCTGACCAGTGGGAACTGGAGAACAGGCATGCCATGTGCTGCCCCCACCCCTGGATGCCTGGCAGCTGCTTCCAGGAGCCATGTGGAGCCAAGGCAGGTAGAGAGCCAACTTCTGTGCTTTCAACTGGACTTTTAAAGGCCCAGTCAATGGTACTAACTGGAGCCACCAAGATCCATTTTCAACCAGGAATTCCGGTCAAAAATCAGATGCCTTGCAACCCTAATTCTGCAGTGAATTAGGGAACAGAGGCAGGTTTTCCCAAGTCACAGGTTAGCACTCTAACATCCTACCTTCTCTGACCCATCCTTCCTTTCCATTAAGAACGAATCAACAGATGCACATTCATTTCCCATAGACCACTATAAAACAATCACACGGTGATGCCTCACTCACTGTTGATCTGGGTAAGATGCCATACAGCAATCTAGAATTCACAGGGCCCTGAGCCACCCAGTCCCAGCCAAAACATCCTTTCTTGGTTCCTTGTCAGGAGAATGGCTTATGGAACAGTAGAACACATGGATCCATATCACTGAACAGCTGGCTGTGAATCCTGTGGTATGGGAGACAACATTTTATGTGGAAATGAATAAATCATGGCTACCTGCAAAGGATCCGAAGTGATCTCCTCTACCTTTTTGTCTGGGTGAATCTTTTGCAGTTGATTGGCTCGCTCAGAAAAGCTGCATTCTTCTCACAATGGTGACAGTTATGCAAGCAAGAAAGCCTTGCGCTTGGCAGATCCTCGTCTGCTAAAAATAGACGTGACTGAAACAAATGGTTTAGTTCTGTATGTAAAATATGCGTATATAAGCTGAGCAATCTATGCTAAGCTTCCAAGTCATTCATTGGAGCAGGGTCCAAATAGCCTTGACAACTGGTTTTCAGACTCAGAGATGGCATGGAAACTGTCGCTGGTGAAAATCCCCTCATGGAACTGGCCAGGAGACAAGCATCTATGAATTGCTGGTCCTACCAGCCAACCAGGCACTGTCAATCTCAGCGTTTTGATGGTTAGAACACAAATCACCAAGCCAGCTCTGCTTCTTCCTTGCAGACAAACACCATAGAAGCAATACTGCAGCTTGATGTGCCTTTTCACATAGGTTATGTCTACTCTACCAGGGTATTTTGAAATAATAACTCCTGAAATAACTATTTCAAAATAAGCTTATTCCTCTTGGGCACGTCTACACAGCAGGGCTAAAGCCAAAATAAGCTTGCAACTTGAGCTATGTCAATTGTGTAACTGAAGTCAAAATAGCTTATTTCAGCTTTTGGTGCTGTCTACACAGCAGGAAGTCTGAGATAGAGCACTCTTCTTCCGACTTCCCTTATTCCTCGTACAATGAGGGTTACAGGAGTTGGAGTAAGAAGTCCCCCAGCTCGACATTATTTCAACATTATGTCAAAATAACTGCTTGTAGTGTAGACGTGGACTATGTTATTTAGGAATAACTAACATTAATCCAAAATAACGCTGCTGTGTAGACATAGCCCTTCACAAGCAGGAGTTATTATTTTGAAATAATACACTCCTTATTTAGAAATAACAGGCTTGGTCGTGTGGATGCTCACCTTGTATCAGAAGTGTCCAGTGTAGACATGCCCATGGAGTCTTGCAAGGTTTAGCTTTGTCTAATCTCCTAGTCAAAAGATGAGCCCTTTTGGAGAGGACAAGATAAATCACAGCGGGCCATCAAGCTAATAATATACTTCCAATGTCTGGCTTCATTATTTTTCTCAGCAGATGTAGTCAAAGCCATTTTCCAGATGCTTGGGCAGGTCATGGCTATCTGTCAGAGCACCTCTCTCCCCATATGCCATCACATCAGTTGAGCTCATTAGAGGACCTTGAGCTAACAGCTCTAAGATTTCAGGATCTAGAAACAAGCGGCAGGGCATACACTTAAGTGGAGGGCTCTTGACTCTGGAATTTGCCTCTCTCTCAATGGTCCAGCAGAACCCAGATCTTCAGAGCACCAAGCAAGGTTCTTCTCTCAACTTGTCTGAGCTGAGTTTGGGTGTCACTTTGCTTTGGTTTCTGGTAAGCAGAGGCAAACCTTGGCTACATGCATTTGGCTTTGTATATGTGCCTTGAGAGACTGAAGCTTTCTGCTCTTGTACAAAAATGGTACAGTGTCCACTGCAGCAATGCAAACTTCCTCAATGTTGCCCCTCTTCCAACAAGTAAGATTTATCCCTCAGCTGGGGAACAACCCCCTATAGGCCATGTCTTGACTAGCAAAATGTGGACCCATAGTTCTCTGCCAAGACAGATATAGAATTGGGAGCAATGGTGAAGCGTAGACAGGGAATAGGCTTTTTTATCACCATGTCTCAGAAGAGGAGGCAATGATGCCTGTTTCTTCTTCGAGTGGTTGCTCATGTCCATTCAAATCAGGTGTGCGCACCGCGTGCACCGCGTCTTCCGGAGCGTTTTCCCTAGCGGTACCCGTAGCACCGGCAGGGCACCCCCTGGAGTGGCGCCGCCATGGCGGGGCATAAGTACCCCTGCCGGCGCTCCCCCACCTCAGTTCCTTCTTACCGCCCGTGACGGTCGTTGGAGCGTGTGTCTCTCTTAATTTAGTTAATGGTTCCCGTTTCTTTTAGCATTGTAAATAGTTCAATAAGTTAGGTAGTTAGTGTCTACTTCGTTCTTTGTTCTTCTTCTCCCCCTTCGGGGGTGAGGAGTGCCAGGGCCGCAAGGCTTTAAGGCGTGCGCTGTCTGCGCAAAGTTCATGCCCAAAGGAGACCCACACGACAGCTGTCTGAAGTGTCTGGGCGAGACCCATCTTACGGACGCCTGTAAGATCTGTAGGTCTTTCAAGCTGCGCACAAAAAGGGAGAGAGTCTCTCGCCTGAAACTCCTCCTCATGGAGACGGTGTTACAACCGGCACCGGCTGGGCACCCTGCGGTGCACAGTGCACCGGCATCGACGCGCGATGCTCCGTCTTGGGCCCGGGCCCCGGTGTCCAGGACCCACCACCGAAGAGGTCCAGAAAGTCTCGCAGCAGGTCTCCGTCTCGGAAAACCATGCCGGACCTGCACCGTGGTGCCGACTCACCGGTGCACACATCCTCCACGGTGCGGCGTAAGCGGGCGGAACGTCCCTCTAGTCCAGGGCAATTGCCCCCGCACCGTCCGTCCACGCCGGACACCTTTGAGGCGGCGCAGGACCTCATCAACCTCACCACCTCCCCTCCGTCGTCGGTTGAGACGGAAGGGTCGAGGTCGCCTATGTCAGAGGCCGTGTCGGCTCTGGCTTCGCCTCAGCACCGGCAAGACCGGCAGGCTCAGGCCGTTTTTGTGACGGGAACGTCCCCGGTGGGACCGGTACCACTTGCCTCGGCATCGACGACGATTTCGACGCCAGCTCCTAAGTCTCACTCAGCACCCAACTGGGTTCGGCTTACCTCAGTATTGGGTTCTCTCCCGTGCCCCCTTTTGGCTGCACCGGTGCCGTACCACCCCAGTCTGGTGGCAACGTCTGCGGCACCGACGCCCGTCTTTGCACCGTCGCAAGCACCGGCACCGACCATGTGGACCTTGCCGGTGCCCCAGCCAACACTGATGTCGATGTCTTCGGGACTCATCTCGATACCGTCATTCTCGGTGCAGGGGATGCAACCGGCACCGGCACCGGCACCGCACCTCTTACGGCACCGACAACGGCACCGGCAACTCTTTCGGCACCGACAGCAGCACTGGCACCTCTTTCGGCACCGACAACGGTTTCGGTGCTGGGACTGGGTCCCTCGGTACCACAACAGCTTTCGGCCCCTCCGGTACCACAGCATGCCCCCGCTCCCTCAGTGTCGCAACAGTCTCCTTCCTCGGTGCCTCAACCGGCACCGGCGCCGGCACCGGCACCGGCACTGGCACCACCGGCACGTCCCCACCGTGCCCATGCTGGCAAGCCCGAGTCCATGGCCAGGTTTGCACCTCCGTCGGCTACAGGTCACTTCTCCACGGCGCCTCCATGGCCAGAGTCCGATTATTCCTCAGATTCCGATGCATCATCCCTCAGGTTGGGGTCCTCGAGAGCCTCCTCGGCCCATAGGTCCCGTTCCCGGCATCGACGTGACCGTGCTCAGATGCAACAGACTTGGCCACCTCATCCCCAGTGGCCTTTCTGGACACCGTGGGCTTACCACCAATGGCAAGGGCCCGTGCCCCCCTCGGTGGCGTCAGTAGCCTCGGATCGTCGGGCGCAACCATCGGCGTCATTGTCGCGACCTCCTCCTACCCCCAGAGGCCACCTACGTCAGACCTTGCGGCACAGGCGCAGCCCTCAGTGCCTGAACAGTGCCCGCAGCCGGTACCGTATGTCCAACCGGTACCGCAAACGGCTCCTGTGCTAGATCCGGCACCGATACAGGAATCGTCCTCCTCATCGTCTCCGGATGAAGCCCTGGCGGACCCTGCTCCGGCGCTGCCTACGATGGATACCCGAGCGCATCAGGAGCTCCTCAGACGTCTGGCTTCCAACTTGGGTGTGCCGGTGGAGCCAGTCGTGGAAGACACGGACCCTATGATTGATATCCTTTCAGATGACGCGCCCGCCCGCTTGACTTTACCACTTAACAAGACGGTGGCAAAAATTACCAATGCCCTGTGGCAGACACCGGCGACCCTGACCCCTACCCTAAAGGGTGTCGAGAGGTGTTATTTTGTTCCCCAGTTGGGGCACGAACACTTGTACTCCCAGCCTGTCCCTGGGTCCTTGGTCGTCCAGGCAGTGGCCCAAAGGGAAAAACTCCCCCAACCGGGGCCGTCCCCGAAAGCTAGGGAGCCCAAGCGCCTTGACTTAATGGGACGAAAAGTGTACGCCACTGGGGGGGGGGGTGCAACTCCGCATCGCGAATCAGCAAGCGATTCTAAGTCGTTATGCTTTTAACACATGGTAGGCCATGGACAAGTTCAAGGATAAGCTCCCTGCCGAGGCCCGTCAGGAGTTTCTGGCCATGACCTCCGAGGGTAAGACCATCGCCCGCACAGCCCTCCAGGCTTCTCTGGACACAGTCGACTCTGCAGCCCGCACCATGGCGTCAGGTGTGGTTATGCGCTGTGGTGCGTGGCTACAAGTATCTGGAATACCTCCTGATGTCCAGTCTACTATCCAAGACCTGCCTTTCGACGGCAAGGCGTTATTCTCGGAGCATATGGACTCCAGGCTCCATACCCTCAAGGACACGAGGTCTACCCTTTGATCCTTGGGGCTCCACACACCGGCTCCTCAGCGTCGGCAGCTGCCCTACAGACAGCAAGGGAGACTGCAGTCCCAGGTTCCCCATGGGAATTACTGGAGACGCCGTCCTCGTACTTCCGGTGGGGGTACAGGGGCAGCTGTGGGTCCATCGTCCTCAAGGGGGCGTAGGCGATGCCCGAGAGGAGACAACCCGCGTGGGATTGGTGAAGGTCCCTCCCAACAACAAAAACCGCAATTTTGACAGGCTCCCAGAGAGTGGCGCACCAGCCTCCCACCCTGGCCCCCCGTTTGGGCCCAGGTTATCCCGGTTTGCTCAAGCCTGGGCAGATATCACAAGTGACGCCTGGGTTCTAAACATAGTCAGGAGTGGCTATACCATCCCTTTTCTGGGCTCGCCCCCTTCCAACCCTCCTTCCCTGTCCCTTTTCAGGGAGACCCCTCATGAAGGCACCCTCCGCCAGGAGGTACTGGCGCTCCTCCAAAAGGGAGTGGTAGAGAGGGTTCCATCGCACCTGGAGGGCAAGGGTTTTTTCTCCCGATATTTCGTAGTTCCCAAACCCAAGGGCGGGTTCCGTCCCATCTTGGACCTAAGGGATCTCAACAAGGCGGTCGCGAAGTCCAAATTCAGAATGGTCACCCTGGCTTCTGTCATTCCAGTTCTACGGTTAGGAGACTGGTACGCTACTCTCGATCTCAGGGATGCTTACTTCCATGTGGCGATAAGACCCTGCCACAGGAGGTTCCTCCGTTTCATTGTCTCCCAGTGCCACTTCCAGTTTACTGTGCTCCCGTTTGGTCTTTCTACAGCACCCAGGGTTTTTACAAAATGCATGGCAGTCGTGGCGGCGTTCCTCCGCAAACAAGGGGTACACGTGTTCCCGTACCTGGATGACTGGCTAATCCGTGGTCGCTCTCACGAACAAGTAGAGGCCCATGTGCCCCTCACAAGGGTCCTCTTCGTAAGGCTGGGTCTCATGCTGAACAAGGAAAAGTCATCTTTGGTCCCCTCTCAATGCCTCGAATCCGTGGGTGTCCTCCTGGACGCCAAGTTGGCGAGGGCTCTTCTCCCCAGGACCAGGTTCCGGGCCATAGTGGAGCTGGTCTCCGAATTAACTCGGTCCCCTATCATAACCGCCTGGGTCTGCTCAAGGTTGCTGGGGCACATGGCGGTGTGCACCTACGTGGTTCACCATGCTTGAATGAGGCTCAGACCTCTGCAGGCTTGGTTGGCGAGGACATTCAACCAATCCAGGGGCCTCTGGGACATGGTTCTTACGGTGCCCCTGGAGATAATAGTTTCATTACAATGGTGGACCCAGGAGTCTGTGGTCTGCAGCGGGACCCCCTTTTTCGTCCCGCCCACCTCGCTTACTCTGGTCACAGATGCCTCGGACCTGGGTTGGGGAGCACATCTGGGGTGCCACGGGACCCAGGGTCTTTGGTCCCCTACAGAGCGAACCCTACACATAAATGTACGGGAGCTCAGGGCAGTCAGGAGAGCGTGCGAGACCTTCCTGTCAAAACTCTCTCACCACTCCGTTCTAGTTCGCCTGGACAACACGGCGGCCGTATTTTACATCAACAGGCAGGGGGGTGCTTGGTCGCCTCCCCTCTGTCTCGAGGCCCTGCGCCTCTGGGACCTGTGTGTGCAACACAATATAGCTTTGCAGGCAGAGCACCTACCAGGGTGCAAAAATCTGCTGGCTGATGCTCTGAGCAGGTCCTTTGGAGCCCACGAATGGTCTCTCAAGGACTCGGTCCTTCTCCGGGTCTTCCGCAGGTGGGGCTATCCCCTACTAGACCTGTTTGCCTCGGCACGCAATACCAAGTGCCCAAATTATTGCTCCCTGCTGGGGCTAGGGGAATACTCATGGGGGGATGCCATGATGGTGACCTGGCCGGCGGGCATACTTTATGCTTTCCCTCCATTTCCCCTAATTCCCAGGGTCTTGACCAGAGTCAGGACCTTCGGGTCCACACTCGTCCTGATAGCCCCCCGTTGGCCCAGACAATTCTGGTTCCCTATACTGGTGGACATGCTCACAAAGGAGCCTATAATGCTCCCGCCAGTCCAGGATCTCTTGACCCAACCGTGGGACGGGGGAACTATGGTTCACCCGAATCTCCAGTCCCTACACTAACGGCCTGGTTTATCCATGGTTGACTCAACAGGAGAGGGAATGCTCCCAGGAGGTACAGATGGTGCTACTAAGCAGTAGAAAACCATCTACCAGACGGTCGTACGCTGCCAAGTGGCGACGCTTCTCGTCTTGGGCGTCCCGAAGGGGAGTGCACCCGTCCTGTGCACCTGTCCCGTTCATTCTAGACTACCTCTTTGATCTTAGGTCCAGTGGTCTTTCCACATCCTCTATCAAAGTCCATGTGGCATCTCTCTCCGCCTTCCATGTGGGTTCGGCAGGAGTTTCTTTATTCTCTGACCCTGTGGTCAAAAGGTTCCTCAAAGGTTTGGATAAGTTGTATCCCTCGGTTAGACCCCCTCTCCCTGCTTGGGACCTCAACCTCATGTTATCTAGACTAGTGTCGCCCCTTTTTGAACCGCTGGCCACGTGTTCCTTGAAGCACCTCTCCATGAAGGTTGCATTCATTGTGGCTATTACATCTGCTCGCAGGGTCTCTGAGCTGAGAGCCTTAACGATAAATCCGCCCTACCTGGTGTTCTCCGATCATAATGTGAGTTTCCGCCCTCACCCAGCTTTTCTCCCTAAGGTGGTGTCACCTTTTCATTTGTCCCAACAAATCTACCTCCCGGTATTCTTCCCAAAGCCCCATGCCTCCCCTAAGGAGCAAGTGCTCCATTCCCTGGATGCTAGGTGTGCACTAGCTTTTTATATTGATAGGACTAAACCCTTTTGTAAATCCACACAATTGTTTGTTGCTGTTGCAGACAGAATGAAAGGGCTCCCCATATCGACCCAGAGGTTGTCCAATTGGGTCGCTGGGTGTATCAGGGTGTGTTATGCCTTAGCCGGGAAGGCCCCGCCCCGGGTTACAGCACACTCCACCAGGGTGCACGCATCCTCTGTAGCTTTTGGGGCACAGGTCCCAATCACTGAAATCTGTAGGGCGGCCACATGGTCGTCGGTACATACCTTTACAGCGCATTATGCGCTAACACAGCAGGCTAGAGAGGATGCAAGCGTGGGCGCTGCAGTCCTCAGCTCTGTTTTGTAAATATGCAATTTCCTGTACTGTTGCATTTTCTACGTTTATACTGTTCGATTAGTTGAATAAATTTGTTGGATTGTTCAACCCTTGTGGACATCTCTTTTTCAGTGCTCCGACCCCTCCTCCTTAAAGTGGGGTTGGCTTGGAAGTCACCTGATTCGAATGGACATGAGCAACCACTCAAAGAAGAAAAGAACGGTTACTTACCTGTAACTGTTGTTCTTCGAGATGTGTTGCTCATGTCCATTCGATTCCCCCCCTACCTCCCCTTCGTCGGAGCGTCCGGCAAGAAGGAACTGAGGTGGGGGAGCGCCGGCAGGGGTACTTATGCCCCGCCATGGCGGCGCCACTCCACGGGGCGCCCTGCCGGCGCTATGGGTACCGCTAGGGAAAACACTCTGGAAGACGCGGTGCACGCGGTGCGCACACCTGATTCGAATGGACATGAGCAACACATCTCGAAGAACAACAGTTACAGGTAAGTAACCGTTCTTTTCTGCGTCCTCCACAGCCTCTTCTCTCACTATTTCTGGTGCTACAGTGATAGTAGAAAACAGTTTTTCCTAGTGAAGGAAATGCCTTACGGGTAAGAGAGAAATTCATTTTCTCCAGTTCCATTCGCTCCTTGTCCTTTCTTCTGAGACGTCCAGCAAAAGACTAAATGGTATCAACTGTAGCAGAGGGTGGTTGCCTACACAATGTGGCTCCACAAGCAGGAATAGGACCAGCAGCTTTGTTGAAATTCCCACCTGCCTCTTGCCAATACCTGCCCTCAGTTATAATTCTGAGTGTAGAGAACAAAGTGGCAGAAAGATCTTTCCAGCTGCATATCAGTGTTCCAGACACAGCAGGGATTGTTGCTGGGGATTAAAGTAACAGGATTGGCTACAGGATACCATATCAGAATGATTTGTTTCCACAATGAGAATGAGCAAAATCTCAATTACTTGGCTGCACTAATATCTGGAAAGGTGCTGATTAATGATCAGCCTGTTACAGGCCTAGACCCTTAGGGATTTAACATGAAAGATGGTTGTTTAACCAATAGATCTTGAAAAACTTAAAAAACAATGAAGAGTCTTGCAGCACCTTAGAGACTACAAAAACATGTAGACGATATCATGAGCTTTCGTGGGCACAACCCACTTCTTCAGATGACATCTCAAACACTCCCAGGCAACTTGTACACCCATGCTGCCGCAGGATCATGGCTATCATTATTCAGACTAGCTTTCATATATCTACACATGCTGCAGTCACATGACTGACTGCAGTGTAGACATGCTCTCAGTGGTGAAGGGCCTCATCCTACTAGCAGGTGTAATGACTCCAGTGACCTATTGCTTTTAACACCACTAGTAAAGCCTAGCTTTGGGTGTGTGCTAATCTGCTGGACAACATTTGAATCTCTCCTGAGTGGCCGCACAAGGGCACAGCTTACAGGGCACACTGCTAATGAGTATTTGCGGGATCAGAACCAAAGGGGTGTTCCAAGATCATCAGGAGGCTGTAAGAAGTTACTCTCCTCAGCATCAGACCTCTACAGTTGTGGCTCTTGCCCTGTAGCGTGGTCACCCAGGCTCCTGTGAACATCACTTTCCTGCTGACAGATTACAGATTCCACAAATCAGTACAGCTAGTATGTTTAAAAAAGCACTACATTAGCTCCTCTTTAAAAACCAAACAAACAACCCAGCCACACAGAACTCAACCGCAATCAAATAAGAGTCACAGCCTTGAGTCAGAGATGAAGAGCAGTCCTGGGATTCATTGTGCCTCAGAGACACCTTGACTGAGTCACAAACTTTCCTGTTTCCTCCTTGCTTCAGCAGGGTAGTTTTCTGTTAGTCTGTTCTAGTAGCTTGTGACAACATCCCTGCCTCTAGCAGAGCTGGGTTGGCCAGTAAATAGGAGAAGAACATCAAGGCTTTGTCTCTTCTCTGCCTGTTCTCTGTCTACCTCAGGGGTGGGGAACCTAAGGCCCGGGGGCTCGATGTGGCCTACGGCTTGCCTGGATCTGGCCCCTGAGGCTTGTGTCTCCCCCACAGCATTGGGGAGCCCACACTGGCAAGGGGTGGGGGTTTTTTTGTTTTGTTTCTCACTTGTGTGCAGCCCCTGACTGATTTTTCTGGGGGTCAGCGGCCCCTGACCCAAAAAAGGTTCCCCACTCCTGGTCTACCTGTTCTAATGACATTGTCACAGGGGGCATAACCCCCTTTGCACCTGCATGACCAGACCCAGCATCCAGTTAGTCTGTGTAGAGTCACATGGAGGTTTGAACAGGAACTATTTTGGGGAAGTTCTGTGGTCTGTGTTGCCCAGGAGGTCAGACTAGATCAGTGTTTCTTAAACTGTGTTCCGTGGCACACCAGTGTGCCGTGAGGCAGTCGGAGGTGTGCCACGGAGAACAATAGAATTAAAAATGGCTGCCCTTAAAGGGACAGGCGACTTTTTTCTCAATAACTTTCCCCCGACCCCTTTTTTTCTCAATAACTTTCCCCCCGATTTATTTTTTTGCTCAACCAAAAATCCTTGGTGTTCCTCATAAAAAAAATTACTGTTTGGTGTTCCTCAGTCTTAAAAAGTTTAAGAAACACTGGACTAGATGAACAGAGAGGTCCCTTCTGGCCTTAGGATCGATGAATCTAAACTCTCCCGTATTCCACAGTCTAGCCCTATATATATGATCTTTTGACCTCAAACCTTTGAGATGCTGCATGAGAATAACTCTTGCCATTCTAGTCTAACCTAAGTCCTCTTCTAAAGCTGTTTGCAAGATTTTCAACAAGCGCCTCATAACAATGGGTTACAGAACCATTTCAAAATAAAGGAAAAGGGAAATAAAATGCCTTCACTAAACATTTACTAAGAAATCCAGTCTGGTTGCAATCTGACAGTTTTCTAGAGTCCTTGTGCAGTTCTAGAGCAGTGTGTAACAGTACAGCAGCACATCAGATAATCATATTAATCCATAACAAGCAGCCTAGTTAGGTTAGGCTGCAGGAGCCCTACATTTGTCCCACTAAATCCTGCCCCTTCTGGTAAAGCTTTTCTATTTCTTCCTTAATTCAAAAGTCTTCCCCTTTAAAGGAAAGAGACAAAAAGAAAGAGGTTTTCTAAAGATAGGGCCAAATCTTTAGCTGGCGTAAATTCATTGGCTTCCATGCCAATTTACATCAAATGAGGATCTAGACAAATCCCTTTGACTGGTTTCTCAGCTGAATCAGGCACAAGCTTACACAAAGGGCGCCCTTGGTAATGTCACATTAGACAATGCACGCAAGCTTCAGGTGATGGATGTAGGACAGACAACCCCCCCCACAGAGCCCTAAATATATACTGAGTATGAGAGCAAAAACTAAGTGGCTTCCTGTTTTCTTGAGAAAACAATTAGACGTACTGGGGACTCTGGAGGACTTTGCTTCCTAGAAACAAACAAACCATACTAAGGGCCAGGTTTTCAAAACTTCTCAAGCGCCCTTCCTGGCACCTACATGAAGTGGCTGGGTTCTGAAGAACGTGCGGCGCCTCACAACTCTCATTGTCCTCTCAGTGGGGGCAGCTGAGAGTTGGGCTCTTTGAGAAGCTGGCCCAGAATGTTCTATACAACATCGGGGTAACCCCACGTTAGCACCTGGTGGCACCATTCAGGCAAAACTTGGGACAAGGATCACTGATTATGGATGCATCTGTTTGTGGGTGCCTGCCCAGAAATGCCCGGGACCTGATATCCAGAGGTTTGGAACATCTGTAACTCCAGTTTGAAATCAGTCTGAGTTGAGGGGCTCAGATCAGTGACTGAAAATGTATTACTCTCTGTCAGCTGTTGAAGGACCTACATGAGCTAGGCTGGTGTCAGTCCTGTTCCTAGAGACCACATCATAGCTCACCTCTATGCTGCCAAGCTCTGCGCAGCAGACAGGGACTGCCACTGGATTAAACTGGTTCGGCATCCCCAGAGGAGAGCCATGCCGGGCACGGCTAAGGCACACGGGGCAGGGAGTTTGGCTGTAGCTGTCCTACAGAGAGAGAACTTCCCATCCAGGATGTCCAGGAGGGCATTCTTCATCCTGCGCTCACCTATACATAGAAAGGAATGCATGTGATTGCCAAGTGGGAGGAACTAGGCCCTATGGCTCCAAAGGCAGGTGTTTGGATTGCAGCTTGGAAGTGAATTTGGTAAGCCAGGTAACTGTCCAATAGGAGGGTTCAGTCTCATTTAATCATCTCATGGAAGACCTTGGCGTGTAGAGTGGGTATGTGAAGGGGCGAGATAGGACTGTGTTTCAAAGGAGAATCTTCTAGTGTTCTAGTTTTATAGGTGTAAAAGAACCCACCCTGAACACTCCAGCAACATATAGCGGACAGCGCATTGTTACTTGCGTGCAGTTTTCCTTTTGGGTTAGGCTCCTTCCTATACCATTTACCCTCATAGGCAATTATCCTTTTCATAGCTGTTTGTGTTGTTGGGACCCACTTCTGCTACTGTAAAGTCAATGGCCAAACTCCCACTGACTTCAACAGGGCAGAATCCAGCCCTTAAAGACTGACAGCAGCTGCACTGGTAGTTCTCCCTTAGCCCAAAGTTGCCTTCTTCTCGCAGCATTTTCCTGGTTTCCTTCCAGTCCCTCTAAGAGTATAAAAATCTCCCTGACATTGTAATGAGAGGGGGCTAGGGTCCAGACTTACAGAGCTAGTTAGGCACTTAATAATGCAGCTTGAAAATCTCACTAGGCATCTTACTCTTTAGGTGCCTAAATACTTCTGTAAACATGGCCCTGACGCCCTTGGGTTTGACCCTACAAAGCGCTGAACACTACTTCAGTGGGAACTGAGGAAGCACAGCTCAGTGCAGGAGTGGGCTCTTAGAGGCAGCTCTGTTATGCATATTTCAGAATAATATCCCCAGGAAAATACAGCAACATAGGATTCCCCCCCCCCCCACACACACACAATGTATCAGTCCATCTGATGTGGCTCTTGACTCTAACTGTAGTCAACATCCAAGGCTTCAGAAGAAAGTAACCCCTCACTCACAACGTTTGATGGAGTGCAGGTGGTGGGATGCAGGGAACTTGCTTTCTGATTCCCGTGGGTGGTCTGTGCCCTGGAGACGGAGGCTGGAGTGCCCATATCCCTGCCTTAGGCCAGGGCGACAGTAGGGTAATGTTGCTGGTGTAGCTATAGAGGTGCACTCTGCCAGCAAAGTGCTCTTAGCATGGACATAGATTAAACATGCAAAACCCATGCTTTTGCCAGCATATATTCTAATCCCCTCAAGCAAAATAAGCTATACCAGCAAATGTGCAGTTTTGCCAGAATAGCTGCACCTACACTACAGGTTTTTGCCAGCTCAGTGATGTCTGTCCAGACAACAAGTCATCACATAGCTATGATGGCAAAAGTGTGTAGGGTAGACTTTCCTGGCCTCAGACTGCAGGGCTACAGGATTTACTAGTGGCAATAAAATATTCAGATGTTTAAAAAAAATCTATCCACAGTGTTTGACTCTGATTACCTGCAGTTTTGTGTTCTCCAGGCTGACTGTACACAGAGTAATGAAATATCTTCTTTTTAGGAGAGTTTGAACCAACCCAAGCCTCACAAATTTGAACACCTGCTAACCTGCTTCCAAACTTCCCAGTTGGCCTTCATCTTTAAAATAAGCCAGGCCAAAACCTGAGATCCAGCACCCCTGAACTTAATGACCGAGGCCTATCTCCTCTGTTGATGTGTTTCTCATTGTACTGCCCTTTAATGCATTCAACATTACCATTGTTTTCATTCTCTGGGGAAGACTAGGCAATTTTCATTGTGACCTTCACTGTTTTGAATAATTTAAACAAGGCTTTTCTCATTTTTTCCATTTAAAGACTAATAATCCACTTCTTCCCAATATTGTGTGGTATATCAACCTCATTTAATCCTCTAACCATCGGCTGTGTCATCCTTCTGTGATCTTCTTTGATCTCCACTATGCCTATCTTAAGTAAAGAAAATTGGAATTGAGTACAGGCTTCAAAGCGTGGCAAAGTCATTAACATGGCAGGTCAGATTCGTTTCATACATCATTATGCTATTTGAATCAGAACACAGATAATTGCTATATTGGATCAGACCAGTGATCCATCCAGTCAGGTCTCCTGTCTCTGATGATGGCCAGGACAAGGGCACATGAAAGGGTAAAAATACCTCTGAGGGACAATGATGGAATAGTTTGTCTCTAAGGAACCTTTTTTTTCTTACCTCAGTATACCCTGAGGCATGTGGGCATCATAATCTTATGTATATAATATGTACAAAATGTCATGCTATTCTGGATGCTTTAATTATCCATACAAATGAATAACCCTCTTCTGAATCTTTCTTCCAAACTGTTGGAGGCCATAATAGATAGTGGCAGTATTAATTATGCATTGTGTATTCTCATTTATCTCTCAGGTTTTCCACTGTCATATCTAAGCCTTTGCTCGGTGTTATTTTCTATCCTTACTGTTAAGCATCGAAGCCATCCTAGTTTCTTTTTTGAAACAGCAGTTGTACAGGTCATGAAGCTGTCTGAAATGACTCCATCCTAACCCTTTGTTAAAGGATCCTGCAAGTCCAGGTGTAGAGAAACTAAAGGTGCGTCTGCACTGCACCGTTATTATGTAATATCAGCCATTACTCTGGAAAAACAATACTAGCATCCACGCAGCAATTGCGTTATTTCGAAAGAAAATCGAAATAACGGAGGGCTTTTTCCAACATTGGTAAACGTCATTCCATGAGGAATAACGCCTCTTCCGAAAAAGCTATTTCGGAAGAGGGTGTGTGTGGACGCTCCACTGCTGCTATGTCGAAATAGCTCCTCACCAGGTCCATTCTAAGTTATTCCTCCCCAGTGTCTCCTGGCACATCCACATTAGGGGAGCCTGCCTTAGACTAATTTTGAGGCTTTCCTGTACTGTGAACGCTCTACTTCGAAATAAGCTATTCTTTTCCAGAATAGCTTTTTCCAAAATAAATTTGCAGTGTAGATGTTTCCGTTGATTATCTTTTCCAACAGGCTTTATTTGAGCCCTTCTCTAGGTAAAATTTCATCTAACATTGCCCTGCCAAACCACAAAGATATTTAAGTCCATCTGGAATTTCTAACAGTTATCCACAGTTTTCACTAAGGCTATGTCTAGATTACGGAGTTTTTCCAGGATACTGAAGGTATCCTGGAAAAACTCTGCCGTGTCCAGGGAATGCGTCTGCTCTTCTGACATTTTTTGCGGAAGAGCAGACGCACTGTTTTGGAAGCCCTGTCTTCCTCGTGCCACAAAGAAGAAGGGCTCTTCCTAAAGAGGAGGTTTTTCTGAAATTTGGCCCAGTGTAGACAGGCCAAATTTCAGAAAAGCCTCTTTCGACAAAACTATTGGAAAAAGGTACACAAATTGCAGAGTGCAATTTGTGTACCTTTTTCCGATAGAAAGTGGCAGTCTAGGCATAGCCTAACTAAAAGAAATGACTTTAATGAACAGAATTCCCCAGCTCACTGTCTATTTCCACCTTGAGATAACTAATTCATGGCGGGGCTGTGCGCCATTAACCTCTCTCTGTTCAAGGAGAGAGCAATACAGAAGGCTGCCAAACTGCCACTGATGTAAGTGCTCAGCTGATCTCAGGATCGGGCCCTGTGTCTGGCTGTAATTCCTTTGGTCATTCTTGGTTCACTTTTGAAGTTGGATACAAACACATGTGAGAGAAATGTTGCTACAATTTGATTTGTCCAGGGTCATTCATGCAAACTCTAGCTCTAAATGCAGCTGAACCATACAGTCTCAGAGCTATGTGTGTAAACGGAATTGTTCC
This sequence comes from Pelochelys cantorii, assembly GCA_032595735.1. Classification (NCBI taxonomy): domain Eukaryota; kingdom Metazoa; phylum Chordata; order Testudines; family Trionychidae; genus Pelochelys; species Pelochelys cantorii. Next base: position 199,647,793 of record CM064326.1, read on the forward strand.
GGAGAATGGAGATTTCAGCAGAAATGGAGTTCAGAGGGTGTCTCCTCTCCTGCCTCAGAAGCCTCACTTACCATTTCACCGAGGGTACGACTACACAGCAGGGCAAAAATTGAATTAAGTTATGCAACCTGAGTTACATCAATTGTGTAGCTGAAGTTGGAATAGCTTAATTCGGCTTTTGACGCTGTTTACACAGCAGGAAGTTGAAGGAAGAACACTCTTCCTTCGACTTCCCTTACTGCTCATGAAATGAGAGTTATCAAGAGTCAGAGTAAGAAGTCCTCCAGCTCAACATTATTACAAAATAAAGGTTTGTAGTGTAAATGTGCACTATATTATTCTGAAATAACGCTGCTGTGTAGTCGTACCCTCAGATGATTCTAGGCTGGGCCCCGAAGGGGATGGCGTTACAGAGGATTGGGAAAGAGAGCCCCATAATCCTTCTGCAGAGGGAGCCCATGGGCTGGAAGGAGACTACCTGCACTTTGGGAGGCGGGGGGTTGGGGGGGGAGGCCAGAAAGGGGACTCTAAGCTGCAACTTGGCTTCCATAAAAGCAAGAGATACTCCTCCCTGCTTATCTCTCACCCCTTCTCCTCCCCTAGCTCAATTTCTTAAAGGAAGTGATCAGAGGAGCCCTGCCTACCCTGTGCAGCCTACCCTTGAGGGCCTACCAGGGCAAGCACTCTATACATGCAGGGCAGAGGCCAAGCCAGCTGTGGCTGGCACAGAGAAAAAGTCATTTCCCTGACATGATGAGGGCCCACCAGCAGGGCCAGATTATAAACAGGGCTTTAGGGGCTGCAGCCGAGGGCACTGGGGGGCAGCCTTTAAAGCCCTTGCATGCCTGCGGTTCTGCCTGGTGGCGGAGGGAAAGCCACTCTGCGTGCTGTTGTTCCCCCTCTCTTTCCCTCTTGCTGGAGTCATGTGCGTCACTGCTAGCGGCAGTCATTTGCAAGCTTCACACCCACTGCCAGCGGCAGTCTGGGGAGAGAGGAGGAGGGCCGTTTGGTTTGGGCCTCAAGCTCAAAGGGGGCCTCAGATTTAGACCCTTGTTAATTTTTTGGCATTTGATAACACGATGAAGCAGGTAAAGAACGATCACCGCATGTGTCCCCCACCCCACCCCAGATCTGCACCAGGTAAGCACCCCAATCTCCTGCCCCTTCCCATTCCTGTACCTTCCCTCCCTCCCAGACTCTGTGCCCTCAGCTCACCCCTGCACCCTACTTCCCCCCCCCCCATTTCCCCACTCCTTCCCTCAGCCCATCCTGCACTCTTCCTCCCGAACAGACCCCACACCCCCACACCCAACCCACTCCTGCACCCTACCTCCTGCCAGACCCCATACTCCCACTCTGCTCCCTGGGCAGCTCCATCCCGTACACTAAACCTCTCATTTTGGGCCCCACACTTGCACCTAGAGTGCCTTACAAAATAGACTAGCTCTGGGCCACCAGAAGAGTTAATCCAGCCCTGCCCACCAGGAGCTGTTGATAGAGAAGGTGGGGCAAGCACAGCCATCCCTCCTGTTGCAATAGGCTGTTCCCCCAATGGTCTTGGTTATCTTCTCTGGGCTGTCTGGCTTCCTTGTGTAGGCAGGATGTGGCTAGACCTCCTCCTCATGCACGCAGGAATGACGCTGAGCCCTTTGCGGCAGTGGCTGTACCTCAGCTCATTATTCTGCCCCAGTTTGTGTTTGCCCAGGTCCTATGTCTACGACATCTGGGCTACCTGGGCATCATACCTCATGTGCCAAAGGTCCTCGTGAGGAGTCCCTCTGGAACCCCGGGGAAATTGGCTTTTCCCCAGCCCTGGTGAGAAATTATCTTCCAGCAGTAACTGAAGTAATTCATGCTTCAGGGAGCCTGAGTTTCTCATGGATCCATGCCCCATTTCACTTTAATCCATCCTGGGCAAAAGGCTCAACTTATCTCTATTCAGCTATTTTCCTTTCAGACACTAAATGTTTCTTTTAGTACTTGCGGACCAAGAAGCGAGGCCTAGGGAGTGTTTTGTGGCTGGATTTGGCTACTAAGAGGTGTTTGTCACAACCCCACAGCAGCAATATAATATGCACGGAGGAGGTGGGTGTAGGCTTCAACAGGAGACAGCAGTTGGTGTTATTTTAATACTTGGCTCACCATTAAATTGCAGTGCTGTTAAGCAGTCCTTTGGCTGATCTGATACACTGTTGTTTTGTTAGGCTGTCATTAGACGCCCTGGTATTTCCTCATTCATCAATGACCCCGTGTTCCAACAACCTGACTATGAAAGAGGCTCCACGCGCACCAACAGTATCATTCCTGAAAGCCTGGCTATTTTTAAGCAGACCTCTCCCTAACATAAGTGGACATCTCATCCCTACCCCAGTGCACCCACACACCCTTTGCAGGTACTGCAGTGGCTACCAGGAGCAGGCATGAAGGGCAATAGAGCCATATACTACACGCGGCACGGAGTAGGTAGTTCGAATTAGGCTCTCTGATTCGAACTACCGGTACACCTCGTTCCACGGAGCCACGGGCACGGAGTTCGACCTAAAGGGATTTAAAAATGGCGCCCGCCCGGCAAGATGCAAATGAAGCCCGGGATATTTAAATCCCGGGCTTCATTTGCAACTTCGAATGCCTACATTAACCACCCTAGTTCGAACTAGGGTGGTAGTGTAGACATACCCTATGTGAGCCCCTTCTACTCAGTGTAATACGGCCCCGTGGCCTAAGTCCCTATGCATGTGGAAAACTGGGAGGGGGTAGGTGGACGCAGGCTCTCCCACTCCACCAGGTCCCAGCCCAGGGCCCTGTTGGCAGTGGCATGGTCCACTGCTCACTCAGCAAGGAATCCTGCCACAGCATTGCTTAGTGCTTGGGGACCAATTCCTCGCCCTTGGCTACTTCCTACCAGTACCTGGCAGATGTCTTCTCTGTAGGCTCACTCTCAGTCTGCTCTGCAGCTTCTCTGGTAGCCACTCTTGGCCTGGCTGTTGCTCCATGGTCCAGCTGCAGTTCCTCCTTTGGAGCTCCCTCAGTGCCTCCCTCCCCTTCAGCAGTCAGCCTTGACTGAGCTGCTCCAGAAGCCTTTATAGTCAGTCTCCAGTTGGAGCATGCCCAGCAGGCTTGTAGGGCTGGAGCCTTCTCAGCCAGCGGGGCCAAGGTAACTCTGTCAGCTACAGTGCAGGGTTGATACACTCTGTCACAGGGAGTTATTTTGAAATAACTCCCCAGAGTAGCCATGCCCTGAGAGACAAGGTGGGTGAGGTCATATTTTGTATTGGACCCACATCTGTGAGTGAGACAAGCTTCTCCTGAGTCAGCAACAGCACCGTCTTTACCTGGTGCCCTGAGGAAGCTGTGTGCTTAGCTGTGAGTCAGCATTTTCAGAAATGCCCAGCCTGCCATGGCAGGCAGCTGGCTGCTCAGGCTGAGGTGCAGCACTATTGCTGTGTCACCTAGGTGTCAGCTTTGCTCATGTCCTACAGAGTGCCATCTTCATGACTGTAGGGTATTTAAGCAAGAATGGTCAAGAGCCATCTGTCTGACAACAACCACCTAAGTGAGGTCAAAGGTCTGTAGCCTCTTCTGAAGTGCCCAAGTAGCTGCCTCATGCCCACCCCTGCATAGCTTAGTGCTATTGGGGTCTCACCACTTAATTTGACATTTCATTTTTTAAACTTCTTGTTATACTTTGGCCACATTACCTCCACCTCATCTCACTCTCACCTAAGCATTCCTCCTCCACTCTCAGGCCAGTTTCCACAGCCATTTGTCTCCTACCCCAGTCACATCACCCTCTTCCCCCACGACATTCTCTCTCACCTCCAGATGCATGCCCCACCCCATACCAAGCTACCCAGTCACCTTACAGCAACCTTCTTACCCCACGTGTTCCCTTCCCACTCCTCTGTGATACATCGCCTCAAAACCACCCCCTCCATTCACCTACTCACACATCCCCTTATTTCCCATGCCTCAGGGACATGTATGCACCATCTGACTCCCCCAGAATTGCCAGCCCCTCTCTCACACCACCAGTGCTCCCTCCCCAAATGTGACAATCTTAAGAAAAGTGTCCCAGTTTGGTGGCATTCAAAATTTGTTCATGTTTAGCTGTTAAAAAGTCTTTTACATTCCAGAGGACTAGAAATGCCCGTGGAGATTAATCACACACACAGAGAAGCAAAGGCATAGTGTATTTAAGCTACATCTACACTTGGAGCTGAATTCCTTGGGTATGTACTCAGGACGGCTAGCTTGGGTATGTACTCAGGACGGATGCTAACATGAAGGGGAAAGGAGTCCAGGACAGCTGGCAGTATTTTAAAGAAGCCTTATTGAAGGCACAGAAAGAAACCATCCCGACGTGTAGCAAGAGAGGTAAAAATGGTAGGAGACCGGACTGGCTTACGGGGGAAATCCTTGGCGAACTTAAGCACAAAAAGGAAGCTTACAAAAAGTGCAAACTTGGACAAATGACCAGGGAGGGGTTTAAATGTATAGCTCGAGAATGCCGGGGGGTTATCAGGAAGGCGAAAGCGCAAATGGAATTGCGACTGGCTAAGGATGTGAAGGATAACAAGAAAGTTTCTACAGGTATGTTAACAAGAAGAAGGTGATCAGAGAGAGTGTGCGGCCCCTACTGGATGAAGGAGGTAACCTAGTGACAGATGATGTGCGGAAAGCTGAAGTACTCAATGCTTTCTTTGCCTCTGTATTCACGGACAAGGTCAGCGCGGAAGTCCAGGAGCCAAGTAACGTAAGATGGGATGAAGATGGACAGCCCGTGGTGGGTAAAGAACAGGTTAGGAACTATTTAGAAAAGCTAAACGTACACAAATCCACGGGTCCGAACTTAATGCATCCAAGGGTACTGAGGGAGGTGGCAAATGTCATTGAAGAGCCTTTGGCCATTATCTTTGAAAAGTCGTGGAGATCGGGAGCAATCCTGGATGACTGGAAAAAGGCAAATGTAGTGCCCATCTTCAAAAAAGGGAAGAAGGACGATCCAGGGAACTATAGGCCGGTCAGTCTTACCTCGGTTCTTGGAAAAATCATGGAAGGGATCCTTAAGGAATCCATTTTGAGGCACTTGGAAGAGAGGAAAGTGATTAGGAATAGTCAGCATGGATTCACAAAGGGCAAATCGTGCCTGACCAATCTGATTAGCTTCTATGATGAGGTAACTGGCTCTGTGGATGTGGGAAAGTCAGTGGATGTGATCTACCTTGACTTTAGCAAGGCTTTTGATACGGTGTCCCACAATATTCTTGCCAGCAAGTTAAGGGAATGTGGATTGGATAAATGGACAGTAAGATGGATAGAAAGATGGCTAGAAGGCCGGGCCCAGCGGGTAGCGATCAACGGCTCGATGTCAGGATGGCGGTCAGTTTCTAGCGGAGTGCCCCAAGGTTCGGTTCTAGGACCGGTTTTGTTCAATATCTTTATTAATGACCTGGATGAGGGGATGGATTGCACCCTCAGCAAGTTTGCGGATGACCCTAAGCTAGGGGGAGAGGTAGATATGCTTGAGGGCAGAGATAGGGTCCAGAGTGACTTAGACAAATTGGAGGATTGGGCCACAAGAAATCTGATGAAGTTCAACAGGGACAAGTGCAGAGTCCTGCACTTGGGACGGAAGAATCCCAAGCATAGTTACAAGCTGGGGACCAACCAGTTAAGTAGTAGTTCTGCAGAAAAGGACCTGGGGGTTACAGTGGATGAGAAGCTGGATATGAGTCAACAGTGTGCCCTTGTAGCCAAGAAGGCTAATGGCATATTAGGTTGCATTAAGAGGAGCATTGCCAGCAAATCCCGAGATGTGATTATTCCCCTTTATTCGGCTCTGGTGAGGCCACATCTGGAGTATTGTGTCCAGTTCTGGGCCCCCCACTACAAAAAGGATGTGGACGCATTGGAGAGGGTCCAGCGGAGGGCAACCAAAATGATTAGGGGGCTGGAGCATATGACTTATGAGGAGAGGCTGAGGGAGTTGGGTCTGTTTAGTCTGCAGAAGCAAAGAGTGAGGGGGGATTTGACAGCAGCCTTCAACTTCCTGAAGGGAGGTTCCAAAGAGGATGGAGAGAGGCTGTTCTCAGTAGTGACAGATGGCAGAACAAGGAGCAATGGTCTCAAGTTGTGGTGGGAGAGGTCCAGGTTGGATATTAGGAAAAACTATTTCACTAGGAGGGTAGTGAAGCACTGGAATGGGTTACCTAGGGAAGTAGTGGAGTCTCCGTCCCTAGAGGCGTTTAAGTCTCGGCTTGACCAAGCCCTGGCTGGGTTGATTTAGTTGGGATTGGTCCTGCCTAGAGCAGGGGGCTGGACTTGATGACCTTCTGAGGTCTCTTCCAGCTCTATGATTCTATGCCACTGCTCACTACTGCCCCGAATGCTGCATCCACACTAATATTTCTGGTAGGCTAGCTTTGATGTGAACTAGTGCTAGAAAGTCTAGGTGAGCTGAGAATCGCAGTCCTAGCTCCAAATGGAGAGAGAGAGAGATTGAGAGAGAGACTTTCTACTCCTGTGTACCTAATAGGAGGAATTTCCTACAGTTATCAGGAATCTTAAAAGAATTGTGCTCACCAGAAAAAGATTAAAAACAAAAACAAAACAGTGCCTGGCCCTGGGAAATAGGTGAGAAATGACAACCATGGTGGCATCATTCTTCCAGAGCCAAAGTGGGTGATCAGACCTCGGACACAGTGTGAAATTATCTTGGGTGGACTGTATGTTATCTGCCCTTGGCAGATACCCACAGGGTCTGTTTTTTCCTTACACTTTGCCAACCCTTGTATAGCTTGTGCTGTCAATAAAGTCCCATGGAATTGAAGGGAAATGAATTGTATTTTTTCATATCGAGCTGCATGTTGCGGAACAGTCATGTGCTCCGTCTGGCTCACCATTACACAGAAATCCGTGTCAGCAATTTACCAAATCAAAGACACTTCTACAGCAGTGTCTCGTAGGGCTGACCCTGTTGCCGTGCCATATACTCAGATGAATGGGCCGCCAGATGTCCCTTGCTCAGCCATGATTTAACATATGCAGCAGGATTCTACTCATTATGCAGAGTTCCTATGACTGAAATAAAAAGTAAATCTGTCACATGACTAGTGGTCAGTGCAGTCTGTTTATCTGTGGTTATGTCGTTCCTAACATTGAAGAAACCTTGTTCAGTCAGCATCAATCATTGTAAAAGTTTCTATAGCAAGAAGTAATTTCTTTAATTTCTCAAGAACCTTCAGTCCCTCACAACACTTGTATTCCAGAAATCCCAAGGCTGTTTCATGGTGAATGATCTTCAGTTTCACAGAGTACACAAATGTCAGTTTCTCCAAACCCATGGATTTTCTGCGTGTTGTCGCCATGTGCCTGTTTCAAAACAGACACATTCTCAATCTATTTGTGGTAAGCAATATCACTGCTTTCTGCTGTGCTTTGTTTGGCCTTGTTAGTAGTGGTGGTGAATAATTTGCATCTCACGTGGTCAACAACGGCCTGAATGAATTGTGATGGCTTAATTGTGGGACCTTTCCTGATGAATGTCAACTTTGTGTTCTTGAATGTCTTAGCCTCTTCAAAAAACAACAAATAGTCCTGCAGCACCTTAGGGTATGTCTACACTACCACCCTAGTTCGAACTAGGGTGGTTAATGTAGGCATTCGAAGTTGCAAATGAAGCCCGGGATTTAAATATCCCGGGCTTCATTTGCATCTTGCCGGGCGGGCGCCATTTTTAAATGCCCTTAGGTCGAACTCCGTGCCCGCGGCTACACGCGGCACGGAGTAGGTAGTTCGAATTAGGTATCATGAGCTTTTGTGGGCACAACCCACTTCTTCAGATGAATGGAGCAAGGAGTCCAAAGGACAAATAAATAGCAGAGAAAGAGAAGGAGGGATAGGAAAGGAAAGAGAAGGAAAAAAATAGGAAAAAAAATATTGTCAATTAGAATGTCTGTGCTAGATGAGGCTAATAGAGTAGGCCAGTGTTTCTCAACCAGTGGTACAAGTACCCTTAGGGGTACTCGAGAGAAGTCTGGGGGAGTACATCAACACAACTGAAATTTGAAGAAAACTGAATTTTTGTTTAAGTTTTACAGCACTTTATTCTTTTTGTACTTTTTACACCCAAAAATGTAATCGCCCGACCGGCTACAATTAAGTTGTTTAAACAAATGTGTTGCAATGGTAGGAAAATTTTTTGTGTGTCTGAAAACTGTAGGTACTGGGGGTACTTATAATTTTTTTAAAGGGGTACTTTATAAAAAAAGGTTCAGAAACACTGGAGTAGGCTATAAGTCCCTGGTGCTTACCTTTTTATATCATTAGGGTAGGGAATGTAGTGGCCCATCCAGGTCAGGTCTTTGTTCAAACATCGATTACAGGTGACACCCAAGTACCAGGATGGTCCTACTGCCAATACAAACCATCCTCCAGCCTTTTAACCCACCCCCTCCTATCTGAGCTGCTGGTCCCAGCGCCCAGCTGAGCTGTCTCAATCCTCCAACAGATCTCCATGCCCACCACTTGCTCAACATGCTCTTAATCACTCCCTTGCACTCAAAGAGGAATGATACAATGAGCAGCAGGGACTGGGTGGGGGAGGCGGGGAGAGATGTGCAAGCAGGCAGGCAGGCAGCTACAGGCAACAGGAACAGGAGGTGGAGGCCTTGGGGAAGGGGCAGAGCTATTGCTGCCCAGGGGTCTGGTGGTGGGTCAGCAGCAGCTGTGTGAGGGTAGGCTTACGGTATCACATCTATGCCTCTGTTGCATAGAGTGAAAATTTAAAAAAAAATCTGGTCACTGACGGAAATTGAAGACAGTCAAATTGAGAAACCAAATGTAGCTAGCTAGTTAGTTTTTTTTAACCTTACCATGACAATTAGGATTCTAAATCAAGTGTGTAACTTAGACACACAGACGACACAGATTGTGCAGGCTGTATCTCATTCTTTATTAAGGCAGACACCTAAATAATGGATTGGATTTGATAAACTGTATATCTGTAAAAGAGTTGTACAAATGTAGCAACCAGAGTTGTCCATAAACATAAAGAATGTACTTATATATAGGCTCTCATAGCAACTAGCTTTGCATTTTTAATGTGCCAAGGGCAGGCATTCTTGCCATTCAAAAACAAAGGACTATTGTCAACTGATGACATCATCATCCAAGAGCAGTAGACAAATTAGATTTATTGCCATAACTTAGCCAGGACTAAGGCCATGTCTTCACTCTGGGGAAGATTGATGCTGCCAGGATCGAGCTTTCAGAGTTCGATTTAGTAGGTCTAGTAAAGACAAGCTAAACTGAACACAGAGGATGCCCCCATCAGCAGCCAGTGTTCCTGCTCCTGCGATGAGTAAGAGAAGCTGGTGGGAGCATTTGCTTCTGTCGGCTTCCCGCTGTGGATATGGCAAGGAAACTCGAATCAAGGTACGTCGACTCCAGTTACGTAATTAACATAGCTAGAGTTGTATATCTTAATTCAACTTCCCACTTTAGTGTAGACCTAGCTTCTGGAAACTCTTTGTATAGCCAATAGGGAGATTCATGGAAAAATGATCACCAGGATATATAGACTCATAGACTTTAAGGTCAGAAGGGACCATTTTGATCATCTAGTCTGACCCCCTGCACAATGCAGGCCACAGAATCTCACCCACCCACTGCTAGAATAATCCTCTCACCTATATCTCAGATTTTGAAGTCCTTGAAACGATGGTTCAAAGACCCCAAGATGCAGAGAATCCTCCCGCTAGTGACCCGTGCCCCATGCTATAGAGGAAGGCGGAAAACCTCCAGGGCCTCTGCCAATCTACCCTGGAGGAAAATTCCTTCCCGACCCCAGATATGGTGATCAGCTGAACCCTGAGCACGTGGGCAAGACTCACGAGCCAGACACCCAGAAAAAAGTTCTCTATAGCAACTCCTATCTCCCACCATTGGCCTATATACCACTGATAGTGAAAGGTCAATTAATTGCCAAGATCATGTTACCTCATCAAACCATCCCCTTCATAAACCCATCTAGCTTTATCTTGAAGCCAGATAGGTCTTTTGCCCCCACTACTTCCCTTGGAAGGCTGTTCTAGAACTTCACTCCTCTGATGGTTAGAAACCTTCGCCTAATTTCGAGTCTAAACTTCCTAATAGCCAGCTTATATCCATTTGTTCTTGTGTCCACATTGGTATTGAGCTTAAATAATTCTTCTCCCTCCTTGGCATTTATCCCTCTAATATATTTAAAGAGAGCAATTATATCTCCCCTCAGCCTTCTTTTGGTTAAGGTAAACAAGCCAAGTTCCTTGAGTCTCCCTTCATAAGACAGGTTTTCCATTCCTCGGATCATCCTAGTGGCCCTTCTTTGTACCTGTTGCAGTTTGAATTCATCCTTCTTAAACATGGGAGACCAGAACTGCACACAGTATTCCAAATGAGGTCTCACCAATGCCTTGTATAACGGCACTAACACCTCCTTATCCCTCCTGGAAATACCTCGTCTAATGCATCCCAAGACCGTATTAGCCTTTTTCACAGCCATGTCACAATGGCGGCTCATAGTCATCCTGTGATCAACCAGGACTCAGAGGTCCTTCTCCTCTTCCGTTATTTCCAACTGATGTGTCCCCAGCTTATAACTAAAATTCTTGTTATTAATCCCTAAATGCATAACCTTACACTTCTCGCTATTAAATTTCATCCTATTACTATTACTCCAATTTACAAGATCATCCAGATCTTCCTGTATGATATCCCGATCTTTTTCGGAATTGGCAATACCTCCCAACTTTGTGTCATCCGCAAACTTTATTAGCACACTCCCACTTTTAGTGCTGAGGTCAGTAATAAAAAGATTAAATAATAATGGTCCCAGAACTGATCCCTGAGGAACTCCGCTAGTAACCTCTCTCCAGCCTGACAGTTCACCTTTCAGTATGACTCGCTGTAGTCTCCCCTTTAACCAGTTCCTTATCCACCTCTCAATTTTCATATTGATCCCCATCTTTTCCAGTTTAACCAATAATTCCCCATGTGGTACTGTATCAAATGCCTTACTGAAATCAAGGTAGATTAGATCCACTGCATTTCCTTTATCTAAAAAATCTGTTACTTTCTCAAAGAAGGAGATCAGGTTGGTTTGGCACGATCTACCTTTTGTAAAACCATGTTGTAATTTGTCCCAATTGCCATTAACCTCAATGTCCCTACCTACTTTCTCCTTCAAAATTTTTTCCAAGACCTTGCATACTACAGATGTCAAACTAACAGGCCTGTAGTTACCCGGGTTACTTTTTCCCTTTCTTAAAAATAGGAACTATATTAGCAATTCTCCAGTCAAATGGTACAACCCCTGAGTTTAGAGATTCATTAAAAATTTTTGCTAATGGACTTGCAATTTCATGTGCCAGTTCCTTTACTATTCTTGGATGAAGATTATCTGGGCCCCCTGATTTACTCCCATTAAGATGTTCGAGTTTGGCTTCTACCTCGGATTTGGTAATATCTACCTCCATGTCCTTATTCCCATTTGTTATGTTGCCATTATCGCTAAGCTCTTCATTGGCCTCATTAAATACTGAAGCAAAGTATTTGTTTAGATATTGGGCCATGCCTAGATTATCCTTAACCTCCACTCCATCCTCAGTGATTAGTGGTCCTACTTCCTCTTTTGTTGTTTTCTTCCTATTTATATGGCTATAAAACCTTTTACTATTGGTTTTAATTCCCTTTGCAAGGTCCAACTCAACATGACTTTTAGCCTCTCACTTTGTCCCTACATGCTTGAACCTCAATAAGGTAGCTTTCTTTACTGATCCCTCCCATCTTCCACTCCTTATATGCTTTCTGCTTTTTCTTAATCACCTCCCTGAGATTCTTGCTCATCCAACTTGATCTAAAACACCTACCTATACATTTTTTCCTCTTTCTTGGGATACACGCTTCTGATAGCTTCTGCAACTTTAACTTAAAATAATCCCAGGCCTCCTCCACTTTTAGATCCATAAATTCTTTAGTCCAATCCACTTCCCTAACTAATTTCCTTAATTTATTAAAATTAGCCCTTTTGAAATCAAAAACCCTAGTCTCAGATTTATTTTCGTTTATCCTTCCATTTAGTTTGAACTGAATTAGCTCATGATCGCTCGAGCCAAGGTTGTCCCCTACAACCATTTCTTCTATGAGGTCCTCGCTACTCACCAAAACCAAATCTAAAATGGCTTCCCCCCCTTGTTGGTTCAACAGCTACTTGATGAAGGAATTCATCAGCTTTCACATCTAGGAAAATCTGAGCCCTATTATTATTACCAGTATTTGTTCTCCAGTCTATATCTGGAAAGTTGAAGTCTCCCATGATTACACAGTTTCCATTAGTATTTACTTCTTTAAAAACATTAAAGAGGTCTCTATCCATATCCAGATTAGATCCTGATGGTCTATAGCACACCCCAAGCACTATCCCAGGGGAGGATCTAATAGTTTTCTTCCCCAATGTAATTTTTGCCCAGACAGACCCTGTCTTCTCCATTCCTTCACTTTTTAATTCTTTGCAATCTACTTCATCATTGATATACAATGCTACTCCACCACCTTTACCTTTATTTCTGTCTTTCCTAAACAGCACATACCCTTCAATACCTGTACTCCAATCATGCCTAGTATTCCACCATGTTTCTGTTATTCCTATAACATCTGGTTTCACTTCCTGGACCAGTAGCTCTAGTTCCTCCATTTTGTTACCTAGGCTCCTCACATTGGTGTACAAACATCTTAATTTTTGCTGTTTCACCTCACTCACATTCTTTACCCAATTTGGCACAGACACTGTACCTCCAACATGACCTATTAGACTAGTATCCACTCTGCCCTTCCTCCTTATGTACATTCTTCTACCCCCGGCTATATCCTTTCTTACTTCGTTTTCCTCCCTCTCAATGCTAAAATCCGGCGTAGAGATTACCTGGACATCTCCCAACCATCTCCCCCAAATTCCTAGTTTAAAGCTCTCTTAATCAGTTGTGCCAGCCTCCATCCTAGAAGTCTGTTTCCTTCCCTACTTAGGTGAAGTCCATCCTGAGAGAACAGTCCTCTGTCCGTGAATGCCTCCCAGTGGCCATACATCCCAAAGCCCTCCTTATAGCACCACTGCCTGAGCCACCTATTGAGCATCATAATCCTATCACACCTTTGTTGCCCTTCTCTAGGAACAGGCAGAATCCCACTGAAAATCACCTGAGCCTCGATTTCCTTAAGCATCCTCCCCAACCTAGCATAGTCTCCCTTGATTCGTTCCAGCGAGAATCTAGCCGTATCATTTGTTCCTACATGAAGGATGATCAATGGATTCTTTCCCGCTCCCTTTAGGATCCTCTTCAACCTTAGTTCCACATCCCGCATCTTAGCACCTGGCAGACAGCACACCCTTCTGTTCTCTGGATCAGCTCTGGTTACAGGCCTGTCTATTCTTCTCAGTAAGGAGTCCCCAATCACATAGACCTGCCTTTTCCTGGTGACAGTGCGATTCTCTGGTCTATCCCTTGTTTCCTCTGGCTGCAAGTCCTTTCCATTCCTATCTTCTCTTGTAATCTTCAACCCATCCTGTATCCTCCTGGTGCTTATTATTGGTGCTGTCTCCATCGACTCTTCCCCTTTATGTATGGGACTAGCCACTCTTCTCTTCTTCCTTGCCTTTCCACCTTCAGTGGCCACCTGCTGTATCCCTTCTCCAACTCCGCATACCTGTTCTTGAGCTCTATTTCTCCTTCACTGGCCCATCTTTTCCTCTGCCTGGTTCTCATAGTCACATGCTTCCACTGTCCATTTTCTTCGCCCAGCAGTCCCCCCTCAGAGGCCTTTGATCCTGCTTCAGTCTGCATGTCTAAGCTTTCCCCTTCAGCCACCTCATGCCTTTGCTCCATCATCTGCTCAAACCCCCTTCTAAACTCGACCAGAGTTTCCACCTGCATCTCCAATCCTCGGATCTTTTCTTCCATCAGTTCTATTAGGCGGGATTTCATACAAACAAAACTCCTTTCAGGTACTCCCTCCAGAATCATATACATACCACAGCTGCCACATCCACTCAGTCTTATTGTGTCCTCTACTACTTGGGTTATGGCCACTGCTATCTCAGCCTTCTCACCTAAATCCTGTTAGTCTGGCAAACACAAAAACAAACCAGAACACCCCCCTACGGCAAAAACAAACCCTAAACGAGTCCTACAATCCAAACTCCCCTGTTTACAGCTCTGTTTGCTGGCTCCTGCACCACTGCTGCTGTCTGTGCCGCTGCCTGACTGGAAGGCTACCTTTATAGGACCCCTAATCAGTGAAGCCCCGCCCCCTAATCAGGGCTCAGCTTCTCACCCAGCACACTACCCCTACAAGCCTCTACACATACAAACAATACAAATACAAAACCAAATACAAACTTCTCCTCCAACAGAACTCCCACTCAAACTCCCCTGTTTACAGCTCTGTTTGCTGGCTCCTGCGCCGCCGCTGCTGTCTGATATATAAAAATGTTTCTAAATAAACTAAACTAAATAAAATAAAAATTATGCAAATCAGATCAACAGAACAAAGCTATGGCCTAAAAAAAGCCATCCACACATAAAGGTGCATTCCATCTTAAGAAGACTATCTTTCATCATTTTTGTTTGCATGGAAACGTGTTTGAAATAATAAAAGGATATTAAAAAATCAAGCAAAAATAAAAAAAAAGAAAGCAAGGGGTTTTCTGGCTGGGGCTAACACACATAGCGTAGGAACAGCAGTGCAGAGAATGGGGAATTATTTGTATGATACACCAGTGACACAGCAGCACAGTGTGGGAAGGGCTGTAGAACTGACATGTTCTTCCATCTCGCTCACCTTCAGTTCCAGCTCCAAAACTAACTTAAAACTGTGTCTGAAGCCTCTGCCCTGCAGGGATTTATTTTAGCAAGGGACTTTCCTGCAACTACATACATGTGCCAGTGCACTCTTCTGATACCCTTAGGAGGGTAACACGAGGAACTAGTCCAAGGATGAGTCTCCCACAGCTGCCCTAAAACACTGCATGAAGTGTGTACTGGGACAGCTACGACACTGGCACGTGACACAAAAATAGTCCATGACAAAGCTTACAAAACTAGTATTTTTTATTTATGGTTGAAAATGTGTCGTTCTGCGACGGCATATTGGCAACAAATGTCTCAATGGTTCGCCCATGCCTGACCATATCAAGTAATTTGCCCCACTGATCAGTATCCAACTAAAGGCAGATGTCTACTTACTTACCGGTAGATATCTGTGTACTGATCAGTGTCTTCCTAGCTATGAAGTGGTAAGCATAACCAGAAACTGTGTATCAGTCATGCAGGGCAAGGGAGGAAGAAAGGGTAATTAAGGAAAGGCCTTTTGGCTCATCAAAATTCATTTTCATTCATGTTGTTTTGCTGGACTTCTGTCTTCCCTGTAACTTCATATGCTTCCCTGCTATAGGCCTTTCTATACATGCTCTGTATGAAAATGTGTTTTAGGCATCTGGGCTGAATTTGTGCTCTTTAAACTAGCTCTTCATTGAATCACCTTGATCTTTATGAGCAGATTAAGCTCATACTGGTGATTTGTGAAAGCCTCACCTACACTTTGTGAAAATTTAATGTACGTTGGGTCAGATGACGTGCATCGGTTGTGACTGGCCGAAAGAAGAGACAGCCCTGCCACCTGTTAAACTTGATGCCACTGAGTGCCACAGTGAAGAAGCCCAAGTGTATATGAAGAACAAGCCACCTTTGGCATCTACACTGAATATGGTTTTATCTATTAAGCAGCTAACTGGAGGACTGATATCAGAGGGCTGGTGTTACTAGACCATCACCTGAGCTATTATTTCTAGTCCAATAATAACAATATTTCACTTGCATTCAATAAAACAAGTGTGACTTAAGTGAGCCATTGAGCAACATGCTATATTAGTGGCATTTTCTGTGGTTGATTAAACAAAGCTCATTAGCAGAATTAAAAATAGCCAGAAAAAGTCATTTTATTCAATGTGAAACAAAAGGCAAAGCTCTAAGGACTGGCCTACACTAGGACTATGTCTACACTGCACTGGTTTTGCGCAAGAAATATGCAAATGAGGCTAAGAGTGGAATATCGCCAAGCCTCATTTGCATAATTAATGAGCAGCTTCTTTTTGCACAAAAACCCCCTCTTGCGCAAGAGCCGTTCTTCCTGAAAAAAAAATGTGGAGTTTAAGCCAAACTCAGCCATTGTGGGTCAATTTTCTAAACAATGAGTCCAAATCACCAAGCCTGTTTCACCAATTTTAAGGGTTGTTAAATTCTATTTCCGTACTCCTGCTTTTCACCAGGAGTAACACACATCTCCAGAGAGCTGTCAGGTAGGAACTCTTTCATCCTTCTCACAAGGTTCCTGGGGAGGCCTGCCTTATTCCATCCTTCACAGTAGGCTACCTTCCCACGCCAAGCCAGCAGTCAGCGGTCTGGTGTCACTGCAGTACAAAGCATTGCATCATAAGGTCCAGGTTTCTGGCCACATTCAGTCAGCATCCACTCCTGATTACTCCATGACAGGGTGCAATTAAATGTGTGGAGTAGAATGCTGCCGCAGGAGATGCAAGCAGAGTATGAGGATAGGAGAACATAGGGAACATGAAGTGCAGACACAGGATGGCATCTGGTAGCTTTAAACAAAGCTTTAAACAAAAATGTGCCTTTTACCTTATATGCTTTCTTTTTTTCCTGCTTATGCCTCACCACTCTCCCTGCCTCCCTCCTCCATACACCTCTTCCCCTCGATAGGAACACTCACCTGGTCTGTTTTACTTTTCATGCCTTGTTAAGAAAGCAGAGTCAGCCAATGTTAAGTGCACTGGGCAATAGGATATGTGACATCTGATATTTGTCTGATTTTAGACAAGCCACTTTGCTTCTTCACTGATTATCTTGTTTTAGATCTGTGGGCCTCAGCTTGTAGTCCATGGACCCCTGCAGTGCTACGGAATATGTCTAAGACGTCTGCAAAAGACTTAGGCTGAAAACTGATTGAACAGAATTCAACTATATATATAGATAATAGATTTCCAAAGGGGTCTGCATCTCCATTCAAAATGTCCAAAGTTTGACACTCGCCATCCATATGAGCTCATCGAGGAATTTCTATGGCACCTATCACAATGGGACCTTGATCTGGATTGGGACTTCTATGTGCTACAGATTATACAAATAATACTAGTCAGTTTCACCAGCTTCTGGTTCTCAAACACTAGCCCTGTGTTTGGGTCTCCAGCATAGCAGGAGAAAATTTAAGATAATTTCCAAACTGTTTTCATTTTAATTTTAAAAAAATCCTATGAATATGTTTTTATTTATGAGGTTTTGTAAAACTTGTTTTCTTAACAAAGCCCAAGTGAAATTGACTGTGTCCCTTAAAGCAGTTCTTTCCCCCTTTTTCTTTAGACAGATGTTTCTGAAAGGCACTGGGCCTGATCCAACCCCCAGAGAAATAAATAGAAGAATTCCGGTTGGCTTCAGTACAGCTGGATCAGGCCCATTATACAAACAACAAATCCAGAAGGAACAGTTATGGGAAATGTCCAATAATGTTTTCAATTACAGTTTAGCTGGAAGATATTAAATCATAAAAACACACAACTCAAACCGCGTTGCTGCCTGTCCCCAGGTTTCTGCCCTCCCTGAGGTATGTGCTTGCACTCGGTTAAAATGGCACTCCTTATTGTAATCAAACACTGATTATTCACCATCACAGAATGACATTCATTTTATTTTAATTTTTCTGTTGTTGTTTTTTTGTTGGCTATTTGTAGACAATGTCACTTCAGAGTGAGCAGAAAAAGTATCCTCTATGTGTCGAGAAGTTCCCTGCCTCGTTTCAATGAGCACTAAAGTATGGTGATAGGCAAAAAATTCAAGAAAGATTTCTACTATCACTGAGTAAATCTCAGGGGGATTGGTTAGCTCAGGGAACTGATAATAGCCTAATGCCTGTAGGTCAATGGTTTGAGTTTATACTAGTGACTTATGAGAAATGAGTTTGGTAGGTTGGTTTATGTATTTACAGTGCTTGAGGCATTTATATCCAGGTCTATCTACAGGTCAACCAGAGGGGAACGTAAGCAGGTGCGCCCTGGTGCGCAGCTCTGGCAAGAGCTGACTGAGCTGCGGCAAAGGCCCACCGGGAGCTATTTAACGAGCTGGCAGGGACTCGGGTTGCAATAGGACAGTACCTGTAAGAAACATTAAGTTACTTTCACTAATAAGGGCAACTATCTATCTAAAGCGGGCGACTGTCCTGGGGCCTGGCAATTCAAAAGGGCCCAGGGCTCTGTGGCGGCAGCGGTGGCAGCTGGAGCCTTTGGTCCTTTAAATCACCACCGGAGCCCCAGGTGGCATGCTCTGGGTGGCCCTGAGGGCTGGTGGTGGATGGGTGGGCCTGGCACAATCTGAGCAATGCTGAGGACAGGCTGCCCCCCGCACCATCCCTTCTACCTGAGGCCACACCCCTTCAGGAGCACAGAGCCACTCCTTCCCTGCAGACTCAGGGGCCTAGTGAGTCTGTGGGCTCCAACTGTTTAGATCACACTCATCACTGAGGATGTGTCTACACAGCAGCGTTATTTTGGAATAACGGCTTTTATTCCAAAATAACAATGCGAGCGTCTACATGGCAATTCCGTTATTTCTAAATAAATTCAAAATAATGGATGGCTTATTCCAACATCTGTAAACCTCATTCCATGAGGAATAACGCCTCTTCCAAAATTGCTATTTTGAAATAGCTGTAGTGTGGATGCTCCACTGCTGCTATTTTGAAATAGCTCCTCCCCAGGGCCATTCAAAGTTATTACTTCCTAGTGCCTCCTGGGGCTCTAAATCGAGGTAGCGTGTCCACAGTAGGGGAGCCTGCCCCAGAGTAATTTTGAGGCTTCCCTGTAGTGTAGATAAGCTATTTCAAAATAAGCTATTCTGAAAGAAATATTCTGAAAGAGTTTATTTCAAAATAAGCATGCTGTGTAGATGTACCCTGAGGGAGTTGAGTGCTTGGGTCTTGCTTAAGTTTCCAGTGGCCATGTATCCACATAAAGAAACCACATATCACCACAAATAGAACTCTTTGACCATTTTTGGCAGACTCATTAGACAGGCCAAAGATAGAATGGGATTCCGAGAGGTAGGTGCTCTCCCCTCATGCCTCCACCAGTGCTGAGACATGTTGGCAGAGCAAGGAAGACTTCAGACTCAAGAGATGATAGCTTAGCTCTTTTTGTGAATGTTAAAAGTGCATACAATTCATGATAATTTTTAAAGGTCAGAAGTTTTAGCTGAGAAGCATTTGAAATACATTCAGGCCTCTCTGGGGTATAAAGTTGGGCTGGAAATCATGTCAAGATAGTTATTTTTAGATCTGTAGTTGTTTGCCTTCACAACTCCTATTGGGAGGCTGTTCCAGAACCTCACCACTCTGATCATTTAGAAATCTTTTTTCTAATTTCCCGATGGAATTTGTTTATGGATAGTTTCTATCCATTTGTCCTTGTATCAACACTATCCTCTAGCTTAGGGGCTCTGAACCCTAAGGGATACGTGAAGCTTTGTCAGGGAGTACGTGAGGTTCAAGTATGTTCAAGTACAGGTAATTTATTGAATTTAGTTTAAAAAATGTTATTACCGAGTGGGGTACGTGATGTATTTAGCTGAGACCAAGGGGTATGTGGACCGAAAAAGGTTCAGAACCACTGCTTTAGCTTAAATAGCTTTACACACACACACACACACACCTGTTTTTATTTCCCCTTTCCTCTCCCCCTCCACTCCCTACTCCCCTCCTCTCCTATGTCTAATGAGCAATCATCTGTCCTCTCAGCCTTCATTTTGCAAGACTAAACAAGCCAAGCTTTTCCAATCTCTGCTCATAAAATAGGCCCCTCATGCTTTTCAGCATCTTTGTAGCTCTTCTTACCTGTTCCAGTTTACTCTAATAATACTGGGTGTTTTTCTTAAAGCTCCAGCTGTTGGAGCCCTGTAATTATCACTCATTTTTTTTAAAAGACATTTGTAATAGAGGTGGGTGGAAAGTGATTTTTCCTGTCAAAAACTTGATAAAAAAAATACATCCCAAATCAGGATGAAAATTCAAAATCTTCAAAATTTTTGTGAACCAAAAATCCACTATTCACTTTGGTTTGGGATAATCAAAACATTTTATTTTGATAATTCTGAAACATTTCATTTAGATTTTGGCAATTTAAAATATTTTAGTTCACTTACTCGTAAAACAAAAAGTAATTTTAAACCAGAAATCTGTAATTTTTCATTTTCAAAATGTCAGAACGGAATATTTTTGACAATTTCAAAACTTTTCTTGACTCTACCATTTTTTTAAATTTTTGGGGGGAGAGCATTAAAAATGACCCTTTCTTGTGAAAAAGTTTGGTTTCAATAATTTGGAAGTTTTCAATAAAAATGTTTTGTTGGAAATTATCAACCAGATCTAGTTTCTTTCCTTCCTGGTGGCGGAGAAAAATGACCAGTAGGCAAAGAAAAATGACCCCAAATATATTATTAAAAAATCTCAATTTTTTTTGTACCCAACATTTTTTTTGTAATGTTGGGGTGGCGATACAAGGGCCTGGTCAATGTGCATTACATCTCTCCCAAGTCTAATCCACAGAGGGTATAATCTGTGAGAGCTCTTTCCTTCAAAAATTGTCTCTTCATCTCAGGATGAATGGATTGATGCTTTCAGTCTTCAAGGCTCCTTGTTTCATTCCCAGTGTTGAACAAGAGGAAGGCAGTCAAGCCTCTAACCTGGCCTGTACCGGTTCTTTTCATCTGTGGCTCCCTGGGGCTATTCTCTGCCAGCTCTTATCTTTCTGCCCTTGCTAGCTCTGCCCCATGTGCCTAAAATGTTTGACTTCTGTTGCACCAGCTGGCCTCAGTCATCTTCTTCAGATCTCTCTTTCAAATCCCTCCAAATCTTTGTGGCGCCCACTCTGACTCCCTCTGCTCTTGCCCTAAGTCTGCCTCAATTTAAAAACATCCAAATGTCAATGATTTTCTCATCACTGATATTATCTTGCGCCGACTTTCCCCTTTGGTGTGTTGCCTTCATTTCCTCACTTTATCTGATTTAGACAGTAAGCTCTTTGTGGGAGGAAGTGTATCTTTCAAACACCTCTGCAAAGCCTTATTCAGAGTTCAGCTTCTAGGAATGTCAGGAGAAAAAGCGATACATTAGGGCTACGTCTACACTGCGCATTGTTGCGCAAGAAGATATGCAAATGAGACACTTCCTTATTTTCAGGAAGAATGGCGCCTGTGCAAGAGGCGTTTTTGGTGCAAGGAGCAGTGTAGACAGTTCCTTCTTGTATAAAAGCCCCTTCCGCAAAATGGCCACTCATTAGGTATGCAAATGAGGTGTGGCAATATTCATTTCCACTCCTCATTTGCATATCTTATTGTGCAACAATGCGCAGTGTAGACGTAGCCTAGAAGTAGCTGCGTAACCCAGAGGAACGCTGTGGTCTGCAGATTAAAGCAGGGATTTTCAGGGACTAGCCCCATGCTGTATATTATGCATGCTTTCTAGCATTTTGTGTGACACTGCCTAAGTTCTGCCTTGAAGTTGTGCTCTCATGGTATGTTGCTATTTCTGGCCCACGCTGATCAGAGAGTAGTGACTTTTTCTTTGCTTGTTTTCCATAGAATAGAGCTGATTGAAAATATTCCGTCACAACTTTGCTTTTTTTTTTTAACAGAAAATTGGGTTTTCAACAACAACAGCAAAAAGGCTTGCCTTCCTGAAGAAGGTTTGACTTTTCATTGGAAAACCAACCTTCCTCACCCAAAGGATTTTTAGCAATTTATTTATATATTTATTTTGGGGTCCTGGCCAAGTTTTTTAAATAAAATGTTGAATTTTCCTCATGAAAATGTCAATGATTTTTTTTAACTTTCGCTTCAGGGGCAAACAAATTATTTGGGGTGGACAGCTCCAGAAAAATGTCTTCCAGCCACTGTACGTGTGATGATACATACAGATTTACCTCCACCTGCTGCTCTTTGACCTCAGCAGACTGGCAACCAATGGGGATGGCAAAGATGAGGGGTAGGTAGCTTCTTCACCTTTCCACCTTGCTACAACAGTACTGGGTAGTCAGATCCCTTTCAAACCTACTAACACAGAAAAGATCCAATCAGATTATTTGCAGGGAAAGATGGGACGATTATGGAGCCCAGTGGTGATACTGAAGGGCCCAACTTGTTTAACTCAGTGTGAATACATTTGAGGAGGACAATGTTAGGAAGAGGATGAAATAAGTGTCAGCACTTAGCTGAAAACCAGGCACCATTAAGTAATGCCTATCTGTCCTCATCCTCAACAGCAATGTGCCCTACACCTTCAAAAGGTGCGCTTGGGAACTTGAATTCATAACTCTGTGTTACCCTTGGGGCCCCTCAATGCCCACTACAGGTTGCAACTCTGTAAACTGGGACTCTCTGGTCTGGTAACATCTGTGGTCCTGCTGTGTGGTCTGGTGTGCGGTTCAGTGAGCTGTGGGAGGAGGGCAGGAGCCGGTGCATGGCTTAGCTGAGTTGTGGGGGCGGAGGGGAGGGCAGTGGAGGGAGCCAGGAAGGCTGACTTGCAGCCCAACTGGGCTGCCTGGGGGAGCTTGTTGTGGGGCACGGCAGGAGGTGGGGCTGGCAGCAGGGGGACCAGAAATGACCTCCCCTGGTCCAGCAAAATCCCTCATCCGGGACTAGTCAGGTCCTGAGCGTGCTGGACCAGGGAGGTCCAACCTGTAATACATTTTTGATGGCTTACATTTTTGACCGCTGGGGTGGTGATCCTGCTGGATGTAGCTATCCAGCCAAGAAGAAAAGAGGCAAGACTGTTTTTAGGGCACTTTTTCTAGCCCCCTCCCCATATGGGGTGAGCACAGTGGATCCTAAAGAGGACTGCTCAGTCCTGGGTGTAGCTGTCGAGATGCTCACCCTGCCTCAGTCCTCGAGCAAGATGACTGAATCACACACCCACCACCTGTGTGTCGGTCTGTGAGTAGGAAC
Organism: Pelochelys cantorii; assembly: GCA_032595735.1. Lineage (NCBI taxonomy): Eukaryota > Metazoa > Chordata > Testudines > Trionychidae > Pelochelys > Pelochelys cantorii. The sequence goes on from CM064326.1 coordinate 199,670,889, forward strand.
TTCCAGATCTCACAGTCCACTTCCTGTCACCACTCGCTGATCGCCACTGGACTTTTGACTTGTGCAGGTGTTGTTTTCCCAAAAACTGGAAGATGCCTGTGCAGGACTTCTAAAGAGGGGAGACTGGTGCACAACACTCACCACACTGTCCTTGACAGATAGAGGGCTTGAAAACAATGGCATGGATTGGATGACAATTGGAGAGCCTCTGTCTGCCTTAGCCTGCACCCGCCTTCATAGCCATTGTAACATTACACCACAGTTTCACCTCCATTGTGCAGTTATCCCCCATCTGCTCTGCTGCGGAGGACTTCTTGTATCACACCTCTGCATGGATCATCACCTTGTAGTGGTGGAGAGGCTTGTGTGTTCCAATGACCCCCAAGGACGATGCTGCCTGGAGTCAAGTACTCCTTCAGGGCATGTCTCCACTTGGAAATTATTTCAAAATAATAACGCCTGAAATAACAATTTCAAAATAAGTGTTATTCTTCACGAGAAGCAGGAGTTATTATTTCAAAATAACCAGCCCGTTATTTCAAAATAATGGGCTTGATAGTGTGGACGTGCCGCTTGTTATTTTGAAATAAGGGGAGTTATTTTGAAATAACCCCCTAGTGCAGACCAGGAGATAGGGTCACACATGGTAGAACGGTCAAGGACGAAGTTCCAGACAAAGTGTGAGGTACATTTACACATAAGGTAATCAGACCCATCCAGCTAACAAGCTGTGGAGGAAGCAATTCAGTGAGCACGGTAGGGGCATGTCTACACTAGGGAATTGTTTCAAAATAATTTATATCAAAATAATAACTCCCTAAATAACTATTGCGAAATAAACTTATTCCCCCAGGAAAGCAGGAGTACAGATTTTGAAATAACCAGCCTGTTATTTCGAAATAATGGACTTGGTAGTGTTGATGCTCCACTTACTATTTTGAAAAAAGGGGGGTTATTTCGAAATAACTCTCTAGTGTAGACCAGGGCTAGATATTTGAATCTGAACCCCTAACAAGTCTTTTTGGCTCTTGAGACAAAGACATTGGACTTGAGGGGAGGGGGTCAAGTAGTAAAGACATGCTAGTGATCCATAAGATAGGAAACAATTGGAGTAGCACCCACTGTCGGTGTGACAGTTGGATCCCATGGCCAGGAGTATTAGAGATGTGAATATCTTGATGCAAGTGAAAAAGCTGCTTAGGCAAAGATTGTAACGTGCTAAAAGTATGTTTTAGTCACTGGAAAGCATGTTTTGTTTGCAACCACACCTGTCTCTTTTTCTCTTGCTTAGAATCACTTAAATGTCTGCTCTTTGTTAATATACTTTGTTTTACTGTAAACCGTCTCAGTGCTCTCAGTTTGAAGTAAAGCTAAATTAACAGGCAGGCATGTAATCGGTCTCTTTGGAGGCAGCAAACTTAATTGTTTCTGTGACTGTCCGGTGAGAGAGACTGGGCACTACAGAGAGAGCTGTCTCTGGAGAGCTCGGGAACAAGAGTTCAGTGATTGTTATCTGCAGAGCAATGTAAAGACTGGCAGACTACTGAGGTCTCTGATGGTGAGGCAGACAGACGGGTGGGGCAGGAAATGGACACACAGTCTAATCTCCAGTACATCTCATTTTTACAAAGGCAGAGGGGTAATGCAGAGGTTTACAGTGCTGGGTATGCTGAAAAGAGGGTCACACTCTGCTAGCTCCTTAAAACCATGCCCTCAACAGATACTAGTTTTGTGGCTCATTGCAACAGTCTGTAACCTACCAACTCTCCTTTGCCCTATGACTGAAAAGATGTTAATAACCCTTTTCTGGCAACATGTGTTAACCATTATGCTTAACAACATGTCCCAACTGGTATTTAGCTGTGACACTCTGGTTACCTATTCCAGACCTGAAGAATTGCCCTGTGGCACTCGAAGCTTATCTTTTCACCTATAAAAGTTGGTCCAATAACAGATATTACCTTACCCATCTGGTCTTTCTCATATGTTGGGACCAACATGGCTAGAAACACACTTCAAACTCCTATACGAAGACATTTGTCGTGTAAAATACTAGTGATGGTCTTGAATGAAAATCAAGGTCTCAGCGACTCCCAACTTTAGGATATTTGAGATCTGGATCTGAGTTTTGTAGCAGCCTTGGTCTTCAGAACAGCCCTTTGGGATGCTCAAAATTGGTATGCAGATCTGAATTGTGCATCTTGGGCTCCTCTTAGTTTGCATGCGGAAGAATATCTTTTAAAATGTGTTTGATTGAGAACCAATTGTGAAACCCTCCATTGTACCCAGGGATGACCCTCCCAGTGGGGGTTATTGGTTTTACATTTTTACTGTAACTGGGGAGTAGGGATCTCTCTTCCCAAAGCCTTTCCTTCTTCCTCTTCCACTCATAGCTCCCTCTTATATAAAAGTGTCCCTCTATGCTGTGTTACATGCAGCCACAGATCTTGCTCTCACCTGCAGCCCTGTCAGGCATTATACAATGTTTTCTCTACCAATAAATAGAGCAGGTCATCCCACACACTGATAGCACATTTGCTTTCCAAGGCTGTTCTTGAAAGTCAGACTCCTAGCACTGGAAGTGACAGCAAGAGCGATGGCGCAACACTATAGAGTGTGTGACATTTTAACCTGAGACCCATTTCAGAAAAGGAACAAGGCTGGCTAGAGATAGCCACAAGGGTTGGAGCTACAAAGAGAGAGTTTCCCCAACCCCTACAGATTTTATTTCTCAGTAGGGAAGGTCATTAAATCATGGATTCAAAAAAAGTTGTGTGAGGTGAACTCTCAAGGAAAATGAAACAAACGTACTGGGGCCAAAAGCATTCCTGGAGTAAAGCCATTTCAATCAGTGGAGTTGCAGCACAGGTAGAATTGGCCTGCTTTGTCATTGTGGTGCCCCTGAGCTCAGGGTCAAAAATGAGGGGTTCAGTGTGTGAAAGAGGGCTGTTAGGGAGTGGGCTGAAGGTAGGGATGCGGGGTCTGGGCAGGAGGTAGGATGAAGGAGCAAGCTGAGGGTAGGTGGATGGGGTCTGGAAGGGAGGGAGGATGCAGGAGCGGAGTATGGATACAAGAGGGGGAGGATGGAGGCGGGCAAGAGATCGGGGTGCTGCCAATGTCCGTGTTTCCCAGCCAATGGGAATGACAGGGGATGGTGCCCGCAAGGAGTGCTTTCTTGCAGCATGCAGAACCACTTCCCCTGCCAGGCAGAGTCCCACAGGCAGAGGAGCTGACAGCCACCACAGGCCCCTAGGCAAGGTGAGGTGGGCCCAGCTCCACACATCTGGAAGGGGAAGAGCTTTGGGCGGAGGGGCAAGGCTGGGGTAGCCAACTCTCCATGCCTCCTGGAGCACGGCGTGCCCCCACCAGCCCTCAGAGCCACACAGAACATGTGGCATGGCACTCCGGTGGGGATTTAAAGGGCCCAGGACAACTGCCCTCTTTGCCCCCCGGGCCTTCCCTCAGGCTGGATGAGGCCCATGGCTTGCCTCTATTGGACCTGCGAGGCTCGGGCCTCCATTCATCTGCTGTGGGGAGCCAGTGCTGGCGCTCCCTCCAGTCAGCGTTTCCCCCCACATGACTAGAGCACCATCGCTGGCTCACACCACTGTGGGGATGTGTGTGCAAGCCCTGAGTCTCGCAGGCCTGATCAAGGCAAGCCACGGCCACATTTGGCCCATGGGCTGTAGGTTCCCCTCCCTGATCTAAAAGGTTGTTAGAAGGAGGAGGGTGAAAAAATATTCTCCTTGGTCTCTGGTGATAGGACAAGAAGCAATGGGCTTAAATTGCAGCAGGAGAGGTTTAGGTTGGACATTAGGAAAAACTTCCTAACTGTCAGGGTGGTTAAACACTGGAATAAATTGCGTAGGGAGGTTGTGGAATCTCCATCACTGGAGATATTGAAGAGCAGGTTAGATAAACACCTGTCAGGGATGATCTAGATGGTGCTTGGTCCTGTCCTGAGGGCAGAGGACTGGACTTGATGACCTCTTGAGTCTCTTCCAATTCTAAGATTCTGTGATCATCCTGAATCATCCAGGTGCCCTGGCTAACAAAGTGGTGAATGAACAACTGTACCTGAAGTTGTAGTTGACCCCTGCAAGTTTTTTTTCCATTAGGCAGAAGAAATGGGATTGACTGAGCATTGTTTGATGGCTCCTCACTTCTTGTTAAAGTTAATACGAGACAAGGGAGACTGGAGTTCTGGTAGCTGTAGTGTAGGGGTCCTGCCAGCTAAAATCCCATCTCCAGCCAACTCCCTCTGGTTTCCCTGGGCATGTTTCCTTAATGAACCTAGTTGCTTATCTGGGGAATGTGGTTTAATATTTTACTGGTGCTATTTGTTCTTTCTCCCTCATCTGACCTTTCAGATAAAGCACCAGGGACAGAGCTGGACTCTGAATGCTGCAGCAGGGATACGCTCACAAGCCATGGCCTTGGGTGTGAGCCTCCTCACCCGACCTTGCTCTCCCCACTTGTGCTTCAGGCCTGCCAATGCCCTCCATGCAGCTCTGACGCTCCCAGAGAGCAATGCAAGTGGGGGAAGGGAGCACATGTCACCTGGTATAGGAGCAGGTGATACCCCTTTCTCCTGTGCCATAAGGGTCAGGTCTCTGTGCAGCTCAACAGGGGATGATGGGGAATCCATGGGCATTTTGCCGGAGTAAAGACTGAATTAGGAGTGCAGGATTTGACTGCAGGTGCTTATCTTTGCATTGGCCCGTACAAACCATCAAAAAGAAAATCTTCCAAAAAAAAAAAAAAGGCAACGAAGAGGAGTTAAAATTAAATGATCAAAAAAGAGCTATAGGGAAATAACAGCCTCTGCTTGAGACAGCCTCTTTATTGCTCTGCACAATGGAGGAGTTTGTAAGGTGCAACTGACCACATTAGCCCCCCCCATTCCTGCAAACTGCTCCACATGAGCAAAGCCCTGCACCCACACAAAGCCCCTTTCATTGCACGGGGGTTCCATGTGGGTGCATAGATGCACCCACACACAGCTGCTTGCAAGGTGTGCAGAGCGAAACACTCGCAAGGAAGGGTCAGGGCTGGATAAAAGAACAAAAACGGCATGCTGCCCAGTAACTTCATCTCAGACCCTGATAATGAGCTCATCACCAGCTCGTCCGATACAGGAGCAAAACAAATAGCTGGTGGAGACAGAAGAGACACATCTGACCTACTCTGCTACAGGCGAGCTAGAAGGTCTGGCAAAGGGAATTTACAAGGTCAACTGCCTGACATGCTGATTATTTAAATCCTGTTTCAGCATCTAAAGCATTTCCCTTGCATTTAATATTGGACAATTATAGATCTTGGTAGTAGACTTTATCAGTCTGACTGTAAAAGCTTAAAAAATACACACAGCAGCTGGAAAAGTTGTGGAAATCAGAGACAAGAATGAGAAGTACACCGACAGGGCTTTGAAATACAAGCCAACTTATAAAGAAACTGATGAGGAACAAACTAAAGGAAAACACTGGGGGCTACTGCTTATGGTTTAGGCACTGACTCTGCACACAGTTATGCATGTGGGTTAACTTCCATGAGAGTATTCACATGTGTAAAATTAAGAATGCGTGTAACCATTTGCATGCTTGGAGTCTTAGCATATGTCTACACAATGGAGAAGATCAAAGCTGCTGCTGTCGATCTTCCAGGGTTCGAATTAGTGGGCCTAGTGAAGACATGCTAATTCAAACTGAGAGGGGCGCTCCAGTTGATGCCGGTAACCCTGCTTCCAGGAGGAGTAAGGGAAGTTGAAGGGAGTGTGTTCTGCTGTATGTTTATTATAAATTTACTGTAGATTACTGCTTCGCGTTGTTGAGAAGATTGGATTCTCCCTTAATGGTGGAGGAAGTTGTGTATGATGGGAACAGCAAAGTAAATGGTGCTGCCTTCTACTTTTTAAAGCCAGTGCAGTTAACGCATTTTACAATGTGTCTTGTGCAAAAGGCCACATGATAAAGATAAAGATTCTGGTAAATCCAGATTTCAGCTCTCCAAGCTTTTTAAAGGGTGTTTTTCTTTTCTCGTGGAAACTGTCATTAGTAGATAAAGCGGAGAACTTCACTAGCGGGAGATTCAACAAGTTCTCCTAGGACACATGTTCATTTTGACAAATTTAGTTCTTCCCGTTGAGAAATGAGAAGAAGCTGCTACCTCACCATGTGGTTTCAACAGGCTGAAGGAGGCGAGGGCACCCTCATCACACCAGATAAGGAAGCATGAGGGTGCATGCTTATTCACGCTGGGAAGTGGTGGGATAGCTCCTTACTGCTTTTAGCAAAGGAGAAAGAGCTGTGCTTTCTTTCTGGTCTCCTTTTCTTCTCCGTGATGGAGAAGATATTAAATTGCTAAGAGGGAACCGACCCTTTCACAACACCAGAGACAACTTAGAGCTGGTTAAACTATGAGGGAGAGAGGGGAGAATTTCAGAAAATTTTGAAATAATTTTCACTCTGCATGTTTTTCACCTTTGAGATTTTGTTTCATTTTCAGTCCTATCACCTTTATTCCTTTCCCCGATTTCTCACTAAAAATGGGTCTGGGAGGAAGAATGGGAATCGAGGGGTGGGGAGGGGAGACTACATTCTTCATTTTCCAATTTGATAAAAAAAACGCTGAAAATGTCTAAAAATGTTTAGTACCTGTTTTGAAAATAAAAAGCCATTTCATCCAAAAGGAAACGTTTTTGGTTTAAACGCCCCCCGAGTCCTTGGAGTCAGTTAATCACCAACATACATTTCATTGAATTCCCAACAGAAGTTCGAAACTTAGTCCAGCTCCCTCCTCCAGCATCAATAGTCCTTAAACCCCCTTCCCAGGGTGTACCTCCACCACCTTCTCTGGTAGGATATTTTCTATACCACACTCCAGTATCTGCCACCACACCTAGGCCCCTTGTGAGTGGAAATAAATAAATAAATAATATAAATATAAATATTTTATAATTGTGACACTGTGTGTCAAGCTGGGTGGTTAATTATCCCTTGTTTTAGTATGTTTCTTACATAACAATTGAAATTATCTATATCTACCTATCTACCTATAATTTTGTTAGTAATTGGTGGGTGCCACAGTGGCAAGCATGCATGACCTCAATATTGGTGCACAGGACAAAATGCACTCTGATCACGGATTTAAAATCTTAGAGGGAACACTGATCTACAGGCCCTCAAAAGGGACAAGGAGGTTTCATTTGTTGATGTGTTTTGGGTGAAAGGTGCTGTAGAAATGCAGATCCCTAGTAATAAAGGCATCTTGTATGAGAGTTCATAGAGCAGATCTGATGGCACAGCTTTTGTTTACTGTACTCTGCTGAACAATGGGGAACACTGAGTACAAGGCTAGCAGAACAGGTGTGGATTTGCAACGCTGAGAGAAAAACACTGTTCCGGAGGGAGTTAAGAAGAAAGAGGAGCACTAAATGATTGAGATACCATCTCAGTAGTTGACAAAGAAAAAACCATCTTAACCATCTTTGGCAAACAAGAGAAATTGGAGTTATTGTTCTGTTTAAAAGGCCTTTCTTGCTTCTCATCAGGAAGAACCCAATTCAGGTTAGAGAGCCCAGCTGTTCTCTAAAACACACCACGGGATTTAGAAGGGAAAATGCATTCTGTCTCCAATCACTGGCGCATGGCTTGGGAAACTTCACTTTCACAAGACAGCACCGGTGGAATTTCTAGCTCCCCAAACACCATCCTACCTTCTTGGGTGCAAAGGGAATAAGATGGCTGAAGAGGGCCATAGTGATGCTGTTGGTGTCCTTCTCTCAGAAACCTTCCAGTGCTCTCCCTTTAAGGGTACCTCTACAATTAATGGAGCAGAAAGCCTCTGCAGGCCCCTGTGTGGGGGGGAGGGGAGGCAGCCCTGTGCTCCCCAAAGGGGCCATGCCTCAGGCAGAAGGGGAGGGCACAGGGGCAGCCAGTCCTCAGTGCACCACACTGGCCTCTAGGCAACCCTCAGTGCTGCCCAGCGTTTGGTGTCCCCCCAAGACCTTAGCACTGCAGGGAATGTGTGGTGTGGTGCTTAGGAAGCGATTTAAAGGGTCTGGGGCTCTAGCTGCTGCTGCAGTAGCACCAGTGGCCAGGAGCACTAGGCCCCTTTGAATCACCAGGCCCCGGGGCAATTGCCTCCTCTGTCCCCCTGCCCCCCCACCCCACTCCCATCAACAGGCCTGTCTAAACAGCAGTCAGGGTGTGTGTGATTACATACTTGATCTAGCTATAATCTACCTAGCTCAGGTACCAAGAGCAGGGATGCCACAGGAGCATGGACTCCAGCGTGTGTTGTACAAGCCAACCCAGGACCCTACGCATGTATGTGGGTAGCTAGCCCTGTGCCGCCATAGCTCCACTGCGGTTGGTACCCAGGCTAGTTACATTACAGCAAGCTTGGACAGGTCTCCACGCACGGCAGTCACACCTCCTAGCCATACCCTTAGTCACAAGCCAATGGAGACAGAAACAAGCTCCTTTGCAAAGCAACTCAGCCTTTCAGCTGAATATAGTGCAGTTGAAAGGTCCTAGGCCGAGAGCCTGAAATATGAAATTCCGTCTCCACAGAAAAAATACAGCCCTGCCTTAGCAAGGCTGGCTTCCCCTTGCCCTCATATCGCTGACTGAGAGAAACCCTGTGTAGGAGCAAAAGTGGAGGTCAGCCTCCCTCATCTCTACGGTGTTTGGGCCCTCGGCTCAAAGGTGACAGTGCTTTTGGTGACAAGTCTGCCTTGTTCACTAGCACTTGGCCAGAGGCCCCCAGATTATTTCACACTGACGGGCTGTCCGATTGTAACAGATTTCAGTCATTACTGATTTGGTAGATTCATACCAATGGCACTGTGATGAAAATCTTGACATCCCATTACCAGCCCCTCTCCTCCCCCAGGAGCTTAATAAATTATCTCTGCCAGTGCTAAGATATGAGTTTGTTATTTCCACATTGCTTGAGGGATTCTTATCAGCTATTTTTGGCATCCATAGCAAGTTGTGCTTTGTAACACTCCTCCTCCTCTGTTACTGGCACACAATCGGGTCAGGTGCATGCTGAGTTTTCACAAATAATACAACGCCAACCCATTGGGGACATGCTGTGCTTTGAGTGGAAGAACCCCAGTGGAGTATTTAGCAAGAGTCTAGAAGTAATTCAGGGCAAAAAAAAAAAAAAAAATCCACTCAATAACAGCAGGGCAAGCAGCCCCCCGCAGCATCAAGAGCAGAGGTTAGCTCCTACAGCTCCCCACGATCATTGATTCCACTGACAGGGTAAATAAGCCATCCGCAGTTGCAATGAAACACTTGGTGTCTAGTGGCTAGGCCTTGGCTCTAGGGAATAGCCCTGAGTAAGGGGGAGTGTGTCTCTGTATCAGCCTGGGGGTCCCCTGGGAGATTCAGAGAGGCACATGCCTCCTGCAGCAACCCTGTTGCCCTGGGAAAGGGGATTAACATGCAAAATCCTTTTATGGGAGGCAGGGCCCTTCCCCATCCACGTCCAGCCAGTTGCATTGATGGCATGTAGGAGGCAGAGCCCTGACTCCAACTCGTCTGTTCCCCATCCACTTGCTTCCCAGTGGGAAGCACAGCCATGGCAGCCCTTGTTCTCCCCTGAGTTTCAGTTCAGGCCGTGCAAGGGGGCCCTCCCTCCCATGTCACTGCACAACTGCATCGGCTTGAGCACATGCTGGTGTTGGCCAGTATTCTGCACTGTGCTCTAGTGAGGACTATTCCTGAAACGAGAGCACGTCAAACCGCAGCCACTCATTACAAAATCAGGCAGCTATTGGCTTCATTTCAGCTTCTCCCAGTGGGTGTGACCCAGACCTAGTGTTTGCTTATCTGTTCCTGAATTTGAAAATATTCAGCAAAGGCATGGTACACGCAGGTGCTGGAATGAGAGGAGAGGGAGGTGTTGCCGCACCCCGTGGCCTGAATGCATCACATTCAGGATTTATAATTTGGTTCCATGGCTCTCAGCCCATTCCCTGCTCCCCTGCTCTACAATTTGTTCCAGCACCCCAATGGTACAGACATGGGTGGCAGGTTTGTATAATTTTTGGTGGTGCCCCATTAGCCATGCCCCCTGTCCCCCACTAGTCACGCCCCCTGCCCCCTCCCGTTAGCCATGCCTCTGGGGGTAACATGCTCGGGGCAAGATGGACACATGACCAGAAGTAAAAGGTGTCATATCACCCCTCTAGAAGGGCTTTTCCCACCATCCTCCTACCAACAGGGATTAGTTTGGCCCCCACCAAACCCCCCTCATGCAACTATCCTGCAATTGCATTAACCCAATGTGTGTGACATTAACTCGGGGGCAGAGAGGCTGGGGGAAGTGTTCCCTCTAAGGCTATGTCTACACTTGCGGCTTCTTGTGCAAGTACAGCTGTTCTTGCACAAGAACCCACAGAGCAGCCACACTGCCCGCCTGCTCTTGCACAAGGAAATTTACAGTATGGCGTGGTAAGAGAGGGCGTCTTGTACAAGAGCTACGCTCTTTTCTAACAGGTGTAAGCTCTCTTGTGCAAGAGGGCAGTGTGGATGCTCGGCAGGGATTTCTTGTGCAAGAAACCCCTATGGATAAAATGGCCATTGGAGCTTTCTTGGGCAAGAGGGTGGCCACACTGCCATGGATGCTCTTGTGCAAAAGCACAGCTTGCACATGGCAGTGTGGACGTGTTCTTGCGCAAGACTTCTTGCACAAGAACCCTTGAGCAAGATGTTCTTGTGCAAGAAACCGCCAGTGTAGACATAACCTAAGAGTTTCCTCCCATGAGCAAAATGAATTTTGTGTTGTGCACCAGTACTGAGTTCATGTGGCTTGTTTGGATGTGCCACTGTGGCACCCAAGTTATTAATAAATATTTTTAAACCTTTACCTTTTCTCTCTGCTGCCATGTCTCCTCCCCTTGTTCCATCAGCTCCCCTGGTGCCTGCTGCCCCCCAGCTCCTCACCCTCCTCTGCTGTCCTGACTCCTGCCCTTCTCACTGCCCTCGGCTCTCCTGCAACCTGCCCCCCCTCCACCAGCCCTTCTCTCCCCCTTGTGCCCACTCCTCCAGTAGCCCCACTCTGATCATGTGAGCTACCTCTCCTCATCCCTTCTTCTAACACCTCCCTCTACAAACCTGCCCTGCCTCTCTCCTCTGGTGCTGGTCCCTCCCCTGCTGGTGTCTGCCCTTCTGCTTCACCCCCAGAATCCCCTGGCACCTGCACCTTCCCTTACTCCTGCACCCTCCTGGTGCCTCCCCCTTCCCTCACTGCCCCTGCCCCCCTTTGCCCTCTTTTTCCCTGATGCCCACCCCCTCACCACCCTCTGCCCCCGTTCCCCTCATGTCCCTGTGCCCTCACACATGACTTGCTCCATCCCTGCCTCCCTCATGCCCACCCCTTCTTTCAAGCCTTCTCCTAGCACCTCCTCCTCCAGCCCCCAATGCCCTTACCCTCTCCCCTCCCAGCATCACCCTGTCCCCCTCCCACTGATACCTCCCCTCCTGCCTTTTTCCTCATTGTCTGCAGTTGGCCCCCTGGCATTTGTCTCTCCTCTACCCTGTCCCTTTGGTGCTCTCCCCTTTCTTCCCTCTCTCCCTTCCCCCTCCATACACGCCCCTTCCTCTCCCAGCCCTTCCCCTAGTTTTCTCCCTCCCCCTCCCCCACCTTCTGCCTTCCACTTTGTGGGGCCGGAGTCTGCGCTCCACCCCAGAACTCCCCGAACTCTGAACCCGCAACTCAGCTGCGCAGCACAACGTGCCACTGATCAGTTTTAAAGTTGCGGGCCGTGATGTCACGTCACGCCCAGCGTCTCCCCACCCACCTGTTTGAGCACACTGCACATGGCAGCAGCAGCCGGCAAGGGGGAGCTGAGTGAAAGTTGCACATGGCAGGGACGGGCCGGGGCCGGGGCCGGGGCTGGGTCCGGGGCTGGGGGAGTGACGCTCTAGGGCCGGGGTGGGAGGATGCACGGGGGGGCTGGGGCCCACTCCAAGCAGGGCCGGAGAGACCCAGCTGCAAATATTGCTGGAGCAGGGCCCCCGGCGCTGGATATTGCTGGAGAATGGGCACCACGAGCCCATATAACTCGCCGCCCATGGGTACAGAAGCCTACAAACTATTCATGAACCCTCCAAGGCTGCTTCAGCCAAGTATTCTAATGGGTAAGACTACTGTGTTCAGTGTTGGCAGAGTGTGTTTGACAGCCCCGCACAGAACTGTTTAGAAGCGGTGTGAATTCACAAGTACTGAAGGGCTTGAATACAGGTGAACCAGTTGAAAACCCCAGCATTTGCTAAGTAGTTGTTTGTTCTGATGTTTAACCAGTTCTTCATGAAATCCACTGAGGGCTACAGCTAGCCCAAAACATGGGAGCAGGGCTGAGGGCTTATGCCTAGGCAAAACCCAGCTGCCCAGCTGTTTATACCAGTAGCTTGGTAAGAGATTTAGGTGTGAAATGCTCCTGCAGGATGGTCTTCATGTTTCCTGACTTCTCTCTGTTGAACACTATAACATTAGCAGATATTTTCATAAGTAAGAAGAAAGAAGAAAAGGATATTCAAGCCCATGGAAGCCAGTCGGCCACAGTCTCAGGAGGTGTAAATGAGTTTATACGTGGAAGCCAATATAGCCATGACTTCTTCCACCACAGAATCTGACCCACTTTGTGGGTAGGGTAAGTCACTGCTTCCATTGCATTGACTGGAATGGAATTACACTGGAGATAAATTTGGCCCATCATCTTTTGACTTGTCATCTGAGCAGATCTGACCCGGAGTCAGCAAGAGGGAAGGAAGGGCTCACGTTACATGCTGTTCCTTGCGTGACTCTCTTAGATTGGCAGTTCCTTCGCTGTCTCATTTTACACAAGCTTGCAATGGCCCAATGACCATTCACTCCCTCTGCTTTTGCAGACTTGAAAGAATGGTTCTGGGGGTAGGGAACATAGGTAGTTCGAATTAAAGCTCCTAATTCGAAGTACCATTACTCCTCGAATTAGGAGCTTTAATTCGAACTACCTAGTCCCTGTGGCGTGTAGCCGCAGGCAGGGAGTTCGAACTACAGGGCATTTAAAAATGGCGGCGCCCGGGAACATGCAAGTAAAGCCTGGGATATTTAAATCCCAGGCTTCATTTGCAAGTTCGAATGCCTACATTAGCCACCCTAGTTTGAACTAGGGTGGCAGTGTAGACATACCCCTAGAGACTCCATTTCATCTAGTCCAGCCCCTGGCTAACCCAAGATTTTTCTCAACAGCCTTTTCCTTGCAGCTTCGCCTCCTCCCCCTCCTGTTTTAAATGACTCAAGCACTGGAGCTTCCAGAACTTTTCTTGGGGGATTACTCCACTGCCTAAAAGATCCACACCCTTAGGAAACATCACCTGAGATTTCACTTATACTTTTATTTTGCCCAATTTTACTCCAAAAGCACTTGAGAAAGTTTTTATTTCCGGGGTGTATATATTAACACTTTGCTTTCCTCCTCCATGGTGCCTTCAACCTGACACTTTACAGAATCAGTTAACACCGTGGGGATGACCCTCTACCTTGGATATCAGTGGGAACTTTGGGGGTAGGAGCAGGCACCTGGTGAGGTTGAGAAGGACTATTATCCCCATTTCCTTGGTGAGTAAAGTCAGACCCCAAGGACGGGATTTTCAGAAGTGCTCAGCATTGGTCTCTATGGCAATTTCACTAGTGACTTCAGTGGGAACAGAGGAAGGCCAATGGAGAGCACCATCCAAAGTGAAGTAGTGACCTCTTGGAGATCAGACAGAGCATCCGGCTGGGGCACAGCTGGGTCTGGAGCACAGCCATCCTGACTTCACTCCCTCCTCATGCACTGAGCTGTAGCTTGAAGGACTCTGTGTTCCTCTGGAAGTTTAATTCGTTTAACAGCTCCTCAGATGTGCAAGGCAAAAAATACCCATGGGTTGGTTGATTGTAAACATATTCTTCTGGGCAAGCTCAGGACTTCTGTTTATCTTGCTTAAGTTCCATCAGGGTTTAATGAATGATTTCACACCCAGCACATTGCTACAGTAAGCCAGCCACGGGAACCAGAATAAACTGCTCTTCACTATTGGTTGAAAGCTCTAAATAAGCAGGTGGGGGGCAGTGAGGGGGTCATAAGTAAATCATGGGCTGCATTAAGAAAAAATGTCAAAACATGACTTAAATTGAGTGTGCCCTCTTCTTCCATTGCCATGTCCCATAGCTTAGGGACGTACTGTTAGGCTCTGTAATTTTTTTTTTTTTTTGGTTATTTTTTAGTTAGTTCTAGCTCTGGGGAAAGATGCTGCACAGTTGCTCCTGGTGCCGGAAGTCCTCTACACAGAATCGCTACCGCATGGCCAAGGGCAGGCCAAGATTCCAGGAATATTCCTGCTACAAATGCTCGGACCCCTAGAGACCATACAAAGTAGCAAGAGTGTCCCTTTATTCTGGGGGCCCATCATTCCCTAGCCTTCTTGCTGAGGCTGCCACCCTGCAGCCAGCTAGCATCCACATCCCCTGGCAGTACTAGTGTTCTGGCATCCTGTGCACTGATCATTGGAATGAGATCTACCAGCTGGTCTCATGCAGGCTGCTTTACATGATCAGCCTTAGAGGAAACATGAGCTCCAGTCAGGTGTGTTTTTTTTTTTCTCAATGAAACAATTGCTCTGCTGAACAAAAGCCTGATTGTGGCTTCACCGCTCACACTGTTTCCGTTTGCTCCTGCCAGCCTACCCTTTGTCATCAGTGTAAATGTCAAATGGCTTAGAAATGAATCAGACCACTATTCCAATCTCCCCCGGACAACTAATCACCCCCATCTCTGTACTAACCATCTAAAATTCCACACCCCCTCCCACCAGCAGTTGTTTCCTGGGGCTCATGTGGACAAATCCAGCCCTCACATCTACAGCTGCACAATCTACCCCGCAGCCGAAGAGCTGTGGGTCCACTATGTAAGGCAGTGGTCCCCAATCTTTTGGGGCTCCCAGGCACCTGGAGGCGGGGCCACACATGCGCCGGGCGCCCGGGGCCCAGGGCGCAAGAATGGCTCAGGCTGGCCCTGGTCACTAGGCAGGTGCACATAAATGCCCCTGTGGGTGCCATGGCACCCGCGGGCACAGCGTTGGGGACCACTGATGTAAGATATGCAGGTCTGGGTTTGGAAGACTGTGCAAAGCTCACCTCTGCCAGGGGGCTCGCTACAGCTCACTATTCAAAGGGTGGGGATTTGCTGTTGCTGGAAAAGTTCTTCGGCTCGCCCTCCCTCAGGGGGGTCACTGAGGATTAAGTTTATATTTGATCTGAAGGACCCTCTACCAAGTGGCTCTGCAACAGGTAGCTTAAGAGAGGATTCTCCCCATTTTCCCCATTATGGCAATGCTCAATACATGGCCTGCCACCTAAGCTGGGCATTGGCTCCCTGAATTTGTCCCCCTTTTTTTTTTTATAGAGAACAGTTTAATTTTCCTGTCCATAACTCAGTACCTTTGGGATAAAGGTCAAGAAGGGAGGGGATTTGGAGCATCCAGGGATAGGAAAGAGGACACACTTTCTTCTGTAAGGTACTAGTTCCACTCAGGCCTGGATTGATGCAAATAGGCCATAGCAGACTGGGGGTAGAAGAGAGGCCTCCATGTTAGAAAGGCTGCATTTTGTTCTTTCTGCTGGGGCAAGAGAATCCAGTGACCAGAGCCATTGGCCTCTTCTGCTGAGCCTACCTGCCCCACTGTCAAGTGAGGGTGATTCTGTGATTCAGACGCTTAAGATCCATTAAGAAGGGGACTGAACATGCCCTCTCAGTTCCCACAAGCCATTGAATAGCTAACAGTTACGCTCCAGAGAGGCCAGGAGGGATGTGCCCAGGCCAAGCAAGGGTGTGTCTACTCAGCACCATTAGCTCAAAATAAGCTATGCAATTTGCACTATGCAAATTGCGTAGCTTATTTCAAGTGTATTTTGAAATAGCTTATTTCATCATTTGGAGCTGTCTACACAGCCCCAAATTTCAAAATAACTCGCTATTCCAAAATGTCCTTTAACCCTTGTGGAACGAGAGAGTTACCGGGCTGTTGGAATAAGCCGGGATGTTGGAATAAGCCAGGATGTTGGAAATCTATTTCAAAATAACGGGCTGCTTCCATAGATGCAGAATAGCTATTTTGGGATACTTCCGGTATCTCAAATTAGCTCTGCAGTGTAGATGTGCCCGTAGGTGCACTGATTGCATGAAAAGGCTGGTTGTTGGGCTTGTCCAGCAATATTCACATGGCACCACTTGTTTCTGACAGAACCATTCCGGCGTGTCCATTTACTGCCCACTTTACATGGGCTGCATTCTGGGATTCCTTCTCCCAGAGTTCCCAGCACTAATGCCGGGGATGGGGGCTCTGAATGTTTTCTGGACCTGAGGCACTGAGCTATGAGAGTGAGGGCGACTGGCTGAGCTGTAATAGCAGCAGTTGGGGCTTCTTGGTCACATTGGGCTATGTCTACACTCCCGTTTTTTTGTGGCAGAAGATATGCAAATTGTGCTCTCATTTGCATATCTTCTGCCGATCCTTTCTGCGGAAGAGGTTTTGCCGCTAAAAAGCCCTGCGTAGACGGGGCCATTTGTCGGAAAAAGCCTCTTTTTCGCAAGATCCTCATTTTTTGAGGAATAAGGGATCTTGCGAAAAAAGTTTTTTCCCGACAAATGGCCCCATCCACACAGGACTTTTTAGCGGCAAAACCTCTTCTGCAAAAAGGCTTGGCGGAAGATATGCAAATGAGAGTGCAATTTGCATATCTTCTGCCAAAAAACCTGGCAGCATAGACATACCCTGAGCGTTAACGTCTGTAGGCTGGTCCATTTCAGCAGGATTGGCACTAATGGCCTTATCCCAAATATCTAAAACCAGGGCTATCAACCTTCATTGCACCACCACCCCCTTCTGACAACAAAACTTAACCCCCCGGAGGGGGGACTGAAGCCTGAGCCTGCCTGAGCCTACCGCCCTAGGGGGCGGGATCAAAGCCAAAGCCCAAGTCCCACCACCCTCGGCAGTGGGCACAAAGCCAAATCCGGAGGGCTTCACCCCAAGGCAGGGAGCTTGTAACCTGAGCCCTGCTGCCCAGGCCGGAAGCCACCAGGCTTGCCCCTTGGACACTGGGACTTGGGCTTTGGCCACAGCAAGTCTAACCCAGCCCTGGCAACACCCTTAAAACAGGGTCTCCCACTTTTGAGAGAACCACTGGTCTGAACCCAACAGAATCATCCACCTGCAAAACACATGGGGAGCGGGATGCTGCACAGGCGTGGCAAGCGCAACACGTTCCATTGACATTTTTGCAGTGCTTGTTTTCCTGACTAGCAGGGGAATCTCACCCCCCAGCGCCAGGAGCTGGAGACACATAGGGCCAGACTCTCAGGTGGTGCGAAGTGTTATAACTTCACTGCCTTCACAGGAGCCAGGCTGGTTTCCACCTGGTAAGGATCTGGCTCTTTATCCCCCCCCCCCACACCCCCGTCCGTGCAGGACAGACAAGGAGAAGAAATATGCTTCCTTTTGCTTGTGTTTTTTACAGTGCTTTGCTTTGCTTTTGCTGGAGCATTTCGAAATCAAAGGCCAACTCAGCCACCTTCCTCCCTGCCCACATCACAGAGGTTGGCTGTCAGAACGGAAACAGCTCTAGAGCCAGTGTCAGCATCGATTACATGCAGGATAGACTTGTGAGTATGGGAAAGGTGCGTGCGTCAGGAACGCCACGTTCTAATCCTGATTCCACCGTGCCCTAGTGCCATCTAACCTCTCTGTGCCTTAGCTTGGCCCAGCTGCAGCACAGGGATAATGTTTGTGTACACTGCTGAGTTACTGGGAGAGGAAACTGGGGAAGGAGTAACGCTCAAGAGAGATAATTCCGTCTTTAAAAGTTAAAAGTAGAAACTGTACGTTAGTTCCAAGGCAAAAAGGGTTTTCCCCTGCCAACAGTGTAGAGTTGCAGAGCACAACTACAGAGAGCTCGAATTAATGCTGTGTTTAAAAAAAGGCTTTACACACAGACGAGTATTGGTTATGAGGGGGGAAATCCCACAGAACAAATAACCCCAGGGATACTCTTTTGGAAAGTTCAGAGCGTGGAACTTTTTCAGTGAGTGGGTGTTCACTGCAAACCATGCAGGCTGACTTTTTCCCCCTGGCCCCATTCATTTTGTGTTCATTCGCCTTCCCACTGACACGCCACCAACCTCAGTACTTCACAGTGTGAATAGCTAAGGAAAAAAAAAAGCCAACTGACAGGCAAATATTTCCTCTCGGCTTGTGTCATGTCTAGGGAGTGAAAGCATGAGCCTCAAGTTACATTTCATGCACCAGACCAGGAGCAGTTGCTTGGTTTTGTTTTCAGACGTACTGTAGTAGTTTGTGGAGCAGGATGTGGCCACAAAATGGCCAGCTCATAGTAACCAGCATGAGGTGCGGCAGTATGCATCATCAATGGCGTGGTTAGAAAGTGCGACAGCTCATCTTATAAATCATTTCAGAGATGAACAAAAAAGCAACAACTCGTTTTTAAAAAGATGTGCCTTTTATGGCTCGCTTTTAGGAAGGTGGAAGAAGGCCTCCTAAATATGAGGGTTCTTTTCTTCTCCCCAAAGAAGTTTTTCTGCTTATAATTTGTATTATAAAGATCCAGGCCTAATGTCTCCTTCTTTTTGCTTGAGGATTTTGGCCAGTCTTTGGAAGATCTGGATGGTAACATCATAGCTCACGGTTGAAACCTATGGAGGATCAGTCCCAGCCTTGTTCTGGTTTTGCTTACTCTGGTGTTACAGTGTGGTAACTCTGTTGCTTCTAATAGAGTTATTCCAGACTTACCCTACCATAGGGGAGTTCAGAGTCAGGCCTGGTGAGCCTTAGGCAATTAAACATCTGTCTCATCCTCAGTTCAAAGCTGGCCTTGCTGCAGCTCATTAGAACTATGATGCCAGATCCTCCAAAAGTTGACCAAAGTCCTCTAGCAAAAAGAAGGCAATCACCACCAGATATTTCTAATACAAAATACCAAGAGAAAAAATGGTTTTGAAAAAAACTTTCCTAAGTCCACTTTTAAGGAGCTGAAACCATCAGAAACATTTTTTCCTGTTCTCCTTTGCATATCTCCATCCTCGGCATTCGCACTGTGAAATCATCTTCCTTGCTTGCTTTAGTTTACTTCAGCAAATGGTGTTAAGAAAAGTGCAGTGCATTAAGGCTAAATGGTATGTGCACTACAAATTAGCCCAAGCTGCAAATTAGTTCTGAATGTCTACAAATCTTGAGAGAAGAAAGGGCCAATTACAAAAATAATTGGTGTCTGAACTTCCTTCTAAAATTCATGGATTCTGAGATCCAGTGCAGTGGTTCAGGTCCATCTCTAATTTCCATGGAAACTCTTTACTCCTGGCTAACCAACAGTCAATATTTATTCTGCACTCAGATGGTAGCATTGTATACCCACCATAGCCTTTTGCTCTGAGGGTACGTCTACACAGCAGCATTATTTTGGAATAACTGATGTTATTTCGAAATAACAAAGAAAGCGTCTACACAGCAAGCTGTTATTTCAAAATAATTTTGAGCTGGAGGACTTCTTGCTCTGACTCCTGTAACATTCATTTCACAAGGAGTAAGGGAAGTGGAAGGAAGAGTATTCTCCCTTCGACTTCTGGCTGTGTAGACAGCGCCAAAAGCCGAATTAAACTATTTTGACTTCAGCTACGCAATTGATGTAGCTGACGTTACATATTGTGGCAAGGTCCTTGCCCAGACCCCTTGCCTTGGGACCCCTTCTTGGGTAACAAATCAATCGGAGACCCTATCTGATACAGCCACCCCTTTTATTGTCAATGTCAATTTCCCACCACTTGCTATTTACAGAGCTTTTATTCGCAGCAAACTCAGTCAGTCTCTCCTCTGGCTTGAGAGCACATGAGGCTACGTCTACACTACGAGTTTTGCTGGAAGAGGCAATGCAAATTAAGTGCAGATTAGCATTTTCTCATGCTTCATTTGCATAATCTCTTCCGATCCGTTTTTGTGCTAGGGGTTTTTGTGCAAAAACAAGCAGTGTGGACGTTTCCTTTTTGCACAAAAAAACCCTTTGGCTACATCTACACTGCCCAGTCTTGCGCAAGAACATATGCAAATGAGGCACAGCAATGAATATTGCCGCACCTCATTTACATACTTAATGAGCCGCCATTTTTGTGCAAGGGGTTTTTGCGCAAGAAGGAGAAGTGTAGATATTCTGAGTATATATTCACAACAGGTGAATCCAACAACCAGGTAAGGGGAGCACATGGTAACAATGAGATCCAAATTGAGCAGCAGGCATAGAAATCGTCTACCTGTTGCTGAGCATTTTGTCATTATTATGACTGAGACGAGTTTAATAATTAACAAGTTGGCAATTAACGAGTTCTGCAATCACATCATATAGTTTTGTTCTCTCTCTGCCCATCTTCCTCCCCAGATGTCTGTGTAAGAAGATATCATCTGTCGTCATGTTGTTGTAGCCATGCTGGTCCCAGGATACAGGAGACAAGAACAGTGAGGTTATATCTTTTATTGGACCAGCTTCTGTTGGTGAAAGAGACAAGCTCTCAAGCTGACACAGAGCTTGGAAGATGTTACCTCTTTTTGGCTGTGTAAAAATTGTGGTCTTTGAAATGTAGCCAGACTGTAAATCCTGGTCTAGTTGCCTTGTTTAAACTCAGCATTGCTGGATTTCGGGTTTGCTTTGGTAGATGTACCACATGCTGGACATTATCACTTTGCTTCAAGTCAGTGCATTTTTTAAGCATTTGAAGTGCACTGTGATGAAATCTGTGTGAATAAGTCATCTTTCAAGTTGCTGGCTGTTCTGAAAAATTGAAAAATATATTTAGGGTAGACCCAAAATGAAACGTTTTGGAAATTTTTATGGTGAAATGAAACATTTTTTAAAAAATCATATTTGATTCAACATAATATTTGGTTTTGAATAGGGGCATTTAAAAACTTCTTTTATTTAAAAAATTCAATATATTTTTTAATTGAAAAATCCTGATACATTGTTTAGAAAGCTATGAAATAAAACTCCAGACCCCTCAGAATTGCCAGGCCTCGGAGCAACTGCCTCCTTTGCCGTCTCCCCATTGGCAGGGCTGAACATCACTAATCTAAAGCTTCAGAGGGGTAACCGAGTTAGTCTATAACTGGAAAAACTTAAAAAACAATGAATAGTCTAGCAGCACCTTAAAGACTAACAAAACATGTAGATGGTAACATGAGCTGTCGTGGGCACAACCCATTTCTTCAGATGACGAGTATTAAAAGTCCAGAACCAAGAATAAATAAGGGGGGGGGGAGAAGAGGAAAAGAAAAAAAAGAAAAAATAGTGAATTAGATTGTTCAAGTTACAAGAAACTGATAAGAACAATTTGCACCTCTTTAAGTACCCATTGTTTAGTTGGTTAAGTTATTAGGATGTGGAAGGTAGTGTGCATGCCAGCCAATGTCTTTATTCATTCCTCTCTGATAGGAATCAAACTTGTAAATGATGTTAAGTGCCAACCCTTCCCTGTGTTTTTGGCTTGTAGAATTGGCCCGAAACAAAATGATGACTCTGAGATCCATTAATGCAGTGGTCCCCAACCTTTTTGTGGCCAATAGCACATTCATGTTTTCAGAAGAGTGTGGCGGGCGCCAACAAAGAAAGGCATCAAATGTGAAATTGAAGGCTATTTTCATATTAAATGTGAATTGGGTAAATTTGATAGAAAGTTAATTTAGTTGGATAATTTTTATTTTAATTATATTGTAATTCATTTTTAAAAAAAATTTTGCATTAATAAAAAGGGGGGGGGTGTCCAAATGTTGAGCAAAAAAAGCACCCTCCCCACAAAAAAAACCATGGCACTTTTAAATCTCACACTCCCCATTCCCCACCATGGCAGAGGGAAGAATGTCAATTTTGTGGGCCCCCCCCATTGGAGAAAAAATAGAAAAAAGGCGTCAAATGTGAAATTGAAGGCTATTTTCATATTAAATGTGAATTGGGTAAATTTGATAGAAACTTAATTGAATTGGATAATTTTTATTTTAATTATATTGTAATTAATTTTTAAACAAAATTCTGCATTAATAAAAAGGGGGGATGTACAAATGTTGAGCAAAAAAAGCACCCTTCCCCCCCCCCAAAAAAAATCATGGCACCTTTAAATTTCACACTCCCTTCCACATGGCAGGGGAAGAATGTCCCAAGTGGCTTTCCAGCTGAGAAACTGAAAATACCAGACATTTTACTGGGGGAGAGGGGTCAGGCCAGGGGTTTGGATTGTGCCTCAGGGCAGGGGATTGGGGTGCAGGGTCTGGGAGGAGAGTTCTGTGGGTGAAGCTATCGGAGTGGGAGTAGCTGGGGGGCCGGACACTTACCAGCGAGACGCGCTGCTCTCCTGTTTCTCCTACAGGAGCTGCCTGGCCATGTGCTTGGGGATTGATGGGTTCCCGCAGCTGCCATTGTCCAGGTCCGGCCAATGGGCTTGTGTGGGGGGGCGGAAGCGGTCATGAGGGACCCTCCCTTGCCGGCTTGCAGCTCCTGCACCACAAAAGGCCCCGCCACGGCTGTTTTGCGGGGGGAGGGGAGGGAGCTGTTGCTGCCTCGCAGCCAGACCCGACCAGTGTGGGGCTTGCTCCGGCTACTGAAGCGCCTGCGCGGGCTGCCTGCTGCGGTGGGGGCGGGGCTCAAGCCTCCAAAGCGCCGCGTCGGGTTCCCTCGCGGGCCCCAGGCTGCCAACCCTGCTCTAAGCAGGGGTGAATGTGAGTAGTTTTAAAACACTGGTGCGGGCGCACATAAATGCCCCCGTGGGCGCCATGGCGCCCACGGGCACCATGTTGGGGACCACGGCATTAATGAGTGCCCTGGCAAGTTAAAGTGTTCTCCAACAGGTTTTTGTGTATTGCCTTTTCGGATATGTGATTTTAGTGTCCATTAATTCTTTCCTGTAGAGACTGTCCAGTTTGGCCAATATATATGGCAGAGAGGCATTGCTGGCATTTGATGGCATACATCACTAATCTAGTTCTCTTTTATACCAAGCCCTCTTTGCATCTTTTTAGCAGTGTAAAAGTGGCCCTAGTGTAAATAAGAATTGAACCCCGCATGTCCTCCCAGGTCCGTTGAGATCACAGACTCTTGTCTAGGGATCTGTGCTTTACATTGCATCCTATATCACTCTTTGAAACTCCCCAATTAAAACACAGCCCAGCTGAGGAACATCAGCTACCCACACTCTCCAGTGTAAGGGAAGAGTCTGCCTAAAGAGATACTTTTTGCTTCACACTTTAAAAGTGGTGAGACTTGGTCTCTGAATGAGCAATGGAAGAAAAGGAAGACTTCCAACCCCCATTTCAGGGGAAATCCTAAAAATGGGCAAAGGTTTTGGGGGTTGGAGGGTTTTAGTCGTTCTGAGCTGATGCCCCAATTCCTGGCTGGTGCTATGCAACTACAGAAGCAGCTGGTGACAATGGGTACATCTACACTGCACGTCTATTTCGAAATAAGTTATTCCAGAATAGTTATTCCGAAATAGCTTATTTCAAAATAGAATGTCTACGCTACAGGGAAGCCTCAAAATGAATCCGAGGCAGGCTTCCCTAATGTAAACGTGCTAACTTGATTTAGAGCCCCAGGAGGCACTGGGGAGGAATAACTTAGAATGGCGCTGGTGAGGGGCTATTCTGAAACAGCGCAGTGGAGCATCTACACACGCCTTATTTCGAAATAGCTCTTTCGGAATAGATGTTATTCCTCGTAGAATGGGGTTTACAGATTTCGGAATAAAATGTCAGTTATTTCAAAATTATTTCGAAATAATGGAATAGCTGTGTAGACGCTTGCATTGTTATCTCAAAATAACGGTGCAGTGTAGACGCCCCCATTCCTAGAGCACATCTTTACAAGGACAAAAATGGCAACACTGGGTGCAAGGTAGAGGAAATCCAGGCCTACAGCACTCAGTATAAACAACATGCATATTCAGAGAACAGAAATAATGTGCCCCTCTACTCATTAGACACTGTAGGGGGAGATGGTGTTGTGGGGGCAGTGCAGGGATAGGACTCAGGAGAGCTGGGTACTGATCCTATACCAGTTACAAACTTCCTGTGTGAGTTTGGGTGAATGATTTAACCTCTGTGTGCCTCAGCCTCCCCCCCCCCCCCGCTAAGATGGAACATGCTTCCGCTGCTGCTAGCAGCTGATCTGTGTCTGTGTTATCAGCAGGTCTACCAGTATGTCTTTTTGAAAAAGGAGGTAGGGGATTTTTTTTTTTTTAGTGTTGGTCTGGGGCTCCCAGGACATACCTCAGTCTCCATATCTAGCACAATCCTGGTGAGGCTACAAATGAAGGTTAATAGAAATGATTCTCTGGACAGATGACCATTTAATTCCACAGGTATAGCACAGGTTCCATGGCATAGTTGTAGAATGTCTACAAAAAGCAAACTGCTGGTGGGCAGCAATGCTGCAAATCTGGGACTTTAAAACAGATGCAACTGTAGTGGAAAGCAGGCCATGGAGAATCCCCCAAACATGGCAGTATTACTCTGCTTTCACATGGAGCTAATATAAAAATGTCTTTGTCCCCAGTCCTCTGGGAAACCCTAGTGAGACCCCTGTTATCAACCTTGTGTTTAGAGATAGTTTCAGTGAACATGGTTCCACTCCCATTGTACACTAGGCCTATGAGAGAGGGTAGATTCTCTTCTCCGACCCCGCACGGAAGGTCTTTTGAGCTCCCTTGTTTATACCTATAGGAACCATGAAAGAAACAATTCCTAAATGTCTTTAAAGCCACTATAACCTAGCACTGTTCCCTTACGTGTCTGCTATCTCTCGTGAAGGAGAGATGCCTCAGGCTATACTGAACATAATATAAAAACGGCCATACTGGGTCAGACCAGTGGTTCATCTAGCCCAGTATCCAGTCTCCTGACAGGGCCAATGCCAAGTGCTTTAGAAGGAATGAGCAGAACAGGGCAATTACTGAGTGATTCACCCCCCACTCCTCCCGCCCATTGCCCACTTTCAGCTTCTGGCAGTCAGAGCCCAGGAATGGCCAGAATGCATCCCTAGCAATCTTGGATAATCAGGGCTCGATGATCGCGGTGAAAACCACTCGCCAGCCCTGCACTGCGCATGCGCGAGACCCGCACTGTGCATGCGCGAACCACCGGTGAACGGGGCGACCGGCTGAAATCTACTTGCCACGGGCAAGTAGATAAGCGGATTTGTCGAGCCCTGTGGATAATGGCCATGGATGGACCTATCCTCCATTCACTTATCTAAGTCTCTTTAGAACCCTGTTATAGTTTTGGCCTTCACAATATCCCCTGAGAATGAGTTTCACCGGTTGACTACGTGTTGTGTGAAGGAGTGAGAAACCTGATAATGGCTGACACAACCGTGATGACACCAAATTAGAAACTGCTTCTGTCAAAATTGGACCCACTGCCTAGAAGATTAGACTGCAGCCTGTTGGCCAGATACGCCCACACAGGACATGGGTATCGTATCTGGAGGCTAATGGAGTTACTTGCATCTTATAAATTGAGGATTGGGCCTTTGACTATTTGTTCTTTCTGTCAACATGCCCCAGACACTTATGGATGTCAGTCTCAGGCCTGTGCTTGTAGGGCAGGGGTGAGCAAATACCGATCCATGAGCCAGATCTGGTCTGCCTCTGAAGGGCCACCCCATCATTATATTTTCCCTTGCCTCTGTAGATATGAGTGATCACAGCTCCAGTTGGTTGTGGATCACTGTTCCTGGCCAATGGAAGCTGCATGAAGTGGCGTCCTGGTCCGCACTGCTTCCCACTGCTCTTATTGGCTGGGAATAGTGATCCATGGCCAAGTGATCACTGGTACTGTGGAGGTGCAGGTAATGTAAAAGCAGCAGCCCATCAGGGGCTAACCCTGATGATCCATTGCTGTTTTATTGGCCACCCCTGTTTTAAGAAGAGAGCAAAACAGCTTTAATGAGATCCACTACACAGCATAGGCAGGAAATACCTTCCTATTGATATACCCGCCATTTCTTAAAGAGCATTGTGACAATCTATATTCCTACATGCACCCTATTTATGCAACTATAATAGATTTTATATAAAGCGTGTGTTGTGAAGTATTATTTGAAAACTCATAATTTGCTGATCATTATTGTCTAAGTAAAATAAGTATGGCAACACTGTATATAAAGTTATAATATTCTACTCTATAACATGTTCCAAGTTTTTTAAAAAAGCAGGCATAAACCAGTTCCTCAAAGCTGAAAGGTAAATTGATGCCTCAGCCAGGTGTCAACTATCACCTGGATAAGTGGCCATGCTTAGGCAGGAAAGAGGATATGAGTGAGTAATCTACATTTTTGGCAAAGAATCAGTTGGAGGTTCCCACTACCCTGGATCTTCTGTCTCTGGAACCTCAGCTAGAGATGATTTTCAAAGAAAAAGGAAGGGGAACAGACACCTTCCAAATACTCCTGCCTTGCCTTCTGCCCATAGCATCAACAGCACTGGAAAGATAAGCAAATGAACATTGAACTGGGGGAGAGGGCTTGAGCTAAAAGAATTCCAGCCAGTAAGACTGCTGTAACATATAGTGCCAGAACCCTTGGCTTTGAATTGATTTAGCTTGTTAAATTAAATATGAATTACATTTTACCTTTTATTTTCTTTGTAACCAATTTTGACTCTTATGCCTCATTACTTGTAATCACTTAAAATCTACCTTTCTGTTGTTAATAAACTTGCTTTTTTGTTTTATCTAAACCAATGTGTTTGGACAGAAATGTTTGAGAAACTTCATTTGGGATAACAGGATTTGTGCACATCATTTTCTAGTAAGGGAATGACAGATTTTATGTGAGCTTGTGTTGTCCAGGAAGGTGCTAGGCAGCACAAGACATATATTTCTGGGGGAAAGTCTGGGACTGGGAGTTTACTGGTGTTTCCCTGCAGTGTAATATATGGGTAACTGGGTACAGCACGTATACAAAAAAGCTAGGAGTGATTTACATGCTGGAGGCTGCGTGTGAGCAGCAGAGGCAGATTATGATTTATTGAGGCCCTGGTCACAAAGAACATTTGGGGCCCTACACCTTGGGGACCCAGGAATGGCAGAACTGGAAGAGGGTCAGGGGGACCATGCACACACCCTTTTTAACATGGGCACAGTAGCCTCAGGCAAGCACAGAGTGGCAGTAGCAGGGGCTGTGCTTTGTGGCGGGGGAGCCCTGCTTCATCTTTCCCCTGAGGCCTATGCCTCTTGGCCAGGCCAGAAGCTGGAGCCAGGCAGTGGTAAGAGTCTCCCAGGGAGCCTAGGCCTCACTGCACAGCCCCAGGCCTTACACCAGTGGGCAGGGACATGGACTAAGGGCTGCTCTTGGACATCCTGTCCCCCTGCCTATGGCTGTGGAGAGTCCAGGGCTTACCCACAGTTGGCCTGGGCTCACTGGGTGGCTCTTATTATAGCCTGGCTCCGGCTTCTGGCCCAATGGGGAGGGGAAAAGGCCCTAGGGGAAGAGGAGGAGTAGATGGTGTGGCCACAGCTCCCGTGCTGGTGGCCTCTCCACTTCTACACAGGTTTCCCTACTCCTGAGGGGGACCCTAAATTGGCCAGGGGCCCTGGGCTCAGGCCCTGTGGGCCTGTGAGATAATTAATCTGCCACTGGTGAGCAAACTAGGGGTGGTTGCTCTCACAGTGGAGCAGTGTAAAAGGCATCCCAGGTTGGAAAATTGAGGGGAGAAAGGTGTCCATTAGCCCAAATTGTACCCTGGGAATTGTGACAGCCACCACTGATATACACCTGCTAAGGGCAATCCAATTCATTCCTCTTTCCATTAGCAAAGCCTCCTCTCTTGTAATTCATTTTCCCCTTTTAAGTGGTCTTGGAGTGACCTAGCTCTGAACAGTCACTTTTTGCCTATGTGGTGGGGTTTAGCATTGAATGCTCATAGCCTACATAGCAAAGGGGCAGGAACATTAGTGGTTTCCACTGCAGAGAGGTGACTTTTTCAGACTAAAATAAGACATGCTTACAAAATGTTAGCAAAAAGCAACCACAGCTTTGTGGCAGGAAAAAGCTTCAAGGGGCTAGCAAGGGAAGGGGGGGAGTTTTTCTGCACCTTTCAAAAAAAAGGGCCGATTGTTTCTCAAAATTTCCATATCTACTCACACACCCTCCCCCCTCCATGACGCCCCTTTCATTGGGTGGAGAAGGTGAGCTGACCACTGAAAGACAGTATAAGAGCTCGCTGAAAGGGGCTCCAGTTATCATTTTCTCCTCTGCTACGCCAAGGAAGCCATCAGCAATGAAACTCCAAGCAATGGGCATCCTGGTCATTTTCTGGCTTGGCATCTTTACTGTCAGCACCGTGAGAGGTAAGTTTTTTACTCAACTCAACAGCAAAAGAACGATAGCCATACGCTATCAGCCCTGTGGTCCATCCAGTCCTGTATTCTGTCTTGGGCAGTGACCAGTACCCGATATGTAGGAGGAAGGAAAGAGAAAATTGATAGTGAAGAGTTATGGACTAACTTCTCCATAGAAGTTTATTCCCTATCAGCTGGTGGTTGGTTTATGCCCTGAAGCCAAGAGGGTTTATATTCCCTGCAAACCTTTGAACCTGACAAAAGCATTGATGGATGTTCTCATTATCCATACAAGCGTCTAAACTTTTTATGCTCTTACAGATATACTGTGGCAATGAGTTCCACAGATGGAATATGCATTTTATAAAAAGCATGTCTTTTGGGCAGTTCAAGGGATGTTCCCTTTGAATTCTGTTGGTTGTGCCCTTCTTCTAATGTTATGAAAACTGACAGCTCCCAGTTCATTTTCTACAAACTGTTCACTACTGTATATATCTTTATCTTATTATAGCTGGGGTCAAAAAAGAACTGGATAAGTTATTGGAGCACAGGTAGAACCCTGCAAATCCATGGCTATCCACAGCTATCTGCAGATACCGATATCTGCAGATATTTTTGTGGCTCAAGGGGCGGATACAGATACAGATTTGTTATCCAGGCACAGCTCTAAGGATTGGTCCATCAACAGCTATTAGCCAACATGGTTAGGGATGCAATCCTGTGCCTGGAGCAACCTTAAGCTTCTGACTACCAAAAGCTGGGAAAGGACGATGGGGTGGGTCACTCCATAATGGGGTTCTCCTCCTGAAGCCCTGGTATGGACCTCTGCCATACTAGATATTGCGCAAGGTGGATTATGGCCTGACACAGTATGGCAGCTCTTATGTTTATCATGTCATTCATTTCTTATTTGTCTCCTCTCTGATCTATATAGTCCCAGTCGTTTTAATCTCTGCCTGTATGGAAATCTTCCCAAGACTCTAGTCATTTTCACTGACTTTCTGTGGAATCTTGGTGTATTTGGGCTAACTCCTTTTTGAGGTTGTGTGGCTAGAAGTGACGAGAGCATTCAAGACTACATCACACTGTGAATTGCTACAATGACATGATGATATTTTCAGTTTTATTTGTTAGATCTTTAAGAAGGTTTATGGTCTGGTTTGCTTTTTATGAGCGTAGCTGCTCATGGGTCACATTTTAAATTAACTTTCCACAGCGACACTTAAGATCTTTTTTCTGTTAAGCCTGAACAATTAATAGACCTCATGATCCTTGTAATAGACCATGCATTTTGCGAAAGCTTAGACATACAAACGTAAGCACACATACAAATACACATAAACAGACACATGCAAACAAGAACAAAAAACCCACATGCACCACCATTGTCATACCCAGGCACAGGCAGAACCACAAGAATACACAAAGAGGAGTGCAAAAAAGCATCTTTACAAAACTCCACAAACCCCAAACACAGCCCTTCCCTCACAAACAAAATAAGCCACATTAGATATCCAAGAGAGTATATTCCTGTAGAGTGTGTGTGTTTGGTTGCTGTTCCAAACCTATGTTCCAGGCAGTATAATTTGCCATAAAATGTCGCTGAAATTTTGCGTAGAAGGACTGTGCGCAGCCGGCAATATGAGGAAAAGTGGAGCAGATAGCCAGGGTCTCAGGTGGTAGCAATGTTAGAAGTAATTCTGTGGATGTGAGCAACTGGGCAGATGATACAGAACTTTCCAAAGTTCCAAAGAAGGGGGAAGAGAGAGGAAAAGTAAAGCATTTGATTTTTCTTCACTGTACTGAATTGCCTTCTAAGTGCGTTTGATTTTTTTAAAAATAAAGGGAACAGAGGGAGACAAAGGTTTTGCTGGGGAGGAGAATGGGAGTCTCAGAAAATGGAGTGGAAGGACTGGAGAGGCAGCAGCAAATTAGGGAGAGAAATGAAGTGAGGAGGAAAACAGGTGGCAGAAGGAAAGAATGGAGTCACCTGAGTATGTGGGAGACAGAGAGGGATGTGAGCAGCATAAGAGGGATCAGAAAAGGCAGTGGTAAGAAATGGACAGAGAGGGGAGTTACAAGCACACATATTTGCACTTTAAAATAGGATATTTACTCAGGACCCTTCCAAACCACTTGTAGCTCTTCTTGTACAGGGTATAATTATTAGAGCCAAGTGTGCAAGAGTGGAAGCAATCCCACATAGGCAGGCAGTAAATCCACTGGCCTCAGCTGGGGATGGTAATTCAGGCCATGCCTACACTAGAAAACTATTCTGAAATAATGAAATTCGACTTAACTCCCAATTTTACAAAATCAAAATAGTGTGTCCCCACTATGGGGAAGCCTTAAAGTTAGTCTGAGGCAGGCTCCATTAATATGGGTGCGGTACCTCAACTTAGAGCCCCAGGAAGCGCTGGAGAGTAATTAGTCTGAATGACTCTGGGGAGTAGTAATGTCAAAATAGCTGCACCGGAGCATCTACACTCACACTTTCAAAATTAGTTTTATTCCCCGAGAAAAGCAGGAGTACAGATTTCAAAATAAGCAGCCCCTTATTTCGAAATATTGGCTTGGGCGTGTGGACACTCCGTTTATAAATTCGACCTAAGGGGGGGTTATTTCAAAATAAAGCCCTAGTGTAGACTAGGGCTCGGAGTCCCCAAGTTTTAATCTCACTCTGCTTCTTTCACCCACTTTTTCAGAAGTGGCTATTTTTGCTGGTTTCCTGGGTGTTTGGGTGCTTCAGTGGCTTTTATGGGTACTCAGCATCTCTGAAAATCAGATCCAGAATGTCTCAAGTTTGATACCCTAAATCAGAGTGCTGCAGTTTCTCCATCTGTAAAACAAGGATGGTAACACAGATCTTCCTTTGTAAAGTACTTTGAGCTCCTCCCAGGGAAAGATGCTATGCAAGTACCAACTCAGCGTTGTTACATGCACACATCTGCTTGTAGAATGTGATACCTATCTATTTCTGGGCGAAGGTGTTTGAGAGGCACACATGTGCTCACCTTCCCACTTTTAATTAAGATATTGCATGTATATCCAGAACCTTTCATCCCAAAAGATCCCCAAATGCTTTAGATACTTTATGTGCACAGTTTGTGTCCAATGAAACAAAGTCATCTCTGGGAACCCAGCTGCTCTTTGATAGCCAAGCACTGCTACAAGACAGAAGAGCAACGGACACTACTAAAACTGCAGAGGCAATTAGGAAGGCAGAATGCAATTACTGTCCACATTGGAATTTGGCCAAGACATTTATTCTTACCACAATCACCTTGGCTTTTTAATGGTCTCAGATGATCAAGAGTTTGGTTGTTTAGCTCCTACGTAAGAAGCATACTTAGGAAAAGGATTGCAGGGCATACATTTCCATTGTAATATAACACTCAATAATTTCCAGTTACTGTGAAGAATGACTGTTCATTTAGCATTAGCTTACCATCTATTTTCCCCCCTGTAGGAAGTGTTGCAAGTCAAATCACACCCAGAAGCTCCTGTATAGACTTGTCAACGCAGCAGCTGGACATCAGAGGACTTGCTAAATATGAGAGGCATAACGTACCAGTAAAAGCTGTGATGTAAGTATCTGGGCCAACTCTTCAAACAAGGCTAGAGACACTTGCTGCTGCTAGCAGGAGAGAAAGAGCAGGGATGGACCTGACCCTCAGCAAAACCGAGGGTCTTAAACCTGACCAGCCCTGCAAAGGGCAGTCTTTTATTTCTAGCATGTGGTAACTGTTAGGGGATGAACCTCCAAAGGCCTGGAGGGTTTGTACTGGTCAGGAGAGCAGCCCCATTCTGAATGAATGGACAACCCTTTTTGATCAAGGCGTTGGGAGGAAATCTCACAAAGAGGAAGAGCTGTGTCAAGCAGCATGCTGTGGCACAGCAAAGGGTGCTGTCAATCAGCAGTGAGGGGCATTGAGATGAGCTATAAGAGGAAACTCACACAGCAGCTCAGGGTGATTAGAGGATGCAACCAGTCTTTCAGTCTCATGACCATCCATTTAATTTTAGTTCTTGTGGGATAAATGTGGGGCCAAATTTTCAAAAGTGCTCTATATGCCAGATGCTTTATCTCTTTTGATTTTTCTGGCTATACAGTATATGCTATGTATGCACAGGAATACACTCTCTATCTAGATCTAGATCTGTAGCCACCCACCCACCACCCACGTGTGTAGCGTTGATGTCCATACAGCAGAACCAGTTCATTCCTGGCTTTGCAACTCTTTAGTGATGCAACCATGTCAAATGCCTGTAGACACACCCTTTGTACCACACTACGGATACATCTCCACCACAGCACTATTTTGGGATACTTCCGGTACCCCAAAATAGTGTTTTCTGTGTCTTGACAGTGTGCCCATTATTTTGAAATATAATCAAAATAATGGGCGCGCTATTCCGATGTCCTGGTAAACCTCATTGCACAGGGATTAAGGGACCTGTTAGAATAGCGGTCTATTTTGAAATTTGGCACTAGGTAGACAGCACCAAATTTCAAAGTAGACTATCTCAAAATAAGTTCCAAGTAAGGTATGCAATTTGCGCAGCTCAAATTGCATAGCTTATTTCGAGCTAGCACTGCAGTGTAGATGCACCCTATATCACATATGCCATAGAATAGAAACATGCACACAAGGTCTTGGTTTGGAGAGAAGAATTTTAATGACAGCCTGGCTTTCCTTGTCTTCCCCTGCAGGTTCATCACCAAAGGAGGCATCAAGATCTGTGTTCAGCCTGATCTTAAGTGGGTGCAGGATGCCATAAGACACCTGGATAAAAGACCTTTTCCCATAAGCCCCAAGCCCAAACCCAAGCCCAAACCCAAGAACAAGAACAAACCTAAACCTAAACCCAAGCCCATGCCCAAAGGCAATTAACTAAATGGCTCCACCAGCCAAATCCTCGGCAGCTGACTGTAACCTCTTCTAGGTGTTAATTGGAAATAAAGTCTCTGAACTAACATGGGCTTCTCAAAATCCATTCAACATTAGGGCAGAGCTGACTGAGAATCACTCCATTTTGTATCTGGACTTTTTGGCACTGTTTTCAGCTTTACTTTTTTAAATGTTCATTATTATTTATTACTGTGGGTATGTTATACCTATATGTCCTGTTTAATTATGTAAAAATATAATGATGTGGGTGAAACTATTTCATAGAGGCTTTGATCAACCTGTGGAACTCACAGCTGAAGGAGATTAGGGTCAGACACTGGGGCTGGACTTTAAAAAAGCATCTGGATAATTTTTATGATAATTAATAACCATATAAGCTGTAAGTTAAAACCCTCATGCTCCAGGGTAAATACTGCATAACTGCAAGATTCAGGAGGGAATTAATTATATGCCTGATTCTCCCTCCACTTGGCAACAATGCAAATTCATTGGAACAGGTCCTCTCCCAGTGGAAGTAATTGTCAGTCTAGAAAATATAACGATGCAGATTTACACTAGCAGAGGACCTAGCCCACTGACTTCTGTGAAGTTACTCCTTATTTACATTGATTTGAGATAGAGCTGAACCAGCTGCTTTATTTTCCTTTGCATGCCTCTGAAGCATCAGGTCTAAGCCCTGGCTAGAAGCAAGAAACTGCACTTGATGCTAATCCTATGTACCAATCTCTTATTCTATAACTAGAAAATTCAGTGTAAATATGTTACATTTTACATTTATAAGTTACATTTTATGTTACGTTCTGACAACTGTGATGTCTTTGATTTTTTTTAATTAATAAAATTATTGCCAATCAGTAGTCAAATGGCATGTGTGTTTGCTTGCATGTGACTTGCATGAAGATCACCCAGTGAGGGTATGAGACTGACAAGTCTAAAATTTTATTGTCCGTCTAGGAGAAAATACTTTACCAGCAATATGTGCTGCCACCTTCACTCACTAAGGGTGCATCTACACTGCACTGTTATTTTGAGATAACTAGCGTTATTTTGAAATAACAATGCCAGCGTCTACACAGCCATTCTATTATTTCGATATAATTTCTAAATAACAGATGGCTTATTCTGAAATCTGTAAACCTCATTCTATGAGAAATAACGCCTATTCCAAAATAGCTATTTCAACATAAAGCGTGTGTTGACGCGCCACTGCTGCTATTTTGAAATAGCCCTTCACCAGGGCCATTCTAAGTTATTCCTCCCCTCCTGGGGCTCTAAATTGAGATAGTATGTCTACATTAAGGAAGCCTGCCTCGGATTCATTTTGAGGCTTCCCTGTAGTGTAGACTAGTGATTTCAAAATAAGCTATTTCAGAATAACTATTCTGGAATAGCTTATTTCAAAATAAGCATGCAGTATAGACGTACCCTAACAGTTGACATAAGGAATCTGTATCCAAGTTTTTATAGACTCTATATGCTTATATTGGTTCACATCACTCCAGCCTTTCAATTCCCTCTTCTAGTTAACATGGCAGAAAGCATTCCTCCTCAACCTCTCATTCTGGGTCAGTGAGGCTAGGTCTATGCTACAGAGTTTTTGCGCAAAAATGGTGTGTCGACAGGCAAGAGGGGTTTTTTTGCACAAGAAGAGGAAAGAGGAAAATGCACAGGTGCCCTGGTGGCCATTCTGTCCATAGCAATCATTGCTTACTTGCGAGAGAGCATCCAGGCAGTCTGGATGCTCTCTTGCGCAAAAGTGCATCGCTTTTTTGATGCGCTTTTGCAGTATGGACCCTGTATTCCACAAAAATTCTTGTGCAAGAAGCCTGTAGTCTAGACATAGCCTAAAACATAGGTTCTCAAACTGGGGGGCACATCCCCCTGAGGGAGCACAGAATGTGTTGTAGAGGGTGTGAGTAGTTTTCGGGGTGGGGAAGGGGGAATTATGCACATTTTTGCCCACAGCAATATGCCATCCTTACTTATGCACTGCTGCTAACAACAGCACTGCCTTCAGAGCTGGGTGCCTGGCCAGCAATCATTGCTCTCTGAGGGTATGTCTACACAGCAAAATTATTTCAGAATAACATCTGTTATTCCGAAATAACTATGTGAGTGTCTACACAGCCATTCTGTTATTCTGAAATAATTTCGAAATAATGGATGGCTTATTCCGACTTCTGTAAACCCCATTCTATGAAGAACAACTCCTATTCCAAAATAGCTAGTTCAAAATAAGGCATGTGTAGACGCTCCACTGCTGCTATTTTGATATAGCCCCTCACCAGGGTCATTCTAAATTATTCCTCCTGGGGCTCTAAATCGAGATAGCACATCTACATTAGGGAAACCTGCCTTGGACTAATTTTGAGGCTACCCTGGAGTGTAGACGTGATATTTCGAAATAAACTATTTTGGAATAACTATTCCGGAATAGCTTATTCCAAAATAACTGTGCAGTGTAGATGTACCCTAAATGTCCAGCTCAAAAGGCAGCACCACTGCCAATGGCAGCAGATAAATAAGGATGGGAATACCATACCATGACTCTCATATTTCTCCACTGTTGTAGGTGGCAGTGATGCCTTCAGAGCTTGTGTGACAGTCTGTACCCACATATTCACCCTTTTTACAAAACTATGATAAGGCTTATACATAGTAAGCTTTATGAGGTATTAGTTGAAAAACTCATAATCTGCTGAACATTATTGTCCAGTTAAAATATGTGTGACACTACTGTATGTAAAAAGTTATGATTCTATGATATGATGTTACTGAGACATGTTACAATTCATATACCAGTTCATCAGAGATAGATAGGATACACAATGACCCACCTCTAGAGGCTGTGTGTGAGCAGGCCAAGAGGTTGCTTTCACAGAGAAGCAGGGTAAAAGGCATCACAGGTTGGAGAGCTGAGGGAACATAGCTATCCTTCAGTCCAGATTTTTCCCTAAGCTATGTCACAGCTGGGTAGCTGGAGAGCAGTGGCTCCTAAATGCCCAGCTCCATTAGCCGCAGTGGAGAAGGAAGACTGGTATATTGTGAGATCAAATACGTTTCAGACCCACATGCCCAGACAAGAAAAGAGAACTGCAGTAACTCTTGGTTACCCCAGACAGCAGGCCTGATAGGGAAGCCACTGCCTATATATGGTGGAGAGGGCTGAATATTTTTATGTGATACTGCCCTTAGAGTCAACATTGTCTGTTTTGCTCCCAGTATACAGAACTGTGTCTGTTCTGTATGCTCATCTAAAACTCCCATTTTGAGCTTACTAGAAAAATTGCTGCTGCAGCACGCTGTGGTAATAGAAACATTGTCGGCTGAGTGGAATGCCGAGAGTGGATGACTCAGGCAGCCTGGCTGGCTGCAGCATAGCGCATTCATTCTTCAGGAGTGCCTCATGCTTACCATCAGATATGCCGCCTCAGCTCTCACCGCTTGTGTGCAGCCCAGGGTAGAATCTGCTATCAACATGCTTCTTAGAAGCCAGATACCTCCGCTCCCATTGAACAGCACGTTGTAGTAAACCACAATTAGCCTCCTGGAAGTCAATGCAAAATTTGCATGTGAGGGTGCCACAGTTTGGGGCTATACTAATTAGCTTATTCTAATTATATGTGGCCACTATTAATAATTACTGATACATTTGATTGTTAACACTGTTTGTTTAATTAGTAGTAATTAATTAATATGCAATTGCTAATTACACCTAATCAGTATGTACTGTTTATCATTCCCTATAACATCAACAGTGAGAACTAAGTACTAAGCGAGGTTCCTAGCCTAAGTCAGCCTTTTCCCAGCAAGTCATTAATCCTGAAAGACTGGCCTGCTGCGCCTTGTCCATGGTTTAAAGGAGGACTCCTTACTTCAGTCGGCTCGCTGCCTCTAGCACTTACATAGCCAGTAGCAAATGATTTCACCTCTGTTGCCATCCGTGCCCTAGTGGCTCAGAATGAATAACGACTTTGCCCAGCTTTAGCCCTTCTGGGGGCTCTCCGGAGAGCTTTATAAAGGTACAGTTGACCTTTTATAAACAGGACCCTGCAACACACAGCGATTAAGGGCTGGATTGTAGCATTGCACTGCCCCACCAGCACACCAGAGAGGGAAAGACATGGGCGGGGAAAGGCTGAGAACACATGCTGATGGCTATGTTATGTGGCCAATGAGCATTTTACCTGAGTTTTGCTTTATGCTGTGTATTTCAGGGTGGTTTCACTGTTTTGGGTCACAGTCATGTAACGGTTTGCCTGGTGCCTCATGATGCACTATTGAACAGCCCAATACAAATTGAAATGACACATCAATACTGAAAAAGCTTCACTCCCCTTTCCCTCCCTGCCTCTGGTAGCAATGCAGATTATAGACTTTTGGAGAGAGAAGAATCATATTTCATACCAAGACAGAAACATTCGAATGACAAGCTTGATATAAGGGGATCTGGGTGAAACTTAAGGGCCTGCGTAGCACAGGAGGCCAGATTAGATGATTGAATGGTCCCTTCTGGTCTTAAACGCTGTGGCTGTGTCTAGACTGGCCAGTTTTTCCGGAAAATCAGCCGCTTTTCCGGAAAAACTTGCCAGCTGTCTACACTGGCCGCTTGAATTTCCGCAAGAACACTGACGA
Source organism: Pelochelys cantorii (assembly GCA_032595735.1). Classification (NCBI taxonomy): domain Eukaryota; kingdom Metazoa; phylum Chordata; order Testudines; family Trionychidae; genus Pelochelys; species Pelochelys cantorii. The sequence goes on from CM064326.1 coordinate 199,708,861, forward strand.
TCTAATGTATGATCGTCAGTGTTCTTGCGCAAATACTATGACGCTCCCGTTTGGGCAAAAGCCCTCCTGCGCAAATGCTTTTGCACAAGAGGGCCAGTGTAGACAACCCAGAATTGTTTTGCGCAAAAAAGCCCCGATGGCTAAAATGGCGACCGGGGCTTTCTTGTGCAAAAGCGCTTCTAGATTGGCCAGGGACGCTTTTCCGCAAAAAGTGCTTTTGCGGAAAAGCGTCCATGCCAATCTAGACACTCTTTTCCGCAAATGCTTTTAACGGAAAACTTTTCCGTTAAAAGCATTTGCGGAAAATCATGCCAGTCTAGACGTAGCCTGTGACTCTAGGAAAAGCAACTTACACATGCTCTTTAGCCTATTTATGCATTTAAACATTCACCAGTGACTAGCACATGCTTTGGATTGTAGCGATCCAGTTCCAGCCGACTTCAGACCAGAGGGATTGACCTTGCCTGAGCAGCTTACTGAGGGAGGGAAAAAGAATCACGTTCAAACAAGCAAAAGTCAAGGTCTGGGCCTTGACGATACAGCAGTTGTGCCTCGGAGGCGCTTCACAGCATGGTTAGTGTGAGGGGACCTGTTCTAACCAGAGCTTAGCAGGACAGGGAAGTGGTGAATGGGAACACAGGTGGTTAAACATCGACAGCGTGTAGCAGCCCGAGGCAGCGTGCTAGGTTCTTGGTGTGGAGAGAAATTTTATTTTCAAAACTAGTCGAGTAGAAAATGAACTCTACAGAACAAAGCTTGTGTAGAAACCTCCTTCCAGCATGGCAGTGGGTAAGTGTTACGCATCATCGCCTTATCACACTATTATTTGATACAAGCGTTCATTAGGTCTGGTTTACATGCCCAGTGCTGAGAAATAGGGGACTAGAAATCCATTTCTTCTCAACAGCTAGGCATAATATCCAGAGTTCTTACTCTTGCAGTGGCAGCAGTATGCTACCATCCATGTCCACGTTTACTAAGGGGTAGCTTACCCAGGGCCGGCCCACAACATTTTGGCACCTGAGGCAGGAAGCTCAAATGACGCCCACATATGCACCAGCAGCAGACACAATTTTCTACACTCTGGGTCCTAGTGGTGCCCCCACCCAGTCTGGAACCTGATGTGGCCGCTTCAGTTCGCCTCATGGTAAGGCCAGCCCTGAGCTTACCCGTGCTTGAAACTGGAATCAACTGCAGAAATACTTTTCCCATCTAGAAGAGGGGTTTATTTAAATCCCGGGCTTCATTTGCAACTTCGAATGACTACATTAGCCACCCTAGTTCGAACTAGGGCGGCAGTGTAGACATACCCACAGTGTGGATATTTCCTTTTTGTGCAAAAAACCCCTTTGTGCGCAAGATCGGTATACCTCCTTTTTTGAAGCATAAGGTTCTTGTGCAAAAAGGGGGTTTTGCGCAAAAGGGAAACATCCACGCTGCTTGTTTTGGCGCAAAAACCCTTAGTGCAAAAACAGATTGGCAGAAAAGATGCAAATGAGATTGTGACTTATGCTAATGAGTCCTTCATTAGCATATTTTCTGCTGCAAGAACTCGTAGTGTAGACGTAGCCCGAGTGAACAGAGCTGTCTTGAGAGCCCTGGTGCAATGGGGCAGCTCCTCAGCCAGTGTAAATTATTAAAGCTCCATTGACTCCAACATTTCCAGGATCATGTTCAGAGAGTAATTGCTGCCTCCATCCAAATCTGCTAGGAAAGGAGAATTAGTTCAGAGCAAGAACCAGTCTTTTATTTCCATTACTACCCGTTTGCATTTGAGGTGCTCTCAGTGGCTACCCTGTATTCACCCTGTGACCAACAGCGTCACAGACATTTTTCTTAATGAACCACCCCACCTCGCCTCTATATACTTTGAAGGCACTTATCAGAATGGCATCTAATCTGCTCCAGGGACATTGTGCTGCACCTTCTCCATGAGTCAATCAATCACTGTGAAATAGCGGAATTAACTGCCCACAACCAAGCGCGCGCATTTAGTGTCACTCAGAGTTACTCATATCTGATGGGTTTTCTCAGCCTCCCCTTTCAGCTGCTTCCCTTTTGTCGTCTGCCCCTGTACTTATGAGCTCTGGAATGCCAGGCATGAGGCAAGTATACGGGAGTGCACACGCCTCACAGGGTTTGAAAATGCTTTAGCATATGGTGGCTTGTTTTACTGCCCCATTTTACACAAGGGTAAACAGAAGCAAAGAGGAGATAAGTGACTCAGCAAAGGTCACCTGGGGCATGTCTACACTAGGAAATCATTTCAAAACAACTAAAGTCGAAATGCTAACTAACAAAATAGTATTTCTAAATAAGCGTTACTCCCCGAGGAAAGCAGGAGTCCAGATTTTGAAATAACCAGCCCTTTATTTTGAAATAGCAGGCTTAATGGTGTGGACGCTCCGCTTATTATTTCGAAATAATGGGGGGTATTTTGAAAAAACTCCCTAGTGTAGACCAGGGCTTTGGCGGAACTGAAGAGGCAACCCAGCTCTCTGCCAGACTCCTCTACTCTAACCACTAAACATGCTGCCTCCACCCATAATCAGCTGGGACAGGAGATCTGGTTTCAAGCAATAAGAACTGGTCTTTTATCTCCATTATTGCCCTTTTGCATTTGTTTCTGCATTTCCTTGTTCTGTCCTGGCTGGGGAGCTGAGGCGCTAAAAAAGCACAGAGAAAGGCAATTTGACATTATTTTCAGCACAGCTAGACATGGGTATGGGTGCTGGCTCATGAAAGAGCCTGACTTCATGCTATGTCCAATCCTATTTTCCACACCTGAGTTAGACAAAGCCTTGGACAAGCACCTGACCTTTTGGTGACAATTTGATTAACTAATAAATAATAAACACAACCACCATATTGCCATTTAAAGGAACCACCTGACTTTTTCGCAGTTCACACCTTGCTGTTGTTCTTGCATGCAGGCATAAATCTCTGATGCCTTTTCTGCTTGTGTGCTGCTCTTCTACCTATTGAGGGACTCAGTCAGTGTGCAGATGAAAATCACAGCCATTTTGGTCTCCAAGCAGATGTGGCCTGCAACAACGGGACACACTCACACAGTCCTCTTCCATGGGGATCTTTTATTTTTGATTCTTCTTGTTTTCCTTAATCTAGTCAAAGCTATTCTAGACTGAGAGTACACAGGGGCACATGTTCTTGAAGTTAGGACATTGGTCTAACACTCAGGAAGCCAAGGTTCATGTCCTAGTTCTTGAACAAACTTTTTATTATGACTGCAGTCAAGTCACTTGATTTCCTTACTCCCCATAAATTAAATAAGGGAAATGCTACTTCCTTTATCTGTCTTCTCTGTTGAGGCTGGGTGCTCATAGGGGAAGAGATGGTCTTCTAACATGTGTTTGAGCAGAGTCCTATATTGCTAACCCCACAACCAGGAGTCTGGGTTTAAAAAAACCCACCTTTTATTTTTATATGAGGAGTTCTTTCCCTTCGCTCTCTGGGCTTTGAGTTTTCAGGGTTACACCTGGTCACATTTTCTCTACTTCTGTGAGGGCAAAAAACTTACACATTTAAAAAATTAAAGCTGAACTTCCCACCTGATCAGATGTCTCTGGGAGCAGGGGCTTTAAGAAACACACCAAATACATCACTCTCGTGATAGAAGTGTGAAAGCTGGGAACGCTAAGTGCCAAGGAGTCTGCAAGTGTTCCTGCTATATAATAACAGCTACTATATCTCGGGGGGGAGGGGTGCCTGCAACATTGCCTGAACAAATAGATCCAAATGACATGAACCTCAGCCCCCATAAACTTTCATCTTTCATTACTAATAGTGCCTAATAAGCACTCTGGGCATTTCTACACTTCAGGGCAAAAGTTGAATTAAGCTATGCAATTTCAGCTTCGTCAATTGTGTAGCTGAAGTTGAAATAGCTTAATTTGGCATTTGGTGCTGTCTATACAGCAGGAAATCAAAGGAAGAACACTCCTCCTCCCACATCCTTTACTCCTCATGAAACGAGAGTTACAGGAATTGGAGTAAGAAGTCCTCCAGCTCGACAATTATTTCAAAATGACGGCTTGCTGTGTAGATGCGTGCTTTGTTATTTCGAAATAATGTCAGTTATTCTGAAATAACGCCGCTATGTCGACATACCCTCTGAGGTGGAGATTTCCATGTACATCATGCCTTAACCCTGCCCACTAAAACAGCTATGCTGCTGTGGGTGCATTTACATTGTGAGTAAAAGCACGGTCTTGAATCAAAGGTGGAAAAACCCAGCAGGGTTAGAATTCTGCCGTTTGCCACCAAACGAGTCAGCAGGAGCCCAGCCTTCTTCTGGGCCTACTCATCTTCCAGCACCTGCAGTTTAGGGCTTCTTAAGGCCGGCCGATTCTCCTTGCCGCTATCCCTGCCCTTCCACTCTCATTCCAAGTAAAGGTTCTCCAGAGGAACAGCTAGCCCCAAGGAATTCTGGGAGCCCACCCCCAAGGAGAGGTACTATGAAAAGCCTGTGTGCTTATATAAAAGCTTATGCAAGAGATTATTAGAGCGAGGGTTCAATGCTGACATTCCTCCCACTTGTAGCTATCCATTACACATTTGCCTGAGTGTTCTTTGCCTGCCCTTTTTATTCCTTAGCAAACGTAATACCTAAGCTACTGTACACATTAGTAATGCTTCACTGCAGCAATCTGACTCTGCATTTCAGCGCTCCAGTTCTATTACTGAACAGGGAATAATGCCCTTGGTCTGTTACTCAGCTGTTCCCTGCCTGGGAAATGACAGCCTGTGAGTGTCTGTTACCAGCCAACAATTGTGAGGTGTCCCTTGGTGGAACGATAGAAAGAAAGGGCTATATTATGGCACCCAGCATACCTCCTGGCTAATCCTGCCCTGATTATAACTAAACTGTATTCACAGGAATGGCCATAGTGCAAGTTGTGACAAAGGGATCTCTCCTTCAGAGGCATTCACTTAGCTAGACTTGATCTACTAGGCTCAATTAACTAGGACACACTGCAGTAAGAAGCCATGAGCCATGGAGATGAGCTAAATGGTTCTGGCAAAATGAGGTGCAGTGCCTTCCCCAAACAGAGCAACATGCTGTGGTGCGCTAATTTGTTCCTTGCACTTGGATTGAAATAAGTAGCTGTAATGAGTTATCTGACCACCAGGGGGCACATGGCAACTTGCACAGCAAACAGAAGCAGCTGAAATGTCAGTCACTTGTGACATTGAACCCAGGAGTACACAAAATTGCTGTAAGAGTTTAGTTATTTAAGGTAGGGTGTCACTTGTTACCAATAGGCAGATATAGTCCCTAAAAAAGAACAGTTAAATGGATATTCTCAGGCTTATGCTGGGACAACTTATTTCTGTCAGGAAGGGGAATAAGCTATTTTACAATATCTACATTTATCCTGACATAACTTCATCTACACTGAGATGGGGGGGGGCATATAACTAACTATACTAGTGTAGTTAAAATAGCACAACCTCTGTGGGTAAACAAGCTGTTACACAGCATTTTGGTTAATTAATTATTAATAATTATTATAATTATTCACTTACATTCCTATACTTATAAAAGTTCCTCTTTTTTCTGCAGCTCTTTTTTGCCCTGCAGGCTGGATGCCAACAAAAAAATGAGTTCCTAGTAACAGAAAACAGACATTACCTTGATGGAGGACTAGGCACAAGACTGCTGTAAGACTGCTTATATGCAGCCTAAAAAAAATTTTAAAAAATCACGAATTATTTCACCCACCATTGAGCAGTAGCCTCCACTAGGTTCGACTAGATTGTAACGTGGCAGTGGATTAATATATATAGCGAAAAAGAACATGTACAAAAAGACTATTATAATGCCCAGTTGTGATAAGGAACATAGTTTTACAGCTCACCAGAAAATTTGAACTACCAGCAGCACCATCCCCAGTAGTATTTTTCAGTGGGTTGGTTCAAATGGCTTTAATTCAAAGGCATGTACAAGCTCAGAAGGTATTGCCAGTATAATTTTGAAAGCCAAACTGTCTGTTTAAAGGTAATTGGGTAAGTTTTGAATTCCAAAAACTGAACAGCTTTTGTTCAAGTTTATAAAACTCTATGGCTACATCTACACTGCAGGCTTCTTGCGCAAGAACTGTTTTGCAGAAGAGTTCTTGTGCAAAAGGTCTTCCACAAGAGAGCGTCCACACTGCCATGTGCTTTTGCGCAAGAGATGTGCTTTTGCGCAAGGGCGTCCCTGGCAGTGTGGACGCTCTCTTGTGCGAGAAAGCTCTGATGGCCATTTTAGCCATAGGGGTTTCTTGAGCAAGAAATTCATGTTGCCTGTCTACACTACCTTCTTGTGGAAGAGCTCTTGCGCAAGAGGGCTTATTCCTCATGGGGAGAGGAATAACTCTTCCGGAAGAAGCCCTGTTTTCCGACGCTGTACTATAAATTTACTTGCGCAAGAACGCGCGTGCAGTGTAGACGCTCTGCAAGTTTTTGCACAAGAACAGCTGTTCTTGTGCAAAAAGCCTGCAGTGTAGACGTAGCCTATCAGTCTGGCCAGCAGAGTTTGTAAATTATTAAATTAAACCAAGACCTCAGGATCAAAAAACACAGGAGCATAACAGATATACTGAGTACAGCTTGCAAGTTAGGAGAGCCAAATAGCAGGAGCCTATTTTTACTCACAAAACCAAGTACTTTGCCACTAGAAATGTTCAGTTTCCACAGCCATTGCTGGTCTTTTATGAAATCTACATTCATAACATTTTGGAGGCAGGGATTTACCTTTTCTCTTCTATATTTGTACAGCACCTAACACAATTGGGTCCTGTTCTCTGATTAAGACTCCTCAGTGCTATGGTCATAGAATTAAAATTTGTTAATGTAATCTATAGAATTCTGAGCACTCCATATCAAATCTTACTTATTTACTATAGAAGAATGAAGAGAGTCAGCACATCCGTGGAATGAATAGTATTTCCTACTCAATTGGATGGGTACTTCAGCAAATCTTCCATGAATATATATTCCAGTTTTTAAATGAATTTGTTTTGACTGTGTTCATTCCTCTTTAGCATTTCCTGTCCACATATATTTGTGGGAGAGATTTTCAAAGGCAAAATATTAGCGACAGTTGATGCTAAAAGAAATGTGAATTGATACATGCAAGTATTTGTACAGGAGAACTAATTCTAGGAATTGTCTGTCCAACTGGGGGGCAGAAGCATACCAACTGACGTATTTTGGGTCCAATCAAAACTACAACACAACTCAAATTTTGAATATTGCAGAAAGCAGAAAGCTTTCATTTAAATAATCAATTTTAATCATGTTTTCTGTTTGCACTTTTATTTTATTTTCTCCTTGCATTCTCATCTGTTGATATTATCATTAAAATATGCAGATTTGCTTCCTTTTGCTAACCAGGAAGATATGCTATAACCGTACACATTTAGTCATGCAATTATGTAGCTTAGCATACATTTATTCAGATTCATAATTTCTACATTTTTATTATGTTAGAAAATGTGACTGATGCATTTCTTATTTACTAGATGATTATTAACTTTTTATTCATTATTTGTGTTAAGTTGCATTTGGATAGAAAAAAGCACAAAACCTGCATTTTAAAATTCTTTTTTATTTCTCTCCCTTCCCCTCCAACTTTCCTGTTGTTGACATCTACATTAAAAGCCATGCTGAAGAATGCCAGTTGACTGGGATAGGAAGAATGGACTGCAAATGTGAAACTAAAAATGTTTCTTCTAAACCGAAATAAAAAGTAATTAAGGCAAAAGCTTCTCTACACAACAGAGACTGAAAATGCCTGACATTTGGAATTCACTCCATTATACATAATGAAAATGAGAGATACTTAATTTAGTCCATGTCATATGGTGACATCTTAATGAAGGTTGGCCTCCCAAGTTAGTAAAAGATGTTTTCCCACTAATTGTGTATATAAAAATAACACACAAAACTTGTTAAAGCTCATTAATTCATCATATTCATTTTTTATTTATTTATTTAAATGACTTTAATAGGTGATAGCAGGTTTATATTTTAGCGTAAATGAATTTTAAACAGGTTTATTTTTAAAAATGAAAAACATTGTCATTTAAATGAAAAACAGATTTAAATTTTTAAAAATCCTGTTTTTTAGTTTAAAAAACAAAGCTTGATTTTTTTTTTTTTAACCCACCCTGACTAGCCCTATTGGGTAAAAGATTAAAAAATGTGTACATTTAAATAGTAATGTTGTAACACTTCTGAAATAAAAAAAACTAGGAATATTTAGCAGTGCAATAGCACATTTCTGGGAGTGATTTAAGATTAGAGTTAAGTCTGAGAGCAGCACCTTAACTGATTTTCCCCACTTTCAAAAATTTGTAAAATAGAACGACAACATTCTAATAGTATAAAGGAAGGAATTTATTTTAGAACCTTTCATCCTGCAAACGTGCACAGGCTTAACGTTAGGCATATGAGTGGTACCAGTATGCATTCAATGGGTCTGCTCTTGAGTGTAAAATTAAGCACATGTGCAATCTTTTGCACAATCAGGGTCTTAGTGCATAACAAAGAGTTTTGCCTGTTTATAAACTATACACCTCTGTTTTTGCCATCCTGGCTTTGTATTAGTAGGAGGAGAATGGAATGGAATTCTTATTTTGCCTGCGTTATTATCATCATCATCATTATCATCCCTAGCTGTTATATAGTGCTTTTCATCATTGGGTCTCAAAGTGCTTCACAGTAAAACAGTTTTATTCTGTGGACTTTTATTCTCTGTAACTTTTAATATTATGTCTCTGTGCTTGTCTGACTGTAAAATCCTATTTTCCCAAGGTGGTGGCAAGGTAGCCTCAATTCTACATATCTAATCAGAATCTCTCTTTCTTCCTGGGTACATCTTCAGGTACCTACCATCCATGTAAGAGCGCACTCTACTGACAAATTATATATGACAATATATGTGATACAGTGAATTTCCATTGCACATGTGCAGAAGGCTTGTTTTATAGTAACTCTTTCTTTTGTGTTGCCTGTGGAATTAGTGATGGTAAATATTTACTATTAATAATAAATATAACAACAACAATAATAATTAATTGCAACAATAATACATTGCAATAGTAGTGCCCAGGTGTCTCTGTCTCAGACCAGGGCTCCATGGAGCTAGGCACTGTACAAAGATAAAACAAAAAAGGACAGATCCTGCTCCAGAGAGCTCACAATCTAAAGTAAATAGATGGGAGGTTCTGACCAGATAAGCACCTAAACAACTTTGTTAAAACAAAGCATCTCAGATATAACCAGTGCTGCATAAATATGAAAGATGATATGGGAGGGGTGTACATACAGGTATATGCACACACATACATGTTCTAAATAGCCCTTTGCTACAGTGAAGGCATACAGGAGCGGTCGACAAAGGCTTCCCTTGTCAACCGCGCTGCGTCTAGACTGCCCCGCTGTGCCGGATCAGCTGATCGTCGGCACAGCGCGGTGGCCATGTTTATTTAAATCCCCGCTTCTTTGACTATGCTGAATAAACTAATTTACATGGCTCCGTCGACGGAGCCATGTAGTCTAGACACACCCTTATGGTCCTATGTTTCAATGCCCTAAAGACTCTCAGGGATGGGTTCTCCCACCCTGACTCACTGTGCAGTGACCTCTACCAGTACAATGGCATGAGTGAGAATCATTATTATTTATACTAGCCAATAGCCCGTCACAGAACGGGATTTTTCGGGTCTCTCCTCCATGTCCGTCTCTCTCTCTCTCCTCCGCCTCCTGCCTCTCTCTCCTTCTCTCTTTCTCTTCTCCCCCTCCTGCCTCTCACTCTCTCTTTCTCTTCACCTCCTCCTCTTGCCTCTCACTCAGGGACTGCGGAGCCCAAACGGCTGTTTGGGCTCCGAGCTCCCAAGCAGCGCAAGCGGCTGTTTGGGCTTCACGCTCCCCGTGCAGCATGGGGACCGCGGAGCCTAAACAGCCGCTTGCTCCCCGTGGTGGCCCGGCTGAGCGGTGCAGAACTCAGCTGAGCACCACGGCGGGAGGCGAAGGGGTGCGGGGCAGTGACGTATACGGCTGGTCCCCAGCCCCTGGCCATGTACGTCACTGCCCCGCCCCCCTTCCCCTCCTGCCGTGGCACTTGGCTGAGTTCTGCGCCACTCAGCCAGTCCGCCATGGGGGAGGAAGCGGCACAACCGGCCGTTTGGGTCCCACTCTCCCCATGCAGCACAGAGGTGCTGCATGGGGAGCACGGGGCCCAAACGGTCGCTTGCGCCACTTGCGCGTCCCGGCTGAGTGGCGCAGAACTCAGCCGAGCACCATGGCGCGAGGCAACAGTGCCCCCCAGAGGCGACTCGTAACACTACAGTGTTACAGAGTCACAGACATTGGGCTACTATATATATGATTGCAGAGGTGCCAGGAGTCCTCCAAATCTACAGTGGGGCCCTGTTGTGCTAGGCACTGTATGAACACTGAGTGAAAGGCAAGTGTTTACCCTAAGTGTTTACCACCTAAATTGTCAAGACAAACTAAGGGCGAGTCAGGCTCTGGCACATTAATTTAGTTTTTTAATATTGCTCTGTTCTTTTATGCTCAGACTTGCCTTAAGTGGAATCTAAGTAGGCATAATATGGTGTGTACACATGACTCAAAGTACACAAGTGTACTTACTACCTCTGTTGGCAGTCAGCCTGCTTACAGGCTGTTAACTGTATGTATGAGCAGGTTTCTTTCAAATCTAGGGCTTACTACATTGTGTGGTTGAATAATTAGGGCATGGTGCCTACTTTGGAGAAGAACAGGATTTCAAATAGCTGGTTTCTTCTCCCAGCTCTAGCTGGGGGCATCTCACCTCTAATATTTACCTCTCCCTATTTGTGCCGGCCTCCTATTGGCATGAAAAGAATAGCAGAACTGAGAGCCAGCTCTCACAGCACAGAGGAGAAGGTTTAACTGAGGGAAGACTCATGCACAGTTACACTTTGTCTCCCCTAAGCCTACTTCCACCCACTTGCCAATGTGTAAGAGAGTCTAAGTTGGTGTGACTCACACACCAAGGAGCCAGAAGATGCAGGGAGGTGTAAATTAATGGAGAAGTTGCACATCCTGAGTTTATGCATCCTTGCACTCTATTGCTAGTTGCCTTTCTTGCTACATTCTGAGTGATGTGTGCATGAGTAACGACTTCTTCGGCTCTGTTGGCCAAGTTCCAAAGTGATGTGTAAGATGGCTGGGTGAGTTAAGTGCTCGTAAGTGGGTGTTAGTCTTAGGTCAGGTCTAGCCTATACATTTATATAGTATAACTGCCTCAGCCAGGAGTGTGAAAAACCCACTCCCTGGTACAACGCAGTTATACCAACTTGGCCCCTAGTCCAGACAGAACTATGCTCAGGAGGGCTTCTCCTACAGACATAGCTACTGCCTCTCATGGGGGTGGATTAATGACACAGGTGGGAGGTGCCCTCCCATCGGCATAGTAGCATCTTCAGTGAAGCGCTGCAGTAGTGCCTCTGTGCGGCTGCAGCATTTTATGCGTTGACTTGCCTTAAGTAAATCTAAGTGGAATCTAAGTAGGCATAATATGCTGTGTACATAGGACTCAAAGTACCCAAGTGTACTTACTACCTTTGCTAGCAGCCAGCCTGCTTACAGGCTGTTAACTTGTCAGAGATAGGTGCTGGAACTAGGGGTGCTGGGATTGCTGCCACATCCCCTGGCTTGAAGTAGTTTCCTTTATACACAGGGTTTACTGTTTGGTTCATCCCCACTATACAAATTGTTCCAGTGCCCCTGTTGTCAGAGCTCACAACTATCCACGGCTGCATCTGATTTGGGCTCTAAAAGGTTTATTTACTGTAATATGTCCAAGGTTCTCCTACAATTCAAATTTGATTCTGACAAGGAAACATGCAGTTGTCCCAATGTTTTTATTTTTTTGCAGCCATGTGTCCTTTCCAAAAACAACAGTGAGTGCAGCTGGTGAAACGAAGCCAAAGCAATCCAGCTGTGGTGGTGATTTGCTTGATGCAGTTATTTGTCCACTAACAAGAGCCCTGAGGCCACTTTCTTATTTCACATTTGAACAGATGGCAGAAGTTAATTACATAGTGGGTTGGAGCAAATCTCATGGAAAAATTTAGAGTTTTTTTGAGAAATGTTGAAAAACTAAACAGATTTTGAAATGCTATCACCTTGCCTCAGGAGGAGTTATAGTCCAAGTACCTTGTGGTCCCATTCTCCTCTACTGGCTGAGGTCCTTGGTCAGGTTATACCTCACCACAGTGTCCCATGTTGGTGAGAGAAGCAGTGCCTCAAGACAGTTGTCCAAGTGAGGTGCATCATGGGAGAACAAATCCTCTGGGGAGCTGGTTTTGGCAGTCTTTTTTCACCAATTTGTCTGTGGAAGTTTTTTGTGAAGAATCGTGTATAGTCAAAACCCCCATTTTCTGTTTAACGCCAGTGCTGAGGGATATTTTTCAGATAGCTGCAATTAAAGAGTGTCGCTTTCTGGTAACCTACTGGCCAGGACCAAGTAAGATGTAGCGCTTGTCAGCTGTAGTTCTCCAGGGAGAGTAAACATTGCTTTCCTCCTTTGACAGATAGGGGGGAAATGGAGGGACCAAGAGGGGACAACGGACACGAGTCAATAGAACACCTGAGGAAGAGAACTCCAATCACCTGGTTTCCCGCTGAGTGCCAGAGAGCCGGCGGTGATTTAGAAGTGAACTGCTGCAATTGTGAGCTAGCCAGCACCTCTTGTTTATGAAGCTTTAACGCTCCTGAAAAGCCCTGCCTAGGCTAGTATCAGAGAGTCCTGATTTATTATCTGTGAGTGTCTGTAGGCAAAATATTATTTACCAGCTGAGACAAGCATGGCTCTTGCAATTCTGAATTTCAATCTATATAATTTAAAGTCTCTCCTCTAGCTAAATAAGCATCATTCTAAGTATTCTAGTGGAACACCTGGGACACACGTCCTGTCTAGAGGCAGTAACCAGCTCAGAGACACAAAGCCTGAAGAGGACAGGTATAAAATCCCATTTTAAAAAGAGAGCCATCAGGTCTGCTGTTGCTAATTTCGTTTCTTCCTGCTCCTGAAACGACAGGACAATTTTAGGCAGAGGCTGCTGATGCATCAACCCAGCTTCCCTGACAGCAGTCATTTTGCTTGCCCTGCATGAGTAATACAGCCCCTCCCCTGTTAACCTCAGCAAAGCTAAATATAGCCCCCACAGAGTGCACATTTTCTATTTTTAGTGCTTGGAAAGTCAGAGTTCAGTGCATAGCTCGCCAAGCCATTAGGCCTGCCACGATCCCGGTGACAGATATAGAGACATAGTAGCTAAGTGCCTCACTGGGTTTCCCCTTCCCATGGGAAGGCACTGATAATAATGGGAGGACCTGTCTGGGTTGACATGGTTTCTACAGTAGTTATCCCAGGACTGCTGAACACAAACAGGCACAGAGATGTACAGCCTAGCGCTGCTGGAAAGCATCCAAATAGCTTCCGCCTTTACCGTACAAGAGAGAGTGGTCCCTGGCAGTCTGGCTGTGGCACAAAGAGACTGTCCCTCTCCTCACATCCAAAGTGAGATTGCTCTGCCATGCTGATGCATCACACGTTATTTCACTAGATCCATGTTAGATAAAACCCAGGCCTGCTTTTTCCAGTGCTTACCTGGGCCTGATACTACAAGTTGAAACTCTCAAATCTGGTACTCTCTGGTCTGACAATATCTGTGGTCCAAAAGGATCATGGGTATTGCTGGGCCAGAGAGCCCAGCTGGGAGTGGGGGCGGCCAGGGTCAGAAGCACAGCCTGGGTTGGTGGTAGCAGGGCCAGGGGCCAGGAGCACAGCCCAAGCCGGCTGTGGGAAATGCAGCCCCAGCTGGGGCTGGCGGGAGCAGGGCTGGTGGCTGGGAGTGAAACCCTGGCCAGGGCCGGGAGCGGAGCCTAGTGGCTGGGGCTGGCAGGGAGGGAAGACATCACTCTGACAAAGCAAAGGGGCCTTTAGGTGGGTTGAAATGTGGTGTACCCTTTGCACTTTACACAACCGCCAAAATATGAAGGAATCACATGGGCATGATGGGGCCAAATGATTGAATTTACGGACTATACACAATACTCAAGGCCTAGCTACACATGTACGTTCCAGATTAAGAAACCAGCAGAACCTTGCACAAACACAGAACAGGTGAGAGCCACTAGAAGGCTCACAAACTATTTAAAGGGATACTACCCTATTCGCTACAGTACACAATGTAATTCAGATTGAAATTAACAAAAACGTTATGGCCCCTTTAAATGGCTAGAACAGTGTTGCAGGGACTTGCTGTGAATAGGAATCAGATCCATTTGGTCAAATCCATCCCTCGTGTACCTCCATTCAAATAAGTAAATTAATTTAGGGTAGAGCAGGGGTGGGCAATAATTTTTAAGGGGGGCACTTCACACATTTCTGAAGTGGCCCCAGGCTGCCCCGGAAGGGGCGGGACTTCAGACAGAAGGGGCGGGATCAGTAGGCTTCTCGTGCTGCTCCTCCCACAGACCCTGCTTGGTTTGAGGGTGGGGGAGCACATGAAGTCTTTGTCCCCCGCCCCTTGGTACCTAGAAAGAATCGCCAGCTGTTTTGAACAGCTGGCAGTTCCCTCTAGGTGCTGTGCACTCTTTGCGGCAGGAGGAGACTTCATGCACTCCCCTGGCCTCAGGCCAATCAGGACCTGGAGGTGGAGGCGTGAGTGAAGTCTCCTCCCCACCTTGCCCTGCCAGGGGTGCACAGCGGCTAAAGTGAACCGCCAGCTGTTTCAGAACAGCTGGCGGTTCCCTCTGGCAGTGGGAAGAGACTTTGCATGCTCCCCTGTCCCCAGGTCTTGATTGGCCTGGGAGCAGGGCAGCATCAGGGCAGCCATGGGCTGGATCAATGGGGTTGGTGGGCTGGATCTGGCCTGTGGAGGCTGTCTTGCCCATCCCTGGGCTAGAGACATCGACTGGTCCATTACACATGCGAACCTGAACCTTTATGGTCAATGTAAGTTTTTGCTATTTATTTTGAGAGGATCAGAATTGCTCCCTAAATGCAGAAATGTTAGTGAAATACCAAGAGAGAGTTTGGGGTGCAGCTCTCCACTGGGAGCAGTAAGCACCATGGGTCTCCTGGGCACCTGTTCCAAAGAGAATTATAAATGCTGTCAATCTTCATGCTTCAGGGTGTGATTTGATCACTACCTTGGGTCAGGAAGAAATACTTCCCCTCATGTACATTATAGAACATTGCACAATTAAGTGTCCTATGGTGAGGCAAGATGGGGCATAACATTTTCCTCTGAAAGGGTATGTCTACACTACCACCCTAGTTCGAACTAGGGTGGTTAATGTAGGCATTCGAAGTTGCAAATGAAGCCCAAGATTTAAATATCCCCGGCTTCATTTGCATCTTGCCGGGTGGGCGCCATTTTTAAATGCCCTTAGTTCGAACTCCGTGCCCGCGGCTACACGCGGCATGGAGTAGGTAGTTCGAATTAGGTTCTCTAATTCGAACTACCGGTACACCTTGTTCCACCCTACATTAACCACCCTAGTTCGAACTAGGGTGGTAGTGTAGACATACCCAAACATACGGCATCTGATAGTACTCAAAGAGAGGACACTGGACTAGAGGGATCATTTATCTAGCATCTATGGAAGAAACCCCTATGTTAATGCAGAATTAAGATTGCTTGGTAATAGGTCAGCCCCTTGCAAAAAGCTGAGTTGAGCAAAACTCAAACTGCAAAAACCAGGAAATGTACCGTTAAGGTTGCCCTTGAAACCTTAACTCTGTCCTCTTTCAGTAAACCCACAATTTGCCTCATTGACACACATCTTTTTGCTCTGCCAACCCCACAGGTGCTGAAATGTACCAGCTTTTTACCTCCATTTACACCCGATTCACTCTCACGTACAAGATTCCATTTGACACTATTAAAGGACAGAGGCAAAAGGATTTTACCATGCCATCTTCCCTATATCCTCTTTGAGCAATACCCTAGTATGCACAATATCACACCCGCCCTTGTCACTGTAAGACTCAAGGGCTGCGTCTAGACTGGCATGATTTTCCGCAAATGCTTTTAACGGAAAAGTTTTTCCATTAAAAGCATTTGCGGAAAAGAGTGTCTAGATTGGCACGGACGCTTTTGCACAAAAGCACTTTTTGCAGAAAAGCATCCGTGCCACTCTAGACATGGTTTTGCGCAAGAAAGCCCCAATCGCCGTTTTCACCATCGGGGCTTTTTTGCGCAAAACGGTTCTCAGCTGTCTACACTGGCCCTCTTGCGCAAAAGCATTTGCGCAAGAGGGCTTTTTCCCGAACGGGAGAGTCATTGTATTTGCGTAAGAACACTGACGATCATACATTAGATCGTCAGTGTTCTTGCGCAAATTCAAGCGGCCAGTCTAGACAGCTGGCAAGTTTTTCTGCAAAAGCAGCTGCTTTTGTGGAAAAACTTGCCAGTCTAGACACAGCCAAGATGTTCCAGATCCTGGCATCCACTCACTCACTCCGCCAACTCTGCAGGAAGCATACCGCACCACACATGGTCGATTCAAGAACCACTTCACAGCCTTTTACAACTAACTCCCTTTTACCTGCTCACAGGATACCATCGCAGCCTACACTCTGACTTAACTTTCACTTAAGTGCTGGATCCCTCTCCTATTCCACCTCAATGCTCACAATGTCTATGTAATAAAAGCCCTATGCTCTCCCGCCGACATAACCTACACTACTCTGCCCAGAAGTGATGCACTCTGCATCTTGAAGGCACACAGAAATGAAAGGCTGGAAAAAACAAGCCAACTCATATCACAACCACAGCTTGGTCACACACCTCCAAATAATCCACAGATCTCACAAACACACCTCTACCAAACAGAGCTATCTACTGCCTCCACCAGCCAGTACAGCTGCATCTGACATCAACCACACTCAGTTTACCAGGAGGAAATAAATGCATAGGCTGCTATCATATTCCAGCTTCTTACTGACCTTTGAAATAAAATCCCTGCACCCTGCTAATTATATAACTTACACAGTTCGATATTGTAATACGATATGCTGGAGCTGTCAGCTATCCAGGCAGCATTTCCCTTTCTTCACCCACACTGCAAGGAGCAGAACAGAGAGCTCCTCCTGCCACAGGTGCAGCTCTGTCACACGCCCCAAAGGAATCCAGACATGGCCTCCTGTTACAAACACACCTGCCCCAACTACGGCCTCCGCCAGCTAGCATAGGTCAGTGGCTCTCAACCTATTCAGTATTGTAGGTTGCATACGCAGCTCTGTGTTATGTGGGCCAGATCCACGCACTATAGGTCTAAATATATAGGGATTGATCATTATACAAATCCCTCCCCCGCTACCTGTGCGGCTCTGAGGCTGTCACACAGGCAGCAGCTATGTGCTGATTGGGAACCACTGATGTAGGTGCACCTCACACCCTGACTGCATCTGAAGTGCATGCCAATAATTTTTCCTTTGGTTATTGACAGACCCAGGGGAACAGGTGGCATGGGCAACTTTTGTGGGTGTCCGTCCCCTTAGTCCTTTAAAGTGTTAGGGGGAAGTCTTGTGGGCGAGAGTGAATGGGTTGAGAAAGGGCTGTGGTGCCCTGGCAGAGCTGTGGGCTGCAGAGAACTGGTGTACACTGACCCGCCTGTGAGGAGTGCAGAAAGGCTGGGGTATATTGGTTGGGTGTACTGGTAGAGCTGTGGTGTGCAGAGGGGCAGGGTGAAAGACAGGTGGGATGCAATGGCAAGGCTGGGGGTGCTGGGGGTTGTGTTACACTGGCAGAGCTGGAAGATTCAGGTGGCTGGGATAGACTTACAGACACCTCCCTCACCTGAGCCCCCAATCTTTCTCCCCTCCCCTGCCACGCATCCCCATTTATCTTCCTACTCATAATTCCCTTCCTCTTGAGGCAGTCTCCAACCCCAACAGTAACAGAAAATGTGGAAATGGAAGAGGTGCTTAACAACTTCTTTGTTCCAGTTTTCAACAAGGAGGTTGGTGGTTACTGGATGCCTAACATAGTGAATGCTGGAGAAAAGAAGGTAGGTTCAGAAGTTAAAATACCAAAAGAACAAATTAAATATTACTTAGAAAAGATAGATGTCTGCAATTCACCAGGGCCTGATGAAATGCATCCTAAAATACTCAAGGAGGTGATTGAGGAGGTATCTGAGCCATTAGCTATCATCTTTTAAAAGTCATGGAAGTCAGGAGAGATTCTAGAAGACTGGAAAAGGGCAAATATAGTGTCCATCTAGAAAAAGGGAAATAAGACAACCCAGGAAACTACAGACCAATCAGCTAATCTTCAGTGCCACAGAAGATAATGGAGCAAATAATTAAGGAATCCATCTGCAAGCATCTGGAAGATAGTAAGGTGATAGGTAACACTCAGCATGGATTTGTAAAGAACATCACGTAAAACCAAATAGTTTTAGTTGATAGGATAACAAACCTTGTGGATAAAGGAGAAATGGTACATGTTGTATATCTAAATTTAAATACAAAATTTCTGACATGACCTTCTTACAGAAAAACTAGGGAAATCCAACCTACAGGGAGGCTACTATAAGGTGGGTGCATAACTGGTTGGATAAACATTCTCAGAGAGCATTTATCAATGGTTCACAGTCATGCTGGAAGGGCATAACAAGTGGGGTTTTGCAGGGATCAATTTTGGGATCAGTTCTTCAATATCTTCATCAATGATTTAGAAATTGTCATAGAGAGTACTCTTATTAAGTTTGCAGATGATACCAAGATGGGAGAAGTTGCAAGTTCTTTGGAGGACAGGATTATAATTCAAAATGATCTGGACAAACTGGAGAAATGGTTGGAGGTAAATAGGATGAAGTTTAATAAGGAGAAATGCAAAGTACTCCACTTAGGAAGGAACAATCAGTTTCATACAGTGCAGCGCTTTTGTGGGATACTTCCGGTATCCCAAAAATAGCTATTCTGCATCTTGACAGTGTGCTCCATTATTTCAAAATACCTTTAGAAATAATGGGCACGCTATTCTGACATCCCTGTAAACCTCGTTCCACAAGGATTAAGGGACATTTCGGAATAGCAGTTTATTTTGAAATTTGGCACTGTGCAGACAGCACCAAATTATGAAATAAGCTATTTCAAAATATACTCGAAATAAGATATGCTTTTTGTGTAGCTCAAATTGTATAGCTTATTTCAAGCTAAGGGTGCAGTGTAGACACACCCATATGGAATGGGAAATGACTACCTAGGAAGGAGTACTGCAGAAAGGGATTTAGGGGTCATAGTTAACCACAAGCTAAATATGAATCAACAGTGTGACCCCAGATCCCTTCCTCCAGTATTCTGTTCTAGACAGTCACTTCCCATTTCATGTGGCACTGTTGTGTGACACTGTTGCAAGAAAAGCAAACATGATTCTGGGATGTATTAACAGAAGTGTTGTGAGCAAGACACGAGAAGTCATTCTTCCGCTCTACTCTGCACTGATTAGGCCTCAACAGGAGTATTGTGGTTCCAAGAACTGGACACATCTCAGAAAAGATATGGCAAAATTGGAGAAGGTCCAGAGAAGAGCAACAAAAATAATTTAAGGTCTAGAAAACATGAGCTGAGGGAAGACTGAAAGAATTGGGCTTGTTTAGTTTGGAAGAGAGAAGAAATGAAAACAGCTTTCACGTACCTAAAAGGGTGTTACAAGGAAGAAGGAGAAAAGTTATTCGCCTTAACCTCTGATGATAGGACAAACAGCAATGGGTTTGAGTTGCAGCAAGGGAGGTTTAGGTTGGACATTAGCAAAAACTTCCTAACTGTCGGGGTGGTGAAACACTGGAATAAATTGCCTAGGGAGGTTGTGGAATCTCCATCACTGGAGATATTCAAGATCAGGTTAGACAGACATCTGTCAGGGATGATCTAGACAGTGCTTGGTCCTGCCATGAGGGCAGGGGACCAGACTCGATGACCTCTCGAGGTCCCTTCCAGTTCTAGTGTTCTATGATTCAAAGGGACCCAGGGCTCTTAGCTACCACTGCTGTTATTGTGGCAGCAGTGGCTGCTGGAGTCCTGGGCCCCTTAAATCATTGCCAGAATGCTGCACCGTGTGCTCCAGGCAGTGGTAAGGGCTGGAGGGGGGGTGTCATCACACACTGGGTGGAACTGAGGGCTGCCTGACTGCTCCTCCCCATCCCTTCTGCCGGAGGCCCTGTCCCTTCTGGGAGTGTACCACCCACACACGTTGCCTAGGGGCCTGCGGAGGCTGTCGGCTTCCCTGCCCAGCCCCATTGAAATCAATGGCAAAATGACTTCAGTGGGGCCAGGATCTGTGTCCTATAAGTTGGTGTTAATCAGAAATTGCTCTCCCACCCATTACTGTACATAGGATGGGGCTCATTTGTGGTTTTCCCCTCCAATTTTCTTTTCTGATTACTTTGTCAATCAGTGAGTGAACACACTGCTCCCCTTTTCTACCTCCCAGGCGCTTTCTCGGATGCTGTCTGTCTCCCTTCCCAGCAGGCTGCCTGAGGAAGGAATCCCCCTCTGTCTCTGTCACCAGATGGCCACGGCTCTTCTTCTCATGCACCAACTGCTCAATGTGAAAGATTCATGATATGAGCATTGACATAGCGAGAGGCTGAGAAATTCCCTGACAAACCCGAGCAGCTCGTGGCACTGTCCTCAGCTCAACCTTCCTCTTCATCTGTACTTTCACTCGCCTTGCCCAGGCGGCGCAGGGCTGGGAGGGGGAGGGGAGCATGACTCATTGCAGTGTCGATGACTAACATTTTCAGTTAGGCTTAAGTGTACCGGGCTGGGCTGAAGGTCTTCTCAAAATGTACACAACCTCTATGCTCGGAAGCTGAGGGAGGCGCTCCTATTTTGGGCATAAATACAAGTTTCCTTCTAGTCAGTCTGACCCCTGCTCTCTCCCTGATCCCTTCTTGTGCCATCTTCTACTCTGACATGCTCCTTCCCACCCTCCTTGGTCTCAGTAATGCCATCACTTCCCTGGAATCCATAGATGATGTGGGGAACTTGCTGGGGGGGGGCGGGTCACATGCTCCAATAGATGTGTCAAAGGCCTCCCTCCCTTAGATTTTAATTGCTGAATCCAGGTGCCTTGACCTTGCCCACCTCCTTGTCCCCCTTCCTGGAAGCTCACTTCTGCTGGTACCCACCTTCACTCCCCCAGTCTGACTCCACTCCAACATTTCCCTGCAACAGCCTTCCCCTCTCCTCTCTGTCCCACAGAGAAAATCCATGGGCACTTAGAAGCAATGTCAAGTGCAGCAGACAAATCCAGCCCAGCTTGAAGAGTCTGTGAGTCTGTGGGTTTAGACTGAGAGCAGAATTCCCAGTTTTCTTTTTCTCCAAGTGCCTAGGCCCCATGGGGCACTGAGAAACCCCCAGACGCTTATGTGGCCCGGGGAAATGGGCCACCCTCCAAGTACACTTTTAGAATGCTGAAAATGCCTGGGCAGCCCACTCAGCGGAGACTGCATGTCATGGTGACTGGGTGGAGCAGCTGGCATGCCAGAGACTTACTGGTCTCCTTTCCTCACCCCCTTTCCCGGCCTTCATCTGCAAACCATACCCAGAAGGAACACAAGAGAGTTCTTGGACGAGGTGTGGCCAAGCAGCTGGGCAACAGCTGAACAGAGCCTTCTCAAAAAGGAGATGGCAGAAAGAGGAACAATCAAGAGACGGCTGATAGAAAGTCCAGGAAGGTTAAAGAGATTAGTGCTATTTAGCATAAGGAGGAGTGAACTATAAGGGGTGGGATAGAGGGACAGAATACAAAATAACAGGATAGAAAATGGTATAGAGAATGGCATGGAATGATATAGAGGAGATAAATTGAGAACTCCTATTAGTCCTCTCTCATTATTCACAAATAAAGGGACATGTAAGGAAACCAAAGAAAGCAACACATTTTAAAAAGGATAAAAGGAAATATTTTACATAACACAGAATTAACCTGTGGAACTTACTGCCACTGGAGGGCAATGGATAGAGGCCAAGAGTTTAATATGACTCAAGAAGGAGCAGAGATCCGTGTGGCTAATGAGAGCCCCTCCTACCTTAGAATGAAAAATACATCTACACAGCAGGCAATTATTTTGAATTATAGTGTCAAAATACTGTCAAGCTGGAGGACTTCTTATTCTGACTCCTGTAACCCTCATTGTATGAGGAATAAGGGAAGTCGAAGGAAGAGTGCTCTATTTTGAAATAAGTGCTGTGTAGACACTCCCTATTTCTAAATAAGCTATTTTGAAATAAGATACGCAATTGACGTAGCTCAATTTGTGTAGCTTATTTCGAGGTAAGCCCTGAAGTATAGATACACCCTAAGTGTTATGAAATTTTGTTTAATTTTCTCAAAATCTTTGCATTTTTTAAAATCAGATTTTCCCATTAAAACTGACCCCTTTCCCCATCTAAAAAAAAGGGAGAATGGAATTTTTTCAGGTTTGTTTTTGGCTCTGTGCCCTTTGTTCTCTCTTTCCCTTCTGTCATTTTTTCCTTTTTCTAGCTTTCCACTGAAAATAAGGATAGAAGGGCAGAAAAATCAGGGGAAATAAAAAACTGGAACAACAGAACTGGAAACATGTTTTTGTTTTATTGAAATATCAGACATTTTCAAACTTTAAAACAATTGAAAAAAAAAAGTGTTGAACAGGAATTTTTCACTCCATCTAGACCAGGGATTACCAAACTTTTTGACACAGGGACCAGTAAATCCATTCATGAGCTTTTGAAGGTATTTTTTTCCCATAGTTTGGGAAACGCTGATCTAGACCTTTGTGACAGTCCGTGTGGAACTGAATAAAAAATGGCAACCTAACTCTGCATATAGCAGCATCTCTATAGATTTAAAGGTAGAATATACAGAAAGTATACACATTACAGTTACATGTTAAAAACACTGCAGTTCAATTCAGATATATTCAATTCCAGAAAAACTGCTGTTTTTCCAAAGAAACTTCAATTACGTACACACTGCAATTGTGTTCTTCCAAAGAAAATTAAAAAAACAGAGGGTTATTTCCAACATTGGTAATCCTCATTCTACGAGGAAGAAGCTTTTTTCCGAAAGAGCTCTTTTGCAAAAAGGCATGTGTGGACGGGGAAGAGGGAGTTCTTTCGAAAGAAGAGGAAAGAGGAAAAAGCACAGGTGCCCTGGTGGCCACTCCTTCCATAGTAATCACAGCTTGCATGCGAGATAGTGTCCATCTAGTGTGCTTTTGCGCTTTTGCAGTGTGGGTGCTCTCTTTTAGAAGAAGTCTTTTCAGAAGATCTCGTCTGGAAAAGCTTCTTCCGATAGAAGACTGCAGTCTAGCCATAGCCTTCATGTTTAGTGGAAAAGTCTTAGTAGATCCGAACCAGTCACACATTCATCATAAATAAGAGATTACTGGAAAACCAAAATCATTCTTTGTCTCTTGCAGAAAAGGCTGACTGAACCAGATAGGATGAGAATTGTTTCTTTTCTTGCTATCTGGGGAAACCTGAATGTTTTTCAGGAAGCAGCTATGTAATGCTGTGAGATCAAAGTGTCCCCTGTCGAGAATTGCTGGTGTCAAGTGTGTTCCAGAAACTTGGACAGCTGCAGTGTAATTAGTGCCAAGTGCTCGGGGGTGGGGATGGGGGGGCCTGCCAACAGTGTTGTGTGTCTATTGGCATCACCACTATGTATTTGAAAAGCTGAGACCTTTCTCTAGCCAGGCACAAGCAAGAGGAGAAAAGTCCCTGTTTCTAAATTTGAAAAGAAACAACAGTCATGCCGACTGTAAATACTCAAGGGGCCTTATGAGGCTCCCCTTTGGTCTGCACTGCAGGGAAGGTCAGCTTCCCATGTTTTCCAAATAAACAGAGACATATGCGCTGGGGCAAGCTTTGCTCCGCTGCTCAGGAAGGTTCCAAAAAGAGAAGGAAATTGTTTTAAACCTCTCAGAGCATCCCTAACAGGATCTGAAGCCCACAAACTCATAGCTTGGCTTCGGCAAGACCATGCTTACAACCTACCTTGATGGGAGCTTAACCTGCCGAGAGATCCTGGCCAGGTGACTTGACAGCCAATTAATCTACAAATTGGCTTCCTCAGCCATGACAGATGCAGTTCCTGACTTCAAATGCCCGCTGCATTTCCAGCCCCTTTCTTTCAGATACACCCCTCATGTACCATTCCTCACATCCCGGACTCCAGAAGTTCGGATATAGTAGGAGTCCCATCTTAGCCTCCCTCTTCACCCTCCTCGTTTTGCAGAACAAAAACTAGACCAACAAGATGTTTTCTGGTGCTGTTGCCATTTAGGGGCACAGGGTTTTTTCTGAAGAAGTCCTGCTACTTTGGTCCAACAACCAGAGAGGGCTGACCAGTGAGAGGCAATGCTTGTATGGGAGGTAGGTAACAAAGGAGGATTCCACGGGTTCCGTTTGTTCCTTTTCTGTAATGATTTGCCTCGGTCAGGCCCTGTACTCAGATTGGAATTAGCCAGGCTTCTTCCCCATGCCAGACCTGATTC
Organism: Pelochelys cantorii; assembly: GCA_032595735.1. Taxonomy (NCBI): domain Eukaryota; kingdom Metazoa; phylum Chordata; order Testudines; family Trionychidae; genus Pelochelys; species Pelochelys cantorii. Next base: position 199,733,422 of record CM064326.1, read on the forward strand.
CCCTCTTCCTTACACCAGTGCAAATCAGGAAATCTCCACAGACCTCATCCACATGAGGAAAACTAGCATTTCCTTCCCACATGCCTCTGCTTTTCTTGGGGAGGACATGTCTGAGGCCATTCCTGCCACTGTCTTGGCAGTGAATAAACACCTCCTTGGCCTGAGAGCACCTCCAAAAGGAACTGCAGTAGTTTCCCTCCTCTCCTTGGGATCATCATCTCTTTCCTCACCCCCATTGCCAAGCCTGGGAAGGGCCAACTTCCATCAATTCTTTGGCATAGGTTGCTGGCAACTTCAAATCTTGGCCTATTTTATGGGTGAGGAAGTAACATAAGGTCACACAGGAAGGCATTGGCAGAAGAGTGACTTGAATCCAAAGGTTCTGTGTCCAAGGCTAGTACCCAAACCACTAGATCAGGGGTGGCCAGCCTGTGGCTCCAGAGCCACATGCAGCTTTTCAGAAGTTAATATGCGGCTCCTTGCATAGGTACCAAATCCAGGGCTGGAGCTACAGGTGCCAACTTGCCACTGGGCCAGAGCTGTCCTCCTCCACCCTTTCCTCCTAGGATCCTGCCACTTCCTACCCTCTCCACTGAGCCTGTCACCCCCATCCTTCCCCTCTCCAGTGTCTCCCACTGAGGGAGAGCTGATCCCAGTGGGCAGGAGGAAAAGGATAAGGAGGCACTGACCAGTGGGCAGGATGTTCTGAGAGTGGTGCTGGGGAGATGATCAGGGCTGGTGACACAGAACTGTGGCTCTTTGGCAATGTGCATTGGTCAATTCTGGCTCCTTCTCTGGTGTAGGCTGCCGCCCCTGCTCTAGATCATCCTTCTCTTGATAGGGTATAAGGCTGCTTCATCTATAATAATATCCACTTTCCTGACCCCATCAGACCCCCTCCAGTTTTGATTCAGTTTCCTCCTTCATATTTTGTGTTATCTGTGCTCAAAATACCTATTGATGTTATAAGAATGTAGTTAGTGTGTAGACTATATGAAATGCTTGTAAACTGCTGCATGCATTGAGCTCACTTGAAATGCCAGTATTCCCTTCAATAAGAAAATATGAAAGTTTTGCTTTATAACTTTGAAAATGTTTGCGCTGAACTCATGAATCCGACGGTCTAGCAAAGTCAGAAGGACCGTCAAGGGCCATCGCAATATGGAGGATTGGTGAATGGCCCCCCTGCACCTTGGAAATGCTAATTTGTCACTAAGTCCAGTTGCCCTGGGTGGCCAAATAGACTGGACAGTCTAAGGGGACTGTCCTTGAAACAATGGTAAGACAGGCATCGTGACCTAGGTGTTCACGTTGGTGAAATCTATTCATAGAACATGCCACCAGTTTGGGGTATGGGTCCTGTTTTTGACAGTCTGACCTGAGGCACTCACAGTCCTGAGCCACTCCAGACAGCGCACCAGGAGGATGCCCTTTCGGCTCTGCAGCCGCACCAACATCCTTAAATAGAACAGCTCCTTGTTCAACAGTCCTTGTTGAACTGTCAGAGGCCCCTCCCATTTAGTCTGTCTTCCTCTCAAGTGAGTTACGATGGGGCTCCTTTCTGTCAGATCAAGGCTCAGCCCTGGCACAGCTCCCACAATTGTCTTTAATCCTAAAACAACCCATGTGTAAGCAGCGGGGTGACAGTCCCGTCAGGTAAGTACTGAGCCCCCCCCTTACTTGCGCTTCCCTGACCCGGGGTTAAGTTCTGAGAAGCTTTCGGGTGCACTGGCCTGTGATTCCGGGCTTTGTCTGCCCGCTGCTGCTAGGAGGGTGGGGTAGGGGGACCCGGGCCCGCCCTCTCTCACGGGCCCCAGCCCAGGGCCCTAAGGACAGGTTCGGAGGGACCTGTCCAGCCAGAGGGGCTAACGCCCGCAACGCACCACCTCACCGGCTCCACGCCCCGCCCTGGGCTACTTCCTGCCCCACCGTCACCCCCTGGACCCCTTTTCTTGACCCCCTTCTCTTCCTCTACGGGTGCGTCCGCCACTCAGGGGCCCACTCTCCCTCCTCCTCTTCCTCCGGCGTCTTCCCTTTTCCTCCTCCCCTCCTTCGGCGTCCTCCCCTTTCTTCCTGCGTCCTCCCCTTTCCTCCTGCGTCCTCCCCTTTCCTCCTCCCCTCCTTCGGCATCCTCCCCTTTCCTCCTGCGTCCTCCCCTTTCCTCCTCCCCTCCTTCGGCGTCCTCCCGCCGTGATGTCGGCCGGCGCGCACGTCACGGCCCACGTGGCGTGCCCCGGCTCCCGTACGCCGGCCGGCATGCCCCTCCGGCGCCGCCCCTGCCTCTCAGCTGAGCGGTGGCGGCCGTACAGGGGCCGCACGCCACCCGCTCTCTCCGCGCCGCTCCCAGGAGCGCGAGCGCGACTGCGGGGTCAGTGCGGGGCGGGTCTGCCTCCGCGGGGAGGAGGCCGCCCGTCCCGTCACACCATGGCACAAATTTTCTGGGGTAGCTAATCTAGATTCTATTACCTTCAAATGAAAAAATGCAGCAAAAGGCACGATTACCATGTAAATTACATGTACTCACTTAGCACTGAGCCTCAAAACATGGTCCTTCAACTACAGAAGCAGAGACTCCTAGTTTGGGAGCTACCAGAGAACTCTTTGGCTACGGCTACACTGCACAGTTATTTCAAAATAAGCTATTCTGGAATAGTTATTCCAAAGTAGCTTATTATGAAATAGCACATCTACACTGCAGGGAAGCCTCAAAATTAGTCCAAGGCAGGCTTCCTTAATGTAGATGTTCTATCTTGATTTAGAGCCCCACCAGGAATAACTTCGAATGGCCCTGGTGAGGGGCTATTTCGAAATGGCAAAAGTGAAGCATCTACACACGCCTTATTTCAAAATAGCTATTTTGGAATAGGTGTTATTCTTCACAGAATGAGGTTTACAGAGTTGGAATAAACCATCCGTTATTTCAAAATTATTTCAAAATAACAGAATTGTTTTGTAGACGCTCACATAGGTATTTCGGAATAATGGCCGTTATTCCAAAATAACTTTGCTGTGTAGACACACCCTTTGAGGGCTAGTTATAGGTGTCACCTATGTCCTATAATGATCAGTGCAGCCAGTGCCTTTGCCAATAGGCAATGCTGTATCTTTATTCCATGTTAAATTGTTGTCTTTGTTTGATATTATGTCATCGTTTCAGAGGGTGGGAGGTGGTAGCTAGAAGAAGGTCATTCCTGCCTATGGCTGCAGGAGTTATTTGCAGTGTTCCAATAAATCCTTTGAATTCTAGAAAGAGCATTACACTTACATTTGGACCCAATCACTAACAGATGACATTACTCATTGCACATTGTAATACTCCCAAACTGCGACTGCCTAAAGAAACCCTGGCTCATTTTAAATGTATTTAATTTGCTCTTTTCTTACCTGAAAATTCCACCACTTTGCTCAGAAGTATTTGTGCACGACACCTTACTGGACCAGAGTGAAATCTAACCCAAAAGGATGGCTAGGACTCTGTTGGTGACTGAGATGTTTGTGTAGATGAAGTTTTATTCCCAGACTGAATAAAGATTCGTCTTGTAAATAAATAAAAACTTCACTGTGAGCACTTATGTAACAAGCCACCAGCCAGATATATGAGATGAGCTGGGCAGCCACAGAACACATTTTCACACTTAACTAACTCATAACCTTTAGAATAATTTTTCAGTTACTCCTTTCTACAGTCAGAGTTCTGAACTGGGACTCTGCAAAGAAATGCCAGTGCTTAATCCATTAAGTAGCCCAAATCTTTTCAGTTTAATGGTCTTTTTTCCTCCTCTTATTCTGCCTGGGAATTTCTGTAATTTTTGTAGGAATTTATCATTGTTCTTACAGCACTCACTATACAGAGGAAACAGTTTTTTGGTCCATGCTCCACAGCATTATAAAATTTGTCAGGACTGCACCATCTCCCAGTAGTTAATAATACAGTATAGCCTCAGGGTATGTCTAGACTACATGGCTCCATCGACGGAGCCATGTAGATTAGGTTTCTAGACATAGGGAAATGAAATGGCGATTTAAATAATCGCCACTTCATTTACATCAAAATGGCTGCTGCGCTGTGCTGATCAGCTGTTTGGCGGCATAGCGCGGTAGTCTGGATGCGCCGCGGTCAACAAGGAAAGCCCCGTTATGCCTTGTGGAATGAGGTTTACCGGGGCGGTCAACAAGGGCTTCCCTTGTCGACCGTGGAGCGTCCAGACTACCGCACTGTGCCGCCAAACAGCTGATGGGCACAGCGTGGCAGCCATTTTGATGTAAATGAAGCGGTGATTATTTAAATCGCCACTTCATTTCCCTTTTTCGAGTAGACTAATCTACATGGCTCCGTCGACGGAGCCATGTAGTTTAGATGTACCCTCAGAGACTAACCTGACAACAGCAGCATTATTATTGTCATCTACTACTATATCAGAACCTACAGACTCTGAATTAGGTCAGGGCCCCATTGTGCTGTACAAGCACATAGTCAAGACAATTACCAAGCTGAAGAACTTTAAAATCTAAATAGACAGTAGTAGTATCCCTGTTTTATCAACAGAGAACTGAGGCCCAGAGAATTAAGTTACTTGCCCAAGTTCATACAGGAAGTCAATAGCAGAAAAGGGAATTGAATTCATACATCCTACAGCTTAAGTCAGTGCCCACTCCTAAGATACAGGGGCCATTCATGGCCACGTCTGAGATCTGAACCCATGTTGTTTCATATACAAAGCTTGTGAATGAAATTACACAATGCAGTTGCCTCCGCTAATGGGGGACTGAAATGATAATCCAGATGGTCCTTTCCAGTCCTTTGTCCTATGTTTCTACTGCTTCTGGTTGCCGGCAGATATCATGGCACTGATTTACAAGCAATTGTTGTATGGAAGGTTTTCTTTAGGACTATAAGGGATAGAAACATAATGGTTTTAAGATGGAACCCTGCATATTGGAGCACTCTTCCATAGCAAGGGGTGAAGTCTTTAACCGCAGAATTGCGGAATACACAGGACCCTGATCAAAGGTCTGGTGCATTTATTCTTACTCAAAATCAACTCAAAGTTATAAATCAGCAGCCACAAGGGATAGTGAAGTTGGGCTCATTATAGAAAAACCTGGCAGGTGTGTTTGCAGTTTAACTGGAATAAGGTTGTGAATTTCTGTGCTAGAGGACATATTCCTATGCATTATGCCAGACCCTAATGTAACTAGCTAATACCTTGGTTGTGTAGAGCTAATGAAATATAAGTAATTGCTCAGTTCTTTGCTCTAATTACAGTTTAATAGATGAAGCATGGCTACCAGCTGCTAAGAAAGACTTCCCTAAATTTGCAGTAGCTTTCCTGTTTCTCGGTTTCTAATTTAGACCAGCAGCCAAGGCCTATAGGAGAGGAAAACTTGAGGACATATTCGAAGAACAAGACACACATCTCTTTCTGTATTCTAGGTTTTGTCACTGTTGTTATTCATAATAATCAAGGTGTTAGTATTTTTAGAGGTCAGCCTGAATGAACTGCAGACCTTGCTGGCCTTCTGGTATTTCCCTGAGATGGAGGACTCTGGGCAGCCTCTATCTGAGAGAACTGCTTCCTCCAGATGCTGTTCTGACAGGTAAGAATCTGCAAGTTCCTGGATTTTCCAAAGAAGCAAAGAGATTTCCTATAGTGTGTAAGGATTGAAGGGTTAGATTGGGTGAGGTGATTTAAAGCAGCATCCTAGGCTTGGCTGTTGGGGCAGGTGGCCAATGCAATGGAGAATCAGTCAGACATCAAGGGCCTGATCTGGATCTCATTTACATCAGTTTGACACCATTCTACCTTCACAGACTTCAGCAAAGAGATTCCTGATCTAGGACCCGATCCAAATCCAGTTAGAGTCCATGGAAAGACTCTCACTGAATCCTATGGGCTTTGGAATGGACACCTTCGCTGATAAGTGAGAGATCAGAATCAGACCTCAGCAGTCTATCTGGGGAGGCTTGAATAGGAAGATAAAGGAGACCGCAGCAAAACTGGAATAAACTTTGGTAGATCAAGGCCTTCCTAATTAACTGAAAAAAGACAATCAATCAACTAATGGTCCTGCAGCACCTTAGAGACTAACAACAAATGTAGGTGGTCTCTTGAGCTTTCGTGGATACAACCCACTTCTTCAGATGATCTGGGTTGTGTCCATGAAAGCTCATGATACCATCTACATTTGTTATTAGTCTCTAAGGTGCTGCAGAACCATTTGTTGTTTTTTTTAAGTTTTTTCAGTCAGGGTACATCTACACAGCAGGGCTAAAAAAAGTCAAATTAAGCTATGCAACTTTAGCTACGTCAATTGTGTAGCTTAAGTCGAAATAGCTTAACTTGGCTTTTGGCGCTCTCTACGCAGCAGGAAGTTGAAGGAAGAGCATTCTTCCTTTGACTTCCCTTACTTCTTGTGAAATGAGAATTATCCAACTCCTGGTAAGTAGTCCCCCAGCTCGACATTATTTTGAAATAATGGCTTATAGTGTAGATGCGCACTGTGTTATTCCAAAATAACTCTCTTGTGTAGATGTACCCTTACAGACTAACATGGCTACTCCTCAGACTTTTAGGGGTAGTTCTAAACCCACGCTCTTAGTTTGGTTTACTCTAGGAACACTCTGGCAGAGTCAGCCTATCAGTCAAACCTGTCGCCCAGCAATCAAGTCAGTGGATTACATCATATCATATTCCACCAAGAGTCCCTTTATTTAAAAAAAACCCCAAACATACAAATTTACAGACACTAAAACAAAAAAAGTTCTGTACCAAGATAGAAGTGTAGCGGGGAGAATAATTCATTTACAACCACAGAAAATAGAGAGAAGAGAGACATCCCTGTTGGAACACCATGGAGAAAGTGCCAAACAGATCCAGATCTGCCATCTCTAAGTTACACGGGCCAGATTTTTAAAGGTCTTTATGTACCTAAACATGCAGAAGAGAGCTGGGCACCTTAGCACATCTGAAAATCCCTCTAGACACATATCTGTATTTTTTTAATTCTTAAATATGTTAAAATATGTTCCCAGGAGTTGAGATACTTTGCAGCTTTCACTTATTTTATGGAATACAATGTAGCTGTGGATACAGATAGTATTAGCAGACATCCATCTTATTATTTATGTCTTCTGGAACACAGTGGGTGCAGCAGAGTAAAGACCCATTTATTACCTAAACTCTGTGATTTTTTAAAAAGACCATTTAATTAATTGTTTTCTCATTATTTGCACAGTTCTAACAGAAAGCCACAGAGAATTCATGAGATGGTATAAAGGGCTAATTGGCATGAAGCCTGCTATGATTACTTTTCTAAAGCATTCCCCATCCACTCCTTGAGAGATCTGATACTCCAATGATTTTGCACTGCTCCTGTTTTTGATAACCAATCAGGGAAGCAAAGCAGTTCCATGTTACATAGAAAATCAAACACTGAATTCTGAATGCCCAATACACTTTCTACGTACACTGTGCCTAAATCCATAGGTTAGAGTTTTTTACTTTCAATTTAAAATCAATAAACACTAATAAAACGAGAAAAAGAAAGAAAATCCAATAAACTCTGAAAAAACACCAGAAATATTACTTATTTGTAGCTAAGATCCTGTCTACATAGAGCAGTAATATGCACTCTGGCAGTGGCACCCAACCTTTTTCATATGGCAGACTAGCAAACCCATTCACAAACTATTGGTGAATCAGTAACATTTTATTTGTATATTTGCATATTCATTATGCAAATAACAGATATCCAAATATATATGCAAATAAAATGTTACCAGTCCAGCAAAAGCCCTGGCCCCCACAGTCATCCCCTGATCCCAGATGCCCCAATGCCAGCCCACTGCCTCTTAGAGCACCCCCATGAACTCATTGTGGGAAGTTACCCCACCTCCAACAGACCTTTGTTGCTAAATTTGAAAAATTATCAAAATTTGAGAAAATTATACTTTCTCAGTCCATGAACAGTTTCATCAGCTCCAGTCACTCACATTATTTTAAAGATCTTCAAAGTGCTGAAAAACCTCATGATTATCCCTCTTCATGAGATACCTCACTCCTTTAAGTCTCAAGGAAATCTACATTCTATACAAACTTGGTGTCCCTTTGCCATATCCAGCTGATAATTATTTCCTTTGGAATTATGAAACTGAGGTTATAGGAAGCACTATCCCCACTAAATACATGAATCCCATTGTATTTCAATTCCCTACAAGAATAATTTGTATATGTCCCTCATTTTGGACTCTTGTCTTACCTCGTGTTCTATATATGGGGCCTTGCTAAGTTGTGAGGTTTATCTATGGGTGACAGATCAGTGCTGAAGTTTATTTCACATTTATTCCCCTTTTTCTTCACACACCAATTGTACCAAACAGCTTTAAAAACATTCCCCCCTTGGACTGATTTCTGTATTGTAATTTTTCAGGGCCCTGTTGAATTCCCTTTGCTGGCAGCCTTCCCCTTTCATTTCTAACCTGGCTTTTAAGGTAGTTACAGTAATGTCATTCTCAACACAGGGTTGATCAAAGGACTTCAGTGTAACACAGGGCTGGTGAAAGCATTGGAGTGTCACAAACCATGTCCAGAGAGAAGCTTGCGCAAATGTTTATTCAGCTCTTCTATTTGTGTCTAATGTGGGGGCCTCTAAAAATTGTTAAGTACCTGCAAGACAAACAAATACCAACAGGCCCATTAATCTAGCAGACCAAGTTACAGCAAGATATAGTGGCGAGAAGTTGAAGCTAGACACATTCAGAGGGAAAAATAAGGCGCAAAGTTTTCACTGTGAGAGTAATTAGTCATTAGAACAATTTGCCAATGGTTGTGGTGGATTCTCCCTCACTCGATTTTTTTTTTTCTTCCATTGGATGTTTTTCTACAAGAGCTGCTCTAGCTGAAACAGGAATTGATTCCTGGAAGACCTATGGCCTGTAACACACTCGAGGTCAGACTAGATGGTTACAATCCCTTCTGGATTTATACTCTAGGAACAAGAGGTCAGCACCGTCTCTTGAGATTATTTTCAAATTATTTCTGCCCCTCAGCTTCCTCACCTCACGCCGTTTGAACCAATTGGCTGCTGGCATACACTGGTGCAACTCTGTGGACTTGGATGGCCGTTTGGCTCTCTTGCTGTGGATGTATTGATAATAGCTCCCTCCAAGACTGTGTCGGCTCTTCCTCTAAACTGCTAGCATGGGGGACATTGGGGGGGAACAGGAATCCCCTTCTACAGCAGCAACTGCCACTTCCTTGTTGATCTACATGGGTAGTGGGATCTGGAACTTTCCTGCAGCTAAGATTGCTCTTCCAAGCTGGAGGAGGGCCGCCTGCCTGGCCTCCCCTTATCCCTGCTACTGACTGTATCTGGAAGTGATGTGGCCTGAGTCTCCCAACCAGACAAATGGAAAGAGAGTTCCAGTGCTCTTCTTCCCTTCTTTCTCCCAATTATTCCATTCCCTCTCCTTTCCACTTTCCCTCCATTTCCCTTCCTCCCATTCCTTCCCCTTTCTTTCACGAACCTTTTTCCTTCTTCCCTCCTCTTCGCCACCCTCTCTCTTTTTATTCCTTTCCCTCCCTTTCTTGATAGTCTTCCCATCCTTTTTCACCTTTCTCTCATTCCCTTTCCCTGTCGGTATGCAGAGCAAAAGGCTGTCTGGCCTCATGTTTAAGACCAGAGGTCTCAAACTCCCGGCCCATCTATGGCCTGAGTACTTCCCCAGTCTGGTCCACGAAAGAGTTTGAAAAAAGACAGTCAGGCTCACACAGCTACCAGCCCAGGAGTGGAGGGGGCATGCAGGCACACCCAGAACCCCAGCGCTCACAAAGCCCTGGCCACAGAGGGCACTGCTCGGTCTGGGACGCTGTGCTGCCTCTTCTAGGATGCAAACTGCACTGGCCAGGGAGCCCCCTGAGCGGATGCGCTTTTGCAGCGAGCGGGGTGCAGCCAGTGGGTTTCACAGACAGTGCGTGGGATGGGGGATCCCAGGACAAAGACATGGATGTTGGTGGGGGGAGGGCATCCCAGTGGGAGGACATGGGGGGTGTCAGGGTGTGGACTCAGTTTTGTATCTTTTGTCAAATCCTGGTCTCTGGGCTCCTGAACACAGGGGAAGACACTATCAACATACATGTATTGTGTTGCCAATCCCAAGAGTTCAAAACTCATGAATCGGCCCCCTTATGTTGCAAAAGGAGAATGGCTTCTTGAAATCACAGATGAAAATACACTTGGGGATCTTTTTATTTGGCAACTTGTATTTGAGGTCTTTGGCTGAACTCGGGGCACGTTTTCTAGCTTTTGTCCACAAACCATAACACCCAAAGTCTTCCTTTGGAAAAAAAAAGAAAAGAAAAAGAAGGCTGGGATTCTCTTCTAACACCATGCCCCAATATACAAGCATAATCTACTAAATCAGAGTGATTACAGGTGATCGCGGTTCACGAGACATCAGGTAGTGAAGTTCCCAGATCTGGTTTAATTCTCATAACCTGGCTGGGACTTTCAAGAAAAAAAAAGCCTCAATTATGAGGAAGCTTGTGATTAAATCAGGAGAGTTAATATCACTGATATCTAGTCAGTTTCACAAAATGAATTAATAGTTTCACAACTTACACCTATGGACGGAACAGCTCTTCACACACCTCCTCCAGGCCACAGGGACATGCCAGCAGCAGCATGGAGCTATCTGCCAGAAGTCACTGTAGTCCCGCTGTGCTGCTGATGGTGATGGTGGGGGCCCCCCCCCGGCAGGTTTTAAGTCACCCAGGACCAGCTGGCAGGGCTGGGAGATGCACGTGGAGGGAGGAGAATTGCACACACACTCCCCACCCTGGAGGCCTGCCTCAGGGCAGGGGGTGGCTGCCTACTGGTCTGCTAAGAAGACTGGCACTAGTCCCAAGGTAAATTGAGTTTGAAACCCCTGTTTAAGACTGTGTCCATGGGCCTCACTCCAGCCAAGCACTTAAACAAAGGGCTTAAGTGCTTTGCTGGATCAGGGATAGAGGTTTTAACCTGTCCTCCATTGCTCATTCATTTAGCAACCGGGAAAAGGAGCTTGAGGGAACATTGTCTATAGATCCAGGGTCACCAATCTGAGGAGCATCCATTAGGGTACATCTAGACAGCAGCACTATTTTGGGATATGTCCGGTATACCGAAATAGCATTTTCCACATTTTAGCAACAAGCCCGTTATTTTGAAATATATTTCGAAATAACAGGCACACTATTCTGACGTCCAGGTAAACTTCATTCCAAGAGGATTAAGGGACTTGTCGGAATAGCGGTCTATTTAGAAATTTGGCCCTCTCTCGAAATAAGCTACACAATTTGCATAGCTCGAATTGTGTAGCTTATTTTGAGCTATGCAGCACTATATAGACTTACTCTTAGAGCCCCATGAGTGTTGGGATGATATTTCAGTGTATGGCCCGAGGATCAAAGCTTTTGTCGCACCCAACACTAAAGAACTTAGGCTAAGAGTTCTATTGGAATAAAATATATGACATGGAATCAGAAGGGCTAAAGGGCACTGTACTAGGGTCATATCGGTGTTGGGCTTCCCGGAGAGGAGAATAGCTGCCTTGAAGCACACTGGCAAAATGGTCTGACCGCTTGTCCTAATTTCACTGTCCAAGAAGAAAATATGACTGTCTCGGTCTTCAAGGTTTTTTTTGCAATTCCTTCAGGTAAATTAAAATGAAATGTTGTTGCTGCTGTGATTGTCTAAAAGCCTTTCTCTGCATTCTGCTTCTTCTGCTTTGGGTTACTGTGCCAACGGTTCTCATTTTCATCCCCTTGAGTTTTTTTAGCACATTTGACCCTCACTTAGATGCGTATGGTTAGTTCTGCTCTTGCCTTGACATAAATCGAAATGCCACAGCTCTCACTGGTTGGGGAAAGTGAGTTGGAACTGAAACTGAGCAACTTTTGAGTTGAGAGTCAAATGCAAATTCTGATAACCGAATAATACATATTCTGGACAGTGTCCATTAAGTTTAGAATTCAGTGCCCCATTCTGAGGTCGATAGGGTTACTTTGTGTCCATATTCCAGTGCAAAGCTATCTGAAACTGATGGATCCAACTCCCACAAGCTCCCTTGGATGCATTATTGTACACCATGGTATTAAGCAAGATGTAAGACTCTAAATGGGACAAAATAAATAATCAGTTCTGAATAAACATGATGCCTACCAAAAACTTAACAACAGTTATGCAAAGAGCACTTCTTATCATACTAACTAACACAGTCTCATTGTTTCCTTGTATTCTCTCCTGTCCACCTCCCTCAGTTATCTCTTGTCTTATACTTTTAAACTTTCTAGGGTAGGGACTGTCTTTTTGTCCTGTGTTTGTTCACCATGACAAAGTCCTGGCCCCTGACTAAGGCTTATAGGTGCTGTGATATTACAAATAAATAAACAATACAATAAATAATAATAGTAGCAGCTGTGGAAAGAGACGTACTTGCTGAGTTGCTGTCTTGGCACACAGGGCAGCCTGTCACTCAGGTTACGCATATACTACAGTCGGGGTGTGTAACTGCAACATGTGTAGATACACCCAAGCTATCTTTCACCTAGCTAGCTCTGGTAGCAGTGAAGCTGTGGTAGCATGGACTTCAATTTGTGCTGTATAAGCGTGCCTGGAACTCAGTGTAATTACCTGGACATCTTGCCCCTGCTGAAGTCCCTGCTGTCCAATGAGCAGTAGCCAAGCTAGCTAGATTGAAGCTAGGCCAGCTAGGGCTTACATGTGGTGTAGTTACATCCCTGATTGCAGTGTAAAGATAATAGAGGTGAATATCTGTAACTCAATAGACTGCCACACCAGAAGATCCCAAACACTCCTTTGAAATACCTTTTCCACCTCCCGCCCTTTGAACATGCGCATGTATTTCTGTGGCACATATACACCTCTGGTGGACTCCAAGCTCATTCATAGAAAGAAAGTTCAAATATACTAGTTTCAAAGAGAAATTAAGTTTCCAGAAGACAAAGCTGGCCACAGCCTTTTCTTATAGGCTCCAGTGTTATAGGTTCTGCAGGGAACTCTGGTTCATTTCTCTGCCTTGAACTAGAGACACAATGCTTTCCAGTGTCGTACGGATGTTTTCTATCTAGAGAACACCTTCCAAAGAACAGCAAAGCAGCTATATTAGCAGCCAGCCTGGGAACAACACCTGTCTTGTAAAACAACGACTTGTCTTTTCAGCTGCCAAATGAACAAATACAAGACAAAAGCAAAAACTATTGACATACCAACATGCTCTAAAGGTTGTCCACCAGCTGGCATCTCCAATGCTCAGACAACACAGTGGAGAAGAGTGGACATTACTGGTGGGGAGTGAGTCAGGAATTGATGTGAAAACAGTGGCAAGTAAATGAGCTGTTACGGAACAGGATGTGTATTGTAATTATTGCTGGAGAACAATGCCAGACAATACTTGCTCTTTCTATGAAACCTCTGTGGCTGATTGTGCAAAAAATCTGGCTGCTTGATGGCCAGCTGGCCAAAAAGACATAAAGCTGAACTACTTGCGTGAACTACTTATGCCCTAATAAATCAGTTTGTCTCTAAGGTGCCTCAGGACTCCTCGTTTTTACTTGTGTTTCAGATGGGCACAGCAGTAGTTACATGTATTATTGCTGATTCATCTGCTGGAAGCGAGGGAGAGAAAGAACACATGAAAGACTGGAAAATCTGGATGCACCAAAGAACATTAAGCACAATGTATTGAATTATCCTTGTTGTGGCTCCTGGCTCCTTCTTCCTAACTAAGGATGACCTTTTATGTTCCCTGCTGTTATCTGCCTTTGGTACAATTGTGTGTGAGACTGGCATAGTTCGAATGACATTACACATGAATGCATGTGCAAATGCATGGGGGCACCAGGCAGTGCTTGGTACCCCTAGTCTAGTAAAATATTAGCTGGCCAAAGAAGTTTAGGAAGCACTTATACACAGTGCTGACTTTTCTCCTTGTCCTCACAGCAGTGTACATAAGAATGAGATATCAGCACATGGGTTACACACCTGCTCAGACATCTGGCACTTAGTGTGCTCTGTCCGTAGACACCGTGTACCTAAACAGTGATCTCCCAGGAATAGTGGGATAGCTGACCCTAGCGTCTCCACCTTACAGCTGGCAGGAATTTTATACCAGATTATCAGGTAGCCTCAATATCAGCCAGTCCCACTGCAGCTTTTCCCTACTCAGTTGTGGTTGCTTTTCTGTGCCATATTCAGATTGCCCCTGACTTTTCAGACTGGTTTCTGCACTGCCTACCAGGGTACAGATGTGCAATGCACAATTTTAGAGGTATAATTTTACCTTCTGAAGTTTTGTACTTGAGACAGGATGATTGATGTTTTGGGCCTAAGGTATTTGTGCTACATGATGGCTGTTCAGATGAGTGGACTGAGTCTAGGGCTACACTACCGGAGAAATTCGTCCTGACATATGCGACTCCAGCTACAAGAATAGCATAGCTGGAGTCAATGTACCTTGAGTCAAATTTCTGCAATACTCCCATTGCGGGAGGTCAATGGGAGAAACTCTCCTATTGACTTCCCTTACTTCTAGCAACCCCATGGAGTACTGGGGTCAATGGGGATGCCATCAGCAGCCTATTTGGCGGGTCCTTACTAGACCCGCTAAATTGAAACAGGGAAGATCAATCTCCGTAGCGTTGATCTTGGGGTGAGTGTAAACCTGGCCTAAGGAGGGTTAACCAAGCCAGCAGCCTTAAGTGACTGCTTTATCCTTGTATTTTAGCCAGACACTTGGGATTAACTGGGATATTGAATTTACTGTTCCTATGTATTTTGCCGGTGAATCAGGGTAGGCAATTTCAAAAGAGGGCCTTTGACTCTACAAAGTATTTCCTCCTTCATCTGACAAGAGAGATTTTACTGACTTGCATGGTATGTTATAAATGCTCTATCTTCTACTAGCTATTTTCAGCAGATGTTGGCTGAATGAGGAATGACTGGATTAGGTGGCATTGGTTCTGTGGATTAGAGAAGTATTTTAAAGGGCCTGTTTTTCTCTGAATAACATGGTGCCTTAATACTTTGCAGGCTGGCTCTATATCCACTGACATTAGTGACTACCAGAAATGTTACTGATATTTATTCCCACTGACTTTCAGAACCAACAGAGCCATGGGAGAGGGAATTGGATTCTATTTTGGCTCACACAGTATCACCAGCTTGTTAATGGACCTCTCATCATTGACTCTTTATAGATGAGGATGATACATAAACCAGAATGTTCCCATCTTGACATTCAGGTTCCAGACTGAATTTGCAGGGCCAGCTGTTGGGAAAAATAGGTTTTTTACTTCAGAAGTGCTCAGATCTGGAGTTCCTGAGAGACAAACATGGAATCAAAATGTGCCATAATTAGAGGAGCAATTTCAGAGGCAGAACCACACTTTAATGTGGCCCTGGGGCTCACTCGAAATGTTGCATGTGCATTTACAATACTTTTAAACAGTCTACAACTCTGAGCTGGGGCATTTGCAGAATATAAAAACAAAGAAGTAGAACTGAACAGAGTTTAATAGGCTGGTTAGGCTTTTACTTTGGGTAGGTGTAGCCCCCCACTGAGCAGGAAAATATTGCACAGACAGAAGGACTCTTCCCTCAGGGAGTTCACTCGCTTTTAAAAGCTTTTTTGAAAACTACAGAAAATTGAAGGTTACGTGAAACCACTGCTTGAAACTTGGAGGCATTCAAATACCTGTATCGGAAGGAAGCAGCTAATAATTCTGAAGCTCAGCTGGAGAGGCCAATAACCCATCTAGTACTCCAAATAACTTTACTATTTGTTCCCTTCCTCATGAGAAAAAAGTTGTCTGACATTGAAATTCAGTCTTCCCCACCCCCCCTTTGTTTAATTTTAGCTGCCTCATCATTATTAAAAGTTAGTTCTAGTTTCTTTATAATTTATTTTCTATAGATCATCTTTGATTTCTTTAAATAGCCCCTCCCCATTATGCTACTTATAGTGCAGTCACTTATAGATGGTTATAATGTAATCAAGTTGAATGACACTTTTAGCAAAAAATAAAAGATTCAGAAAATAAATGCAAAAATACCTCTAAAATTGTGACCCAAGAACTGCAGTAATTCTATTACCAGTCAGCAATTTCTAGCTGTGTGAATCAAATTCTTAATCTGAAAACATACCTGACTTTGTATGATTTATTAAACATTTTATTGTATACACTGGTTGAAACTTTCCCTTATCAGAGAAAGAGAGAATTGTGTTCTCTTTAGGTCTCTGAGGATACATCTTCGCTGCGAGTTCTTCCGGCAGACAATATGCTAATGAGGGACCCATTAGCATAAATTGTGATCTCATTAGCATATTTTCTGCCATTTCTTTTTGCGCAAGGGGTTTTTACGCAAAAAGAAGCAGTGTGGACAGGGGTTTTTTTGGCGCAAAACCCCTGTTTTGCACAAGATCCTTGTGCCTGCCCCGTAGAGGCATATTTTCTGCCAGAAGAGCTCGCAGTGAAGGCGAAGCCTCACATGCATACGAGCAGAACACCCCCTGTGAGAGAAATAACCCAAATGAGAATTTTGGCAGCATTTAAACTTTATTGTTTTGTGTTAAATGGAGCAGATGCTGCTAAGATGTACAAAAAAAAAAAAAAAAGTCTTTTGCTACTAGGACAAAAGCTATTGATGAAAGTCAATCTTTATCTAGTGGAAGCCCACTCTTTATTTCCCTAAGTTTGCTTGCTGCATGGATGTCATGTGACAACTTGTCACAGGCCAGTGACATCTATTCCCAGTGTGCAAGGGGATGTAGGGGTGAGTGACAAGATCATGACTAGGCAGTTGGCTAATTTTAAGAGACTGCTTAGGCCTATGATGACCACTGATGACAAGAGTGGGCCCAGACAGGCGGCTGAAGCAGTTTAAAGTGAGCTCTACATTACGTCTGGTTTGGTGTTTTGAGGGACCAGACAGTACACGGTTGCAACAGTGACCTTCCCACACACTATGTCATCCGAAGTGGGACTTTCCACACTAGCCACAGCCTGAAGCCTGCCTACATTAATGAGGAATGGGCCACACTGACTGTTTCCAGAGTGTCTGAACCAACTAACTGGCCTGAAAGTTATGGAGGTAGGGGCCTAAGACCGAGTAAGTGGGAGAGTTGCCCCTTATAGGAGTTAAGTGACAAGGGGATCCTGAGGGCTCTCAGGCCACCAACATCATCTGAAGCAAGTGCCCCTCTTAGCCTCCTTGGGCAGGCCATCTAAGGGAGGAAGAGGTAATACTTTGGTCCTTCAGCTCTTCCAGCTCAAGTGATTGGCCCCATTCCCAGAGACTCTGACACATTGTAATGGAGTGCACTCACTTCTCGTGAGAGCCCCTTGGCTGAGTGTGTGCGTGCCTGCAGCTTCTTCCTCTGTTTCCTCCACTCATAGTGGCCGTGTCAGCTGCTACACTTGTCAGGTGGGTCTTTGTGTACTCAACCCTCCAGCCAAGTCACACTCAGTCCATGTGACACACAGAAGAGACCCCGCTGGGATACACAGTCCAAAATGTCTCCTGTGTCCTGCAACCCTCCGGGGGATCAGTCTTTTAAAAAAGTCCATCAGAGCCCATTGTGAAATGCTCGGTTGTTGTGTCCTTCTGCACAACCCTCTCTGGGCTCAGTCTTTGACCTGTTGAATAGGGCTCACTAGGATACCCTCGCTTGCTCCAGCTAGGTTGCCAGGCTCCTACCCTGGAATTGAGCAGCACCCCAAGGGATTCTTCCCTGGGGCCTCCTTACTTCTACTTGAGTCCTCAGTGACTCGAGCCCTTCTGCCGAGCCACGTCACTGACCACTGCTCTCCACTGAGTCAGTCCCAGCGTAGCCCCTTTCCCTAGGGTGTCACAGTTCTAATTCCCTTCCTTGGAACCCAGCCATTTCCCCCAAGGACTGCTCAGAAGGACACTGTCCCACCTGCTGCTCTGGGTACAAACACAGGGACCCTTTCAATAAAGCAGCCTTGTGCTACATTTATTTACCAACTGCTGCTCTGCATTTCTCCAGGCCACTTTTCCATAGCCCACCTTCATTGAATCCCAGCAGCCTGCTAGTTCCTTCCTTGCTCCCC
This sequence comes from Pelochelys cantorii, assembly GCA_032595735.1. NCBI lineage: Eukaryota > Metazoa > Chordata > Testudines > Trionychidae > Pelochelys > Pelochelys cantorii. Next base: position 199,751,556 of record CM064326.1, read on the forward strand.
CAGTGACTGCCAGTAACTGCCTGCTTTGGCCCATGCAGTCCTTGAAGCCAGCCACCAGCACCTTTTGCTTCCTCAGTGCCTGCTAGCAGGCTGAACTCACACTGGACCAGCAGCTCCTTTTATATGGGCCTGCGAGGGTCCTGACTGGCTGCTCCCTGCAGCCACTCTAGCCCACTTGGAGGACCTCTCTACTGCTCCTTTCTTGGGACAAGTGTAGCAGGACACTGAGGCCTCCAGCAAGGGTCCTCTGAGCCTAGTCCACCCCCATCACACCTATGAAGCCCCTCAAAGCCAACAAGCAAGGAGCTTACAAGAATTTCCTGATTCTGGCATTTACATTCCCATGACTAATGAATGTCATGTGAGGTCTCAGATGAAAGCCAGGGTCACAATGGTCAATAAAATCACTACAAAAGGTATGTACAGATATTATGCAGAGACTTGTGTACATATACTAAAAAAAATGCTCTGAAGTCTGAATCAAAGCAGAACTGAAACACAGGTTTCATGAAAACAGGATCTCAACCAACCTTGGTTGAATGACTTTTGGGGTGAGACAAACTACTTTAGAGAGGAAGTTAGCCTGTTAATGTCAGCCTCTAGAAAGCATGTTATGATTTTTCTCATGCAATCTTTTGCTTCCATTATCATTTCTCAGTCTCACTTGCATCTTGAGTAAATAGAAGATTGCCCGGCATTGCTCAGGTCCTTAAATAAGTTTTGGTTTTCTTCATTTAAATCATTGGTCTGGGGTCAGGCTGGAGGATGAGAGGTACAGTATGCAGGCTGCCCCAGGGAGAGGGGACAACCCCAGACCTCTCTCACCACGGCACGTTGGAGTCAGATGAGAAGCACCTGTCCATGGTCGCTACAACTGCAGCTGGCACAGCTGGGAGTGAGGTGTATGTATGTACTGGCTGGAGGACAGACAAACTTTCTGAAATATATACTAGATAGCTGTACCTTTCTCAACCCCTGCCCTTTGCTGGCCCAGTGGGCTTATAGCTGTCCCAGCCCCCATTGCTGGTCCCTTGCTGTCCCCCTGTGGTCATTCTGAAATATAAGTGTCCTTCCTGCCAGATCCCCTCCCTTTCCATTTTATGAGAAACAATTGCATTCCAGGCACATCCCATTGTCCTGCCACAATCAAATTCTGACCTTGCTTTACGTTATGATAAGAGGAAGCTGCATAGCAAATTTGTAGGTCCTAGCTCTTACCTAGCTCTTGAACAAACAGACTCACAAATGGATGAACAGACTCACATTTCTAATGTATATAGTAAGATAAAGATAAATATATCTCAGTGCTATCGTATTACATAAGAAGCTGATCCTGAGTTGAATCATATAAGCTGGTGCATGCACTGTTTCTTTGGAGAAATCATACCTGATATTTCTGAGCGCGCTGAGGAAATTTACTAGGGCTCTGACTACTGTTAATCGCAAGACAACAATAGGGATGGCATAGACCAGAGGGGAGTGCTTGGGTGGCTCACAGCCTGGTGACATCAGAGATCTGACACCCAGTAAAGTCCAAGCAAGCATCCCTCCTGCAGGAGGCAGTAGGGTAACAAGATGACTCACAGCCATGGTGCCCTGTGAACCAGCACAGACGCATGCTGGGAACAAGCTCTACAAGGAAGCTACTACATCTGTGGCTGTAGTCACTCACCAGAAACTGTAGCCACAACCCTGCAATGTGACACTAAGTGTACAAAGCAGAAGAATTTCAAAGCTTTTTTAAGTATTTTATTTTCCCTCTATTTATTGCCAGAAAGAACTGTTCATTATTCTGTAATGAGTGTGTATGTGTGTGCGTGTGTAAGCACACAGCTACCGCGTTCAGTCTCCTGCCACTGGATTAATAAAAAGTGATTCTTTATGATAATAACCTTGTGATTAGATTACTTGCTGTAGTAATTTGATAATATGACCACTTGATGACTTACTTCAATATTGTTCTTAACCCAGTGATTCAATTTCAGTTGCAAATGTGATTTAATAACTATTATATAATTCCTAATTAACTTAGTGAAATTTTAGTTGTGTTAGCATTAGTGACACATTCATTTAAATATTAATATCTGCTTGCTTATTGTATAAGACGCCTAAAAAGCACACCAAATAGGTTTATTCCTTTCAAATAGCAACATAGTCTACAAGAAATAGGTAAATTAGCCAAGTTATCAGAAGACCATTTGGTTCTCTCCATAAATCAAAATCTTTATCTTTCAGCACCCCATCAAAACACTAGTATATTCAGAGTTAGCTCTTGAATTTTGGAGCATAATGAGTTCTAGGTGTCACTGAGTTCATCCTTGTAAATGTGAAAAAAAATTATGCTTGCTATTTATCAGCTGTATTGTGATAACACTTAAAGCTCGCTATAGAAATGAGGACTTGATTGTGTCAGGCTCTGTACAAATGAATGTGTGTATGTGGGGAAAGACAGTATGCACCGAAGAATTTACAATGTTCACGTATTTTGAAACAAAAAAAAATTGAGAAAGACAAAGAGGGGAGAGAAGTGATGACAGTGTTAGGACAGTGTCTAGTTTGTGCATTACCTGTTTAATGATAGTTAAATATCTTGTGAGAGGGAGATCATAGACCAAATTATTATTCCACATCTAAGGAAAAATAACCTAACAACATACCGAGTGATCTTCAACTTCTTTATAACCTAGGAAGGATGTATGTCTTACCATTCTCACATGTCAAATTATGGCTGTGGCTTTTTCTTAAAAAACACCTTGCACTGCTCAGTAGACAACCAGGTATCCAACAGTCTTTGGTACTTTCAGAAGTCTTTGAGAGCTGTACTCTGGGTCATGATACTACCAACCCAGAAACTGCTCTGTAGCTCCACTCCTGCAGTGTTTAGAAGCTTACTGAAGTTTACTCCAGTACTGTGGAGCTTAGAAGTTCAGTGATGTAAGAGTTGCAGTTACATAGACTTTAGAGCTCTAGTGAGCTCACTGGAACAAGAGCAGTAGAGCTGTGCAATGCAGGATTGAGATTTTGCATAGTTTAGTCTTTGGAGCTCCTAAACTCAGTAGGATGAAAGCTCAGGTCCTGCAGAATTTAGCATAGATAGATGGATAGATCCAACCTTCACATGAGCTACGGGATTGATTCCTCTGGGTCCCAGATTTTCAATTAACTTAAGAGGTTTGACTGAAATCTGTGTGTGTGTATACACACACACACACACACACACACACACACGAGAAAGGGGGAGAGAGAAGCCAATGAAACATATCATGTCACATAGCTCCTTTAATAGCAACATCACATAAACAGTTCAACACCTGTTGCTCCTTTCTCCATGGGAAATACCACACTCACTGACTCAGCTAGCACCAGTCTCTGATCAGAAACCGCAGCATAACAAATGTAGTGCTGTATTTAGATTTCTTCCAGCTTGAATTCAACACCTGTAGCCCTATGGATTAAATAAAGTAATGAGAGCAGAGCCAATCAGCGGGTGGGGGAATGTTCTTGAATATTTGACAAAAATGAAGGGGAAAAGGTCAAAGTTTGTCAGTTTCCAACAAATAAACACCACAAAAAATTCAGTTTTCATTTTTTTCAATGAAAACCTGAAAAAAGTGTGAAAATAGACAATTTCCATTTCAATAACACCACCAACATTCCATCAACTATTTTTTTCAAAGGACAAATTGCATCCTAGACTCACATGTATTAGCAGGCCTCAATACCTCATCCACCCATTCCTGGAACAGCCCCCTACCCTCTGGCTCACTTACTGAAAATCTCAGTAAGAACAAAGACAACGCCATGCTGGAGGAGACCAATGGTCGCTCTCATCCAGTGTTTTGTCTCCCCAGTACCATTGCTGGATGCTTGAGAGGAAAGTGTAAGCCTCCCAGAATGTACTTTATTTTGCCATATTAATATTGAGGGAGGAGGGGGAAGTTTCTTTTGGACCTCAGTTGAAACAAAAGGTATCGGCCTAATTCTCTTGCAGTTTGATTTTTAGCAGATGCCACTGCAAGAGTTGGGCCTGATTCTCCCGTGGCTTGGCACCCTGTGCACTATAGGCCCATGCAAAGTAGCCTGATAATTTTACACCCTCTTTGCACTGAGGTAAATGACTAAACAGGGTGCTAGGCAATGGAGAATCCAACCCCATGGTTACCCCTTAAACTGACACAGAACCATCTACCCATGAGAAGGAAACAGAGAAGCTTTTCACTCTCTTCTTCACAGCTGGGAGTAATTTAAATCTGCATTTACATTTTAAATGCCACACAATTATGCTTAACACTGTCATTAAGCTAATTAGTCCCAACTATTTCTAGGATCAGCCTGACTCCTCACTGACACCTGTTAGGCATTCCTTTCTGTGCCCTGGCTCCTTGCTCTGCTGAAAAGTGCACTTGGGGCTTAGATACCAAGGGTAGGCAATGTGTAAGTGTTACAGAGTTTCTTGGCCACCCATGAGTACTGCTGGGAAGGGAATACACCCTGTGGTGAGCCATGGTCCTGGAGCCTGGCCACTACCCCAATCTCAGAGTCTCTAGGCACATTATCAAGGTGCAGACCTTCTGACACCACCCTCTAAGTCAGGGGTGGGCAATAATTTTTGGCCAGGGGCCACTTCAGAAATGTTTAAAGTGGCACCGGGCCAGAAGGGGAGGGGCCTAGTCCAGAAGGAGTGGGGCTAGAATGCTTCTGAGTTTCCCCACCACCAGACCATAACTGGTCTGGGGGCAGGGGAGCCTCTTTGCCCCCCCCCCTTCCCACTAGGCACCCATGCCCCTGGCAGGGCAAGAAGAGGCTTCACACACTCCACTGCCCCCAGGCTCTCACTGGCCCCGGGGCAAGTGGAGTTTGTGAAGCCTCCTCCCACCCTACCCCAGCCCTGTGAGGAGCACGCGGCACTTCAAAGACATCACATGCTCCCCCACCCCCAAGTCCTGATTGGCCTGGGGACGGGGGAGCTGTGCAAAGCTTCCCTCGTCCTGCTCCCGCCCTGCGCGAGTGTACGGCACTTTGAAGTGCCATGTGCTCCTCACAGGGTGGAGGGGAGGGTGGAGGAAATTTTGCACGCACCTCCTGCCCCCAGGTCAATCAGGGCTTGGGTGCGGGGGAGCATGAGACATCTCCTCCAGCCCTGCGAGCAGCGTGCGGTGCTTCAAAGCGCTGTGTGCTGCTCAAAGGGCGGGAGGAAGCTTCGCACACTCTCCCACCCCCAAGTCCTAATTGGCCTGGGAGCGGGGGAGCGGCAGGGCCTTAGCGGGCTGGATCAACCCATTTGGTGGGCTGAATCCAGCCCACAGAGGCCCTTTTGCCCACCCATGGCCTAAGTGTTGGACCCTACTAGCTCTTCTGGGCACAGTGCTGACCCTTTTGGCTCCCCAGTGTTTAAACATTCCCCTCCCCCAAAACTCAGCCTCAAAGATATCAAGATTCTGGCTTGCAATTTAATTCTCTCCAGGGGAAATGTGGTAATAGCAGTGTAATAGAGCAGCACTCACCTGCCACAAGCACCTCCTTCTGGCCAAGTGCATGGGCCTGCACTCCCCCAGTCCAAAGCCCTTTCAGCAACTCAGATGAGTCACGCCCTGTGCAAGCCAATCAAGGCAAACCTCTCCAGGGTACACCCATAACAGGGCCCCATCTTGGTGCCTTCTTGTCTAGTGTCTTTCACTCTATTTCCCCACTTGGCGAGAGTGGTGCTGCCAGGGCTTCTCCTCCTGGAGACAGCTTCCTTCACCAACCTCACAGTCTGCACTGCTTGAGCTCTGCCATGCACTGACTGCAACACTGCTTTGCAACTCCCTTTGTAGCTCTTCCTGGCCCCTGATTGGCTGGTTCCTCCAAAGCCACACTGTCATGTCTGTGGGTCTGGAAAACAGAGTACACCAGTGACTTTGACCTACAGGGTCATCTCTCTCTCTCTTTTTTTTTTTTTTTAAAGAAAGCATACGTATTTGTGCTGATTCTCAGGGAAAAAAAAGTCTTATTTAGACCTCACCTGCTTTCAGACAGGCGTGGGGCAGATCTTAGGAATGGTTGGGAATGGCCGCATCAGTATTTTCCTATCTGCAACATAGAGCATGGTAATGTAGTCACTGAAGCACCCCCGACAGAAAGGCTCATATCAAACCCCAGGTCCTGAAAGGTGAGCGGCACAAATGGACCTTGATAATCCCTTGGCATCATATGGATACCATTCTTTGCAGGGTCAGAGTCCAGGTTAGGAATGTGACAGCTTTAGTCATTATGTCACAACAGAGTCAGATGCCAGTGATCATTCTGAGATTCCACATGCAGTGTGGGGGCAAAAAATCCCTTGGTCATTTTTCCTACATTGCCGGGCTATTCTAATATGGAAAATATGTGGCGCTGAGGCCAGGGATCAATGTCTGGAGCCCGTTTGTGGCTTAAAGCAGAACTATTGTACTGAGAAAACTCTTGGGCATGTTTCAAGGAAAGAGCAAAACAATTTCCCTTCCTTTCATTTGCCAGGCCATTTCTGCAGTAGCTGAATTATTAAGAATGTCTGTGCTGAAGGACAGGAGATAACATGGAGTGAAGCATGTGACCTGAAATGAGGTAGATCGGGTGCTATATCCTGGCTCTCCGTTCAAGTCACTTAACCTCTGAGTTACTTAACCTCCGTTCAAGTCACTTAACCTCTGGGTTGTAGCTGAAGCTGTCCCAGTGGAAGCCCCTCACAGGAGGTGCTATTTATCTTTTTTTGCTCCAACACAGTAGGGTCTCCAGCTGATGCCCAATCAAACTCCATCAAGATGCAATTGTGCTGACTGTGAGCGCACCTCGTGCCCAGTTCTCCTCCCACAAGGTATGAGTACCTCCCACTGAAGCCCATGGGAATTAAGGGAAATGGAGATTCAGGCCCCAAGCTTTGCCTCTTGACATTCTATCATCATCATCAGTCTTCTCAGCCGAGTTCCTAAAGTCTGGTCCAAAGCTCCTGGCACTTAACAGGCCCCCTTTTCCACTGTCTTTAATGGGCTTTGAAATAGGCCACCAAAAGGGCACGTCTACACTAGGAAATGATTTTGAAGTAATAGCTCCCAAAATAACTATTTCAAAATAAGTTTATTCCCCGTAGAAAGCAGGAGTACAGATTTCAAAATAACCAGCCCCTTATTTCAAAATAACGGGCTTGGTAGTATGGACACTCCACGTATTATTTCAAAATAAGGGGGGGGTTATTTCAAAATAACTCCCTAATATAGACCAGGGCAGAGTGGGCAGGAGACACTGAACTCATGCAAGGAAAGCCATCACATAGTTCCTATTTCCTCCATTTATGTGGGGGAAAGGACGTCTTCAGAGACAGCATCTCATCACTCATTCCCATTGGTTTTCCCATCTGCTCTGACACACCCGCTGCCTTTTGCACATCTGTAGTTCTAACTGATGCTCTTTAAATGGGGCACGCCTTGACGCCTGACACTAACAATCATCGTTGTCCAGAAGAAAAGGCTATTTTCAGCACACTTACCACAGCTAATCTATGATCATCCATCATCCATTTTCTTGAGAACGGTTTCATTGACTGCTGTGGAGCCATTCCACCAGCTGAGGATTTGATCCCGCAAACTGTACAGCTAAAGAAAGTTATGCCCAGCAGGCATTCCCAAACTTTTTTCCCTGAAGCCCAGCTGTGCAGCTGCAATAGGCACTGCAGCCACTTAGTAATATTTTTTGAGGAAAATTGTTAATTTTAATTACATATATATATAAAAACTACAGCACTGTGAATAAACACAGCACATTCCCTTTCCATTTGAACACAAGCAATTGTGATGATAGAAATCCCTAGCAATGTGCACTGAAACAAAAGCTTCAAGATCTTTAAAACCAAACAAATTTAGTAAAACTGACCTTTAAAAAAAAGTTGAGAGCAAAATGTGGTGTTCAAATAAGGAAAACACAATTCTGTATAAAACCAAACAATAACGCAACATAATGTTAGCAAAATTGTGACAAACGTGCGATTAATTGTTGATTTTAAAACAAAGTAGTTGTTCAACTTTGAACACTATATTGTATTATCAGTTGTGTTATGTAAAATCTAAACTTCTGCGTTTTGTATGTAAAGACTCAACCCAACATAAAATAACAGTTGCTTTATAACACACTGAGGCAATAGGTACTCATCCAATGTGGTAAAGGAGAATCCAAACTTCAGTTATGTGTCATCATATTTTCTCACCACTTTATTTGTTTGGCTGGCTCTTTTCTGGTAGCTGTAAATGATCCAGGACTTTCATTATCTTCTCCACCAGTACAGCTTCCTTGTTTTCAAAAAATATATCACTCCATCTCAGATTGAAATACTGCTTGCCATTTTTTACAGTTGTAAATGGCAGACTGTGTATACATTGCTTGGTTACCTTAAAGTAAAACATACCGTTGAACTTGTGAAAATTAAACTTGACATACTGCAGCTTGGATTTTTAAAATAAATTTTTCTGTACTCTGTTTAGCTCCAATCTTTACATCTATATCACTTTTATTTAGATTACACAAATCCCATGGAGTTAAAGATGTACCAACTTAAGAGCTTGACTGGAGTGTGCAATTGGGCCGGCGGACCACCTGGGACTATACTGGGCCACAGCCCACAGTTTGGGAACCCTTAATGTACATTTTGTACTGTTCATAATAATTTCAGTGATTATTATTCATGTTGAAACACTAACAAATTATCCTTTGTTTAGCCTCAGGACTGCTCATAATTCTGCTAATTCTAATAACAGATCATTATTTCTCCTTATTTCCAAGTGATGGACAAAATTTTCCTCTTGCATCCACACAACACAGTTCTGTGGTTTTGTTCTCTCTGTGTCTGCAGTGCTCCCAGCCAATGTGATTGCTCAATCAGTATCTGTCAAAGCAAGCCCCCTGTTGTTATGTTTTCTCGACACAATGAGAAAATCATGTACTATCAGTCTATGTGCCTAATTTCAGAAGAAAACAAACAATAAAAGGATGAGCAATGGGATTCCATGTGTGTGAGAGAGAGAGAGAGACGGGGGGGGGGGGAAAGGGGAGGACGGGAGATGTTACTCTCTCTATAATCCCTGCCTTAGGTTGTCTCCGAGCATTGCCCCCAGACAGGGGTGCTGAAACAATTTGTATAGTGGGGGTGCTGAGAGCCATTGAATCAAAGTGGAAACTCTGTGTATCATGGGAACCACTTAAAGACAAGGCATGTGGCAGCACCCCCCGCATCCCTAGTTCTAGAATCTATGCCCTCAGAAGCCACAGAAGGAGATGTCATACATTTAAAGATGCAGTACATTTAAAGCCGATTCATCACATCTCTCTTAAATTTGCATGACTATATACACCAACCGTACAAATGGGCTAATCCACAGGGCCGGCCCATAACATTTTGGCACCTGAGGCGGGGAGCTCAAATGACACCTCCATGCTCCCTCGCTTGGGCCAAAACTTTGAAAGGCCTCAATTCTCTGGGTCCTAGTGGCGCTCCCACATAGTCTGGCATCTGAGGCGGCCGCCTCAGTTCGCCTTCTGGTAAGGCCAGTCCTGCTAATCCAAGGCCCACTGAATTCTATGGGTGTCTTTTTGCATTGACTTAAATAGGCTTTAGTCTTCATTCAGAAGTAGGAAGAACAGAATATTAGAGTCAAGCAAATGTGAAAGGAGAATTTTTGCTCATTTATTGGCCAAGAGACATTTCAGGAAGTAGAGAAAGCCAAGGAATGAATCATTTTATTTCCTTGCAAAAAGGAGCGGACACACCCTTTATTGAAAATGGACATAAAAACACAGAAATCACAGATGGAGAACAAATACAAGGTCATTCTGGCTACCTAGGGACCAATGTAATTCTAGTTTGCTCTTGCCCAGTCTTGTTTTAAAAGTTTCAGAGTTGGAGCTTTCAGCGCTGCTCTTGAGGCAATCTAATTGATCTCAGTGACTGGATGTTTTACTGCTTTGCACCCTAAATTTTCCTCTGTGTCACCATTGCTCTTAGCTATCCCCTCTTTCTTGGAAACACAATGGTGGGAGAAAGGTGAAGCAATCAAAAGAATGTGCAGAAAGGAATAGTGCTACACTGGGCCTGCTGCTCATTTGTCACAATGCATTTACAGCATAAAGGGGCTTCAGTGTAAGTGAGAATCAGGCCTATTGTTTTTCCACTTAATTCACAGAGATTCCTATTTTAGAGTAAGAGCTACCACTTGTGTCCAGATGGTTCTTTAGTGCATTCATTTACACCCTGTGCAAAGTGAGTGTGAACCACTTCCATTATGTTTTGGCAGGTTTTAAACCCACTTTGCACTGATATAATTGACTACACAAAGAATTAGGCTCTTCAGATAGTAAGTGGCTACCTGTTCTGATCAGTTCTCCCTCTAATTTTTTCCATCCATGTGCAAAATAAATTTTATGTGCACGAAACATGTGCAGATGTGCACCACCAACAGAAACACATGCTGCCACCTGTGGGTGCTCTGCTACGGTGCATCTACACAGCACCCTAAACTCGAAATAAGATATGCAATTTGCACTACACAAATTGTGTTATCTTATTTCGAGTCTATTTCAGAATAGCTTATTTTGAAATTTGGCACACCTACACAGTGCCAAATTTTGAAATAATGCACTATTTCGAGACCCTTAACCCTCGAGGAATGAGAGTTACAGGGATGCCAAAGTATCACACCCATTATTTCAAAAAATATTTTGAAATAACAGGCGGCTTGTTAAGATGCGGGGTAGCTATTTCAGGATCCCTCCGGTATCCCATAATAGCCGTACTGTGTAGCTGTACCCCTAATCAGCTGGGTGGCATTTGAAATTCTCCTGCGTGGCTGCCCAACCACTCAGCTCACAGGGAACACCAGTTCTAATGATCATTTACTTTACTTAAAGAAGTAGCATTATTAAAAGCAAAGGTCCAAATTTTCAAAAGAGGTTGCCTGAAGTTAGGTTCCTCAAATCATACATACAACCTGATTTTCAGAAGAGTTGAATTCCCAGAAGATCCCATTAACAGGAGCACAAGATGCTCAGCTATTCAGAAACTCAAGCCCTACATGTGGCTTTAGTCAACTAACTTTAAGCACCCAGGTCTGAAAATCATGCCATAATATTCCAATCACCAACACAATTCTTGCCACAGTAGGGGGGTTTCCTTGGAGTCTCCCGCACAAGGTCTGGACATATCTGACACTACCTAGTTTGCAGTATGGAAACTCCCAGCTCATCAGTTCACAGTGCTACGGCTGTGCCTTTCATGCACCCACTCTGAGCCTGTGCCTGTTGAAGTCTTTCCTTTGACACTGGATTGGGACCAACAGCATCGCTAAATATACTCATTTGATAGCTGCCATATGGGATGAATTTTTATGGCATTCTGGTATAAGCAAACTAAACACTGGAAATACCTTTGTAGATTGGCTTCTTAAAATACCCGTGCTGCTACTTTATTCCCCAGGCTTTGCTGTTATTTTTTTAAATAAAATATCCTCTTTTATATATTCTGTGGTTTAAAAGTGGAAGTCCTTCCATATGAGGACATTGCAAATGTTTCCACTGAAGAATATGAGTCAGTATAGAGTCTCTGACTGTATTGCTCAGTTATACTCACTCTTCAGCTATTTACCATAAACCACTAACCAATGGCCATTTCTCAGTAAATAGCTCTCAGTTTTGCTGGATGCATCCCCAAAGCCTAATCTAGTGCTCTGTTCACCAAAACAAGGACAAATCTCCTCTAATCCTGCCTATCGGAGAAGACAGACCTGTTGAAAACTGCAAGCAAAATAAGCTCAAGTGGTCTTAGCTGCCAAATCAAGCAGCTTTATGTCAATGTGTGAGCGTCACACCAGCATTGATCTTAGCCATCTGGCTCAGGACTTTGCAGAGTGGAATTCTTCAGATTGATACAGCTGGCTTCTCAAGGGCAGCTTCTGGACTCACTGACACAAGAAGGCACTTTCACGTCTTCTCTGCCTCCAGTCCCCCACCCCATCTTGCACCTTCTACTTTTCATTACCAATCCCCACCAATACTCCACTGGGACACCATGGCCTCCTGGTACCAACCTCACATGCCCTCAAGGGTTTTTACTGGTGGACTAGCATGGAAAGGCACAATGCCCACAATCATGATGCATGTACTAGGTAATATGCTAAACCTCATCCATTTACTGCTGGAATTGGATTCAGAGGGTGCATCTACATTGCACCCTAACTCGAAATAAGATAAGCAATTTGAGCTATGCAAATTGTGTATCTTATTTCGATACTATTTCAAAATAGCTTATTTCGTCATTTGGCGCTGTCTACACAGCACCAAATTTCGAACTAAAGCGTTATTCCAAAATGTCCCTTACTCCTCTTAGAATGAGGTTTACAGGGACGTCAGAATAGTGAGCCCGAAATAATGGGCTTGCTGGGAAGACACAAGATAGCTATTAATAGCGTTGCAATGTAGACGTACCCATAGGCAGTTCACTCACTACTCTTGTGGTCATACAAGTCCTTTCTTTTGAGGGCCAGAAGAACAGACTCAGTCCTGAATTTCCTCTCAGAAATGCTTCCTAGGCCCAGGATCTTTCCCATATGGGAGGAGTCTCCCTCATGTTGGGAGATGTGGGAGAGTGTGCCATGAAAGGTTCCCCCACCCAACCAACCCTGTTAAGCAAATACCTTTTAAGGACTGTTAAACAGCTGCTGCATCCTACCCCAGAGGTAGCTGCATTTAGTGGTGGGTGAAGTGATTTGGATGAAAGTGTCTGTAAAGATCCTAGCATCCTTTTGAAAAGAGAACTTATTTTTAAAGCTCCTTTTGTTGCGATCCTTAGCTTTGTGGCTCCCCTTGCTCATCCTGTGGCCATCTTTTAGGCACAATTTGTGACTCGGCAGAATTCCTAAGAGTTTTGGCAAGCTTCCAGCATTAATAGATTGATTTAACTTTCAGCCTCACTGTGTTTGTAGCAGCCACCTATTTAATAGGCGATCCAGAAAAATATCCTTTCTTGATGGCTGTGCCTGTTCCCCTCTCCTAATTGCAGAGTCGATATATACCAACATCAGCGATTCTCAACTCTGAGAATAAGACACTAGATGAGACTGAGAAGACTAAGGAAAATTACAGGTACTTGGGATGATTAGCCTCTCCCACCACTGCAGCTGCACACTATTTTTAGTGCACTAATTTGATCACCATTAGCACAGGTTTGATCACATCCCCAGCGCAAAGACATACCTTTAGAGGGCACCCAGTAGCTTCACACTGCTGTCCTTGCAGCTCCTGGCATAAAGGGTGGGGGAAGAAAACAGGGCACGGGCTGCTACCCTTGTCTGCCACCGTGACGCCCTGAAGCCATAGAGAGCCACGTGTAAGTTAGAGTAGCCCTCATGAACAGGCTGGGCATGTCCCCAGCTGGCCTTTAGAAAACAGAGAGGCACACAGGTGTCAATGGGCATCTTTCACAGCACTAAATATATCCAAATTAAACATGAGGTTATTGTATGTAAAACGTCATTAAAAGAAACGGGCGTGTTCTCTGAGTTAATCTTAGAGGACTTGTCACATAAGCGGGGCGCAGTACACAATGTGACATGTTGCACTGAATACTGAGCTACCTCATGGTACGCATGCCACTGCATTGCCGGCTCAGCTGCACCATGAAGAAAGCCTCAGGAACTTTGCTTGTCCTTCATATTCCAGGCATAAAGTACCGGAGCACTGACCTGACATAAGAATGTGATGATACGACACAAGCATCATCACAGCCTCATGTCCCATGTTGGGGCCCACTCATCCACCAGTGCCCATGTTGGGATTTAGTCAGTTGCAGTGACCTCAGACAGCCCAGGGCCCATTGAAGTCAATGGGAGATAGGTGTCTACATCCTTTCGAGACTCCAGGCCTGGGTCTGTAGCTATTTTCCTGGCCCCTATTCCAAGCCCTGATTTGGAAAAGAGTAAAATCCCAACACAACAGGCTGTAAAGTCCCTTTCAAACCACACTGGGCTAAATGTCAGTGGGGAACTGCTCTCGTGCACTAGGAAATCTTAGAGCCTGTTGGAAAATCCCAAAGACTTGGGACAGATGGCAAAACTCAGGTTTATTTACTAAACTCCCTTCACAAGGCCCACCAATGTGTGTGTGTGGGGACAGTTGCCCTGGGCCCCTTAGTTTGTTGCTGGAACGCAGCACCATGTGCTCTGAGGTACCATGTGAGCTGTGGGATTCTGAGAGCTGGGGAGAAGGGGGGACCTGGGCATCATGATCTGGGCAGTGCTGAGGACTGGCTGCCCTCAGCTCCAGGCCCCTTCCGCCTGAGAGCTCATCCTTTCTGGGGGGCGCGGAGCCACCTTCCCCCACACGCATCTTACCCTGGGCCCGCACCTTTGGTTTCTTGCCCTTCATATGCCCACACCTCTGGTTTCTTGCTGACAGCCTGGGTAGCCTTCCTGCACTCCACCCCAGAAGTTGAGGGACTTATTCTGTCTATCATCAGCATTTGTACAGCTCCCATTGCCATAGTATCTGAACAGCTCGCAGTGTTAAATGCATTGATCTTCGCAGCTTGCTGGTGAAGACTATCACCTCCATTTTGCAGATGGAGGTGCGGGGAGACTATAGGAGCTGCCTAAAGCAGGGGTGGCCAAACTTACTGGCCCTCTGATACAACAGTCTTGAGAAATTTGAGAGTCAGGGGCTTCAGCTATGTGGGATGCGGGTCTGGGGGGGTTTCATTCCTGTGGGAGCTCGGAGCTGAAGCCCTGCTCCCGTTGAAGCTTGCAAGCCAGGATTTGCCCACCCGGGGCCTAAAGTTGCATTGGGTGGCTGTGATAGAGCAAATAATTGCACTGGGATTGGCCAAGTGTAGGCAAGTGCACTAATCCCTGCAACACCCTTTCTAGTCAGGCTATTAACAAAGGGAACCGTCTAGCTAAGCTGTTTCCAGGGCAACAATCACCTCTCAGGGCCATTGTAGAAGCCTGCCCTCTAGGAATCCCTGAGGAAATGGGGAGGTTTCCTTTCTACAGCAATTCTCTACCCTCCCCCCAACCCGCCCGCTGCACCCTGTGCTCTGTGGCCTGACTCACACAGATGTTCTCATCGCTCGTCACATGGAACACAAAATGCCCCCTGAACATTTATAGTTGCAGAATCCACTGACAGAATAATGGTTCTCTCTGCTAGGGTAAGCCACCAACAGTCCTCAAGCCCAGGCAAATATGCAAATATGACCTGGTGCCTCTGCCCTTTGGGTAGCAATAAGTTCTGATTATTTTCACTGGCCTTACTTTTACTTTCATCACCCCCACCCACCTAGGTGCTCTGTCTTTAGTTCTTAAGCTTCAGACAATTGGAAGCATTGCTAGCCAGGCCCTGTGATGCATATGCCTCTGCCATTTGGTTTTAATGGGACATTTCACAGTCCAGGGGTGAGACCTTTAAAGACAACATTAAATCCCTTCCCACTGCCACTTGGACCTCATTTACATTTTGTTCCTGGAGGCAGATTTCTCCACATCCCCACTGGCAGGCTTCCCTCATCCCCCTCAGGCCTCATGCACTTCCCAGAGCACAGGCACTCATGTTATGAGCTAGTTAGGTAACGCTGGGAGCAGAGGCACTGACAATCGCACAGGCCCCCAGCAAGGAGTTAGCATTTACATCAGTTTCCCTCAGGCACTTGTGTGGCCCCCATCACCACAGCATCTGAGCTTCTCATGCTTAGTAATGTATGTGTCCTCCCAGTATGCCTGAGGTAAGGCAGTGCTATTGGGTGGAGAATGAGGTACAGATGGGCACAGCACTGAGCTCTGGCTAGTACGCTAGCCATTGGACCTCCTTTCCAGCGTCTGGCCACAAAAAAACACAGGCGCATCCTAGGATCTTTTTCTCAGGCTGCTCACCACCCCTTCCTCACTACTCTATCAGCCCTATCATCGTCAGCGTGGCTAATATGCCACAGTCTCTGAGGCAGCCTGCAAGGGGGGTGAAATCACTCTTTTTATCCCTTGTTAGAACAGGCCAGGAAGGAGCATATTTTAGTGGCAGTCTCCTTTTCGGGGGCGTTAATCCATTCCTGAGCTAAGCAGTCATAAGGCCACAGTCACGGTTTCAAGAGCTTTGTATGTATTGATAAAACTCATTATGCAAATGCAATATTAACATTATTGTGAGCACACAGTGTCTTTGCAGATCCCGTTGCTAATGAATGGTTGTGGTGGAGTCTGGAGGCAGAGCTGGCTGCAGCTAACACATGCAATGAGCTCAGGAATGACAGAGAGCAGGGGAGGGAGTGCCCAGCCCATCCATGACCTGTCCCACAGATGCAGGACATGGCTAAAGTCCTAGGAATGATGTTTCCCAGCAGTACGGCAGAAGTGAGTTTACTTGTGTATCTTTCAAAATATAGTTGAAGTCAGCGTTTATATCCCCTTTAGTGAACGTGCTGAGCCACCACAGCTTCCTCTGATCGTAGGTGGAGCTGTGGGTAGTCTTCACCTCTGAAAATCAGTCCATGCTTTAGGAAAGTGTCGAGCAAATAACAGTGGCTTGAGCCATGAAGCTGCTTTGCCTATACAGAGACATCAATATACTGGATCTACAGAGCATCCTCCTACCCTCCTCAGGATCGCCACTACACTTTGGTTCCAGTCCTACACCCTCCCAGGTCTAAACAGTGCCGCCGGCTAGTCTAGTCCTGGATCCTTGCTAGCTGGGGAGCCACTTTGAGATGTGGACAAATGGGAACTAACAGAAACCTCAGAGAGGTCAAGAGGCCAGTCATCAGCTAGGTCAAAACAGGATCATTTTATTGGCATCAGTGAATGTACATCCACTTACTGTAAGGACTACAGAAGTGAGAGGCGAATGAACTGTGCCGTTTGATCCCCATGGAAATTCAGTTCTAAATAAGGATGCTAAGGAGCAGTTATTGGCTAATTGTGTAATCGATACAATTTGTATCGACTACATGATAAGTCGATAAGGGCCGCTCTGCAGAGCTGCAGCAGGGGTATCTCTCGGAGCTAGTTTGAGTTCTTACTACATTTAAAATGCAGAGGTGCAGTGTCCCAGACCGACACAAGCTGGGACTACTCAGTCCCAGCTCACACAGGTCCAGCAGCCCCTGTTTGTGGTGACCGGGGCTGGTGGCAGCAGCCCCTGTCCGTCGGGGGGACGGGCTCAGCTCCCCGCTGGAACCGCCACGGACAGGGGCTGCTGCCAGAGCAGCCTCCCCTATCTCCCTTCCCCAGCTGCCTCTGATAGAGGCAGCAAGGGGGGAGAAGCCAGTATTCGATACTGCATTCGACTACCCAATAAGCTTATGCTTATCAAATAGTCGACTACTCGCTTTCATCCCTTGTTCTAGATAACACAGCCCTATAAGTCCTCGGTGTTCCTATGAAACAGAGCCCAAGGTACAATCTCAGAGCACAGATGTTCCCTTCTTCAAAAATGGGACTGGTAAAGACTAATGCCACAGTGATCCATGCATTTATGCTAGCTGCCAAGTTGCTTTGCATTTCTCCCTGGCTTCCTCCTCCAACCCGCCTTGTAAATAATATGGAGAGTAACGAAGAACGATAGCTCTTGTTGTTGGTTTGATGTTTGAATGCCTTTGTGCACTGTGTGTCATGCTGGCATATTAAGCACAGATTCTGAGGATATAAAATATATCGAAAGGATAGAGCAGGCCGGGTGGGTGGTGGAGTGGCACTGTATGTGAAAGATAATGGAGAATCAAATGAAATAAAAATATTAAGTGAATCAACATGCTCAATAGAATCGCTATGGATAGTAATTACATGCTCCAATAATAAGAAATTAGCAGTAGGGATATATTACCGACCACCTGACCAGGACAGCGATACTGACATTGAAATGCTGAGGGAGATTAGAGAGGCTACCAAAATAAAGAACTCTATAATAATGGGGGATTTTAATTATCCCCATATTGACTGGGTACATGTCACCTCAGGAAGAGAAGCAGAGATAAAATTTCTCAATGGCCTAAATGACTGCTTCTTGGAGCAGCTGGTGCAGGAACCCACAAGGGGAGAGGCAATTCTCGAT
This sequence comes from Pelochelys cantorii, assembly GCA_032595735.1. Lineage (NCBI taxonomy): Eukaryota > Metazoa > Chordata > Testudines > Trionychidae > Pelochelys > Pelochelys cantorii. The sequence continues at coordinate 199,769,646 of CM064326.1, forward strand.
TTAGTCCTGAGTGGAGCGCAGGATCAGGTCCAGGAAATAACCATTACAGGACCGCTTGGGAATAGTGACCATAATATAATAACATTCAATATTCCTGTGGTGGGTAGAACACCTCAGCAGTCCAGCACCCTGGCATTTAATTTCAAAAAGGGGAATTACACAAAAATGAGGTGGCTAGTTAAACAGAAATTAAAAGGCACAGTGACTAGAGCCAAATCCCTGCAAGCTGCATGGAAACTTTTTAAAGACACCATAATAGAGGACCAACTTAAATGTATACCCCAAATTAAAAAACATAGCAAGAGACCTAAAAAAGTGTCACCGTGGCTTAACCACCATGTAAAAGAAGCAGTGAGGGACAAAAAGGCATCTTTTAAGAAGTGGAAGTCCAGTCCTAGTGAGATAAATAGAAAGGAACATAAACACTGTCAAATCAAGTGTAAAAATGTAATAAGAAAAGCAAAAAAAGATTTTGAGGAACAGCAAGCCAAAAACTCAAAAAGAAATAACAAAATGTTTTTTAAGTACATTAGAAGCAGGAAGCCTGCTAAAAAACCTGTGGGTCCCCTAGACGATCGAACTATAAAAGGCGCAATCAAGGACGATAAAGCCATTGCGGAGAAACTAAATGATTTCTTTGCTTCAGTCTTCACGGCTGAGGACGTTGGGGAGATTCCCAAATCTGCACCGTCCTTTGTGGGTGATGAATCTGAGGAACTGTCCTGGATTGAAGTGTCATTAGAGGAGGTTTTGGAACAAATAGAAAAACTTAATGTTAACAAATCTCCGGGACCGGATGGCATTCATCCAAGGGTTCTAAAAGAACTCAAATGGGAAATTGCTGAACTATTATCTGTGGTTTGTAACCTATCCCTTAAATCGGCTTCTGTACCTAATGACTGGAAGGTAGCTAACGTGACACCAATATTTAAAAAGGGCTCCAGAGGCGATCCGGGCAATTACAGACCAGTAAGTCTAACTTCAGTACCGGGCAAATTAGTCGAAACAATGGTAAAGAATAAAATTGTGAAGCATGTAGAAGAACATAATTTGTTGGACAAAAGTCAACATGGTTTCTGTAAAGGGAAATCCTGTCTTACTAATCTATTAGAGTTCTTTGAAGGGGTTAACAAACATGCGGACAAGGGGGATCCAGTAGATATAGTATACTTAGATTTTCAGAAAGCCTTTGACAAGGTCCCTCACCAAAGGCTCTTGTGTAAATTACATGGCCATGGGATAAGAGGGAATGTCCTTTCTTGGATTGAGAACTGGTAAAAGACAGGAAACAAAGGGTAGGAATAAATGGTAAATTTTCAGAATGGAGAGGGGTAATTAGTGGTGTCCCCCAAGGGTCGGTCCTAGGACCAATCCTGTTCAACTTATTCATAAATGATCTGGAGAAAGGGGTAAGCAGTGAGGTGGTAAAGTTTGCGGATGATACCAAACTGTTTAGGATAGTCAAGACAGAAGCAGACTGTGAGGGACTCCAAGAAGATCTCACCAAACTGAGTGATTGGGCAATAAAATGGCAAATGAAATGTAATGTGGATAAGTGTAAAGTAATGCACATCGGGAAAAATAACCCCAACTATACATACAGTATGATGGGGGCTAATTTGGCTACGACAAATCAGGAAAGAGAGCTTGGAGTTACCGTGGACAGTTCTCTGAAAACTTCCACGCAGTGTGCAGCGGCGGTCAAAAAGGCAAATAGGATGCTAGGAATTATTAAGAAAGGGATAGAAAATAAGACCCAGAATAACTAACTGCCCCTGTATAAAACTATGGTACGCCCACATCTTGAATACTGTGTACAGATGTGGTCCCCTCACCTCAAAAAAGATATTTTGGCCTTGGAAAGGGTTCAGAAAAGGGCAACTAAAATGATTAGGGGTTTGGAACGGGTCCCATATGAAGAGAGGTTAAAGCGACTGGGACTTTTCAGTTTAGAAAAGAGGAGACTGAGGGGGGATATGATAGAGGTATATAAAACCATGAGTGGTGTGGAGAGGGCCGATAAAGAAAAGTTATTTATTAGTTCCCTAAATAGAAGAACTAGAGGACACCAAATGAAATTAATGGGTAGCAGGTTTAAACTAATAAAAGAAAGTTCTTCTTCACACAGCGTGTAGTCAGCCTGTGGATCTCCTTGCCAGAGGAGGCTGTGAAGGCTAGGACTATAATAGAGTTTAAAGAGAAGCTAGATAATTTCATGGAGGTTAGGTCCATAAAAGGCTATTAGCCAGGGGATAAAATGGTGTCCTTGGCCTCTGTTTGTCAGAGGCTGGAGAGGGATGGCAGGAGACAAATCGCTTGATCATTGTCTTCGGTCCACCCTCTCTGGGGCACCTGGTGCTGGCCACTGTCAGCAGACAGGATACTGGGCTAGATGGACCTTTGGTCTGACCCAGTACGGCCGTTCTTATGTTCTTATGTTTTAGTCTCTGTCTGCAAGGGCTGATGAGAATTGGACGAGTCTGTGCAGCTGATAACGTGGAATCAGATACACCAATGCTGTGGCCAGGGATGCTGCTTTAAACAGTTTCCAAATGTATGGGGAGGGGGGGAGGCAGAATTATGCTGTCTTCCAGTTCTGTGCCTGGGGCATCATAAAAGGAATTAGGCAGGGTAACATATCCAAACCCAGCACCCTGGGATCAGTGCTGAAATACAGCAAATAAAATCCCTGAAAAAAAAATACAGCATTCTTGCTACATATCCAGCCTAAGACTTGCAATAGCTGCAAGTTACTAACATTCAGTGGCTGTTTGGTGGCTTATGTGAAATAAATTTATGATCTCAAGGCAGTTTCTAGTGAAGAAACCACAACAACTTGCAATAATTGGGCCCTTTGTTGTTAGAATCGGCAGAACATGTACTGAGTGAATGTGTCATAGAGACGCAACTGTCCTCTCAAGGTGAGTCTTGAAAGGTATGGCTGGTGGATCATAGGAAAAGCAGACAATGCCACTGCCCACGCTGTACCCGTTCTGGGGTAAGACTGCCACGGCTGTCCATCTTGAACTTTTCCCTGGTGCTGAATCACACCAAACATCTAAAATAAAATAAGGAAATGATCTATAGGACCAAAATTATTTGCTTATTATTAGGAAAAATATATAGTTGAAGTCAATATCCCAGTGTGTGGCTATGACTGTTCTACTCCAAAACCAAAAAACACCCTAAAGTCTTAGAGGACTGGTGGAGAACTTGGGGCCAGAGTTGATGGGGGGAAGGAAAATTTCTCCATGGCTGGTGGCTCCACTCCCTCATCCAAGGCCCACTGAAGTCAAGGGAAAGTTCAGTGGACTTTGGATCAGGCCTTCAGGCAGTGGGGTCATGTAGATGACTGAGTTCCCAAATTAGAGAAAACATGACATGCATTTCTCAGGCACTGCCTTTTATTACTTTAGATAGTTTCATAAAGTAGGCGCACATGGTTCTTGGCAAACAAAGCAGGGGAGACTAGGTCACTGCCCCAGAAACCTTGCACTCAGCATGAGCTACAATGCAAATAGTGAATGCACTGAGAAAGTGGGTGCATGCAGTTCCAGAGCAGAAATTTGTGAAGCTAAATAACAGATGGCTATTTTGATGGGAGACCAGGAAGAGGTTGCTTGCCCTTTGGGAAAGGGTCTGGAATGATGTTCATTCTTCCAGCTAATGACTCCTGAAAGGAGACCCATACAATTCACATCATCTTTAATGAACCAGATTCCCTGCCTCCCACAATAAATCCAGGGGTAGGGGAAAGAAGGAGGACATTTCTGGGAGGTTCCACTTGTGAATACTACCCCACATCATTTCATCAGGGGCGTGGGGTTTATATTTCCCCATGAAACCAACTGTGGAACCTACTACCACATGCTGGAGTATAGAGATGATTAATAGTGGATGATTTATGCTTTTATCATATTATTTTGGTTGACTGAATGCATCAGTTTGCTGGGTCAGTGTTTGCTCATCAGGGATGGGATGAACCCAAAACTCAGACCTGGACAACCACTCCAAACTATGAAGATGTTTGGATCTAAGTCTAGGTGTGAATTTTGTAGCTGGCCCAATACACCTCTAGTGCACTGAATCAAACCCTGGATCCGTTCTCTTACAAATATGGAAGTTCAGATTTGTATCTAATTTTGTAGCTGAGGTCCATTTCTTTTGCTTGTTGGAGATGTTTGGTACAGGGTTTCATTTTAATTCATTTCTCTATTATCTGTTCATGTCTCCTTTCCTGATTTACGGTCATTCTTTCTGCTTCTATGCACACCTCCTTGTTGCCTGGTTCCTTTCTGTTCTTTTTTCTATCCATTTTTCTTTTCTCTGTGGACAAGCACTCTTAACACAGACGAAAATCAACATTACCAGCTGGCTTGGATTCACCAGGTACAGTGCCTGTCTTTCTGGAGGTTTTTGATATACTGTGGTAGCTTTTTTATTTGAAAAGTTACTTGGGATGTTATTGCCAATTTCTTGCCTTGTTTCTTGAATTCAGCCTTGCCCTTAGTCATCACAGCTTGACTCCAAGCATACAATATTGCATGGGATTTCACATAATTTTACCACCAGATATTTGTAATATTGCTTGATAGTTGTCTTCACTCCTGTTCTTAGCATTCCGTAAGCAAGAAAAATGCTGAGTTAACTCAGGGAGCTGGTAGGTAAGATCCCATGGGAAGCAAGATTAAGAGGAAAAACAATTGAAGACAGTTGGCAGTTTTTCAAAGGGGCACTATTAAAGGTGCAAGAGCACACTATTCCACTGTGTAGAAAAGATAGGAAGTATGGCAAGAGACCTCCTGGCTTAACCCAGAGATTTTGCATGATTTAAAAATCAAAAAGGGGTCATATAAAAAATGGAAACTCGGTCAAAATGGAATGGATGAATATAAACAAATAACACAAGTAGGTTGTGGCAAAATTAGAAAGCCACAGGCACAAAATGAGCTCAGTCTAGCAGAAACATAAAGGGTAACAAGAAAACATTCTACAAATATATTAGAAGCAAGAAGACCAAGGACTGGGTAGGCCCATTGCTCAATGAAGAGGGAGAAACAATATCAGAACATTTGGAAATGGCAGAGACACTTAACAATTTCTTTGTTTTGATTTTCACCAAGAAGGTTGGTGGTGACTGGATGACTAACACGGTAAATGCTAGTGAAAATGGGTAGGTTCAGAAGCAAAAATAGGAAAAGATCTTCTTATCAATAAACTGGAGAAATACAACCTAGATGGGCCTACTATAAGGTGGGTGCATAATTGGTTGGATAACCATTCTCAGAGAGTAGTTATCAATTGTTCGCAGTCATGCTGGAAGGGTAAAACTAGCGGGGTTCTGCAGGGATCAGTTCTGGGACAAGTTCTGTTCAATATCTTCATCAACTATTTAGATGATGGCATAGAGAGTACTCTTATAAATTTGTGGATGATGCCAAGCTGGGAGGGGTTTCAAATGTTTTGGAGGATAGGGTCATAATTCAAAATGATCTGGACAAACTAGAGAAATGGTCAGAGGTTAAAAGGGTGACGTTCAATAAGGACAAATGCAAAGTGCTCCATTTAGGGAGGCACAATCAGTTTCATACATACGAAATGGGAAGTGACTGTCTAGGAAAGAGTGCTGTAGACTGCAGAAAGGGATCTAGGGGTCATGTGGATGACAAGTTAAATATGAATCAACACTGTGACACTGTTACAAGAAAAGCAAACATCATTCTGGGATGTGTTAACAGGAGTGTTGTGAGCAAGACACGAGAAGTCATTCTTCTGCTCTGCTCTGTGCTGATTAGGCCTCAATTGGAGCGTTGTGTCCAGTTCTGGGCACCACATTTCAGGAAAAACGTGGAGAAATTGGAGAATGTCCAGAGAAGAGCAACAGAAATGATTAAAGGTCTAGAAAACATGACCTATGAGGGAAGACTGAAAGAATTGGGCTTGTTTAGTTTAGAAAAGAGAAGACTGAGAGGGGACATGATAGCAGTTTTCAGGTATCTAAAAGGGTGTTACAAAGAGGAGGGAGAAAAATTGTTCTCCTTGGCCTCTGAGGATAGGACAAGAAGCAATGGTCTTAAATTGCAGCAAGGAAGGTTTGGGTTAGACATTTAGTAAAAACTTCCTGTCAGAGTGGTTAAACACTGGAATAAATTGCCTAGGGAGGTTGTAGAATCTCCATTACTGGAGATATTTAAGAGCAGGTTGGATAGACATCTGTCAGGGCTGATCTAGATGGTGCTTGGCCCTGTTGTGAGGGCAGAGGACTGGATTTGATGATCTCTTGAGGTCCCTTCCAGTTCTAGTATTTTATGATTCTATGATTTGGGGATTGGCAATACTGTTCATATCCTCTTCAATCACCGTGCCATCTTTCTTGTCTCTATCTTCATGAGGACAACACCAGAACATAAGAACATAAGAATGGCCATACTGGGTCAGACCAACTGTCCCTCCAGCCCAGTATCCTGTCTGCTGACAGTAGCCAATACCAGATGCCTCAGAGGGAGGGAACACAACAGGTAATCCTCATGTGATCTCTCTCCTGTCACCCATTTCCAGACAAACAGAGGCTAGGGACACCTTTCCTACCCATCCTGGCTAATAGCCATTGATGAACCTAACTTCTATGAATCTATCTAGCTCTTTTTTGAACCCTGTTAAAGTCCTAGCCTTCACCACATCCTCTGGCAAGGAGTCCCACAGGTTGACTGTGCATTGAGTGAAGAAAAACTTCCTTTGGTTTGCTTTAAACCTGCTGCCTATTAATTTCATTTGATGACCCCTAGTTATTATATTGTGGGAACAAGTAAATAACTTTTCCTTATTCACTTTTTCTACACCAGTCATGATTTTATAGACCTCTATCATATCCCCCTGTAGTCTCCTCTTTTCTAAGCTGAAAAGTCCCAGTCTCTTTAATCTCTCTTCATAAAATATCACAGGCCGTGAACAATGCTTCATTGCAACGGAATTTAGTCTGAATTAGGGCTGAGCTTGACATAGCTTCACTGACATCAATGGAATGACTCCTGATTACGATGAGTGTTGGTGAGAGGAGAATAAGCCTGGGGTGGACACAGAGTGAGCTAAGCAGCTGTGATTGTGACAGTAAAAGCTCTTCTTTTCCCAAATGGCCACCCAGAGCACCCAGCAATTCTGATCAGTTTCTGATGTCTGGATGACCTTGTTTGTGCGCAGTTTCCATGTCACTCTGTACTCACTGATTCTAGCTGGGTGCAAAGCTTTGAAATCTCTAGTTTCCAGCTGCAGCTAGAAGTAGCAGGTGTAAGTTGTTCAGATAACATTCCATTAAACCTCGAGCACTTATTTGAACCAAACTTCTGCACCTTTTGAAGTGTGTCTTTAGCAAGCCCATCATCTTGCTATGCATGGATTTGATAGTGCATGTACCACAATCTATTTGCTGCCTCCATTTCTTCTGTCAGAGGGAGGATTGCAGTGTGTATAGACATGCCCAAAGAGACCTGGTAGCGAGGTACCCTTCTCCATAACAATCTTCCCATCTCTCCTGCCAAGAAGGCCTCTCCCCACCGGGGTGTACGAGCTGAGTGTGGTGGCTAGGACTCAGTGCTGGAATGGGTTCTATTCCAAGTTCCCGGTGTAATATTGGTAAAGTCATTACACCTCTGCCTCAATTTTCTCTCTAGGTAATGGGCATCATGGCTGCTGCCTTTGAGATTTGCTGCCAGTTAGGAGGGCTAAGCATTATTATAAAGAGATGGGACCAAATGGAAAATGCACCTTAAAATGTAAATGGACCCCAGGAAAATAAAAGATAAAGGGGTAAGATATGATACAATGTGATTTTCTGTTTTCTGCAGGAGCTTCAATTTTCAATCCCTTTGCCATACATTATATAGAGTTAGAATCACATTGGGGGAACAGGGCATAGAACAAGGTAGGGGCTACTGAACTAAGAAAAAATCTCTTGGGCCTTTTATACCACTCCAGCAGCAAAAGGGAACCATCAAGTAATATGGTTTCAGGTTTAAAACAATAGGCACCATGTTTAAAACAAAAGGAAATATTTCTTCACGCAGCGCACAGTCAACCTGTGGAACTCCTTGCCAGGGGACGTTGTGAAGACTAGAACTTTAACTGGGTTCAAAAAAGAACTAGATACATTTTTGGAGGTTAGGTTCATCAATGCTTTTTAGCCAAGATGGGTAGGACTGGTGTCCCTTGCCTCTGTCGGAGGCTGGAAATGGGTGACAGGGGATGGATCACTTGATGATTACCTGTTCTCTTTACTCCCTCTGGGGCACCAGGCATTGGCCACTGTCAGAAGACAGGATACTAGGCTAGATAGACCTTTGGTCTGACCCAGTATGGCTATTCTTATGTTCTTACGTTCTTAAGTTCTTACGTGTGTGAAAATAGCTCCTGTGCAGGTGGTTTGCTTAGCCAGTGTAAAACTAGCAAGAGAGTCTGCTGGCCTTCCCCCAGCCCCTGGCAGATCGGGACTATGTCAGGAAGGTGCCTGCAATGCACTGTACTAAGCTATTCTCTTGTTCCCATGACCTATACTGGAAAGTAGAGGGTAAGTTAGAGTAGCTGTAAGGCTACTCAGTGGTGTCCCCCAGTCATGTCCCTCCCCATTCAATATATTCATAAATGATCTGAAAGAAGGAGGCAATGAGTAAGGTGGGAAAATTTGCAGATGATACAAAACTTCTCAAAATAATTAAGTTCAAAGTAGAGCGCAAAGGGTTACAAAGGGATATCACAAAACTGGATAACTGGGCAACAAAATGGCAGATGAAATTCAATTTGAAAAGTGCAAAGTACTGCATATTGGAAAATATACTATGCACATATATCCCAACCAGACATATAAAATTTTGTGGTCTAAATTAGCTGTTATTGCTCAAGAAAGAGATCTTGGAGTCACTGTGGATAGTGCTCTGAAAACATCCACTCAATGTGCAGCAGCAGTCAAAAAAAACTAATGGAAAGTTAGGAATTATTAGGAAAGGGATAGATAAGAGAGAAAATATCATATTGCTTCTATATAAATCCATGGTACACCCACATCTTGACCATTGTGTGCAGATCCGATCATCCAATATATATATTGGAATTGGAAAAGGGAGAGAAAAGGGCAAAAATGTTTAGAAGTAGGGAACAGCTTCCATATGAGGCGAGATTAAATAAAATTGGGACTGTTCAGCTTGTAAAAGAGACAATTAAGGGGGGTATATGATAGAAGTCTATAAAATCATGACTTGTGTGGAGCAAGTACATAAGGAAGTGTTATTTACAGCTTCTCATAACACAAAAACTAAAGGCCTCCAAACAAAATTAATAGGCACAAGATGGATCACTGGATGATTACTAGTTCTATTCATTCCCTCTGGGGCACCTGGCATTGGCTAATTTTGGAAGACATTCTAAGCTAGAGGGACCATTGGTCTGACCTAGTATGGCCATATTTATATACACAGCTCCAAGAGTTTGAATGTGAGGATAGAACCTGAGTTACAGCCAACATTTGAGATACTGGAGCTACCTCGGTAATAAAAACAAGACAAAAAGAGATGCTCTCTGCCACCTTCCACAGCTGGATACTGAATGATTTCAAAGACTTATTTAATCCTGAGGGGAGATGGCCAGAAACAAGAACCTTGTTGCTGCACAGAAAAGAGATTAAGGTGGGTAGAACCCTACAGTGATCTTATTGTGGGTAGGCAAGGAGCAGAACCCGAAAGCCCAGCACATAGATTCATTTTAACCTTTGCATTGGCTTCTGCAAACCTTTTATCTGGAAATGTACGATGCTAGTGTCCCTTTAAAATGTGAGTATAGACAGCTGTAGGAGATTGAGATGATGATGATGGTTTGTATTACAGAAATACTTATAGGGGGGCCACAGATCAGGACCTAATTATGCTAGTTGCTGTACATACACATAGTAAGAGGCAGTCACTGCTCCAGAGAATTTATAATCTAAGTAGACAAGAGAGACAAAGGTGGGTGGAAGCAGATTGGATATAAATGAGACTAACAGGTGTCTCTCAAAGAGAGATGTTCCTGCAGAGGACCAAGAATTCTATGAGCTTGATTTAACTTCATAACCTTTCCCATCACTGCTCTGGTGTGAGGGCTTTTTCCTTTGATGCGCGTTACACTGTTTCAGCATCGCCCCATCTCTTACGATGTCAGCTAAAACTTTATTTCCCTTTCCTGTGCCTCTCAAATTTCTCTTCCCCTCTGCTACTTATTATTTGGCCTAATAACTGGCTATCACAGAACCTCACTAATTACTGTACCATGCTCTGAGGGTGATTTTTTTTTTTTTTTTGCAGATTAGTGAGTTAATTGAACAAGCTGTTTAAAAGAGAATAACTCAGGCTATCACATCACAAAAGTGTAGTTTTAATGATAACATTTCATAGAATACTATTAGATACCTAACATAAGAGAGATGTTTGTGATGGGGTAATTGAATGACTGACTCCATACATATCCATGTTTCTCTCAATCTTAGAATCTTGTGTTTGGGGCACATCTTCATGATGAGCCTGATCATATACCCCTGGAGACAGTGGGACCTTTGTTGTTGATTTCATTTTCTGAGTGTGAAAAATCCAATATTTGGCCTGTCTGGTGGAAGTCATCAGAAGGTCGTCTGTCTGGACTGCAACTACACAAGTGTCCTTTTGAGCTACACTCTGGAAATCTGGCAGGCTCATGGACTGCCGACTTCGTGGGGAGGGGAAAACATACACTCAAAAGTGAACATTTCTAAATATCACTCTGAGGCTATGTCTACACTGCACTTGGATGTTGTGACTGGAGCTCACGTGGGCACACTCACACAATCTTTAATTTAGCAAGCATGGTCGATCTAGAAGACATGGCATCATGGACTCTGATGTGGACTAGGAACACCCAGGGTTCTAATCCTCCACCCATTTACACTGCTGTTCCTACACTATTTTTAGCCTGGTAACTCATTTGGAACTAACACAAATGTATCTTCTCAATCTGGGAATCAGAGCCCCTGTTGGAAGTGTAGACATTTCCTAAGTCTAAAGGAGATCCAGGCTCCTAATATAAACAGATTTAGCTCCTGTTTGCACTGGTGGAACTTACGCTGATTTCAAACAGGTAAATTCTTCTACTGCAAGTAGTGGCTTTGCAGGTCTACACAAGGGATTTGCACTAGTGCAGTTACACCAGCACCTGGAACTGAGGTAAAACCTCAAGTATGGACAATGTCAAAGTCCTCGCACTGTGAAATCTCTCCACAGCACAGTTATTAAATGGTGAGAAGTGGGGAAGAAACCATTGGGGGGGGGTTGTGTGCCAACTAGAAGGTGTGAAAGATAATAACAAAGAGCACACTGGAGAACTTCTACTATATTTTAACCTTGTGTGCAGTGGTTTGGGAGAAGAGAAGCATTTGGCACACAAAGGTGCTAGGCAAAATAACGTTGCACATGTGTGAAGTGGATACATACAAAAAGAAATAACTGCTAATAAAAGGCTCGTGTATGATAAGCATTTTAGCTGTGAGATGCAGTGGCACATAGCATTCAAGGGCGTCCTCCAAGGTTGCAGCTGCAATCATGTTACTTGGCTCACAGGTGCCGTGAGCTGATACTGCAGTTAACAGCTCCACAGGCAAAAGAACTGTAACTTTGGCAGCCAGCTGGTGATGCGTGATGTGAGTTTCATGGTCCTTTTCCCTCCCACCCACCCCCCAGCTTCCCCAAGTTTGGTGTAGTCAATATGTCTACAGGTTTTGAAATTGGCAGTCAAAGTCTGTCATCCTGCAGATGATGAACTTCCATTGACGATCCCTGCGGGGGAAGAGAGACAAACGATAGACATTAATGAGGCAAGGGCAACCACAGAGGACAAAAAAATTATACAAATGAGGACAACTTTTCATTAAGGGCACCTCCAGCTAGCAACTCTGACTGTCTGCCACTAGCCCAATCAGTCTTCCTCCAGGTGTTACCTGTCAGAAGGCAACTGAATATTTCAAAAGATTGATAAATGCCTGCCCTGCCCCCGACAAACTAAAAGCATAAAGCCCCCGAATTACCCATCAGAAGATAATGACTTTTCATCATGATCTATCTCCAGTAAGCTTCAGAGCAGTGATCTAGAGGAGAAAAGCCAGGCTGGTTATGATCAAAAGTCACCTTCAGGTGATGAGTTGCTCTGTAATCTGCAGTACGTGAAATGGGTTGGTAGGCTTCAGCTGTCATATGCTAGTGGGCAACTGAATTCAGTTATAGAATAAAATATTAGTAGATGGGACTTGTAATTTAAATGAGTGGTGAGTGACCCTCCAAAGTCTGGAGGTTTTCAGAAGCTCTGCTGCAGCTAGTTGTCTGAGCTTGAGTCCGAACGCTGTGGTCGTAATGTTGAGAGAGCTAATCGAACGGGAGAGTTCCTTGCCAGATCTATGCACACTCTCTGTCATGTGCTGGTCACCCCATACACAGCATGCACCTCTGAAGTACTGCCTCTAGGCATTCATAGAAGATAGGAGCTGCTGTAGAGAAGATACTGACCTCACATTTGCTGGGATATGACTCAACTGACTTCAGCTGAGTCGTTCTTGACTTACACTGGAGCACATGAGGCTATGTCTAGACTGCAGAGTTTTTCTGGGAAGTATCCCAGAAAAACCTCTGCTGCATTCAGGGAATGCATCTGCTTTTTCGGAACAGTTTCCGAAAAATTGGGAGCGTTCTTTCAGCATCCCTGTATTCCTCATTTTATGAGGAATAAGGGATGTTCCAAAAGAGGAGTTTTTTCCAACATTTGGCCCTGCGTACATGGGCCAAATGTCCGAAAAGCTTCTTGTGAAAAAAACAGCGGAAAAAGATACACAAATTGTGAACTGCAATTTGCGTATCTTTTTCCAACCTCTCCCCTCCCCCCAGCAGTGTAGACATAGCCTAAAAGAAGAATTTTGCCCCCGGGAGTCTCTATAAATAAAAGTACTTTCAATTCAATTTTAGTTTACGGTGAACATTATGATGATAGTTTACCTTATTTTAACAGTGTTATTTCGAACAGTGCATCTCTCACATCACCCAGCAGTGTATAATCTTTTTTTTTTCTTTCAATTTTGCCTTGATAGGTAGTTTTCATTGTTGTTTGCTTACAGAGGGCCAATACAATGCCAAACTTATTTTTAGATTCAGTTTAAGAAATCATCATCCGTGGTACATGTGTGCTGATCACAGATGTTTGTTACTCCCCTGGTCACTTGGATACCCAGAGATACAGATCAATCATGCTGCAATAAGGTTTTGCCATTAAAGGACATTGCCAAGATAAAAATCAAGCATGTTTAACAAACATGTGCTTTACTTCATGTATTAATAATACAATCTATGATAATAAAAACAGAAATGTTATTTAAGATCTCATTCTGTCAAACCATGAAGTGAACTTAATTTTAAGCCCCATAAACTTTATTTGGGACGTCTCAGGGCCATACTTTGTACCCTTTGTCATGTAAAAGGGATGCATGAGTGGCCCTTATCTCAGGGGGCCACAAGATTGTCTTGACAGTTGTTTTCTTGGGATAGGGTAGTTTTGCTAGCTGCACTTGTGTACCTAGAATTTTTGGGGTGTGCTGATTGAACCACAGCAGCACTTTGATTGAATGCTGTCATGAGTAGGAGCTGCTAAGGAGAGTCTGACTTACCTGGAAATTGAGGAAAGGGTTAAGCAACTCTGGGAATGCACCTGAGGGAGGGGGCTTTGGGCATTCAGCCAATGAAATGCAGATAGGAATTTCAACCCAGAGAGGGGTTTTTCTCTCTCTTCTTTTGTTTGGGACCAGAGCAGTTTTCCCGAGGTAACAAGGGAGATGGGCTCTCCCAGGAATGGACTCCTTGAAATGTATAAGTAGGGAAAAGTTTAGATAATCCATCAGGTTTTATTATTTTCCTTGTTTAGGGGTTTGGAAATCATGTCTGAGCTGGTTAATTGTTTTTCTCTTTTGTAACTAAGGATTACAACCCATGGATTTCCCCAAGTCTATTTCACTGCATGGCTTTTAACACTCAGTCATTTACTATGCTTGCCACAGTAGTCTTTTTTTGATAATAAAAGTGTTTTTTCCTTTTTGTTTTGATTAACTGGTATTGGTTGATTTTTGGGTCCTTAAACTTATGTGCCTAAGTTACCCGGGAGGAGCAGAACCCCATTGTTCTTTGCGGATTCACTCTGTTTGTTCTCCCAACTCCAAGCGAAATGGAGGTTAGAGTAGCGGGGAGAGCATTGCCTCAGGAAGGGGATTCCCAAGTGATGTCTTCCCTGGAAAAGGGTTTATTTTATATATTTTTAATTACACTTGGATGGTGGCAGCAATTTTTTTTCCCTTAGATCTCAGGGAAACTGAGACCAGACAAGTTCTGGGAGCTACAGAGACAGGTTCTTACAGAGTTTATTGTGCTAGCCAGCCCCCATATCTATACTCAGGCTACGTCTATACTGCACCCTTCTTCCGCAAAAGCTTATGCAAATGAAGCGTGGAGTAGAATATCACCACGCTTCATTTGCATAATTAATTAGGGGCCATTTTTGCACAAGAGGCTTTTGCGCAAAAAGGAACTGTGTAAACGGCTCCTTTTTGCACAAAAAACCCCTCTTGTGCAAGAGCCGTTCTTCCTCGTTTTTTCATTAGCAGTGATATGCTAATCCGCACTTCATTTGCATAGGCTTTTGAGCAAGAGAGGTGCAGTGTAGACATAGCCTCAGAGTGCCAGGTTGTGGAATTGAGCCATGACAGATGCAGAGGGAGCACAAGGCTCTCACAATGTTGTGTGCAATCAGCATGTACCTCCAGGGGCGGCCCTAGACTAGCTGCCAGCAACTGGCGCCCTAGGCGAACCATGCAATCAGCACCCCCACCTCCAAACCCCTCAATGATATTGTGCCACCATTTGGCGCCCCATTTAGCTTGGCGCCCTAGGCGACCACCTAGTTCGCCTATATGGACAGGACGGGCCGCCCCTGTGTACCTTGCTTCACGTACCCTTGTTTTATGTGCATTTTGCTTTTGTAATGTCGGTAGAGGGAAAAAAACTACATGGATGGAAACCAGCAGAGTATGGTAACCTTGTGCATGGGTAACAGCAAACAAAATGTTGCATGGGCCACACATAGAAACCTGATGAGCCACATGTAGCCCTTGGGCCACAGACTGCCCACCACTGTTTAGAGTATGTCTACCTTGCAAAAAAAAGGTGTATTTTAAGCTCAGGTTAGTGCATGCAAATTAAACTAGCCGTGAGAACATAGTAACTTGACTTCTAGCTCAAGTTCAATCCCAAGCTTCTCTAACCTGAGTTAACACTGAATGTTTGTGTCCTAACATGAGGTAAAAGCACAGCAGTTTTTGGAGTGTAGACGTACCTCTAGGTAAGGAAGCGAAGCTTTTCTGGCCCCTTTCACTCTCTGGCTCTCATGTACCTAGTGCTGTTATATTCAGCATTCCAACACTGCAGGGAAATATTTAAATCCTCAAATAATTTGTTTCCAATTAAATGAAAACTGTCCACTATTTCTCATCCTATTAGATCTGATTTGTTGTTGTTGTATGAAACCTAATTGGGGGCCTAAAACAGCTGATTGTTTAGCTGATCTATCAGGATACCACACAGGTAGCTGAATGCCAGGGTGTCTTTAATCATGATTCTCACAGCAGTTAAGAGATTGCTCATGATTCAGATCACTCGAGCAAAGACATAGAAGAACAGATGACAAAAACCTTGGTATGCCAAATCTTTGAGCTTTGTGTAAGGTGTGTTACAGAAAAGGTGTGGCAGGGAGAGACTCTTGTGCCCCGCAAACCTCCTGGGCTCCCACCCAGGCTGCAGCTGCAAAGGATTGCAGAGGAGGGCATGTTCTGTGCATGTTTTCATGTACACCTTGCAGTATAATCCCGGCCCACTCCATGACTGCTGATTCCAAACCAGGATTTAGGGAGACCTAGGCTGGTGACACTTGACAGAACAGCTTGGATTAATCATTCTGGCAACTAGGGAGCTGGAAAAAACAGTGAGGCCATGGGCGGCGGATAATGTAGGCAAGGCACTGCCTTCCCAAAACTACCTACATGCCCAGCCACTGGGGAGGGCTGGGGCCACAGTGTGGCTTCACCGGCCACCAGGGAGGGATGGGGCAGTGGCGTGGCAGCCCTGCTCCCAAGGAGGTTTAGGGCTAGGGCTGCAGCAGGGCAACCCTGGACCTCCAGGTGGCCTGTGAGGATCAGGCTGGGGTGGGCGGGGCTTGGCTTCAGGGGCAGGGCCTCAGACGGAAGGGGTGGGGCTTGGGCTTGCCTTCCCCAGCTGGGCCTTCACCCGCCTCCCAGTGAGTGAGGTCCATCTGTGTCCAACAGCCTCTCTCACAATTCCTAGGCTGTGTCTCCATTAGCCCTTTTTTCTCTAAAATCCCCTACTGCTGCTACCGTAGGTTCAGCTGCTCCACTGATAATGGGATGGGGCTTCTTACAGTAGCTACCATTTTAAGCACCGTGTCATCCAACCCTGCTCAAAGGTGTTCCAGCCAGCACCTTGTCTACACTACTACTCCCACTGCTACTCTCCGTGGGGACGGCAGCCATGGGAAATGATAGAGAAGACCCCAGTGTAGCCAAGACACTGGAGTCCTGCCTCTTCTCTACCACAAGAGAGACAGGCACCTCTGGGCCAACTGCCTATCTTTTGCACAGGTAACTTCTGCCTCTGCGGGGAATAATCTGTGCGCAAGGTTGCCAGTGAGCAATAACCAGCCCCCAGGAATTTTGTCAGAAATGATCATTTCTAGGACTGTACAATCCTGAGAGTCTATTATCATTTCTGCAAAGCCACGATTCCCTTGGCCTCCTATGGACAACGTTAGACAGGGGGAGTTCCTAGTGTGCTGCCAGGGAGCTGGGAGGGCCATCGTGGCAAAACCATCTCTTCTTTCCCTCCCACTGTACATATGGGTGGGCGGGAGAAGTGTTTGCATTGCTAATGCTCCTCCCCAACTAGGCTTGGCAACAACTAGCTGCCTCAGGACACCCCAGCTCAGTATCTACCATGGTATCCCATAATGCTGAGCTAGCACATTGGCTTGGTGTCACTTAACAAAGATCCAGCAGTGACATAGTTAAGAGTGTTGCCAGGTAAACTGACCTCATTATACTTCAGAGTAATTCAACACCACCAACTGGATTAATGGGAACTGTTTACACTTCTCAGGTCTGTTTTTTCAGACTATCTACAAGCTCAGGCAAGCAGCACTGCATTGTTCTACATCCCGTTCATAGTTTGAAGGTTATCTCTGCAACCACAATGGCTAGAGAGATCATTTGTTTTAAACTGAAGATTTGGGAGCATAGTAATGCAGCAGTTCGAAACAGGCCAGTGGTATCCATTTACATGGTGTATAATCTCATTATACACAGAGCCCTGCTCAGAAGGTGGTAACAAATGCTAATGAGAAATAATGGTCCGG
The DNA here is from genome assembly GCA_032595735.1 of Pelochelys cantorii. NCBI lineage: Eukaryota > Metazoa > Chordata > Testudines > Trionychidae > Pelochelys > Pelochelys cantorii. The sequence continues at coordinate 199,787,145 of CM064326.1, forward strand.
GCATGATTGATAACAAAGTATTTAACACATTCTCTGGAAAGGAATCAGTGTTCTATTTCATTAAGCTTAATTCTCTATGCCTGGCTTTACAGCATGCTTCAAGCTACAGGGCCTGAAACTGATCACTTGTGCCTTGTTTTTATCAGTAACTGCTGATTTAAGGGAATTTATTCTGCATTAACAGTTGCATCAAAGGGGTGGAAGAATCAGTCCCCTTATAGGTAAAGTTCTCTTTATTAAACCTCTTCATATGGGGCCTTATGAAACACCAAGAGTTCTATGCTCCTTTTTTTGGGAGATCCCCTTCCAATTCCTCAGTAGATTAAGAGGGTTTCCCTTTGCTGTGGGTCTATTTGCCTGAAACTCAGCTTCTGATTCACCACGCTGTTTGTGACTCAGTCTGACATTATTGAACAACTTTGCTCTATGGCACAGAATAGTCACTACTTTTTGACCCAATCCACTGGGGCTGGGGCTATTTGGTTACATTATCATGGTCTATGTAGATAAGTTGTTGCGCCTTTGCTTTCTATTCCTGTACCTTTAAACTACTAAGGATTTGTCTACGCTAGTCAGTGGACCGATGCTGCAGTGATCGATTTATTGCATCTGTTTAGATGTGATAAATCGACCTCCGAGCACTCCCCCGTCGACTCCAGTACTCCACCAGGATAAGAAGAGTAGTCAGAGGCGACGGGAAAGGAACCCCCGCTGACCTTATTGAGTGGAAGATGCCTCGTTGACTTCAGCAACGTTATTTGCATAGCTGAAGTTGCGTAGGTTAGAGCAACAGAGTGGTGTAAACCTAAGAACTCTCCCTGTGTGCATAATTCATGCACTGAACCATCTCCCTGAACAGAAGAGATGCACATACTGTCTGTCTTCTCTCATGAAGAATTTACTTTTGTTCTTTTCTGTTGTTTTTCTTAATCTAAAATAAAACTACTTTTAGACTGAATGTACAGTGTTGCTTTTCACATATGGAAATACATACAATTGGAATACCCTCAATTTGTTAACAGCAGTTCCCTGTATGTCCACAGACACAGACATTTTGGTCCCTTTTAAGTGACTGCAAATGATAAGAATTGGTTTCGAGGAATAATCTGAAGTCATGTCTATAATATAGAAATTAGTGTACAGGGTCAAACCAATGATCTGGTTCACTGCTCAAATCTCTACTCAATGTCTCAAAGAAAACAATCATATCAACAACATATATAAAAAAGTGGGGGTGATCAGATGTTAGGACTGCTGTGAGGTTTCAGAGGGGAGATATCTACAGTAATAGAAGGGTTAGCGGATGGGGGGTGGAAGGAGGGTCCTACTCCTCTTCTCCTAGCATCCCCAATGATAGCACCTAAAAACTGTTTATTTTAATCAAGCTAAAGATGACAAATGTGGTCTTCAGTGACAATTGACACCAGATGAGGGTCTGCCTGTGTTCTGAGTGAGACTGCAACACACAGCGTAACAGTGGATCGAGGGTGATGTATTCTTGAGATCAGGACTCCATCCTGAAAAGGGCTTCTAATATGTCAGGATGCCACATATAGCTAATGTTCGATTACCTACAACTGATAAGAACATAAGAATGGCCGTACTGGTCAGACCAAAGGTCCATCTAGCCCAGTATCCTGTCTGCCGACAGTGGCCAGCACCAGGTGCCCCAGAGAGGGTGGACCGAAGACAATGATCAAGCGATTTGTCTCTTGCCATCCCTCTCCAGCCTCTGACAAACAGAGGCAAGGGACACCATTTCTATCCCCTAGCTAATAGCCTTTTATGGATCTAACCTCCATGAAATTATCTAGCTTCTCTTTAAACTCTATTATAGTCCTAGCCTTCACAGCCTCCTCTGGCAAGGAGTTCCACAGGTTGACTACACGCTGTGTGAAGAAGAACTTTCTTTTATTAGTTTTAAACCTGCTATCCATTCACTTCATTTGGTGTCCTCTAGTTCTTTTATTATGGGAACTAATTAATAACTTTTCTTTATTGGCCCTCTCCACGCCACTCATGATTTTATAGACCTCTATCATATCCCCCCTTATTCTCCTCTTTTCTAAACTGAAAAGTCCTAGTTGCTTTAACGTCTCTTCATATGGGACCCGTTCCAACCCCTAATCATTTGAGTTGCCCTTTTCTGAACCCTTTCCAAGGCCAAAATATCTTTTTTGAGGTGAGGAGACCACATCTGTACACAGTATTCAAGATGTGGGCGTACCATAGTTTTATACAGGGGCAGTAAGATATTCTGGGTCTTATTTTCTATCCCTTTCTTAATAATTCCGAGCATCCTATTTGCCTTTTTGACCGCCGCTGCACACTGTGTGGAAGTTTTCAGAGAACTATCCATGATAACTCCAAGATGTCTTTCCTGATTTGTCATAGCCAAATTAGCCCCCTATACTGTACATATAGTTGGGGTTATTCTTCCCAATGTGAATTACTTTACACTTATCCACATTAAATTTCATTTGCCATTTTGTTGCCCAATCACTCAGTTTGGCGAGATCTTTTTGGAGTTCCTCACAGTCTGCTTCTGTCTTGACTATCCTAAACAGTTTGGTATCATCCGCAAACTTTACCACCTCACTGCTTACCCCTTTCTCCAGATCATTTATGACTAAGTTGAACAGGATTGGTCCCAGGACTGACCCTTGGGGGACACCACTAGTTACCCCTCTCCATTCTGAAAATTTACTATTTATTCCTACCCTTTGTTTCCTGTCTTTCAACCAGTTCTCAATCCATGAAAGGACCTTCCCTCTTATCCCATGACAATGTAATTTACACAAGAGCCTTTGGTGAGGGACCTTGTCAAAGGCTTTCTGAAAACGTAAGTATACTATATCTACTGGATCCCCCTTGTCCGCATGTTTGTTAACCCCTTCAAAGAACTCTAATAGATTAGTAAGACATGATTTCCCTTTACAGAAACCATGTTGACTTTTGTCCAACAGATTATGTTCTTCTACGTGCCTCACAATTTTATTTTTTACTATTGTTTCGACTAATTTGCCCGGTACTGAAGTTAGACTTACCAGTCTGTAATTGCCAGGATCGCCTCTAGAGCCCTTTTTGATACAGCGTGCAGCATAAAGACAGAGCATGCATGTGAGCAGGTGGACCCCTAGATGTGTCTGCGCCTCTCTGCACACTGCATACAGCGGTTGGCAGTATCGTGTAGCCTGATGAAACGCCTAGTGCGCTACACACCTGCTGGCTGCCATTTTGCTTTCCTGAAGGGTGTGCTGAAATAAGCTCCTCTGTCCTTCCAGGAATAGGGGATAGCCCATCTGGAATTTTAAAGATCTTGATAATTTTATAAACAATGGTATCCAGAACTAGGCCAGAACCAAACCTCTAGACCAAAACACCAGTCAATCTAGGGAAGAGGGGCAGATCCACAGGTGAACCTTTTGGCTAAGCTCGCTGCTAATAACACTCGTAGCTATACCTAGTTATCAGATCTCATAGATGATCCTCAGTGAGGACAGGGAGGTAGTCCCCATGTACAGCCCTGGTGCATGATGGACTTAGGCCCTATCTCTGAAGAATCAGATAGTGATTAATAAAAATACCTATCTGGGAGTTCATTTGATAGATCATTGTTAGATCCAGTATGGCAGTCCTATATTCCAGATGGGGGGGACCCCACTTTTTCTACCACTTCCAATAACAACACAAAGCAAAAAGCAAACCTGTCCACTGCAGAGAAAGTAGTAGTTGCTCCCCGGATGTAATGATCATAAGTGTACATCATCATGTCCATATCTTCTCCATAGTGTCCTGGCTGTTCCGTTGTCATGCTTTATACCAAGGGAAAAGAAAACACAATTTAACTTTTGGTAGAAACAGGGAATGAAACAGAATTGACTGAGTGCAGCTCAAATACCAGAATCTTCACCTCTACTTCTTTGAAAGTTTTTACTCTTTGAAAGTTCTTATTCTTTGACAACATAATAATGCAGAGTCCTACACATAATATGGTTTTGTTTCTCTTGCATGCAATTTGTTCTTGGAATCCTTTGGATAATTACAAAGAATTTAGCATATGTGGAGCAGGTCTGGTTGTTAAAGATCGCAGCAATTCTGAGAGAAAGACTATCTGAATTTAGAATGTAATGCCCATCTATTTCTTCTGCTTCTGTCGCAATGATTTTCACTTTCCTCCTATCAGTTTTTTTGACTTACTACTGCAAAGTGTCCTCAATATTGCCAAGTCAAATAAATACAACCAGGTCCATTTATGACTTATGCTTATGAAAGTAACAGCTGTTATGTTCCTCTTTCTTCTCTTTCCTCCTGCTTTGTATTCAGGCTTTAAGAGAGAATGACCTGGATTAAATGTGAACTGTGTAATTTATCCAAGGATCTCAAAGTGCTTCTGCAAACATTATTGAATAGTAGTTACAAGCAACTCTCTCAGGGAAGTAGGCAAGTATTATGATTCCCATTTTACAGATGAATAAACAAAGGCACAGAGAAGTTAGGTAGCATGCCTATGGTCACCCATCAAGACTCTGGTTAGGAATGGAGACAAGAAGCTGAATTCATCACTGGGTTTATGCATGTGTAAGTGGAGTTATACTGTTGTGAATCTGGAGTAACATAGTGAAGAATTAGGGTGAAGTTTTGACCCCATTGAAATCAATAGAAAAACTACTGCTGACTTCCATAGGAGCAGGACTTCACCCCGTGAGTTCTAACTCCCAATTCCCTTATAAGGCCCAATTCAACAGAGACTTTAAGCACATTCTCACACATATAACTAGCCCCTCCCTATTTAGCAATGCACTCAACTATGTGCTTGAAATCTATGAAAGTTAATGGAATTGAAGCATAGCCTTAAATGTTTTTTTCTGAATAGGGATATTATTATTGGGATTCCTTGCATGTTTAAAATTAAGCACATGCTTAAGTGATGCATCAGGGCACTAATCTGTAACTATTGGAACAATCAGAAATTGAAAAACTGTTTTAAGGCAAATGTATCTGATTGTTTAAAAAAAAAGATTGTATTCACATATTATCTTTGGCTGCTTTATTCCAGAGCTGTTTCTGTGATTAAAAATTCACTGAAATTACCACCAGTGGCTGTATAATTAAATGCATGTTACATTACTTTGTTTACCATATTATTGGGCTGTTTATTTTCTCTGAACATAGCAGATGTGCCTTAATTACAGGTCATTTTTTGCTCTTGAAAACGAAAGGAAAAGACCAGTGAAATATCATAGTTGGCAAAATATTATTCCCAGGCAAATGAAAATAAGACTCAAGTTAGAATTCTGAGGCTGCTGTTTAAAACCCCAAAGGCATCAGGAGTTGATTCCTTTGTACCCCACAGGCATTCTTCTGCCACCTAACTCCACGTCACCATCAAACCAATGAGTAATTGCAGCGTAAGTGCGATACTGCCTCGTCTTCTCTGGGAAGTGTGGATCAGGTCAGTGTGACAGCATCCGCGTCAGCGCTCCAGCCACAGAGCTGGTGATCAGTCCAGTCTCTGTGGTGCTATGTTGTTAAGTGGTGAGCCATGTAGAATACCATGTCATCACTAATACAGGCAACTGCTGCAGAGAGCTAAACAGAACACCGGTTTGAAAGGAGAAACAACACAGTTGAAGGAATGGAGATTGCTGAGCTGGGTTTTCTGCTAGAAGGAAGAAGACAGAGATGTCTCCTGTGGATGAGGGAGTTTGGGTGATAGGCTTCAATCCATCTCCCACTGTACTTCTTAAAGAGACTCTCCAATTTCAGTGGGATCTGGATCAGGCCCAGAGTCACCATCTTAGCATATGTGCAACATACCTCAGGTGACACATACCCAGGGTTCATCAGTGAGTTTGGTCCCCTGGTTGGATCATTAGCTTCTCCAGCTTGGGCCGGGTACTGACTGGGAGTGTGATGTAAATGCTGATCGATGCTTTCCCCTCCCCCCCCCAGTCCAGGTTGAACAAATGTGAGTGTGGTATATGTGGGAAAATCTCTTTTCAGTCATTCCCAAGTGAAATGACAGCTTGTCTTAGACAATGTGACATAATTTGCATCCCCTGTAAACTGAGGCAAATGCTGTTGGAGTATTATTGTGATTGAGAGCTGACACTGTGTTATTTCTACTTTGGGAACATCTGTCTTCATGCTCTTAAAATATATATCTAGTGCTTCTGTTCTTCAGGGCTTATTAATATCTTTAGCAGACGTATTTTTAGCAATTTTTGAGCTTTATGCAGATATCTACTCTGTGTGTGTGTGTGTGTGAGAGAGAGAGAGAGAGAGAGAGAGAGAGAGAGAGAGCGAGATCTGTCTCCAGGACAGTGTTAGAATGTAGAAATGCACAAAAGAAAAGCAGGTGACAATGTATGTGTGTGTATGTGCAGCATGGCGGGAGTAGATGAATATATTTTTTGTAATGGATTTTCTCTTTGTCTTTCATGCTAAATACAGATTTTTTTCTAGCGTTTAGTTTGCTTGTTTTTGATGTATTGTGATGTAAATTCTACAAGTCTTAGGGTGGGCCAGGAAATAGGTTACATAAAAGCACGTTTAAAGATCTGTATCTTTAACAGGATTTTTATTTTAGTTTGGAAGTAGGGTTTTGTTCTCCCTGAAGAAAAATAAATGCAGAAGAGGCTAATAATACAGGTAACGTGATTTTACTCAACACAGGGAGAGCTCTGTAATAGCAAACAATAATTACTAGCATGTCTCATCCACAGATCTCAGAGCAATTTACCGGGTTGGGTCAGAAGCATTATCTGCATTTTGTAGATGTGATAGTGATGATGGCCTGATCCTCAGACGTACTAAGCACCCACAAACCCAGGAAAGTCAACAGGACAGCAGGTGCGCAGCATGTTTGAAAAGTAGGACACGAGGATTTAAATGGTTCACCTAAATGCACACACAGAGTTAATGGCAGAGTCAGTTAATATAAACAGAGAATATAATCAGGAGTCCTTGACTCACATTGTACAGCTCTATCTGCTGCACAGCCTCCCCGCTCCCCTCCGAACAGTGACTATATTGCTAATGATGCCTTATCTTGTAAACTGCAGATTTATTATACAACCATATGGCCAGTGAATGAGATAGAAGCTGCTTTTTAACTTGGTCTTTTCTCATCATCACGCAGAGCTTCCTCCAAATGAGCCATGACCAAAAATTGTGGCCGTTTATTCTATGTGGGCACATGAACTTTGACCTTATCCTTGTGATCTCTCAGGAGAAGTAGCGGCCCTCAGATAGCCATGTTGCTTCAGCTGCCATGTGTAATTGCTAACATAATGTGGTTTCACTTTGGGGAATATTGTAGTACCAGCAGCGATGGCTTCTTGTGGCATGTTTGCAGAATACAAGAGGTAATTGTTTAACAGAGAGGAAGATGTTCATGCTTTTAGGATTGGGAACTATGGGTATCCCCTCCTAGCAAGCTGGCTGTGTTGAAAAGCCAAGGGCAGTCTCCTTTCAGTAATGCTTCAAGAGAGGCTCTAGCCTAGCCCATGATTTTAGTGGAGCTCCAGGAGAGGAATGCTGCTAAGATCTCAAGAGCTATACAGGACCTGGAACTGCTGCAAAGACAGAAGCCTTCTCTGGGGCCAGCATAGCTGGGACATTGGATTGGGCATCAGGAATCCTTGCCCCTGTACTCAGATCTGCTGGGTTACTGTAGGCAAATTACTTCCCCTTGCTTGTCTAGTTAAACTATAAATTCATTGGCGCAGGAACCATGTCTGACAATGTGTAGGCAGTAGGCACAGTGTCTAACCCAGCAAGTCACCATCTCAGCTGAAGGCCTGCTAGTGGGATTCAAACCTCTGTGTGATCTGAGCATTGCTATCCATTCTGCAAAGGGGGAAGGAAGCAGATTAGGTAGTTCTTCAATGTTCAGTGAGTCAGGATCTCTGGCAAGGAGGCTGAGGGATAGTCCTGGGGACAGAAGTGTCAGGTTGCATTCACTGGGATATATGTCAGGAACCAGACTTGACTTTTGGCTGAAAATAACCTCATTCAACCGGAAGGTATTGAGAACATGAATGGGGTTTCCAATTCTGCAGAGTTCTTTTTCTGACTCTCAAATGCACTACTCATAATCTCAGAAGGGTCAGTCAAAGCCCCCATGAATAAATGAACATATGGTTTTGATAGCAGCTTGGGTAAAGGAAACAGACACTTCTTTTAGGGCTCATAAACTGTAAACATGTGGAAAATGGTGTCGTTGCCTGGTCAATCTAACTGAGAGAAAGCAGCCATAGTACAAGCCAGACCTTCTGGCACTCAGCAATGCTGATTGTTTGGAAAAGGGAAACAAGCATAAACAGTCTGTGCAGATTTTTGGCTGTTCTGGTGACATGTGTTTGCTTTTGAGAGCATTGAGTAGAACTCTTCAATTACCCTGAGAAAAGGAAAATATGAAGTCTAATGGGAGTAGTCAGTGATGACGTGTCCGCATCTGCAAAGGATTTGTTGCCTTTCCAGTGAAATTATATTTGGTTCCTTCCAAAGGGATGGCTGACAACTGGTCTCCCACCGCAAAATGTACTTTACTTTTGTAGCACTTCCCTAGGCAGGTAAAGTACCTTGTGTTTTTTCCATCTCCTGTAATCAATTTAACTATCTTCAGTATGGTAGAAATGCATGCAATCCAAGAACAAGGATTATCATGGAAGGAAAAAAACAAGAACTCCCAAAAAATATCAAGTTAACGAATCTGAGAATGGAACAGGCTACAGTTGTAGCTTGCAAAGGGTGCATAGAATCATAGAACACTAGAACTGGAAGGGACCTCGAGAGATCATCAAGTCCAGTCCTCTAACCTCACGGCAGGACCAAACACCATCTAGATCATCCCTGACAGATGTCTACACAACCCGCTCTTAAATGTCTCCAGTGATGGAGAGTCCACAACCCCCCTAAGCAATTGATTCCAGTGTTTCACCACCCCAACAGTTAGGAAGTGTTTCCTAAAGTCCAATCTAAACCTCCCTTGCTGAAATTTAAGCCCATTGTTTCTTGTCCTGTCATTAGAGGCCAAGGAGAACAATTTTTCTCCCTCCTCCTTGTAACACCCTTTTAGATACTTGAAAACTGCTATCATGTTCCCCCTCAGTCTTCTTTTTTCTAAACTAAACAAGCCCAATTCTTACAATCTTTCCTCATAGCTCATGTTTTCTAAGCCTTTAATCATTTTTGTTGCGCTTCTCTGGACTTCTCCAATTTTTCCACATCTTTCTTGAAATGTGGTGCACAGAACTGGACACAATACTCCAACTGAGGCCTAATCAGCACAGAGTAGAGTGGAAGAATGACTTCTCGTGTCTTGCTCACAACATTCCTGTTAATGCAATCCAGAGTCATGTTTGTTTTTTTTCAACAGTGTCTCACTGTTGGCTCATATTTAGCTTGTGGTCCACTATGACCCCTAGATCCCTTTCTGCCGTACTCCTTCCTAGACAGTTGCTTCCCTTTCAGTATGTGTGAAACTGATTGTTCCTTTCTAAATGGAGTACTTTGCATTTGTCCTTATTAAACTTCACCCTATTTACCTATGGATGTGTTTCACTGGGCATTGGTGGTGAGCACATATGTGCAGCTTTAAGCCCGTGCTTTAATCCACCCCTAGTCAGCAAAGCACTGAAGCACAAGCCTAAGTTATTGCAATGGTGCCTTTAACAAGTATTCTAATAGGGTGTGTATATGATCCAAAGAAGTGAAAGGTAAGTGAACTTCATGTGTGGTCTAAGAAGCCGGAAAGATTCTACCAAGTTGTGTGCCAGCCTGACGCATATTGGGAGAACTCTGTCTCTTTTCCTTTTGGGAAAGAACTTTTCATTTCACAAGAAGCATTGGGATAGGATAGGATAGGATTATTGATCATTTTCCCCTTCAGGTGAAACACAGCTGCAGTCTACAATGAAACCCAAAATATGAGCGATAGGCATATTGCTTACAGCTTTGCAAGGTACGATGGAGAAATGGGCATGAAACATTTTGAGTAGGGAGGTGGGTCAGGCAAATGAGATAAGAAAACCTTAATTTTCAAATTACACAGTGAATTTTTAGTTCCTATTAGTTTTCCTTAGAAATCTCCCTGTGCTCAGGTACCATAGTGAAGGGTTCATTTTGATTTAGATGTGAGTAGATGAGGGATTCTCAAATATTTTGGGGGGATGTGCACCTATTTTCCTGTGGCTCACACATTGTCCATGTGGCAGCTGCAGCAATTTATACATGGAAAACATGGAAAAGGAGTATTAGGAAAATATGCCTGCATTAGTAGATGCCTTTTAATGCAATTGAGCAGCTAAAAGCAAGAAGGAGGAGCCATGTGAACAGTTAATTCTCCACGACAACCAGAATTTATTCCACCGACTAGGCCACAGTTTAGGAGCCTCCTACAGAGAGACACGATCAGTATTGGGCATGTATAGAAATAAATAATTAATTTTGCATTATCATTATTATTACTTAAGTAGCTCCAACAGTGGGTGAGATGCTTCATGGATAATTCAGAAGATATGGTCCTGCATCAAATGCAATTAAATTAGTCCGAATGGCTGGGGGATGAGAAGAAAAGGAAAAACAAGTGGCTGAGCAGTGATGTTTAGCGGGGTCTTGTTAGTTTCACTTTTTCTGCTGGAGTCATAGAGTTCAAGTCCAGAATGGGCGATGTGATGGGGTAGCCCTGCCCTGCTCCAGGCAAGAAGAGATTAACCCTACTCTATGGACCAAAGAAGCCAGGCCCCTTTGCCGCATCTGGGCATGCTCCAACTGGAACCAGAGTATAAAAGGGAGCAGCTCAGCTCAGCCTGCTCTGATGACTGAGAAGTGGATGTGCATTGCAGGCTCCTTTCTGGGGGATGCCGGAGCTCCAGACAGCAGAGGCCAGGCATGCCAAGATACAGATGAATACCCAGTGGGCTGTGGAAGCCTGTCAGGAGGAGCTGTCTAGATCTTTGTCTGCCAACTACCCCAGAGAACCAGAGAGCCTGTGGACGATAGAGCAGGTAGTCAGGGTAAGAAGTGGCCCTGGACTGGGACCCGGTAGCAAAGAGGAGGTCTGGGTCCCTTTAGTCCAGCTGTCAGCCCACACTGCATTGTGCAGAATGGTGGGGCCACCGACTGGCTATTAGGTCCTACTGCCATGCCTGAGAGGGGAGTTCTGTTGACTTGGCCACAGGACCATAACTCCCCCCAGAGGGTTAATAGATCCACCAAATCCTCTAGACTGGCCTTCTGCATATCATGGGTCACTAAATGCCATCTAGTCACCCCCACACTAAGCCAACACCCAGAATTAGACCTGAGTATTACAGCCCTCAGGAGATTAAGCTAGTGCATGCTACAGACAGAGGACAGGCAGGACCAAAGTACATCAATTCCCAAGGCCCTTGCATTGGTTCTGTGGGATTCTTCTATTACTGTAGCTTGTATCAGTCTGGCTAACACTACTTTGAGGGGAGAACTAGGGCTTATAGGCCACTTGGGGGAAAACATAACTAAGGAGGGACATTAAGGAGGAGTGTGTCAGTGGGCATGACACATTGGGTTGAGAAGGGGTTCCAGGCTGAGGGAGCCACATGGGAGATGGCAGAAGAGTGGAAGAAAGACATGAAAGTAGGAGGCTAGACATGTAGCTTAAACAGAGTAAATTGGACCCTGTAGTGAATGACCAGAGATTAAAGCACCGAGTCAGGCAGGAGACAGACTTGCAGGGCTGACTTTATATCATCCCTGTTCCCCTGGAGGATCCCAAAGCTCTTTAGTAAACTGCAGGCAGGTCTGCCCAGTCTATCTCTACTGTTGTGTCCCTGCTCTGTTTAGATAAATGGCTCTCTAGAGCGGATATCCACTTAATAGTCACAGGTATCCACATCCATGCATATGGATGTGGATATTCGGGGCTCATTTTTGCAGATACAGATGCGGATGAGGATTTTGTATCCATGCGGGGCTCTCTGGATCTCTAATCACAGTCCCTGGGGAATCTGAGCACAGAGAACAGAACAGAAAAGGGAACTAAGATTTGTTGCATGGATCTGCGAACAGGATTTTACCCAGTTTATGGAGGAAGCACTTCATCCTCTTTAAAAGGCTTCCACTTCTGCATTGGAATATGGCTGTTCTTTAATAGTGCAACCAACAGTACACAAAAGCTGACAACAAGAAATGGAGAATGCCAGGTCTTTTTCAAACAGGTAGGCAGTCTTCAGTGTAAGAAAGAACCACAAGACATAAAGAACCCACGACTATTATTTTAGAGCTAATCTGCCTTCAGATTAGCCATGTGGCTAGCAATACCAAGACTGTTTGAATGAGAGTGGTTTGATAATCAGTCTAATCGCTAAAAGTCTCTCTCTCACACACACACACACACACTCTCTCTCTCTTCTTCTCCTGCTGCCAGTCAGAGACTTTAAAATCTGCCTAAAAATGAGATCCAATTGAGGCAAGTGCCCTTAGACTTGCCTGGCCTGCCAGGATCATTTGTGAGCTCAGAGCATCTGCAGACTGTAGAAAGTAGGAAGGGCACAGAGGGGAGTTTACAGATTTGCTCTAGTCCCTGTTACTTAGGCTTTTAAAGTGCAGTTTCTTGTCCTCCTTGCTGCAAGAAGATTGGATCCTGAAAATTAATGCACTGCTGTTGCATTTGGTTGATAGCCAGCCAGCCAAACAGGAAGGCCTGCTAGCCTTGAACATCTCACATGCCTCTCAATGAAGAATGCACCTCAAAAACTAGTTCAGTATACAAAAGTATATGCACGCTGTTTCCTTAAAAAAAAAATGTCAGAGAATTACATGGTTGTGCCAGTGAAAAAAAGGTTGGATTAACATTAACATGGAGATGGAAGTCCCCTATTTTGCCTCAGAGCAGGCAGGAGCAATGCAAGCTTGCTCTCTAGTTCTAAAATCCTGTTAATAAGCTTTCCACCTTGATTTAGAACCACACCATAACGCTGTTAGTCCTTAGCCTCCCTCGCTGATGAGACTGCCAGCATGGAAACCAGCAAATGCCATCTGTGATGATCTTTTCTGAGAGGTGGACGTCTCTTCACCAGGCCTTGTATTGTCATCACTTATTCATTTCCATAGAGGCACCCAAATGGCCTTCACATGGGAACAATTTTTATGTACTACAAAAAATGTGGAGGATGATTTGAGTGAGGTGACTATAAGTGACAAGTTCCCTACCCCAGTCCCAAATCCACTGAGCCATGCAGCCCCCAGGGGACACTACTCGGTCAGAATGGAAATATATGTGGTTCACCTCAATATACAGAACTAACTTCTTCTCAGTGTGTCAGACAACAGAGCTCTGGGCTTCCTGGGCCCAATGGTCAGTTATGCTACATGAGGAGGACACTTCTGAATGCTTTGCAGCAAGAGTTGAGCGGATTTGGGCTGTAGTAAATCTTACGGGACTCACCTACAGGAATATGGGCATCTCCGGCTGTAGCGGCAGCAGTAAAATTGCCACTCCCGATCAAGCACAGATGGAAAATACTGGCTCTGGAATCCTGCCACCAGCCCATTATTGGAACAGGTCTGATACCTGTGAAAAACAAAACAGAAGAATAAGTAACGTCGGTTCCCTGATATCCTCAAGCACCTTCTGAAGCCCATGCTCTCTCCACTGATGCACCGCTCAGCCAACAGACAGGATGAGGGAAATTGTAAAGACAAAGAAATCAGAGATGGAAAAATGGTGTTTAGTCCAGCCCCCTAAACCAACACGGTTGGACTGTACCCTACATGACACTGTCCCGTGCTTTCTCCAATCTAGTTTTAGATAATGGAAGTGCCTGGTGTCATGTATGTTCCTTTAACACCGTTCAAAATTCAGAGCTGGCGTTGTGTGAGTCTGGGCATCACCCATGATACATTTGCTAACGCCATTCCCCTTGGTGACTGTAGTACCTCATGCTGCACCATGGAAATCAGTGGCCTGATTCGCAGGTTGACACCTGTTACATTGGTAGAGTGGGGTAATAGGGCCTTAGGTGTAAACAAGACCCCTAATGGGAATTTTGCCGTTACTGACATCCCTGTGAGCAGGGTCAGACATTAACCAGTGTCAGTGTTCAGGAAGTTTTCTACAGAAGCACCATGGCTGAAATCATGACTTCCTGAAGTCAATAGCAAAACTCTCATTGACTTTACTGGAACCTAAATTTCACCCCCAATCTCTGCTTCTGCAGTAGAGCAAGCACATTTGTTCCTAGAAAGAAAAGATTTGGTATTTGAGAGCTGAGACAGCAATGCATAAAAAATTGACCCACAAAAATACATTTTTGTCTGTGGTATGGCATTAACCTGTGGAACTCATTGCTCCAGGGCATTACTAAGAAACACGTTCACGTGCCCCATCACAACAGTTCCCTGGGTTTCCTCCTTCCATGCCCGAGTCAGTGCTTCTTCCATGTTGCCCCTTTCACTTTTAGCAGCCTCACAGCTATACTCCCAAAGTGTGTCTACCCTAGAACTATTAGTAAATTCATTCCAGCAACTGCTATCAATGGTGCATCTATCTTAGTACTCAGCTTGACAGGGCTGAGGATTTTTTTTTTTTACCAAGGTAGTTTACAAAGCCCATTATCGCTTACACTGTTGCTCCCACAGGTGGAGCTGCACCCTTACGAGTACAGATAGGACTTCTCTGCTCCGGGACTTTCTGCTCCAGCAATATCTGTGGTCTGGCAGGGTCACAGATGTTGCCAGACCAGAGAATACCGGTGACTGGGGACAGAGGCTGACCAGCAGTCCAGTGACAGAATGGTCAGCAGCTGGGTGCAGAGCTGGGGCTGGCAGAAGGGCAAGGAGTGCAGTCGGGGCCAGCGACTGAGTCAGGGCTGTAGCTGGGACCATGACCGGAGCCAGAGCTGGGAGCATTGCTGGGGCCAGCAGCCAGGGTTGGGAGTGCAACCAGGGCTGGGGCCAGGAGCATGGCCATGGCTGACAACCAGGGCCATTAGCATTGGCCAGGAGTGCAGCTGCAAGGGAAGCCCAGCAGCCAGGAGACTGCTGGCACCTCCTCCCCCAGAAAAGCCTGGAGGCTAGCAGCAGGGGGCCAAAATTGACCTCCCTGGGTCTGACAAACTCCCTCGTTCGGAACCAGCTAGGTCCCAAGGGTGCCAGACCAGGGAGGTCCAACCTGTCGTTGCTGAAATATGAGTTCCACTAGTTTCCATACAGACAAGACTCACATGCCCTGCCTCTTCTCTTTCAAAACTCTGCTGTTAACTCACAAGCATACTGAAAGTGATGAGCATGCCTGTGAATTTACTTTGTGCTGCATTGTTCAGCATAATTCCTGTTCACAGCAGGAGACTCCCTGGGGCAGGGAGTATATGAATTTTGTCGTTCTATATCTAAAATCACTATATGTGCTTACTGCATATTATTAAGTAATATTGTAAAGAAGAAAGTGGCACTACTATAGCAATTTACATCACTAAGGCACTGAGCAAACACTTAACTAATTATCCCATATGAGGCAAAGAAATGATATCAGCATTGCCAACCCCAAATATTTAAAAAACACAAATCAGGTGAAGATGGGCTTTAAAACATTCAATCAATGCTTCTTTTTCTTTTCCCTCTGGTATCTGATCGTTTAGGTTTCTCGGGGGAGGGAGGGTCACATTTTCAAGCATTCCTCTGCAACCCTGTGGGCTAGAAACTGACTTTGATTAAAAGAAAAGTTGAGTTTCTCATATAATCACCTGACTCCAGGAACGGGGGCTTTAACAGAAGCATCAAATATTGTTCAATGAAGTCTCAAGAGTTGATAACAATATTACAATATTATTTTGCATGGGGGGGAAACTGGGGATGAAAAGACTTCAAGAGTTTAAGTTTGGATTTACAAAATGAAACTCTTGCTAAATTTACTGAAACAAAACCCTGCTGCATATGCTGTCTGTGCTCTGTGGATTGACTGCCAGCCCTCAGTTCATTAGCAAATAAATCAATGTCCTTTTCATGGAATATACAGGCTCTCTAAATCACAGACATACCACCTCTGCTGCAGTGCTCCCCAGAAGCACTTGCACACAGAATCCAGAAGCAGATGAAGTGTTGACTGTAACGTACATCATTTGCCTCTTAGAACTGATAAGGGATAAACTGTTGTATTATTTCAATGGCACCTGATCCTGCAGCAATAATGTCAAAGGGAGCTTTGTCATTAACTTCAATGAGCATAGGCTTAAGCATATAGAACATAATCTTTGAGAGCCAAAAGGCTATACATGTAGTAGGGCACTAATCAATGTGTGTAAAGCGATCAGAATCAGTCTCTGTATAAGATTAGCTCTAATAGTTGAAGCTGTAGAGCTGGGGTGGAGAACCTAAGATCCGGGGGCCGGATGTGTCCCCTGGCTTGCCTGGATCTGGCCCCTGAAGCCCAGGACTCCCCCCAGCATTGGAAAGCCCATGCTGGTGCTACAGTCTCCCCTCGCCCCCCCCCACAACTTCTTGCAACTTGCTGTGGGGCTAGAGCACACAAAATCTACTAGCCTGGGCTCCCCTAGGCTCTGGTGTATGAGGGGAATGTGAGGAGTATCTTTCTCCTTCTCAGTCAGGGGCCACATCAGTGCTTCTTACTTATGTGCTATAGAGCAGAGGTGGCCAAACCATTCGGGGCAAAGAGCCAAGATAGCAGTGGATCCACCGCGAAGAGCCGGGGCAAAATTGTCAAGAAAAAAAAAAGCTCTAAAAAAACCTGCTCTGCCCCTTTAAGAAACCGCATTTAAATGCGTTTTCAGGCTTTTTGGCGACAGCAGGTTCCCGCCGCCTGCCACCATCTTTATTTCTGCAGCTTTCATGGCTGCGCCGGATGGCTCCCCTGCCCAGGTCAGCACAGGGAGCCGGGAGGAGAGGGCTGTGTTTGGTAGCATGGGGGTGGCTTTCGAGCCACAGTGGGGGGCTTCACGAGCCGCACCCGGGGGGTGAAGAGCCTCATGTGGCTCACGAGCCTCGGGTTGGCCACAGCTGCTATAGAGACATCTCTACATCTGTAGTTAAGGCTGAGTTAGCATTTCCAGTCTGACCCCTGTTATGCCTCACATTCCCAGACTTTCACTTTTGGGGTGACATTTTCCAGGCCTTGGCTCTGCCTGACAGGGTTATTTTTTAAATTGGAGCCCAGTGGTTCAGCTGTTTTTGAGAACGGAGAATGTAAAAAGAAACGTAACAAGCAAACATCAAACCCCATTTTGTCCATTGAACTCCTGCAACCTTGTTGTTTGTTGGGGTCTTTGTTTTCAACTGTTCTAGTGCCGATGGGGCTAGGAGTAGGAAGATGAAGTTTGGCTGAGGAATAGCTCTTGCCTGGGAGAACAGTCTTCAAATATTCCAGCAACATTGACTTCCAATCTACCTGAGTGCTGGCCCATTGAAAATTGCAGTTCTTACATGTAGTCCAAAGTTACATTGACTTCTATATGGGTGCCCCCCCCCTCCCCTCTGCCCCCCCCCGGATCCCATTAACTTCTCTGGGACTTTGCATAAGCACTGTATGGAATTTATTACCAGATTGGGATCCATATTACGTAAGGAATAATATGTGCTCATATACAAAGACTATAATGTGGTTGGAGAAGAAGTGAGGTTCAGTGAAGAGGGCATTAGCTTGGGATGCAGGAAACTCTACCACTGATCTACTGTGAGACCTTGGGCACGTCACTTCACCTATGCCTCTATTTCCCTTCCCACTCTTTGTGTCTTCTCTGTTTAGCTTGTAAACTCTTAGGAAGGGCAGGATGTGTATGTGTGTAAGTGCCTAGAAGAAGGCTTCTGGTCTTGACAGGGGCATCTAGGGGCTACTCTAATACAAGTTAACAGCATTAAGTGAGGAATCTGTATGAGTACATCTACACAGCAGTGTTATTTTGGAATAACTCACGTTATTCTGAAATAACATGGTGCGTGTCTACACAGCAAGCCATTATTTCAAAATAATGTCAAGCTGGAAGACTTCTTACTCCAACTCTTGTAACCCTCATTTCACGAGGAGTAAGGGAAGTGGAAGGAAGAGTGTTCTTCCTTTGACTTCCTGCTGTGTAGACAGTGCCAAAAGCTGACTTAAGCTATTTCGACTTCAGCTACACAATTGATGTAGCTGAAGTTGCATATTTTAATTAGACTTTTGCCCTGCTGTGTAGATGTGCCCTATGTGCCCACGGGAAGAGTTGACTTTGAGTGTCCTACCTTAAATCTGGTCTATTCCAACTGGGGAGTGCTCAGCCATTCAACTTCAGTATTCTTTCAACCTCATTTCCTCCAGTGGAACTATTAGTAGTATTTCATTTCAGAGGGGTAGTCGTGTTAGTCTGTTTCAACAAAAACAATGAGGAGTCCTGTAAAGACTAACATACACTTCTGTTCCACAGCTTCAGAGGGGTAGCCAAGTTAGTCTGTAACAGGAAAAACTTAATAGACTAGTAGCACCTTAAAGACTAACAAGACATGTAGATGGTATCATGAGCGCAACCCACTTCTTCAGATGACTGGAGTGTTATACACTTCTGTGTGCTGGAACCAACTTTGTCTGATGCATCCTGTGAAGTAGCAGATCCCCACTGAAATCCCATCTCCACATCAGGTGGAGTGGAAACTTGAACCAGGGGTCTCTCACATCCCAGGTGAGTACCCAAATCATAGGCCACTGCTGTTTACAAAAAACCTCAGCTTTCCTTGTATGGCAGCTGATACCCGAATACCACCACCAGCCCCCTCTTTTGAGCCAGCTTATAAAGGATGGACTCGCTCACCAGGAAGACATCAGCCACAACAAACTGACGCAGTAGGAAAAGCACCGCATTCTCAGTCACTGGCTCCACTTCCTATAGTACCTCAGAAATTCAAGGAGGGAACAGGCCCGACCCAGTTTAGCAGGTGAGGTCACAGCCTAGAATAATGGAACTGCTGCCTATGATGAGCAGATGAGCTGATTCTCTTCTATCAAGAACAGTATTTTCCCAGGAAGAAAAAAGACTGGCCTCAGCAACTTCGTTGTTCAAAAAAACTTTCTTTCCTGCGGTGGCACTTCACAAAGATCTATTCTTTTTAATATCCCAAGCACCATTTCTTACAAGTGGAGCAGCAGGAAAGAGTTGTGTGTCCGCTGGTTTGGCTGATGGAGACCTTGTTTTACAGAAAGCCGTTACCTCAGCGATGTGGCCCAACATCATGATTCTTTATCTGCCCACTAAGGACAAGAAGGGAAGGGTAAGCGCCAGAGGGAAAGCTGAGAGCATGTAAAGCACTGCAGCTCGGGCCAAGAGGGGCCCTCACGTTATTCAGCTGCACTGAGGTTATGCAAAATCTTCCTGTCATCTGCTTCTGCCAGGGCTGCAGGAAACCCCACCATCCATTTCCTCTAGGGCCTTACGGATCCTGTCATGCGCTTCCCTGTGGCCATGGGCAACAAGGCTGTTCAACTGGCCTGGTGCCACTAGCAACCCTACTTCCCTCACGTGTCCCACTTGTTTCTCACACAGCCTCGCTGCCCTTTGCAAAGGCAAGCTCCCCTTCCCCACGGCCTCACACTTTGTTCAGGATAACAGGTGAGAACTATACACAGATCTAAGCAGCCCGGTTCCCATTTCCATCTATGCAAATAACCACACAGGATTCAATACAGTGGATCTGTGTAAAAATGCACCCTGCTGTCCTTTAAAATAAAGCTGCAACTGTGAGGAAAACCAGCTTGCTTATGGCAGCTAGGACAAATGGGAACATTTAGAAAGGGCAGTTTAAAAGGCAGGCAGCCTGGTTCCTGGGTTTGTATAATCTAATGCTTCCCAAGCATCGGTCATAGAGTCTGCCCAAAAACAGTCCTCTGCAAATGTATTGCACCAACACATGTGAGTGTGTGTATGAGAGAGAGAGACAGAGAGAGAGAGGAACTGGGAAATCTGTTCACTAAAATAGTTTCTCAAAATCCTCAGAAATAGAGGCAACAAACTTACATTAAACTACACTTTTGTTAGAAAAGTTTGTACATTGTTCCTGAAAAATAAACTGAGTTTGCTGAGGATAGGCACAGCAATCAGTCTATGTGGTATGAAGAGGGGCTAGGGGTTGAAGACTTCATCAAGGGTCTTCCCGTCCCGGGTTAGAGTTGTTTGGTTGGTTATTTTAATCCCTGCCATTGGATGCAATTTAGTTCATTTCATCCACATGGTTGCTCTTCCTAATTTTTTTTTAAATCATTTCTGCCAGAGATGACACAGAAGCAGACACAGAAGATGTGAATATCACCAGATGCAGAGAAAACACCCAAAACTTCCTTTCATTTTGGTGGAAAAAGTTTAAACCAGAACTCCCAGGGTCTTCTCCATTGTAAAGGGAACAGGATGGACATTCATCACCCTTAGATTGCACATCCCTCTTCAAAACACATCACTGTATAGTGCCACAATGAAGACAAACAGGGTTTAACTTATTAATTATTAGAAACTGACACTGTCCCCCAGACTTCTCATTACTCCAATGCCTTGCCACTATCTACCACCCAGTCATTAAGGGCCAGACTCTGCTGCCCAAGCATTGGCTAATATCCTTGTTCCCAGACAGTCCCAGAGAAGCCAGGGGAGCCACTTATGAAGTAAGGGGCAGCATGAGTAAAGGTGTCAGAATCTTTCCCTTCAAAAATAGGCCCCATTTCAGCAAAGCCCCAAAGCACATGCTTAAATTTAAACACATGCATAGATTTGAAGATCTGAAGGGTCTATCGCAGTGGTTCCCAAACTTTTCGGCATCATGCCCCCTTTTTGATTTTTGAGAAACCCTCACACACACCCCAAAAAATAGCAGCAAAACTTGGGGTGGGATTGATGGGGTGTGTATGGCTGGGTCGCCTCACGCCCCCCCTGGAAGTTCTTCATGCCCCCCGGTTTGGGAACCCATGGTCTATCAGATCATCTAGTCTGGCCCCTTGTATATCACAGGCCATAGAATTTCATCCTATTACTCCTGTACTGAGCCTATGTCCATCCCTATTCACCAATATGCTTAGGCCAGTGATGGGCAAACAAGATTAGTGAGTGGGCCTCCTTCATCTCAGTGGGCCACAAGATTGAAATCCTAAGGTGGGCAACCTGCGGCCCATTGGGGTTCCAACTGTGGCCTGTGCACCCCCTCTCTGCCCCCTTCCCCTACACCTCTCATACTCTGGGGCACCGGACCCCCCACACTTACCTGCGCCTCCTCCCCATCCCTCCCTCCCAGCACTCTTGGAGCCCCACAAATTGCCTGATTTGTGCTCCATCCCCATTACTCTCCCTCCCAGAGCTTGAAGGCAGTGACTAGAGCCAAATCCCTGCAAGCTGCATGAAAACTTTTTAAAGACACCATAATAGAGGCCCAACTTAAATGTATATCCCAAATTAAAAAACATAGCAAGAGACCTAAAAAAAGTGTCACCGTGGCTTAACCACCATGTAAAAGAAGCAGTGAGGGATAAAAAGGCATCTTTTAAGAAGTGGAAGTCCAATCCTAGTGAGATAAATAGAAAGGAACATAAACACTGTCAAATCAAGTGTAAAAATGTAATAAGAAAAGCAAAAAAAGACTTTGAGGAACAGCTAGCCAAAAACTCAAAAAGAAATAACAAAATGTTTTTTAAGTACATTAGAAGCAGGAAGCCTGCTAAAAAACCTGTGGGTCCCCTCGATGATCGAACTACAAAAGGCGCAATCAAGGACGATAAAGCCATTGCGGAGAAACTAAATGATTTCTTTGCTTCAGTCTTCACGGCTCAGGACGTTGGGGAGATTCCCAAATCTGCACCGTCCTTTGTGGGTGATGAATCTGAGGAACTGTCCTGGATTGAAGTGTCATTAGAGGAGGTTTTGGAACAAATAGAAAAACTTAATGTTAACAAATCTCCGGGACCGGATGGCATTCATCCAAGGGTTCTAAAAGAACTCAAATGGGAAATTGCTGAACTATTATCTGTGGTTGTAACCTATCCCTTAAATCGGCTTCTGTACCTAATGACTGGAAGGTAGCTAACGTGACACCAATATTTAAAAAGGGCTCCAGAGGCGATCCGGGCAATTACAGACCGGTAAGTGTAACTTCAGTACCGGGCAAATTAGTCGAAACAATAGTAAAGAATAAAATTGTGAAGCATGTAGAAGAACATAATTTGTTGGACAAAAGTCAACATGGTTTCTGTAAAGGGAAATCCTGTCTTACTAATCTATTAGAGTTCTTTGAAGGGTTAACAAACATGCGGACAAGGGGGATCCAGTAGATATAGTATACTTAGATTTTCAGAAAGCCTTTGACAAGGTCCCTCACCAAAGGCTCTTGTGTAAATTACATGGCCATGGGATAAGAGGGAAGGTGCTTTCTTGGATTGAGAACTGGTTAAAAGACAGGAAACAAAGGGTAGGAATAAATGGTAAATTTTCAGAAGGGAGAGGGGTAACTAGTGGTGTCCCCCAAGGGTCAGTCCTGGGACCAATCCTGTTCAACTTATTCATAAATGATCTGGAGAAAGGGGTAAGCAGTGAGGTGGTAAAGTTTGCAGATGATACCAAACTGTTTAGGATAGTCAAGACAGAAGCAGACTGTGAGGGACTCCAAGAAGATCTCACCAAACTGAGTGATTGGGCAACAAAATGGCAAATGAAATGTAATGTGGATAAGTGTAAAGTAATGCACATCGGGAAAAATAACCCCAACTATACGTACAGTATGATGGGGGCTAATTTGGCTACGACAAATCAGGAAAGAGATCTTGGAGTTATCATGGACAGTTCTCTGAAAACTTCCACACAGTGTGCAGCAGCGGTCAAAAAGGCAAATAGGATGCTCGGAATTATTAAGAAAGGGATAGAAAATAAGACCCAGAATATCTTACTGCCCCTGTATAAAACTATGGTACTCCCACATCTTGAATACTGTGTACAGATGTGGTCTTCTCACCTCAAAAAAGATATTTTGGCCTTGGAAAGGGTTCAGAAAAGGGCAACTCAAATGATTAGGGGTTTGGAACGGGTCCCATATGAGGAGAAGTTAAAGCGACTGGGACTTTTCAGTTTAGAAAAGAGGAGACTGAGGGGGGATATGATAGAGGTATATAAATCATGAGTGGTGTGGAGAGGGCCGATAAAGAGAAGTTATTTATTAGTTCTCTAAATAGAAGAATTAGAGGACACCAAATGAAATTAATGGGTAGCAGGTTTAAAACTAATAAAAGAAAGTTCTTCTTCACACAGCGTGTAGTCAGCCTGTGGAACTCCTTGCCAGAGGAGGCTGTGAAGGCTAGGACTATAATAGAGTTTAAAGAGAAGCTAGATAATTTCATGGAGGTTAGGTCCATAAAAGGCTATTAGCCAGGGGATAATATGGTGTCCTTGGCCTCTGTTTGTCAGAGGCTGGAGAGGGATGGCAGGAGACAAATCGCTTGATCATTGTCTTCGGTCCACCCTCTCTGGGGCACCTGGTGCTGGCCACTGTCGGCAGACAGGATACTGGGCTAGATGGACCTTTGGTCTGACCCAGTACGGCCATTCTTATGTTCTTATGTTTTTATCTGATTCACAGTGGAGCATTTCTAAGCCAGAAACATAGGGTATGTCTACACTTCATTCCTCTCAAGAGAGAGGAATGCAAATGCAGACACCCGAAATTGCAAATGGAGCAGGGATTTAAACATCCTGCGCTTCATTTGTATAATCGCGTTATGGCGCTATTGAGAAATAGCGCTATTTTGAGAGAGAAAACGGGGTTATTTTAAGATAAAACCCTTCCCTCGAAATAACCCTTACTCCTCATTTTTTGAGGAGTAAGGGTTATTTCGAGGGAAAGGTTTTATCTCTAAATAACCCCATTTTTTCTCTCGCAATAGTGCCATAACGTGATTATGCAAATGAAGCACGGGATATTTAAATCCCGCTTCATTTGCAATTTCAGGTGTCTGCATTTGCATTCCTCTCAAGAGAGAGAGAGGAATGAAGTGTAGACATACCCATAGTCAACATGGACTCTGAGTGCTACTACAATTCACCTATAATTTATTCTCATTAGTCAGTGAAGGCAAGGCAAGAAATAATAGGCATCAGCTTCAGCAGGGAAAATATATATTAATATTAGGAAGAACTTTGCAGCTTTATGTTTGTCAATAGAGCAGGTTGTCAATGGAGGCTGTGAAATCTCTGTTGTTGGTGATACGCAAGGGGAGGCCAGACACCCATCACTCAGGGCTGATGTAGGGATAATAAAAATCATCTTGCCACAATGTGAAATGGATTAGCTAATCCTGCAGAGATTGTTGCCAATTAAAATGAATCTAATTTGTCCCTCAGAAGCAGAACTGAACAATCAGTAGACCAAAAGAGACACAGAGATGACCAGAAAGAGACCCACTGTACTAAAGATTATTATTAATATTTGTGTTCCTACACAGTTCCTGAAAGACTGTATTTTTAGGTCAGGCACTCAAATACCAGGGTGAGGCGCATGGTAGAGAGCTGGAGAAGAGAGACAGATTGATAAATAGAAAGAAGACAGAAGCATTGGATCGTCAAATGCCCGAAGAAAGTGACATAGGAGCAGAAGTCCCCAGGACTTTCAGCAGTCTTTTAGGTGTTTTTGAAAATCCCATTTGAATTACATAGGAAAAGAGAAAAGACGCACTATAGAGATAAGATAGAACAGACAGGTAAAAGTGTTAGACAGGACAGGTTAGTTAAGAGAGGCACTCCAAAACTGATAAGAAGGACAGAAAAGACAATTCAATAGAAATATCTAAGATATATAAATGATGGAGAGATAAGGTAGGTAAACACAGAAAAGGAGAGAGAGAGAGAAATATCTAAGACAGTAAACTGATAGGAAAAAAGAGAAGTGAGAGAGAAAAGAAAGATACAGAGGAGAAAGTGTGAGATACAAAATAGAAGAATCTAAGTGAAAAAAAATAAGTCGAGGATGATATTCAGATGGTATAGCCAACCGAGGTACAAGATCTCTGATGATGAATAATGGTTCTGATGGCATAAGAAAACATTTTGTATAGAACTGCACAATATCCTGTTTGTGAGAAATAACTTTACCAATTACTGTCAAGGATTGTTTGAAAGGAAAAAAAGTTTCCCTTATTTTTAAACAATAGAAGGAACTCATTCAAAATTATTATGCAATAAATGCAATTTACATCAAAGTATGAAAAGGACTGGGTAATACAACATTATCATAACTATCTCAATGTCCTGCTTATTTTCCTATCTCTTTCTCCTTCCTATCCCTCCCTTTTTCTTTTCAGTCTTATTCCAAAGTGAGTCTAAAGAGTCAATATTTTTTCTTAGCAATTGCATCAGCCATAAGAGCTTATCACAGGGTGAACTGAGGCGCATGAATCATTCAAAGCACAATTCAAACTGCTTGAAAATCAAGGGGTTTGAATTTCATTTTGAATTTTTTGAAAATGTTTCTGTCTCATGCAAAACCTGCAAAAGATTTTGGTCTTTGCTTAGTTTTTTAAGCCAAACAATCTAAAATGTTTGAAATATTTCAACTGAATTACACGAACATTTCAACATGTGTTTTCCATTTCACGAAAATAACATAAAAATGAAATTGTGGGGCCATGAACAGCCATTGATATTCCTATGAAATTTTGCCCCCTGCCACTCTCAAAATCTGATCACTTTTGCAGAGTGCTTCTCACAAGCACAATATTATATATGATGAACTAAAGCTGATCCTCTCAGGCTTTCCATAACATGTTCAATCATTATCATATAATTAATATTCACTACCATCATCATAGACTGGCATGCATGTTTGGCCCCTGTAATACTGATGTGAGTACTAAACAGTCCCACGCTGGGACCAAGCCAAAGTCTTCACCAACAGAAAGATACAGAGAATAAACAATGCCACATGGAGAAGGCACTTTTTTAATGATTAGGGTAGGAGATTGGTAGTCAGAAATTTGGGGTTCCATTCCTAGCTATGCCATTGACTGCTTCTTTAATCCAGGACAAGTTGCAGTCACTCTCTGTGCCTCAGTTTCCCCTCATGTAAAATCAACAACACTGCCAAGCCACCTCAGAGGTGAGGTTGTGAGGCTAAATCACGTAATGTTCACAAAATGAATTGGACTCCTCCAGTGGGAAAGTGCTCTAGAAGTATAAAGTAGGATCATTATCACATCATCAGTGAGCATCATTACTAATTACTGAGACAGTCATTTGTAATGGCTAAGCACATAATTAATGTGCCCTTGCATAATTCGAACTCAGCTAATGTGCACCTTCCAGCTCTGGGCATTGCAATGGCTCTTTCAAAAGGTAGTTTAACAGTATCCTACCATTCCGTTCCAGCTCTGTTGATCTCTTCCCACCAGCATTCTGTCGGTTCCCCAAGACTCTGGGGCGTAGACATGCATGCATAGTTCCACTGTCTGTCAGAGCCTTCCTTCTTGCTGAACGTGCTCCTTACTGCCGTTATCACCTGGCCATGGGGGCACTGGAAGTTGAAGCCCTGACGATACACATTGACCCACCCTTCATTACCCCCATAGTCCCCATACTGGGGTTGATAGTAATAGTCCCCATACTGGCCCCAGGCCACCGTCACCAACGGCAGGAAGACACAGAGAAGAACAAGGTCCATGTTGACTATGTTTCTGGCTTAGAAATGCCCCACTGGTTTGTTGTGCTGGCCCTTTTATATTGCCTCTAACATGTGGCTTCCAGATGTTTCATATCTAGAGCCAAGTGCAATGTGTCATTGTTTAACAAAAGTTCTCTGACTTAAAATATTGGCTGCAGACACTTTCAAGTACTTTTAAGGTGGAATTCTTCAAACACAGTAATTCTTGGGAGCATAGGAACTGAGTAAGCCTTCCTATTGTAACCCTTCTACAATCCCTTACTGTAAAACTACTATCTATATAGACTGTACATATGTATCACACATGGATAATACACGTGCTGCAGCAAACCATCATGCAGTAGTTAAGGTTGCAAAACAGCTTCATTCAAAATTAAATCTCTTTTATAATGGGCAGAACTTGATGATACAGTGAACTTTGGGTTGCAATTTACCATTCTTGGCACTTGCCCAAGTGTGTTTTTTTTGTCGTTGCTGTTGTTTTTAATCTTGAACCAAAATGGTTCTAGTATTTTTGAGTGAGAAGACAGTGGGGGAAAATATACTTTTCCCATTATAAAAATATCTTTTAGACTTTTTGGCTGACTGTTGATTGTTCTGATCTATCATGGGAATAGTCCTCATTGAGGAGCAGAGCTCAAGCTGCTTCCAGAGGAAAGTAATTTTGCTGTTACTGAGTTAAGGGCATTTGAAAGCCACATATGCCACATGTGAAGCAGATATTGTCACTGAAGTTATTAAGTGCACTCCTAGGCCCTGATTCAGGAAACCATCCCTTTATAGGAAACCGCTGGAGCACCTGTTTTACTTTAAGTCTGTGCTTAAGACTCTTAGGTTTTGTCTACACTACGGCTGTGTCTAGACTGGCAAGTTTTTGCGCAAAAGCGCCCACTTTTGCACAAAAACTTGCCAGCTGTCTACACTGGCCGCTTGAATTTGCTCAAGAACACTGACGATCTAATGTATGATCGTCAGTGTTCTTGCGCAAATACAATGATGCTCCCGCTCGGGAAAAAGCCCTCTTGCGCAAATGCTTTTGCACAAGAGGACCAGTGTAGACAACTCAGAATTGTTCTGCGCAAAAAAGCCCCGATGGCAAAAATGGTGATCGGGGCTTTCTTGTGCAAAACCGCGTCAAGATTGGCACGGATGCTTTTCCGCAAAAAGTGCTTTTGCGCAAAAGCATCCGTGCCAATCTAGACGCTCTTTTCCGCAAATGCTTTTAACGGAAAAACTTTTCCGTTAAAAGCATTTGCGGAAAATCATGCCAGTCTAGACGCAGCCTACATGTTTTTGCGGCAGAAAATATGCTAATGAGGGACTCATTAGCATGAGTCGTGACATCATTAGCATATTTTTTGCCGTTTCTTTTTGTGCAAGGGGTTTTTGTGCAAAAAGAAGCAGTGTAACCACTTCCGTTTTGTGCAAACCCCCCTTTTTCCACAAGATCCTTATGCCACTCTGGGGCAGGCATAAGGATCTTGCGCAAAACAGGGGGGGTTGTGCAAAACGGAAGCAGCTACACTGCTTCTTTTTGAGCAAAAACCCCTTGCGCAAAAAGAAACGGCAGAAAATATGCTAATGATGTCACGACTCATGCTAATGAGTCCCTCATTAGCATATTTTCTGCCGCAAAAACGTGTAGTGTAGACAAAGCCATAGAAGTTAAGGAGGCTTAAGCATGAATTTTAGGTTAATCATGCACCTAAAGGCTTTCCTGAATCAGAGCCCTAAGGAGTTATGCACTGTGCCCTTGTGTGCCTCAGCTCACTCTATAGTGGACTGGCGCCAGAATCACTGCCTACAGATCTTTCTGAATCTCTAAGTTAAGCAGACAATAGATTAGAGGGTCCAATTGAGGAAGATTCCCATGTGTCCCTGCCTGCCCATTCACTGCATATCATGCAGCTCTTTGAACATCCATGCACCCCCATCCCTCAGCTGCTGCTATCCCCGGAATTCACAATTGAGCAGACCTGCTAGTGTGAGTGGGCTGGACTTGCTGGAAAAGGCAACTACCTTACAGAGATCCAAGCTCCATGGTGGCAGGGTGACTGCTCGGACGGTGCTCCTCCACAGGGCAGGAGTCCTCGTCAGGGAGCCCAAGCTCTGAGAAGTTCCACGTGAATAGAATCCTCTTCCTGCTTCCATCCTCGGGATCTTAGACCTTTCGCAGCAGTAGGGGACATAGACGGCCAGGGTCTTGGAAGAGCGGTAAGAATCCTGGGGATAAAGTTGACAATGTGCCCCCTTGCGCCTATGCATTACAGTCATCTTTAACCACATGATCTCATCCTATTTCTCAAACAACACAGTTTTACAACGGCACATGATTGCACCCACAGACACATGTGTTCAGCATCTTGTAGGTCTGCACACTACTCTGTGTCTGCCTGACAGAAGAAAATAATTTACAGAAGTACATAGTACACCGCACGTATACAACATACCAAGCTCAACTCTCAGATGGTGAACACGGGTGAGCATGAATGAAACACCACTGATTTCAGCAGAGCGAGGCTGAATTTCACCACTTGAAGATACAGCCCAGGAAATACAACATCACAGAACAGGAGCAAAAAAGTACACCTCTGAGGGTGGGAATTATTTCAATGTATGAATGGGGGGGTTATGAATGAATCTTGCTATGAATACACTATCAAATCAGGAACCCATCATTAGATGTTTTCCCTGGAGTAAACCTGTGATCTAACTCCATTCCTAATGCTAGCTTTCCTTATGCAATCAACTCAAAGTCTCACCTGCTTCCCATCTGATCCTCACATGCAGTTCCCAAGTGTCTATCATATGGAAACTATACAGTGGATCCCCCAAGTCTCTGTTTGTCAGAAGCTGGGAATGAGCGACAAGAGATGGATCACTTGATGATTATTTCTGTTCATTCTCTCTGGAACAACTGGCATTGCCCTCTGCTGGAAGATAGGATATGGGGCAAGATGGACCTTTGGTCGAACCCAGTATGCCTGTTCTTATGTTCCAAGCCAGTGGATCTCAACATTTTCCACAGCAGGACTTCTCAAGGATCTACCCATTCCTTCTCTCCACCCTCTAACTTGGTTCTGGCTGTAACCCCTGATTCCAGTTAGCAATACGAGAAATACAAAGCTGGGACTCTTGCAACATTTGAAGCTACCAACAGCATCCTCCAGGTGGCGGTCAGGGGAGTGTCCACAAGTGGACAGCACCAAATAATGAATAAGTGGCTGTGGACCTAAGGTTGTGCATGGGGCTGGTAACCCCATCACATCAGAACAGACATGCTCCAGAAACAAACACTAGAAGCCATCTCAGTGTGCAGCAGGCTCAAACAAGAGATCAGTGACATGTAAAAAATATAACGGGCATTAATCAAACCCATAATGAAGCCACGTGTCGAAAAGTCCCTTGCTAAGGCCGGATTAGTAATGAAAATGATATTTTGAAATGTGAAAAAGAAGCCAAATATATCCGCAGGACCCCCAAAAACCTGAACAAGCCAGCAAGTGGTAGAAACTAGTGGGTGCCCCCCCATTGAAAAGAAAGAAAGAAAGGAAGAGGAGCAGAGTCTAGAGGGGAGAACGGAGCCATGAGAGATCTGGAAATACAACTCCCATGAGGCACTACAGCCATTCAAGCAGATGCACAGATTAACGTCAACCCAAAACAATATGTTTCAGAATTTCCAAATAAAATTTTTATGAACTCTTTGTTCAATAGGGAGTTTTGGTATTTTACATTTTCATAGTGATTTGGGGATGAAAACAAATGTTAAAGTATCAGAATTTCTCATGGGAGGAAAATTCTGTTTCTCTGTCAGCTGTAGGATGAGAACCCTTGTGAAGGGTTAAAAAAAAAGCCTACATGTGTGAACTTTCCTTCTGAGTAACACCAAAGTTCACTCAGCTCTGAAGTTCACAGCTGCCTGGTTTATAGGGTGAAACTTAGGTTGTGTGTACACTTGGCTTTTTTCCTCAATGCTTTCCACTACTGCTGTGATGAAGGCAGTTCTGTTAGTGGCAGCAGCGCTGGGAGTTGCGAACATATATAGGGCACGTCTATACTTAAAGATTGACACTTTAGAGGTCGATCTTCAGGCATTTGATTTATTGGGTCTAGTATAGACCCATAAATCGAATGCTGAGGGCAGCCCCCACCAGCATCCAATACTCTTCCTTCTGCGAGGAATAAGGGAAGCCAACAGAAGCGTGTGCTCCCATCAGCCTTCCGCCAGGTGAACACTGCCAAGGTTTGAAAATCACCCTGACATCTAACCCTGCTCAAAGCAGTCTAGATGACAGTGGTTAAAAGAACCAGTGATTAAAGGTCTTGAAACAGGCTCTAGCAGAGCTGAAGTTCAGGCGACTTGACTGACTGAATGACATGATGTAGCCAGCATTATCAGACAAATCTGAGTTCTTTCACTGAGTTCAGCTAGAGTTTCCTTGGGAGAAAAAACTCAGGACCTGGCTCTTTCTGAAATACCTTGTCCTGTAATTTGACTTTGAAAAAGTCAGTTGCCTGCCTTGCGGTTTGTTGCCCTCACACTCTTACACATAAAGCAGCAAAGCAGAAAACAATGTAGTAGGAGACAGAAGACTCTAAAACCTCCCTGTTGTAAAACCTGCCTTACTGTAAACACTCAACAACTCGTAACACTTTTTATCAGTATTTAAAAATGTTGCCGCTTAATCCATCTAAACCACATACCATCTTCCACAGTTGTCCTATCTGGCAACTACAATAACACTCCTGTCTGTAAAATGCATTGCTTTGAATCACTGCTTTAAAATACTGTAGGATATTTTTAGTGTGTAGAATCACTGCTATGGATCCAGTACTACTTTTTCTAAGGAACATGACTTACGTTTTTTTTTCCAGCAAAGAGTTGGGTGGATATAAGAGCTTTATTTACAGCTTGGTGAACATAAAAAGGATGCGAGAGCAGTAACAGGACTATCGGAAGTGCATACTTGTTCAATTAGGCCCTGATTCTGCAAACCATTACTCATGGGAGTAGCTCCAGTGTGAGGGAGCTAAATACTCTAATTGGAGTTACCAAAGAATTCAGTTTAAACACAACACTGGAATAATTTTGATTAAAGAATAACACAAGATTTAACTACAAAGAGAGAGAATCTAAGTGTGTTCAAGTATAAGGCATTATAGTCAGAAATGATTACAAGAGAAATAAAGATAAAATGTGTTCTAGTAACAAAAACTTAACAAACTAGACTTGCTTCAAGGTGAAATCCTGCAACGCTGCTGACCAAATTTTCAAGTCAGGATCTTTCCCAAAGACCCAAGGCTAGTCCCTTTGGGTATGTCTACACTGCAGAGTGTTTCAGGGATACCTCTGGTATTCCAGGAAAAACTCTGCCGCATCCAGGGAACACGTCTGCTCTTCTGATTTTTTTTTCGGAAGAGCAGAAGCACTTTTTTTGGCAACCCTGTAAACCTTGTTTTATGAGGAAGAAGGGATGTTCTGAAAAAGGATTTTTTTTCTTACATTTGGCCCAGTGTAGACGGGCCAAATGTTGGAAAAGACTCTTCTGAAAAAAGAAGTGGAAAAAGCTACACAAATTGTGGTTCACAATTTGCATAGCTTTTTCTGGAAGAGCAATGCAGCGTAGACATAGCCTTTGTCATCTTAGATGAGAGAGAAAGAGAAAAAGAGAAAGAGAGATCTGATGTGTTTTTGTCCCTCACTTTTATAGTCCCACTTTGCAGTGGATTCTTCTAAGAATTTACCCTCAAAGTAAAGTTTATTCAAATAGTATTGGCTGCAGTCTGGGACTAAAGGTGTTCCCATGCTCTTTCCTGTCTTCTGTGTTCACTGAAATGCCTTGTCTCCCTCTTGCTGTCTCAGGGTCTACTACTTACATGTAAACTGTAGTAATCACACAGTCCTTTGTCCTGCTTACCCACTCCTGCCTAACTGGGGGCTTGAACACATGCTGCCAGCATCACAGAGGGGACATTCCTAACTTTATATAAAATGTTGCCACACATACTTCACCCTCAGATTATTCACCAGCAAGTTGTTAGTTTTCAAATGATACTTCAAAAGGCATATTTTGTACAAAGACTACTGAAGTAATGTACCATATAGGGTGTGAAGAGAGAGGTGCATTCAGGCACAGTCATCTCTTCTCTAAGATGACCAGTACCAATCTTTTTATTCAGCACTTAAATCCTCTTCAAGACCCATTTGGAGGGCATAAGTGGGACACAGCCATGGGAGCAGCATAGAAGAGAATTTTACTCCATGTGAATCAGGACTATTCCCATGAGTAAAGTTTTGAATGTAGTTCTGGTGAAGATAGCCAAGCTGATAACACTGGAGACTGAAGTCCCCTGATCAAGCCACTGGTGAGGCAAACTCTCATCTCCCCTTCTCCCCCCTAACCCCCACGCTATTCTTTTCCAATCTACTGCAGCCATGACATAGCCTCTCAGAGTGATGGGATCAATCTGTTTTCTTGGCCCGTTACTCACTGCAGTGAGGTCACACATTTTGGACATTTTCCCCACATGTAATAGTTGTGCACTGTCTCGGGACAATTTGTTGGGTCTGATGGAGCAGAGATTTTTCGCATGAGTCAGGAACTGCTGCCAGGTGACCTGGGAGTTCTAACTGGAACCTGATTGCCGACTGCGATTTCCTGGCCACTTGTATCCATGATGTTTTTACAAGGTTCTAGGACTGCCACTTCTCATAACAGTGTGAGGATTTAAGGAGCATTGCTGTTTCTTGGAGATGAGACTGTAAAGGCCTCAGTAACAAGGATACAGACGAAGCTGCTAGCCAGCCATCTTCCAAAAGGAACGTGTACGTCTCACCTCATACACATCATTGTCAGATTTTAGCTGGGCCTCATTACCTGGTGTTAGATTATATTAAGGGCTTTGCTCAGCAAAATGGGTTGGAGACATTTGTTAGGGCTTCATCATCTTAATAACAGAGCACTGGTCTCATGCCTTTCACCTGAAGCAGGGGGGCTGACGGAATTGCCCGCTAAACAAGATGGGGAGATAGTTTTATACTCCAGGAAGGGGCAGGGCCTTGGGCAGAAGAGGTGGGACCGGGGGTTGGCCTTCCCCCACTAGCTCTTCAGCACCAACCAGAACATGCCACCCGAGGCTCTGGCAGCAACTTAAAGGACCTGGGACTCCAGCAGCCACCAGTGCTGTAGTAGGAGCAGTGACAATCAGGAGCCCTGGGCTTCTCTGAATCACCGTGTTCCAAGGTAACTGCCTTCTTTGCCGGCTGGCAGCAGACCTGACTTGAAGCTCTCAGACCATTTTGATCAAGGCTCACATTTCCACTGGGAGGTAAGGAAGTATTGTGATCCTTGCTGTACAGACTAGGAGAGGTGAAGCGCCCAGCGTCACACATTAAGGCTACGTGTACATGGCAAGCCCTTATAGCAGCACAACTGCACTGCAGCAACTACCCATCTGTCATGCGGTAGCATAGACATTTACCACTGGAATGGAAGGGGTTGAAGCATCACTATTGTAAATCCTCCCCTTCGAGAAGCGGTAGCTGGGTCAATGAAAAATTCTTCCCTCGACCTAGCTATGTCTACAGAGTATGTCTAAGCTGCAAAGGAAGGAATGTGCTTAACTCGGGTTAGCTAACTAAGGCCGTATCTGCAATGCAGACCTTACAGCAACACAGCTGTACCGTGGCAGCTGCATCAGTGTAAGGTCTCCCACATAGCCGTTGCATGCTGGTGGGAGGGAGCTTCGGGGAGCTATGTTGATGGAAGAGCATCTCGCACCTAACATAGCACTGAATAGTCCTGTAGCCCTAGAGACAAACAAAAATATATAGACAGTATCATGAGCTTTCTTGGGCACAGCCCGCCTCCTCAGATGAGCAGTTGTTTTTTAAAGTTACAGACTAACACAGCTACCCCTCTGGGGGATGTCTACACTCAGCGGCGGATTTAGGGCAGGGCGAGCGGGGCGGCTGCCCTGGGCCCCGCGCTTCCCAAAGCCCCGCGCATGCGCCTTGTCAAAGGGGGGGGGCCCCCGAAATTTCTCTGCCGGGGGCCCGCGGCACTCTCATCCGCCCCTGTCTACACTACAGAGAAGATCAAAAGGTGCCACTGTTGATCTTCCAGGGTTCAAATGAACGGGTCTAGTTAAGACAGCTAATTCAAACTGAGAGGGGCACTCTCAGTTCACACCCCTGACTGACAAAAGTTTTACTGACAAAGGTGCTTGTGTAGACAAAGCTTCAGATGATTAAAATAGCAGAGAAGACACAACAAATGGAAAAAGAAGCTACATGATTCACTGAGGCCTGATCTACACATAAAATGAGATCGGCCAAGCTACGTTGCTCAGTATTGTGGAAAAATGTCATGGCCTGTGAGAAGCATATAGGTCAACCTAATCCCCACTGTAGCCATAGCTAGGTTAACAGAAGAATTCTGCCATTGACCTAGGTTAGGGTTGCTGACAGCCACACCAGACCCAGGCAGGGTGGGTGAGTGGGTCTGTACTCCCAGAAGGGATATGGCCTTGGGTGGAAGAAGCAGGGCAGGGCCAGAGCAACCAGCCCTCAGTGCCACCCGGAGTATGCCACACTGCCCCCCCCCCAACAGCCTTAGAGCCACCTGGAGCATGCCATGTGGTGCTCCGGTAGCAATTTAAAGAGCCCAGGGTTCCTAGCTCTGCTGTGACAGTAACAGTGGGGGTGGCCAGGAGCCCTGAGCCCTTTGGAATCACTGGTCCATGGAGCAACTGCCCTGTTTCTCCCCACCTCCCCCTGTGTTGGTGGGCCTGGCCTAGTTACCAACCCTTGGAGAGATGCGTTACCTACTTCAATGAAAAACACCTTCCATCGATGCAGGAAGGCATCTAAGCTATGGCACTACAATGGCACAGCTGCAATACCCTAGCTATGCAGCTGTTGCCACAGCAGTGGAGATGTGCCCCAAGCTTTATTTGCTCAGCTCTAGTGGCCATGAAGCCATTAGATTATCCCACTCTGAGCCATGCCAGGCATGGCTGTAATGGCAATGAACTTTTTTGTCTAAGCAGCAGCATGAGTGACCCCGGGGAAGGCTCTCTGCATTCCAGTCGCACCTCGCATTCATATCTGGCTAAAACTGCATCTAATCCAGAAGACTGTTAAAATGACAGTGAATCTGCCAGAGTTACGATAATGAAGAAAGGTCAGTTTGATTGAGTGAGAAAGCAGAGGCGTGAGACAGCTGCCTGGTTTGAAGCCTGGAGCAAGCTTGTGAAAAGAGCCAACCAGAGACTCCTGGTGTAGGGAGAGAACCTTCAAGCAGCTGGTTCCTTGTAAGAGAGCAGAAGCAGTTCTGGGAGAAGTGCTGACTCTGGGAAGTCTGCAAAGGAGCACTGAGCAGGGCAGACGCAAGCCGAACCGCCAAGAGGGTCACCCGCCCTGCAATAAGAAGTGATAAGAAGACTGGGCTTTGTCTATACTGCTGGCTTTTGCTGGCAGAGAGTATGCAAATAAAGCGCTGATTAGCATTTTGTCATGCTTCATTTGCATAATCTATTTGAGCCGTTTTTGTGCAAGGGGTTTTATGTCCTCCCAGGGGAGGCATAAAGATCTTGCGCAAAAAGGGGCTTTGGCGCAAAAAGGAAATGTCCACACTGCTTGTTTTTGTGCAAAAACCCCTTGCACAAAAACGGCTCGAATACATTATGTAAATGAAGTGTGACAAAATACCAATCAGCACTTTATTTGCATACTCTCTGCCGGCAAAAGCCTAGCAGTGTAGACATAGCCTCTGTGAAGAAGCCCTTTTGCTCACCCACGCTCATAAGGTAAAAGCCAGGCCCTGGGACAGATTTGTGGAACTTTGCATTTTACTTCTGAGCCTACTTTTGTCTGAATAAACCCAGCCCCCAACAAGGGATGAGTCTGTGTAAAAGGGCCTAGAAGAGGAAGAATAAAGAGCCAATATAGGAAGGCGCATTGCGGTGGCCAACTCAGCTACAGATGGGAATGCATAGTTAAGGTTTCAGATGTCAGGGCAGGGTACAGCACTTTTCCAAGTGCATGTAACTGCTAAGAACTAAGAGGTTCACAATTTAAAGGTCTGTTTAATTATGTAGTTATGTGAGCTTGACTAAAATCCACAGTGGATGTCGACCGGCATTCCCATCAGCTCTCATGTGCTAAACAGGGTCAGGCAGGATGCAGTACTGGCAGGGGCACTGGAACAATTTTTTATAGTGGGGCTGAGAGGGGGCTGAGATCCACTGAATCAAACTGTAAATCCTGTATATCATGGAAACCACTTCAAGGCAAGGGGTGCTGCAGTACACACATACCCCACACTTCTAGTTCCAGCACCTATGGCAAATGGGGCAGTTTCCCCATGGCCCAGCCATTCTAAAGGGCCTGGAGCTCCTGGCCCATTAAATTGCTGCCAGAGCACAACACGGCACACTCTGGCACCTCTAAGGACTGGAGAGGGCATGATACTCTGGACAGCACTGAGGTCTGGCTGCCCTCAGTCCCACCCCTTCTGCCCAAGGCCTGCCCATTATGGGAGCACAGAGTTTCCCCCCTCCCCAACCTTACTCAGGGGACCAGCATGGCTGTTAGCTCCCCTGCTAAGTCCCACTGGGCAACACCACCACTTCCTCACTTTGACTTCCAAAAGCCTGTGGCTGCACGCACCAATAGCCCTCTCCTTCTTCTCAGTCACTTGCTCTGTGGGGAAGGCCTTTGGGGGGCTACTCAGCTCCTCCCACACATCCCACTCAGAGCCTGTCCCTCACCCACAGCCTCATCAGCACCTTCTTCCTCCTCTCCCAACCCTTGCTTTCTGCCCTCCCGCTTCCTCACCTCCCACGCTCCTCACACTCACACTGTCACACGCTCAGCCAGGGGAGCCCTTGCCGGTCCAAGCCCTTCCTCGGGGCCGCAGCTCCTCAGGCCCGCACAGCCTTCCCTTCCGCGCCCGCTGGACGCCCAATCCAAGCACAGCACTTTCCAGGAGGGAAGGAGCTGCTCACGGACTCTGGCAACAGCCAGAAGGCCCCTTGCTCTCCTTCCCGAGGATCTACGCCACTCGCTGTCCCTTCCCACACCCAAGACAGGGACAGCTGCTGGCTCCCTGTGCACACCGGCGCAAGCAGGCCAAGCCGGGGCCTGCCACACTCAAGATCCCTTGCCAAAAAAAAGCCCCTGCCGTGACTCGGAGTCAAACCAAGGCTGCTGCAGCCACAGCACAGAGTACTAACCACTATAGCATCACGGCCTCACACAGGGACCCTCCCGGCAGCTGAGTGAGAGAGGCTCAGCTCTGTGCTCGCACAAAGGCCGCCTCCCTCACCCAGGATGGGGGAAGAGTTCGCAGGGCTTCCTGTGACGCTCCCCCTCAACATCATTCTCAAAGGAAAAAAGACCGGAGGCCGGCCCGCTGCCGTTCCACTTTTCTGTCTCCCTCGCCACCCCCTTCGGCTGGGCCGTTGTCCTCATGCCCTCAGCCAGAGCCTTTCCCTCTGCCACGTGCGCTTGACGACAGGCATGTCTTGCAGCTGGGCCCGGTGGCGAAAGGCACCGTAGAGGCTTTTGTTAGGGTAAGCTGGTGGGGGTAGCCTTGCAGGGTCATTGTCCGTAGAGTTGAAAAAACAATCCTGTAAGGAAATAATGCAGGTCACTATGTGGGGGGGAGTCAAAGGTGTGAAACTTGCTGGCTAGGTAGGCAGCCTTTCTTTCTCTCCATGCAAGAGATTGTCACCCTCCTAATCTGGGAATTGAACCCTAGTCTCCTCCATAACAGGCAGAGATATTCACCACTTTACAGGATATTCACCACTAATGAGGAAAGGTCTATTTCTGCACCACCACCCCATCAGCTAGATCCACCAATAGGATGGGCAAAGGTCACTGGGTGACATCCAAAGAAAGCTAGGATACTTCTGCAAAAAGTGCTGGTGATTCAGTGGAGGGCAAGGACACGTGCTTCCCTCTGAGAGTACAGTAT
This sequence comes from Pelochelys cantorii, assembly GCA_032595735.1. NCBI lineage: Eukaryota > Metazoa > Chordata > Testudines > Trionychidae > Pelochelys > Pelochelys cantorii. The sequence continues at coordinate 199,825,775 of CM064326.1, forward strand.
GTCTACACTTTGTGCTGGCGGTGGAATTCCCAGCTCAAGGAGACACACCTTCATTTGCTTGACAGAGTGTAGCTCTGTTGGCACAAGTACTGTCCAAGCATCTTGGATGGGTGCAGACCCAAGTGGCTAGACCCTGAGGCCACCAAAACAACGCTCTATTTTTAGCACACTAACTCAATCAGAGCTAGTGCTGGGATTTCTCTTTGAATGCTGGGCATCTCTGGGGTCCTGGGCAAATCATCAAACTGAAGAGCCTTAAGCTCTTAAGCTCTTAAGCTTCTCAAGGAAGCATGATTAGAAGGATCGTGAGCAGGGGTCTTGCCTTTTTTCTAGAATTAGCCTTTCATTTCAAAATTTTCACACCGCTCTCCCTAGCATCTCCTGTGAGCTACAGCTCATATGAATCAGAGTATCACTGCAAAATGCTGGGGGGGGAGGGTATTAATTCTGAACAAATCCCTCTTAATGACTCTGCACAGAGCCACAGGGGTAAATTGGAGGTCAGGGCTGGCTTGCTCTTTGAAGTTTAAGAGCAACAGTAGTTGTAATTCTCAGACTGGGCCTGGGAACGAAACTGAGTCAAAACCGAGTTCCACTGAGTGCTGTAGAGGGAAACATGAGCTTGTAAATAAGAGGCTCAGTTTTAGAAAATATTCCAAGCGCTTTCCTAGCAGCCTTTTGGGCCCAGTGCAAAGTGAGTGTATTGTGCTTCTGTTCTTACCACACCCAATTTGCGCTCAGTTTGCATTGGCAGAAATGACGGGCTGCAGTGGGCTAGGCCCCAAACCTCTTGCCATAACTGTGATGAATAGTTAAGTCTCCCTGTTATACTGACGTACAGCAATGGCAGTAAGTACTGCAGTTTCTCATGTCCATCCTACCCGCCTTCTGCCACTGGTGCACGTCCTCCTCTGAAGCGAATGCACTGACTTACGTGGGGCAGTGATTCCTGAAGCCCCATCACTGTGACTGACTGCTAGAGCCCCACTGCCCTGCCCCCCATGTGCGAGTGACAGCCCAAGTCATCAGCCATGGTAGCAGCCGGGCTCCAGCTGTGAGCCCAGTGCAGGGTTGACAGCCAACAGGCGATGCAAGTAACACAGTGTCGGCACAGACACTTCCTTGCACTAACTGCATCAACCTAAGCGCTATGCCTCTCGCAAGGGGGAGTTATTACACTGCTGTAGTAGGTGACTTACATCAGCGGGAGCACCATTGTAGTGTAAACAGAGTTAGGGTGATGTAAGCTGCCTTACATTGACATAACTCTGTAGTGTTGAGCAGGCTCAAGACTACCTCGAATTCTGTAGCCCATGTTATACAAAAAGTCAGGGCAGGTCTACACTTAACACACTGCATCGGCGCAGCTGCACGGCTACCGCGTTTAATGAAGATGCTCTACCCCAGTGGGAGACCTTTCCTGTCGGTATAAGTAATCCACCTCCCCGAGAGAAGGTAGCTATGTCAGTGGGAATAACTGGCGCTGAGGGGGTCTGAGCAAGTTAGACCAAAGAAATTCTGTAGTGTTGACCTGGCCTCAGACTAGATGTTCTCCAGTCCCTTCTGCCCTTAAAAATCTATGACTCTATCAATTAAAATTGATGAGAAATGCAGTAAAACCCCTTCCCTGGCCACCCCTTCTCTCACGTCCATTCTAGTCAGCTGCACTTTTTCTCTCTGCTGTTGGTGAAACAAAAAGAATTTGAAGGTATCTCTGCTGGACTTGGTCACCGTGGCCCAGATCTTCAAAGGTGTTTCAGTGCATAACTCCCACTGACTTCAAAAGTGGCAAGGACCTGAATACCTTGCAGGATTGGGGCCATGCTGCACCGACTGACGGTTAGCGTTCCCATTGCTGCAGTAGCCTCTGCAAGTCGTTATGTCTGAACCCCTGGGTTCTCATCCCTGATCAATGATCCGAGTTCCTTGGGGGATTCTAGCATGGTCTTGTAACCAACACGGCACTACCCACTAAGGCTTTGTCTACACTTACCAGGAGATTGATGCTGCAGAAATCGATCTCCCAGGGGTCGATTTAGCGGGTCTAATAAGGACCCACTAAATGGACTGCTGATCATGCTCCTGTCAATTCCAGTACTCCACTGGGTTGTGAGGAGAAAGGGGAGTCAACGGGACAGTTTCTCCTGTCAACCAGGGCCACAGTAAGTTGAAATAAGGTACATCGACTCCAGCTATGCTATTCACATGGCTGGAGTTGCATAGCTTAATTCAACTTTGCCCCCGAGTAAAGACCTGGCATGACACTTGCCAGTTGAAGTCTGAACCTCCCGGTATCTTCTTGCCAACCTAAAATTGTGCCTGCTCCAAATGGATTCTTCTCCCGCTCCTGCTCTAACTCATTGTTCCCTCTGGCTCATAAAAGCCTGCCTGGCCTGCCCAGTGCCAGGAGTGGCTGCTTTTCAGTAGCTGGCATCAGATGAGCCCACACTTCTTTTGCTGCAGCCTACCACTTTTGTCCTTCCTGTTTTGTTCTCTCTGCATCCTCTCTGCTCCTGCTGCTGTTCCCTGTGCCAATCCCTCCCAGCTGCCTGTGTGCCTTCTGTGAGATGGAGAATAACGAATGAGCCCGAGCTAGCCCCCAATCCTGGAGCTTGTGCAGGCGGATGGCAAATGTGGCTCTGCAAGCCTGTGCCAAATTAGCTCCATCTGCCGAAGCTCGGAAAAGGCCCTGTTGCTCATTCTGTGCATGTGTCTCTCTCCCTCTGTGTGTCTATGTCTGCTACTCCCCTCCTCCCCTGTGGATTTATGCATGTGCGCGTTTCCCCAGTCTTTCTGCAGTAGGTCATCTTATTTACATTGCTAACATGCGATGAGCAGACATAAATTTTCCCTACACAGGGAGGTTGAGTGCATCACAGTCATCCTATCAGGGAGAGGGGATCACTCCAGCTTACCCTTACACCTCGGGTCCTCATTTTAGGCTCACTTGGGCTGCAGGCTATATAGGCAAGGAATGTCAGCTAGAGCCAGATCAACACAGGCATCTACATGGCCCATACCTCCTTTCTAGATTATAAACCCTTTGGGGGGCAGTGACTGTCTTTTTCCCCCCGTGACTGTGCAGCATGTGAGGGGGTGTATCAATCCCACACTGGATCACTAGGGGCAGACCGATCACTGTGGGCCCAGGAGGCCACATCCCTTCTTTCCTGCTACAAATGCTCCAAGTGGGGGACCCGGATCAAAGGAGGAAGCCCAGCTCAGTTGGGGAGGGTGACAGAGGAGGAAGGATGTACCCTGCTGGTCCCAGTGCTGCTCCTGGACTGTGTGAAGACGTGGATTATGCTCCAGGCGACTCACTGGCTGTGGACACTGCTAGGAAAGCCAAGCCACCATCTGCTGAGGAAGCTGCTGCCTGTTCTATGTCCTGGCCCAGGGGAAAGAAAGGCCAGTAGACTGTTTTGTTTGTTTGCTTTGCCCCACTGAGGGGCTATAGACTGAATTTTGCCTGACCCATCCAGATAATTCCCCCAGTGCAATTGCCTGAAAGCTGTAGGGCCATACCCATGGGCAGCTGGTGAAGGTAGGGCTGGGGAAAACAAGCCTCCAACCCTACCCCCAGCCCTGCCCCTTCTGCCAGGCCCTGCCCCCATCATGGAGAGGGAGGAGGGTACACAGCCCAAGCCTCCCCAGCCCTGGAGCACGGGGAGGGAGGAGGGCGCATGGCCTGAGTCTCTCTGGCCCCAGAGCACAGGGAGGGCGGGCGCTTGGGGGCAGCAACACTCCACCCCCAGTGCACCTACAGCAGGTGTTCTGGGGCCGGAGTGTGAGCGGGGCCAGGCTGGCGGTTTGGGAAGGCCCCCACCTAACATACCAGCTGCGCATGACCATACAGACTATTGTTTGCTTTGCCCTGTCCAGGGGCTGCAGTCTTCTTACTGTTTTGCCCCTCACAGGGGGCTAATTTTCCTGTGCAGCTGCCCACCCCAGCCCTGAGGCTGCAGGGCCAACGACTGTTTGCTGTGGCCCACTCAGGGCTGCAGTTTGTTTGCTGTTATGAACTATTGCTGCCCCAGCCAGGAGGCCCCAAGGACCCAGGCTGTTTGATTGATTTGCTACCCAGAGCCCACGTACTATCTGTGACTGGTCCCAGCTCCGACCCGCAAGGCCCCTGTTACACCACGCTTAGCACAGTTGGGTCTTGCTCCACCACTACAGTTCTTAGGGTTACCTTAATCTTATCTTGTACTGTGCTGAGCCCACTGGGATACTTTTAATGATCATCTATTTCATGAGTGATGCCAAAGTGCTTTATGTCAGAAGGCACAGGAGTCGTGTCAGCCAGTGCTGTAATGCAGCCCCCTCACAGGCGTAACGGAGCAGCTGTTTAACAGCACACAAGAATTCCACTGAGCACTTCAGGCCGGGAGGTGAAGACAAATTGTGCTCCATTTGATACTGGTGGCGGGGGGGGGGGAGTTGTGTAGGCAGAATTACCAAGACTGGAACTGGAGCAGGACACGGGAGTTAAAGTGTCCTGGGATACTCAGTAGGCAGGGATAAGCAGGAGATTGGATTCACACCATGCTTAAAACATGTCATCACCCTGGGGCACAGGAGGCCCCTTAGCACCATGCTGAGGCTTTGATTCCACACTGGGCCTGTGTGAGACTCAGTAGTTTCATTTCACAGGAAAGCTCTCAGTTTTTAGGGAAGGAAGGGGTAACACCGCAGCGAGTCTGGGGCTTAGGGTCACAGAAACAGTTTGCGAGCCTGGTGTGAGCGTCTCCTTTTTAGTGAAATCCCAAAGCAGATGGGTTTTGCGTGCAACTGTATCGCATCACTCTATTTGGTGCTGACTCAAAGAGAAGAACAGGCCACCAGGCCCGTGCCTGGGACAAATCAACACAGCTCCCTCAATTTCAGTCGTGCTATTCGGTTTTGCAAGTCCCCAATTATCCTCTCAGCCTAAGTAACATACTCTAGGTATAAATACCAAGGCCAAGACCTACCCAGAAGAACTTATACAATCACATTGGCCCAGTAGTGGGACTGGGGAGAGGATAACATAGTTACCACATCCTGATTTATTCACTCCTAGCCTTGTTCATTAGAGTATTAGCAAGGAGACAAGCCGGGTTTAATGATCAGAGGAGCAGGGTAGGGTGTCAGGGCTGGTGGGCTCTGCAAGCACATCTGCTGTTCACTTATGCATGTGACACTAGGCAACTGGCATTAGATGTCTAAACTATGTAATAAGTGGAGCTCCGACGTACGCTGGGACCCGTGAGCACTGCGGCAATACAAATCAGGTCAATCGTAAGAATCCCAAATGGTAACTAAGGGTGTTACTCCATTCCTAGCACAAAGGAGTCCTGGTACATGAGCACAGGCCCCCCACATAGGGGAGAAGGGTATACTTCACTGGGGCCCAGAGGCCTTGGAGGGCACGGCCCAAGCTGCAAATTGTGGCATGTGTGTGGGAGGGAGCCCATTATACGTCTGCACTGAGCCTGAAAAAATTATGCTTGGGCCCTGCATGAGTGGGGGGGCACAGGTACTACCATGACAACAGCAATCACATTATTAATAATAATTCAAACTACTATTCACTGGAAAAAATTTGCATCAGTCATTCAGTTTGCTGGCTAGTGTAGACTGGGCAAAGCCCTTCTCATCTCCATCACAGCAAGCCTGACCGAAACCTCTGGGAACATGATCTCAGTGTCACTTTCTGTAACAAGGTTGGAAATGGGCTTGACCCTTCTAAACTAACAGTTAACCAATTTCCAGCACCAGTTGGTAAGAGTGGGGACACAAAGCACCCCTTGTTGTTAATCACTCACCACAGCAACTCGCCCTTCTGATCTGGAGGGGGACAAAACACAGATGGAGCAGATACTTTGTGTTAAAAGTCACTTTTCTGAGCGTAAACAAAGAGGAAAAAGGAAAGGTCTAATGCAGGGATGGGCAAAAGGGCCTCTGTGGGCCAGATCCAGCCCACGGAGGCCCTGCGCTCCCCCTCCCCCAGCCAATTAGGGCTTGGGAGCAGGGGGAAGTGCACGAAGTTTCCTCTGCCCTACCAGGAGCTCCTTGTAGCGTGGGGGACAGGGAGGAGGAAACTTCATGCACTCCCTCTATCCCCAAACCCTGATTGGCCTGGGGGCAGAAGGGGGAGTGTGTGAACTCTCCTCCCACCCCAGGGGCATGGGCACCTAGGGAGAAACTCTGGGGGGGGGGCAAAGACTTCATGCACTCCCCCACCCCCAAACCAATCACGATCTGTGGGTTGGGAAGCAAGGAAGTATCATGGCCCCGTCCCTTCCGCTTGAGGTCCCACCCCTTCTGGTGTGGCCCGAGGCCACTTCAAAAATTTCTGAATTATTGCCCACCCCTGGTCTAATGCATGGCTAGGTAATACCTTTGTGGCTTCATATGAGGTGCTAGGTTACAGAGTCCAGGGCTATTACTATCCAGTGCTATTACAGAATCCATTGTTATCATTTTGCATCACCATGGCTTCAGTGGACTACCTGGTACTGTACATTCAACAACTAAGCATGAGTTTTCCAGGTGGATGTCCCTAGATTTTAGCAGCACAGAAGATTCATTTTACATAGAAATAACTTCTACCAGAACATACATGGCACATGCCAGTATGTCTTCTGCATTTCACCTGGATGTAACTAGCAAGTTTGCCAGCAAACCAGTGGTTTAAAAATGTTATTTTTTGTGAACACCAATACACCAGTTTTCACTTGAACGGCACATATTCTCTGGCCCAGACTCGGAATGTCTCTTCAGAATGTCCGATCTTTGGCCCTACCTGTAAATCAGCCCTGCACACACTTGCATCTTACCAAGGAACTGCACAAATTGTTTGAAAAGTGTTCTTCTCACTTTCTCCCCTACATATTTTCGTATCTTACTATACCTATAAAAAGGTTTTTCCTGCGGGACAACAGAATGACGTCATCACATCACACTGGCATCCCGCAGCCCCTCCCTCTCCTTTCCCGAGGGCTGGCTGCCATGCCACGCCACGCTTCTCTCCTCCCCTGTGCTTGGCAGCCAGGAGGAGAGCACAGGCATGCGAGGCCTCAGAGTGATGTTCGTGGTGACTGGGGGCAGAGTGGAGCCTAACGCAGCCTTGGCCGAGAGAGGTGGGGATTAAGGTTAGGCCACGGCGGGATTGGGGGGAGAGAAAGGGCGCAGCCTGGTGCAGCAGGAGGCAGGGGAGAGGGAAGGAGAAGGGGCCACAGCCCAGCCCTCACTGGTGGGGGGGAGAGTGCGGGGCCTGGTGAGGTCTTGGAGGGGCCCCTCCTTACTCCTCTCAGAGGCCAGGGGAAGAGAGCTGTGCCTGCCTACCCCCACAGACCGGGGGGGAGGGGAGGGGGGTTTGATGAGCGTAGCGAGCAGGGAGCACCACCCCCGAGTCATTCTTTTAAAATACTTTTTCAGACAATTTTTAGTGCAGGTGATAAGTATGATATTAAGTCCTGTAGCCTGGCACTAGATCCCTTGATCTGTGGCTTGGCTCATGCTTAAAACAGAACATCTCTGCCACCGATCTGCTGTATGACCATAGACAAGTCACTTCACCTCTGTAGGCCTCTGCTTTCCCCACCTACTCCTGTCTACTCAGAGCATAAACTCTTCAGGGCAGGCTCTATCTCTTATTACATACAGCACCTAGCACAATGAAACTCTCCTCTCAGCTGGGGCTGATGGCTGCTCTTGTAATATAAATAATGAGATTGGGTGGAGTGGATGCCTTACCCCTACTCTGTCAGCTGTCAGCATGCCTCAGCACACAGGTGAAGGGACCACCTCTAGGGGCAAGGGTATCAATCACACTTTGTAGCCCATGCACACCTGGAAACTTTTGCCAGACCTGCACACAAAAGAGCAAATGAATGACACTTGCAGTGAATTCTGTGACGCTGGCTTCCATTCACCAGGAGCTGGACTGACACCCAGCAGATCGTTTTTTCATATGAGCCTCTGGCAAGTGAGTAGATGGTAACAACTCTGGGTGATGAGTCTCAAGACACAGCAATTTCTCTGACATTGAATAAATATGAGGATGACAGCAGTTTTCCCCTCCAGCAACTGTCTCTCTTTTTTTCCCAACTTCTGCACTGCTCTGCTGGGAAGAGTGGCTGTACCATTGGCACGCAGGGGGTTCCATGTTCACTGTGTTGCCTGCCAAATTCACACGTTGCACAAAACAGACTGTCGCTGACTGTGCTGGGCTCTGGAGCCGTGCTATAAAAGGGCTTTCCTAACTGCCATCCCTGAAACCTCAGCCTTGGAGCTGAGAGTCAGTCTGGGTTGTTTAGCAACTAAACACACGTCTACACAGCAGGCAAAAGTCAAATTAAGATACATAACTTCAGCGACATCAGTTGTGTAGCTGAAATCAAAATAGCTTAAGTCGACTTTATGCGCTGTCTACACAGCCGGAAGTTGAAGGAAGAACACTCTTCCTCCCACTTCCCTTATTCCTCGTGCAATGAGGGTTACAGGAGTCAGAGTAAGAAGTCATCCAACTTGACATTATTTTGAAATAACAGCTTTCTGTGTAGACGCGCACTGTGTTATTTCAAAATAACGTCAGTTATTCCGAAATAATGGTGTTGTGTAGAGGTACCCTAAGGGGTTAATGCCATTGGCAGTAATTGCATTACAGGCATGGGCAGTGAGGAGAATAAGGCACATAGGAAAAGATGGGGTCAGTGGGACTTCCTTGCCCTGTGTCTGACACTACGGGGAATTAATTTCCACTGTTGTAATATGCAGCTCTGTGAAGTGCATGTGAAAAGCTCTTTCCAGGTACTGAAATACAATCAGCTGTTCTGCTGCAGTGATTTCGTTCCTCCATGCTTTGTTGAAAAAGTTAAATGAGATGGCTGGCAAAATATAGAAGGCAGGTTCAGAGCCTGGCTGCACCAATAGAGACCGAGGAACCATAGTTTCTGAGAAGTGCTCGGGAGATGAACCAGACAAAAGGCAAATCCTCAGCGCAGGATTCCATCGTCATTGTGGAAGGAATTTGTGTAGAGCACATAGAGGACACAAATATGATCTCTCGCCTCAGTGTCACAGGGTTGTTAGTAATCTCTGTACACATGATACAGAGACATTGTTTCCCTATAAACACGGCAGGACATCATCATACAATAAGTGGAAAGCCAATTAGGACAGGGGTGGGGAACCTGAGGCCTGGGAACCAGATGTGGCCCCTGGCTTGCCTGGATCCAGCCCCCAAGACTCGGGGTTCCCTCCCAGCATTGGGGAGCCTGCACTGGTGCTCCAGTCCCCCTACAGTCTCCCCATGGGGCTGGAGCACACAAAATCTACTCGTCTGGGCTAACCTAAGCTCTGAATGTGAGGTGTGTCTTTCTCCTTCTCAGTTGGGGGCCACATCAGTGAGGGTTTGTTTGTTTGTTTTGCTTCTCACTTGTGTGTGGCCCCCAGCTGATTTTTCTCTGGATCAGTGACCTCCAACCCAAAAAAGGTTCCGCACCCCTGAATTAGGAAATCGCTTCACTATTCCCTTGGGGTATGTCTACACTAGCCCCCTAGTTCGAACTAGGGAGGCTAATGTAGGCATTCGAAGTTGCAAATCAAGCCCGGGATTTAAATATCCCGCGCTTGATTTGCATCTTCCCGGCCGGTCGCCATTTTTGAAATTTACAAGTCCGGACTAACTGCCCGCGTCTACACCTCCTGGAAGGAGGTTTAACAGGTAGTTTGAACTAGGGCTTTATTTTGAACTACCGGGTCCCTGCCGCGTGTAGACGCGGGCAGTTAGTCCGGACTTGTAAATTTCAAAAATGGCGACCGGCCGGGAAGATGCAAATCAAGCGTGGGATATTTAAATCCCGGGCTTGATTTGCAACTTCGAATGCCTACATTAGCCTCCCTAGTTCGAACTAGGGGGCTAGTGTAGACATACCCTTGTATAGCCGTTGGCTGTGTGTGTGTGTGCGCGTGTGTGAAAGAGAGAGATGGGGACTGTGATCTTTGAGTGGTGTGTCTAGACCCTACCATAAAAAAACATCATTGTCACAGTAGACCTTACTGACGATCACTGAATGCCTGTTCTTTGGTTGGGGAGCTCCGCCACTGCCCTTACCAACAATCCCCACTCACTGAAGCAGAGCTGCCAAGTTCTGCATAGCTCCTTGCATGACATGTTTCACAGAGACGAGGGCCTTTTTTTTTCTGAATCAGCCTACCTCACTGTCTCTGATCAATATTGTATTCACATTCATATTTTGTCTTTGTATAGCACCTACCACCCAAGGATCTTACAAAGGGGGGAAACTGCAGCACGGAGAGGTGAAATAACTTGCCCCCAATGTCAAACTGCCAGTCAGTAGCAGAGCTAAGAGTAGACCCCAGCTCACCTGCCCCCTAATCCTTTCCATGAGCCACGAGTATCAACTCAGTTTTCTCTTGTCCTTTCTTCTCTCTTGAGCCCAATCTCTACCCCATCTGCTTTTCTCTCCACCACTGCTGACTTCTTTGCCCGCTATCTAGGCTTTTTTTCTCACCCTGTTCCTCTCCCTCAGTGTTTTCCCTCCCCAGTGTGTCCCTGCTCTCCCTCAGTGTAATTTATCCAGCTCTGTGTACACACACACACTCACTTTCACACACACCCTGCTCTGCCTGGAAGCAGTAACCAGATCTCTGCAGTTTTTCTTTCCATTACTCACCCTACCAGCTCTACATTAAGGAAGGAGATCGCTGCATAGTTGAACACGTCAACATTGGCCTTGGCAAAACACCACAGAGCAGGCCATCCTTTATATATGCTACAGCAGCTTGTAATGGGAAACCATCATCAATGGAAATAACCAGTGTCTGAATACTTAAAAAGATCTCGCTTCAGTACCCCCTGTGAAATGGGAGTACCTTATTCAGAAAATACACTATGCAGGCTATTTTCACTGATATAGACACTTCCTTGAGTGAAGCCTAATTACATTGCCAGGATACAGTTGATGTCCTGCTTTTTGAAACAGGTAAGACAGCTCTCCCCATGCCTGCCAAGGAGGCAGCACTGTGTGGGAAGCACTGCTTAGATCAGCCCAGGAAAGAAAGGGAAGCTTCTTTCTGATTTTAGCAGAAATGCGGAGACCCATTTACCCTCTTCCCTGCCCCCAGATTCTTTTTCTCATCACCCACAGGAATGCATGGGGGTGAGATGGGAGCTCCCTCTTCCACCAGATTCACTTCTTGATCTCACTGCTGAGGTTGCTAGCCAAGCAATATGTTACAACCTGGGGGGTGGAGGGGTTAGGTTGTGGTTACCTCTCCATTGAACTGAGACTATCAATATATTTCCCTGACCAACCTCTCCTAAACACAACAAAAGTAAAACTCCTCTCTCAGCCCTGTGGAAGCCGCTTGCCGGGTGGTATCTTTGGGCTGGATGCGGCTAGGCTATGACTTGAAAGGACTAGAGCGTCTCTTACCAGGCGTGAATCACCAGTGACCCAAGTGGGGCAAAACAGATAACCTTTCCCTTTCCTCGTGAAAAGAAGCTACTAACTACTGGTAGGGGCTGTACCGGTATCATCCGGAGCCCAGATCAGATCTGTCCAAACAAGCATCGGTGAATTTGGTCAGAGCTTGGATAGGAAGGTTCACGTGAATATGTATAATACAGTAAGGCTGCATCTAGACTGGCAACATTTTGTGCAAAAGCAGCCGCTTTTGCGCAGAAACTTGCCAGCTGTCTACACTGGCCGCTTGAATTTGCGCAAGAGCACTGATGTTCTAATGTAAGAATTCAGTGCTTCTTGCGCAAATACTTTGATGCTCCCGCTCAGGGATAAGCCCTCTTGTGCAAGAATACTTGCGCAACAGGGCCAGTGTAGACAGGCACCTTAATTTTTTGCACAAGAAAGCCCGATGGCTAAAATGGCCATCGGAGCTTTCTTGCGCAAAAGCGCATCTATACTGGGCATGGATGCTTTTGCGCAAAAGCACTTTTTAGGTTTAAAACTAATAAAAGAAAGTTCTTAATGGGTAGCAGGTTTAAAACTAATAAAAGAAAGTTCTTCTTCACACAGCGTGTAGTCAGCCTGTGGAACTCCTTGCCAGAGGAGGCTGTGAAGGCTAGGACTATAATAGAGTTTAAAGAGAAGTTAGATAATTTCATGGAGGTTAGGTCCATAAAAGGCTATTAGCCAGGGGATAAAATGGTGTCCTTGGCCTCTGTTTGTCAGAGGCTGGAGAGGGATGGCAGGAGACAAATCGCTTGATCATTGTCTCGGTTCACCCTCTCTGGGGCACCTGGTGCTGGCCACTGTCGGCAGACAGAATACTGGGCTAGATGGACCTTTGGTCTGACCCAGTACGGCCATTCCTATGTTCTTATGTTCTTATCCATGCCAATCGAGACGCTCTTTTGCGGAAATACTTTTAACGGAAAAACTTTTCTGTTAAAAGTATTTCCGCAAAATCATGCCAGTCTAGATGCAGCCTAAGTGTTGCAGAAGATGGTGCCAATGATGTAGGATGTAGGTGTTGCTGTTCTGTCCCGGCAGTCCTGATCCAATATACCAGCAGCCTCATGTTAGATATTACTGTGCTGGTGGCAGTGCCATGTTTTAGAGGAGAGAGAAAACTGAGCTCCTGGACTTGGCACTTTTTCCAATAGTAGAGATGTCAGCCCCATGTCATAGCCATATTCACAGGTAGCTATTATCTGCCTATGCTTCTCTTAGGCACTCATCACTGCAGCCGGGATTACATTCTGCCTGCCTCAGAACTCCAGCTGAACTTTCTGTTTCACACACCACACTTCCTCACTTCCTGCCCTCAACTACTGTTGTGCTACGAGCTTCCACTCCAGAGGTAGCTGCATTTCAGCGGTGGGTGAAGAGTGCTCTGTATATACCTAGCAAAGGAGACAAGGAGGAGAAAAATGATATATTGGCAGGTGCTTGTCAAAATGATGTTACTGCAATGGGATCCTAATCCTTCAATGAAGCCGTTAGATGCAAATATACATGAGGAGAAAAATCCTACTATCCCCGCTGGAGCTCCATCGATGTTTGCAGAGCAGTTCCTCAGATTAGTCTCTTGTTCCCCCTTAAAGAATTAGTTCAATTTTTGAATGTAAACCATCCTGCTGGAGAACTGCCTGGATTTGCTTTGGCTTGCTTCTTCCCCTGGATTATCGCCACATTCGAGATATTAGCTACTTTGCTTGTTGCACTGGGAACATGGAAAATGTGGTTCACGCAAGTTGGCATTCAAACTCTGCCCTGTGCTTCGAGCCAGCATTGCCCTTTGCACTTGGTGCCTCCTGCTCGAGAAGGCAGTTTTTCCACTTGGCCAAACCTCACCCTGGCGCCTGTTTGCAAAGATGGCTCGTTTGCAGAGGTGACGGGGTCTGTTGTTTAAAGTTGGGAGGGAAACTGGCTCACTGCACAGATGTAACTTTTTTCTGCCTGCCTCATGGGTTATCCCTAGAGGATTCTCCTCCACTGCCCTCTGATGTCCTACTTTCCAGGCTTTTAACGGATGCCTGTTAGTCAGTGGTCCAGGGTGTCTGAGACCCAGAGTGCCCTCAGGTCAAATGTGGTCCATAGGGTCCTACCATGCAGCCTGCAGAAGCATTCTTCCTGTAGCCTCAGAGTGAGAGTAAAACTGTCTCACTGCAGTGCTTATTGCTGGAGGATTCAGCCAACTAGCAGGTCCTAGTCCTTAGTGCAGGACGATAAACACACAGGACTTTGTGGGTTTTGTTGTGTTTTACTCAAACAACATCCTATAGATTTGTGAGCTAAATTAGGCTCTAAAATACCCTGCTGATGAGTGCACTACAAACACCTACCACATACAATTTAGTAGGAAGGCCCTTTGCTCCTGGCAAGTTGCCAGTGAGGCCTTCAGTGCCACAGAGCTTGGACTGTCCTGTAACATACAGTTGAATCATGGAGTCCTTGGAAGGGACCTCGAGAGGTCATCTACTCCAGTCCCCTGCACTCATGGCAGGATTGTTGTTTAGACCATTCCTGGCAGGTGCTTCTCTCACCTGCTCTTAAAAATCATCCAATGATGGAGATTCCACAGCCTTCCTAGGCAATTTATTCCAGTCCCTACTGAAGGCTAACTAAGAAGGGGTGGCATGATGGGTTAACTCCTTCTCTTCTTGAGTTGAGTCTAGAGTTTCCTTGAGTTGTAGTGTCTAGGGGTAGGCATGGAATATGGTCTCACCATCAAGTTTCAACTAGGGCAGGAAGGATGTTCTGATAGATGGGGACCTGGATTGGGCCTCAGGAGAGCTGGATTCAATTTGCAATTGTACCACACATAGATTTCCTGCGTCACCATGGATGAGTCACTTAAGCCATCCTATGCCTCATTTTTCCACATGCCAATAATCAGGATATCACTTCACATGGATGATGCAAGGCCAAAATCCATTAATGACTGTCAGATGCTCAGGTACCACAGCAGGAGAAGGGCCATATAATTGTCTGCATAGATGAGGAGGAATAATTGGCTCCTTAAAGCCAGACATCTGATTCCAGGGTTGACTCAGCCCCTTGGCCTTCTGAGGTAAGTAAAATGAGTTCTGGATTACTTATGGCTCTTCAGAACAAAAATTTAAAAAATAAGGTCATGCAATGGCAATTTTATAAGAATATGGACATGCCCAGTGTCCTTGGCCGAATGTCTCTGGTGAATGCCAATCTGCACCCCAAAGATGGCTGCATTTCCCTGGAATGTTAGATGATTCCCTGGAAGATTAGACAACTCCTTTGTGTGTGGAGCATCTACAGTGCTTTGGGTTACATTGTTAAAGTGTATCTTAGAGTAAGAGATTATGGGTGAAACTCAATGGCAGATTATGCTTTGAACTCAATGGCAGAACTCCCACTGATTTCTTTGGGGCCAGAATTTCATGCTCCGATGGCAAAGGCTAAGCCCACCGATGGGGGGAGGGCAAAGGGGGCAATTGCCCTGGAGCCCAGTGATTCAAATGGTCCTGAGGTCCTTGGCCAATCGCGGCCGGAGCACCATGCCATGTGTTCCGGGCAGATCTGAGAGCTGGGAGAGGCGAGGGCATACCGCGCTCCAGGTAGCTCTGAGGGCTGGCTGCCTTGGCCCTGCCCCTTCCTCTTGAGGCCCCGCCCCTTCTAGGAGTCCAGAGCCGCCCCTCCCCCCCAAACCCACACTCACACACCTTGCCCAGAGACCCATGGAGACTGTCAGTGCTCCAGGCGAAGGCTGACTTTTCAGCAGCGGAAACAGCAAAGGGATGAAATCTGGCACAGCCACATCTTGGCAAACCGAAAACGGGCTTCTGTGCAGGAGAGTCTGCTTTCCTCCCAGCTCATCTCGTTCAGAACAGTAAGTATCGTTTGAGAAATTGACCTCTTGGCCTCTGAGTCGCAAGCAGGACCAGCTCATCTCCCAGGGAACAAAACTAACCCCTGATGAAATCGTTCTGCATTCCTCCCCTTCCCACCAGTGCCTCACAACCTCCCACTGAGCCAAAGGGGGAACTTGGAGAAGTGCTCAGACAATTGGCCACTGCGTGGGTAGGGTTTGCAACAAGGGAGTGAGTCAGTGTCAGCCTGTGGGCGCCTGCTGGGGGCATGTCCGTGAGCGAGTGAGTGTGCATGTTCAGGGGAATGACAGTGAGTCTGGGTGTGAGAGTGAAAAGAAATCTCTGCACGGCATGAGCTGTGCCTGGCTTTGCCTGCCTGCATGCTACGGGAATCCAGCTAGTGCAGGTAACAACAGCAGAGGAAACAGGGCAGTGTGGTGTGAGCTTCAGGGAAGGTAGTATAAGCCCAGCCTGGAGCCTGAGTAGGTCTTCAGCTTCCTAGCTCTCTCTGGAGCCAGCACTATGCTGCCTCCACTGCCCTTGTTACCAGAAGGGCTGGTCTGTGAGCTAAATTAGGCTCTAAAATACCCTGCTGATGAGTGCACTACAAACACCTACCACATACAATTTAGTAGGAAGGCCCTTTGCACAGGTTTTGCTGTGTAGACATACCCAAAGAGTGAGTGAGAGTGTTGGGGAGTGAAACCAGGTGCGTGAGACTGGAAGCAAAAGCAACCATGTGTTTGTCAGACAGTGTGAGCAGCCAGCTTGGGCCCCGAGATGGGGGAAGAGCAAAAGCACTTTAAGACCACCTATCCACCCTGATCTCTAACATCTCTGGGGCACAGTTTGCAATGCCATTGACTTCAGTGTGGTTGTCCCCACGCATAGCACGTCTGGCTTTGACCCCTACATTTTCCTTTTTCTTCAAAGGAAGAGGGAGAAAAGATTCAAAGAAATCAGCTAATCTCAGTGCTGTGGATCTACAATTTTTTCTTCACTGCAAGTTCTCCTCCACTGAATGTGGTTTCTGGGTGACGGTAACACTGACAAGAATTTAAGACACCCCAGCTGATCCTCACCAGGAACTGTCCATTCTAGGCTACACAGGCCGGTGCTTGCTGAAATAACAGAACAACATGGGGTCAAGAACTAATTAAAGCTGACATGTCAATGCAGAGTTAAGAGTGAGCTTCTGCAGGGGGAAAAATAACTATGGCTGATCAGAGTCTGGAAGGGTGTTTAGGGACATGAAGATAATGAAACTAAATGAGTTCTGAGCTACTGCAGAGTTCTTTGGAGTCCCAATTTCCAGCCTCAGATTACTCGGGAAATTCTTGAAATATAGGACTGGAAGGGGCCTTAACACATCTAGTCCAGTCCCCTGCACAGAGTCAGGTCTAAGTATTATCTAGACCATCCCCACCTGGTATTTGTCCAACCTGTTCTTTAAAACTTCCAGTGATGGAGATTCCACAGCATCCCTAGGTATTTTTGGTCCATGTTTAGCTACCCTGACAGTTGGGAAGTTTTTCTAATGGCTAACCTAAACCTGCAATTTAAGTCCCTTACTTCTTATCCTGTCCTCAGGGCCTCAGAAGAACAATATATCATGTTCCTTCTTTATAACAGGGGGAGCCAAACCAAGGCTCATGAGCTGCATGTGGCATTTTTATACTTAAAAGTGTGACTTGTGGAGCCCCCCAGGTCCTGCTCATTCTCTGTTTACCAGACTGGGGGAGGGGAGCTCAGGGCTTCTGCACTGTGATGGGAGTGGGGTGGTCTTCTGCCAGAGACCACTGGGGTCTGCAGGGAGTGGGGAAGGGCACAGTTTAAAAGGTGCATACCTCCCCGAACAGCTTGAGTCATGCCCGCTTAGACATGCCCCCTTCTCACCTCCCTGGTATTAGCGGTGTGTGGAGAGGCAGCAGCGAACAGCTGGGAGCTGGGGGGGGGTCTGGTGGGGAGGGCTCTAAAGGGTGGGAGGCTGGTGGAGCTGAAGCCAGCTGTTCACAGGCTGGGACTTTTGGTGGACTGGTAACATTTTATTTGCATATTTATTATTTGCATAATGGATATGCAAATATTCAAATAAAATGTTGCCAGTCCACCAAACATTTGTGAATGGGTTTGCCAGTCAGTTTTTAGTTTTCCACACAGACCATAAATGAGATGTATCAAGAATTAAACTAGGCAGTAGTGAATATAGCACAGGCATGAGTCATATAGCAGGGAGCAGTGTTGGGGTAGCGTATATTAATGCCTGTTTTGAAACTATTACACGGATAAACAGAGGGCTTTAGCCTCCAAATCGGGGGGGAAATATATGGGTACCCATTTCTCCTCTCTTGGAAGAGGCCAGCATGTCCAGTTCTTAGGAGGAGGTGCAGCCAAGGAGCTCCACACACTGTCCCCACATGCAGGCGCTGCCAGGTCCCAGCCAATGGGGGCTGCAGACGCAGCACACAGGGCAGGGACAGTGCACAGAGCCTTCCTGGCTACGCCACTGCTGAGGAGCTAGACATGCTGGTCACTTCCAGCGAGCCCTGCAGCACCAGGCAGAGAGCCTGTCCCCACACTGCACTGCCAACTGGACTTTTAACAGCCCAGTCAGCTGTGCTCACCAGAGCTACCAGGGTCCCTTTTTGACTGGGTTTTTCTAGACCTGGCAACCCTAAACCAGGGTGGCACTAGGTCAGAATGTGAATGGGAGGCCTTCTGAGGAAGTCCTGGGTTCTGTGGAAAGCAGTGTTGATGGTGGAGAAAGTGGCACTCTTCCCTGTAAAAAGAAGAGATCTTTGGGGGCAGAGGGACAGGGACCTTCTTTATACTCAGTATTTGTACAGCATTTAGCACAATGGGGTACTTGGTCCATGATGTGGGCTCCTGCAGTAATACAAATACTCAATGAACAACAATGTGAGTGTGTGAGACACTTGTAGTCGTATTAAGAACACCACTTTCAAACCAACAGTCCAAACACAATTTCTGTAACTTGCAAATTATTGCACTGTCCCATGCAGCCAAACTTGTGCATTTAATTCAGACAGTTTTGGAAACGTAGCTCTCCAAATTACTATTGCGCCTTCTCAGCCTAACAGAAACACTATTTTAGGGGCAAGGGGATGTTTCAGTTTGCACCCTTATAAGAACTGAATCCAGTTCTTAAGAGCCAGGCACCCAAACAAAAGCCTCTCTAACCAAAGTAAGATTTTTATCCTCCCACCTACCCAATGCAGCTTTGGCAAAGACATAGATATATGCTCTAGCGCCATCTAGCTAGACATCCAATCACCACACCTATATCCTTTCAGCTTAGGGTGGCTACCTGTCCTGTACTTTCAGGTATGTCCTTTGTTTGCTGCCTAACGTCCTTGTGTCCTCTGTCAATATAACACGCTTTCTTCCTAGCTCAAGGAAGTATTGTAACCCTGCAGAGCTGTCCATCAGGCAGTTTTCAGTGGTGGGGGCAGATGTGGGTGGCATTCCACCCAACAGCCCCAGCCTAGAAGGAGTGGCTAAGTGAAAGAGGCTGGTGCATCTCTGCAAAATGGCTATTTTGAGCTGCTGAAACAGTCCCTTGGGAGTGTGGCCACCAGGCATAGGTCACACTGAGTCTGTCCTAATTTAGCTGCCTTTTCCCTGTTCAAACACAGCCCAAGTGGAGCCAAGGTCAGAGTCATGGTATCCACAGGTTGTATCCAAGTGAGGCAGGCAGAAACAATTGTCCAAGTGCAATTGGGCCAGGACACTGGGATTATTGCCCTACTCCTCCGGTGAGCAGCATCCAAGTGCTCTGCAGGAAACGACCAGCCTACTCTGCAGTCACTCTCTCACACACTTCCTGAGTTGAACCGGTGCCAGTCCCAAATGCTGTGTGTGCCCCTTCTGTGCAGCAACATTGAGGTGGCACAGCAGAGTGGGAGATGAGTCTTCAATATCCCTGAAAACCCACAGCCCTCATCTCCTAGGTCCCTGACCTGGGTAAATTTCCACTGGATGCAGCACTTTTCCACTCCGACTCAGCATTTCTAACACTCCACTGCAGCTGTTAGTACCATCTCCTCTTACTCTGTGATCGTTTCTTGGTAGAAGGAGGAGCTAACAGAGGTTGCTGGAGTGATCTGGCTGCTGTCCAGCAGTGTGTGTATTACTCACAGGTTTTCCTGCTGGCAAAGGGCTTTTCTTTTCTCTCTGCCGGGCAGCAGCCGGTTGTTATCAGCATCATTAGATAACTCAGAAGGCCAAGGCTAAAAAGGAAATCTCTCAGGCTATTAACAATCAGGAGAGGAAAAATCCAGCCCCAATGAATGTTCGCTAGGCTCCTTCTCTGACACAGCTGAAAATGTGAGTCTGGGAAAAAGGGTATTTCTAAGGTGTGCTGCCCCAAGTGGGTAAGTCATCAGGGCAGACATGAGGAAAGCAATGGCCAGATATTGCTTTTGTTACCCAGCCATCAGGGGACTGCTAGTCCTTCCTCCCCCACCCCCCAGCTCTGAAATCTACAAACAAAATAGGATCCTGCCCTTTCCCCAAAAACCACCTTCCCTGAAGCTGGATGAAGCAAACTTCAGGCTCAGAAGGAGGGCTGCTCAAAATGCCGGGATGACTTTGCCTCAGGAGAATGTTGTGATGTTACTGTTAATCCCCTCAGGGACAAAAGCCGGCCCATCCATAAACTCATTTTACTTTCAGGCTCCTTTGAGTTTGCCTGAACAACAAGTGAAGGACCCTAGAGGCTGAAATACCAGCATTGTGGTGTGAGCCCTTTCTGTCTCTCAAGTTTTCGAGGGGAAATTCTGCGTAAAAGCTGTAGGCCAGCCACTGTGGGGCTGTACGAAGGGGAGAGAGAGTCCAAGGAATTTCCTTCTACCATAGTCCACTGTGCTCTGCAGAAGGACCAGTCAGAATCCTGTTAGGGGAATGCAGTCCTTGCTCCATCCTAGTGTTCTTATCTAAGGAATTTATATAGCCTCCATTACTTTAGTATCTGAGCACCTCACACTTTCATGTAATATAGCCACCCTTAGAACATGCTACAGATAAGGTACAGAGAGGGTAAGTGACTTGCTTGAAGGGCAGAGCAAGAGCTGCAAACCCAGGTACTCCCATGTCCTAGGCATGTGCCGTAACCGTCCGACCATCCTTCCTCTCCCTAATATTGTCAGTTATTTTCCTCAGAGATCACTTGCGATCATCTCTGAGCTACCATTCATTTCTTCGTTGCATGTATATGTGTGTTTGTGTGTTTTATAGCTAGCTATCTATTAAACACAACACCGTCGCGTTGAGGCACTGGACACACAATCAACACACTTGCTCAGGATGACAGTGTGGAAGCCAGTGCGCTGCACTGCCAAGCAGCCATCAAAACCAAATGAGGCCAAGTGCAAAAGTCAGTACACGTTGCAGGGACTTGTGCTGAGCAGAACAGTTGCGTGAAAACAGCACATTGAATAATTTTCAAGGCATACAGCAATGTTTAGCATATGCAAAAGCATAAGATGCTGAGCATACATCTTCACTGCGGAGTTAACATAGATCATCAGCCACCAGGAGCGAGCCCTCCGATTTGCCTAACTTGGATGCGGCCACCACCCCTTGAACGTGTGTCCACTCGACTGGGTCCACACTGGCTCTGCACTCATTCCTATGAGGAAATGGAAATGTTGTCAGTGCAGCAAGCCGCATGCAAGGTGCAGTTTAAACGCCAACCTCATGTGTAGGAACTAGTAGGTGACTTAAAACAGAGAACCAGATAGATGCCAAAATAAATATATGGCCCAAGTAAATTATGAGAAGACACTAGAGGACAAGCAGCCCCCAAGTTGGTTAGTCTGCATCCAGGCTTCTGTGTGGGCAGATTACCAGGTCAAGTGTAAGCAGCACCTAAGCTCTAGCCTCTAGATGCAGATAGGCCAGCTAGCCCATGCTGAAAGCACCACCCAAACACAGGTCTTGTGTGGGAGCAGGTAAGGGCAACCCCTAAGTGAGATGTTGAGTTAATTTTGCAGTGAAGACAAGTCCTAACTGCAGTGGGGCCAACAGTTGCTGCAGGCCCTAGGGCAAGATGTGGGGGGCAGCTCTGTACCCCCAGAAGGGGCAGGATCTCATGTGGAAGGAGCAGGGCCAGAGCAGCCAGCCCTCCACACCACTGAGACTGCGGCATGCCCCTTCCCCCAGCCCTCAGAGCCGCATGGAGCACCCACTCCAAGGGCTATTTAAAGGACTCAGGGCTCCAGCTGCTGCAGTAGCAGTGGTGGTGGCCAGGAGCCACATGTCCCTTTGAATCACCAGACCCTGAGCTAACTGCCACTTTGCCCCTAACTGTGGCCTAATTGTGAAAAGTGAAGTAATGTGCTGCCCATGTAAGAAACAGAGAAATTGAATAAAACAGTGCTTTGTCATCAAGGTCATTAGAGATCAAGCCATTCTTGGTGCTCTGGCAAGAAAGACCACAGCAGACAGTCACAAAACACCAACGTAGATATTCTTCTTTAAAGACAGCCCAGCCCCATTTAAAATAGACATAGGAGCAGAGTCTAAGATTCCTAGAAAGGAAGGACTAAGAACTCTGACCAAACTCCTTGTGAAGAAAACAAAGGAAAAAATTGTAGCAGCTAGAAGTCATAAGGGGGAAGCTTCATGGCAAAGCAATGACAGGCACACCACTCTGAAGAACAATAAGCCAGGAGCATACGAGATCCTGGTCTAAAATGTTCTCTTGGTTCTAGGACTCACTACATATGTGATACTGAACACACTTAGGAGAATCCATACTATGAAGGCTGTGGCTAGTGCACATGACATTTTGAAGCATTAGGAAGCATTTTGCTGGCTAGACAGCATCAAAGAGATGCTGTCACATCAGGGTGAATCCCAATATCCATTCTGTACTCACCCAGCAAAGCAAGAGCAACATTAGGGCATAAAGTTTAACAAAGTATATAATTTCATGGGGGAGGATAGTGTTGTTGTACATGTCCCACACCCTGCTGGTGTGGCCAATTGGTGCCTAGTGAAATAAATCACAATTCACAATTGTCTGTAAAATGTGTAAATTCACCATAGAATTGTGCAAATGTAGGGCTGGAAGAAACCTCAAGAGTCCAAACCACTGCGCTGATGCAGGACCGAGTAAACAACGAGGAGTTCTATGTTACATTAGAAACTAAAAGATTTATTAGGGCTTAAGCTTTTGTGGGTAAAACCCACTTCATCAGATGAATTGGATTGGAAGTTACAGAGGTCTGGGTATATATAAGGACAACAATAGAAAGAGGGTACTTGTGTAAATGAGAAATCAAGTCAGGGTAGAAGTGGTTCATTTTCCCTAACTGGTGTTTCTTCAATCTGTTCTTAAAATCTCTAATGATGGAAATTCCACCTCAGTTGGAAGCATATTCCAGAGCCTAAATACACTTATAGTTAGAATTTTTTTTCCTAATATCTAACTTAAATCTCACATGCTGAGGTTAAGCCCATTAATTTCTGGCCTCCCTTCAGTGGACATGGAGAACAATTAATCATAGTCCTCTTCAATAACAACCGTTAACGTATCTGAATACTCAGCAAGTCTCCCCTCAGTCTTCTTTTCTCAAGACTAAACACTTCCAAACAGAATGTTTTGGGGTTTTAATGAAAACTGATTTTTCACAAGAAAGAATAAATCTAAATTTTCCTTTGCGGGGGGAGTGAGTATTTTCTGACCAGATCTAGTAATTGTATATTTGCTAGTTGTATAGTATTCGGTCAGTAGATGCTCTATGTGCTGTACAGATTTCCAAGTAAAATATGGCTCTTGGTAAAAAAGGGAGACAAAGCTGCAACTCAAGCAATGTAGAAGCCTGTTTGTCTATAGTTTTCTCACATTACATCTCGCATTGAAGGAGGAATGTGATTCTATGTATCATGACGTGAGGAAAAATCATGGCACAAAGCACTTTTGCAGTAGACACAGAATTAACATAGCTAGTTCTATGCACTTCAGGTTACAGGTCTGGAACTCTTCATGCAAGTTCAGGGGCAGGGGAGTGTTTTGGCCAAGTTATTCCCACACTCATGTTGTTCGCAGGTACTGCAATACTCTGTAGAGCTTTTACAGCTGGGATGCAAATTAGTGCCGCACCAATGTATACACTTATATCATAAGAATAGTATGTCCCCTTGTGCCTTATGCATGTGTGTGAGAGCTCCATGCATACAGTTATATTTTTCCTCTCCCTAAAAGTATGTCTACACTACAGAGTTCTGTTGGAAAAATGGCTGTTTTTCTGACAAAACTTGAGGAACATCCACACTGCAATTGCGTTCTTCCGCAAGAAAATCGAAAGAACAGAGGGGTTTTTCTGGCATTGGTAATCCTCATTCTACGAGGAAGAAACCTTTTTGTGAAAGAGTTCTTTTGCAAAAAGGTGTGTGTGGACGGGGAAGAGGGAGTTCTTTCGGAAGAAGAGGAAATTGGAAAAAGCACAGGTGCCCTGGTGGCCATTCCGTCCATAGCAATCAAAGCTTACATGCGAGAGAGCGTCCATTCAGTCTGGACTCTCTCTTTCGAAAAAGCATATTGCTTTTTTGATGCACTTTTGCAGTGTGGGCGCTCTCTTTCGGAAGAAGGTTTTTCAGAAGATCTCTTCCAAAAAAAGCTTCTTCTGAAAGAAGCCTGTAGTCTAGACGTAGCCTCAGTGAGAAGACATCCTTTCCGATTTAAAACATGACAAAACAGAGGATGGACTCTGCCACTCCAGTTTGTATCTTGTGGCACTGAAAGCTTAACAGGTTTCTCACTGGCATTTTCACTCATTTTAAACTGTATGTTAATGACGCTGACCTTTTTAGTAATTTGATTCTGACAACAGGCAGCTAAGCTCCACGCTGTCATTTTGACAAGGGCCAGCAGTGAAAATTATTACTGCTTTGAAAATCAGAGCAAGTGTTGCTCTTACAAGCCAGGCTGGGGCTCCCTGTGTGAAAAGACATCCTACCCCATCTCCACTCCATCAGCCCTGTGCTTACCATACAGACATTGCAGCCTGGTTAGACAATAAGAGGCAAATTTGCTACAATCAACTCAGGGTTCAAATTAGTCCTAGACTTGAGAAGGAAGAGCAGAAATTAACACGGTATTTTGAAATCACCTTCTATTATACTGTTTTCATCTAGTAGCAACTAGAGGTCCCAAATGAGATCAGTGCCCCATTGTACTGGGTGTCACAGAGTGAGAGACAATCCCTGGCCCAAAGAACTTACTATTAGAGCCAGACAGAATACAGGGACAGTTGTTTTTTAAGTTTTTTTTAGAATATAGGGAGTTATTCCTGAAGAAATTTTCAACAACATTTTCTTCTTTATTGCCATCAAATTTGCAGCAAACTATTTTAACCAGAAACTAGTTTTTCAACAAAATATCAAAATTTTCTGCAGAAAGCAAACACTTTTCATCAAAAACGTAATTTAAACAAAAGCCCAATTTTCAAGTGAAAATCAGATTGAACTATTCATTTTTGACCAATCCTACTTACTGACAGGCTAATTAATCAATAACAGAGCTAGGAATTAAGCCCACATTTTCATAGTATCATAATCACAAAAAGAGTTTTCCTTCTCACCTACGGTATTTTACACAATCCGCACAGAAATCAATACAAAGACATGATCCCACACACTCTCACTAATACAAGAAATTCCACACAATTCGGAAGACAATAATGTGTAAAACTATGCTAGAGACAGCAGAATCAAGCCCTGCATTTTGTTTAAATCATGAAAACGTTTCCAGTCACATTAACTTCTATTTTAACATACCTTCCATTTATAGCCTAAATTCACCAACAGTGTCCCCCTTTAGCAGTAATAACTTAGGTTCTTGTCTTATTTTTAGTTCGTCATCTTCACATTTCAAAAGTTAAACAAATAGTATATTAAATGAGTATCTAATTAGATGTTCCACAAGCTTGACAGAAATATCCATTTTCAACCTGGCCTTCTCATTTTCTCTCCCCAAGCCCTTCTTGAGGACAGTCATTGGAAGGCAAGAGTGTAAATAGAACAGGATTTAATCAAAGTGGTTTGGAATCCAGTCCCTCTGTCAGAAGGGTAACTCCCGGCAAGGAGCTAATTTAGAGTTTAGCTAATTGAACTCTGAAAAGTGCCTGTAAAAATCACATGGGGAAATTCTATGTTTTCTGCCCTGAATTCAAATAAAATGTGTTCAGTTTACAAGTTAACAAACAATGTTTTTTTTCCCAGCAAAATCAATTTTGGGTTCATTCCTGACCACAGGTCAACAACAGAAAAAAAAAGAGTATACTCTTTCATGAAAAATTTCAAAATCATTTTTGTTTGAAATTTTCAGTGACAAAAAAATTGAGGGGGAATTTTTTGAACTTTGAAAAAATTCATTTTAGCTGAAGCCCCTCCCCCCCCCGCCATACACTTTAAGAAAACCCTCTTTTCCATAAGAAAAAGGAGAGGAAAAGTTAAAAAAAAAAAAAGGACGAGAACATAAGTGGTGTTCCCCCACTATTGATCAGCATGAACATTTCTCATAAAAATTTTAATTGAGGCATTTTCAGTACCAAAAACCAACCAACCAAACAAACAAATCTTCAATGGAAAATGTAGGTTTGATCTGCTCTTGCCATCATCAACAATACAGAACATACAATGGTCTGTTGATGATGCACAAGCAAAAAAAGTCTCCACAAACATTTGAAGACTATTAGTGAGTGTGACGGGATGCTGCCGTGCTGCACTGGAGCCCCCGCCGTGCAGATCCTGTTCGGGGGGCCTGGAACAGGGCACCAGCTCTGTGCTGGCTGCTCCGGAGCCGTGGCGCGTCTGGCTGCCCCG
Organism: Pelochelys cantorii; assembly: GCA_032595735.1. Taxonomy (NCBI): domain Eukaryota; kingdom Metazoa; phylum Chordata; order Testudines; family Trionychidae; genus Pelochelys; species Pelochelys cantorii. The sequence goes on from CM064326.1 coordinate 199,851,948, forward strand.
GGCGTGGCGGCAGCCCTGCTACCTTACCGCTCCAGCGGGGTGGGCGGAGCCTCCCCCCCGTGGCATCAGGACATCAGCCCGGCCAGCGCTGGAAGCGGCAGGAGATTTAAATGCCGTGCCGAGCCGGCCATGGAGGGAGGGAAACTGATGCGGGTTTGCGTGGGCCTCACCCTCACCCTTCTGTACACCCGGGGAGCACGGGAGGGAGAAGGTAAGCCCGGGCGCCGGGCCGAGGAGTGGGCCGAGGGAGGTAACGGACCCCGCATTCGGGGTACGCGGGGGTGGTGCGGACGAACTGCCGGAGGCCAGATAGGCCCCTAAGACGAGTGGCTACCAGGGTCTAAGGGGAGAGAGAGTGAGAGGAAGCAGCCCAGGGCAGAACCGGAATACGGTTGGTGGGCTGACAAGTTTCGGCGGGAAGCCCCGTCAGCCGGACTGGACCCTGACCGATCCGAGTCCTTAGGGCCTGGGCTGGGGCCCGTGAGTGAGCACGGGCCCGGGCCCCCCTCTCCACTCTCCTCCCCAGGACGGAGAGCTAGATTATCGCCCGCGAAGGGTGAAGACTGCTGGACGGCGAAAGCCGGCCTTTGACGGTACTGTGGGCAAAGTGGTGGGAACATTCTGACTGCTATGAAGGGGCAGCGAAAGAGCCGATAATTTGGCGAGCCCACCCCGGCGCAGTCACAGTAAGGCTGCCAAAAAAATCAAGAAATTGGCTTAAAAAATGAGCTTTAAAATATATTAATTGTTGGGGTCTGTGTATTTGCCGTCTTTCTGAATCTTTCTGGTTACACTCAGATCATGTTTTTAGGAGTTTTTCTGCAACCGTAAGAGCTATAGGTAAAACACCGAATATTGCAAGTCTTGTGATAAAATTGCATGTTAGCCACAGTCAGGTCCAGTTTTATAATCACTTTTTCAGACATTAAATTGTAAAGCAAGGCTTTTTATCTCCACTAGTGCAACTTAATGGACAGCACATTGGACTGGGAACTGGTGCCCTGGGCCCTGACCCATCCTACCTTGGGCAACTCATTTCACTACCCAGTGCCTCAGTTTCCCCCATCTGTAAAATGGGGATAATGGCACTGACTTCCTTTGTAAAGTGCTTTGAGATCTATAGATAAAAAGCATTAGATACAAGCTAGGTATTACTTATTAATTATTGTTATTAAACTCACTGTAAGTGGTTAAGGAGAAGCAGAGAAGGTTTGCTACACGCAACTCTAGAATACAGGAACAGATATTGGATGCATATTTTACATTGTATAAATAAATATATGATCAGTCATTTTCCCAAATAAGGTAATCATCACTCTGCAGAAAACATAGAAGCATTGACCTGCAATTCACCATTCTCACAGAAGACTGCATTCAGCAATGAAATACCACATTCTCTTTTTTGTACCAGTGACAGCTGAAGAAAAGAGCCAACATGTAGACCTCAGTCTATGTCAAGGTTACTCAGTAAGTGGTCTGGTTTTTAAAGCTGCTGAACCAGCTTCAGATTCCATTGATTTCAGTAAAGATGCTTTTATTTCAATCTAATTAAATTTCAGTAGTTATGTGGAGTCTTTGACTTTGGAGGTGAAGGCAGGTGTTTAGCCCCTCTGAAAATCAGCCTGTTTATTTGGACGCCTAAATATGGACTGAGAGGCCCTTCGAGCAGCCGAGTTTGAAAATGTTGGCATTAGCCACCACAGTCAAAAATAAGATGTTGTTTTGATCTGAAATGCCACAGGGCTAGTCTACACACTGCTCTTCTACCACTGTAACTTTACCGGTTTGAAAGCAGTATTATGAAAGCAGTACCACCCCAAGTGTGGACACAATTATACTGGAATCAAGGTGCTTAAGCTTCCATTGCTTGGCGCTGGCAGACCAGAGCAAACCAGCACAGAGTAGGGTTCTGTCTAGCAAATAGGAAGCTCTGCATGTCATAGTTCGGCTGGGCAGAATTCTTTTTTTTTTAACTGTTATAATTTCGATGGATAATATCAGTGTTTATTTTTAAGCATTTTTCTCCGATTGTTATCAGTTTAAAATTTCACAGTTGCGTGAAATTATGGGGGGAGGAGAGCAGGTCAGACAATAATAATTAAATGGCAGAAGACACTATGATTCAAAAAGTTAAAGCTTTAACGGTTAATTGTGAGCCTCACATGTCACAATAGCCAAAGTGAATACCCTTAAACTCAATCAGCAATAAGTTCTCAAGCAGCATTTTTCTTACTTTGCCTATATGTAAATTTCAATTATTATTGATGCAAATATTTTTCCTTAGGTTATGTTTGCACAGAGAAATTGATGTTTGACACATTTATTGATAAAAATCGAATCCTTCCAAGCCTAGTTATAAGCACCAGGGAGTTAAGACTCAGAATCAAAGACACGGTGAACTTTGCTAGACATATCCAACCCATGTGCACAGCTGAGTAAGCCTCTCTAAGTCCCATCCCAGTAGCACTAATCCCTGAGTAAAATCTGGCATGGATTCTGTAAGGGAGGCCCCTTTTTCAGCTGTTAGAAAGTCCTCATTAAGAAGCTGAGGGGGGCTCTTTCTATGATAGTCTATAATTCACCCATTCATAATATGAAGGAATTAACATTAATAAATAACATTTTAATCTCTCTGTTACTCAAACCTGAAATGCACAAAGGTTCTAAGACTCAATATTGGCAAAAGATACATAAATATGCATCTAGGATTTTTCACCCTTTTGTGTTCAGTACTGTACAAACTAAGAGGGCCCCTGCAAACCATTTGCAACCTGAGACATTCTCAAAGTACTGTACAAGGAAACTGAGGTACAGAGAGTGGAAGGTTCATGCTTGCTCTGACCAAATTTGATGTCAAAGCAAGGACTAGAATCTACTGGAGGCCCAGTTGTGTGCGCTCATCACTAGACCATGGTGCTGCCTCGGGGAACTGCCTGATATTACTACAGTTTGAACAGTTTAAGGTAGTTTGATCACTGGGTTGCTAGGTGTCTGGTATTGACCTGGACATTCCGGTATTTTCGCCTCCTGTCCGGTAAAAAAATTCAGAAAATACCGGACATCTAAAATGTCCGGTATTTTCTGATTTTTTTTTCCCAGCCAGGAGGAGAAAATACCAGACACCTGGCAACCCAAGGACACAGTCGGCAACTGGGCCCAGCCCCAGCCCCCCCCCCCCCCGGTTCCCACCACGCACCGCCCCTGGACCCGCTGCTTACCTGGTTCCACAGGGAAGCTGCGTTTTGGCTTGATCAATAACACAAAATGGCCACCGGCAAAAAGCCTAAAGACCAAGGGGAAGCAATGCCTTCCCTGGGTCTTAGTGCTCAACATCTATTCCTATCCCTATTCTGACTCTGCATAAAAGGGGCCATGTTGTTTTATTATTTATTTATTTGTTTGTTTGTTTGCTTAATAACTCTTGGAGTCCTTTCTTTTTTTTTTTTTTCTCAACAACTTTGGTCTCCCCCCCTCAACAGAATTTTTTCCCCAGTGGGTTTTTTTTGGGGCGGGGGGTGGTACTTTTAGTTAAACCATCGGGCAACCCTATTGATCAGTTGGTGTCAGGGTTCTACAAGGAAATTGCCCTTTGATCTAACATTTCTCATTGTGGGACTGTCTCCTTTTTTCTTCCAGAGAAAGTCAAGTGGGGGGAGTTAATTCTTTTCACAACACATCTTCCTTACATTAAAATAATTCTCTCTGGGCAATGTTGGCATTGGGCACAACCCTCTCTCTTTAGGCACACATTGTAGTGTTGCATGGCTAAATAATTCATAGATGCCACCTGGCAGGAGCAGACACACTGACATTTGAAGAGATTCAGTTGTTGATGACACAGGCATCTTGTTATCCCTTAACGCACACAGTGTAAGCAGCATGGAGGATAAGTTCCTCCTCAGTTCATCTCTCTATTCCCCTTCCCTATGCCAAAACCCCCACTTCAGCCCTCTGGCCTCTCCCCTGATCTCTGACCCTATCCTTTTCTGCCCTCTCCACAAGAAACCAAAAATGTCTATTTGGACATGCCACCATGGTGCCTCATGGGAGATGTAGTTCAAGTGCTGCGTGCCTCCATTCTTCTCCCAAGAAGATCACCCCACCCCACTGAAGATCACCATTCCCTCTGCTAGTTCCCTCTCTTTCCCCATCTCCCTGCTGCTCGAGCCTCTGACCCTTTCTCTCACCAAGCCCTCCACACAAACATGATCTTTGTTGATTCACTATCAAGTTGCCTGTTCCCAGGCTCCAAGGAAGGTCAGGCATGTGTGGTGAGGAGTTGGGGCAGGGGGTCATGTGGGAAGTGCATTCCTGGGGACTAGTGAGGTTGTCCAGCGCACCAAGTTGAACATCACTTGGGCCTGGAGTTACCCTCCTATGCAGCTACAGGAAATACACCCAGATCCTCCGAAAAATGACCCCCCTGGATAACTTGTGCCCAGGTGCCATGTGCCTGGGAAATAGAGATGGGACCAAGACATAGAATTTTGATTCAGATTTTGACCACTCCAGAATTCAGGGGCTCTCAAAACTGGAGCTTTGCCTTGTGCCCTGGTCTCTATTGGGAACTGACCAGTTTTCTAAGGGTTAATACCCTCTAAATTCACTGACTTTTCAAGCCACTATTTCTGGCTTCCCTGAGATATTTATGTCTGTCTGGTATGCATGGCCTTGGCCTAGATAAATTAGGAGAATTTGGTTTTGCTATTTGAGCAGCTCAGGCGTTTTTGAATTAATTAGACGTTAGAGTAAAATATACCAACTCAATCTAAGGTGCCTTCAGATCTCAAGGAGAGTGGAAGCATTGTGCCAACAGGTGGAACTGAATCTGGGACCTCTGGAGCTTAGTGCATGAGCCTCTACTGCATGAGCTAAAACCCAGCTGGCTCTCAACTAAGGCTCTAGAGCAGACTCACTATTCTCTCTGTAAGTGGTCTCCGTGCCACTAGGCAGGACAGTACACCACACCCAGCAGCTGTGTGGGTTACACAGACACATGTAGACAGCCACACAGATAAGAAAGGAACACAGAGGAAAATTTAAAGTTCTGTTCCCAATCTGGTTAGTTTGCAACCCACCATTGAAAGTTAACAAGTGACGTATTATTTTCCTAGAGAGCATTTTTAGAATGTAGAGTATGCTGAATATCGGTATCCACTGCCCTCCCACCACTTCCTTCACTCCACGGCTCCAGCACCTACCTTGTCTCCTCCCTGCCAGTTCACAATCTGGCCCCTACTCACGTGAGCCCTTTCTTGGCTGCATCTCCTGCCATCACACTTCCACTCTGTCTCTACTTCATACACACGCTACAACTTTTCCTAACTCATCTGCTGACAATATTTTTTCCTTTTGTCTCTTTAATTCATTTCTCCCTTTGCTCTTTCTCAGGACTTAATTATACTTGGCACTGATCCTCAAAGTGCTTGGCAAACATTAACAAGGAAAGTCTCAGAGCAGCCTTAGGACATAGTATAATCCACCCCACATTACCAACAGTGAAAATGAGGCAGAGAAGCTAGTATCACAAGTAGGCTTAGAACTCAAGATGTCTGGGCTCCCTTTACACTGAGCTCACCCAGAGCATCCACATGCTTGCAGAGGTAGGGACTTGATAGATCAAATAGTCTTTTATTCTCCATCGCTCACCTGTATGACATGATTATTATTCAACTTTGCACCTATCGGACTTAAGCAGCTTTTGGCAAGCCCTCTGCCTAGGAGTGAACAGCACAGGGGTGAATAAGGCCCTGTCACATAAGTTCAACGTTAGCTAGTTTTGAAATGTGCTATTATTGCAGGAGCATGCAACAGAGGGGAGCAAAACCAAACAAATTTCATTCTCTTCTTCTAAAGGAATTGCTATACCTCTGCTATACATTTGTCCTCCTTGGAGAGAGCTGTTGAATGGCTGTCATCACAGGGAAGGTTTTTAAAATACACTAAAAGGGCCAACCTAAACTTCCCTCATCTGGTCTGCATAATCCGCCTGATCTCGCTGTTCCTCTGAACAATGGAAAATTGCCTGAATATTTAAACACGTATTGTTCTTAGGGAAACAAAATGTTCAGCAAGTTCAGTTGCCTTGGCAACATTCACTTCTAAAAATACAAAAGAGACAATCTTCAAAATAAAAGAGCATGTAAAACAGGCTGCAGGAGAAAACGCTTCCCTGGTCCCAATCCAGAGCAGATTCCTGGTTGCTCAAAGCCCATAAATGGAGATCTCAGTAGAGGACTTAGAACACTGTCTACACACTGACATCCCACCCGTTTAGTTTAAATCAATTTAAATTCTGATTTAAATTAAATTGGTGCAAACCCCTATATAGGCCCTCCCATCTGAGTTCAGAACAGGTCCTATCAGGTTAGCTTGCACCGGTAAGTTCACAGCAAGGTATGCCAGATTTAAATCAGCATAAGAGCGTCCCAAGCTGAGCTGTCATTCCAGAAAAATCAGTGCACGGGGGGAAGGGGCAAAGTGTGTCACCATACAGAACATTATATGTGTTTATAATTGATCCTACAAAGTCTGACCTATGAGAAGTCATGGGAGGAGCAAAAGTCTGAAGGGGACAACTACTCTCTTTCCTCCATAGCAAATGAATCCCTTGCTCCCAAGGCCTTAGCCAAAGTCTTAACCACATGACCACCCTCTCTCAATGACACTATTTTCTCTTGGTGTCAGGTAGGCCAACTCTGTCCTTCTTTCCCCCTGCTCACAGTGCCTGGCTGCCTGGCTCCTCTGCACATACCACTTGATTTCTCTGTTTGTTCCTCTGTTTGCCCCATTGCTAACTCTTACACAGCCCATGTGATCACAACCACAAAGTTCCACAGGTATAGTCGGAACATTTACGTGCGTATCTGAAGTTCACTGTTGGGTGTATAGTACTGGAAGGCAGTTAATTATTGAGACTTGAGGTCTGGGACAGGAAATGGGAGGCGGGGATGCCGAGAGTTCTGAGAGAGCCCTTGGGCCACTGGCTTTACTCACCCCGTGGAATGTAATGTTGTAACGGCAGCAAGATTGTTGAAACAATCTGAAAGGACTTTCACTGAGGATGATGTTATGGATAGAGCCCTATTTGTATCCACGTCTCTATCTGCAAAAATGAGCTGAGGATATATGTATTGGCAGCTGCAAATGCAGAGTCCCGCAGATATCTGCAAATTTGCAGGGCTCTACATACAACATTTGTATCCTCATCCAAATCTGCAAAAGTGAGCTGTGGATATCTGCATCTACAGCTGCCCTCCTTGCCCCAGAGCAATAAAGCGGACATCCACAGATTTGAAGGGCTCTCTCTATCAATGGCTGTCTAAAACAGAGAAACTCGCGCATATCCCTCTCCAAGTACACTGAGCTGTAGCTTCACTGCTGCATGTGCTCTTTTGTACATTTGTAAGCTGAACTGTAATTATTCTATCCAAAGGAACAGGTTTCCAATGCACAGTCTAGCAGGGTTCTGCATGAGCAATTCCATTACAAAGTGACACTCAGTGCAGGCCCGTGAAGGGCTGATGGTTTGAGCAGGGACATGCATACATCCTTCCTAAAATGGGCACAGTACAACTCATTCATTTTTCAGACAGAATTATTGCTGACGGCTGCGTTCATCACATCTGTATCCTTTAGAGCAGAGAATCTCAAAACCATTTGGGGTGAATGGATGGTCATGCAACATCTCTGTTGCAACTGTAGGGAACCACAATTTGTAAATGTGGTTTATGCCCCGTGTTTTTGTCCCTTTGGAAAATATTAATCCTGCTGCTGCAGATTTTCAGCTCTGTCAACTTCATATTTGGTGCAGTGGGGAAGGGCAGACGTACTCTGTGTTCTGCTGCCTCTTCCTCCACCCTCTGAAGCCCCCAATCTCTGGCCCCACTCAGCAGGAGAAGTAAGTGGCAAAAAGTTAGGTGTTCTATACCATCTGAGAATTCCCCACTGGGAATCCTTAGCTGCCCCTTCAGGGTAACTTTCTCCCTGCTTTCTCCTGCTGAGTCTCCTGCAGAACTAGGGGCAAGAATCTGTCCCATTCTCTCCCTTTTCCCCTCTTCTTCTCTCCCCTTTGCTCCCTTATAAGTGTTTCCTTCCACCTGGTTCATCTCATTCCCCAGACACAGTGTCTTGCTGCCAGGTTCCCATCTCTATAAAGGAAGCCCAGGTGCATGATTCATTTCACTGTTCACCCCTGAACAGTGATTCAAGTAGGTTATGAAAGGTGGGAGAGCTCAGCAGGTTTGAAAGCCTTTATCGCATTTGGCCCGGGTCTCAGGAGACAAAGGGGCCTCAAATTTTGACATTTTTCTACCAAGTCATTTCCATTTATTATACACCTTGCAGTTATAACAGAGACAATGAAAGAAGCTAGATATAACTGCAAAAAATTATTTAAATCATTGTGGGATCTCGGGCCTTCACCAGTTTTTCGGTGAAGAACATCTGAGTTTGCATCTGCATGACTGGAGACTGGAGTAGCTTCTGTGATTAGTGATTCTATGTTACGAAATGCTGTTTACCGTCTTTGCATAGGTTAGAGGTTTTGAAAGTCATAATTAATTCTGTTACTGCAAAGTGATTTTGCTTCGTCTGAGGGTGAGTTTAACCTTTAAATTAGATTTTTATTGCTGCATAGGAGATTTTTTATTCCTGCTTTTTTATTATGCGTCTTTGTATAGAACAATGGTCTTCAACCTTTTTACACCCAAGATCACTTTTTAAATGTCAGAACAAGCCAAGATCTACCACCCCATCCTTCCCCCAAGATCCCACCCCTTCCTTGAAGCCCCGCCCTCTGTTCTCCTCCTCTCCATCACTTGCTATCCCCAGCCCTTATACATTCTCAGGGTACGGCTACGCTGCCGCTTTTTTTTTTCAATTCTTCTGTAGGAAGAGGTTTTTCCAACATTTGGCCTATCTAGACTGGACCAAATGTCAGAAAAACACCTTCTTTCGGAAGCCCCCTAATTCCTCATGGAACAAGGAATACAGGGGTTACCGAAAGAGCATGTTTGCTCTTCTGCTAAAAAAAGCGGAAGAACAAACTCGTCCCTGGATGCGGAAGAGTTTTTCCGGGATGCCTCTGGAATCCCAGAAAAACTCCTGCAGTCTAGCCGCACCCTCGCTGGGTTGAGACAGGATGTATGGGCTCTGGGGTGGGAATGAGGGATTTGGGTGTGGGAAGGGGTGAGAGGTGCAAGCTCTGGGAGGAAATCTGGATGCAGGAGGAGGTGGAGAAGGGGATGCTGGCTCTGGGAGGGGTCTCCAGGCTGGAGAGTGTTGGGGTCAGGTGGAGGGTTGGGGTACTGAGCAAGCCACAGGCTTGTGGATACGAGGGTGCAGGAGTTTGGGTTGGGGTATGTGAGGGGCTCAGGGCAGGGAGGTTCGGAGTATGATGGGCTCAGGACACAGATTTGCAGTGTGTGGATGGCGCAGAAGTGTTTTGGCAGAAGACTGAGGATGTGGGGGTGCAAGAGTTTGGGGATGGGAGAGGCTCAGGACAGGGGGTTCCAGTGTACGATAGGCTCAGGTTTGGGGTTGTGTGTGTGTGTGTGTGTGTGTGTGCGCAGCAGTGTTACGATGCTGCGGCCAAATGGGGGCTTGGCCCCAATTGGGGGTTTGTTGGCCAGGCTTCATTTTTAAATAAAATATTATGTCAAACACAAAAAGTTTCAGCATCTTTATTTATGAGAATTGTGGGGAACCTGTTCTGAGTTGGGGGTCACTGACCTACAGAAAAGTCAGTTGGGGCCACACAAGTGAGATGCAAAAAAATAACTCCTCCAACCCCCCCCCCAAGTCTCACTAATGTGGCCCCAATTTTGCTGGTGGGAGCAGGAGACATGGTATTGGGGAAGGGTGCTAGTGGGTGCTGGGGACAGGGTGCCAGTGAGGACAGGCGACAGGGTTCTGCGGCAGGAGACAGGGTGCCAGTGGGAGCAGGGGACAGGGTGCCGGTGGGGACAGGGTGTTGGTGGGGGCAGGGGACAGGGAGTCCCTGGCATGCACCTCCTCCGGGGACTCCTTCCCCTCCCCACTCCCGCACAGCAAGTCCCCGGCATGCCACAGACCTGGGTTGTGGTACTGCGCTGGCTGTTTGGGGGGGGGGGGGAGCAGCCAGCGCAGGAAGCCGGCACTACCCCCATGGTCGCTGGAGATAGGTAGTGGGGCTTCTTGGGGGTGGGGGAAAATGGGGGAGGCCCCGAACCAGTCGATCGCAATCTACGGGTTGGTGACCACGGGTATAGAATAACCATATCAGGCTCAGCTGTAAGCTATCTCTTTGCCCAGTTTTAGATCCACCTTAAAGGCTTTTTTTGTATAATAAACTTTTAATTCTAGCTGTTTAATAAATGTTATATCTAATCTGGCAATAGCCTTAAGTTCATAATTATAATAACACATCAGTTATTAAAGGAATTTAATAACGGGAACATGTTAGCAGATGAAATTCCAAGACTTTGAATAAGGCTATAAGGGCTGCAGTAAATAACACCCCCAAACCGTAATTATGTAATATTCATTGTGAAGTATACACCAATAACCTTTAGCAAATTAATTTATTGTATGTTACTGTGTTTTAAAAGAACCTCTTTATAAAAAGGAAGCAAAGATTTGAAAGTGATGCAAGTAAGAGACAGCGAAAGCAACAGAGTGAAGCAACAGTTAAGAGTTTAAAGCCAATAACATCATTTCTTGTAGAAAAGATGCCTCAGCTATGCGATGGTGGCCATACTGACAGCAGCACTTCCAGTTCTGATGATGGAAACTTTGTACCTACAAATGACATTTCAATGCTACTGCCTCAGAATGAGGTCATTAATCAAGACACAGAAATGCCAACAGCAGCAATAGATGCAGAATCTACGCTTAATTTAGAGACTGTGCTGGCAGAAAGTGAAGACCTTGGAAATGCTGCGCAGCAAGAGCAAGAACTTATGACTAGCAGCAGAACCTGATATTGGACCACTTGATAAGAACAATGTTGCTCAGATGCAGTCATTTCTCAAAATTAGTTGTTTTCAGATTCCAAGTAGTATACCGAAAAATGCTGAAAATCATGCTTTTCCCACTCATCTGCTGACAAAAACTCTTCCAAATGGAGAGATCTACACAAGAGACTGGCTCTGCTAGAGAATGGAAAAGCAGGCTCTGTACTATGTGCCCGGTTTCATTTTTAACAGTAATACTTCAAATGCATCAGTACTGTCTGATCCATCCAGCTGGAGCATCTGTAGAGGTTGGAGGAAGTTGAAAGACCGAATACCTGCACATGAAACATCAGTATCACATAAAGATAGCTATTTTACATGGAAATCCGCTAGTAAAGCAGCACTAGCTGACAATTCAATTGAAAACTTACTCCTGAGTGAAATAAACACAGAAACTGATATTTGGAAAAACTCCTTGACTGCATATTGAATGTCATTCTTTTTCTTTCTGAACAGGGATTGGCTTTGTTTGGCTCTAGTCAACCTATCGGTGACTCTACAAATGGAAACTTTCTTGGTATAATTGAGCACAGGAGTTGGGTCCTGCCAGAATAAACACTAGTCATTACTACTCGCCTGAGAGATTTCCTGCCCCTACATGTGCAGGTTCAGGTATTACTGAGCTGAGAAGGAGGGGCAAGTCTGAGAGCACTGGGTTTGGAGGGTGACCTCCCATTTGGTGTCATCTTAGAGAATGGTCTTGGTTTTTTTCCCCCGGTGGCATGTGTTGTTAGAGATAGAGTAACATTAGTCCTACGTGTGCTAGCACAGCTCATGTCCTAGAGCAACTCTGGCCAAAGCAGGAGGCACCCTGGAGCCCTGTTGATCCAACATTAGACCCCTCCTATGTTATATCCCCTGCAGGAGGCTATGAGCCAAGAGCTAATACCATTAGTACTAAGTCATGTTGTATCCAAGGGGGGGAAGGAAGTAAATGGACAGCACCAAGATCTGTATTAAAATTAGACACAACCATTTGAATGAAGAGTGAGTTTAAGGTCACAGCTAATGCAACAAGGGCTCTCAGATTTAGTCTTTGGCCAGCAGGGAAGATTTATTTTACCCCCTAACAAAGGAGACATATTTCCGCAATTTGCTGTGTTAAATCGTGTTTGGCAACTGGAACTAGATTGGCCCTCCAAGGAGAACATGACTTTAAATAGCTACCCAGGAAAGTAGCAGCACTATGGATTGCCCTGTGGTATTTCAGGTATATCTGCTATTTTTCACTCTGATGAAAACCTGAATAAGAGACTGAAAAGATGCAAAGCAACAGAAAATGACCCTGCAGAATGGAAACATGAATGTATCCTTCATTGGGGACTGCTATCATTGCACACACTGCCCATAATTTATAACACATTCTCACAGCTCAGGAAAAAATGCTACCTGATATTTTAAGGTATGGTGCTGTCGACAAGCTATCTGACACAAGTGCAGCAGGCCACTCCTGTACATGTTTTATGCTTGTCTCTTGGAGCGGGTCTTACACAACCTATATACGCAAGAAAAGGCATAATCATGATAAGATGCAGTGCACCACTGCACAAAAATCTTAAGTTAAAAAAAAAGACATTGATCCTTCACAGACCACCTTCACTCTGCTGCTTCTGAGATAAACTACAAAACCTTTTATCAAAGGCTCCAATGAGAAATGTGTCATAAGTCAAATGTGGGTCTTTGTCACACAGCTTGTCAAACTGAGCCTGAAAGAATTTATATCTGTTCACACATGTAATGAGGACTATGCCCTCAGCTATGATGCCTGGATGCACTAGTGAAGAAAGCAGGTGGAAGGAGTGGGAGCGGACAAAATCTTTCTGGAAGATGGTTGATTTTGTTTTTGTTTCTTGAATGTCTCCATTTTCCATGGAAAGTGGGGGAACTTTTTCCTAAAAAAAACCCCCCAAACACACCAAAATAAAAAAAAATTAGCCAAAAGTCCAAAAATTTCAACCCCAAACTACAAAAGATTCCATTTGGAAATGCCATGCTGTGCCACATAGGAGTTACAGTTCAGTTGCTTCATATATTCATCCTTCTTTATGGGATGACTGTCTCTTCTTCCCTCAGTTACATCTCCCGTGATGCATTGTGGCCAGGAATTCCCATGATGAACTGTAGAAGCTCAGCAAAAGGAGGCCTGTGTCCAGGTAACCTGGTCAACAGACAAAAATGGGACCATGAGCCATCACAGACGCATTTCCAAACGGAAAGAGTTTTCAGTTAAAACATTATATTTTGGGTGGCAATTTTTCGTCTTTTGGCCAAACTCTTGATTTTTCACTCTAGAGTTGAAATTTTCCATGGGGAGGAAATAATTTTGAATGACTCTAACGGGGATTTTCTTCACCCACAGCCTCATCAATCAGAGTAGGATTTTAACCTAGTGTCCTAGGGAAAGGCTCTGGCTTCTTCTCCAGTCAGGCCCCAAGGAGGCATGTTCATGCTAAGCGTGTCCATGTCCTCAGGTGGCTAGTGTGCCTACTGTCATTTGCAGTCTATGCTATATGGGAGTTGAACGCGCTTGTGCTGTGCATCCCTCCCATCCCCTCTGTGTGCCAATTGCAGGTTTCAGGACGCTCACCTCGTGCTAGTCATTTCCCCTCGCCCTACTAGTAAAGGTAGGATTTCACCGCATAAAGCTATATTTAAAACTTTCCAGTGGCGGTTCTCATGGACTTGGATCCACTGAGTTAAAATTTCATTTGAACCCACATAGCAAAGCCTAACAAACCACAGAGTTCCATTCAGCAAAATGTGTTGCCTGTCTATCAGTTCATGTGGCTCTATAGGATCCACAATAAATACTGTACATGTGACACATAAAACTTCATTGTGAAACAAACAGCAAATCACACAACTCGGTCTTGAAAGGTCTGCGCCTGTCTCCAGACATCAAATAGCTTTGTTTCAAGAGCTAATACAAGTGTCCCAGAACTGGAAAAAGGTTCAGATACATTTTTACTTGTTTAGTTTCTAAGCTATGACCAAAACTCTCCAGTTCACGATGTTTGGGATTATGGAGCTAAGGTTTTGCACAGCACCGGTTAGTAACTATTTTCCTGAGTAAGCGTTACCATCACTCCAGGCTATAGGTATTGTGAGCATACATTACGTGGGCTGTACTACTTAGGCACAAAGGCTTGAAGCTAAAGAAGCTGCGGAAGCCCTTGTTTATAAACCCCAGTGACATTAGATCTTTAATGCTCACAGGTAGAGAGGAACTGGATTTCTTTTTCATGCATCACCCAAACGTCATCAGTAAGTTTAGTGGGAGTTTTGCCTTTGACTTGAATAGGGCCAGGATATTTCTCTCTCACTCACACTCACACTCTCACACACACTCACACTCACACAGTCTGTTTCCCTTTGCATCACCTTCATTGCTTCGCTGCAATGTTCTTTAGGCCTGCTGTGCCATCCCCAAACTGTTTTCCAAGCCACTACCCTCTTCATTCAAATCCCTCTACCAAGATGCCCACACAAAGTCAATTTAGATCATTGGGGTTCTTCTGTGAAACACTGTGGAATCTATGAGGTTGTGGAATCTCCATCACTGAAGATTTCTAAGAGCAGTTTAGACAAATAGCTGTCAGGGATGATCTAGATCAGTGGTCCCCAACCTTTTGGGGCTGCCGGGCGCCCGGGGGCAGGGCTGTGCATGTGCCGCATGACTGGGGGTGGGGCCGTTCATGCGCCACGCGCCTGGGGCCCGGGGTGCAAGAATGGCTTGGGCCGGCCCTGGTCACTCGGTGGGCGCACATAAATGCCCCGGCGGGTGCCATGGTATCCACAGACACCACGTTGGGGACCACTGATCTAGATGGTGCTTGCCAGGAGTGCAAGGGGCTGGACTTGATAACCTATGGAGGTTTCTTCCAGTCCTAGGGATTCTATAATTTAGACATGTTTATTAAAATATTTTGATTGTTCAAGAATGCTGTGCACAAGCCTTGGCTACATAATTAGGGTAATATTATTGGAATCACTGTCCTCCTTCTGCAAACCTTTCCACCTGGCAGATTTGTTACCCCATTTGTTATATCACATCTGAACATTAGATTCTATGTGCGTCAAGGTCAGATCTTTCCAGAGACTGTAAAAACAATAGCAACCCACCAGAATAGCAGTTTCTAATTCTGCTGAGTCACCAGAACCATTTCTTGCAGTTCGGTTTTGCTTTGGGAGGTCACTTTCACTTTGTTTTTCTCTCCTGGGCATCTGGAAATCTGAAGTGATTCCAGTACAACAGCAGGCACAAGAAGAGACATCCTGGCTATTGCCCTAAAAGGCACAATTTAGCAATGCAGTCAGCACATAGTGCTTATTCTCGAGCCAGCATGCTTATTGTAGGACCACCTGCCCGCAAGATATCTGTGCTGTTGAGCTCTCCTTCAAATCCTCTCACATGCCATCCAGTAAATGTTTAGAAACCTAACCTGATGGAGGATCTGACTGAGAATTCTACTTCTGTCCGCTGACATCATGAGGTGCAGACTCCAAGGGCTCTGTAGTAATCAAGAAGCCTCTCTAATAAACATCAGCTTTATCATGTGCTTTCATTAGAGAAAGTCTTGTTTCCATATAGCTTCAGGCTGTGCTCTGATTGACTCCCAGCATGCTTTGTAGGGTGGCCAGCCCTTGGACGGGAGCCCAGCTAGGTGAGCAAATGGAAATTTCAGAACCCTTCCGTGGGGTCAAAAGCACTAGAGATGAAGGAAGAACTTATGATGGAGGCACTGGCCTGTGACTTAGGAAATATTGATTCAGTTCCCATCTGCTTCCTGTGTGACCTTGGGCAGGCCGTGGTCACCCCATGTTTCAGTTCCCTACCTACAGACAGGTGAGGAAAATCCTTCCTTTCTTCCACCTTCTCCCATCTGACCTATTTCAGTGGTAAATTTTTTAGGGCAGGCACCTTCTCTCACTATGCATTTGTGCAGTGTCTAGCACAGCAAAGCCCCCCTCTTGGATGGAGTCTCATGGCACTAGGATAAATACAAATATTAGGCAATAATTGGGGGAAATAGCCATGCTTCGGTTCTGTTAACTCCTTGGGGGCCTGGTAGTCTTCGGGCCATTTTGACTCTGTAAAGGTCACGTCCGTCACTTAGCCCATTAGTCCAGCAACTGCTCCCAGTGGACATGTGCAAGCGGCGAAGTAGTCACTGTCAAATGCTGCATTGTAGGTGAAGGCAGCTAGTTATCCCACTTTGGCTGCCTCATCCAGGCTGTCAAGCTCTGATTTCAGCTCTGCTGACACAGACTTGATGAGAGTAGCTAAATCAGGCTGTGAAGCACTTGTGGCACAGGCTTTGTGTGTGATAATTTGAAGGGCGAGGGTATAAATGTCAAGTACTCCTTGAGGCTTGTTCCCCCCTTTGTGACATGACATCAGCAGAGGAGCCACCTGCATCAGAAATGAACAGCAAAGCAGAAGTACCTACTGTAGGGGGGAACTAAATGTTAGTCCCATTCTGTTAGAGGGAAGTGTGTACTTCCCCAGTATATCCCACCTGTTTGACTGGCTGTGTCCCTGGGCCATGTTGTCCTGAAAAAATGAGGAGAAAGTGGCATCATCCTGTCCAGGAGACCTTACCCAGAGATCCAGGGCCATCCTGGGGATTTATAGAGGCCTACACAGTTCTATTAAACTGGTCCCCCTGTGCCCAGTGGCAGCCGGGAGGAGGCGGGAGATGACGATTTTTTAGAGCTGTGATTTTATAATCTTCAGAAACACGCCCATGAAAGATTTTAAAGCAAACTTTAAACTTAGGTGTCGTCGGCTAACACAGTAAATTCAGAAGGAAGCTGACAGGCTATCCCTGGGGTTAGCAAAAGCCTGTCTAACAGTTTTACCACCACTTGAATGGCTCTTTCACAGATTCAGGGCTCTGCTAATTGGTCAGGCAGGTTTCTTCACTTTTAAGTCAACTAGATCCTCTTGGGAGGAAGCAAAGCCAAGGAACAGGGATAGGAAGAGGCAGGTGGGTGGACATTAAGACTCAGTGGTGCCCCAAAATTTCGGGTGCCCTACCCAGCTGCATATTCTGCATATGGTAAGGACGGCCCTGCAGGTATCTCTGCCCGAGGCTTTGAAATGATGGGCTCCAGGTATCCTGGGAAAGAGGAGAGGGCCCTCTCAGATTCTGTTTCAATCTAAAAGCCAACTAATGTCAAGGAAAACCTTGACTATATGCAGGAGGCTGGCTGCGGCAGCTGGCACCCCAGGCGAAAGGCGCGATCGGCGCCCCCGCCTGCACAGCCGTCAATGGCCATGACGTAATCATTGGGCGCCCGGGCCGGCGGCACCCTAGGCGACCGCCTAGTCTGCCTAGACTCATGGGCCACCCGACTATATGTACAGAAGATGAGGGGGCTTGTGAGAGAGGGGACTGATGGGAAAGAGGAAGCTGGGCTGGACCACAAGAGGGGTGGGTGAGAGGGAGAAGTTGGGCTCGGGGGAAGGAAAAGATGAGGCTGTAAAGAAGAGAAGGGCTGAAAGTGCTAACAGCAGTAAGGGGGTGTTTGGAGAGAGCAAGGCAAAGGACTGAAAGAGGAGGTGGACTGTGTGAGGATAGGAGAGGTTGTGAGACGAAGGCAGAGGTGACAGAGAATAGATTGAAAGTAGAGAAGGGTGGAGAGAGGGCAGGCTTTTTGGTGAAAGCATTTATTAAACTATGTGCTTTAGATCAGGCCTGTGACTTCCTATCTGACTGGGCAGCACCTAGAATAATGGGGGTCTCTCTCAATCCTTGCTGGGGGCCCTCAGGCCTACGACAGTAGAAATACTTCTCATTATTCCCTCTGGCCAGGGAAGATCATTGCTGTTTCTAAGAACACACCAGGTATCTCTCTCTTGACCTGTATAAGGATCCCATGGCTGCAGGACAAACTAAAACGAAGACATTTTGCAAAAACACTTAACGAATAAGAACATTTTTTCAATGTCTGGAATTCCCAAACGTCCCCCTCTGCAAGCTGCCTGTTTTCAGGCATGTCCTTTAGCAAGGACGGAGCCAGGAAACAAGATAGTTTCACAGAGATGCCCTAGAGGTGCAAAAGGAAGATCCTGTTTCATAAAGAAATATCTTTAGTGGAAAATAGCAGGAAGATTGTGTAATCTAGACAAGCCCTAAAACCCTGCTTCGTGTCATCGTTAGGCCCCAGTTTCAGGCGCAATTCCTGCTTGTGTGTCATCTTGTCTCATGATAGTCTGGGAAGAAGGCTGAAGCCCAGAAAGCCATTCACTGACTCCCCAGTGTTGCCAACTGTCATGATATTTGGTGTTTTTCTCTAGGTCCCGTCTCTTGTCATCATGTGGTTATTTGCAACACTCAGCTTTCAATGTTTAATAAAAGTACATTTCTAGAGCCCCGTGGTTGCGGAGAAAAGCTTGAAAACATGAACCCTAAAAGGGTCAAAAATCAGGAGGCACACAAAAAGAACCAAGCTATATATTTTAAAAAAACTCTCAAGGTTTTAAGACAATTTCATGAATATTTGGGGGCTGAGTGATGATGTCTGAACATTTTGGGTTGGCAATATTTGGACTTGCTGGTCTATAGCTTCCAGCCTGTTTTAATCCCAAACCCCATTCACACTGAAGTGAGGTGGCAATCACAACCAAAAAGCTTCACACAGCCCATTCTATTAGTAGAACTGCAGGCGAGGGCTCATTTGTACGGGGCAAATTTGCACGCATGAAACTGCAATAAGTTACTGGGAGATGAGTCAGGTTGGAGCAATAGCTCAACAATCGGTTTTACACAAGTAAGTTTCCCTAACCCAGATAAGTCCTAAAACACTGCTGCTTACTGTCTTATTGACCATCCTGCGGCCTACCTTCACCACTCTTGTCCCTCCACTTTAGACCCTCCACCCCAACTTAAACCAACACTTCTCCACACTTTGTGGCCTCTTGTTCTTTCTACTGGCCATAGTTTGGTACCAGTGCAGGCAGATTGTCTGGAAATCTCCATCCAGAGAAAAAGCAGTAATCAAACTGACACAAGAATCCTCAACTAAATCCGTGGCTGTGGTGGTTAGAGAACCTTATCCTAAAATGGATTATTTCCTTGAATAAAAAGCTTCAATTTATACCTTTGGCATAATAATATCTAGTAATGACTCTTTAGAGACTTTCATCTCAAATCATCTAAATAAACGTTACAGACTACATATACATATATAAAAAAACATAAAATATAGCTACTACTAGGATAGAACAAGGAAAGTGTTTAGTAGTTTACTGCCCAGCAGTTTATACCAGGCAATGAAGTGAGACATTGTATCCAGCTGATTCTAGCAGAGGAACTACTTGACTTGGAATTTAGCCAGAAAGCAGGAATAATAAATATACCTTTACAAAAAGTTCCATGAAAGGTTTACTAACTGCTAGTGATCAGTGTGATGACATGTGGAAACACAGTCTATCTTAAACAGGTGGTATTAAAAACAAACAAATACAAATACAGAAAAAATTACAAGTTTCCACAAAGCTTGAGTTCTAGCTTTGTCTCGTTTGTTTACCAGGCACCACTTTCTGGTATTCTAGATAGCTCCCAGAACAATCTAATGGCTTTATAACATATTTTAAGTAACCATGTTGACCCCTCTTCTCTGTAACACATAATGGTTTGGTCTTTTGAGGGCTGTAATATCTTGATCAATGTCAGTTGCTGGGTTTAGTGTGGGTGTGCAGGGTGGTACTGGTGGCCTCTCTCCACCCCCAGCACCATATTAACACATCTCTTCACTACTGACTCAGATGCAAGACTGTCACCAGCATTACTGAAAAAGCAGTTTTCCCAGGTTAGCCCACAGAGAGAATTATTCACTGAACCAGAACTGAAATAGAAGTCCATGGTATATATCCACAGAGACATAACCATATGCAAACATTCACACATACATGTGTCATGTGCAAATGTGCTCATGTGCACAAGCACTTCCATGTGTCACAAACACATTTATCCACTTGAACAAGCAGGCATCTGCACACACACTCACAACTGGCCACATGCTCAAAGCCACACCGGCACATACAGCTGTCCTCCTGCCTCAGCCCAAGGGGTGAAGCATCTTCCTCAGAAACAGGAGGATCCAGGCTGACTTCCTCTTCTGTCTTCT
Source organism: Pelochelys cantorii (assembly GCA_032595735.1). Lineage (NCBI taxonomy): Eukaryota > Metazoa > Chordata > Testudines > Trionychidae > Pelochelys > Pelochelys cantorii. The sequence continues at coordinate 199,872,077 of CM064326.1, forward strand.
CCTTGTATCTCAGTGCATCATTCTGTCTATTTGCCTCTTTGTTTAATGAGCTGATTGATTGATGGTCTCCTTGGTGTGATGTTCTCACTGGCAGTGCACAAAAATGACAAGACTCCACTGTGCTGAATCCTAAGGTTACTGTTTTGAGCCTGCTGAGTACAGATGGGGATCTGAGTACTTCTCCCACAGCCCTCTAACTTCCTCCCAGCCTAGCTAGCATAGCCTGTGGTGCCCATCACAATGGGAGCTCCCCAAGTCTAGGTTTGGACTAGAACTGTGAATTTCATTACACTCCAGAACAGGCATGTACAGAAGGAATCATAATAATATAGACAGGGCCCCTTTCCTGTCATATTTTCCCCAGCCTCAGTGGAAGAATCTTCAGTGGCAGGGAAGTCTACAGCCTCCGCGGGCCGCCGGGCTAGGTATGGGAGGGGGCTGGCTCCACACTCCGGGAAGGGGCGTGGCCTCGGCTGGAAGGGGCGGGGCTTAGGCAGTCAGCCCACAATGCTGCCTAGACCATGCCATACCTCTCCCCGCCAACCCCCAAACCACCCGGAGCACTCCGTACCCATTCAGCGCTCCAGTGGTGATTTAAATGGCCCCTGGCTCCGGCCACTGCTGCTGTCGCAGTTCCAGTGTTGGAAAGGAGTGTAGGGCCCCAGGGCAACGTCCCTCTTTGCTCCCCCTTCCCCTGTTGGAGGGCCTGACCAGTGGAGGACAGGGTGGGTAGGTGACTGCACCAATGAGGTAAGGCTGAACTCGGGAACCAAGAAAATGACTCAGGAGCCAAAGGATCAGCAACCCACAGTCATCAGGGCTGATTCTGAGGTTGAGGGTGTAGTTTAATGAGACAGGGGATAGGCAGCCACTAGCAGTAGTGGTTGGGGAGGAGAGAGAAGGCCCAGGGAAGAGAGACAAGGTAGCAAGCTGTCTGTATACAGAAACTGACAGCAAAGAATACCTGGCTGGAGCTTCTGGAACACAAGTGGGGCACTGGTGGCATGCTGTGTGTGAGAAAGGCAAGTTGGACTCTGTTCTGGTTTTAGCTACTCCTAAGTGGGTTATTGTATCTTAAGGTATGTCTATGTAAAGGGACTGTTAGCCCCTTACTAAAACTCAGTGGGAGTTTTTGATTGGCCAGCTCCCAGTACCAAAAAGGGAAGGGTCCGTGAGAAATCAGGGCCCTGAGACGGACAGACCCCAGAGACAATGGAAAGCAGCCAACACTCCAGCTCAGCCTGATTGACAGGTTGGACAGGCTAGTGAGGAAATTAAGAGGCCAGGTCCCGTCCTCCGTGTGAGCTGGGATTTTCTGGGTCTCTCTGAGAGAAAGCAGAGAGAGCTAAGAAGAGCATCAAGAAGAGCAAGCTGTGTGGAGAGACAGACCTGCAATGCCAGAGCCCAAGGAGCCCAGACCCTGTGCTAAGGGGCAGTCCTGCAGCAACAGAGCCAGGCACACACCACCCAAGGAGTGCAAGCTGTGCTGAGGGGCAGGTCTGCAGCAACAGAGCCAGGCACACACAGCCCAAGGAGCGCAGCCCCTGTGTTGAGCAGCAGACTTGCAGTGATCAGAGAGCCACAGGGGACAGAGAAGCAACACAAGGAGCTGGAGACTGGCAAAGCAGCACAGTCTGCAGCTGGGTGTGGTGAGCAGCTGGGACCAGTAAAGTGGGGGGAGAGGCTCTGGGCAGGGAGACACCACCAGCCAAGAGGCCCTGCAGGCCAGACTGGGAGAGGGGTCCTGCCACCTAGAGCCTGAGGCCTAGTGGTCACTGCCAGAGCAAGTGTGTCCAGCCTACAGCCCCCCTGCAGCACAGCCAGGGCGTGAGAGAGAGCCCTGGGACCTATAAGGAACAGACTGGGAACTGTCTTTACACTCTGCAGACTGCTGTTTGTGATGTCCCCATGCTACAGAGCAGGACTGTGTGTTCTCATTTAACCTTTCTCATTTTTTCTTATTCTTTTCTCTTTAATCAGTTGATGTTTAATAAATTGTATTTGCTTTGAACTGTATGAAATGATCACTGGGTCAAGAAAGCATGCGGTGTGCAGAGAGCACCCCAGAGTGGGGACACCCTAGCCCCTGCTCCAAGTGACTACAAGGTCGGGGATTAAGCCCCAGGAAACCTGGGCCCAGCCTTGTTGGGATTTCGAAGACTCTGCTACTGAGGAGAGTGGAAGGGGAGCCCTCAGGGTCAGGGAGGCCATTGGGTAAAGGAAGTGGGAATGGGGACTCAGATCCTTTTGTTGGTTCATTTCACCAGGGTGGTATAGAAGCCAGGAAAGTTCCCCACAATAGCGAGACCATTCCCCCGCTTACATCTAGACCGCGGAGCTATTTCAGGATATGTCAGGTATCCCGAAATAGTGTTTTCTATGTCTTTACAGCACGCCTGTTATTTCAAAATGCAATCGAAATAATGGGTGTGCTATTCCAATGTCCCGGTAAACCTTTTTCCACGAGGATTAAGGGATTTGTCAGAATAGTGCTCCATTTCAAAATTTGGTGCTTTGTAGACAGTCTGTTTTGAAATTTGGTGCTATCCTAAAATAAGCTCAAAATAAGCTATGCAATTTGCGTAGCTCAAATTGTGTAGTTTATTTTGAACTAGCACCGCAGTGTAGACACACCCTAAATGACTGAGAGCCCTGTTAGCAATAGACTTGTGTGTGTGACTGTATATATAGATATACACACACATAACGCTCTAAAGGACTGGAGGAATTTGGAGATTCCTGGACTGTACAAAATTATTTCACCTAATACTGAAATGTAGCTACTTATGGCTAGGAAAGCAGCAGTTGAGCTCTTTTGAAAATCTTCAACACCCCAATGCAAAAATTCAAGATAAGAAATGATGAATCTGACAGATGCTGCTAGGAGAAATTTACACAGGGAGGATGTAATTAGCCATATGAATTTTAGCCAGGATATATGGGTAACATCCTCGTGAAAAAAATGCCTAGGGATTTTTAAAAAATTGAATAGGGGGCATTTTCAAGAACACAGCACCGGGGCATTAAAACAATTTGTATAGTGGGAGAGCTGAGAGCCATTGAACCAAGCTGTAAACTCTGAGTAGGATGGGAATGTGGAAGCAGGCCCTTAACATAAGTAGAGGCAGGTCAAAGGGGAATACTGAGTGGTGGCTGGATAAGCATGTTTAGGCGGGAAAAGAAAAACTGTGACATGTTTGGCTCACAGCCAAGCATGGTAGCTGCTGTATTGTGCCCAGCAACAAGTTTGGGCATGACAAGTAGTGGTTGTTTACTGCACTGTATAAAAGAGTCCACCTGGCTGCGTCCAGTAGAAATCCCCTTATGATTTCTCCACAGCGCTGTGTAATAAAGTTTGGTTCATCAGGTCTCCGGCCTCCGTCTTGACTTTTCTTCAACAGGAACCACTTCAAGCCAGGGCGTGCAGCCACACCCCCATCACCCTGAGTTCCAGCACCTATGTACAGCACCACATCAACACCATCCTAAGCAGGCTAGTTCAACCTGGCCTCAGTACTCCAACACCTACACCACTTCTGGGAGTGGCTTTCCTTTGAGTCCAGTCCAAGAGCTGATCAAGAGTAAATATGTTTAGCGGGTGAGATCAAACAAGATCACAGAGCAAAGTGGCACGACTCCATGCGGGCATTAGAGCAGAAAACACATTTAACGTCAGTGAGAGTGTGACTAGCTATAACATACTGAGCTCTTGAAAATCTAGCCCTCTTCATTTCTAACTACTTCGTTATTAACTTAGTCAAACAATTCAGGCAGCAAGGACCCATGAACTATGGATCTCTGGAAAGAGACATGGAGTAAAAATGGTTTATAACTAATTTAGCTGGAAGAACTAATTCATTTTTAACGTTCTGTCATTACTGGAGGCGGGAATGGAGGGGGGACAGAGGATGCTGTGGTAACTTGAAGCAGTAGTGTGACTAAAGTAATTAAAGTGGCCCATATGGATTTTCAGACCACCCACCCACCCAAACCTTTAGTTAAGTCAAAACAAAGCATTAAATTTTTTGAAGAGCAGCAGCTTGGAAAAACATAGGCCTCTCAAAAGCCTGTTATTAGACACTGCCAAGAGGGATTTTGATCAGCATTTCTGTTAATTTGGCAACCTGAACAAAACCCCAAAGGTTTCAAGTTGCTCTGTAATGTAGGCTGAAGCTGGAGTGTCTTTGAGTCTTTCCTTTCAAGACTTGTCTCTCATGCGTAGGAGGCACAGACTGGGGCATGAGACCTAGTATCGTCATGCCCGACATACTGTCAGTTCTGCCAAGTTTGCATGCACTGATCTCACAGATAAAGCAACTCTCTGGGAGTCTGATTCTTCTCTCACTTGCAGGGGGCAAATCAGGAATAACTTCATAGGAACCAATGAATTTATGCTGGCATAAAACCAGTCTGAGATCACAATCAAACTCTTGACATAAAATACTGAGTAGAGAGCTGCAGTACCCACATTTGGTGCACCTCTGTCCCGTCTATTCTCTGCCTGTGGCACACAACAATTTAGTCTCTTGAGGGCTGTGATCCTTTTGTCTAACTCTGGTGGTTGGATTTGGTGTGAAGGTGGCCGTGTGGTGTTTAGCAGAGTTGCTGATGGGGAGAGAGGAGGAGCAAAGGGCAGTTATCTCCAGGCCCAGTGATTTAAAAGGGTGCAGCATGGTCTGGGTGGCACTGAGGGCTAACTGCACCTAGCCCTGCCCCTTCTGTCTGAAGCCCCACATTGCCCTGGGCCCAGTGAAGTCTGTCACCAGCCCTGGTTACGTGATATACAGGAGATCAGATTAGATGATCTAGTGGTCCCTTCTGGTCTGGGATTCTAACCACATTATTTCTAGAGATGAGCCCAAACCAAAATAGGGTATGTCTACACTTGCACCCTCTTTCGAGAGAAGGATACAAATGCAGCTGAGCGAAATTGCAAATGAAGCGTGGACTTGAACTTCCCGCGCTTCATTTGCATAATCGCATCCGGACGCTATTTCAAAATAGCGCTATTTCGAAAAAAGAAACGCTGTCTAGACACGGTTATTTTGAAAGAAAACCCTTCTTCCGAAATAACCGGTAAACCTCCTTGTAGGAGGAATAAGGGTTATTTCAGAAGAAGGGTTTTCTTTCTAAATAACCGCGTCTAGACAGCGTTTCTTTTTTCGAAATAAGGCTATTTCGAAATAGCACCATAACATGAATATGCAAATGAAGTGTGGGATATTTAAATCCCGGCTTCATTTGCAGTTTTGAATGTCTACATTTGCATCCTTCTCTCAAAAGAGGGTGCAAGTGTAGACATAACCTTAGAAGCCTGAGACTCACGATATGAACACCCCCAGGCTTTGGGGGGTTTGAAATCTGAACCTGGATCTGGATCTTAATATCGCAAATGGCCCCAGGGTCAAATTTTCTAAAGTGCCTAAGTGACTTAGGATCCTACCTCTTAATTACTTTCAGTGAGAAGTAGGCTTCAAAGTCACATACGTTCTTTGGGAAAAAAATACTTCCTTCAAAATGGGCACAATCAGTGTTCCCTCTAATCTTTTCCAGCCATGTGTGGATTTTCTCCATACATGTGCAGAATAATTTTTATGTGCACCGAGGCATGTGTTGAAGTGCACCATAAGGCCAAACAAAAAAGCCTAGCTGTTAATCAGCTGGGCAGCATTTGAATCTCCCCTGAGCGGACACACAAGCACCCCGCTTATAGGGAACACTGGCCACAATATATTCATCAGTCCAGAGGCATCTGAGCTACTGAGGCATGATTCTTCAACTTCCAGATACAAAATAGCTCCCATTTAAGTCAATGGGAGTCTGAGATGGTTGCATTTTCCCCTCTACTCTGAAAACAAGCAAATATACTCACTCTATTGTCAGCGTCTTTGAATTTGGCCCAGTGTATTACTACAGCTCATTAAAGATAAATGTGATTTGGGCAATCAGAAAGGGGATCAGCATAGGGCAAAGTTTGGGATCCTTTGCGTTAAAAGGTACTCTTTAGATTTAGTCTTTTTGTTCATGATCTTTAGACAATCTATTACATTGTTGCCAGACACAGTCCCAGGTAACCAGTGCAATGCAGACAATGGCTCCGGAACACAGGTAACATGGGCAGATCAGGGGGAGATTTTCAACCATCAGTGACAAGACAAAGCGAAGAGACAGAGAAATTGCAGCAAGTACATTTTCAAGGTCAACTCTATGACAAAGAAATGAAAGACAAGCACACTTTGCAGTCTGGCAACTCCTAGGTTGGATTCTGACTGTTTTACGAGCTGGCACCAAAACACAGCCCAAAGTATATATCACTTTGACTCTACCTAGCTCAGCTGTGGCAAAAGTTCCCACAGCTGGGCTAGGTATAGGGTTGCCAGATGGTTGAAGCAAAAATACCGAACACACACACACCCCAAAAAAAACAGGAAAAAATTCTGTTGAAGGGGAAAAAAGGGGGGAGAGACCAAAGTTGCTGAGCAAAAAAAGAAAAAAAAAAGGACTCCAAGTAAGCAAAAAAAAATTTTTTTTAAATAAAACAGCATTAAAAGCATGTCCCCTTTAAGAGTTAGTGCAGGGATAGGCAGCATTTTGTGCCGGCAGCCTTGGGGAACCAGGTAAGCATGGGGGCTGGGGTCGGGGGGCTGGGGACCGGGGGAGGGCCCAGAGGGGGGAGGCTAGGTGCTGAGTGTTTGTAGGGTTGCCAGGTGCCCGGCATTTTCGCCTCCTGGCCGGGGAAAAATTCAGAAAATACCGGACATTTTAGGTGTCCGGTATTCTCTGAATTTTTTTACCAGACAGGAGCTGAAAATACCAGACTGTCCGGGTGAATACCGGACACCTGGGTACCCTAGGTGATAGATACTTAGGGCTTGTCCATAAACAAAAGTTGTATTGCTGTAGCTACCCCAGTATGGTTAAAACAGTGCAGCCTCCCTAACTTGGATGCAGAAATATTAATAGGAAGATGCCTTTTACTGGTATAGCTGTTCCAGTAAGCCGGTAAACAAGACGCATGCACACTCCCTCTGAAGTGAAATAGTTATACTAGTACTAAAACGGTTCATAGACCAGGCCTCAGAAATATCTACACTAGATACATAGCAAGGGTTTATTTGTGATTATTTGTGGGGCCTAGTTTGAATATAGGGAGCAGAAGTGGGGCCTATTTACGTGTATGTATATTATATATATGCCAGATGGTGCAGCAAAAAAAAAAAAAATCCAAATTCACTATAAAACTTTAACTAAAACCACATTCCATCACACTAATGTCATTAACACACTCAAAATTGTCAAAACGGCCATTGGCCCACTGTGCATGACGCATGAGCCTCTCTCTATATTTTACACTGCAGCGTGCGTCATGGACTTTGTTATGATGCTTGGTTTAAAACGGACGTATGCATTTCAACCTTAATTGTTTATGTCATAAGGAAAATTTTACTTCTGGAAACAAATGTATGTATTTAGTTATTTTTTATATAATTTGAACTTTTGAGCATTATCATTTTAATAATAAAATTAATTGTCTAAATCTCCAGTACATGAGAATAGAGCCTGGAGTGGGGCCATTAATAAAGTGTGGGGCCATGTATGGGGGAACTGATTGCACACGTCTCATGCTGGCCCTGATACACAGTTCGTACCAGCCAGCTGCAAAAAAAAAAAACAAAAAACAAAAAACCACCACCCTACACCTAGACATACAATTGCTGCCGACATGCAGACAGTGGTAGAGCTCATTTGGTTGAACTTACCTAGTTAAAAATTGGGGTAGGTTTGTCAACATTTTTGCTCAGGTTCCCTGGTATTTCAAGCAAATCTTGGCACAGTCTGGATTCTCATGAATCTGTGGGAGTTGAAACAGCTGGGGGTTCTTTGTTCTGTTTTTTGTAACATAGCTCTGTAGGGGAGAACCTGTTACCTAGTGTGGGGGTTGTAATCCAACTTAGTTCCCCTCTGCTCAATTATCTTGAAATGGCTTCCACTTGCCACAGTCCATTGATTGAGAAATCTAGCTTGTCGGTAGCACCAGCAAGGAGCATTTGTACTCCAGCTTCTGTGGGATGGGAAAGGGACTAGACTGTATCTCATTTTGCTAAATAGCACTCCCTTCTAGTCTACTAATGAACCACACTGAAAGGCACTGTGGGGAAATCATGCGGAGTTGGTAACCTCAATTGTGTAAACTCAAAGGTGTGAGGGGAGACAAAGTGGAAAGGGAAGAAAATTATATGAATTGAATCCTGCAATAGTAATGGCTGGAATGTAGAAGGCCTTGTAGTGCATAGGTTACCCAGTGTAGCCGGCGTTTGCTGATAGTAATGGCTGGAATGTAGAAGGCCTTGTAGTGCATAGGTTACCCAGTGTAGCCGGCGTTTGCTGATAGTATGAAAAGGGAACTTTACCTGACTGATTTCCAGGTCCCTTCGACTGCATAGTGGATCGATGGAGGATTTCAGCCACCAGTCTCTCAATGTTTTCCTTTCATGAAACATATACTTACATAAACTCATTAATGATCCATATGTTTAGTCTTCCCTAAACTCACATTACTGTACCAGAGCTGCAGTCAACGTATAATAATCCAATCAGGTTTATCTCAAAACACCCTCCTCCACCCTATGTAATATTGATGGATTGTGTTGAGTAGTCTGTATTGCAGTACTAGAAACAGATGACAATGTCTCCTTCTATTTGTGCTATATACTAAAAGTAGCGGTTCCCAACTTCTGGTGTACAGTCCAGTGGTGGGCCGTGACCCCCTGCCTGCCAGGCCGTAGCACTCTGCCAAGCTATGCCTCCAGCTGGGCACAAAAAATTTTAGGCCTGCCCACCTGGTGGTGACGGCCTGCTGGGCCACGTGGCAGGCAACTGTCCTGCCCCAGTTGTGTTCTCACTGGAGCCGGGGCACAGTGAGGCTGTTCCCACTGGGATAGCCTCACTGGCTCTGGTGCCAGCTCCAGCAGATGCCACGTGACTCGGTTGTCCTTGCTGAGGTAGCCTCGGTGGGTGGAACACCATAGCTGGGTAGGCAGGCCACCTGGCAGCAGGCGGCTACCCCCCTTTGCTTCGGCTGGAGCCGGGGCGAGGTGAATCTGTCCCAGTGGGGAGCTTTGGAAATGTTGAGAGAGTTTGAAGTAGGTTTGGGTCTTTTTGATTTTTCGTTCTTTGATTTGATGATTTTTTGTGTTTGTGTGTGCAACTGACATATGCAAAAGGGGAGCATACCATTATTATAACTGTAGTTGATATTAACATTTTGAATTGGCCAACAAAACTTGAACCTTTCAAAGTATATGAAGTTTCGGAGGTGATATAGCAGCTCCTCAGTTAAGGCAGTGCTGGAATTTGCATTGAAGGAAGAAATTAAACCTCATTTTTTTAAATGAAGAATAAAGTGTATCTGGCTACAATTGGGGTTAGCATATAGTCTTAGAGTGCAGACAATTTACAAGTAAATGTATTATTTACTTTATTAAGAAGTCTTCTGATACAGTCTTGCATGGTGCATAGTTTTCAGTTTGGCCCTGTAAAGATAGACTGTATTAAATGTACCTCAACATGGAATTTGGCCCATTCTGGGCCAAACCATGTGTTTATTTTACTACCTTCTTGGCTTCTGTGGATGGAAGCATGGAGGATCTGTTAAAGTAGTGCTTGTGCATATAAGAAAGATGTGTACATGTTGTTTAGAGGAAATCTTCTAAGATAAGTTGTTTGGTGTCTTTACTTAAGATTTATATCATCACATCAAGGTTTTACAGCAGTTGTGTTAGTACCTTCTTCATAGCATAGCAGTAACTTGTTAGCAGCTGTGAAATGCTTGGCAAGTCCTAACTTTTTTGCACTGTCCTCAAGAGAATGGCTTTAAATTGAAATATGCAGACTTTGTAACTGCAAACCCCAAGTCCTACTCAATTATAAAATCTGACATACAAGAATAAATGTGTGTAAGCATTTGTCACAAAAATTAAAGTGCTTTTAGAGGGGAAGGTCCTTTGCATAAATTCATATAACCTAAGAGAACAAAGCCATCCACATTTTGTAAGTGGTATGACAGCAATAGCTATAGTCCTCCTAAAGGTTTTTTTTAATTAAACAAACCTTTTGGTGGTGAAGAGAAGTTACGTGATAATACAGAATATTTTGTTACATTAGATTAAATGCTATATAAAAAATGAGATTATTTTAAAATAATGTAATACAAAAATAAATATGCATTTACTTCTTTAAATTAAACTACATTATTAAGTGTACAGGAATCAGCACACACGTTAAAGCCAATGAATGACATGTATTGGTTGTGTGAGCACTCAAAACTAATTACCACAATGAATATGCAAATATGCAAAAAGATTACTGTAATGAATATGCAAATGTTTCTCTGCCGGTCCACCTAAGGTCTGTGAATGAGTTAGCCAGTCCACAGTATAAAAAAGGGTGGGAACCACTGATCCAGTGGACTGAGCAGTGAACAAGGAATCTATAACCCTAGATTCTAGTTCTGACTCTTGTGTTTGACTGTCATCTGTCTGTGCCTCTATTTCTCCTTCTGCAATGGGATTTATTGATACCTGCCTATGTAAAGTAATTGCAGACCTATGGCTGACAAATGCTACTAATTATTGTTCATGGAACCTATCTGCCTTGCTCACACCAACAATATGAAAGTCTACATAATTAGAAGCACATGGCACCAAGATAAATTGCTGGCTAAAGAATGTACTCATTGTGCTAAAATTTCCTACCGGTTGAACCGAGTGCCAAGCCATAATTACACACACCATCTCCAAAAGCCAATAGCCTACTTCTTCTCCAGACCTGTTCAACACTCCTGCCCCTGGGAAAGCGGGTTAGCCTCGCTGCACATTCTGATGCTCATCAAACCCAGAGCCTTACAGGACAAAGGGGGAAGTGAGATCCATCCTCAAAGACCTTTCTTTGTGATCACTCTGTCAACAGCCTCCACTCATTTAAACCAGGGGTTTTTGCATTCAAGAAACTCAGCTGAACACAACATCAACTGCACTGTGTTCTCCAATCCAGGCATACATATCTGTATGCCCAGATGTGTGCTCAGGAAGCTCAGCAAAGTATCATAGAATCATAGAACCATAGAGCTGGAAGAGACCTCAGAAGGTCAGCAAGTCCAGCCCCCTGCTCTAGGCAGGACCAATCCCAACTAAATCAACCCAGCCAGAGCTTGGTCAAGCCGAGACTTAAACACCTCTAGGGATGGAGACTCCACTACTTCCCTAGGTAACCCATTCCAGTGCTTCACTACCCTCCTAGTGAAATAGTTTTTCCTAATATCCAACCTGGACCTCTCCCACCACAACTTGAGACCATTGCTCCTTGTTCTGCCATCCGTCACTACTGAGAACAGCCTCTCTCCATCTTCTTTGGAACCTCCCTTCAGGAAGTTGAAGGCTGCTGTCAAATCCCCCCTCACTCTTCGCTTCTGCAGACTAAACAGACCCAACTCCCTCAGCCTCTCCTCATAAGTCATATGCTCCAGCCCCCTAATCATTTTGGTTGCCCTCCGCTGGACCCTCTCCAATGCGTCCACATCCTTTTTGTAGTGGGGGGCCCAGAACTGGACACAATACTCCAGATGTGGCCTCACCAGAGCCAAATAAAGGGGAATAATCACATCTCTGGATCTGCTGGCAATGCTCCTCTTAATGCAACCTAATATGCCATTAGCCTTCTTGGCTACAAGGGCACACTGTTGACTCATATCCAGCTTCTCATCCACTGTAACCCCCAGGTCCTTTTCTGCAGAACTACTACTTAACTGGTTGGTCCCCAGCTTGTAACTATGCTTGGGATTCTTCCGTCCCAAGTGCAGGACTCTGCACTTGTCCTTGTTGAACCTCATCAGATTTCTTGTGGCCCAATCCTCCAATTTGTCTAAGTCACTCTGGACCCTATCTCTGCCCTCAAGCATATCTACCTTTCCCCCTAGCTTAGTGTCATCCGCAAACTTGCTTAGGGTGCAATCCATCCCCTCATCCAGGTCATTAATAAAGATATTGAACAAAACCGGTCCCAGAACCGAACCTTGGGGCACTCCACTAGTAACTGACCGCCATCCTGACATCGAGCCGTTGATCACTACCCGCTGGGCCCGGCCTTCTAGCCAGCTTTCTATCCATCTTGCTGTCCATTTATCCAATCCACATTCCCTTAACTTGCTGGCAAGAATATTGTGGGGGACCGTATCAAAAGCCTTGCTAAAGTCAAGGTAGATCACATCCACTGACTTTCCCACATCCACAGAGCCAGTTACCTCATCATAGAAGCTAATCAGATTGGTCAGGCACGACTTGCCCTTTGTGAATCCATGCTGACTATTCCTAATCACTTTCCTCTCTTCCAAGTGCCTCAAAATGGATTCCTTAAGGATCCCTTCCATGATTTTTCCAGGAACCGAGGTAAGACTGACCGGCCTATAGTTCCCTGGATCGTCCTTCTTCCCTTTTTTGAAGATGGGCACTACATTTGCCTTTTTCCAATCATCCGGGATCTCTCCCAATCTCCACGACTTTTCAAAGATAATGGCCAAAGGCTCCTCAATGACATTTGCCAACTCCCTCAGTACCCTCGGATGCATTAAGTCCGGACCCATGGATTTGTGTACGTTTAGCTTTTTTAAATAGTTCCTAACTTGTTCTTTACCCACCACGGGCTGTCCATCTTCATCCCATCTTGCGTCACTTGGCTCCTCGACTTCCGCGCTGACCTTGTCCATGAATACAGAGGCAAAGAAAGCATTGAGTACTTCAGCTTTCCCCACATCATCTGTCACTAGGTTACCTCCTTCATCCAGTAGGGGCTGCACACCCTCTCTGATCACCTTCTTCTTGTTAATATGCCTGTAGAAACCTTTCTTGTTATCCTTCACATCCTTAGCCAGTCGCAATTCCATTTGTGCTTTCGCCTTCCTGATAACCCCCCGGCATTCTCGAGCTATACACTTAAACCCCTCCCTGGTCATTTGTCCAAGTTTCCACTTTTTGTAAGCTTCCTTTTTGTGCTTAAGTTCACCAAGGATTTCCCCCGTAAGCTAATCCGGTCTCCTACCATTTTTACCTCTCTTGCTATGCGTCAGGATAGTTTCTTTCTGTGCCTTCAGTAAGGCTTCTTTAAAATACTGCCAGCTGTCCTGGACTCCTTTCCCCTTCATGTTAGCATCCCAGGGGATTCTGCCCATCAGATCTCTGAGGGAGTCAAAATCTGTTTTTTTGAAGTCCAAGGTGTGTATTTTACTACTCTCTTTTCTTCCTTTGGTCAGGATCCTGAAATCTACCATCTCATGATCACGGCTTCCCAGGTTGTCACCCACCTCTACTTCCCCTATTAGTTCCTCCCTGTTTGTGAGCAGAAGGTCAAGCTGCGGATGGCCCCTGGTCGGATCCTTCAGCACTTGTACCAAGAAGTTATCCCCAACATTCTCCAAAAACTTCCTGGATTGCCTGTGTACTGCCGTATTGGTTTCCCAACAGATGTCAGGGTGATTAAAGTCCCCCACGAGAACCAGGGCCTGCGATCTGGAAGCTTCTCTCAGTTGTCCGAAGAAAGCCTCATCTACCTCATCTACCTGATTCGGTGGCCTGTAGCAGACAGCAACCACAACATCACTACTGTTGTTTGCTCCTTTAAACTTAACCCATAGACCCATGAAAGAGGAAGAAAGATCTTGTGCTTCAGGTACTAGCCTGGGACCCAGAGATCCAGTTTCAGTTCCCAATTCTGCAAGAGGCATTCTCTTATAACAAACATGCAGGAGCTACCATTACAGGACTATTTTGTACCTAGGGGGTGGAAGGATATCAAAATACTGAAGTTAAAGAACACTTTTTCTGCCTATTGGACTGCACTCAGGAAGTTGTAAGACTCACTCTTCATGAAAAACTTCCCTAATACCTAAAATTTTCCTGGGATAATAAAAAGAAAGCAGGAAAAAAAAAAGATTGACTGTGTGGTGACTATTTTTACTTTCTGGGTACACTGTAATTGTAGCATAAGCCTGCCGACCACAATTAATGCCACTACATGGCTGAATTACTTTATTATTCCATTAGGTTTGTCCTGAATACTTTTTTTAAGAACACAGATAAATTAACTACACTGCAGTTACAACAAAGTTATCATTCTTGCACTTTTTGTGAGGGTTGCATGTATCTGAAAATAAAGATACCATCTAATTAACGTAAACTGCAATGTATTTGAATGTACCTGAATTCCAAATATATATATATATGTATATATATATATATTAATTATCCAATTCTTGCAGTAGGTGCAAGTAGTTTGATTTTTAATCATAAAACTTTGCAGGAAGTTTAACATGAGAGTACTTGAAATGCAGCGATTTAAGTATTTCACGTCTTGTCTACACTTAAAATTCTACAGCAGCACAGCTGTGTTGTTGTCACACTTCAGTATAAATATTGCCTACATCAATGGGCCAGGGGATTCTCCAGTCACCTGAAGTAACCCACCTCTTCAAGAAGAGGTAGCTAGGTGGACAGAAGAGTTCTTCGATTGACCCAGCATTGTCCACACAGGCGACTTAGGTCAGATTAACAATGCCACTCAGGGATGTGAATACTGTAGTTAAAACTGACCTAATTTTTTAGGGCATGTCAATTGCGTAGCTTAAGTTGAAATAGCTTAACTCAGCTTTTGGCGCTGTCTACACAGCAGGAAGTCCAAGGAAGAACACTCTCCCTTCGACTTCCCTTATTCCTTGTTAAATGAGGATTACCAGGAGTCAGAGTAAGAAGTCCTCCAGTTCGACAGTATTTTGAAATAAAGGCTTGTAGTATAGACGCACACTGTGTTATTTTGGAATAACGTCAGTTATTCCAAAATAACACTGCTGTGTAGACATACCCTTGGTGTAGACCAGGTCTCAGCCATATAGCTACAGTTCCAAGTACATGAATTAGTGGGTATCTGGGATTTTGAACAGTGTAATCACAGCATAACTGCAATGCAACTGCAGTATAATTAGGGTGTACTAACAGCCACTGCATAATACAGTATAAAAACCTACACACACTGTGTTCACTGTATGCTGCAAGGTGTCTTTCCTTTGCATCATGGCATAAACAGCAAAATCAGACTGAGCATGTCTTTGAAGGGCTCCTCATTGGTGAGCAAAGAACAAGAATTCTCAGAAAAAAATATACATTGGATCACTTCAGTTATTGACAGTTTTTCTTCCATTTAAAGGAAGGAAGGAAGTTAAGTCGAACTTGGTAGCACTGTTTTAATGGAAGTTTGTGCTGCTTTATTCTCCAGACCTGTACTGCCAATGTTTGATTAGACCACACAAAGGTTTTCAGGAGCTTAGCTTTCTGAAAATGCTCTGGTTTGTTTGCCCTTCAACTCTACACCCACACAGAGCGCTACTGGTAATTAAGTTTCTGGCTTGCCTAGCACGATAAACATTGACCTTTGAGAAATTTCAGACTGGAGATTTGCATTACACTCTCAGCTTCTTGCAGGTCAAGGAGAGGAACCTACCTCAAGGAGGGGGGGTTACCTATTTACTTGCTTGCTTGCTGGTGTCACAGGTGATGCAGGAGGCTGTGTCATGTCCTGGTTAGAGCAGAAGATCATTAGAAGCCTCGAGGGTGTCTTCAGTGACGCAGGAGGCTGTGCCATGTCGTGGTTAGAGCAGAAGATCATTAGAAGCCACGAGGGTGTCCCCAGATCTGCCACTGACTTATGTGGTGCTAGGCAAGTTGGTGCATCCCTGTCCACCTTTGTTTCCTCATCTGTAAAACCAAAACACCAACACTTCTTTGGTACAATCATTGTGGCCAAGGGAGGGTGCAATGCCCACGAATGGCATGAGGCTGCTCTAGTTACTTTTGATTCATGGTGCAGCCAGATCACTTTGATGGGCAGGAGAGCCAACTCTAGTGAACTCAGTCTTGCCTCATGACCAGGAAGGCTGGCCTACTAGTTGGAACAGTGGTCCCCAGGCCTAGTGGTTGGAGCCCAAACCAGGAACCATGTTTCCAAGTCCACTGAGTGAGACAGCTGGGGCCAGAAATTGGGAACCAAGGGTTAGAGCCAAGGTTGGAAGACAAATCCCAAGTCCAGAGAACAAACTAAGGCCAAGATCCAGAAATCAGTGGCAAAATGTGCAGAAAACTCAAAGTAACTCAAAGTCAAACCCAGAGAAGATTGTGAGGAATGTCACAGGGACTTAACCAAGCAAGAGGAATGGACAATGTGATGGCAGATGAATTTCAATTTCAATAATTTACAATGATTTATTATTTGCACTAGCATAGCATGCAGGAGCCCAGTGATAGAGCAGGCACTGAACCAACACAGAACAAAGCGACAGCCCCTGCCACCAGGGTCTTACAATGCACAAGCAATGGACATTGGAGACGAAAATGTAAACTATTCATACACGTTACATGGGTCTAAATTAACTGCAGCAGCTGAGGAAAGAGACGTGGTCACCACTGTGGACAGCTCACTGAAGGGTTCCATTTAGAACGCATAAGGAGCCAGGGGGAGAATAATATAGAAATTCTTGTAATACCATTATGTCAATAAGTGGTGCAGCCTTGCCATGAATATAGTCTGCATCTCAAAAAAGGAAATTGCAGAAATAGAAGGGATTTAGAGAGGGGTGACGTAGATTAGGGTCATGGAAAAGCTCTTATGAAGAAAGATTGAAATGATTTGGACTGTATTTTTAAAAGGGAAATAAGAGGGGGCATGATACAAGCAAATAAAATAATGACAAGTCTAGACAAGGTGGGTTGGGAGTTTCTGTTCTCCATGTTTCACAACAAAGGAACATTCAACAAAGCAGAAAGATAGCAATTTCAAAACTAATAAGCGGAATACCTTTTTTCATTTGGTGCAAAATGAGACAGCGGAACTCACCACCACAGGATTTTTGAAGCCACAAATTTAGCAAGATTCAAAGAGGGCTTGGACATTCATACAGATAACAAGACTATCTAGAGTTTTAATGTTAATGCAAACAAGAAAAAAGGCTCATGCTTCAGGTTTTAAGGCAATCTCCAACTGTTAGGAATCAGGATGAGAACATCAAAAAGGCAGAGTATCCCACATTTTGCCTACTGTGGGGTATCTTGCACCTCCCTTTGAAGCATCTGGTACTGGTCACTGTTGGAGACAGTATACTGGACTAAAGGGAACTCAGGTTTGTTCTAGTTTGGCAGTTCCTGTTGCTATGTAAGCTATCCACAGATGAAGGAGAGGCTCCATATCTCATTACTATTCTTTTGAGCCAACCCAGTCTTCTGAACTTCAAAAGTGGAGCATTTCTTCAGAGTGCCTCACTTCAACAGCAAATTGTCCATCAGGCAAATCCTCAAGATGACTTCATCCCAAATACTGCTTCAGATAAGAAACATTCAATGGGAGCATACCAGCTATGCAGAAGGAAGTAAATAGGTCAGATGTCAAAGTGGAACCACCATAATTAAATCTTCTCTATCCAGTGACACATAATTTAATTCCACTCCATCTGATTGTGGGAATTTTGTGTCTAATGAATAGAACGCCCTATTTTCATTTCTTTAAGTGCCTTTTAATGTCTGGAATCAAACCTAAACTAGTTTGTTTAACACCCTCTCCACAACTTTCTGGCATTGAACAGGATATTCTGTGGTCCATAAACTTTCAGCCTGGAGACCCCAATCAGGTTTGAAGGGTTAGGACTGCCCCCCCCTTTTATTATAGAAAAGGGATCCCCAAAACTTTTGCTCTTATAGCATTGGGAAGGGAAGTCAATGGGGGAAAATAGCTCAGGAGAGTTGGCAGTGTTTTAAAGAAATTTGTATTAAACTCACAAGAACAAACGACCCCAGCACATAAGAAAGATAGGAAGTATGGTAAGATACCACCCTGGCTTACCCAGGAGATCTTCAGCAACCTGAAATTCAAAAAAGAGTCTTCCAAAAAGTGAAAACTAGGTAAAATTATGAAAGATTAATATATAAAAAAATAACAGAATCATGTAGGGACAAAATTAAAAGGCCAACACACAAAATTAAGGTTAAGCTAGATAGGGACATAAAGGGCACACTTACACTTGGCGCACCAGAGATTGACATTCTGGCATTCGATTTAGCAGGTTCAATTTAGACCCTTAAATCAAGCGCTGAGGGCAGCTCCAGCCGGCACCTGTACTCCTCGCAGCCACAAGGAGTAATAGAAGGCAGTGGGAGCGTTTGCATAAGGTAAGCCAACTCTAGCTGCATATTCTACATAGCCAGAGTTGCGTACTGTAAGCCAACCTTCCAGGTCTGGGGTAGGCCTGGCCTCAGAGTAACAAGAAACATTTTACAAATACATTAGAAGCAAGAGGAAGACCAAAGACAGAGTAGGGCCATTGTTCAATGAGGAGGGAGAGATAGTGACCGAAAATGCAGCAACGGCCAAAAGGTTAGCAGTGTGTCTAGACATCTAACATAGTTAGCATTCCTGTGAATGGGGTAGGATCTGAGGCTAGAATAGGAAAAGAATAAGTTTAGAATTACTTAGATAAGTTTTAGATGTCTCTGCATCATCAGGACTTGATTAAATACATCCTAGAATACTTAAGGGACTGGTCATTAGCAATTATCTGTGCCACAGGTAATTATCTTTGAGAACCTGTAGAGGATGACAAAGGTTTGAAAGGACTGGAAAAAGGCAAATATAATTTGTGACTATAAAAATGGCAGTAAGGACAACACATGGAATTATAGACCAGTCATCTTAACTTTGGTATCTGGAAAAATAATGGAGCAAATAAGCACCTAGAAGATAATAATGTGATAAGTAATTGTCCAATATGGATTTGTCAAGAACAATTCATGTCAAATCAAGCTAATATCCTTTTATGACAGAATAACAAGCCTTGTGGATAGAGGCGAAGCAGTAGATGTGATATATTTCAGCTTTAATAAGGCTTTTGATACTCTCATGTGACTTTCTCATAAGCAAATTAGGAAAATATATCTTAGAGATGAACTTATGAAAAGGGAATGCACACCGATTGAACACTGATAATTACTCTCTTGAGTATGCTTTTTCACAGTCATGCTAGAAGGTAATGCAGAATGGCGTCCCATGGGGAACTGTCTTGGGTCCAGTTCTATTCTATAGCTTCCTAGTTGATTTGGATAATGGCACAGAGGGTACATTTATAAAGTCTGTGGATGATACCAAGCTGGAAGGGATTGCAAACACTTTGGAGGAAAGGTTTAGAATTCCTCATTGCAGGAGGAATACCACCTAATTCGATTTAGGGCTTTAAATCGGAAGCCCGTTTCACTGCCGCGTGTAGACGCGGGCAGTTACTTCCGGCTAGTCAATTTCTAAAATGGCAACCGGCCGGGAACATGCAAATCAAGCGCGGGATATTTAAATCCCAGGCTTGATTTGCAATTTCGGTCACCTTCATTAGCCTCCCTAGATTGATCTAGGGGGCTAGTGTAGACATACCCTATGATTCTATGAGGTCAGAGTATGGAACAGATTGGGAGTCACTGATCCCTTTAAACACTGCCATATAGGAGAAAAGAGGAGTAGAACTAGATCTTCAGCTGGGAGAAATCAATGTAACGTTAGTGAATTGTGTTGAGCTAGACCCATGGTATACAACCAGTTTTGAAGCAGTAGCCACTATAGTTCTCTATAGTGGTTACTGTTATAGAGAACTAGCCACACTAAACTGGCTCAATAGCCACATGTGGCTAGTGTGTTGGACACCATGGAACTAGACTGATTTATACCTCCTGAGGAACTGATCCACTGGTTCAGTTACTGCTGTACCCAGAGGTGCAAGCAACTTAACATTTCTTACAGGTGCTGTTCTTTTGCAACCCAGGTCCCTGACAGCTCTTTAAATCGCTCCCTGCTGGCTTTTGCTGCAGCTCAGCCAGCTCTTGCAGGAGCTGTGCACCAGGATGCACCCACATACTTTCACCGCTGGCTGCACCAGAAACTAACCCAAACATTTCTGATAGACACAGCTGATATTAAGAGCTTCTTGCCCAGAAACAGGTAGGGTCCACTCCCAGCATCATTTTTCACATTTCTTGGACTGACGTCCCCCATCTCCTTTTTGTCATATTCCATGTTAGCCACAATCAACCCAAGACGTCTTGTTTTAAAAACAAGAGGAGACAGCTGGGCAGCCTGGCACTTTTGTAGGAAAGCCATAGTCACGCACTTACAGATACCACACATGTGTGGGCACAAGGACCTTTTCTTTCTGCAGAGCAGAGTTCGGTCACTTGAGCGAACGCTGAATTGCTGTTAGTGTACTTGGATCCCCTTTGCAACTCATCCTACCATCACAGACTCTTCAGCTGCTTTGATTCTCTTCAGTAGAGGGCAGTCATGCTCATCATACCAGCTAGGCATTACACTATGCTTTAAAAGAGGGGGAAACCTATGCGCTGTTTATTAGGGATAACCTTCATGACTGAGCCACAGCAGAGTGTCTGCACACCAATTTTGTGAATGAGAAAGTAAATAAAACATGGTAGCACCCAGTTCCCTGTCTAGTGTTCATTCATTTATTCCAGTTATATTCATTGCTCTGTGATTCCTATGCCCATCTCTGCTGTAGGCTCCTTATATTATATTCTCCACTCCCACTGCAACCCAACTGTGTGGGACTAATCCAGCAGAAAATAAACGGCCCAGGGTCTGAATTCCAGAAACACTCCCATTGATTTCAATAGCTCTCTGGGTGACTCAGCGCCTCTGGAAATTAATCGCAATATGTTTAATAGCACTTTCACTTGTTGCCACATTCTAAGGGCACCAGATTCTTTGTGTTCCTTCATAGCTTCATATTCTTCATAAATCTGGTTTGCTCACTCCACACCACTCTCATCACAAATGAAATTCAGCCTTTTGCGAGGCTTGTGCACCACTTCAACCCTATTTTGAAAGTTGAAATTGGATTTAAGGAGCCCATTGGCATTTGTACACTGGTGAATTTCGGTCAAGCAGAATTGTATACATTAAAAAGATCCCATTTGGCAGATGGAATGAGAAAAAAATTGATTATCCCTATCACAGATCTCAGCAGAGATTTGACAGAAACTATGTAGCCATTCATAATACTCTGATCCAAACAAGCCAGGCTTTACTTTGTTGCTTACCTGAATAAAAAGCCAGCTGTTTATTTCTTCATGCAGTATGGGTATGTCTACACGGCAGCATTATTTTGTTAATAATTGATGTTATTCCAAAATAACAAAATTTGTGTCTACACTACAAGCCTTTATTTTGAAATAATATCGAGCTGGAGGACTTCTTACTCTGACTCATGGTAACCCTCTTTTTACGAGGAGTAAGGGAAGTTGGAGGAAGAGTTTTCATTCTATTCATTCTAATTCAGCTACGCAATTGACATAGCTGAAGTTGCGTAGCTTATTCCAACATTAGCCCTGCTGTGTAGACATACCCTATGAAAAGAAACATGTGATTGCCAAGAAATTCTGAGCATTGTACTTTGCAGCAGACCAGATATTACTGTCTGTTGACAAATCCTATTTATATTTGAATCCTAGGTGTCATGGGGAATTGTGCATTTATTGAAACTATTGTTTTGCAGAAGAGAGAAACTGACAAATTGCTTTGGTGACACAAAGCCAGGGGAGTGGAAGTTCCACAAAAGAATCCACAATCAGGGGTAGACAGCCATTCTTGGGATTCATAAATGCTACTTATACTTGGGATGAGAAGAGATATATAAATTACATTATAAATCATGATTTGTCTTATCATAGCACACAGAAGCCGCAGTCCCCATGGAGCAGCAATTTGTACTGGATGCAGTCCAAATACAGAACAAAATGTTAATCGTTTGTTCTGACCCAAGTGTAAAGAAAGAAAGACTGTGAATTGGAATGAATAGAATGAAAGGGGGAACGGGTAAAGGGGAGAGGAGGGAACCTGCGCTGACTTATGGGGAAAAAAACTAAAATTCTTTACCCAGGGAAACAAATGGAGTCTTGGATGAAAATAGAACATTCACTCTATATTGGACCAGAGCAAAGATGCTATCTGTGGTAAGAGCAAATGTTACTGTCCAAGTGCTATGCAAGGAATGCCTACTGAGCAAGGTCACATCTGACTAGAAAGTGGCCTGAAAGGTATGATTGACAAACTTCCACTGCACCCCAGGAGGCTTCTAGCAACTCATTAAACCTATAGCTAGTTGCTGCAAACTTCTGATATTCCAAGAGAGGACCAGCACTTGAGAAATTGAGCCAAGCTAGTTTCAGATTTTGCTTCTCTAATTTCAAGGGTGTGGGCTTAGCTGGGTGAATGTAGGGAGGCTTAGACATAGGTGTATTATCTGGTACCATTTATCTTTTATTTTATTTTTGACATCTGGATATTTTTTACTTAATTTCATTTGATTAATGACATGCTTGGGTTTTGGTCTCTTTGAAGGAAAAATTCACTCCAGTGCATTCACTGAGCTGATGAAAACCAACCTCCTTCTCTGCTGAGAGACAAAAATGGGTGGGGGAGGTGAAGGACAGAGGTAACCTGGCCTGGGGCATGTCCCTGAAGGTGGTAGACCATAGGTGTCACCAAACATTGCATTGAATTGGTAAGGAGTACGAGCAAAAGCTGAAAACCATGAGGAGGGATGGATACAGGGAGCTGAAAGTAACAGATTCAGAGTGGTAGCTGATGGTGATAAAGGAATGTTCTTTTTTGATGTTCAGCATTGTATTGTCCATGTGCAATATGGTAGTCTAGCTCTAAAGAAACAATGAATAGTCTAGTAGCACCTAAGGGTACGTCTACACAGCAAAATTATTTCGAAATAACAGCAGTTATTTTGAAATAACTTTCCTAGCGTCTACACAGCCATTCCATTATTTTGAAATTAATTCAAAATAGCGGAGGGCTTATTTCGAAATTGGTAAACCTCATTCCACGAGGAATAGTGCCAATTTCAAAATTGCTATTTTGAAATAAGTGCTGTGTAGATGCGTATTTCGAAATAGGGGGCCTCCAGCCCTTCCCAGGGTGCCCTGCTGGCTGCCCAGGCCACAAGGTAACTTCTGATCTGATGCCCGGCTGGAACTGGTTCCAACCAGCCTTCAATGCAATTCAACGTCCACTCAGTGTGGACACGCTATTTTGAAATAGAAAAATGCTATTTCAAAATGCATTTTGTGTGTAGACGCGTTATTTCGAAATAAGCTATTTTGAATTAACTATTTCGAAATTAGATATTTTGAAATAATGCTGTAGTGTAGACGTACCCTTAGAGACTAACAAAACATGTAGACGGTATCATGAGCACAACACACTTCTTCAGATGGGCATATCTACAATAGGAAATTATTTCAAAGACAACCACCTAACCTCAGGATGATTCTTACCAACAACCACAGGACATACCACACTAATACCAACCCTGGAACTTTCCCTTGCAACAAACCCCGTTGCCAGCTTTGTCCACATATTTACTCTGCTGACACCATCACTGGACCTAACCATGTCCATTAGAAGATCAAGAACACATATTCCTCTTCATCCAGAAGTATAATTTATGCCATCATGGCTGTGAACCATGCTACCATTATTCGTGCCTTGGTCACCTTGAGGGCAACACAGTCATGAGCACTGCAAGCAGCACAGCTCCCTGCAGAGAACGCAATACGGCACTGGAACTATACAGAAGTGACCAATCCTTTCTATCTCCCCTCCTCCCTACTTTCGCCTACTACCATGAAGCAGAGGATGTCCCTGACAGGATATTTTTTTCTTATGCTTTTTCTTTCCACAAAAGGTTGGCAAGCTGTAGAGTTTCAAAGCCATTTTTATGAGGCATGGTCTAAACATCCTGTTTCCCAGCTTTTAAGTCCACTTACACCATAATTAGGATAAACAAACTAAAAGTAGCTGCAGCTCTCTGCCCTTTGATTGGCGGGAACCTCACTGTTGAGCTAGGGACTGATCCATTAGAGTAAAAATTCCAATTGACTTCAATGGGCTGTGGATCAGGCCAAAAGGGCCCAGTCCAGCATTTCTTGCATGGCCAAAACTGCCATGGATTTCAGTGGGGGTTTGCAATGTGCCAGGGCTGTAGCACCAAGGCCCCCTAGTGGAGATGTTCCCTGTTGCCCACTGCACAAGGTGCAAACTTTTACACTGCTGCAGCAGGGCTGGGAAATACTAGCGTCCAGATCTGGCAGGGTTTTGCATACACCAATGAAAAGCGAGTACAGTGAGTAAGTAGCTAAGCATGGGGGAGCACAACAATGAATCTCCCTCCTTGAGTCTTGAAGAGGGTTAGAAATGGTGACTGGGTTTCATTTGGTTTTGGGGATGGGCAGGCTGGTGCAGGAAAAGGCGCCTCTGACCCATGCCCTCCTCTAAACTACTTTTATATCTCTGCAGTATCTAATCCCATAAACCCCACAATCATCAACCACCCTTTCCATGTCTGAATCCTCCCCCACTGCCATCCTCACCCCCCAGATTCTGAGCTATTTTCTGCTTCCTCTCCATCCCCACAGGGCCCCTCTTCCTCGCTCAAAAAAGGCACCTGAGCTGGGCAATTAATATTTGTTTGCAGCGTGAACTCTCACAACCACTGGCCAGCCTTGCCATGGGTTCAAAGTCATTTAGTCGCCTTTCTTTTTAAATGGCTTCATTGTTGTACATCTTTGCACTCTGCACTCAAGCCTAGAAGGGTTCAGATCCCATGGAAGAGGCCTGGCCTTATTGAATTTCTGGCCAAATTTTGCAGAGCCCAGAGAGATGAAGCGTGTGTAAGGCTCAGAGAAGCATCTGAACATAAGAACATAAGAATGGCCGTACTGGGTCAGACCAAAGGTCCATCTAGCCCAGTAACCTGCCTGCCAACAGTGGCCAGTGCCAGGTGCCCCGGAGGGGGTGGACCGAAGACAATGATCAAGCAATTTGTCTCATGCCATCCATCCCCAGCCTCTGACAAACAGAGGCCAGGGACACCATTTCTATCCCCTGGCTAATAGCCTTTTATGGACCTAACCTCCATGAAATTATCTAGCTTCTCTTTAAACTCTGTTATAGTCCTAGCCTTCACAGCCTCCTCTGGCAAGGAGTTCCACAGGTTGACTATGCGCTGTGTGAAGAACAACTTTCTTTTATTAGTTTTAAACCTGCTACCCATTAATTTCATGTGGTGTCCTCTAGTTCTTCTATTATGGGAACTAATAAATAACTTTTCTTTATTCACCCTCTCTACACCATTCATGATTTTATATACCTCTATCATGTTCCCCCCCCCCCCCCAGTCTCCTCTTTTCTAAACTGAGCATTCAGGTGCTTTTCCTGAACTCTGAATCTTCAGACACTTTCCCAGCACAGTTCCAGATTTGTATTGTGTTGTTCATCACTGTGCAATGACTCCTCTCCAGGAGTGTAATTTTCACTCAGCAGCTGCTAGGCTATTTTATTCTGGTAACCACCTCCCACTAAAACTAAGAAGTGGGTTTTGCCCATGAAAGCACAGGATCCTCTGTGTTTTTGTTAGTCTCTATGGTGCCGCAGTACCACTTTTTGTTTTTAAATTTACAGACTAACACGACTACCCTACTGAGACTAAATTTTTTGGGGATGTTCTGTTTGTGAAAAAAAAATTTTAACGGAGTGCACAAATGAAATTGAAAGCCGACATGCCTTTTCTTAGTTTTTAATCTTCTGATTTCGGGGGTTAAATGAAGTCTTATATGCTGCAGGTTTCATTTGTCAACTCCCAGGATGCTGGCAACCTGAACAAAGGAGATTGGGGATGGGGGAGAATTTACCCTGAGTGCACGGGGAAAGTGAGGGAGCATGAGCAGAAAGTAGCTCATGTGGGGAAGGGAGGGAAGATGTGGAAATGGTGGTCAGTAGTTGTGTGAGCTCACACTGTAGAAAAATATTCAATTGTCTGGCCTGGATGCCTTTCTGAGGCTATGTCTAGACCGCAGGCTTCTTTCGGAAAAAGCTTTCCCGGAAGACAGCGTCTGAAAAAACTTCTTCCGGAAGAGTGTGTCCACACTGCCAAAGTGCATCAAAAAAGTGATCTGCTTTTCGAAAGAGAGCGTCCACATTGAATGGACGCTCTCTCACATGTAAGCTGTGATTGCTATGAACGTAATGGCCACCAGAGCACCTGTGCTTTTTCCTCTTTCCTCTTCTGTCAAAAGAACTCCCTCTTTCCCGTCCACACACACCTTTTTCTGAAAGAGCTCTTTCGCAAAAAGGCTTCTTTCTCGTAGAATGAGGATTACCAATGTCGGAAAACCCCCAGCTGTTCTTTCAATTTACTTTCAGAAGAACGTGATTGCAGTGTAGACGTTCCTCCATTTTTTTTAGAAAAATGACCTTTTTTCCAAAAAAACTCGGTAGCATAGACATACCCTGAGTGAGGAAGGGGGCTCACTGTGGTGGCTGGAGCGGGATTGGACAGCAAGCAGAAAGCAGGCCAGAATCAGCGGCTGGGGCGTGATTTGGACATGGAAAGGGTGTTTGGTGATTGTGTGGTTTCTGGGAACAGACACTGCAGAGATACAAAAACATAAAAACATTAAGTCTCTGGTGTGGACACTGTGTACAGCTTGCTGGGTGAGAAGGGGTGAAATGCTGAGCAGCCAGAGAGAGGTTCATAGCTCTGCTCTACAGGGCACCAGACAGCCCATACCTGGAAAAAGTAATTGAAATCCGCTATGCATCTATTCTGTAAAACAGCACATAATACATATGGATACAGTTCATATATACACACACGCGCACGCACACGTACACATACACAGCAGTGGGAGGCAGGGTGCTGGCAGAGCTCTCTTCCACAGGGGTGTCTCATGGATTGTCCACATTTGCCACATCAGAGAGTTCCTGGCTGCCCTGGTAAATCCTCCTCTGGCTGGACTCCATGGCATACATGGGGCCATGGGAGCACCACTGGCTTGCTGAGTGTTTGCCACGTTCTCTGCAGCACCATGCAGTGTTTCAACAGAGAAGTTACTCTGGGTCTAGATCACCATGGAGCATTGAAATGCCTGCAGGTACCAAGACAGATCAATCAAAGTGTGAAGCAATGCACTGTAGGATACTAACTGGACTGCTTGTGGTGAAGAGGTTAGGAATTGGTACCTGAACCTGAGCATGAGCAAACTCCCTACAAAGTGAAGTTACATCTTACTAGTTACTTACTGTGACCTAAGATGATAAATAAGTTGCTTTGAGAACAGGTTTTGGATGGACACGCAGCACTGTCAGGTGAACTAACTTACAGTTTGAGTGATCTAAAATCCCCATGTAGACAAGGTCTACCTGTCCATAGTATGGGAGTGCCTCACAATCTTCTTAATATATTTCTCAGCACAAAAATCCTGTGAGAGAGCTAAGTAGTTGTATTCCTGTTTTACTGATAAGGCACTAAGGGACTGACTGACTTACCCAGAGCAAATCTACCAGAGCAGGGAATCAAACCCAGGTCTCTCAAGTAAACATCCTAACTACTAAGCCATCTTTCCTCCCTAAATTGTTGTGCTGTGGGCATGCATGACAAATAAGGGAGAAGTTTCTTCTGACCATGCACACCTATTCTGTGAGCGTACGGGGTATCTTTTTCCAAGGCTATCCTTAACCTTCCACCAGCACTAAATTAACTTCCAATGGAAAGTGCCAATTGTGTAAAAAGGGAATCATGGGGTGCTGTGATCAACTGTGCTTAGTTTAGATGTAGAAAGATGTGTATTTTTTTCACCTGCTGCTAGCCCTGTAAAATCCCCAGTGGATCTGAAAATCAAGCCGTGTTCTTTACTTCTTGCACATCAACACCCAGTTTTAAAGTTTTGCAGGAGAAATTCTTCTCTCATTTTGTCTTCAGGGAGTTTGTACAGGTGTAGCTGGTAGAAATCTAATAAGACATTAATTACATGTGGTAATGCCCCAAAAATAGTAGAATCCAGTGCATTCTCTTCATACTTTATAGCTAAAATGAGATGAAAATAACCCCTACTGTGATTAGCTAAACTCAACAAATTTAACTCCATGGGACCAAGATGTCATTTTTACATGGCTATTTTTTTCAAAATAGAACTTCACTTCAAAAACATTAAATGCAAATTCTCTGAAAGAAGAATGTCTATTGCATCTTATCCCTTTCATGGTGATATTATAGAAAAGTGTAGATATGACAGCTTTTCAGATCTATATCACTTGTTCATAAAACAACTGAGATTACAAAACTTTTAAGAGTAGATTTTCTTCTCTCACTTCAGAAGTTGATTCAACCTTGTAAACAAACACATTCTTCACAGAATTAAGTTTATTCCATTTTTAATGACCCATATGATGCTACCTAAATATTATTTATCCTATAATCGTCTTTCATGCAGAATACCAAATGTTCAGATTGCCTCATTAAGGTGGCATTCCCAGATTGTTTTTTCTTTTATATTTGCCTGGCTTCCGAGAAATTGCAACAATGACTGGTTACAGCACATTCCAATGTTGGAATGCCTGCATTCTAAAATGTCATAATATTCTAAGGATGCAGGAATTGCCATACAGGAACAGACAAACTGTCCAGTTGATATAAGAATGTGTCTCCAACAATGATCAGTGCTGCATTCAGAGGAAACCATCCCCTTAATAATTGTAGCCTCCAGGGAAATGTCTTCCTGACCCCAGCTGATGACCAGTTTAGCTAGTGTCTAAGCTACTGTAAGAGTAAATGCTGTTCTTACTCAAGATCTTTTATTAAATGTGTTAGCAAGCTCTTTACTTCAATCATCTTGCACTATGCAAGTACCAAACAACCTACTCACAATGGACATTATTTCAGTATGTCATAAACCAAACAGTCAGTCAGTCATCAAGAATGGTCCCAAAGTGTTTTACTGTGCTTATCTATCTGATATATTGTACAAACTCCAAAGTACTATATGAAGTGTTTACTTAATCTCCCTTGAAATGGAACCACTCCTGGAGTGAAACATAGTCACTCTCTAACAGTGCACAGCAACACTACAAAGACATTTATGGCAAGAAGTGAGGATGACTTTATCCAGTTGAAACTGCAGGAGAAAATCTGGGTAGCCTACATCCTTGCCAAAAATCTCCTGTGGATAAACTCTCCTGCTCTTGGAAAAGTGCCATGAGAACTTCAGTGACCACAAATGAATGAGCCCTCTGTCTGACATCCCACTCGGCAGACAGGGCCACTGTACTCCCTGTAAAGTTATTGAATTTCTCCCATCTGCTATGACTTTCAAAGATAACCGCTAATGGCTTAGATAGCTCCTCAGCAAGGCTGCAGAGGAGGGGGGCAAAGAGGGAGTAGATGCTCCAGGACCCAGTGATTTAAAAGGGTCTGGGGCTCCCAGCTGCTGCGGAGGTAGTGGCAGTGGATGGCACTCCAGGCCCTTTAAATCACCGCCGGAGCTCCCAGCAGCACATACCTTGCAGCCCCAACAACACTGAAGGGCTGGCTGGGGGAGGCTAGCCCTTTCTGGGGGTCCAAGAAACAGAGGAACTAGCTCCAAGGCCCCATCCCTTCCAGGGGGCCCAAAGCCCACCAGAGTCTCTCATCAGCCCTGCTCTTTAGTCAGCTCCTTGAATATTTTAGGATGGATTTCAGCAGGCCTTGGGGCCTCGAAGGCATCCAACTTTTCTAAGTAATTTTTAACTTGTTTTTTCCCTATTTTAGCCTCTGATCCTACCTCATTTTCACTGGCATTCATTAAGTCCAATTGCCACTAAACATTTAGGTGAAAAATGAAACAAAAAAGTCATTTAGCATTTCTGCCATTTCCATATTTTCTGCTATTGTTTTCCACCCAGAATAATATTTGCCCTTTTCCAGAGAATGGGAAAAGGGTAAATATAGTGCCACTCTATACAAAGGAGAAATAAGGACATCTTGGGGAATTACAGACCAGTTCAGTATCCGGAAAGATAATAATTAAGCAATCAATTTGCAGACACCTAGAAGATAATAAAGAGATAAGTAACAGTCGTCATGGATTTGTCAAGAACAAATCATGTTAAACCAACCTAATAGCTTTTTTTGACAGGGTAACAAACCCTGTGGATATACCAGCAGGAGTGTTGCAATCAAGACACAAGAAGTCATTCTTTTGCTCTACTCTGCATTGATGAGGTCTCAGCTGGAGTTCTGGACACCATATTTCAGGAAAGATGTGGACAAATTGAAGAAAGTCCAGAGATGAGCAACAAACATGATTAAAGTTCTAGAAAACATGACCCATGAAGGAAGATTGAAAAAACTGGGTTTGTTTTAGTCTGGAGAAGAGAAGACTGAGAGGAGACATGATACAAGTTTTCAAATACATAAAAGATGGTTTCAAGGAGGAGTAAGGAAAATTGTTCTCCTTAACCTCTGAGGACAAGACAAGAAGCAGTGGGTTTAAATTGCAGCAAGAGCAGTTTAGGTTGGACATTAGGAAAAGCCTTCTGGCAGGGTGGTTAAACACTGGAATAAATTACCTGGGGGGAGAAGAAGTTGTGGAATCTCCATCACTGGCGCGTAGGCTAAACAAACACCTGTCAGGGATGGTACTTAGTCCTGCCATGAGGGAATTTACCCTGTGCACTCAGGGTAAATTCCTCCCCCCCCCCCCCGCAGCTCAATTCTAGACAGAGAGTTGTAAAAAGAACTGAGGGAGAACTCTGAAGATAGTGCTGTAATTAAACCTTAAGCCAGGTGAGGGGAACCTTTATTGGGTTGGAGGACACTGACCCACAGAAAAATCAATTGGAGGCCGCACAAAAGTGAGAAGCAAAAAAACCCCAACCCCTCACTGACATGGCTCCCCAACATTCCCCTCACACACCAGAGCCTAGGGGAGCCCAGCCTAGCAGATTTTGTGGGGCCAAAAATTAGGGTTTCAGTGTGTGGGAGGGAGCTGCCAGGAAGTAGGCTTCAGGTGTGGGATCTGAGCAGGAGGAAGAGCACAGGAGTGGGCTGGGAGAGGAGCCCCAAGCTTCAGGGGCCGGATCCAGGCAAGCTGGGGACCGCATCCAACCCCTGGGCTTTAGGTTCCCCACCCTTGCCTTACACCTTGCCAAAATAGTTTGACTCCAATTTGGATTCAGGGTGAGGGATTTTTATGTCATCTAAGCTGACTCTTCTCTGGGCGATAGTTTCCCCCCCGCCATTCAACATAAGCACACTGCAGGCTTTTGTTCGGGTTAGGACACCAAACCACACACAGCCACAGAGATTTGTGACCAGGCTTGTCAGGAACAACGGGTCTGCACAGAACTTTTCTATCACTCAAGTGGTTTAAAACCAATATAGTGCAGCCCCCTAGCATGGGTACCATGTAGATTAGGAGTGGGGAACCTCAGGCCCAGGGGTCTTGTGCGGCCGTTGGCTTGCCTGAATCCGGCCCCCAAGGCTCAGGGCTTCCCCCCAGCACTGGGGAGCCTGCACTGGCACTCCAGCTCCCCTCTTGGCCATCCCACCACAGAGCTGGAGCACACAAAATCTACTAGCCTGAGCCCCCCTAAGCTCTGGTGTGTGAGGGGAGTATGGGGAGTGTCTCTCTGCTGGGGGCCATGACGGTGAAGGTTGTTTTTCATTTTGTTTTCTTTTTTTGCTTCTCACTTGTGTGCAGCCCCTGATTTTTCTGTGGGTCAGCAGCCCCTGACCCAAAAAAGGTTCCCTGCCCCTGATGTGGAGCTATATTGGGATAGCTGACTCCTGTCAATTACAGCCAATGCAGACAAGCCTAATAGCAGATGAAAACCGGTGATATTAAAATGAAGGGTAAGTGTCTCCCATTCGTACAGAAGGAGTCTATTCCACTTGGAGGCTACTTCTCCTTAAAGGTTCCCTGGATTCAGGCTTTGAATGCAAGCAGCATCCTTGGAGCTATGTTACCAAGCCTTTCCCTGGTCACAGAGGCTATGTCTAGACTGCAGGCTTCTTTCAGAAGAAGCTTTTCCGGAAGAGATCTTCCAAAAAAACTTCTTCTGAAAGAGAGCGCCCACACAGCAAAAGCACATCGAAAAAGCGATCTGCTTTTTCGAAAGCTAGCATCCACACTG
This sequence comes from Pelochelys cantorii, assembly GCA_032595735.1. NCBI lineage: Eukaryota > Metazoa > Chordata > Testudines > Trionychidae > Pelochelys > Pelochelys cantorii. The sequence goes on from CM064326.1 coordinate 199,904,177, forward strand.
AATGGACGCTCTCTCGCATGTAAGCTGTGATTACTATGGACAGAGTGGTCACCAGGGCATTTGTGCTTTTTCCTCTTTCCTCTTCTTCTGAAAGAACTCCCTCTTCCCCATCCACATATGCCTTTTTCCGAAAGAGCTCTTTCGGAAAAAGGCTTCTTCCTCACAGAAAGAGATTTACCAATGTCAGAAAACCCCCTCTGTTCTTTCTATTCTGTTTTGAAAGAACGCAATTGCAGTGTGGACATAAGTGAAGTTTTTTTTCAGAAAAATGGCCGTTTTTCCGAAAAAACTCTGCACTATAGACATACCCAGAGTCTCCAGCAACCCTCTCTGCACCCCCACACATAACTAGCTCTAAGCACTAAGGGCAATTATCTGAGCTAGAGATTAAACTCCTCTCTAACCCTTTGAGGTGGATGAGGTGGGACAGAATGGGGAAGCTTGCCAGCTCGGTGGGTATAAAGAGGACTCCCCAGCATAGCAAATTCCCTTACAGCATTTCTAAAATTTAAAAAGTAGGAAGGGGAGATAGTGACTAGCTGTCTCCATACAGAAACATACTCTTCAAAGTGCAATTGCGAAAGCCATGCAGTATTTAGCCAGACACACTCTCATGTACAGGAGTGGCTGAGCAGAATCACAACAGAGTTTTGCATCTTGTTTTTCCCAAGTAAAAGCACCTTTGAACTGCTGGGACTTAGTTTTTCCTTTTATGTCGGTCTGTTCAGAGTCACATCATCTGTGTTCCATTTAAAAATAGTAGCGTGACCTTACATAATTTCTCATTAGTCTAAACCATCATCCTAATGCACCTTGTCAGATATAATCACAATAATAAGCCACAAGAAAAGCTCTGTCAGTAAGAGGAAAATGCAGGTGCTTGGAGGAAAGCAGAATCCTTGTAATATTCAGGCCTCATATGCACTGATCTAGACAATGAACGATGAGTCACATAAACTGGAATTTTAACAACTAAGATCTGACCTTGCAAGATGCTCAGCACCTCAAAGTCATGAATAGGCCCAATATACATTTAAAGTAGAGCTATTATCTTAAGGCTAGCCTTGCAGCTCCCATTGGCTGCGGTTCACTGTTTCCAGCCCAGGAGAGTTGTGGGAAGCAATGTGAGCTGGGAGGCCACTTCCCACAGCTCCCCTTGGCTGGGAATGGCAAACAGCAGCCAATGGGAGCTGCGAGGCTCCGTGTCTATGGACGCTTAGAGAAACAAAGCATCTTGCGACTCGTCAGCAGCTTACCCGGGCAGGCCTGCGACCCAGCTTTGAAAACCCTGGGTCTAGAGCAAAGTGCTGGCTGGAAAGGGGCTTAGAATTATGAGCGAAGAAACTTTTTCCTGCTCTTTGCTTCCTGCTGTGCTCAGGGAGACAGGACCAATAGATCCACCCTTTGTAAATACACAGGAGTGACTGAAAGATACAACTGGCTCCAACATCATTTTTGCCCCCTGGCGGATACACCAGTAAAGGACTCAAATCTTGGCAGAGTGCTCAAGTCAAAACATGACTTTAAACGTTTTGGAGCAAAAAGACCATCCAACTATCTCGTGTCACAGTGGAGAAGAAGTGGGGGGGGTGTTTCCAGAGTTAAGTGAGTAGTCTCAGATATAATCAGCAATAGTCAAGCTTGGCGGTTCACTTAGGACACACACCAATGTTCGAGATTTAATAGCTGACTATACCAATCTCTGGACAAAGGACACAAACTCATGGCAATAGGCTCTGCTATAAGCATGGGCCTTTGCCAACACAGTCCCTCATGTGACAGTGGGAGCATGCCCAGGCAGGGGAGGCTGGGCAACAGTACAGATGGGAATGCCCCCACCGTATCTCCTCCCCATCCCACCAACCTGCCCCTTCCTACACTGTTCACTGCCTCTCCTGTGGAATCAGCACTGAAGAGGAATCCCTGCCCCCAGGAAGGTGTACGCCTGAACCATGGCCTCCTCACACCAGCCTATCTAGGAATCTGGCCCCACAAGTGGAATAGGAGTTTTGCTTGAGTAAGCCCGGTGGATCAAGCCCTGAATTAGCAACATTAAAACCAGAGTGAAGGTCCTGAATTTTACAGAAGTAGCTGCATCCTTTGAGATGACATTTTCAAGAGCGTGTTCTTTTCCCCTCACAAAAGCTACAAAATCACATACAGCAAGTCAGAGTTTATATTCAGATCAGATCTTTGGAGTGGAATTAATTCCTCAATTATTTCTGTGAGTGCACTGTACATCTCAGAAAATATAATAATTGGAAACTCTGTAAAACGCTACCACATCTTTGTATGATGCTACCACATCTTGATGTATGTAAGAAGTGATCACATTTTGTATGACCCATCGGCCTTGAAGTTTGGAATAGCATTGGTTTGCCTTCTATAAAAATCTTAGCCAACCGGTTACAGGCTGAACCTCCCAAATCTGGGACTCTCTGGTCCGGCAACATAAGAGGTCCGGCAGGGCCATGGGTGTTGCTGGACCAAAGAGCTCTGGAGGCAGGAGCAACACAGGGGCTGGGAGCCTCGGCTGGGCCAGGAGGCATCTGAGGAGTCCCCACCCTGGCCAGGGAACCCAGGATGTCAGTGGGGCCATTAGGCAGCCGGGGAGCTCCCAGTCACAGTGGAGTTGTTGGCGGCTGGGCAGCCCCAACCAGGAATCCCAACAAATCCCTGGTGACAGCAGGGCTGGGGTGACTGGGCAGCCTCTGCTGGAGAACCCCCTGGCTGAAGTGGGGTGGTGGAGGCGGGCGGCTGTAATCCCCAGCAGCAGCCCTAGCAGTGGAGTGGGATGGTTGGGCGCCCTGGCTGGGGAAACCCCGGCAGCAGCAGCCAGGTGGCCTCAGATGGGAACCCCAGCAACCACCCTGCAGCGATGTGGCCAGCAGTGGCCAAGCGGTCCCCACCGGGAACCCTGGGAGACGCTGGGGCAGCAGGGTGGAGAGCCGTGCTGGGCCAGTGTTAGGGTGCCAGCGGCAGGGCAGGGCAGGGAGCCTCAGGGAGAGGAGCCTGGGAGCAGGGCAGCCAGCAGGAGAGCACTGACCTCCCCTGGTCTGGCAAACTCCCTGGTCTAGGACAGCTCAGGTTCTGAGGGTGCTGGACCAGGGAGGTCCAACCTGTATTGTTACAATGACCTGCCAATCATTGCTGGAATGGACTTTTTTAAAATCTAAACATAGACAAACTGATATCAGCCAAGTCATTCACTATAAAATAAATAAGTGCAATGAACAATGTATCTAAATAGCCTCATTCAAATATAATGTATTGATAAACTAAGCTGGCGTGGAGTGTCCTTCACTATAATTGTCCAATTATGGGAGACTGGGTAAAAAGTAATAAAGGTTATATAACAGCTATCCTAATCTCCAGATCTTTATGTGTAAATTTCCAAGATAAAATAAATCCATTATTTGAGTTAGATCGGGGTGGGCAATAAGACAAAAGCAGTTTGCTACAGTTAGCACATGGCAGGCCACCACCGCTTTATTTCCCTGTGCCTCCATAGGTATGGGTGCTTGCAGCTCCTATTGGCCATGGATCACCATTTCCGGCCAATGGGAGTTGCAGAAAGTGGACAGGACACCACTTCCCGCAGCTCCCATTGGCTGGGAAAAGCAATCTACAGCCAGCAGGAGCTACAAGTGCCCATAACCTGGCAAACCGCAACCAGCCTGCAGGCCAGTTTTTGCCCACTGCTCCTCTGTGTATGTAAATGAAGCTACTCCAACTTATTCCAGCTAAAAAGTTGATCCACTGATTTAAAAAAAAAGCACTAAATACAACCCTGCATAGCAACAAAAAAAAAAAAAAAAAAAAAAAATACAGCTATATATTTATTGCATTTAAAAGGAAGGAAAAGGGAGAAAGAAGTAATAAAAATGCCTTTTGAGCCAGAAAGCAAATAGCCATATCTTAGCTGAAAGCAGAAAAGAGCAAACAAGTCCTGCCCTGAGTACTAAGTGGTTCCACCTCTGAAAGTAATTATATTCAAATGACTTGCTGTAAACAGCAAAGACAGATGGAAGGAACTAACTTGCTAAGCCTTTTGTCTCTTCCTATTTTGTTTCACTTTTTATCTACTTTTTAAAATTCTTTAGCTTACTACATTGGCCCTTCACTTTCAGTATTTAAACACTGTTCTATTATAGTTAAAGCCGACACCATCTCTGAGTTTCTTCTGAGACACCTATCACTAGGGCCTTTTCACATACATACATACTATAGACAGTATGACCTGCCTTAACCTATCATTAAGATTGCCCAACATTTTCCATTATTAGGCCCTATTTTCAGTTGTTCATAAACTTTGCTAACCTTTAACTGTTCAGGCTGAAAGTTTCCATGTCTGAGGATAAATTCTGATTTATTTTTATTTTATTGAAAAACTCAACAGAAACAATCAGCCATTTCTCAGAAGGAAGTGAGAGAAAAAATATGTTGCTTTGCCCATGTTAGAAAAATTCTTACAGCCATTTACTTCAGAAAGTCCAGCACCTCCAGGTTTTGTGACAAAGGGTTTCACCCTGCAAAGAGGGTGTGCCTTTTGGCAGCCCCATGAAATCATGCTCAAATGTGGACATGTTAAAAGCCTAAAAAAAAAATCTGTTTGCACATGCTCAGTAGAGATGTATTACATTTTGGGAGCTAAATTCTCCAAAGTTTCAGTCTGCATTGAACGTGCTCTGGCCCCACACAGGTCGTACCTGCTGACTGGAAGGTACATGCACCATCCCCACAGAATGGCGGACCATACGCCATCCTGGGAATGCAAGGGCTAAGGAGGACTTGCCCTGAAAATGCTGCTCTCAGATACTGGGAGCCACTATGGCACTAGACACCAAAACAGACACCATGGAGCCTGTCTCTCCTGGGCTCTCAGTGATCTCCTATTGTGCCCAGACAGTGAGAAGGAGAAAGAAACTCCTGACTGTAAGGCAGAGCATAGGGTTGCCAACTTTCTAATCGCACAACGCCAAACACCCTCGCCCTGTCCCCCATGCCTGCCATGGGGAAGCAGCACACCGACGGAACCTCCCTACACCTAGGGACCGTGGGAACTTGGCATCCACTTCCGGGAGCTGCGCGGAGCCAAGGCGGGTAGAGAGCTTGTTTTAGCCCCAGGTCCCCGCTGTGCCACTGACTGGACTTGCAACAGTTGCTAACCAGAGCCGCCAGGGTCTCTATTCAACCGGGAGTTCCTGGCTTTGTGGTTGAAAACCGGACATCTGGCAACCCTAGCAGAGCAGGTTGGAAGAGGGTGGGGTAGGTGGGGAAGAGGATGAAGACTGGGGGAGAGGGGGACAGCAGCTAGAGCTATGGGGGAACCAGAAGCAGAGAGGGTCAGAAGATGGGGTGATAGGAAAGAGCAGGAGTTATTTAAGGACCAGAGCAGAAAGGAAACATGGGCAGGATCTCTAGACAGTGAAGGGGAAGAGGGGCAAGGGCAGGAGCTAAGCAGGGGAGAACGAGTAAGAGGAAGGGGGATAACAATGAGGCAGCATGACCGGAGCAAGGGCTGTAGGCAGGGTCAGGTGCCTAGAGGAACAGAGAGCCTGTAGTCACTACAGCACAATCCCCTGCAGAACCTGGGGTTGAACTCGTTATCCTATCTACCAAATTGCTGTGAACCCCATTGGCAAAGTATGTGGCTCCATCCCTGTTTAGCAGCAGGTCCGCCTAGAAGATCACAGCCTTCTACTGCTACCAGTTACGCTGGTAGCAAAAACAAATAGTGGAGGACCATGCAGTGGTTCTAAAGAGTTCCAACTCTGTTAATGACCCAATATGGTTTCTCCAGGCTAGGGTAGGGGGGTTGGGGTGAGGGTTCTGGCTGGATGTGCAGGCTCTGGGGTGGGGATACAAATGAGAGTTTGAGGGCGTGGGAGGGGGCTCCAAGAGGGGGTAGAGGGTTGGGGTGCAGAGGGAATAAGGACTCTAACTAGGAATGCAGGCTCTGGGGTGGAGCCATAAATGAGGGATTTGGGTGCAGCAGGGGGCTCAAGGCTGGGCAGGGAATTGGGGTGCAGTGTGTGTATATGTGCAGGCATGGGCTCCAGGAAAGAGTTTTGGTGCAGGAGGGGGCTCAGGGCTGGGGCAGGAAATCGGAGAGGGGGGTGGGTGCAGGGTGTGTGTTTCAGGAAGGAGCTTGGGTGCAGAAGAGGCTTCTGACCTGGGACAGGGTTTTGGGATGGGGGACAGGGTTCAGGTGCAGGCGGCGTTTACCTCAGGAGGCTCTTGGTGTACAGCACAGCAGGGCAAAGGCAGGTTCCCTGCCTGTCCTGGATCCACCTGGCTCCTGGCATGTCCAGCTCCTAGGCAGAGAGGCCAAGGGGCTCTGCGCACGGCCTGTTCCCACAGGCGCTGCCTCTACAGATCCCACTGGCCATGGTTCCCAGCCAATGGGAGCTCCAGAGCTGGCACACAGGGAGGGGGCAGCACACAGAGCTTCCATGGTTGCCCTTGTGCCCAGGAGCCAGACATGGCAGCTGCCTCTAGGAGCCACACGGAGTCAGGGCGTGAGGGGAGCCTGCATAAGCCCTGCTGTGCTACCAACTGGGCGTTTAGCAGCCTGGTCCATGGTGCTGACCGGAGCCATCCGGGACATTTTCTGACCTGAGTGTTCTGGCTGAAAACTGGGCACCTGGCAGGAGGTTCTCTGAATGAACCTGCTGTCCTAGCCCATGCAATGGTCAGTAGGAAGGCTGACTTCACTGAAAGGTGGTAGACAGAGTGAGTAACCGTGGGCTTGAAAGGAGGCCCCATGAATCCCATCAGAGACCCCAAAATGGAAAGGGGGGATCCCTTGCCTGGATGACAGGATGCTGCGATTGAACAGATGAAATGGATGCTGCAGCACTCCCAAATCTTAACCCTGCTGACCTCCAGAATTATAGAGCAAACACCCTCCCTCAGAACGAAATAATATTCAAAACACTGAACAGACATAAAGACAATATATTAACCACTGAGGAGTGGGGGAAAGGGGAAATCAGAAATTAAAACGGGACAGATTTCTACTAGTTCCTAACCAGAAGCTTCCTACTTGCAAAGATCCCTCAGTGCAGCAGAAAATAAAAGTAAGCCGAACACACTGTGGAATCTGGAGTCACAAACTAGAAGGAGAAAGTGGGGTGTGCCAGGCCCGCAACGAACCCAGAGATAATGGCCATGCCAATGACTTGAAAGAAGGGAAACCAAAGCTCAGAGACACTTTCTGCTCCACCATCCAAGCCAACAAGGCATGAGGGAAGAAGTCAGTCAATCTATAGCCAAGCCTGAGGGAGTAAAACGCCTGTCCAAGTCAGTGACAACAGAAGGAGGTGGCAAAGACAGCATCTCAGCTCTGGGTTGTGACATCGCACCCACGCCCTGTGAGGTCAGCACTGCATCTGAGTGAGACATAAAACTTGGCTTCCTATCCCAGAAGGTCTCTGAGATTTTAGCACAGCAGCTGGGTACCCAGTCCTCCTCATGGGGCCACATGGAGGAGAGTGAGGGAGACATAGAAAAGAGAGAGAAAACTGATGAAGGGGAGAGTAAAATGGCAGTGTGGGAAGCAAGAAAGGGACAGGAATTCAGAAGAGCTCCTCCAACCAGGTAAGTGCTGTGTGGGTACCAGTGTGGGTGGGTGGGGAGTGAAAGAGGAGAGCGGGAAGTTGGGAAGTGAACAGGGGGATAACCCAAGGAAAATCCTTAGCCCAGTGAGGCCATGAAGATTTGTCCCACGGCTGAGTGCTGTGGGACCAAATGCTGGGTGCTGCATGGAGCTGGGAATGTGAATTCTGGAAGTATTTCCCAATTGCCCTGGCTAGGAAAGCCAGGAATGTGGTTGTGCTACCAGAGGCCTGGACTTGTAAGAGACAAGGGTGTGGATCTGGCACCTTTTCTTGCGGAGGAGGGACATATAGCCTGCAACGGTGGAGCCTTACTGATGGTTTTCTGGGGGCGAGGGAGGGGGGCGAGGGATTGAGGGGGGGATGGGAGCAGATTGGGAAAGATGGTTTGGAAATACTATAATAAAAGGCTTATAAAGATAACACCTATGTTCCATCTGATCCATTTCAAAGGGAAAACAGGAGCTTTAAGTGCCTCAGGGAATCTGACTGGAAGGGACTCATGCAAAAGGGAGCATGGGCCCCACAGAGTCTGGAGTTTGCTGCAGTTTGTGTGTCTGGGGCTTGACTTACTCTGATTTGCCTGAGCCCCTAAAGCAGGGAATCAAAGGAGGGTATCTTCCACCTGACAGAAGCTGTGTTCTGCCCACCCAACGCCCTGAGGTGAAGACCCAGGGGGTGGGGGTGGGAGATGGGCATGGAAGCGGAGGGATGGACCCAGGGAAAGTATAAGCCCACGGGAGCATTTGACAACAATGCCATGAAAATCCCAGCAGCGAGGGTGAAATCAACGGGAGCTGGAAAAACAACATTTTTACCGGAACCAGTGGGTACTGGAATCATTGAGCTCCCCCACAAGCCTCTCAAACCTAACCTCAGAATGACTGCAGATCACATGAGAGGGGCAGGGGCTGATTTCTGTGGGGTAACCCCCCTTCCCATTTCCTAGGGCTAACAGGTGCAGACTTTTGGTAGCAGGGTTCATCCTCAAGCAGCCACTGTCCCTCCCATACCAACAGGTCAACATTCGGAGAGGAACAGGGATAGACAGCAGTGCCTGGTCACTCAGCGCAAGTAGCTGGGGCATGGCTCACCTGTGCACTGCAAAGCCTCTTGCCCTGTCATGTCCAGGTCACAGCAAGGGAACTCTTTGTCCCGACGGACATTGTGGCTTAATGCCCAGTGGCAGAGGAGTGAAGGGGAAGAGAGATAGCTGGGCAAACACAAACCAATTCCACTTTCAAGCTGGACATCAGTGTGTGATCTCAAATGCTTCTGGGCTCTGTCCTTCCCGGGGGACCACAGTCCAACTGCTCGGAAAGGAAAGAACACTGTCCCCCTCCCCCCCCCCCGAGTCAGCCAGCTGTCCTGATTATTCCCCTCCTTTGCAGAGGCACAGCCCCGAATTGCAGGGGTGGATCAGTCCAGGAGGCAAGGCAGATTTCTCCCATTGATGAGCACTAAGTATATAGGGGAAGCTGTAACTCACTGCTCTGGGTTCTTTGAGAAATTTCACTTTGCAGGGAACCATAAACTTCATTTACATCATAGATCGCTGCAAACAGGACAAGGAGAGGCCTCGTTTTAAGGCCTGAACATGATGGGGCAAAGTTAAAACTGAGCTTTCCACCTTAAATCTGTACATGCTGGACCTCTCTAGTCCAGACTTCTTTCGTCCAGCAACATTTGGGGTCTGACATCCCCGTGGGTGTTCCAGGGCCAGAGCACTCAAAGGGAAAAACCAGGGTCCCCCACATTCAGCAATTCCTCCCCCATCCTTCCAGAGTGCTGCAAGAAATGGATTTATGGCATTCAAGTTCAGGGAGGGAGGGGGGAGAAGAGGGCTGCTTGGGGAAAGAGGTAGGTTGGCTGCAGAGTACCATGGCTAAGGGCCAGGAGCACAGCTCAGCAGCCATTGGCAGGGGCTGGGAGGGGCCAGCAGCCCTAGGAGCTGGCCCCTCCATTGCCCCCAGCGTGGAGCCCCATCAGCAGAGGGGTCAGGACTGACTTTCTCTGGTCCTGCAAATTCCCTTGTTTAGGCCCAGGGAGGTACAACCTGTATTCCCCCATTTCTGACTTTTTGATTTACAGGCATGACTGTGGGAAAGTCACATTACCAGACTTCCCACTGCAGCCACCGCACAGTCTTCATTGCCTGGGTGCCCAGCATGGGACCCTGGCATCTGAGCTGCAGCACTGCTAGGCCCTTCACGGCCACCACTGAAGGCCATTGGACCTCTACACAGGACATACAAGGTGTATATATGTAACTGCCACTGGGCGGGGTTTGAACTTGGGACCTCAGGAGCTGACTATAGGAGCCTCTACCCTCTGAGCTAAAAGCCAGCTGGCTCCCAGCCTATGCTGTAGAGGTCTCTTGATCTTAACTGTTGCGGTAGTCTAGGTGCCACTTGCATTACTCAGTAACCACACTAGGTGTGTGGGTTACATCTACACTGTCACAAAAAACCCTATGGCACCAAGTTTCAGAGCCCTGGTCAGCGGACTGTGGCTTGCAGGGTTCGGGCTAGGAGGCTAAAATGTGCATTGTAGTCACTTGGACTCAAGCCAGAGCCCAAGCTCTGAGACCTTCTCCCAGGGTCAGAGTCCCAGTGCCAAACCGAGCCATCCACACAACAATTTTAGAGCCCCACAGTGTGACCCTCGCAAGTCTGAGTCAGCTGGCCCAGGCCAGCCAAGAGTCTTTTGTCACACTGTAGACACACCCACAGGGTACTATATAATGTTAACAACCCACTCCTGTCATCTGAAGAAGTGGGCTGTGCCCACAAAAGCTCATGATACCATCTACATGTTTTGTTAGGGTATGTCTACACTTGCCCCTTAGTTCAGACTAGGGAGGCAAATGAAGCATACCGAAGTTGCTAATGAAGCATGGGATTTAAATATCCTGCGCTTAATTAGCATATTCACGTCTGGTCGCCATTTTAAAATGCCGGTTGCCCGATTTAACTTGCCACGTGTAGACGCAGTAGTCCGATCCAAAACCCTTCCCTCGAATTAACTGTTACTCCTCGTGCTTTTTCGATAGCATTTTTTTTCTAAAGAGAAAACAGTTTAGACGGAGGTTTATTGAAAGAACCCTATACACCTCCTTTTTTAAGGAAGAAGGGTTCTTTCGAAAAGGGGGGGTTCTTTTGAAAAACCCCTGTCTAAACTGCTTTCACTTTAAAAAAAAACGCTTTCGAAAAAGCAATCAGAAGATATGCAAATTAGCACCAAATTTGGATATCTCCTTTAGAAAGAAGAAGGTAATCTAGATGTACCCTTACAAACTAACTTGGCTACCCCCTGAAGTTTTTATATAATGTTAAGTACTCAGAAAAATGGGGTGCTAAATATCTCAAATTGGGCAACCAAAATTAATTGATACTTTTAACAGTTTTCACCTTAATCTCTGTTCCATGTGTGCTAAAGGAAGACAATACCACCTCTCTCTCCTCGCTCCCCCCACCACACAGGAATGTTGTAAAGAAAAAAAACTAAGATATGGTAGAAATGCCCACAAGGTAATTAATAATGATGCAGTCAGAGCAGGGTGGGGATGGTGTGCAGTAAATAAGGCCTGGAGCCACACACTGAATGAGGAGGATAAGAAATATATTGAATAAACTACCCATTCAGTGAGCGCCATCCATCCTGTGTACAGAACGAGGCAGGGTGCAGTCTGAAAAAATACCACGTGATCATTTAATTAAAGTGTGGCTCATAAAGCATATGCTCAACCGGACAAATTAAGATTGCACAAGCAACTTTAATGCTGGCATTTCCTCACTTCTGAGTATTTGACTTTGCAACCTTAATACTGTTCTTTTACTATTAGGAAAGTAATATAATACAATCATTCTACTTTACTGGGCATTTTCTTTCTCTCCATTTTATGTTATGTCTGTAATTTTATTAACTGCATGCTTCTGTAATTTCCTTGACATAATTGCTGTTACTGTTCTATTTTGTTATCTTTAGTGATCAGTTTTGCTGTAAAACAAAGCAGCCTAAGACATGACTATTTAAGCATGTGCAGTAATGAGACTAAATGTTGGCATTAAAGAGCCAGTGTGCACAGAGCCTCTTTTGTGAAGCATTTCGACTGGAAGTTGCTGAAATCCCATATCTTTCTTTTAAATCCTTTAAAATAAAGTGCTCCCTTTATTACTTCTGTCCTCTGCATCCCTGGCAATTCTTTTTGTCAATCAACAAATTAATAATCAGCAGCAGTAGGAGCCCATTGTGCATTTGAACTTCAGAGTGGTTTTCTACTGACATGAGATTTCAAGATTTGTGCTGTATTAAATGCCAACCTGCAGGGAGGTGTGCGGTCAGAGCCAAGCTACAGGAAGTCCTGGGCTAGGTTGTTTGGGGTTACGGAACTGGGGCTGAAAACACATCATGGTAGCCCAGGGAAAGGAGTATTCCTTTCGGAAGTGATGTTAAACCTTCTCGTCTACACCGGCACATTTGTCGTGAAAAACTGACTTTTGTTGACAAAACAGTGAGAGCGCTCATGCTACAACATGACTTTTGCCGGGAAAAACACCCAGATTTGGCAACAAAAACTTCTACCCCTGCAAGAGACTTTTAGTCTTTTTCCCTTCCTTCAGTGTGGACTCTGCTGTTTGCTTTGTCGAGAGAACTGACTTCTGCTAGTATCCCACAATACTTGCCCTGATGGCTGTGCTCAGGGTTTTGTGATCTCTGCTGCCCTGCAGGCATGTATTCCCCTCCCCTTTTAAAGCTCTGGGAAGTATCTTTAGTGATCAGTTTTGCTGTAAAACAAAGCAGCCTAAGACATGACTATTTAAGCATCTACAGTACTGAGACTAAATGTTGGCATTAAAGAGCCAGTGTGCACAGAGCTGTTCCGTTTGGGGAACAAACAAAAAGAGCAAATCATTGGAATGCTCCCGTTCTTCCCTGCTAGAAACACAACAGCAGGCAGACTGCTGCTGCAAGGGGGAGGGCTGGAGAGACTGCTGTGCTGCTTTGACATTCCTCAGCATGGAGAGCTCACAGAGCTACTCATGAGGCTGCTCCCAGCATCTGAGAATGCTGTGGGAGAACTCGGAGAGAATCCCAAGAAGCACCCGGATCATCTCTGCCTTCCCACAACACTGCACTGGAGGATGGTTACCCACATTGCTTTGTGGGGAGGGAGGTGGTTCAGCAGGCTGCATGCCCTCCAGGCATGAGCTGTAAGACGGGTTCAACCTGTTTCTTTTTCCTGCCATGCGGGCAGGGGACTGGACTTGATGATCTCTCGAGGTCCCTTCCAGTTCTAGTGTTCTATTCTATGAGATATGCTCTATCTGTCAACGGGGAAGCTAGCAATTTAGCCATGAAATGTTGACAATGGGAGGCAGAAAAAACAGTTTGACCATTTTTCACTTTTGCTTGTTGTCAACACTTTTGTCGCCCAACCTTCCCAGTGTAGACATGGGCAGTTGTCTATTGTAGTTGTGCCAGGGGTGCCCCTCACAGCGTCGCTGCACTGGGAAAATGCACCTTGTTAGCATCTAACACAGTGTTGCCTTCAGGAAGGGACAGGACAGTTGCGTGTAAAAATATGTTAAAAGGGATGTTGTAAAATACACCTTGCCCCTGCCTATAAAAAATGCTAAGGTCTTATTTCATATCATGCTTAATTAAAAACGAACCTTTTCTCAAGTGTAGCCATGGCCTAAGCATAGACAAGGGAAGCCAGAGTTTGCACTGATTGCCAGCAAGGGGTAAACCTCAGCTCAGTTGGTGCAAATCCCTGCATATCCTTGTCTGTACCTTGGGGGAGCAGCATAGGTGTAGTTACTCTGACCTTTGGCCCCCGAAATCTGAACCAGGCCTGATTCTGAGTGTCCCCTTGGGACTGACATTTAGAATCGGAAAGGGGAATGTGCCCGTGTTGCCGTCAGCACAGCTGTCGCAAATGGACTCCCAGAGCCCTCAATAATGAATTCCTTCCAGTGCAAAGCTGGCTCCCTGCAGGCGCTCCAGCGCAGGAAGTGTTCTGGGGTGGGGTGAGCAAAATGCAGGAAATGTTTGGGTGTTGCCAGAGCAGGCTCAGTGATTTCTCAGTATGGCAGTGCCAAGCATAAGGCTGGGCAGTGCCTGGTCCCTCAGCAGAAGCCATGTGTAGGAATGGGGGGGTAAAGAAGGTGCTGCAGCTCTCCTGAGCTCCCGGCCTCATGCGTGTGGTCCCTGCTGCTACCCCATGAGCCAGGAGTTCTGCAGCAAGCACCACATGCTGGGGTCCTGGTTAGAACCCTGTGTACCAAGGGGCAGCACAGGCGCATGGCGGGGCAGCGCATGGCGGGGCAGTCAAGAACTCGGCGCCCGGGGTTCCAGCTGCTGGCCCCTGGGGCTTTGCTCTCAGCCTCAGCTGGGAGTGGGGGCAGACAGGGACAAGAGGCCCAGCACCCCCGCTTTTGGAAATGTTCTGCGCCACTGGTGGAAGCAGTGGAATAGAAGAAAAGTAAGCAGGCTCCCCCAGCACCCTAGCCATAGTGCGGGATTGCATCTGGCTCACTGTGTCATGAGAGCTTGGAGGCAGGGCCACTGAGGCTCTCCTGGGGGGCCTGGTGAGGTAAAGTTGCCTCAGGAAGAGAGGGAAGCTGAGCAGAGAGAGGAGTGTAGCAGGAGAGACCTGGAAGGGGAGACATTGGAGGTGGGTAGACAGTGGTTTGGGCCATCTGCCTGGGGAACAGGGCATCAGGACACAGACTGGAGTATCCAAGCCCCTGTGTCCTCACAGGGTTAAAGGAGTCTAAGCTTTGACAGGCTCCATTGAGATAAAGTGTGGAAGCTCAGCCAACTCTAGGATTATGATCAGTAAATCAAGGTGGCTTTTTAACTGTATAATGGCACTTAGTGTTATTTACAGACTTACCAGTCCTTGCTCTTGAAGGTGACCTGCAAAGAGGAAAAAGATCCTGGCTTCGTGTTCTCTTGTGTTTCCTTTTGCTGTATGAAGAAAACACATCAGGCTTGTCTGATTTTTATAAAAGGAAGTTTTGTTACCTTAGAAATACCAGAGATCTTTCCTGTGTGACAAAGTCCAGCTTGGCAGCTACTAGAGAGCTGTGGCAGGCCAGTCAATTAGCCCTAGAATGCTAAAGGCCTGTTTCTCCATGAGCTGAAAAGCACTTACCTCAAGTCAAGTTGGGACACCTGAGGGCTGCCAGAGAGAAGACCCATCTGCTGGGGGGATAGAAGGCTAAGCTGCTCTCTGTAGAGGAAGCAACTGAACTGACTGGGGAAGGACTGGCATCCAGAGGCCAGAATAACAAGGCAATGCTTGGAGAAGTATTCTCTTCTACTGTTATGAATTTGCTTTTTTGTTTGTTTGGCTGAAGAATCCTACTTGGGCTTTGGCCTACCCTGAGGCCCACCTTGTAAAGGCTGATAACTATTACCCATGTGGGGAGTAATAAAAACTCTCTGGAGTGGGAGTGACTTGCTCCAGACCCCTGTTGCCTGAGGGGAAAATGCTGAATCTGGAAAAATAAAGGAGGTGCCTTGCCGCACCTGGTTTTGCTGGGTGATTTTCTGTGGGAGGGGAAGAGAACATGTCTGGCAGTATAGTCAACTCTCAGGTATTTGGAGTGAAATCAACAGGAAAACAGGGAAGCCAGGATCTTTCTTAAAGCCCCACTCCTGGAGTCCTATAACTACAAGACTAATATTTCATTAAAAAATAAAATCTTTTGATCCTCATGGTTGAGGATCAAAGCCTGAAAACATGAACAGTAAAGGTTCAAAAACCAGCAAGTAAATAAACAAGAATTCAAACTATTATTTTTCTACATTGTGGGATTTTAAAAACCAATCATGATTTTTGAGAAGGCTGATGCTTTTGAATTCTTAGAGTTAGCAATGCTGTCTCAGAAATATCTACTGAGGGGTTTTTAATCATTTAACTGAAAGGAAAGGATTATAGAACATTAACACCAATATATTTTCTTCCAACTGTGTCTGGGGTGTTTGAGTTAGGGCTTACTAACAAAACATTTTTTAAATCAAAATTAATTTCCATCTCATTCAGATCTTTCTTGATTCCTTGGCTGTCATATTCCACCTGTTCTCCAGTGGTCCCCATTTAGGTACTGAAACTTCCTGTACAATGAATGGGGAAAGAAAGGTGTCTTTGAACACCATCTGCAAAGGTCGAGATGCTGGTGATAAGGGGGTGTCCTAAGCACTGGAGGTTGGCCTTCAGGGACACACCTGACCTGTGTAAGATGACCTGTTTTAACCTGGGCCTTCCCTTTTTAAGCCCTGTCCTAGTCATCCTAGCACTTTTGGCAAAAGACGGCATTTGTCCCTTTTGCTAATTGATCAAATTGGCAAGAGCAAATGGGACAAATGCCCACTTTTGTCAAAAAGTGAGGTGAAGAGTAATGAACATGTCAGGGAGGTGGTAAGCAAAGATGCCAGCCCCGTGCAGGGGGGAGGCGAAACTGGTGGGTGGGGTGAAGTGGAGGGGAAAATGGCTCTAGGGATAACAAGGGTGCCAAGTGTCTTGTTTTCAACCAGAACACCCAGTTGAAAAGGGACCTTGGTGGCTCCAGTAGGCACCAGCGACCAGGCTGTTAAAAGTCAAGTCAGTAGTGCAGCAGAGCTAGAGCAGGCTCCTGCCTGCCTAAGCACCATAGGGCTCCCGGAAGCAGCTGGCATGTCACTGGGGCAATCAGAGAATTGCCAGGTGCTGCCCCTGCCCTCAACACCCACTGGCAGTAGTTGCTTAGCTACCTGTACACCTAGGAGCTGGACATGCCAATACCTTCCAGGGCCCCTGCCTTAGCCTCAGTGAGCAGGAGCTGCCTGAGGTAAGCACTGCCTGGCCAGAGCCTGCCCCTCCTGCCCAGGTCAGACCCCCCCCCCCACACACACATTTTAGCTCCCTCCCAGAGCCTACACTACTGCCCCAGCCCTGAGCCCCCTCCCACACCCAAACTTTCTCCTGGAGGCCACATCCTACCTCCCTACCCCAGCCCGGAGACCCCTCCTGCACTGCAAACCCCATGACCTTAGCAGGAGCCTGCACCCCTTGCTGGAGCTTCCTCCCCAACCTCCTGCCCCAGGCCCATGAAAGTGAGTGAGGGTGGGGGGAAAAGGGAGGGATAGAGTGACTGGGGGCAGGGCCTTATGGAAGGGGTGGGGTGGGGCAAGGGCATTCAGTTTTGTGTGATTAGAAAGTTGGCAACCCTAGCTCAAGCAGGGGGCTGACCGTGTTTGAGTGACCAGTGGCAATCTCAGAGCAGCTTCAGGTGACTGGCCAGAGCCAGCTCTATGGGGGAGTGGGCCTTGGATCAGCCCCACATGCTGTCCCGTTTTCCCTTTGGGAAATAGGGTCACCCTAGACTTTGATATCTCTCCCTGTTTGCAATCCAGAGCCAGGAACCTGCAATCTGGAGGGAGGTGCCTCATTTGTTTCTTGAGGGACCGGTAGGAGCCTGCCTGACTCCATATAACATGGCGGCAGTAGGTGGTGGTGTGCCCATGTTCTAACGCTAAGCCCCATGGATGGAGCACTCGGCCGGGATGTTGGAGACAGATACAATTCTACCGCCTCTGCCTGAGGGGAGAAAAGATTTGCGCAGGGGTCTCCCCCCTCCCAGGAGAGAGCTCTAACCAGCGAGCTCTGGGATATTCTGATGTAGAGGTTCCCTCAGTCTCCCCTATTGATGCTGTTCCATTGTGAATAAATAATCCAAAGAGCAGAGACCACTGAACCTTAGGGGTCTCGCTGCCTGGGGCGACAGGGCAGCCCTAACCTCCAAGTTCTGTTCATTCTCCCTCACGTTTTCCAGCCTAACGACTAGTGAAGTAATCCGTGTAGCTCTGTGGCTAAAGCGCACACTTGAGAGAGGGGAGACTTCTTCTGAAATCCTTTCTTCTTCTCCTGGAGGTAACTGAACCTGGATTGCTGATCTCCTGCCTGAATGCTCTCACCTCTGGGCTGCAGACCATAAAGTGGTTGGCTGCACCCCGTGACATCTGAACCGGGGGCCTGACATAAGCACACCTACCAGACTGAGGGAGGAAAGAGGTGCGTCTGCCCACCTGCCTTCCCCTGGTCTGTGGATTGAATGGTCCAGGCATCCTGGTGAACTAGACTAAGGCACTTGTGCATGTGCTCGGGGACAGAGATGGGCACAAAGGGAACATTTACAGCAGAAATTTAGGCCCAAGTGAGTTTAGGCACCTACAGGGTTAAGTGCCAGCCAACTGCGAGCTGCTGTGGAACCTAAAAGGGAGGGTTAAATGCCTAAGTACCTTTTGTTGCTCCATGCCTCTGTCTGCCAAACGGATACCAGGGAGTGCTGCAAAGCTTCACAAAATAATGCGTGAAAGGGGCTTGTGGAGCTCTTTGGGGATAAGTGCAAAGAATTAACCGTTCTCCTCATTGTTGTTCCTGTCTTAAGTGGAAATCTTATCCCATAATAAGCAAGTCACTCCCTACCCTTGCTGCTAACCTAAACCACACTGTGAAGAGACCGCCCCCCTCCCTCCTAGAATCTCATGCTTCAGCAGCAAGTGCTTGGGTGCTACTTCCCAGGTGCCCAATGTAACTGATGTGGACAGGTGATCCATACATGGGTCAGATTTTCAAGCATTCATTGCCTACAAATGAAGCCGGATGTAAGTCCTCAGTTGCTCCTGTTGCCACCTCTATGGTCTGTGTTTCCAAACAGCTCTGTGCCCAGGATACTCCTCTCTGTTATCAGATAAGTCTCTTATGTTGATAGTAAGGGAAATGTGAGCCCTCATTGTAGTGCTCTTGGAAGTCTTGGGCCCTAGTGCATTTTAAAAAAGGAAGAACAAAAGAGAAGATTTGGCAGCTAATTAGTGCCTGGCTAGAGAGAGGATGGGAGTAATGCATTAGGGATGGATGGGGAAGAGCGAAACCATCCTATCTCACAAAAATGTATTTTTGTTTTATATGGTAAGGAATAAACACAGCCCTCTTTCAATTACTTCCTTAATTGCCTGCTGTTCCAGGGTTTGTTTGCCTCTGGGAAGGGCTAGCAATGGCATAATCAGGAACTACCAATTCCCCAAGCCCATAGAGGGGAAGATACAGAGGTGAATGTATGAATGGATACATTCAGCAGTATTGCCTGTGGAGTGCTTGTATAATATGAATGATCACAACCATGTGGAAACTTTCTTCTTTTGGTGTAGGTAGTACCTAGTGAGAGGGAGGGCCTTTTTGCTAGGCATTGTACAGGGTAGTCCCTGCCCTGAGGAGTCTGCAATCTGATTAGACAAGGAAGACCAGAGGTAGGGAAAAGAGGTATTGCTTATGAACAAAATCAGTGTGATGACAGTACATTAGTGCCATGGATGAGGAGTTGTCATTGTTGTTTTGGGTGGGTTTAGTTAGGAATGATCACCTGTGTGGCTAGAAAAAGGAAGGGGGAGAGAGGACAACAATGAAGGGCAACAGGGAAGAGGAGGAAGTTATAACCAACAGGTGTGGCATGAGGCTGAGGTGAAAAGATCACCAGGGGAGTTGGAGCAGACAGCCACTTGGCACGGACCAGAGGCCCGGATTCACAAAGAGCATGCCTGGCAAAGCAGATCTCATGTGGTAGGGAAAGCAACTATTTATTTATTGCTGGTTTATGGATCACTTTGGAGATTAGGTTTAGGCAGTATGTAAGCATCCTGGCACTTTGTACATAGGCACAGAGGCAGAAATGTAAGTACTTAAGGGACATTTTTTATAGTGAAAATTTTAGGCAATAAATGAGTTTAGGCACTTATGGCTTTAGGCTGCAGCTGAGTGAGGGTTTTGTGGGTCACCTTGGTGCCTACAACTAGGATTTAGGTACCTAAAACTAGATTTTAAGCACTCTTTTGTGGATGAAACGGGTTTTCAAACTCCGGGTTGCAACTTGTAAGGACAAGCCTCCAGCTGCCTGTGAGATGCTTTGTTCACTTGCGCCTCCGCAGGGACGAGTGACTGCAGCTCCCGTTGGCTGGGAATGGTGATCTGTGGCCAATGGGAGCTATGATTGCCCATACTTGTGGAGGCACAGGTAAACCATGCGCCTTGTGGCCAGCAAGTGGCTTGCCCTTACAAGCTGTGACCCAGAATCTTAAAACCCCCTACTCTGAAAACATTATCCAGTGTTGTCTAGTCTCTGCTAAGGCAGCTTTGGTGCTTGCTCTTGCTAGCTTCAATTTCATTGAGCCCTGAGGCTGGCTCTTCCCAGAACAGATTGCCTGCTTCCCCATGCTCACCTGGCACAGAGGAAAGGGCTCCGCAAAAGTTCTAGTGCTCCCAAAAGGAGGTATCTCCTCTGCACAAGTGTGGGAGATGATTGTTTTGCTGTCAAAATATTAAAATATCATGCTGTTTCTTTAAGACAACTGTCAGTGAATCTGAAAAAGAACTGGAGCAACTCCAGCCTTTATCTTTACCGGGGGTAGAGACATGTCATCTTAATCCAGGCTAAAATGGCAATGAAAAGAAGGGATCTCAGCTTTTAACTTAGGCCAGTGGATCAAGAAGAAGCCTATAAGGGAGTCTGGGCTTGCTGTTGAGCCACTAACCCTAATTAAAAGCTGAGTTGCCACATCTTCACTACTATTTTAAGCTAAATTTAGCTAGCTCATTTTAGCCAATCAGCATTAAGACCACGTGTTTTATCTGCAGTGTAGATCTACCCCTAAATTGCTAGGCACTGTTAAGCTGCAACCATGTTCCGCTGCAGAAGTGGCTGCACTTCCGCCAGGCGCTAACAAGTCCTGTGTACGTACATCCTGTAAAACCCCAAGGGATCCTTTGGGATGAGAGTAATTAAACAATCAGACTGTACAGCAATTTTCCTTTATTTCACAACTCTGCATTTGCTTAAAGTCAAGTGGGTGTATCATCCTCACTGTCCTCCCCCTAGGCTTTTTGCTAGCCCAGATCTGTAGAAATCCTTTATAATTTTGTATTGTGGTTGTATCTACATGTTGGAGGAAGTTTTGCACTTTTTTTTTTTTTAATCTTCTATTTTGTCTCCATGACTGCAGTGTTCATTTATTTGAGTTCCCTTTGTGCCTTGTCTCAAGGCTGTGACCAGTGGTGTAGTACAGGGTATGTGTTACTATAAGGTACATAGGGAAAAATTGTATTCAGCAAGGCAAGAATGGAGGGAGGGGAGATGTTTTCTAAAGTGGAAACCATGCTATGTGAAGCTTAACCATTATACAGCACAGGGATGTTAAATATCAGTTAATTGAATAGGAATTCATGAATTCGACTATCGGTTAGTTGACTATTCTATAGTCCCCAAGGGGCAGAGCCTGTAGCCAGTACAAACCAGCTCCACTCCCGGGGAGCCCCCTGCCACCCCATACAGCTGCCTGCCGGCCTGGCTCCTAATACACTTTAAATGCAGAGCTGCAGCAGGGGTAGGTCCTGGACCTGGTGCAAGCTGGGACTGAGCCAGGCTGCTGGCCAGCCTGTTAAAATATTTACTGGTGGGGGCGGGGTGGGGGGAGAGGAAATGTGCATAGTCTATAGCATTAAACTATAAGCTTTTGCTTATCAGTTAATCGATTAATCGACTATACTATTACATCCCTAGTATAGCCCCTTTTGCATAAACTATATCCTTGAGCAGAGTTAAATCTCCTACCATTCGTGATGAGAGGGAAATAGTCAAAGAAGAAAAGAAAGGAGAGGGTGACTAGATGAGCCAGTGAGATACAGGAAAGGCATTTCCGTTAACAGGCACTTCAGAAAAAAGCGCTTACAAATCAGTGACAGAGACTAGAGATTTATATCAAGGGAGATGGGCCAGGCAGAGTCTGAATGAGTGGATGTGGCATCCCACATCTGACAACATTAAAGCTATAAGTAAGGATAGCTGGGGAGGAAAAAATAGGGCTGTTCCTTTAACTCCACCGGACTATATTAGACACATCAAACTGAATTTTGCCTTGGTGTAAAGTGGATACAACTTTCCTTGCAGGGTCTGTGAAAGCTTAAGCCAGGACTGAGTTGGCCCAACATGTGTGTTTGGAGAAATAGCAGGGGAGTATGAGGGAGACAATTAGCAGCTGTGAGCAATGGTGAGCGACAGGGAAGGGCCATGAATGAGACCAGCACACCATGGATTTTCCATTGTCCTGCACCCTCTGTAGTCTTTTACACTGGTATAAAGTGCAGCCAGTTGGATTATGATTATTTATATTACAGTAATGCCAAAAAGCCCTAGTTCTGTACCAGGACCCCACTTGGGTTAGGTGCTTTGCAATCAGAAGGATGGTCTCTTCCTTTAAGTACAAACTCGGTACCATTATTAATAATCATAATTTCACTTTCCTGGGACTCATGACCAAGACCTGTAGGAAATCCGTGTCTCAGTTTAGAGCAGTCATCTTTTTATTCCATCAGTTAAAGTGCTGTTCCTAAATCCAGGGTTCTTTTACAAAAATGCAACCTTATTCACAGGAATGATGGGGAAGCCTGCAATAACACTCTTCCCAGCTATGCCATTTGACAGAAGTGACTGCAGAGCATAGTGGTAATCCTTACGCACAAGGGAAGGCTAGATGGTGTCATATAGCTTTTACACTCCATTTGCACAGGTGTAACCAATACAAATTATACAGGTGGAATTAATACAAGGTACAAGGCACTGGAGAATTATGCTCCAAGAGAGCACCTTGGTCCTGCACTGAATAGGAAGCTAGCAGAGTTTTTAAACATTAGGAGGATGTGGCTGAGTTTCTTGCAGGGCCCACCCACTTATCTCTGTCCCACACCAACAACTATTTAATAAAAACAACAAATCGTTTAGTAGCACTTTAAAGATTAACAAAACATGTAGATGGTATCATTAGCTTTCGTAGGCACAACCCACTTCTTCAGATGGCTGTGCCCACGGAAGTTCATGATATCATCTACATGTTTTGTTAGTCTTTAAGGTGCTACTAAAGGATTATTTGTTGGTTTTTTTTAAGTTTTTCCTGTTACAGACTAACTTGGCTACCCCTCTGAAACTTTTGAACTATTTAGTAAACATTGTTCTGTATGTTTTGTTGTTCTTTTTACAATTATACCTGGCTTGGCTTTATCTGTAAATCTGCACTAGCATTTGCATTGCAACATGTCCACTACCGCGCACATCTGTCAGAAGGGATGATTTAGAGATGAGTATGTACCCAAAAAATCGCTTTATCCCTGCAATCATGACTGAGTCAGAAACATACAGAAACAAAATCTTCAGCCCAAAAGAACAGAGCAACTTCTGTCAGGCAATTCTGTCCAACAGGGGTCAATTAAATCCTACTGAGTTCTCATCAGTGCTCCCTGGAGCTGTAAACGTACACTGTCTGCAGCTGAGCAGCTCTTACAGAAAAGGTATAAAATTATTTCTTGTCTTGAAAACACATTATAGAGCAATCCCTTCCCGTCAGAGCCTTGAAATCAGCCCTCCAGACTGTGTAAACTGGGGGCAAACCTACAAGCATACAAAGCAACTGGTTTGTGCAGAACCATATAATCAAGAAGTCGCTCTGTGTGGTGATGAGTAAAACCAGTTCTACTGTTTTTCTGCTCAACTGAGAGGCTTTCTAGCCCATAGAAAATACTTAGCTCTTCTCCGGCACCTTTCATTAACTGCTTGCAAAGAAAGGCAAGCAGCCTTCTTCTGTAAAGACTCTAGTGAAATATGACCTGTTTGTTTCCCTGGCATAGCTATAAGCTGCCTTTTGGGTATGTTTATGCAGCAACTAAACACCTGCAGCTGACCCATGCCAGCTAACTCGGGCTCAGGCTGTGTGGCTATTTCACAACTGTGCAGACTTCCAGGCTCTGGCTGCAGCCTGATCTTTAGGACCCACCCACTTTGCAGGGTCCCGGCCCAGGTGTCTAGTTGTTGTGTACATGTACCCTTTGTGGAGACATGCTCAAGGTCATGTGGCCAGATTTTGGGGAAGCACGGAAGCGAAGCCACATTTCTCATGTTCCTAGCAAGTGTCCTGACCCATCTTTTCTCCCTCCCGATACTGTCCCATAATACACCACCAGTCACTATTTAGGGGTCTATTTGGTGTCCTTTGTGTGCCATTAAGCAGGGATAAAATATGGAAGCCATTTACTTGTCCACGTTGTGTCCTGCTACCCCGTGCCTTGGTGTAAATGCCTGCACAAGATACAGGGCAACACAAATCCACTGCGAGTCTAGCCATGGGTGTGTTTTGCGGTGGCATCATGGGTTAAGACCTAAGCAGAATTTATGAAGAAGTGTTCTTACAAATGCCTTCGACCCCATTTTCAGTAGCAGGCACCGCTTTGGGCTAAGCAGTGGGAAGCTATTGACAGTGGAGGAACTGGACAGCCAGAAAAACAATGTTATAAATCCATTCAAGAGGTCACTGCACTGTGATGGTGACCATAATCTGTTCATTTTAAATTTTATGTCTGGAACAAATGTGTACTGATACATCCTCCTAATAAGAGAAAAGCTGTTCAGTTGCAGAGTTTTCAGATTTCCTAAATTTGCCTTTGCATTTTGAAACTGCCTGACTAGTGGCCTTGGTTTGTGTGTTCCTTTCTCTGCATATTGACTTATTCAGATAGACATAAAAGATTAAACTGGAAAAAAATACACCTGTTGCACTAAACGTCCTGGATACACTAGGAAGGTGCTTGTCAGCAACCACAGGTGCCCCAGGCACAGCCTGTGGAACCCCTAAATGCACCCCACAGGTAACCTCTCCATACAACTGCTCTTGGAAAGCCAAATTGAATTATGGGACAGACCCCAAAAAACCCACACCAAGGCAGGGTGCCAGTAGAAGAGCTAGTTGAAAAGTAGAACTCAACTTCTGCAAAACTATTTGTGATTTCAGCATTTTCATTCCAAACTAATATAAACACACAATTCTGTTTTCTACAACATGGAATTTTAAAAAAAATGTGGTTTGGTTGGAGCATTCTATTTTGACCAAATCACAGCAATTGGGTCCAGTTTTGACTTTATATCTTCAGTTCAGTTTTTTTCCAAAGACATTTTCCTCAAAAACACAGTCCCACTGAAAGTTTTTATTTCAGTAAAGTGGCTTTTTTGGGGACACAATTCCACGAAAGAAATTTTTTGAGCAGCTCTAACTATTACTATGAGTAGGCTCAGGGAGGCCATACTAGATAGAAATTGCTATTTTGCTGAATTCCCTAGCAATAAAAACCTACATGTGGGTACACTGTTCAAGTAAATGAACCTACCTACAGTACAGGTTGGACATCCTTGGGCCGGCACCCTCAGGACCTGACTGGTCCTGAACACGGGAGTTTGCCAGACCAGCGGAGATCAATTCCACCCCTATGGTGGTGGACTCTGGGTTCTCCCAGGGTCCGTTAGCAAACCCAGAAGGGCTCCCTTCTCAGCCACAGGACTCCCTTGCCACTGGGCTCCCAGATCCACTCCCTGTGTCCCTAGGCTCCTTGGGCTCTCTGGTCCAGCAACATCTATGGCCCAACCAGAGTGTCCTGGACCAGAGAGGTTCGACCTGTAGTGAATGGTTGCAGGAAGCCCTTCAACTTAGTACTATTTTCTCTCTCATTTGTTGGGAAGTAGTTTGGCGCAATGGTTAGTGGCTCCAAGTTACTGATCTTTCCTGAGACTGAAGTCAACATTATGAAGGAGGTTAAAAGCTTCTGCAGAGGCACCTTCAGTGTGGTTATTTCCTTCCCCCTCCATCTCCCTGATTAGTTTAGAAATTACTACAGTATTTGCAAACCTCCTCAGAGGTGAAGGAACTGAACCATAATGAGGGACACCAATTAGAAAACTCAGCATGAAGCAGGGACTCGGGGGCAGATCTGCTCCAGTCAAAGGGTAATAAACATTTGGAACAAGAGGAAAAGTATCCGAGATGTAATAAAGGAGATCAGGAGGCAGCAAGGTTGGCTTCTGGAGATAGAGGGGATTAAGATTCTGATAGAAAAAGTGAGACAGAAGGATTAAGCTAGAGGCAAACTTTTAAAGGGGCAGGCATGTTAGACCAGATAGCAGGGTCCTCTGCCTCCGCTTCTCTTCCCACAGAATAAATGCTCATGTTGTGCATTTTTATCTATTCTTCCAAGCTGTCTTATTTCAGTGAAAGGGGGCACTAACAGCTATGAGGAACCATATTGTGCCATTTGTGTGTAATGACATGTCATCTCTGAAACAAAAACACAGTGATCTCCTCTGTGCATTTCATTTATTGTCTGTTTGTAAGAACTCGAGTAGTTAAACCCAAAGCCAGCCTCCAGTTGCTATAATGTGTAATTTTGTGCTGATAAACCAATGAATGCTGCAGTTTGCATCCCTGCAGAGGTGAACTGAGAACTTAAATAGCTGTCCTGTGTTGCACCATTCTTACTGCAACAATAGCACACTTATTTCATCGCCCTATATTAGTTTACCCTCGCTATACAGCATGGTAACAATGCAGATACCTGACAACCTCAGCTGCTTGTGAGAACTGGCAGACAATCACAAACAAGTGTGCTATGACCCCCACCCCAGGAAAAAATCCCACCCAGTCCCAAAGGGTTACATAAAGAGTCAACAAAACAAAAGAGTTACCCACAAGGAGTTACATTCATGGGGAGAAACAGAACCACATTGTTCTTCTCTGACTGTCAAACAATGAGGTTCAATGAGAAACCAAGTCCTAAACCAGTTCTGCCAAGAGGATGGCATGTGTCCGCTCTTCCTTTCCCCTGTGCCCAGAACTGTATGCCTCACTGTAGCATATGAGCATCTAAACTCATCCCTCCCTTCCCAGGAGTTGTGTGCCAGTGGACAAAAGAAATTGCCATGACAGGGCCATTCTCTTTCCCGTCCTGTCCTCATTTGTCAGCCCAGCTAATGCTTCATTAACCATCCTTGGGAGCTTGTCACCCACATTACATTAGGCTCCATCCCATCCAGTATTAGTAACACTTATATTGCAGTAATTTTTAGAATCCACCCAGCCCCAGTTGTGCCTAGGACTGGTTGGATTCAGTACAAATGCAACACACACGTGCTGGGTGTGGTGTACGGTCCCACCTAGTGGCACCAAGACTACTAACACAGAAAAGAACAAGCGTGCGTGCGCTACACCCTTAGCAAAGAGCCAGCTGGCTTTTTGCTCATGTACTTCATTCAGGAAAATCCAGGGCTCCCAGGTTCAGTTCTGCTGTCGGTCTTATGCAAACACCTAATGCATGATAGTCTTGCCCAAAAGAAATTTACAGTGTAAAGACATTATTAGGTGGGCAAACAAGCAGACTGGAACGAGGGGCGTGAGGCAAGGCAACCAAGACAATCCGATATATGCAATTCTTAGAGCCAATTGGCAGCCAGACTTTTTCTATATACTTCTCCTACATTTTAATTCTTAAGGGCTTTGCAGCTTGGATGACAGGCATATTCTTCTACTCCTTGGACCATCACAGGTCCATCTATGTGCTGTAGGTAGTTAGATGTCATCATCGAGTTGATCGTGATTGTCTATTATGGTGCACATTTACTGATGCTATGGAGACACGCTGAACTTTTCAGTAGTAGAGTTTGTTTTTTTTTCTTGTTCATGGCTTCAGAGGAAAGCAATAATAAAACCGACACACTGGCTCACTGAGCGTTGCTAACATGATTTGGTTTTTCATTAAGAGGGCTCCTTGGGCTTAACAGCCAGTGCTTATTGCTGGGGCCCGGGGTATGGAACAGCATGGGAATTGCCCATAGAGTACTACAAGTAGAGAAGAGAAAATACTCTTAATTATTCAATATGCAAGTCTCTGAAGGTAGCCCATGCTTTTCCCCAAAATAGTGGTAAGTTTGTTTCAGTTTGCTGCACTGTGTGTCAAGTTCTGGGACTATCCCCTCCAGATTTCTAACTAAACTCCAGTCTCTTGGCCAAATTCCAGTTTGAATAATTGAATTCTGTAGACCTAAATTCTCCTTGCAGTTTCATTGCTAACCATATTCTTCATTTAGTACACTAAACTGTTATGTAGTTTCTTAACAGCTGCATGTTCTACCCTGGGGATTCTTTCGTTGTTGTTGTTGTTGTTGTTTGTTGTTTGTTTATGGGGCACTTTTTCTGTGCAAAAAAATCGAGCATCAATGCAGCATTTAAGTTCAGAAAACAACCACTTGGAAGTCAAGAAATAGTGAAGACATAACCTTTCAGTAACTCTGCCCTTTGTGCCTGTGCTGGCTGAATGTGCATTAAATGATTTGTCAATTGATACAAACTGAAATTCCTTATACAACTGTACGTACACTCGGGTCCAGTTTCATATTGGGCTGGATTAAACTCGAGAGCTGCAAAACGGGCCAAGTTTGAAGACAATTGGGTCAGTGTTTTCAAAGCTATCAATGTTCAGTGTCAATGGCCCAGAAATTGAGATCACCTAAAATTCAAGGCGTTTCTAGCTTTGAAACAAAACTTTAAAACCAGCAGTTTAAACTTGCTAACTTTAAGGAAGGCAATAATGATTCTATCAAGTGGGATGATGCTGGATCCACTGTTTTTGTTTTTTCCGAGTCAGGAGGATCCAGGGTCTAACTAACACACAGGACCCAGAAGCTCCCCAAACACATCTCTTCCCCATTCCACCTTGTAGTGAGTGAAATGGTTTGTAACTCAGCCAGAAATGACATGGCTTTCTTCCCCTGTAGATAACCAGTGCTGTCTGAATATGATCAGTCTTATCTGTGAAAAATTGTCAATTAAAATGTATTCCTTTGATGTTTGTGTAGTGCCTAGCACAATGGCTCACTGGATGCTAGTGAAGAACAGATAAATAATGACTTATGAGTTCAGTTTATCCATCTGAGACTCTTGCAAAAGCAAATCAAAGCCTTGAAAGAAATGGGCTTGGCAGGGAGAGAAAAAAACTTTCCCCCTCACTTTAAAGGACACTCACATAAGGTTTGTGTCAAATAAGGCCTTAGGTTGGGACTTTTCAAGGAAGCCTATGAAAATTTGGTACCCACTTGTCTTTGAATTGCAGTGAAATATGAGCACCCACCTCCCTTAGGCTCCTGGAAAATCCTTAAATCCTTAAATAATATGGGGAAGGAGGCTTAAAGAAACCAATATCTTAAAAACCACCTTTGCATCTGAGAGTAATTTGTTCCCTCTGAGGGATAATCTGTGAAGAGATGTGTGGATTGAATGGGCCAGGAAGTAGCAGCTCTCCACATGGTCTGGGCATGTGAGAGACATTTGCAATGGTGCTGTACCAGCTCTGTAAATTAAGCAGAGAACTTCAGCCTCCAGCACTTCCAGTCCAGCACCCCTCTCAATTACTGTTCATGCACGTGCGCGCGCACACACACACTCTCTCTCTCTACTGGAAGTAAACACCCTGATAAGCACAGAAGTCTTCTGTTCTTGTCATTTCAATAACAAATGTTTAAATCTTTTTTTCTTCTTTTTTTTTTTTCTCTGTCTGTCTACAGGAAAATGAAACCAATTAGAAATAAATGAAACTGACTTACCTGTGTTAACAGTCCGGGGTGAGTGAGGAACAAAAAAGACAAACAGCGTGTAGGTAAGTTAGGCTCTTCTTAATTGCCTAAAATATTAATATTAATATGCATACGGATTTTTTCTAAATATGTACCCTGTGGGCCTGGCTCTGCTCCCCTATTGGTTTTGCTGCTGTATAAACAGCATTGACCTAGTGCAGTTATTTCAAGTTACACTAATGTAAAAAAGAGCCCAGTGTGTGTTTGTTTTGATATATTGCCTGTCTGTCACTGTTTGAGTTCCTTTGGTTTTACTCCTTCTGAAGCTAGTTGCTGACTGGGTTTGTACTTCTGTGTGCTGATGCTTTAAAAAAATAAAGCAATGATGTTTGGATCTGGGTTCAGATCAGGAGTGGACAAATACCGGCCTGCAGACTGGATCCTGTTTGCCAGGGTTAGCCCCTGGTGGGCCATCACCTCTCTGTTTATCTGCTCCTCTGCAAGTACAGGTGATTACAGCTCCTGTTAGTCGCGGATGCCCTTCCCGGCCAATGGGATCTGTGGGAAGCGGTGTCCTGGTCTGCGCCACTTTCCGCAGATCCCATTGGCTGGGAACAGTGATCCACAGCCAGTGGGAGCTACAAGCACCTGCAGAGGCACAGGTAAATATAGCAATGGTGGCCTGCCAGGGGCTAACCCTAATGAATCGCCACCATTTCATTGCCCACCCATGGTTCAGATTCATAAACAGAGATGGAGAAA
This sequence comes from Pelochelys cantorii, assembly GCA_032595735.1. NCBI lineage: Eukaryota > Metazoa > Chordata > Testudines > Trionychidae > Pelochelys > Pelochelys cantorii. The sequence continues at coordinate 199,934,034 of CM064326.1, forward strand.
ATTGTGACCCTGCTCCAACAAAACATTTGAGCTCACCTCTTTAACTTCAAGGACGTGGGACTCAGTGCTAAGCATGTGGGACGCAGGCCAGGCATGCACTTCAGGTACACCCCCTTGACTTCAGTCGTGGATTGCTTGCATGGGTAAAGCGAAGCACACACAGAGAGATTTGCTAAATCAGAGAGGAGAGAAAGCCAACCCGATTCTGATCTTGTTCATAACAGTTTTAACTCCATTGACTTGAGGGGAGTTGCTCTGATTTACACACATATACGTGACACTGGACACAGGTCATGAAGGCAGCTCTCACTTTAGACTCTAGCCAGGAGAGTAATTTCCCACTCACATGGGATAACAGCAATTCAATGAATAGCTGATACTTGGCCACCAGCGTATTGCAGTGAACAGTGTGCGCAGCATACAAATTCCTATCTTTGCTTTGACAAAATGAAGTTAATCTAGCTCTTCCAGTTATGCTCCTTGTGTACAGCATGTGACTGACATTGACGAGGGTGAAAAAACCTGGCTCAGTAGCACTTCTGCTGTTAAAGGCTGGGAAAGACTGGCTGTCTAGCTTGATATGGCTTTGGTGGGTCTCAATCCACTTCACAACAAATATTTAGCCACCTCACAATTGGCACTTGTTGGTGGGCATCCCAGAGAGGACCAAGAACTGAGTGAGCTATAGAAGCTATACTATCTTTTAGAGCGATGGTGTCCAACACACTAGCCACATGTGATTATTTGTTCAAGCCAACTAACCCCACTCAACTGGCCAATGTGGCTACTGCTTTAGAACTGGTTGGACACCCTGGTTTTAGAAGCAGTCTCTTTTTAGCATAGGAATGCACCACATTTGCATGGGAAAGCTTCAGCTGCACTTGTCCTGTACTGAGCAGAGGACTTGAATGGGATACAAAAATCCTTTTTGATGTGATTCCTCAGCTGTTACCAGCCTTGCTCGCTGAGGTCATAGAATCCAAAGGAAGGGAAAGAGCAGTCAAATCATGTGGTCCCAGAAAGTATCTTCCTTTGGGTTAAAAGGGCTAGCAGAGGCTCCCCCATAACACACTGCACATCTGGCATTTGCTAAAGATCATTCATCTTCGATCTATCTTCACCCCTTTCATTACACTGTTCGTAAAACAAAAAGGAAATATTGAAATGAAGACTTAAAGCAGGGCCAGATGTTTTGATCCAGAAAAGGGCCCACTCTTCTGTATCTTGCCTCTCCCATGTAGTCAGATGCTAAGCTGCATTTCCTGGGCCCCATCTCCATCAGCCTGTCCAGATAGCAGCTTCCTGTAGTGACTGAACCTCTTTTAAAAACAACAGGACATAACATTTTGTTGTGACTGTGGGCCGCAATCAGAAGTGTCCTCAGTGGTGATTACATGTTGGGAAGCAGATAGAAGTGATACATCAGAAGGGAGGCATAGCAGGAAAATCCACTAATATGAGCATGTGTGGTAGTGCAATATAAATCTTAATGGGCAGGGCACTTACTCTTTCATGCGCTCCTGCCTCTTCATGCTTGTTGCTTTTCCGCTATCCAGTCTCTCTTGTGGCCCTTGGCTTGTGAGCTCACAATGCATGACTCACAACAGCACTGGTGTTGCTTTTGAATTTGGTGCAAACTCTTTTTTAAAAAAAATTAGATAGAGTGATTATAATGTGAACAGTGATTAGCATCTCTTCTGGGTTAAACTGGAAAGTTCCTCTGACAAACAAGGTGCCGGCTTACTTGCAGGTGGGATTTTCCTTGTATTGTTTAAATGATGTGTGTGGGAGAGTTGTCAAGGTTGGGAGAAGGAGGAAGGAAAAGTGATCTGAGATTTAAAACACACACACACACACACACACACACACACACACACACACACACACACACACACACACACACACACACACACACACACACACACACACACACACACACACACACACACACACACACACACACACACACACAAATCTGATCCAGTGATTTAAGGCTTGCAAAGTTCCATTGAAGAAGTTTTGTGGTTGTTTGATAAAGCAGTGGGAAATAACAACAAGTTGGAGGAGAAATGAGCAAGGGTGGTAGAGAGCTCAGGAGCTTGGTAATGGGATATGAAGTGTCTCAGGTTCAAGCTATTGATTCAGATTCATGCCAAGTCTTGGTAAAGCTGCTCTTGCTTAGGTTGCTAAAAGCTAGTGCAGGCAGGCTCCAATTTTAATGCAGATGTTATCGGACTGGAGGTTGCAAGTAAGGTTCAAGGTGATGTCCGTTCTCCATTTCTTTATGGCTAGATGGAAGGGAGGTTCCAAAATTCTATCTGGATGTAACAAGGGGTCATGGTATGGAAAAGATTGGCAAGCACTGTTCTAACGTGCACACAAACACTGTGGCCTGATTCTTCTCTGCCTTATGCTGGTGAAAATGAGGAGTAACTCCACTGAAGACTGGGGCTACACCTGTGTGGGGAAAAAATAAGGCCCCTCTGGGCACATCTACACAGCAGAGCAAAAGTCGAATTAAGATATGCAACTTCAGCTATGTCAGTTGTGTAGCTTAATTCTGCTTTTGGAGCTGTCTTCACAGCAGGAAGTCGAAGGAAGAACACTCTTTCTCCCGCTTCCCTTACTCCTCATGAAATGAGGGTTACTGGAGTAAGAAGTCCTCCAGCTCAACATTATTTCAAAATAACAGCATGTTGTGCAGACGTGCACTTTGTTATTTTGGAATAACGTCAGTTATTCTGAAACAATGCTGTTGCTATGTGTAGACCTAGCCTCTGTGTGTACTGGCCTTGTTCATTAAGGGTATGTCTACACTGCAACTCTCTTTTGGGATACCGGAGTATCCCGTAATAGCTATCCTGTGTCTTCACAGCAAGCCCGTTATTTCAGGCTCACTATTCTGACATCCCTGTAAATCTCATTCTACGAGAAGTAAGGGACTTTTTGGAATAGTGGTTTATTTCAAAATTTGGTGCTGTGTAGCCCGTGCCAAATGTTCAAAATAGCATCGAAATAAAATGTGCAATTTGCATTGCTCAAATTGTTTATCTTATTTTGAGTTACAATGCAGTATAGATGCACCCTAAGTGTTGATTCCCTGAGCTCATGTTCTAGATGGTGTTGGAACCATTTGCGATATGAAGAGCTCTCTGAAAAGGGTCAACTTTTCCCTTCGCTTGAAAATAATGTCACCCACCCTCACCTTTTGTTATGTCTCCCCCTTGATGAATCCGGGAAGGAGGGCAGCAGGGCCAGAGACAGAATGGGAGGGTTTGTGAAAGGCAAGTGTCTGAACATGCCTTATTGTGTCGATTTCTCGCAGTATGAGAACCACCCCCAACCAAGTGTCAGGGTGCACTAGCATCATGTACAATGGCCATGTCCTTTTTAAGGCCACCCTAGATATCCTGCACAGTCACTTACTCTCTTTCAGTTATTTACAGGCATTGAGAGCTGGAGATGTGGGGGGAACAGAGGGTAGTTGCTCCCAGCTGCCCTGGGCCCTTTAAGTCACCACCAGAGCACCATGCACTCGGAGTGCACCATGCACACACACATCCCCTCCCAGCCTTTAGCGCTGCTCAAAGTGGTGCTGAGGGCTAGCTGCCTAAGGCCCTGCCCCTTCTGGGAGCACAGAGCCAGTCTCCCCCCCCACACACACACACCTTGTCCAGGGGCACGCAGAGGGTGCTGGCTCCCTTGCTGGCAACCTAAGAGGTGCCATACTGACAGTCCTTGGGGTACACAAATTCTGTTCCTCAGGAGACCAGGCAAAGCAAAGGCATTGCCAGTGTGCATTTCTATACACCATCCTATCAATGGGCTTATCGACAATGCAGAATTGACCAGAAATGCTATTCCACCATGGCACATTCATTCAGAATTCAAGTGGCCTTAATTTAATTTAGTTTAAATCCTTTTGGAAGTGATTTTAAACTAAACTGAAGTAAGGTCACTTTAATTCTGTATAGGAGGCTCCACACAGTGGGGTTAATGCGGTTTAACTAATCCACTTTAAAAACTCGTCAGGGCACCTACTAGCATCATCTTTAGCCTGTACATTACCCTTTCCTGTTGTTCTGCCTGACAGCCATCAAACTCTTTGGAGGAGGCTGGTGTGCCTTTTAACAGCCTGAAGAAAGTGCGCTGCGTAAGGGAGAGAGCTTGTCTCTCTCTCACCCACAGAAGTTAGTTCAACAAAAGCTTATTGCCTTACCTACGTTGTCTCTAAAGGCATTTCAGAATCCAAAGCACCTTTATTTTTCATCTGATAACTCTTCTACGAGTATTATTTATCAAGCTTGGGAGATGGATATATTTGGAAGGTGGATTAATTTGGGAGGTGGATATATTTTTCTGACAGGCTAGTCCAGGGCTACTCAACACACAGCCCGTGGGCTACATGTGGCATGCGGCCCTTTTGTTTGCAGCCCATGGTGCAGTTTGGGTTTCCACGGGGCTCACGTGGCCCCTTTGAACATGGCCTCCACTGGCAACATGCTCCACAATGGCGAGGTATCTCCCAGGCAGGGTGAGCACTGAAAGACGCAAGTGGATGAGCTGGCTGGAACAGACGGGTACAGTGTGTCAGTGTTTCTAGCTCCCAGAGAGGAGGTGCCAGGAGTGCCGGGGCATTATGTGAAAGAAGATATTTGCAATATTTGCATGTATATGCAACCACACTTAAGTTGTGGCCCTCGGCACGTGCTGAGAGTATCATTGTGGCCTCCGGGACTTCCCAAGTTGAGTAGCCCTGGGCTAGTCAATGGCCAGTTTGCTATACAATAGTTGGTGTTCTTGAGTTCTTCATGTAGTGAGGTAGCTCTGAACAGCAAGTAGTTGTAACACATGAGCCATCTGCAACTTAAATCTCTGGGCCAAACTCAACAGAAACATGACTTACCGATCAAGTGTCAATTGCTCAGCTTGCTTGCCTGAATAGGTGTCTGTGGTAAGGCAGAGTTGCGATGACTGAGTATTTAGGTGCGATGCTAAGAGGATGCAAATTGTCTGGTGATGGAATGATCGGATTGGAATGGGGAAACGCAACAGAACACGGCATATAACAGAATGTTTCCATTATGTTTCCTCTCACTCTTTTTACCCCTGATTGACATGCGAGTCAGAAGGGGAATCAGTCTCTGTGTATAACAAAAGTTTTTCTAGGCATCGAAATGCTGAATTGGTGCAGGTTCTACTGCTCTAGGCTCAGACACCCACCAGCACCTGCTTTTCTGACCAATGTATGGGTAACTTACATGACAAATGACTCTCCTGTGCTTACCCATGACAAATGAGCGGGCCCACAGACAGTCCCACGCACAGCATGGTGCAGGGGGAGAGACACCGGGCCTAAATTCCCTCTAGGGTGCACGCCTGCGCAGGCACATACAAGGAATTCTAATCCCACCCACCTCCTCAAGAGAGCCATGCCCTCACCTTTCCTGCCTGGGGATGATGAGCTGCTGCTGGTGGAGGTGGGCTTGGTAGCAGAGTGCGGGGCCAGGGCTGCATGGTAGCTGCCTGGCTGGTCTGGGAGCTGGGCCCGTGGTGTGGCATGGCTGCTGTTGGAGCCGGGACCACTCTGGGGGGCTGCAGCCACAGCTGTGCTGGGGCCTAGGGGCTGGGCCTGCGGTGTGGAGTGGCTGGGCTGGGAACTGGGGGGGGTGGGGGGGGGGGGGACTGCAGTGCGGCTGTTCTGGGGGGCAGAAGGGCTGGAACTGTGGCCAGGGCCACATGGCGGGCAGGTGCCAAAGCTGGAGCAGGCTGCGGTATGGTTGCTCCTGGGGACAGGGCTCCCTGCAGCCCTCTTCCCCCACCTCACTGCCCTCCACCTCTCAGAGCCTCCTGCCCCCTCCCGACTCTCCCCCCTCTGGTTCACCACATGTCCTTGCCCTACTCCCAATAGCCCACTCGCTGCAAACCCTGGGCGCTGGCAGCAGCTTCCCTCTGCCCCAGGCGGGGACTCACAGCCAGCTCCACAGGGAGCAACCTGGGGCCCCCCTGCCCTGTATACAGGCTGCCTGGGAGCAGGGCTCAGGGTCTCAGCAAGGGTGGGCCAAGCTGGGGTCTCTGCGCCGGGAGATTCTCTCAGGGTATGTCTACACTACAGCGTTATTTTGAAATATTTAATTTCAAAATAATTAATTCAAAAATAAGATATTTTGAAATAACACGTCTACACACAAAATGCATTTTGAAATAGCATTTGGCTATTTTGAAATAGCGCGTCCACACTGAGTGGACTCTGAATCGCATTTAAGGCCAGCCAGAACCAGGTCAGGAGTGACTTTGTGTTACTTTGTGTGGCTGCTGCCTGAGGCTATCTGAGGTCTATGCTTAAAGGCCCCCCCCCTCCCCCCCTCCCCATGGACAGCCGGTTCTCAGGTTTACCTGCTTGCTTGCCTACCTTCATGAGGGACAGCAAAGCATTTTGTCTCTGCGTGCTCTAGTTGCCCTCACTTGGGACACCACAGCACTCTGCAACATGGAGCCAGAGCTGCCCCTGGGCACTCTGGTGCTTCTCCTGGACGTGTTGCTGTGAGCCTGGCTGCACTTTCTGCAGGCTGCCATCTGGGAGGTCCATCGGGGGGCTGTCAGTATCCAGAAGGCCCTGCGGGAGAGCTTCCACCCTGAGGAGCACTAAGAGCCTCCCTGGTCTGCCCCACTGGGGGCTTGTGCCTCATTCCTCCCTCACGTCCTTCCACTTACCCCTCCCTAACCCCCCTTCCTGATGTCAAATACAATACATGTATTTTCATGAACACAAACTCTCTTTATTTAACAAAACTGGGTGGGAGGGGGAATGAAACTCTGGTGAGACTGGTGAGACTGGGGAAAGGAGATGGGAGAGGGCAGGAGAGAGGGTGGGAGAGGGGAGGGCTGGTTGCCAATGGCTTGCTGGTTCACGTTTTGCGGCCACTGGGTCAGGTGCAGAGACTGCTGGCTCTGGGCTGGCAGGCTTGGAGCTGGCACAGGCACTGTGGCCAGAGTCTACCCCTTTAAGGGCTCCGGGGAGATGGGGAGGGAGAGGAGTGTTCTTGGTTGAGGCCAAAGTGGCCACCAGGGCACCCTGGGAAGGGCTGGAGGCCCCCTATTTCGATATAAGTCTCTACACAGCACTTACTTTGAAATAGCAATTTTGAAATTGGTGTTATTCCCCCAGAATGAGATTTACCAATTTTGAAATAAGCCCTCCGCTATTTCGATTTAATGTCGAAATGGTTGGCTTGTGTAGACGCTAGGAAAGTTATTTCGAAATAACAGCTGTTATTTCAAAATAACTTTGATGTGTAGACATACCCTCAGGGAGCAGCACCACTGGTGTGTTGGTGCACAAGACAAAACTCACTCCGCTCCCAGATGGAAAAATCTTAGAGGGAATGCTGCACTTGTCTAGGAGTCAGGAGACTTAGGCTCTAGATTCTGTTCCCAGCTGGCACTGAGGTCACTTCCCTCTGCTTCCTTTGTCACCATGTCTATTTAGACTGTATAAACTCTGTGGAGCAGGGACTGTGACTCTGCACTTTGAGCTAGGGGTGCAGTTCCCAGCTCCAAGCAACACACCTGGGGCTTGATCAGAGCTAGCACTGGTATGTCTCATATGGGGAATCACGCCCCCCAGATCAAAGTGTAGACCTATGTGCGCATACAGCACTGAGCACAATGGGGCTGGTCGTCATAATATAAATAATACATTTCTTGTGCACTTACCCACATGTGTCCACAAGCGCCAGTTCATAAATCCAGTAGGAGCATGTTCACCTCTTTGGGAGACCTTACTAGTGTTGCATAAAAGCCTCCACCTGAGCTAGAAGTGGAGTGTTAATTCTTCAATCAATAAACCCTAAATAAATCATACTAGTGTAACCCTGGGTAGTCTCCAGAGGGAATTTTTTGGGTAACAACTAGCAGTTCAGATTTCAAAATAGGTCCCATTACATATTCTTTTCTTTGCCATTTACAGGTATTTCAATCTAGGGCATCCACAACTTGCTTATTAATCCAGTTTCATTTGCCATTTTCACCTCTCTTTCATCTAAAGAAAAAAGCAAAAAGCAAACAAAGAGCCAACATTTTTGAAAAGTCAGTAATTACAGGCAAAATGCAAAGCTTAAGACTTAAGAAGAAAATTGCTCTGTTGAGCAATAAAGCACTTAGAATTTGACTCTGTTACGCAAGAAAGAAATTTTCCAGGCTGGTTGGCAACTGTTCCACTAGCAACTGCATAGTTATTGATTAATTCATCTATTGTTACATACTATCATTAATCAGAATAATTCTTTTCACTACTCTGTCTTTGTGTAGCTTTGTTTTAGTTCCTTCAAAGCTGTTTCAGAGTAGACTGCTTTAAATATCAGGTTACTTCATTAAAATACTACCTCTTCTGGTCTTGACTTGGAAATTTCCAGGGTGTGGCATCTTGTATCTCAGAGGAATAAGAGTACAGGAATTATATTTTGTCTGTTTGAAATTGGAGGCTGGTCCATAGTTCAGATCCAGGACTTTTTGTTCACCCTGTGATAGTGACTCAGAGCCAGACCCTCATGGGGTGTAACACCACTTATTTCAAGAGAGCTATGCTCTTTTACACCAGCTACGTCCATAGCATGTACAGGGCTCTCCACTGGGAGCCACATTGTAGGGGTGTTGAGATCCAGTGTTCTGGTTCAGAAATCTCTAGTTGAATCACATGCAAGTGAGGGTGAGGAGAGCAGACATGTAGTGCAGATTTGCGCTTTTGCCTTTCTTTAATGCATATTACATTTTTCAGACAGCCCTGAAACTTACAGTCCCCTCTTCATGCTCACAGGTAGAGCACATACAGTAGCAGACCTTAGTAATCACATGAAGAGACAACACCTAGAGGGCAAAATGAATAGTTGAATCTTTGCTAACCAAGTCATCCCGTGGCTCATTTGCTGAAATTGTCCATTCTCATAGTGGTGGTTGTATTGAAAGCACCTGGCTGGGACAGAAACAACTGATTCACTTCACCCAGGGTGCTGAACCTGTGTCAATAACCACTTCTGGTCACTATCAATATATAACAATCATCTCTTGATTGGTGTTAGTGAATTACAAGTCCTAATTTACAACCACCTTGCAAAGGACTGGCTCTCTCTCAGACCTTCTCTCCCTTCATGCTCATGCAAGCCACCTATTGTTTGCTCCACAGGGACAATGCACCCAGAAAGAGCCAAGTTTAGACTCTCAGGGATGGAGAGCAAAGCATTCGATCTACTCTGGGACTCTAATGGAGCCTTAACTAGACTGTGTTAAAACTCAAACCTAAGATGCATCTTTGCTTGGGCATAAAGATTGCATGAAAATGTCCTCTAGCTAGCAGACCTGCCAAGACACTATGTCTGATTCGTCATTGTTTTTCACAGCAGCGTTACTCCATTAAAATCGAGGAATTACACAGGTGGAAAACTAAAATAACGCAATAGTGACTCAGGTCAGCAAAACATACTTGAACATCTCTCTAACTCAGAAGATAGAGAAGAAAGGTCATTGTTCTGGACACATTTGTTACTTCATCATTGGGTCTAGCATTTAGACAGCAAGGTAGCTTCTACCTCTGCCCCAATTACATAGAACTATATGAAATTATCAGCATTATTCTTGACTTTTAAACAAACAAGCCAAACATATAAATAAAACCTTTGTTGGTTGACGCTTCCCTGCTTGCAGCTGTAAATGTTGTAGACAAAATACTGAGTAAGTCCTTTCCTTTTTCACAACCTTTGTTGTTTTTCTTTCTACACCATTTTAAGTCTCCTATGGCATGCTATCGAAGTGCATATATTTTGTTAATTACTCCTTCTCACAACAGCAGCACTAAGGGTCAACAAATGAAATGAATAGGTAGCGGGTTTAAAACAAACAAAAGGAATACTTTCACACAATGCACAGTCAACCTGCGGAACTCCTTGCCAGAGGATGTTGTGAAAGCCGAGACTATAACAGGGTTAAAAAAGAACTAGATACATTCATGAATGTAGAACTAGGTCCATCAATGGCTATTAGCCAGGAGAGGCAGGGATGGTGACACTAGCCTCTCTTTGCAAGAAGCTTGGAATAGATGATAGGGACAGGGGCAGTGGATCAGTTGATGATTACCTGTTCTGGCCATACTTTCAGGGGCATCTGGCACTGGCCACTGTTGGAAGACAGGATACTGGGCTAGATGGACCTTTGGTCTGACTCAGGATGGCCATTCTTATATTCTTATTTCAAATGCTTTTATACTGGGTCACTAACCTTTTATATCGGAAGGGCAAGGATGTTTCTTCCTGTATGTTGACAGACAGTTGTAGCCAAGAGACTGCTGAAACAGGTTGTAGTTTTATTTACATGAGTTCTGACCCTGTGCACAGTGAATTTACATTTCTTTATGACAACTATTAACACAAACTCCAGGCACAGCAAAGTGTCAGAAAGTCTCAACTTCCAGTGGCAAATTCATTCTGCATGTTGCCTGCGAGAGTCTTCATCCCAGTTTTAATGGAGTGCGTAATCCATGTGTGCATGCCAATCCTTTTAATGCAGGAAGGCAAACACAACTTGCTTTGAAACAGGGACTCTGGGGGTATGTGTACACTAGCCCCCTAGTTCGAACTAGGGAGGCTAATGTAGGCATTCGAACTTGCAAATGAAGCCTGGGATTTAAATATCCCAGGCTTCATTTGCATGTTCCCGGGTGGGCGCCATTTTTAAATCCCCCTAGTCCGAACTAACTGCCCGCGGCTAAATGCGGCAGTTAAAAGTTAATTCAAACTAAGTCCTTCGAACTGTTAACTTCGAATTAACTTTTAAGTCCTTAGTTCGAATTAACTGTTACACCTCATTCAGTTAACAGTTCGAAGGACTCAGTTTGAATTAACTTTTAACTGCCGCATGTAGCCGCGGGCAGTTAGTTCGGACTAGAGGGATTTAAAAATGGCGCCCACCCGGGAACATGCAAATGAAGCCTGGGATATTTAAATCCCGGGCTTCATTTGCAAGTTCGAATGCCTACATTAGCCTCCCTAGTTCGAACTAGGGGGCTAGTGTAGACATACCCTGGAAGTTAAAAATTCTTACCAGCATCTGAAAGATGCTCTCGGTTGTCTGTCATTTTAACAGATGGGATTCCACTTGTCAAGTCATCTTTGCTATAAATCAGGATTTTTGAGAAGACAGGGAATGAAGCTGAAGAAGATACATTTGTGTTACCTTTAAAACTGCCATTGAAGGAGAATAGCCTTGCATCTTGCAGTCAGAGCAAATAATCTCCTAGTTGGTGTTAGACCATTAACATGCATAAGCAGGGAGTCTCTGGAGAGGCTAAGGTACATGAGCGCAAACTGGAAACACAAAGATTGAAGAGCTAGAGCGACTCTTGCATTAAATACTGTATAGGATGGCCTCAACCTAGCAAATATCCAGACCGCTGCACCTCAGCAAACATTATTGTTCCTTGGCAAATACAGTGTGAGATACTCTGGCCCGATTGGTAATGTAGAATCACAAATTATGCTTTAATGCAGGGGTCACCAACCAGTAGATCAGGATCTACTGATAGATCTTGGAGCTTCTGACAGGTGATCTTGACAGGTTTGGCCGGGAGGCTGTCCAGTGCCGGCACTTCAGCTGCCCCTCTCAGCACTGCCCTGCTGCTCCTGCCCTTTACCGTGGAGCTGCCATCCCCACTGGGAGCCTCCCGCTTGCTGTGCAGGGCACGGGAAGAAGAGGCGGGGAGGTGCTGATGTCAGGGTGCCCCTCCCCCCACCCTGTATCCCATCTCCACAGAGCGGGGGGGCAGAGATGGAGAGTTTGCTGGCTGCTTTGGGGGGTGGTGCAGGGCCAGGGCAGGGATGAGCCTGCCTTAGCCTGACTGCACCACCACCCAGAAGCCACCTGCAGTAAGCGGTGGCCAGCTGGAGCCCACACTCCGAACCCCATCCCCAGTCCTGAACCCCATACCCCTGCTTAGCCCTGAGTCCCCCTGCACCCAAACTCCCTTCCAGAGCCTGCACCCACTCCTGTACCTCAATTCCCTGCCCCAGGCTCAGCTCAGAGCCCCTCCCACACTCCAAATCCTTTAGCCCAAGACCAGAGCCTGAATCCTCCTTCCCTGCCGTCCAACCCTCTGCCCCCAGCCTGATAAAAGTGAGTGAGAATGGGGGAGGAAGGAGGATGAAGTGAACAGGGGCAGGGCCTTGGCGAAGGGATGGGAAGGAGGCAGCGCAAGTGTGTTTGGTTTTGAGGTAGATCCTGGATTGCACTTAAATTCAAAAAGTCATCTCATGCTTAAGAAGGCTGGAGATCACTGCTTTAAAGTGACCAAAGACTGTAGTGGGAGGCACCTCCTGAGAGGAGGAGGTGACTAGGGCCAGGTCTTCACTACATGGGAAGGTCGAATTGGGATACATTAATTATATAGCTGGAGTCGACCTAACTTACTTTGAGTTTCCACATGGTCTCCACAGCAGGAGGTTGATGGGAGCAAAGACTCCAAGGAGCAGGAGTACCAGCACCGACAAGGGCGTCATCTGAATTCAATTTAGCAGGTCTTTACTAGACCCACTAAATCGAAGTCTGGAAGGTTGATCGCAGCAGCATTGATCTTCCACATAGTGAACACATGGCCTGAGATAGAGGTATATGTACTGTCATCAGAAGCTGGGAGATGCAGGCTGACAAGAGAAGGATGGCACTTGATCAGTTTGAAGAACAAATCCAGGTCCTTGAATGACATGAACATTTGGTTCTCCAGGTTACTACTTCTCAAATGTTTGGGGCTTGCCTAAGTGGGGCTGGGTAGGAGACCTAAGAATGTTTCTCACACTTTATCTTTTTGGTTTTTTCCTCTCAGTTTTTGAATAACCCTTTTTCTTCATGTTAGATAATTTGTATTAGTCTTGAACTGCTTTGGGGGAAACTCACTGAAATTTATTCTTAAAGATAAGTTCTGAACTCTAGTGAGAGCAATGATGCCTGATCTGGGCCATTTGAGCAAACGGCCCGTCGCAATGCTCAGCTGCCAACCTTCTGGGGTATTCAGTGAAGTGCATTGAGGAAGCCTGAGGTCTACTTGTCCCAAAAAGACCAGGAGGGACAACTGAGTCCATTCGGCCTTTCCTGACACTCCCCAAAGAGAGTTCTCAGTATGGATTGCTTCTGGATTAATGTCAACTCCCTGCTCACTCTCCTCAAGAGAGCTCCTCTGTCCTAGAGAGGAGAGCAGGATAATATTCCATGGCACCTGCCCATTTGCAGTTATCCAAGTTTCCAGTGATGCTTCCAAGCTACATTATAGGGCTTCTGCTTTAGAATTATTCGAGTGTTGGCAACCTTGCCAAGTATAACTTCATTCTTTCTGTGGAACAGGAGCAAATGCGCAGCCAAAAGCGCACGCTGATCTTTCATACATCTAACTAATTGAGCTATGCAGAAAGGAGACTGATGACTGGAGAGCTAGTGCACTGATGACATCACAAGGCAAGGGAGGGAACATTGAGCAACTGAGCAGCCCTCCGGGCTGTTTAAAACTCTGTATGTTAATAGCTATGTAACTTTATTTACCAGTTAGCAACTGGACGAGGCGCAGGGATGCAGTAGCAGAATGATTAAGGCAGTCAGCTTTCAATCCTGAGCTTTGTGGGTTTGAGTGTCGCTCCGTTTCATGCAGAAAGGCCACATCCAGTTCACCCCGGGGGCAAAATGAGGTATCTGATCGTAGGTGCCTGTGTTCCCTGTAAACTGAGCACTTGGGCAGCTGCCCAGGAGCAATTCAGGTGCCACCCAGCTGATTAGTAGAGCGCCCACAGCATGTGTTTCTATTTGTGGTGCACATCCACACATGCCTTGGTGCACATGACAAAATGTATGCTGTACATTGATGGAAAAAATTAGAGGGAACATTGATAGGTGCTGGGGTGCTGCAGCATTCCTGACTTGAAGTCATTTGCATTAAATACAGGGTTTACAGTTTGGTTCAATGCCTATCAGCAACCCCACTACACAAATCATTCCAGCCCCTCTGTATCTGCTCCACCAAATCAGAGCAGTTGAAGGTGGTTGGACATGATTCTAGCCCCCCATGCTCTCATGTATAAGCGGTTCTGACACTGACGTGCCTACAGCCTGCTGAGCTGTAGGCTTGCAGGAAGTTCAGCTTTCGACAGATGTCTTTGGTCCCAACTCCTTGCCCTTTCAGTTAAGGAGACGCCCAATATTATTATTTTTATGAAGGTAGTGCCCGGAGGGCAAGCAAAACTCCAGTCTCCTTTGTGTTAAGCACTGTACAAACATGAAGTAGGCATGCTTGAACACATCTATGTGGTCCCCTAGTAAAACCAGTGAAGACTAGCCTGGCCAGTCCTGATACTTATAAGGCAAAAGACAATCAATCCTTGGGAGAGGTTGGGACGGGGGAGAATGTTAATGTATAAGGAAGGCATGAAAGTTTCAAAGCAGTTTTTAAAAAGTCCTTTCCATGTCCCCTTTAAGAAATGGGTCATTCCAACAATTCAACCGGTAACCGCCTTGATCTTGTAAAGAAATGGAAGCGCCGTGGTTGCTGTCCTGCATTTTGACTTTAATTATAAGTAGATTTCGTTAGTGTCTGGTTGCTGTGTAACTGCAACATCTTTTGACCCCTGTGGCAGCTGTGTACCCACAATTCCAATGGGCATGTGATGTGAACAAAGTAGCCTAACAGTACAGCAGTACAGCAGTATATCGTGGATAGGCTTGATGGGCTGGCTTCTTTGACCTGTAGGGGAGTTAGATCTTTCAGTCCTGCTTTTGCCAGCTATGATGGCTTGACTGCCATTCAGCAAGCTGCTGGTGTAGATCGATTCTAATATTAAGCACTGTGTGCAAGGGACTGACTGAGCTGATGGAATGGATAGCGGGGGGGGGGGTTGGTTTGTGTGTTTTTAAACACTGTAAGCGTGTCAAACATTGTTTAAAAAGGAATGTAAACCAAATAATGTATTTTGCAATAATTAAGCTAATTATGATGGGAATTTGGTTTTAACTAAACATCTGTTACCTTTCTCTGATTGAATTAAATAGTAGTAAACCTCAGGAGCTCTCCTTTTTCTTTCTCGCTAAAATCTTCCTGCCTGAGGATTTTGCAAGGTCTGTCTTCGATAGGATTAACAGTATTTGTGAGGTCTTGCTCTCTGGGGCCTTGAATATACAGGGGAATGTTGGCAACAAATTCCAACTGGCACACTTTACGTATGACCCGCATGACAGCCCCCCAAGTTTACCTACACTCTCGATAAACTTGGTGCCCTCTTCACTTGCATTGTTGTTGTAAATGATTTTCATCAGAAAATAAAGATCAGCCCTGATCTTATTATATCTGTCAGTACAATCACTTCATGTGTTGCTGCCCATACCCTGCTGTCTGTCTGGTATGTAAGGACCAGAATTCTTCTGGGTTAGGTCTGCTTTTCCTGATCATTCACTTTAGATAACAAGTGGTTCCAGCATTGTCTCTTGAGATTTGCAAAATTACATCCCACAGAATTTTAATGTTAAGTTCCCTTCTTTTCACCAAATCTCCATCCTCACTGTGCTCTTACTCATCAGAGCCTTTCATTTGCAGACATATATTTCCAATCCAAAAATATCAGGCCACTTTTTATGAATGCACGAAGAAAACTTTTTAGGGGAAAAATTGAGACATTATGGGCCAGATGGAAAGATTCCAGTTGATTTCAGTGGACTAAGTATGTGCCCCCTACATCATAACTGGGACCCTATCAATATGTATGTACTGCAATCATTTTGCTATAAATAGACTAGTGCATCTGAAAGAGACCAGATGTCTAAAATTAAAATTCTACATAGGCAGTCAGTTCTAATCTGGGAAAGCTCTTACTGTATATAGTAGAGTAGCTTATAAATAGAACTTCAAATGCTGAAGTCATGAATCAAGAGAGCTCTTCACTTGTGATTTATTATGTCAGAGCATGGCATATTCATAGTCTTGTAACTTATAGTCACTGCACCTATTATTATTACAAAGCCATTGTGGTTTCCAGGAGATGCACATTGTAGTAAATACTGACTTGATTTGAATTGAAACTCTAAACAACCAGTCAGAAGGTTAGCCTCTTCATTTTAAATTCTTTTTTGTGAATAATTAAGGGTACTATTGACTTTATTAGGGGATATGTAAAACATTCAGAATGAAATATGAGGGATTTTTTTTTTCATTTTTGTTTTTTCATTTCCTGGCCAGTTTGTAGGCACAAAATTTGCAGACTCCTTGCTTAAAAACTAATGTCCAAAGTTCGCAATGATCAAGTTTTTTTCAGTGCAGCACATGATGTTCCTCTTGCTTCAAGGCAAGCCGATTATTTTTCAAGCTTTCCTGGAACACAGTTGTGAATATGTACTTACAAAATTTAATACTAGAATAACTGTCACTTTTGCTTCGCTCTCATTCCTGATTCTGCACACTTATGCATGTGAATCATATTATACACAGGCAACTCTAAAGAGTAAGGGTCAGGGAGCGAATCAGAAAGGTAAAAAGTTCAGAATACAGAAAACATATTAGCATTGGAATTTAAAACCACAGACTTAAGGGAAAAGTCTTTTATTTTAAATATGCTTTGGAAGAGGAAGTCACAGTTCCAGACGTACAAGTGAAATAAAAACTACTACAAACCATCATCAAAAATTCAAATTGAAATAAACATTTTTAAGGTTTGAGACTTCTATTAACTTCTCACTACTTGTCAATTTCATGCCCATCTGCACTTATGGATTTCAAAAAGGGCTTGATCTTCTGGTACTCTGACCAGAGTAGGAAGTACTGGCCAGAAAACTCATGAAAAGGTTTATGCTTGCAGTCCAATATGCACACCTTAAGATGTTCAGAAAAGTTGTTATACTTTTGGGTGTTTATCTGCTGTTCTTCTAAAAACTGATCTGATATTGCGTGTATGGCCATATTATTCACAAATCTCAAAGCTGTAACTCATGTGCACAGATCATCTCAAAGGAGTGACAATAAAACATGTAAACTATACCATATATGTATTTTGCATAAATTACATATTTTATTTTAGAAATGTTTGAGAGGGCCATCAAATATTTTATTTGGACTAATTTTTTGTACAGCTAGGCTGTCTGGGATGAGTTCACTTCTACAGAAAATAGACTAGCAATAATTTTTCTCTTCCCAGTAAAAGCCCTCTAAAATTGCTTTTACAATATCTGTCTGGCATCTCTATGGTTTACAATCTTGGGACTTCCAAAGCTAGAACCAAGCATAGTATATTCCATTGGGATGCTGGGAACCATCCTTTCCTAATGGACTAAAGCTGTGCTTGCTAGCCTCTCTATATATAATGAGATAATGGTACTTAAACCTGTTACTGGCACTGGATCAAATGTTGCTAGTCAGTGTAATTTGAGAAGAAAGGAATAATGTCTCTAGCAGGTTGATTTTCTTTTGCAACAGCTAGGTGGCTTAATGTTAGTCCTTGTTAGATCAAAGACATGTAGGTGCCTAAATGTCCACTGAAATAGGTGTCTAGAGCCCTTTTGAGGATTTGGACCAGAATGCAGGTCAAAGGCACATGAGTAAACCAATATATCACCTAAATATCATGCCCTGGTGTGTTTACGTATATATCTACCCACATTTAATATTTATTTAACTATCTAAGGTACAGTGACTGCTATTTAAAGAGGCCTCTACTGCACAGCAATATTTACCTTCCATGTACTATCTGCAGTATTCTTTGTAGGTACATTTGGCTCCATTTTTCAAGTGTGGCCACTTCTTTTGAGTGTTTCACACTTGAGTGCCCAATTTATTAAATGGGATGAGCACTCACAAGTCTAACTGAAGTCAAGGGGTGCTGTAAGGGGTGGGCACCTCCTGAAAACTTGAGTGAAACTGTCCTGAGATGGTCACCCAGTCCCAGTCTATGCTAGAAGTTATTTCGAACAAGCAGAGCATCCACACTACCAAGCCTGTTATTTTGAAATAACTCCTACTTGCCACAAGGAATAACACTTATTTCAAAATAGTTATTTCAAAATAACGGTAGTGTGGATGCTTGGCTGCTGCTATTTCAAAATAACTACTCCCCAGTGCTTCCTGGGGCTCTAAGTCAAGGTAGCGCATTCACATTAGGGGAGCCTGCCTTGGACTAATTTCGAGGCTTCCCTGTGGCGTGGATACGCTATTTTGAAATAGTTATTTCAGGAGTTATTATTTTGAAATAACGTATTTCAAAATAATTTCCTAGTGTAGACATGCTCTCAGTTGTCTATATCAGTCAAATGAATGCCTAGGAATATGCACAGGGAGTGTAGTATGGATTCAATATTGCCAGCGTCAGACATGCTAGGTCCCCCCCAAGATCATGAGGTTGGCTTAAAAACCACAGGATTTGAAAAAGTAGTAATAATAAATATTGGTTTCTGCTTAGAAGCCTTTTGGATATGTTCAGGGCGCATTTAGCTGCTGGGAACAAGGCACCATGAACCAAAACTGCATGCTTAAATCTAGCCCGCATATGAGCTTGGCTACTGGCTGCAAGTTTCCCGTCAGTGTTAAGCAATGCAGATCTGGAAATACTTCCCACAGCCAGATCTCCCCAGTGCAAACCGTCTTGAAGGCAGGTTAGGTTTTCATTGCTTTTACTGCCCGGCTCAAGGAAGTCCCAATGGTAGAAGACGTTAGCCTTGAGACTAATGGGGCTTTATTAATAATGGGACTGCTTTCTTCTGGTAGAAATGAGTAGGCACTTAATGGTCATACTGCCCTTGGCTGTGATTGTATCACATCTCATCAACTAAAGTGGAACCTTATCAGTAATTGGATGAGAGTCCAAGCACAAAAATCGAGGGTGCTGGATAGAATAGGGCTGGTTGTTCAGTAAGTGGCAATCTTGCGTGTGAATCAGTAAAACCCCCGTATGTTGCTAGGGGGCTTTGTATGGTTGGAGGAGCCATCCTCCAAGTGATATGTAAATCTGGGGGCCCCGATCACTGGTGTTTTTGTAACCACCTCATGGAATTTTTGGAAGGTGTGGTAACCTAGTATCCTGGCTGAATCCTAAATCCATTACCCCTTGCTAAAATTCTCCCTGCAGTTCTCCTTGGATTTAGAGCATTCTCAGTGCTTCCTAATGGCATGTGGCTGGAAGTGCAGAATTGCTGCACTGTGACTGGCAACTGCTGTGGGTGGGATGGAAGAGGCTGTGCAAAGGTAAGCCACTAATTATCATTCCCTGCATCTGCCATTCGGAACTGCGAGCAGAGGCCTTGCAGAAAGGATTGGTGGGCTGGTAGTGTTATTCAGGCCCCATTTGTCCCCGCTAGGAGAGGAGACAGCAGCAGCTTTTCATTATACTAAGCTGGCCAGCGTAAGTAGTTTCCATCGCACCTCCAGGCTGCTGTAGCGTGGAAGGGGCTGGGCAGAGAGCAAGTGTACCATGGAGTGGGAGAGCAGGGAGTGAACTAATCTTACTAACAGTAACAGAGGGTGAGCACATGGGGGGCCGCATGTTGCCTTCTTTTTCCCACACCCATGCTTTGGTTCCCACTGCTGGAGATCAGGTAAGCCCTGAGTTTCCCCCATTGTATTTATTGTGTTGTGTTGAGGGCTATGCTGGAATTGCAAGCTATCACTTTAAGAGGCCCTGATCTTGGTTGCAGGCTCTCTTGGGAAGTGTGCAGTCTACCTGGGCCTACCTGTAGGGCAGGGGTGGGAAAATACCAGCCCTTGGGCCAGATCCAGTCCACCTGGGCCCTGACACTATATTTATCTGCCCCTCCACAGATATGGGTGATCGCTGCTCCCATTGGCCATGGATCGCCATTCCCAGCCAATGGAAGCTGTGGGAAGCAGTATCCCAGTCTGCATCGCTTCCCACCACTCCCATTGGCCAAGAACAGCAATCTGCAGCCAACAGGAGCTGCGATCTCTGGTACCGGCAGAGGGACAGGTAAGTAAAGCAGTGGCAGCCCACACAGGGCTAACCCTGAGAACCACTGTCGTTTTATTGCCCATCCCTGTTGTAGAATAGTAATAGAGAGGTAGCCGCGTTAGTCTGATATCGCTAAAACAAAAGGAAAAACTATGTAGCACTTTAAAGACTAACACTTAGTGGGTCTGGCCCACAAAAGCTCATCACCTATTAAACCATCTTGTTAGTCTTTAAAGTGCTACATAGTTTTCCCTGCTGTAGAGTCAGTCTGCAGATAAATAGGTAGGTAAGGCAACTAAGACAGGGTAAGTTGTGCCTCTGTTTTTAGGGAGCAGCCTGCTTTGTCTCCCTCTGTTGGCTCCTGTGAATGATTGTTCTGAGTTCTACGAAATAAAGTAGAGTTGCATTGCAACCTTCTGGTAAGAACATTTAATGTTTTTATCCAATTCCTCTGTGCGTATGCTGTAAACATAACACTCATCATTGACCCAGCCACCTGATAGCCTTTAGAGATGTTTCACTATGAAAAGCAAGCTTGACTGAGGTTTGCTCTTGAGCATCTAAGCGTCACGCAGTGACTAGACAGTGGCCTTTGCCTGCACTAGGATTTCAGCCACCAGTATAGCTGCACAGATATAAATCATACCTGCCATATTTGAGCTCGCGCAGATGGTGCAGCGACACAGATGACTGAAATTCTAGTTCACCACCAAGCTTCCTCTAGCTATTGCTTCTGGAGGAAGGAGAATACCTTGTTGTGGAAAAAGCCAGTGTGCCGGTGTCTAAAGGCAGCGTTTAAAGGAGACAATAGGTTTTGAAATCTGTAAGGAACGATTGTTTGGAGAGACTCTAAATGCCAGTATTTTTGCTCCTCCCTCTTCTGTGGAGATGTGTTAATTTGGAGCTAGAATTCAGACTAATCTGGCCCTGTGTTGACTCATACCAGCAATAGAGGAACAAGCTGGTATGTGTGGACTAGACTAGACAGAGACTGGTAATAAAAAGGCCAGGCTGAGGTCGGTACTTGGCAGGGGTGGGAAAGGAGCAAAAAACTTTGTTTGTTTAAATTAAGTGCCTTGATTCCTTTGGGTTGTTTATTTTTTGATAGCTGAGTTTAATGGCCCAAGTTAGGTCTCTGAAGCAAACACCTCACTGCAGTAATTAGAGGCTGTGGGCTGGTCTAGGATCACAGTTTAGTGCTGCTGTTTTCCATGGCTGGGTGAGTAACTGAGGGGAGGGGGGGGGGGACAGCAGCCTGGCAGCTGCAATCTCAAAGCTGTTTGCAGGAGACCAAAGAGAAAATTAACTTTCCTTTAGTTTACATTGAAAATGTAGCAGATGCCCTGTGCTTTGATTGTAAATGGAAAGTAAGTAAAGAATAGAGGAAAGGGGGTGAGGCGACGTGCTAGGAACTACAGCATGTGACCAAGAGCTGGGACTTGTGGGTTCTCTTCCCAGATCTCCTGTTGATTTGCTACATCGATGCAGATTTTTGGGGGCAGTCTCCTAACATTTCAGTAGCACCACTAGGGAAGCCTATAGGTGACTTATGGTAGCACTTGGGAGGTGCGCCACCATCCCTCCCCCCCACCAGTGTCCCCACCAAAACTGTAATTGCTTAAGTGGAATGTCTCTTGTACTTCCCCATCCTTCTGGGTGGCCCTCTGTATCCCCTCCCCCACAGGCACCAGCCACCTATGTTTGAGAGTGTTAATATAGAAATAGCGCTGCTGTTATTAACCACTCTGGGTATGTCTAGACTACATGCCTCTGCCGGCAGAGGCGTGTAAATTAGACTACCCGACATAGTCAAAGAAGTGGGGATTTAAATATCCCCCGCTTCATTAAAATACAAATGGCTGCTGCGCCATGCTGACTCAGCTGATCGTCGGCACAGTGCGGCAGTCAAGATGTGGATTGGTCTTCAGGGAACATCTTTGCCAACCGATCCTGTAAACCTCGTTTCACGAGGCATAAGGGATCGGTCAGCAAAGGCTTTCCTTGCCGACCGATCCGCGTCTTGACTGCTGCGCTGTGCCAACGATCAGCTGAGCCGGCACAGCACGGTGGCCATTTTTATTTTAATGAAGCGGGGGATATTTAAATCCCCACTTCTTTGACTATGTCGGGTAGCCTATTTTACATGCCTCTGCTGGCAGAGGCATGTAGTCTAGACATACCCTCTGAGTAAGTCTACGCTGCAATGAAAAGGCGACTGCAGCACACGCTAGCTGCTCAAGTACATAGGGTCCTAGGTGGCCTTTGGTGTTTCCTGTAAGCTGAGCACTTGGGCCCAGAAGAGATTTAAATGCCTCCCAGCTGATTAGCAGAGCACCCTCAGTCCCCCGCAACCCACATCATGTGTTTCTACTGGTGGTGCACATCCACACATACCTTGATGCACATAACAAAATTTATTCTGCACATGGATGCAAAATATTAGAGGGAACACTGGAGGGAACATTGGTGGCCACCAGAGCCCTGTCTACACTAGCACCTCCATCTGTACTAGCACAGGTGGAGCTGCACTGGTGATACTGTAACCGCAGGAGATTTTCCCCAGAAAGCCTAGTTGGCAGAACTACTTAGTACCATGTGACCATGAACAAGCTGCTTAACTTAGCCCATTTGAATAAGGAGAGAATAGCATTTGAGTCTTGCAAAAGGGTTGTGAAGTTTAATTTTAATTATTTTGTCAAGTGAGACCCTTGGATGAAAGATGCACACTAGACTCACAATGTTATCATGGGCATTGTGGATTCTGTCTGTGTATTCAATGATTTGCAGATGATACCAAGTTGAGAAGGGTTGCAAATGCTTTGGAGGATAGGATTATAATTCAAAATGATCTGGACAAATTGGAGAAATGGACTCAGGTACATAGGATGAAATTCAACAAGGACAAGTGCAAAGTACTCCACTTAGGAAGAATCAGTGGCACACCTACAAATGATTGCTTAGGAAGGAGTACTGCTAGAAAGGGTACCCTAGAAAGGAATCTAGGGGTCATAGTGGACCACAAGCTAAATATGAATTAACAGTGTGACACTGTTAGAAAAAAAGCAAACATCATTCTGGCATGGGATGTATTAACAAGAATGTTGTAAGCAAGATATGAGAAGTGTTTTCTACTCTACTCTGTGCTGATTAGGCCTCAGTTGGAGTACTGTGTCCAGTTCTGAGAGTGACATTTTAGGAAAGATTTGGAGAAGGTCCAGAGAAAAGCAACAAAAATTATTAAAAGTCTAGAAAACAGGAGCTATAAAGGAAGATGAAAACAACTGGATTTGGTTTAGTCTGAAAAAGAGAAGACTGAGAGGGGACATAACAGCGGTCAAGTACCTAATAGTTTGTTACAAGGAGGAATGATTTTTCTCCTTCTCCTTAACCTCTGATGATAGGACAAGAAGCAAAATGGGCTTAAATTGCAGCAAGAGAGGTTTAGGTTGGACATTAGGAAAAAGTTCCTACCTGTCAGGGTGGTTAAACACTGGAATAAATTGGCTAGGGAGGTTGTGGAATCTCCATCACTGGAGATATTTAAGAGCAGGTTAGATAGACATCTGTCAGTGATGATTATGGTGCCTGGTCCTGCCACAAGTGTTGGGGATAGACTTGATGACTGCTCAACGTCCTTTCCAGTTCTGCAATTCTGTAAAAAACATGACAGCCCTAAAATCACGGGCTCTGAGGGTTTTTTTTTAATGTATCCTTGATTTCTCAGTGTCCTTTTCTATTAGTCTATTACCCTCTGTCTATAAAGAACATACAGTATAAAATATATAGGTCATTATAAAAGGAAATATGATCAGTGTTAGCTTAACAAAGGCAGTCTTCTCTTAACCAAGAAGTCCTTGAGTTGGTTACACTGGTGGATTCTTCGATACTTCAGACACGAGGGAGGAAAAAGACCCGAGGAGACACATATTAATAGGGATTTAGTACTGGTGAAAGTGACATGTTTGCAGCTCTGGAGACTTTGTTTATCCATGTAGCTTAAGTAGTTGTGGAGCAAGCTTCCTTCAGGCTGTCTTGCTACTGTCCCCACCCTGTTTTGAGAAACCTGAGGCTTGTCCGCATTAGGATTTTAGCTACTGCTGTAAGCTGTGATGTGTGGGAAATGCCTAGCTGTCAGTGTCAGAAGTAATCCATAGGCCCCATTACTAAAATGTTTGAGCCCTCGAAGGGTTGGTTTGTCTACACTGCACTTAACCATCCATTGCTGCTGGCCAGTGGCAGCTGACCTGCACTCAGGCTGCCGGGTTCTATAATCATGGTGTAGACATTCAGCCTTGAGCCCAATCTCTGGGACCCTCCCCCTCCTGGGATCCCAGAGCATGGCTAGGGAAGGGCTATTAGCTCCATTTCTCAGCGGGGCCACTGAGGCACAGAGTGGCTAAGTAGCTTGCCCACAGGTTGTTTGTGGTAGAGCGGGAACCAGGACCCTGGTTTTGCTAGTCCTAGGCTAGCACCTTAACCACTGGGCCATGCTCCCTTGAAAGACAGTCCAGTTTAGCAGCCTGTTCACACCTTGGCTTTTATGACAAAATGCTTAGGGACTGGTAGTAAGGGTGGCTATTGTGATGTGAACATTTGAGACTGAAAGCTCACTTCAGTTAGATCACCAATCTGACCATCAGATGCTAACGCCAACCAGGTGTTAACAACCTGTGTTTGATTTGAAACAAAAGACAGGACTATGCAGCACTTTAAAGACTAACAAGATGGTTTATTAGGTGATGAGCTTTTGTGGGCCAGACCCACTTCCTGTTACACCCCAGGTCAATAAACACAGATCCTAGAAGGGGACAGACTCTGGGGCCTACTCCCATGACCCCAGAACCACCCATTTGTCCTACCAGATTGATGTGTGAAAAGCAGAACTATTGCCTTGCCCTCCATTCTGCCTGGTAAACCTGGTGGTATCCCATCCCATGGGTCTCACAACACAGGACCATGGCTCTCGGCTCATGCTGAGCAGGAATGCATTGCAGTTGCAGTGCTTATGCAGCACCATTTGTCAGTGCAGAGTTAGCTGCCCCAGGCCCTCTAGCAGCATTGGTGGCAGTATTTATGCTCCAGGTCTGTAGCTCTGAACCACCAGCTGCGA
This sequence comes from Pelochelys cantorii, assembly GCA_032595735.1. Taxonomy (NCBI): domain Eukaryota; kingdom Metazoa; phylum Chordata; order Testudines; family Trionychidae; genus Pelochelys; species Pelochelys cantorii. Next base: position 199,959,108 of record CM064326.1, read on the forward strand.
TAAAAAATAGTTTCTTCCCAGCCCCCCTGCCACCCTCCTGCAGGGCTGGAGCACACAAAACCTACTAGCCTGGGCCCCCATAGGATCTAGTGTATGCGGGGAGTGTCTTTCTCCTTCTCAGCCAGGGGCTTCTCACTTGAGTGTGGCACCTGACTGATTTTTCTGTGGGTCAGTGTAAATTCTTCAGAGGAGGTGCCATGTCTCCCGGAGTGTGTGTCCTGTGCTCGGCACAAGGAAGCCCTGTTCCTGTGCCAAGATAGCTAATAACACTGCGTGGATGGGAAACGTCAACTATCAGAATCAAGGGGTGCCCACAGCCTCCACGAGCCCCTGGGCAAGGGGTGGGAGTGGGGAGTTCCATCATCCTGGAAGGGGTGTGGCCTTGGGCCAAAGGGGTGGGACTGGGGGTAGCCAGCCCTCCATACTGCTGGGAGTGCACACTGACTCTCCCCAGTCTTTAGAGTCCCCCGTATCACACAGTGTGGCATTCCGGTGGTTATTTAAAGGGTTCCGGCTCTGGCTGCTGCAGTGGCAATGGCCAGAAGCCCCGGGCCCCTTTGAATGGCCAGGCCCTTTAAATTGATGGGCTGCAGGGCAACTGCCCTTTTTGTCCCCCGTCCCCCTCACTGTTCACAATTACTCTGGCTCAATCGGTCCCTCTAGCCCAGGGGTTGGGAACTTCAGGCCTGGAGGCTGATGCAGCCCCTGGCTTGCCTGCATCCAGCCACCGAGACCAGCATTGGGGAGCCCACACTGGTACTCCAGCCCTCCTTCCGCCCACCTGCAGGGCTGGAGCACACAAAACCTGGTAGCTTGGGCCCCCCTAGGCTCTGGTGAGTGAGGGGAATGTCTTTCTCCTTCTCAGCCAGGGGCTTCTAACTTTGCTTCTCACTTGTGTGTGGCCCCTGACTGATTTTTCTGTGGGTCAGTGGCCCCTGACTCAAAAAAGGTTCCCCACCCCTGCTCTAGCCCCATCCCCCAATGCAGTACCTTGCAGCTGGAGAGTACCCAAAGCCCCTGTTCCCAGCAGGTCCTGGGAGAGGCAGGATTGACTTGCACTGCAATAGTTACTAGGTGAGCTGTGTGCAGAGACAAATGGGTAGCCAGGTACAGTGTTGCAAGGAGAGGCAGCACCTACATTCTTCTTGTAACTCATGCCCTGGCAATGTGTTTCTTGCTTAGTACAAACACCATTTAAGACAGCGGTTCCCAATCTTTTTCAGCAAACTCATTCAAAAACTTTTGGCGGACCAGTATAGAAATATTTGCATATTCATTATGGTAATTAATGTTAAGCAGTTGTGTGTTATTTTACATCGCATCTGTACACACACAATACATGTTATTGTAACAGATTTTATTATTATTATTATTCCCTGCCCCCCAGAGTATTTGCTTTCTGCCTTAAAAAAACCCTACATAAAGCATTGCTAGCTACCCAAAGTATTTTATTAAAGCAGCCCAACCAAACATGAGGCTGCCGCTGGAAAGAAGGTAACTGTGCTCTGCCCCTCCCCCCGTCCCAGCCATGTCCTTATTCACTCTCTTCCTCCTTCTTCCTAATGCGCCTTCCCTACCACACGCTCTTGTCTGGACTCAGAGCAGGAAGCTCCTACCGCTGAGGCAGTGCCCCTCCCCAGCCAGGAAGCTCTCTGTGGGTGGGACTCAATTAGCGGGCTGTGCAGCTTATAGGCAACCCCGATGAACCAATCATCAAGCCATAGGGGCGTGGCCTGGCAGCGTGCTGCAGCCCGGCAGCCAGCGGTTCGCAGCCCAGCACCAGTCCACAGACCAGCGGTTGGGAACCACTAATTTAAGAGAAGACATTTACTCTGATGTCACTAAGGGCACGTCTAGACTTTGGGTTTTTTTTTTTAAAGGAGATATGCAAATTCAGCACTAATTTGCATATTTTATTCTGATCGCTTTTTCGAAAGCAGGTTTTTCGAAAGTGAAAGTAGTCTGGATGCGGTTTTTTTCGGGGGAAAAAACCCTTTTTTGAAAAACCGCATAAACCTCCTTTTTTTTAGGAAGAGTGGTTTTTTGAAAAAGGATTTTTTTTTTCAAAAAACCCGAGTCCAGACTACTTTCACTTTCAAAAAAGCGATCGTAAGAAAATATGAAAATTAGCACAATTTGCATATCTCCTTTAAAAAAAAACATAGTCTAGACGTGCCTTAAGCAAAATACTCTCTGCCCCACTGAGGTGGAGTCCCTCAGGGGTAACCTGGACTGTGGCATCACTGAGCCCTCCAAACCCACCAGCCTGGGCCGTCTCTCTTGACACCCAACCAAGTTATACTTCCCAGCTACTTGTGAACCATCAATAGATCGCCCCAGCTCCAACCATACAGCCCAGAACTGTATCGCCTTGCACTGGGCTGAAGCCTAGGCAATGTCAGCTTGTTACTTTGTTCACCCCTTCTTCCTAGGAAAGTGGATCTGCACTGGCCCTTGTCACCTGGATTGAGATTCTCTGAGCACTTCTCAGCAATATTTCTGAGATGCACAGGGGAAGCAAGAAAAAGTGCTGTGGAGGAAAATATACAGAAAAGAGAAAATGAAATATGGAGAAAAGGGACCAGGGAGAGAAAATGGAGGGACATAAAACTTCTGACAAAGCCAGGTTGGGAAAGGCTGAATTAACGAGCCTGTGGAAAGCATTTGGAAGCTGAGAATTGCTAAGTCTCGCTGCTGTTGTGAACAAGGAGTAAACAAAAGGCTCATCTTGGGAAAGGGGGGCGAATGAAGCATAAAGAGATCAGACCCTCTATAAAGAGACCCACCTCTGGTTTCTTAGATTGCCTGTGCTTAATTATGCTAATTATTCAGTAGCATGCCAACATTTTAGGGGCCTGTCTACTCTGTAACTTTAATAAGCTTAGTTTTTAACCAGTTGCTGGTATAGCTGACTCGAAACGAAGCTTTTGTCTGTACCTCGGTAACCATGGCAGCTAGTGCGGGGTCTCTCTCACCCCTGCCAGAGGCCTACCCTGGCACATGGTTATCTCCCTGTACACTTCAGTGCAGTTGCTGAGACTGACAGGACCTCCACAACCATGCCTGTGTAACTGGCTTGAGTGGTCTGATTCATGGCTGGATTTACACCTTATACACCTCTGGATACAGCATCTTCAGTGGTTTCCCCATCTACAGCTGATCTTCGCGTTTGCCATTAAAAAAACCCCCAAATTTAATGTTTAGGCACCCCTAGAGTGCTGGCACCCCTGGGCCTGCTATGCCTAATTGTAAATCCAGCCCTGGTCTGAGCATGGTAGAACATTTCAGATGCATTTCCCCATGCTGATCTATGCGTGTCCTGTGAGCGCCAACGGTGCCTGCTGCACTGAGGTTTTAGTGACCCCTTTCCACCGCTTCTGCAGCTCTGCCATCACTAGCAATGTGTGATGACCCGGTTCCAGACAAATGTCTGCTGAAAAAACTGATACAACAAGGATCTAGTAGAATTCAGCCAATGCACCGCACTGGAAGCTCTAATTAGAGGATTGTCTGTCCCCATTGATTGGTCCAATCTTGGTTTTTAGGCCAGAAAGAGACCCAGGTGATTTCCTATTGCAGCTGCACTGGATGCTGATTGGGCTTGCAGCCAACCATGTTCCTGAGTCCTGCTCTGCTCCTGTTTCCCACCATGTGCCTGCTCCATGCCTGATCCTTGCCTCTTCTCTGGTTTCTGCCCATGTGCCTCATTTCCAGTCATCAGTTACTCAGGGTTGCCAGATGGTTTCAACAAAAATACCGGACACACTTGACATGACATCACAATCTACATTACATCTTATTTAGAAAATACCGGACATTTATGTTTTCTCATTTCTATTTTCTCAATTTGTTTCCCGAAGAAAAACTCAAATACTGGACTGTCCGATTCAAAACCGGACACCTGGCAACCCTAGTTACCATTCCTGGCTCTGACCCCTGGCTCCAACTTCTGATTCTGGCTTGGCTCTCGGCTCTGGAACTTGGTATCTGACCCCAGCTCCGATCCTCAGCCTCAGACTCTGGCTCCATGCCCTGGTTGTGTCATTGGCACTTGACTCCACTGCTGACCCTCACTCTATTCCCTGACCCTCAACACCTGCTCCGCCGACGAGCGCCCCCAGCCTGGTGTGTCTCACAACGGCGGAAAGGGTACACTGTGTGACTTGAACTTTCTCAGCACAGCTCTCCGTGACATGGTGGTGAACACGCTGGCACTGGTTTCGCAGATGCTCTTGCCATCGCAAGCCCCTGCAGCACTGCCACAGAGGGAGAACTTGACACAGACTGTGGCCACGTGTTACCAACGACTGGGAATGTCCCTGTTTTCTGGGTCTGTCCCAGAGTCCCTGCAGATGGTTCTGAAACCCTGCAGAAGCCACCAGCTAGCCGTGCTGCTGAAAGGGCTACCAGGTAGGCTGAGTGCATCTCCTGAGATCACCCCATAGCAGGCCTATCCTTAGGGTTACCAGGTAGACCCCCCCCCCAAAATACCGGACATACTTGATCATGGGCGGGGGGAGGGGGGGGGCTGGCTGGGAGGAAGGGGGGGTGGGGGGCCGTGAGGCTGGCCAGGAGGAAGGGGGGCGGGAGGGGAGGCAGGCCTGGTGGGGGGGGGGGCAGCGGGGCTGGCCGGGAGGAAGGGGGGGCGGGAAGCAGAACTGGGGGGGATCGAGGGCCGGGGGGGCTGGACAGGAGGAGGGGGGGCCGGAAGAAGGGGGGCGGGAAGCAGAGCTGGCGGGGGGGGTGCAGCCACTGGCCGCAGCTGGAGTCCAACAGGCCGCGCCCCCAGCAGGCACTCCCTCTAGTTGCTAGTAGAAGCTGGGCGGGGGTGGGGGCGGGGCTGGAAGCCACTCCTTCCACCCGGCTTCTGCACGCAACCAGAGGCTCCCAGCTGGGAGGCGGGGCTGCGATTGGCGCTGGGAGCCTCTGGTTATGTGCAGAAGCCGGGCATGGGGAGTGGCTGGGAGTCCCAGCCACTGCCCCTCCCCCCCGCCCCGCCCTGCCCCTGCCTGGCTTTTGCACGGGGCTCCCAGCGCCAATCGTGGCCCCGCCTCCTAGTCGCTTCCCTGCCCCTGCCAGGCTTCCGTCCGGTGCCCTGCCGGAAATTCAGAAAATACCAGACATTGCACATGTCCGGTATTTTCTGAATTTTTCCACCAGACAGAGGGCGCAAATACCGGACTGTCCGGTAGAAAACCAGACACCTGGCAACCCTACCTATCCTGTGTTGTCATTCTCCACGCCAACACAACCTCCTCATCTGAAGCTGCCTCTCTTTACAAATCCTAGAGCCAGCACTCTCCCCACACCGAGGAAAATCCATTTGGTGGCAGGTTCAGTGAGGGAGAAGGAAACCGTCCTATCTCTCTTCTTCGGCTGCCCAAATACTAGTGACCACCCTTCTGTTCTGTGTTCATGCAAGTGGCAGTAATGTATACCCAGGATGTAGGCCTAGTTCTGCCATGCAGGAGGGCCAGAGGTCTTTGGGGCATGGCCTTTGTTCCTTCCCCTTCATGACTCTGCTCTGCCAATGGCCCTGAGGCTGATGCAGGCAGGGTTCAGGAGCCAGGGGTCTTTTGGGGCTGGAAAGGGACGATTTGTGAACCCGGTTATCCAGAGATGGATAAGTAATAGTGGGGAGGGAAATGCAGAGACAGAGAAGAATGAAGTGACCTTTTCATTTCTTACCAAGAAGAAAATTTCAACGAGGGGATAAATGGACAGGAAAAGGCCCCAATCTCCTTCCAGTCACGACTGGCTAATGGGATTCTTGCTCTGAAGGGAAGGACTAAGCAAAGGAAAATTGGATGGGAAAAATCCAGACAAAGACAAAGTCAGAAGTGAAACCTGGACTCCAGCTTTATTTAATTGTCCTTGCCTAACTAGCTCAACGGGTCAGCTAAAGATACATTGTTAGTGGTTCTGGCTAGACCTTGTGGACGGCTCCTCATCAAGGTAGACAAGGTAAGTGGGCAGGCTTTTGTTGCTGCTGTTTGGCGGGAGACCATTTGCTGCAGGGCCAGATTAGTGGGCTGCGATTACATTGCTGACTAATCTGCACAAGGGGGGGGGGGGGGGGGGGCGGGAAACACAGAAGCTCCATTTTCCTTCAGAAAAGATCCAGACAGCACAAATGCTGTCCTCAAAATCCAACTTCGTGTTTGTTCCTCTGCTGCCTTTGCACCTCTGGGAGCCCCCTTCCCCCATACCTCCTCAAAAGACAAAGCATTCCACAAGCTCTATCTTTTCCAGGCTGCTGCCTTTTTGTACTGCATTGTCTTATCCTGCCCTGTACCTGTGGGGAGGAAGCCCTTTGAGGCAGGGAGCGTATTACTTGCTTGGCACAGCTCTCCTGCTGTATGGGGCTCTATCCACTTGCAGTACTACATGCCTGTAATTTTCCACTTGTCCTGCCTGTGAGCTCCTTAGCACCATGTGCTTTCAAAGAGAATGTTGCTTCAGGTGTCCCAGCTGTACTATGGCATCAACCACATACAGGCAGCTGGTTGCAACACACGCTAAATAACCCTGCCAAGTGCCAAGCAAGCAAACAAAAAATGGTTCTGTCTTGCACCTTAGATGAGCCCAAGCTTTGTATTAACCACAGGCTTGTCTTGGGCTAAAGAGCAGCTCTGCAGCACATTTCCAAGGGACGTGGTTAAAACAAAGTTCAGTCATGTCTGTGCTACAAAATCAAACTGTCAATTTTTAAATTAATTTTAAGTTGCCACACCAGAAATAATACACTTGGTATAACAGCAAGAAGTATTTTAAAATAATTCTTACTTTAAAATGAGAAGGGTTTTTGTTGTTGTTGTTATTACTCATTTACAGTGTGATAGCATGTAGGAGCTCCAGGAATGGATTTGGGCCCCATTGTGTTAAGTGAGGTGTTTTTTTTTTTTTTCCTGGCACATTTCTTTCTTTAAAAAAATAAAATAGGTAAGACAGATCTTTTTCATATATTTTTAGTTTATTTCCCATTTAAGATAATCCACTAAAAACCTTAGTTTATCCTCAATATTCAAAGGGCAACCTAGCTTTTGGTTCCTATTGAATTTTCCTTGTCTAAATATATATAATAAAAGGCACAGAATCATGGAATCCTAGAACTGGAAGGAACCTTGAGAGGTCATCAAGTCCAGTCCCCAGTGCTCGAGGCAGGACCAGACGCCATCTAGATCAGGGGTCTGCAACCTATGGCTCTTGAGCTAAATATGGCTCAGTATGGAACCAAATATGGCTCTTTTTTCATTCCCAAAATACACACAACTTTTTAAATTAAAATGAAAAATTAATTCAAAATTTTAAAAACTCATAATTACTCATGTCAAGATGATTTTTTTTTTGTCCATTTCACCTTTAACTGTTCATTTTAACAACCATCCATCCTCTCCAGTCATTGGGGGTCGTGCATATTCTCTTTTTATTTGACTGGTCAAGAAATCTTTCCATCATCATACATGATAGTGAGCTCTGTAACCCGCTAACAGTAAAAATGAGCAAAGAGAAAGAGAGATGACAAGTATGAACATTTTCAAAAGGAATGGACAGACTTCTATGCATTTGTGGATAGGTCTGAATCGCCACACTATCTCATTTGTAATGAGAGACTGTTCTCAGACAAACAAAGAAACAAGCAAAACAACTTGCATGACAAAACATGCAGCATTTGCTACAAAATACCCCGAGAGTGGCGTGCGGAAAAAAAGCTTGCAAGGAGCTGCAGCGAAAAATGAACGTCAGAAAAAATAGCCTGCTGGCATGGTCAAAAAAAGGTGGGATCTTAAATTCCGCAAGTTTTGTGGGCTCATACAGCATTATTCGAGAGGGGGAGCCTTTCACTGATGGGGATTACGCAATCAACACATATGACGTTAATCAGTTGTATATTTTGGGATGATATATTTGTGGAAATGTTATGCACAAAGAAATGATTGAGCTATTACCAATGAAAAATCAAAGAAGGGGTGAAGACATCTTTAAAACTGTGATGAACTTTGTAAATGAGAAAAAAATACCGTTGGATAATCTTGAGTCTGTGTGTACAGACAGTGCACCATGGTCGACAAATACAGGGGATTCCTTACTCTTGTCAGAAGTGCAACCACCTACTTTTGAACTTTCATTGCATTGTGCATCAGGAGGTACTTTGTGCACAATCTTGTGGAACTGAATTCGGAAATGTAATGGGACTGGTCATTCCATTGTCAATTGGATTCTTGCCCAACCCCTTAATCACAGTCAATTTCAGTCATTGCTTGAGGAAATCGATTCCGAATACCTCGATCTACTAATGCACAATGTTCGCTGGTTATCTTGTGGCAAAGTTTTGTCTCGTTTTGCCGCTGCATTAATGAGATTAAATCATTTTTGGATATGAAGGATTTCAAACACACTGAGCTTTCAGACTGACTGGTTGTTCAAGTTTTACTATCTCATCGACATTACCGGTCATTTGAATGAGTTGAACCTTAAGCTACAAGGGCAAGGAAATACAGTCCTGATCCTGCAACAGGCAGTGTTTGGATTTGAGTCAAAATTGGCTGTCTTCATCAAAGATATCGAGACGGAAAAACTGGCACATTTTGAAAGATTACGAATGTTTCATGATTTGTATCATGCAGCAGCTTGCCCGGTTTGTTTCTGAGCTCCTGATGGCATTCAAGTCTTGTTTTGTTGACTTTTACAAATACAGTGCTCTGTTTGAGTTTATGGTTCATCCACATAAATTGTCTGTTGAAGAACTGGATTTGACAGTCACTCTAGGCATCCCAGTCAGTGATTTAGAAATGGAAACAGCAGATTTCAAGGAGTCGGATATCTGGATGGAAAAATTTGTCAAGCTAAATTCTGATTTAAAATGCCTTGCTCAACAACGTGCAGAATTGGCAAAACTGCACAAATGGGCTGACATGAAGAAATTTGGAGCACGATGATAATCTGATTCTGCACACTTGGAAAGAACTTCCTGACACATACAACATGATGCAGAATGTCAGCTTGGCCTTATTGCCAATGTTTGGCTCCACCTATATGTGTAAGCAGGCTTTCCTCTCATTTGAATCACATCAAAGGTAATTTGCACTCAAGATTGACAGAAGAAAGCCTGGATGTGTGCATGAAGCTGGATTTGACCAGTTATGATGTAAACTCCACAGAAATGTGCGAAAAGATGCAGCAGCAGAAGTTCCATTAAATAAAGTCCTGGAGTACAATGTTTCATTTATGCTACTATTAATCATTATGTCAATTATTAGTAATATTAAGTTGTATATTTTCAGTCATGCAAATGGGCATTGTTACGCAGCTCTTTGCTGATCACTTGTTCTGAATTTTGATGTAGTTTGGCTCTTTGGTTTGAAAAGGTTGCCAACTCCTGCTCTGGGATCATCCCTGACAGGTGTTTGTCTAACCTGCTCTTAAATATCTTCAGTGATGGAGATTCCACAACCTCCCTGAGGCAATTTAGTCCAGTGTTTAACCACCCTGACAGTAAGGAAGTTTTTCCTACTGTCCAACCTAAACTTCCTTTGCTGCAATTTAAGCCCATTGCTTCTTGTCCTATCCTCAGAAGTCAAGGAGAATAATTTTTCTCCCTCCTCCTTGTAACACCCTTCTAGGTACTTAAAAATTGCTATTTTGTCCCCTCAGTCTTCTCCTTTTAAACTAAACAAGCCCAATTCTTTCAGTCTTCCCTCATAGCTCATGTTTTCTAGACCTTTAATCATTTTTGTTGCTCTTCTCTGGACCTTCTCCAATTTCTCTTTTCTCAACATCTTTCCTGAAATGTGGCACCCAACTGAGGCTTCATCGGTGCAGAGTGGAAGAATTGCTTCTCATGTCTTGCTTACAATGTTCCCATTTATACATCTCAGAATGATGTTTTCTTTTTTTGAAACAGCGTCCCACTGTTGACTCACATTTAGCTTGTGGTCCACTATGACCCCTGGATCCCTTTCTGCAGTACTCCTTCCTAGACAGTCATTTTCCATTTTGTATGTGTGCAACTGATTGATCCTTTCTAAGTGGTGTACTTTGCATTTGTCCTTATTAAACTTCATCCTATTTACCTCAGACCATTTCTTCAGTTTGTCTAGATAATTTTGAATTATAATCCTGTCCTCCAACACACTTGCAACCCCTCCCAGCTTGGTGTTGTCCGCAAACTTTATAAGTGTACTCTCTATGCCATTATCTAAATCGTTGAGGAAGATATTGAATAGAACTGGTCCCAAAACTGATCCCTGCGGAATCCCACTTCTTATGCCCTTCCAGGTTGACTGTGAACCATTGATCTATATGTCTAAATATTTAATCTTGTTTTTGTCTTCCTTGGCGTACCCTATACTGATGAGTAAGCTTTCTTGTAGCAAGGGTATCCTGTACTCCAGTGCAACATGCTCATATGTTGAGGGATTGACCATGTTAAAACCAGATCCTGACATGGCTGATTTTATGGGAGCAAAGAGAGAGGAGAGACCACCTCATTAACAAAGTTCCTCTTGTAATGCTGCACTAAATAAACTCCGCCACTAAATCAAACTCAGAACACTAGAGAAGCAGTTGACTGGTTGAAGATGCTGCTTTATAACACTTAGAATAGGGGGCTGGGAGTAAATACATTTGAATTTTAGAGAAAGAATCACTTGAATTCTTTAGCAAATCACTTGACCTCCCTGTATCTTCTGGCTTGTTTTACACTACAAAGTTTTGCTATTATACTGACTCTGTATATTTAAATGTGATTGACAGCTTTAGTGACTTACAAGAGAAAATCAAATTCTGCATTGGAGTAACTCCACTGACTTCAGTGGAGTTGTGCCTCCTTACACCAGGACTGAATTTGATTTTTTTGCCTTAGAAAACTTCTGAGGATCGAGGCTAGCATTTTTAAGGGACTTAAAACCTGGCCTATGCTAATTAATTTACTGGGATAGCCATATTGGTTAGAAGTATGAAAAATATCCTATCTCTAACTGCTGTAGTTATGCCAGCAAAAGCCCTGGTGTACATGACATTAGACTGGCAAAAAAGTCCTTTTGCTGGTAGTTTATTCCATTTGGGGGACTGGTTTAAGTTCTGTTAACAAAAGCTCGCATGCTGACATAATTTGTGAGGGTTTGCCAGTGTAGCTCTACTGGTGCCTCTGTATCAGCAAATCCTTTTAAATGTAGACAAACTCTAACCAGATTAGGTGCACAACTCCCGCTGAAATCTGAGAGCCTAAATCTTTTAGATGCCTTGGAAAATCCAGCCTAACCCAATACTAGAGAGATGGGCTGAATCTTCACCTTCATGTGCAGGGGTGAGGGGTAGAGGGGGAAGGAACTACTTCTTGCTTATAAGGAGTCCAAACACACTATTCCCTTATCTACTCTCTTCTCCCCTCCCTCCAAAGCCAAGGTGGCCTGCTCTCTGCTTACCTTACTGTAGCATCAGCAGATCTGCACACATTTGTAAGCAAAATGGCCCAAACAACAGTGCCCTGTGACAGCTCACCTTGAAGAGTCCTGTGCTGTCTTGACAGGATTCTTTTTGGAGAGGAAGTGCCCACTAGCTTTTGATTAGGGTAGAATTTAGGTTTTTTTAAATTCCAGGCAGTGAAGCCCATGTTTTTAAATTGCCAGCTGGAGGGACATCCCCTTGAGAGAAGGCGCCTGTTCATGCAATGCAAATGAAGTGGAGGCTTTGCAGTGTTGTACTGTACCAGTTGGTCTGGATTTCATTCCTGTTTTAAGATGTACCTTTCTTAAGCCCTTATCTTTCAGAGCTAATGGATTTGACTCTCAAAGAGCCAGCCACCTGGTTGTTTACTTCAGCTCATCTTGGTGTTCATTTTCTTTTTTTTTTTTTCAGTGAGTTTGTATTATTCAAACTTAATTAATCGCTGTGCAGATAAATGTATTGGAAGCTCCCCTCCTTTCCGCTAAGTTTTTGATGCTTCTCCACTACCTCCCTTCAACTCATAGAATTCAAATAAAAGTAGAGCTATGGGTGTTTTTATATTAATAGCATCTTGCTTGCTTACTCATATTTGCAACATTGCTGTGAATGATTGGCTGAATACAAAGGGAACAATGGGGGGAGTTTTATTAAAGCCTGGTCAAACTGCACAATTAGAATTTCAGCCATCACTCTTATAATAGTCTGGAGTTAGTGACTTTTTAGTTCCTAAACTGTAATAGGAAACTAAACATCCATACTATGTCTAACGATAGAGTGGCTCTCTGAGGCTCAGAGGGGAATAAAGTAATAGTGTCTGGGGGCTAGCTGGCTGTTCTGTAATGTACATATATACCATCGTTTGAAGAAAGTTTTGCAGGACAAAGTCTATATTCCTGGTGTTGATATGAAGCCTTGCGTACATGCCAGTAATCTTCACAATTCTATCACGTGTCTGATTCAAGGCTGCTCACAAGATTGTTACAATCATCCAGCTCTGTTACTGACTGTGGTCTGAGGTTAAAAGAATTTGCATATTCTGGGTGCTCATCTTGAGCCTGATTTTCAGCAATGCTGAGTGGAAACAGCTCCAGGCAGGGAATGGCATCAGAAGTCGTGTGCGCTCAGCACCTTGGGCAATCGAGTCCTACAGGTCTCAATTTAGACATTGACAAATGAAGGCAGCCAAAATCAGAGTCCTTTTTTTTTTTGAAAATGTTAGCCTGGGTCTTTGTCCGAGTCCTCCCATCTTTAAAGTTGGGAATTTAAATTGATAGGAGTCCAAATCCAGAGGCTTTATATGAACATCCACAGACACTAGAGGTGTTTGAAAATTAGTCCAGGATTTGGATTCAAATATCCTAACTGGCTCCAATCTCTGTCACAGACACTAGATCCAAATAATTCTAAACTCTGGCACCCACACCCACAATTTATTGCATTGGTGGGCAACCTGCAGCTGAAGGGCTGCATGCGGCCCTTTGAGGTTCTATGTGTGGCCCATGAGACATTTTGTTTACTGTTGCCCATATGCAGGGTTGCCAGATTCTGCTGGTTTTCGTCCGTGAAGATTTTTTTTTCCTCCCGATATTACGAAAGTGACATGCATGTAAAGCAAGAGCATGTGAAGTGAGATGTGTGTTGATGACACCAGTGCTTTTTTTGTAAGAAAAAAGGTTCCGGTACTCTGGGGCAAACTTGTTGAGCAAAAAAAGGAAAACTTGTTGAGAAAAAAAAAAAAGCTATTCTGGGGGCCGAAATGTGGTCGTGGCTCCTTTAAGAGCCAAAGTGCCATGCTGGGAGCTGGGAAAAAATACGCTGCACGTCCCGAGCAGGCTTCCGTCAGGAGCCAAGCGGTCCCAGGAAAACAGGTGCCAGTACGTGTGGGGGAAATCCCGTTCCTTTTATGTGGGCTGGGAAAATAGGTGACGGTACACCGTTCTGGGCCGTACCGTCACAAAAAAAGCCCTGGATTATACACATTGTGAGTACTAGGCACCCCCTCTTCAGCCAGTCAAAGCGCTGTTTTGGTTCAATGGGCACACCCTGCAAATTGTAGGTACCCAAGTGCAGTTAGCAAAACTACCCTATCTCAGGAGACCGTCTTGGTTACAACAATCTTGCAGCTCACTGACATTAATGAGGGCCTTAACCTCTCCTTGGGCATGTCTACACTAGGAAATTATTTTGGAATTACTTATTTTGAAATAATAACTCTTGAAATAACTGTTTGGAAATAAATAGCATGTCCACACTACAGGGAAGCCTCAAAATTAGTCTGAGGCAGGCTCCTGTAATGTGCATGTGCTACCTCGACTTAGTCCCAGGAAGCACTGGGGAGTAATTACATTGAATGATTCTGGGGAGTAGGTATTTTGAAATAGCAGCCGCGGAGCATCCATACTACTGCTATTTCGAAATAACGATTTTGAAACAAGCGTTATTCCTCGTGGACAGCAGGAGTTGTTATTTCAAAATAACCAGCCCCTTATTTCAAAATAATGGGCTTGGTAGTGTGGACACTCTGGTTGTTATTTTGCAATAACTCCCCAGTGTAGACCAGGGCTCTTAGACCAATAATCTGAAGCGGTCATTTGAAGAAGTGGGCTGTGCCCACGAAAGCTCATGATACCATCAACATGTTTTGTTAGTTTTTAAAATGCTACCAGACTATTTGTTGTTTTTTACGTTTAGACCAATAATAATTACTTGTCTCTCAGCTGGTTGTGAGATAGGCACACTGGGATGGGAATCAGGAGACTTGGATTCTAATCCTTTTTCTGCCATTGACTCTGACTTTGACCTGCTGACACATGTTCAAACCACAACTACCTTGTCCGCACTAGAATTTTAACACATTATTAGTTAATACAAGGTGGGTGTTTAAAAGAAATTCACCCCTTCTCCCCCTCCACATGACCTTGAATGTTACTTCTCCTCTGGGACTTGGGTTCTGCATTGGTAAAATGCAGCAAATAACATTTTTCTCCATTGTAAAGTGTTTTGAGATCTACATTTGGAAAAAACTCGCTAAATTCTAGATGTTGCTGGTGTTCACAAAGAGCTCTGAAGATGCAAAGTGCTAAGTGCTCTCAGATAAAGGAGTAAAACATTTATAAGACAGGGCACTCACCCCATTCTCTGTGTGCAGCTGTTAAACCAGCTGCTGCTAGATAAATCAGATAAGGGTTATTTTTAAATCTTTGGGTTGGCTGTTTTTTATACCTAATTCCATTTTGTTATTTGAAATTCTCAGGACTTCCCAGCCTCAGGGGAAAGTGGCCTGATTCATTACTGATACAACAGCAGTGAAGATGTCCATGAGTTCATTGTTTTATTTCCAGTCCAGTGCTTTTTTCTCTGATTCCTCCGTAATATTCAGGGGCTCTGAAGTTTCAATTTCAAAACATTATTTGCAGGGCAAGGTAGACAAGCAGTGTCTTGGTTAACACATCAAGCGCCTAGATACATTGCGATAGGGGATCAAAGTGTCTGTGTCTAGGAGAGTTTTTGTATTTGCATTGGGACTGATATGCTAAAATCCAATGGAGAGGAGCGGATTTGCTTTGCTTTGCTTCCTTTGCTTTGTTTCTAGGTGCTGATGATGAATGTCTCCAAAGCTAGGTTCACAAGGCAGCAGTGCCTCTGTTTAAACAGCAGTCTGCCTGTGCAAGGGGGAAAAGGCGAGAAAAGGTCATTTTATCAAATGAAAGCTTAGTGGGTATAGAAAATTCAAACCAATACCATGTGAAAGAGCAATAAGGTTGCAACAATACTTGATTATATGTTTTAGACCCAACACACGTTACTGATTTTGCTGCAGGAGTAACTGGCTGAAATTCTGTGGCCTGTATTACACCGGTCAGACTAGATGATCTAATGGTCCCTTCTGGCTTTCTGTGGAACTGTATTTGCAATGGGCAAGACACCCACTCCCCTTCCCTTCTTACCCTGCCTCTGTTTTTCAGATTTTCTTCTTTTCCCTGGCACACGCGTGTTCATGGGAGTGATTTTGTGAAAATGGTGACTAGAATGTTGGGTACAATCCGGCACTAGTCAAAGGGGTGGTCTAGACAGGTTTTTTCCCTCCTCCGATTGGGGGATCCTGTCACTTAGATAACCATTCTGCGATACTGAGGCAGGCAAATCCCTATTATGGGGTGGGGAGTGCATGGCAGGCAAGCTGGAAGGATAGGGTTTAATCATTAACTTCCAAGTTGTGCTGTTTGGTCAACAGCTGATGCTTATTTTCATCCCCTTGTACAATGTTCTTACTGTGTCTGTTGCAAAGCATGCTGGGACAGGGAAGATGAAGATTATAGTGGGGCAGCAGCTACAAAAAACAGTCCACCACTATGGAACAAAAAAAGTCTTCAGCTCTGAATACCCACTAAATTGACCGGCAGCTGCTTGGAGGTTGACTCTGGTACTCCACCAAAAGGAAATAAGTAAGAGGAATTGACGGGAGAGTTTCTGGGAGAGGTTGTGGGTACTGGGGAGATTCAAAATAATCTTGGCCAGTTGGAGAATTGGTCTGGAATCAACAAGATGAAATTGAGTTAAGCGCAAATCTGTGCATAGAAAGGAAAAATCAAATGCCCAAACTACAAAATGGAGAATAACTGGCCAGCTGGCAGTACGGCAGGAAAGAATCTGGGAGGCTATAGTGGATCACAAATTGAATACAAGTCAACAATGGCAAAATCTGGCAAGGAGTTCCAGAGGTTGACTGTGCACTGAGTGAAGAAAAACTTCCCTTTGTGTGATGGACTTAAGCTGCAGGAGGAGAGATTTTAGGTTAGATACTAGGAAAATCTTTCTAACTCTGAAGGGTAGTTTAGCTCTCGAATAGGCTTCCATGGAGTCTGTACAATCCTCATGCTTGGAGACTTTTCAGAACAGGTTGGACAAACACCTATCAGGGAGAGTGTAGGTTTACCTGGTCCTGCTTCAGCACAGGGAGCTGGACTTGACCTTTTAAGTTCCACTTGAGAGCTACATTTTATAAACTTGTTGTACGACCTTACTTAAATCACATCCCTTTTCTCAGTCTCGGTTCTCCTCCTGATAATGTGGAGATGCTACCACCCTACTTTATGGTGGTAGGATTGGGAGGCTGAATTAATGAATATTGATTAAGTGCTTTGGATGGCAGGCACTAAAGATGGGTAAAACTATATAGTCACCTTTCCCCTTCTCCTTTCTGGGTCTTGAAGCAGCACCATTCAGTCAGCTGCAGTTAGCTGTGTTTGGCACTGGCTGAAGCTCTGTTTTCAGGCATCTTCTGCCTCCCAAGGATCATGTGGCAATTTTTATCCTGTGAGCCAGGAACTTGTGGGTTCTGTTCCCATCACTCCCACCATCTCACTGTGTGTCTCCGTTCCCATATCCGCTCAAAGGGGACAACAATATTTTTTCTCCACCTTTTAAAAGCACTTTTAAATGTCTACCCATATTGTGAAGAACAGATTTGGGTAGTTTTCTGGTGTCAGTATAACCTCTGGGTGTAATAGGAACTGAAGCAAGTTTTGGCGGATACTTGGGAACTTGATCTGCGAGAGATAAGCAGAGAAGTGAACTAGCAGTGATTTTTCCCGGTGCTTGAGTTGTTACTTTTTTTTCTGTCAGAGATGGTCAGGCTCTCTTGCCCCTACATGGTGCAAATCTTTCAGCATAAACACATTTATTTTAAGTCATACACACCCAGTAGCCCTGAGGTGGGGCCGGAAGGAGAAGCTATTGTAAATAGCTAGACAGAGTAGAGTCAAAAAGGAGGGAGATCTGCTGAATATGTATTTTCCAGGAGACTAACTAAAGTTAGTTTAGAGAACCACTTGGAAATGCTGAACTGTAATTAATATAAGAAATATGGCAAGCTGTATTTGTCATAGGAATGCAGCATCCAAAACTGTCCAAGTGGCCAAACGTTTACCAGATCTTAAGTCTTCCCTCAAAGAAAAAAAATGCATCTTAATTTCTCAGTATTCTCTCACTAACAGGTCTGAGGAAAGTTCTAGTACAAAAGTGTTAATTGGATTTCATTGAACTCTCTATGGATCACACCGGCCTGGTACCAAAAGTGTCCCTTCTGTGCCATGCAAGGTGGCATGTATGGGCCACAGTCTGTAGTACCTATCTAATGTTACATTGCTTAGTATGCATTATTTAATGTAGCTTTTAACGTTGGGGCAAGTGCAAATACCATGGCGATAGAGATAGGTGTGGTACAAAAGCCTACCTAGGTACCACACCCATCAAATAAGGTATCCCAGCTATGTGCTCCTGGCTGCCAAAATGGAGATGGTAACATTCTGGATGAGTGCTGGCCCTCATAAGCGGGATACACGTTGCAGTGGGTGTTGAATCAGTCACTAGTAGCGTAGCTCTGCTAGAAAGAAAAGTGAAAGCTGTAGTGTAGACCACATGTCAGGGTTTTTGACACACTCATCTGATTGCATGGTGATAAAAAATATCTGAGCCCTGCCTACACTGTTATCACTAGGGCTTCATCTTCACTGCCAGTTCTTCTGGCATAAAATATGCTAATGAGGGACTCATTAGCATAAGTCGCTATCTCATTAGCATATTTTCTGCCGTTTCTTTTTTGCGCAAGGGGTTTTTGCGCAAAAAGAAGCAGTGTGAACTTTTTTTCCCCACAAAAACCCCATTTTGTGCAAGATCCTTATGCCTCTCTGAGATAGGATCTTGCGCAAAACGGGGGTTTTGCGCAAACCCCGCCCCCATCCAGACTGCTTTTTGCACAAAAACCCCTCGTGCAAAAAGAAACGGCAGAAAATATGCTAATGAGATCGTGACTTATACTAATGAGTCCCTCATTAGCATATCTTCTGCCGGAAGAACTGGCAGTGACCACATAGCCTAGTAGAGCTGCACTGATGGAGAAGCATGGGTCAAAGAATAGATTCAGACAGAAAATGCACGTGAATGTATTGCATGAGTGTAGAATGTAGTCAGACTAAATGCGCTCTGCCACTGACTTGCTAGTTTTAGTAACCGGTGTTTGGGCCTTTAAAGGATTTGAAACCACAGACAGAGGAATACTTCTTTTTAGGGTTAAACAAAGATTTTTATTTTCTATTTACTTTTTAATTAATTTCTCTCTTAAATCAATTCACTGTCTTTAATTCTTCTAAGACAGCATAGCATACAAATAAAGAATATAAAAAATAAAACAATTAAAACAAATATGATAACTCCCCCTACAGCTATACCCTCCAGATTTACCTTTGAACAGTTTGTGGAGTTATCTGTCATACCTATTTAATACTCACATTAAGATGGATAGAAACATTGTTTAGATTCAGGAGATATTCTTTTCTTTATCTTTCCTTTTGGATTTTTTGTTTGTTGCAACTTACGACCGATGTTCCCCTTTCGGAGCTTACGAATGGCAACGAGATTCAGTGCCGGGGAGGGAGCCACTTGGTTGATCAGACCTGGCTTTTTGGATTCGCAACCCTTCCGCTCTTGATCTGATCTGTTTAAGCTTAAATACCTTTTTCGGTAATTCTCCACTCACCTGGCTATGCTGACATCGGTCTCTTTGTCTTTATTTTGACTTGTTTTTCACCTTTTGTGGTCTGTGGTCAGTGTTCCTTTTCTTTCCCTTAAAGCGGGGTTTTTTGTAGGTTATCCAATTAAATTTTGTTTTTTTGCTTACGTCTTGTATATCTCGACAATGCTTCCTTTCCTTCACACGGACATCGAACTTAGTGCTCATTTAACATATTCTTGTTAGTGGCTTTACCACATCCTATTCACAGCTAGCTGAAGTGTTGGAGCATAAGCTTTTGTGGGCAAAGACTCATTTCGTCAGATGCATGTCAGCTTTGCCCACGAAAGCTTATGCTCCAACACTTCAGATAGTCTATAAGGTGCCACAGGACTCCTCGCCGCTTTTGCAGATTCAGACTAACATGGCTACCCCTATGATACTATTCACAGCTAGGTAGCCTTGGGAAAAGCTACTTAATCGTTCAGTGCTTCAGTTTACTAAGTACAACATTAGTAGTATAATAATGGTTAGCCAGGAATATTTTGAAGTTATTTGTTTAAAGTGCTCTAAGCTTCAGGTAGCAGTAGCTTTGTCAGGACAAATAGTATTTGATTTCAGATAACTGCTGCTTTCCCCAAAGGGATTTAGAAAAAAGCAGGGACTCTCTCAAATCCCTCTGCATGAAGTTGAGCAAGACCTCAATTTCAACTGCCCAGGCTCTGCTTCAACATGCAGAACTGATTTGCATCTGGTAGTTCGCCCCCAGCCTCCTGCCTGAAAACAAAATAATATGCAGAATGCTCATTTAGTTCAATCCTAGGGCCTGCCTGGTCCACACACTACACCCTCCCCTGCACAAATATAAGGAGCCAAGTTTCAAATGGAAAACGTTAAATGCAAGAACAGACTTTGCCTAGCACAATGGGGCCCTGAATTGGCTGAGGCCACTGCAATATAAATGATGTTTAAATGACTGCAGGGCATGTCCCATGTAAATGACAGCAGCAGGTAAATACTCTTTGCTTGGTTTTCCTCTGCTGTATCCTCATTAAACTCATGGCTGAAGGGTTAATAGGATATGGATCCTTCTGCTACCAGGTTCTAGTGCCTGAAAGTTCTCACCATGGCCACATGGGGAGCCCTGTGAAATGAAGAGGTCTCAGTTCAATTCATAGTGGGCAGATGTCCAAGGAAAGGAAAGCCCACCACCATGCCACCAACAGTAATCGGCTCTGTTGCTGGCTGATTCAACAGAGAGGTCAAGGAAGAAATGAATGGATCAAGAGACTATGGTACAGGTTTTCAGAGCTATTGAAGCACCTAAAGGCATAGATGGCTGCCAAGTGGCATTAAGTACCTAACCTCCATCAGTGCTTTTGAAAATCCTGCCAAGCTGTATCTCTAGGTGCCTCAGTATCTTTGAAAATGTGGCCCTATTTGCTCATCCTGTGCAAATAGCTCCTTCAGAACTGAGATGAGGCCATTTGACCGTGGGGGGGGGGGGGGGGTAAGGGGCTGTGAATGGGGAAACTACTGCTGCCTCCGCTATAGTGGATAGAGAACTTCAGTCCCCAGGTCTGTCAATGTCGCACTTTTCATTAACCCCAAATCTGCTTCAGAGAAATGTAGCCAAGGCCACAGGGTTGCAGCAGCAGTTCAAGCAGATGTACCTGAGCTAGCTTTAAGCTTGTTAGCTCAGGGCCCCGAGTAGTGAAGCTGCAGCAACACGTGCTTCAACACAGATTGTCCAAGCTCATCTAGAAGCTGGATAAATACCTGCGGGCCTTAGTTGATCTGAAGTGCACGCT
The DNA here is from genome assembly GCA_032595735.1 of Pelochelys cantorii. Classification (NCBI taxonomy): domain Eukaryota; kingdom Metazoa; phylum Chordata; order Testudines; family Trionychidae; genus Pelochelys; species Pelochelys cantorii. Next base: position 199,979,877 of record CM064326.1, read on the forward strand.
GCTGTGGCTTCACCGCTGAGGTACCTGAGGCTACGTATACACTATGTGTTTTTTGAGGAAGAGGAAATGCAAATGAGTGCTCATTTGCATATCCGCGCTCTCATTTGCATTTCTTCTTCTGATCCTTTTTGCGGAAGAGGTTTTTGCAATAAAAGCCCTGTGTAGATGGGGCCATTTCTTGGAAAAAAAACCCTTTTGCGCAACATCCCTTATTCTTCAAAAAATGAGGTTTACAGGCTCTTGTGCAAAAGGTTTTTCTTCCGACAAATGGCCCCGTCTACACAGGGCTTTTTATCGCAAAAACCTCTTCCGCAAAAAGAATCGGATGAAGAAATGCAAATGAGAGCGCCATTTGCATTTCCTCTTCGCCAAAAAACACACAGTGTAGATGTAGCCTGAGGCAGCACAATTTAAAGTTGAATCAGGTGTGTCTACATGAACTGCAGTCATGCACCATGCTTGCAATCTGGATATGCTCCAGGACAGAATCCTCTTCATAGCAGCATGAGATGATATCAGATGTGTTGCCATGTAGGAACTAGATGATGAGGTCTCAAGAGGCAGGTAGCCCAGTCGAATCTCACTGCCTACCCTCTCTCCTCCTCCTCCAGCAACACAGATCATTAAAGAATGGCATGGGAATCAGGCTAAAGAGACAAACAGTCAAAGCCAGCCTTCTGTTCTGCAGCATTCTCAGAGCTCACAAAGGTAAGACCTGGGAGCAATTCTTACCAGGGCTAGAACTGAAAATAAAGCTTTTTAGCTCTAATTGGCCATCTTTTTTTTTAACCTCCTGCTGCTGGTGTCCAGTGGGCTGAGAGGAGAAAAGTCTCTGAAAGGGTTTGTAAATCGCTTTGCATCCTGCTGTGCTTCTGACGGAGCAATTACAAGAGGTTTAGAGACAAGTTTACTCCTCCCATCCCCAGTTCCTGTGTGGGTTGCTTGAACTAGTCAGCACCTCATGGCTAAGGACGAACCATTCCCCTCCCCCCATTTTCTAACCTCTGTTAGATCACTAAACTTTATTAGTTTAATTTTTGTTCCCAAATGTAAGTGGTTTGGGGGCTGGTGAAAGGAATCAAACTGATGGTCCCTGGAGACTGGAGTCCTCTATACATAGCAGCATAGGCACTGGTATGGCAAGCTTCCTCCTACACACTTTCTGCTGCTGGTGTGCCTCCCCACTGCACTCCATTCAGAGTGAGCCTGGAGCCTAGTTTTCCCCCATGGCTTGCCTTTAGAGCCAGAATAAAGTGGGAAGTCCATGAGCCCCCACACCCTCCTGTTTGGGCTCCCCTAATATTTCTCCTGTTACATGCGTCCCCATATCCTGCCTGCCCACCTACCCCATGGCGCACACATATATTCCACAGCTGTGAATCCTGCACAGAACTACTCAGGTTTCTGTTTCCAATTCAGCACAGAGCAGCCAATACATCTGACTGCTGAGACTGGTATAAACTGGGAGTAACTCAGTTACACTCAGTGGTGTTCCATAGGTGTAAAATTGGCGTGAGAGAACTGAGTTCTTTGATTATTTTTTCTGAGATAACTCCTGTGTTAGCACCTCCCTGCTTAGATGCCTGGAGCTTAGATGGGTGCTTCTAAATCGACAGAAACAAAAACTCGTGTGGAGAGGACCAAATGCATACTTCTGCAGGCCTGGTTCTCACGTCCAGTGTTCCTATGCTTGGGACAGAAATGGGGAGCAAGGATTATCTCCTCAGCCACTTTTGCACTCTGTGTTCTGGGGCTATGCAGACTTTAGATCAATTTAGATCAGCTTCTGTGCTGCTCCAAAATGTATGCTCTCTTCCTCATGGGTCCCAGAGGCAGAGACTCATGGAGCTGTAACCGCATTCCAGATATGCTCCCTATATGCAAGGCTGATGCAGAGCCCGTCCCATGTGCCACCTTTACGCTGACTGGGATGCAAGGGACATTCCCAGGGGCCATTTCTAGCCACTTGCTCCTGTGGGAATGGTGTAAAATGCTGGTGTCACTGAGAGTCCTGCCCTGTCTCTCCCTAGTTTTTCCTGGGAGACCGAACATGGGGCTTGGGCACTGTGGTGGCTCTGTCTGGCCCCTTTTGTTTCTTTCTTTCACCTGCTTTGTGTGGTATGGGCAGGATGCCAGGCTACTTAGTTACTGAGCAGCTGCCCCTTCCCGCTCCAGGCCTGCCAGACAGATGAGACCCAGCCTGCCTGTCTGCAGCAGCAACCCATGAACAGTAACCACCTAAGGGTATTTTGTGCACTTTCATCTTCTAGTACTTGATCTAGCAGTCTGAGGTTCCACGCTAGCTTCCCCCCCGCCACTGCCCCGACCTCCTGCCTTGTCAGTCTCAAAGTGTAATGTAAGTTATTTGCAGACCTGAAGAAGAGCTCTGTGTAAGCTCTAAAGCTTGTCTCTCTCACCAACAGAAATTGGTCCAAAGAGATTACCTCACCTGCCTTGTTTCAGAGCAAGTTACTGTAATACTTGGGTTTCTGTGGGCAGGAGTCAGCCAGGTAGCAAAATTACTCCCATTCCTCCCAGCCCAAAATCCTCACTGCTCCTGAGCCATTCCTGCTCCCTCACTGAGAGCAAGGCACTTTCCCTGCCCAAGGGGAAAGATAATCACCTCTCTGGGCAAAACTGCGCTTCTCTCCACTCCTACCACAGGACAACCCGTACCATTTCCTCTAGTGAGAACAACTCTTGAATCTCTCCTTTCCTGTGGCAAGAAGATGCCTGACACCTCAGCCCTCTGCTTTCATCCCATTCACATAAGAAACAAGTCATCATGGAACTCAGAGCAAATCCTGATACAGTCCCATCATGATAAATAATTTTTCCCTGTAGTGTGGAAGGTGCCTCCAAACCTCCTTCTTCCTGCAGCTAATCTGGTAGATGCAGGATGTTTCGTCCTCAGCATTTGCAAAGATGGAAGCAGCTGCTTAGCTGTACACAACGGTGCCACTGATTCCGTTGGAACCATTCATGGTATATTTAGGTATGTGCTGAAGTATTTGCAGGGCTGGAGTGAAAGTTACATGTGTGCCTTTTGAAATACTGCAGTTTTAGTCCCAGGATTCAGTGAGAGATGAGCTTTTTAGCCACACAGTTCTTCGGTTCTGCTTGTCTCTCAGCAGAAGCTGGTCCAATACAAGATACCTCATCCATCCTGCCTTTTGAAATGCAGTCTGGGTAGTTTTGTTTCCCTCTGGTTCTAGGTTTGGGATTTGTGGTGATGGTTTGTACAGCCCTACTTGATGCTGTTAAACCAATAGAGCTTTCCCATGTAATAAGGCCTTGCTCTTGTATAGCATTTTTCATCAGCAGATTTCAAAATGCTTTACAGGAAGGGAAACTGAGGCATGGGGAAGTGAATGACTTGTCCAGGGTCATCCAGAAGGCCAGTGGTTTGAGCCAGGAATAGCAAACAAGTCTTCTGAGTCCTCATCCAGGGCTCGAACCAGCAGGCAAGATACGTACAGGGATGCTGTAATTACCCAAACTTGGTAATGGGCATTACAAATACAGGAAATTCAGCATTATGGTTATTTAAAAGAAAATTAAACATGAAATATATATGTAAGGCACCCAAACCACCTTAACTCTGCCCCACACCAACACCATGAATAATCACATTTATAAGTAAGGCCTGTTAGTATTGTGGTCCCCTAATAAGATTAAATTGATTTTAATGGCACATTTGTATTATGCTCCCCTCCATGACATCGCTAGAGAGCAGAGTTAAAGCTGGCTGGAGCAGGGGTGGGTGCTAGGTTAGTGAGGTGACATGATAGAAAGCACAGAGTATTGGCTTGAGACTCTGGGGACCTCCTGTATCATGTTTTTGGCTCAGCCATTGGGGCACTCACCTCACCTTTTAGTGCCTCTATTTCCCCCTCTACAAAATGGCCACAACGATCATGACCTCCTCTGTAAAACATTTTGAGGTCAAAGGAAGAAAAGCTCTTATATACCAAAAGACCACAGTGTTAGCTGTTGGTACTATAGTAAAGAGTGAGTATTCAAGAGTGATGGGGCAGAAATTAATGCCTGGTTTTGGCGGTTGGCCTGGCAGTATTACGTACTGGGTCAATTACCCAGGAAAGACAGGCAGAGATAGGTGGCAGAGAGTGGTTATCACCTAGCATGGATACAGAGGTGATTGACCCAGCACTGGGGTATGGGCAGCAATTGCTGGCCCTTCAGTTTGGGTGACCAGATAGCAAGTGTGAAAAACTGGGATGGTGGAGAGGGTGTAATAGGCACCTGTGTAAGAAAAAGTCCCAAATATCTGGACTGTCCCTATAAAATTGGGACATTTGGTCACCTTACCCCTGCCTGCTCCATAGTGGCATCTCTCTGTGCAGTATTGAGCCAGTCTCAGATTTCAGGTACCCAGCAGGCTGAGAGGTGGCTTTGAAAAACAAACAAAAAAAATCTAATCAGTCAGTAGCTGTGGGCAGCTCATCCTTCTCTGGGTATGCTGAGTTTGACCATATGCTCTCCAGTGCTCCTGACGGGGAAGGAAGAGAAAAATCACATATGTGTGCCTGAAGGTCAAACAGCAGAAAATACTTTAGCCTGGTCCTTAGTGCACGCTTGCTCCCACCCTCTCCCAGGGCATCCTTTTGTCCTGCCCCTTCTAGCTGCATGTCCTCCCCGATCTCTTTCTGATCACTACCACCCATTGGGCTGGTCTCTTCATTGCAGACTCTAATCTGCCCCTACCATCCTCTTGCAGACGGTATGGATGGCATGGCACCTGTCTTCCCTCTTCCCCCAAAGCAGGGATCCATCCCCACCCTTGTGTGGGCAGGCTCTGTCTCTTTCTCTCCTCCCCCTAACAGGTGTTCTTAGCACAAACACAGCATGGGGCATGCTATTTGCATTAAATATTCAATGACTGTGTTTTACCCTTGAGTGAGTTGGAGGGCAGCCTGACTTAGACCAGAGGAAAGACTGATGGGAGGAGACCCAGGGAACAGTGTACCCTAGCTCCACTGCACTCTGCTCAGTAGCAAGGCCCCTGCAGAAGTAGAAGCACATGCACATGCAGAGGGAGGCTGCAAAGTGAGGAGAAAATGATTTTAAAGCGTGAGGCATCTCTCTTCCTGCTGGCAGCAGATAACTTTTAGCCTTTTAAACCTAGGCCAGTCTGCAGCAGCTGCCAGAGAGGAAAGGAGAGCCGATGCCCACCATATGTGTCTCCCCCTCCCTCTGATGAGTCATTGCTATGCAAAAATCTAAGCCTAGGAGTTCCTGGCAGAGATGAGTCGGGGCTGGTGGTACCCTTCTTTCATTCCAGCTGAGTGGGCTGGCGTCCCTGTATGCAAGGTCATGGGAAGTGGGAATCCCGGGGCTGGGGAGGGAAACTGTGGCCAAAGGCAAATGCAAGGCAGGGACTTCGCCGCTGTGAGCCCCCGGGCTGCGAGAAAGCCTTGGGAGCGAGTGGGGGCCAGAACCGCAGGGACAGGTGCTGCTAAGGCATGGGACGGGTAGCTGTTGCCCAGGTCACCAGGATGCTCCTGCTGCGGTCTGCGGCGGGCCACGCCCTTGACTCCTTAGCTCCCCCTTTACGTGCGGGGGCTCAGGTGTGCGGCTGGCGCCAGGCCTCTGCCTCCCTTTGTCTAGCAGCTTCTCCCTCACACACCCCGGCCGCAGGGCTGCAGCCACACCCCGCCGCGCTGCAGGGCCCCTTGACCCCACCTCCTCTGAGCCGCTTTCTCTCCGGCCGCCTCCCCCTCCGCCCCCGCCCGGCGCCTGCTGGAGCCACCACTCCCTCTGGGTCTGCGAGGCTCGGGCTTGGAGCACCCCCCCCCCCTTGCAGGGCCCCGCCCCGCCCCGCCCTTACAGGTGGGGGCTCCCCAGCGCCCGGGCTCCCTTGCAGGTGCGCTAGAGGCGGGGGGAAGGGGGGGGGGACGCTCCAACCAGACCCGCCTCGCAGCTCAGCCACGTGCCTCTCTCCAGCCCAGCTCCCGCGTTCATTGGCTGGGGGGCGTTCGGGGGGGGCGGAGCCAGCCCCCGGGAGCCGGGCGATATAGCGCCGCGCGACCTTAGCCGAGCTCTGGTCCCTGCCCGGCGCGCGCCTGCCAGCAGCCGCCCCCCCTCGCTGCGCCTGGGACAGCGGGAGTCGCCCCGTCTGTGCCCTCCTCCCCCTTCCCAGGCCCCAGCGGCCAGGGCCGGCCCGCAGCCCCCGAGCAGGGCGGGATACACGCAGCCCTCTCGCCTGCAGCAGCTGCCGCCGTGAGCCAGGGAAGCTGCTGGCAGGGCAGCCCCGGCAGCCGCGCTCTGCTCTAAGGGGACAAGGACTTGCTCGTGTCACCCGGCGGGGCCGCTCCCTCCCCCATGGCTCGCGGGAAAGCCAAGGAAGGCGATGGCAACTGGAAGAAATTCATCTGGAACTCGGAGAAGAAGGAGTTTCTGGGCAGGACCGGCGGCAGCTGGTGTAAGTGCTTCCCCATTCCCCTCCCCTTGCGCGCCAGCCCCTGCCGCAGGGGCTGCTGCCTCCTCCCCCTGCGGGCTGGGGGTGCGGGGAAGGCAGCCACCCTCCCCTGCTGCTGGCTGAGGCTCCTGCGGACTCGAGGGAGAGGTGGCGGAGGGGGGTGGGGACGCTTCCCGGGTGCAGTGGAATCGGCTCCCTCCGCATCAGGATTTATAACAAACATTGCACCCCGACTTTCTGTGGCTGATCGTAAATGCCGGTGGTGGGGATTGACACCTCTTCTCCCCCCCCCCCGGGACACACTCGCGCCGGTGTGCTTGGCTCCTTGCTGTGCTCCCTCGGCTGTTGGCCGGCGGGTTGCCTTCCTTTCTGGAAGCGCTGCGGCAGCGCTGGGGGAGACGCGTTGCTTATTGTTGCAGGCGAATGGTGTGCGGTGTCTGATGTGGCGGGGGAGCCCTGCCTCCGCTTCGGGGCTTGCCCGTCCGCCGTGGTCTGGCTTTGTCAGCGATCCTTAAAATCTGCCGGGCTGGGCGCCTTCCCCCCTGCGCGAACCTGCCGCGGGGTGTCTCTTTTTTTTGCCTCCGAAAGGTCATGCTGAAGGGCACCGATGTAGTTAAAGCTGAGTCGTGACTGCGGTAGGGGGTGGGGTGGGCGCTAGCGTGTGGGGGCGAGCAGCCCTACACATACCTCTAGCAGTTTCCCACCATCCTCCTCTGCATCAAAGCCTTTGTAGAGGAGCCAATGCGGCTGGCACTGGGGGCTTTGAATCAGAGCAAACTGCGGAGAGAGGCAGCAGAATGGCAGGAGAAGGGGCTCTGCTCAAAGGTGTGGGAGGGATCAGCCCTGAAATTGAGGCGAGGGGCTTTCGTGTTACTGTGACCTCCTGGAATCCAGCAGCAAGCTCGGTGGGGCTGCTTGGCTGGGCAAGTGAAGGGTTAATAATGCATCAGAGCTCAAGGTTAGTCAAGGTGACACCTCAAAGCTGGAGGTAACCCAGGCATTGGGCTCTCGGGCCAGGCCATCCCGTAGTAGGGCATTGGCGTGTGGCTTCCTGGCTGTGTGCATGGGCCTCTTGAGTTTTATTTATTTTTCTCTCTGTCTCCATTTGGAGGAATAACCTGCCTCTGAGCTCAGGGGGAGAGAGGAAAGGGCTGGGTGGGGAAAATGAGCAAGTCCTTGGAGCCAGTCGCCTAGCAACTAAATGTAACTTGAGTGAGCCCATGAGGTGCACAATGGCTCAAATCTGTTGCCACCTCCTTCCCTTTTCCCTGGTCTGGTTCTTCCCACTCCTCCTAAGTCAGAGGCAAGAGGATGCATCATCTCAGCTTGCATTGCACTAGCCAGATAGATACAAGGGCCATTGTGAAGATCCATTCTAGGGCATCATCTCCCAGTTTTTTCTCCCTCCATCTTTTTGGCTCCTTCCTGCCTCTCTGTTCTCTATTACAACCATATCTATTTGCTTTGGATTTTAATAGTTTGCAAGCTCTAGTTCATTTTGAGTTGACTCAGAGGAAAGCTCCAGTTCTGAAGAATAAAACAAACCTGAAATAGCAAGTGCTCTGGCTCCAGTTCACTAGCTTGTGGCTGTTAGTCACCGCTGTATTTCTCCTCTGCCCCCAGTGAAAGTTACAGAAGATACCGTTAAAATATTTCAGTCCATTGATTTTTTTTTTTTTCATTTTAAACAACCAAGCATCAAGGATAGTGGTGATCATATACTCTTTTGTCCTTAAAAACAAGGAATGTATCTCTCCCCTAGGCATGGTTGTCCTTGGGGAGAGGGCGTTCTGCCCTTGGGCTCCTTTTTACCTAACTGGGTTTTAATCAGCACAGCCAGGCCCCTGATTTGAATTGTGACATTGTAGACTTTTTATCTCTCCTTTCCATTCTTCCTTTTTTGGGGGGAGCTGGGGAAGAGTGATGGTTAAAGCCAGCTGGGAGAGTTTACTTCGGAACCTGGGAAACAAATGTTTTTACCTCAGCCTAGCTCTATAAGCAAGAAGTGTCCCATCTAATGTAATGTTCATGATGCATGTGGTATTATTACAAATAGTACTTGGAGAGTTGTCTATTTGCATATTAATTTTAAAAGGCTTAGTCAGTTAGAGTTGCTGCCAATCAGAGCTGGCCTACCACCCTTATTGTTGAAGTCAGACCCTGTTGACTGGTCAACCGGACATCCGGAGTTGCCATCTTTAGATTTGGCAGGCGGCAGCGGCAGTAGGATAGACTAGAGGAAGTTCTCACTATATATTTGTGTGAGCAGAGTATTTGTAAGCGCTTGGAAGTACGTTTACTGGCTTTTATCCCACCCTGAGCTTGAGAGACTTTACAGATGTGCCGAATATATGGTCTTTGTCACTCTCACCTAAATATCTAGGGCTGGATCCTCATTGGGGTAAATTGGTGTAGCTCTATTGAAGTTAGCAGAGCTATGACAGTGTACATTAGGTGAGAATCTGGCCTATCTATTATACACCAATCTGTAGCAGGCACTTGTTTCTCTGTAAACTCTTGTGCTTTGTTGCTTGATTCACTGTATATTTTCTATAAATCAGGCTGAGTGCCTCATGTAGGTGTCCTGGTATGCTGTTTGACAGTATTTTGGTTGGGAGAGATCTTAATGCTACCTCTTGGTACTACCCATTTGATGTGATTTTAAAAAAAAATCGAAGGCAGCAAGAACATTAGACAGCAGTGCTCTTGTTTGGTGTATTGCAACAGCACTCCTTTGACTGTGGTCTGGAAAAAATTACCAAATCTCTGACATCACAACCATTTGCCTAGTGCTTCCTGGATACCAGAGTGTGATTAACTCTTAGTGTGCCAGAACATAATGCTGCTGAGGACAGTTCAATTTCATTAATTTCCTACTGCCCTGCCCTAGGGTGGAAGGAGGAAGTTGAAGGTCAGGGCTCAGCCATCTTAGATTTTTTTTTTTCCATTCTGTCTTGCCCATTCCTGCTATTGTTACTTTCAAAGTCTGAAAATAATTAAAAGCCACCAGAGAAGGGAATTGTGTTTTGAACTGGGCTGCTTTTCTGTGATAATTGAGCACTGGAGGAAAGCTTTCTTCTCCCAGAACTCTTGTGCTTCCCTCCCCCACATCTATTTTCACTCCATTCAGAGAAGTCTTTGTTTTAGAGTGACAGTCAGACCTAGGGTATTCTGAAGTCAAATAGGTTTCCTCTCAAATCATCTGTTGCCTCTGACTCTATTTGCTTTTGCTGTTACTGGTCTCTTGATTAGCATATAGTTGCTTGGCATGGACTGCTTTATCCTTCCTGTAGGCTGCCTGGTGATGCCTAGTACAGCATGTTACTATGCAGTTAATCAGATGAGATAATCCTTGTAAACCAGTAACTGATACCCAGATTCCAAGTAGTGGTGTGTTCCTTTTTATTGTCTTGTGTGTGTGATTTAGACCCTCCCTTTTCTTTAGACTCAACATGATTTAATCGGGTTGTATAATTAGCTGTTTCAGCTGGATGGTGTGATAAATAAAAGCCTGGCTGCATTATAAGAAATTGTCAAACTACAGCAATGCAGGTGCCTTCTCTGCACCTGGAGTCAACTAGACAATACATAAGATGAGGCCTAATTCTGTTTCTAGCAACCTCTCATTGGCTATAATGGGTGTGGGATTAGGCCCACAGTTGAAGAGTGGGGATTTCTCAAGGAATCCTAAAAGAATTAGGCACCCAAATCTCTATGGAATTCATTTGAGTTTGAAATGCTAATTCATTTGGAATTTTCAGCTCCAAGACTCAATGCTAACAAGGAGCTGATGTCAGTGAGGTTGTGGCAGTGCTGAACATATGAAGGACAGGCACTTCCAAGATGTCTTTTACTATCACAGGGGTTTGCTTTGCTGAAAACCAGCCCCTCATAAAGTAGCTAGGAAACAAGTGTCTCTTACAGTTTTAAAGAACTTTTAACCTTCGTATGTTTTTAACAAAAAAAAAAGTTGGCTTGTAATCTTTAATACGTTAGAATGTGACATGTATAAAATGTGAAAATAGTTCTGCTTGTACAAGGCCCCGGTCTATGATGAGGGCTCCTAGGCACGGGTACCACATAAATATGTTTCTCACTGTCTGACACATGGTTGCACCAAGGGCTTGATTATTTTCTCTGTTCTCTTGCAGTTAAGATCCTTCTCTTCTACCTGATCTTCTATGGCTGCCTGGCTGGCATATTCATTGGGACCATTCAAGTGATGTTGTTCACAATCAGTGAATTTGAACCTAAATATCAGGATCGAGTGGCACCACCAGGTAATTTTAAATATAAAGCAGGCCTCTGCTTGACTGTGCAAATCACTTCAAGCAGGATCATTTTATTGCTCACTTAAGAGTGATAATGGAATATTATTCCACTGCTGTAGCATGCAGCTCAGCCTTTTCACAAATATCAAGCAGGTTTGTGTCTCTTCTCAACCTATGTTCACAGCATTGTATTTTGCTCTTAAGGGAAAAGTGTTTGGAATGGGCAGAAGTGAGACTGTCAGGATTCGTGGGTTCCTATTTTCACGTCTGCCCCTTTATATCAAGTGGTGACCATGGATGATTTGCTCCACTCTTTTTCTCTTGTTTAATGCATTTGTGACATGAGGAAAACACTATCAATCTTTCAGGGTTTTTAGAGGCTTAAATAACCTCATGCTCATAGTGTCTTGGACATTTGGAAGGGGGGAGGAAGTGTGAGACACACACAACACACGGATTTAGTGTTCTTTTGTTTGAATGAATGGTAGTGAATGAACAGCCTGTCGCTACTGGGTGAAATACAGCATCAGTTTAAAAAGAGAGCGATCAATTAGGCAGCATCTCTGAACAGTTTGCTTTAGGTCAAAGCAGAGAGAATGCTTTGGCAGTGCAGCAGATTCCCCGCTTTGTCAGATCCAGTCTGTTATGCCGTCTGGCTCTTACTAAAAGTCAGTGACTGGTAGGACATGAGTGTGTAGAGGGAGGAGTCTTGCAACTGCTGCTTTCCCACATTATAAATGACCTTGAGGCTGCTTGGCATTGGGGATGGTAATGATTTGTCTCTGTCTCTCACCGCTTGCTGTGTAACAGTTCAGAAGCTTTTAATAACAGTGGGTATTTAAGGGACAATTGTGAGGCTGCAGGCAAGGCTCTTGTGCAGGAGAACCTGCTGCAGCAAGCTATATTCTAGCTAAGCAAGGATATTTTTCTAGCCTAGCAGCTTTCAACCAGGGGTACGTGGATTTTCAAGGGTACTCAACTCCTGAAGATATTTGCCTAGTTCTACAGCAGGCTATGTAAAAAGCACTAGCAGTGTCTGCACAAACTAAAATGTCATACACTGACTTGTTTATACTGCTCTGTGCACTGGAATATAAGTTACAATATTTCTATTTCTATTTGATTTTATTAATTACAAGGTAAAAATGAGAGAGCAAGCCATTTTTCAGTAACAATGTGCTGTGACATTTTGTATTTTTATTTCTGATTATTGTAAAGAAGCAGTTTTTAAATGAGGTCAGACTTGGTGATATATAAGAAATCAGACTCCTGGGGGAAAAAAGGTACAGTAGCCTGGAAAAATTGAGCACCACTGGTCTAGCCTATATAATCACTCCAAGCAAAAATCAAAAGGCACATCCTCCAGAAGCTTCACCATCAACATTTTTTTTTAAAGGAAGCTGTTTCCAAAGGATGAAACTCAGACTGGGTTTTTGTGATGCCTCAGAAGGAATAAATGTCACCCCAGGTGCTGAAACATTTGCCTCAACCCATCCCAACATCTGGCTTTGACATCTTTGATAGGATAATGAGTCTCGTGGATAAGGGAGAAGCGGTGGATGTGGTATACCTAAGCTTTATTAAGGCATTCGATACGGTCTCGCATGATATTCTTATCAATAAACTAGGCAAATACAACTTAGATGGAGCTACTATAAGGTGGGTGCATAACTGGCTGGATAACCGTACTCAGAGTAGTTATTAATGGTCCTCAATCCTGCTGGAAAGGTATAACAAGTGGGGTTCCGCAGGGGTCTGTTTTGGGACCGGCTCTCTCCAATATCTTCATCAACGATTTAGATATTGGCATTGAAAGTACGCTTATTAAGTTTGCAGATGATACCAAGCTGGGAGGGGTTGCAACTGCTTTGGAGGATAGGGTCATAATTCAAAATGATCTGGACAAATTGGAGAAACGGTCTGAGGTAAACAGAATGAAGTTTAATAAAGACAAATGCAAAGTGCTCCACTTAGGAAGGAACAATCAGTTTCACACATACAGAATGGGAAGCAACTGTCTAGGAAGGAGTACAGCAGAAAGGGATCTAGGGGTTATAGTGGACCACAAGCTAAATATGAGTCAACAGTGTGACGCTGTTGCAAAAAAAGCAAACATGATTCTGGGATGCATTAACAGGTGTGTTGTGAGCAAGACACGAGAGTCATTCTTCCGCTCTACTCTGCGCTGGTTAGGCCTCAGTTGGAGTATTGTGTCCAGTTCTGGGCACCGCATTTCAAGAAAGATGTGGAGAAATTGGAGAGGGTCCAGAGAAGAGCAACAAGAATGATTAAGGTCTAGAGAACATGACCTATGAAGGAAGGCTGAAAGAATTGAGTTTGTTAGTTTGGAAAAGAGAAGATTGAGGGCGGACATGATAGCAGTTTTCAGATATCTGAAAGGGTGTCCTAAGGAGGAGGGAGAAAACTTGTTCATCTTGGCCTCTGAGGATAGAACAAGAAGCAGTGGGCTTAAACTGCAGGAAGGGAGGTTTAGGTTGGACATTAGGAAAAAGTTTCTAACTGTCAGGGTGGTTAAACACTGGAATAAATTGCCCAGGGAGGTTGTGGAATCTCCATCTGTGGAGATATTTAAGAGAAGGTTAGATAAATGTCTATCAGGGATGGTCTAGACCGTACTTGGTCCTGCCATGAGGGCAGGGGACTGGACTCGATGACCTCTCGAGGTCCCTTCCAGTCCTAGTATTCTATGATCTGCAAGAGAAAACAGATTGCTTTGGTCAACAATCAGCAGAATTTTTTTTTTTTTGATGGGGCACCAGAGGGGAAAAATGGATAATATAGTATAGCATTAATCATGGCTACTAGGATAATGAGAGCAAGCACTGCACCTTATATGTGTTAGTTTTGGAGGAACAATTTGCTTTTGATGGGGAAAAAAAAATTGCCCCAGAAAACTACACTCCATGGAAATATACAAGATGAAGAAATTTGAAGTGCCGGGAGTTAGATTGTCACATGGTCTGCTTGCACTATGTAAATTTGTCAGTGTTTCCGCTTTAGTGGTATACTTTCAAAACGACTACTAATTTGAGATTGTGAGTTGAAAGGGGTTTTTTTTCATAAAACTTTAATCTGTCTGGCACTGACTAGTTCTTAAAAACGTTGTACAAAGAGACTTAACAAAATAATTGGAAGGTGGGTTGGTTTCATGACATTAATCCATGTCATTGTACAAATCAAAGTGGATTCCTTCTTAAGCAAAGGTCGCAGGCATTGATTTTTCTGAAGACTTGGGAATTTTGAGCATACAGAGTCTCTGTGTATGCAAATGGTACCAACATGACAACATTCCATTTCACAGTCAAGAACAGACTGTCCTTTAATATGTGTGTCCTTCCTTCCTGTTTCCTGTTACGGGTGTTTTAAGCCCCAGGACTTTAACATTAGTGCACTGAATGGGTTAAAGACCCTAAATTGGGGCAAGCATCTTTCTGGCTCCTGGAACAAGTTGGTATTTGCTCTTCCTTGACTGGACAGTAGAGGTCACTTACACTTACTCCCTGCTAATGTGCATGTAAGCCTGAAACCTTTCCATCCTCTTGCAAGCCCAGAAATAAAGTATAGCACTCATCATATACCATGGTGCAGTTGCTGTTAGACCGCTGAATATACCTTTTTCAGTTATGGAAGTATGAGTTAATATTACATCAACTTTGCAAAATGGTGATGAATTGACTAGCCGGGCCACAAAATCTCACTGGACTTTTATCGATCACAGTGATGATGAATAAAATGTACTATCGTACTGGAAAATGGTCAAGTAGAACTCTTTTGTTAGAGTGGGAGAATATATAAAACATAAATTTTGTTTCACTGGATATTATTGACCGCATAAAATACAAATCAATATTACCCAGTAAACAGCACGTGCCCCAGAATTTTAATGATCTGTGTGGGGGCAGTGGAATAAAGTAACGGGCAACTTTAATTACTAAATGTACTGGCAATAAATACAGAAATCACAGGGTTACAGGACTAGCAGATAGAAAATCTGACTTCTATTGCAGTCTCTGGCTGTGACCCCTTTGTACCATTTTGTAAATTGGAGAAAGGGGAAATAAATGCTTTAGAAGGACAAGTTTTGAGATCTGCAGAAGAAAATGTTATATAAATGCTGTGAGTTCGCTTCATTGCTCTGTAAAAATGCTATTGCTGTCATGAAATCAGAATCCTGCTGCTTTTTACTGGGTGATATTGATGTGGGTATACCATTCAGAGATAAAGTGCTATTTCTATTCCAGATGGTATTACTATGCTAATTACTGTGTGCATTTAACACTCTAGAGATGATATGCTCACACAGAGGCCAAACTAAAATTTTGTACCTATCCATAAAACATTGCTTTTCCAGGGGATTGTGATGGAATGAAAAGCATTCGAATGTCCAACATTGTGACTACAGCAAACTGATCCTCTTTTAAAAGTACAAGAGGAAAAATGCATATGGAATTCTAAACCCTATTTAAGTGCAGTATTTGGTTAGAGTGCTGATATGTGTGATGGAATAGAACGTTTTGTTTTAAACCTTGGTGTAGCACACTGTAAAAATAGTATCAGTTTGTCTGTGTATTTCTGTTCTTGCTGTTTGATCCTATGAAGTATTGTGCATACCCTTCACTGGCTCCGGGGAGGGGGAGGCCACTCCACACCTCACAAAAAGAGGCCCCCTTCAGAAACTGGCAGAAAAGACACTTCTGTCAGATCATAGTCATTAAAAAGGGTTCCTGGCACTTTAAACCGCTCCCTCCTTTGCCTGTGAAGTGGTGTAATGGAAAAGGCTGTTCTGGTACATAGTGCCTGATTGGCTCACTTAGCTTACATAGCAGCAGTAAATGAAATAGAGGTCACTGTATTTTAGCTGGTGAGTTTGCAGCCATCCTGGAGAGAGTTCTCTGCAAGCAGCATGTTACATCTTCTCCCTCTGCGTCTCACCTCTTAAGAGGGGAATCTGTGCACCATAAACTGCAGAGGGGACCTGGTTGCTCAGCCATGTTGAGAAAGTGGGCACGTTTTCCTAGGGGGGCATCTAGAAAATAGGAGCGGCCTCAGTACATCAGGGTTTTAAATTTGTTCTGTCTTGGTGTGGGTTTTTCCTAAGCTTACTAAACCTCACAAGATCCTGAGGGCAGTAGCTTGCTAAGAATAACTGTAGCACCCAGCTGGGAAAGGCAAGTGGATGCACTGCCCCTTTCGTAACCACTTCACCCGCCCTCTCCCACAAGGTACTGCCCTCAGCCCCTTAGACTCACCCGTTCCAGCCGTTAGTGTGGCCGCACCCTTCCTGGCTGGAATGCCTAGAGGCCAGAGAGCTGGGCAGCTATGTCACAGCCCCAGGAAGTTGTCTGCATTACCCATCGCCCATGACTGTTGTGGATCTGTGTATGCCAGATCCATCTGTACTTAGTGTGCCCTCTTAAGTCCACAGTTGTCTTTAACTGGCAGTGACCACTGTTATGAAGCAACACTACTTGCTATAGTTACAGCCAAGTTCCTCATTTAAAGTCTTCCCCCAACTCTTTATGGGGAAAAGCCCAGCACTTTGTACAAGTTTCTTCTCTTGCCATTTAAACATTTTGCTTCCCATTAAATGTGCACACACTGCTCTCTTGTGGGGATGTTCTTGTGGGCTGAGCTGCTGCCTCTCTAAGAGCGTTGAAAAGCATTTTTTATGGGTGGCTGAATGTTTGTTGGCAAAACTTAGAAGGCTGGGCACGTGGTGGGAAGTGATAGGTGTAAGTTAGGCCCCTCATTATTGTCAGTAACATGGGTGAGATGGGGAAGGGGAAACCAGTGATTTGATTTTACAGGGATGCTGTGTGGATTACTTAACACTTGTATTCCTATCCTCCAATAGATAAGATGAGGCATAGGTGAGATTAAGAACAACTGAGTCCTGTGGCACTGCAAGGACTGTCTGACTTATTTGGGCAGAAGCTTTTGTGGGTTTGCCCACTTTGTCAGATGCAGCATCTGACACAGTTGGCTTTTGCCCATGAAAGCTTATGCCCAAATAGGTCGGCTAGTCTTTGCAGTGCCACAGGACTCCTCGTTGTTACAGATGGCCACCCCTCTGATAGGAGAGATTAAGGTCCCAAGTGTCACAAGCACCATAAGCACATGCTTTTCTTTAAGCACACACTTCAGCGCTATTGAAGGGAATATACTTTAGGAATATGTTTAAGTGCTTTGCTGACTGGGCCTAAGTGGTTTGCTTGGGGACCATGGAATGAGCCCTTGGGAGGATGGGAGACCAGAGACTGTTCTGCAGTGCACTAGCTGCTAGGCTCCTATTAAATATTGGGAGTTGGATAGAAGAGCCAATAGTGCCTTTCTGATATAAGGCAGTAGCTCTCACCTTTCCTCTCTATTGTCTCCCTTTCAGGAGTCTGATTTGTCTTGTGTAACCCCAAGTTTCATCTCACTTAGAGATTACTGGCTCACAAAATTAGACATAATACAAATGTGTCACAGCGCACTGTTACTGCAAAATTGCATTTATTTATATATATATATAAAAAATAAAATAAAATCCATTGGAATATAAATTAGGATGTTAAATCCTGGTTAATCAGTTCACTGGTTAAACACTAGATTTGCCTAGCATTTAATCGGTTAACCGCCTAAACGGGATCCCGGGCTGGCTGGCTGGCTGGCTGGCTGGCTGAAGCAGCCCCGGGCTACCAGGTGCCTGGGCTCCCTGCGGACAGGGCTGCTCCAGAGAGCAGCCCCTGTTTGCTGTGGGCCACCTACTGGGATGGAGCTGCTCCAGCTTTCCCCATCCCTGTTACAAGTTAAATGGAATTGGTAAGCATCCATTTGGTGGGACGCTTACTGGGTAACCGGTTAACCTTGCATCCCTAATATAAATCATGTATTGTACTTGCATTACAGTATATAGTCTATAGAGCAGTATTAACAAGTCATTGGCTATGTGAAATTTTAGTTTCTGACTTTGCTAATGCTTTTTATGTAACCTGTTAGTAAAACAATGTATCTAAATGAGCTGATGTATCCCCTGGAAGATCTGTGTTCCCTCAGGGGTACACACATCCCTCGTTGGGAGCCATTGATGTAGGTTTACAGGTTGCCCAATCTTACTCTCTTGGGGGATTCTTCAGTTTGGGCGGTCCACAATGACACACATACAACCATTTTTCTAATGTTTGTGGGTGGGTGTCTCATAAAAAATGGACTCCGAATGGTGCTCTTACCTGACAGTAGTGTGTAGCTACATTGTCACCCCTTTGTTCAGTGGTTTTAGCTTCATATTAAGTGAGTGGGGTTTTGGGTGTTTTTTTTTTTTTTTTTCCAGCAGAAGGTGTACAGATGGGCGAAGGGTATGCTGTGCACTTTCAGGGCTGGCCTTACCATGAGGCGAATGAGGCAGCCTCCTCAGGTGCCAGACTGGGGAGAGAGGGGGGCACCACTGGGACCCAGAGTGTAGAAAATTGTCTGCTGCTGGTGCATATGTAGGTAGCAGAGCAGTACCATGAGAGGAGTAGAACAGGAAGAAGGCAGAATGGAGACCTTTCAAAGTTTTGGCCCAAGTGAGGGAGCATGGTGGCATCATTTGACCTCCCCACCTCAGGTGCCACAATGATGTGGGCCAGCCCTGTGCGTCTGTGTGCACCTAACCAAGTACATAGCTTGAATTGTCTGACAGACTGTAGTGAGTACTTCACAGCTACTATACAATATTCTGCTAGGCTTCATTTGTGTTCTCAGTTCCCAGGGCAGGGAGAAGAATGGGGTATGAGACTTTTCTACACGCTTACATCAGTTGAAATTAATGGTGTTGCCTGAAGCTCACATGCTGATGTCAAATGACTAGTGTGTTAATTGTTGTTTATGCAGATTCAGACCAACATGACTACCCCTCTGATACTAGTGTGTTAATATTCACAAGCTGAGTGGGAGGGAAGGGGTTAAAAGCTACTTGCTAACATGCTATATTTATCAAAAAGGGTGTGTGGCTAGCAAAGTTGAAATTTCCTAGAAAAGAAATGATTGTCAGACTGTACAAAGAATTGTAATTTTGATAGGATTTTAATTCTGCTAGTGGAGAAGGTAACTTAGTTCCCAATTTGTAACAACCAGACAGGCCAAAATACATGAAAGGGAGAACTAAGACAAGGCTAGAATTGCTTCCTGGAATAAAACTTGAAACCACAAGTTCTGCTGATTGGCTGTCTAGCTATCTTTGGCTGCTGGGGGCTGCCTGCAGGGAAACAAAAGCCAATCTTTGTCTCCTAGGTTACAAATTCCAACTTTGGGAGGAGGTGGGGGAGGAGGGAGGAAGGGGGGATAAGCAGAAATACTCAACTGGCTTTGAAAAGACCTGCTGGAATTGTGATCCTGTGTAGGCAGCTGAGTAGCTTCAGCCTGCTTTGGAGAAAATATTGTTGGCAAAACACTTGTGTGAAAGTTGTCAAAGCAAATGCCACTCTGCTTGTGCTTGAAAAGCAAAGGCGACAGGCTGAAAGTAACCAGGTCCCTAACGATCCTATGGTTTGTGGCAGAGGCCGCTGCAAAAGCAGCAGGAACTGTGGTTCCCATTATTTTAAACTTCACCATTAGTCACGCATCAAGGCATTAAATTAAAATGTGACCGGGGCCTCATGTGAGTGCAAATATTTAATAGAATTTTATAATGACTAAGGGAATCGTTTTCCCTTTGACTGTATATGTAATGTCTGTATGTTCCCCTATACCTCAGTCTTCTCCCTCCCGCCTCAAATCCTTGCCCCTGGGGTAATAGAGATCATGAAACCCAGAGTTCTGGACTCGAAGGCAGTGTTCTAATCAAGGGATGATGTTCCCATTTACCCCGATCAATCGTAGGCAGTCAGCACTGTTTCTGTGCACAGAGCCCAGAGGAGATCAGTAAGGGGCGGGTACAGTACTTTCTAGAGTGCACAGATAATGGTTTGCCTGTGCTCTGAGCTCATGCATGTACATTTTTGCTTGTAAAGTACAGAGGCTCTATGGGGCTGGAGAAGCGTTCAAGATGCCTGGCTGACGTTCAGTTCTGCCCCCTACTTCCACGTAGCTGTCAGCCTTCTGATGCTTCATGTGTGACTTTAGCGATCCGCCTGGATGGCCTCATGTTGCTGGGATCACAGCAGACGTGCAGTGTGACGTAGCTCAACTTCCACCTCCAGTGGCACAGTATCAGTGTTGCAGCACTGCGGTGTAGATCCATGAGCCCTGCTGCAGCTATGCTGGGGATTAGTTCAACCTGACGCTGGCCCTGAGAGTGCAAAAACGTCAAAGCCCTCATTGGTGTAGCCAGGTCAGTCTAACTTGTAAGGGCAAACCAATGCTTAGCAGTGAAACGTCACCATTTAAGGCTTGTAAAAATTAAATGGCATGTTCATTGAGGAATGGAGCCTTCTCTGGTTCTGATTTTCCTCCTGTGCTCCATCATTCACCATGGGAGGGGAACTTTGTCCTGCTGTTAGAATAGATCTTCCCAGTTTGGTTTACTCCAAGGCTGCTGTCCACATGCATTCTTCTTCCTGAATTAGGAGAGTGGTAGGGAAGTGAAACATGTTAATTGCATTTTGAGCTGAAGTTTGAGAGCAGTGTTACACCAAGACCACTTTTTCTTGCTAAATGTGAGGACAAGGATTAATCTTTTTTTTTTTTTGCTCTACCACCCCTTCTGGCTCAGATTTTTAGAAGGCTGTAACCAAAAAGCCAAGTGTGTGTCCCTGTCTCCAGGTTTGGAGCTGTTCTAGCAGAGCAAAAGCAGTGGAGGAGGGTTCTTCAGTTCCTTTAGATGGGCCAAAGTTCAGATACTAAGTCTCTTGCTGTTGGCTTAGAGGCACCTCTAAATAACTAGATCCTGGATTGCTAACTTCAGTGTTCCCTGTAAACGGCATTTGTGCGGCCACTCGAGAGATTCAGATGCCACCCACCTTATTAGCAGAGTGCCCACAGCTAGGATTTTGTTTCTGCTGGTGGTGCACATAAAATTATTCTGCACACGGATGCAAAAGATTAGAGGGAACATTGCCTGTGTTGCTTCCTAAATCCATGTTTTTCCCCCTAGTGGATTTTAGGCATATTCTTAGAAACCATCTCACTCTTCCAACCTTGAGTTGTTCTAGCTGCATAATCCCCCTCTCTCTCATTTATTCACAATATTTTTTTCCTGCAGGACGACAGTGTGACATGATCACATCACTCTGTGTCTCTCAGCCTCCCTGCCGCAGACACTGTTTGGGGACCAGCAAAGCCACCTGGCAGCCCAACCTGGGCAGACTGTGCCTCTCGAAAAGCTGCAAGCCAGAGCTGAGCAGGCAGGACCCTTCGGAGGCAGAATCTGCCCAGACTGGGCTGCCAGGTGGATTTGCTGGTCCCTGAACAGTGTCCGGGGCAGGGAGCGATTCCATCCATGGCCTGGGGCACTGCTCTGGATCAGCCTGCTGCAAGAGAATGGGGCTGCAGCAGTGCTGCTCCCATTGCTCAGAGGGGAAACTCCAGGTAGAGGCTCGGGGCAGCTGGACCTGGGGACATTGGAGGCTTTCCCAGCGGCACCACGCAAGAGCAGGCCCATGGGGAAGTAACGTTGGGATTGGTCCTGCCTTGGGCAGGGGGCTGGACTTGATGACCTTGTGAGGTCTTTTCCAGCTCTGATTCTATGACGTGGGGCCTGGTGGCTAAGGGAAGGTGGTGGCTATGTGCTGGGCCGGTCCCTGCTTGGGTGAAGCAACTACTCTGCCATGTCCCCTTCTGGTGGCTGCCTGTGGTGTGTTACTGCGTGCATGGGATGGACTGAATTTTGGCTTGCTGCCTGGGGACAGAGGCCACAAAGTCCATGCTCCTCCCAAGCTCTCTGCCCCCCTTGCTCAGGGGGCTGCTTCAGCTAGTGTGAGGCCTGGGGCGCAGCCCACTTACACCAGGAACGGAGGCAGGCTCCGTGTCCCTGGCTGCCCGCCGCCCTATCCTCCTCCACACCCCGAGTGACTGCACCAGCGCTGAGCCATCCTGGTGGAACCTGCCGCTGCAAGCCAGCAATCCCTGAGGCATCACAGAGGGGAGGCCCAGCAGCGCTGGAGCAGCTGCCAACCTGACCCAGTGGGGGCAGCGTAGCTGGAGGGGTGTGTCTGCATGGTGGTGCCTGGAGATGACCCCCCCCCCCCACTGCATGGCTCCTTGGCCCTCTTTCCATCCTCCATGTGTGTCCTCAGCCCCTCACAGACTTCCATCCCCCCTTCTCACCCTGGCATCCCAAAGGAACCCCCTGGTGTCTGCCCCTCCCTCCAGCCGCTCCCTCTGCCTCCTTTCCATTTCCTTTGCCCACAGGCATACCCCTTCCCCACATCACAGCACCCCAGCAATGGCCCCTTTGCTGCCCCTTCTCTCTAGGCAGCTGCCCAGATCCTGCTGTCACAGCACCCGGAGCAGTCCCGGCCCCCTCTGAAATTCCTGCATATGGGCCTGGTGCTGTTTCTTTGCTGGTTAGGTTGCCTGTTGGTGGGAGTGGGCAGGGTGTGCGTAGGGAGGGAGGAAAAGGGATAAGGGGATGTGTGGGAATGGCTGGGGGGATGGTGAGAGGGATATAGGAATGGAGGCAGGGGAATGGGCAGTGTGGGTGTACAGAGGGGAGGGGTTAGGGAAAGATGGGGGTATAGGAATGTGGGGGTAGGGATCAGCAGTAGGATGCAAGTAACCAGTTGACTATCTGATAAGCAAAGGCTTATCAGATAGTCGACTAGTGATATGACTAGTCACTTCCCCTCCCCCTTGCTGCCCCTATCGTAGAGAGGCAGCAATAGGGGGGGAGCCTGCCTAAAAGCCAGTTCCCCCCAGCACCATCTCCACGGAGGGCAGAGGGGGTAGTAGCACAGTGGGAAATGGCACGAGTGGGGACTGAAGCAGATACCAGTTCTGCTGCAATTCTGCTTTTTAAATGTACAAGAGCCCCACAGAACATCCAAAGCAGAAGCCCCACAGGGGCAGTGGGAGAGGGGAGGAAATCCCATCGACTGTTTGATTAGTTAATCTAAATTTAACATGCCTTATATGCAGTGTGGGGAGGAGGAGGGGCTAGGGAGGATGGGCAGGGGAGGAATGGAGGCAGGGGAATGGGGTTGTAGGAATGGAGGACAGAGGTGGGGCTAGGGATGGGAGGAAGGGGGTGGGCTATTTTATTGGCGGGAGGGACAGGAGTGCAGGCAGGGGGGACTTGCTGGTGAAGGGCTTGAGTAGGTGGGATGGGCCGAGAGTATTGAAATAGAGGGTCCCATCCTGGGGTGAAAGTGGAGAAGGGTGCAAGTGACTTGGGACGATGGAGTGCTCAGCTGGGCTGCTCATTGTGAGATTAACAGGATCTCTGGCTGCAAAAGCAGCCAGTCAGAAGGCGGGTTGCCCCCTAGTAATTAAGTAAAAGTTTCAAGCACCTAAATGGTATCGGAACTCAGTGGGACTTAGGCTTCTTGCTCATTTAGGCACTTCTAGAAACTAGAATCTCTTTGAGGCATCTCAGAGTTTAGGCCAGGGCTGGGCAAAATACAACCTGTGGGCTGGATGTGGCCTGCCAAGCCACTGGATCCAGCCCATGGACACAGCAGGGAGCCCCAGACAGGCTCCCTGCTTGCTCCACCTGCATGCTGCTCAGAAAAGCAGCTGCTGGGCTATTTTTCTTGCACACCTGTGAGCCTGGAGGGGGAGGGGAAGAAGGCTTCATGAGCTGCCTCCACCTCCCTGGACAATCCCATTGGCTGGTTTCTGGCCAATGGGAGCTGCCTGTTTGAATAACAGGCAGCACACAAGGCACCATGCTTTTCCCCTTCCCTCCCCCCCCCCTCCCCTTCCAGGCTAGTAGTTATTCACACATGCAGGTGGCCCCTGCAGCCTGTTCAGGTGTGGGGCAGGCAGGGAGGCTGCCTCAAACATTTTGGGCTGCTGGCTGGGAGTCACCCAGGTAAGTCTCCTGGCCAGAGCCTGCCACTGGCACTCCAGCCCCTCCCTCCCCCAACCCTCTGCCACCACACTCCTGCCCCCTTACTCCACATAACCCAAATCCTCTATCCCCCTTCCAGAACCTGCACTGTAAAACTATGTCCCAGGTCATAACCCCCTCCTGCCCTAGGTCACATCCCAAACCCCTGCACCCCAATCCCCTGCTCCAAACCAAACCCCTGTACCTCCTCCCATATCCCAGTCCCCTGCCTCAGGTCACAACCCAAACCCCTGAACCCTAGATCACAACCCCTTCCTGTCCTAGGTCACAACCTAAAGCCCTGCACATCAGTCCAGTGCCCCAGGTCACAACCAGGTCCTTCACCCAAACTCCCTCCCAGACCCCACACTCCCTCCTGCACCTATACCCCTTACCCCAAGCTCCCTTCTGCACCCAACCTCCATCCCAGACCCCACACCTCCTCCATTAACATCATGGAAGAGTGTGGCCCTCAACCATTTTCCAAAATCTTGGAATGCCCCCATCAAATACTATTGCCCACCTCTGGCTTAGGACAAGTCTGTGCTCTTCCTGACCTACCTTAAGGTCCCATTCAGGAAAGCACTTAAGCACACGATTGGAATGCGTTGGAGTGTTTGGGAGGTATCTCGAGCCAGCTTGCTTGGGTCCTGCACCATCTGCTCTTGTGCAGCTGTATACTCATCCACAGTAGGCTGCTTTTAGCCTACATCTTGTGCAGCTGAGCCAGGTCTGGGTTGGATTAGCGTGTGTGCAACTGGTAGAGAGCAACAGTGCTGGATACGAATGTTGAAAATGTAGTTAAAAAACACACATGTGCAGTGACCCAAATGCTGCCCCTTGCACTAATGTTGACAGCATTCTGGACCAACAATGAAAGCAATGGCTATGTTGTGTAAGCCTATCCCCTCCAAATGAGCTAAAATCTGAAGGAACTTCAGTAGGCGTGGATTGTGCAGGCTCTGAAATCTGAGTTAAGTATGTACAAGAACAGACTATTTCATGTACATATAATGGTGCCTTGAGGCCATGAGAGTTTTGGGCATTTTAATATCTTTTCCTATTTTTCTTTTTCCTTAGGACTAACACTAATCCCACAGGTACTAAAAACAGAAATTTCCTATTCTATTTCTGATCCCCGAAGTTATGAAGAGTATGTGGAGGGCCTTAACAAATTCTTGAAGAACTATGACAGTGATCAGCAAACCAGCGATATGATATTTGACACTTGCGCTGGTAAGTAGACACCTAGATATTAATTTCCTATTGTCACATCGCAGGAGGCTGTTAACCATCCTCTCCTAAATGCATCCATCAAGATAGTATTGGCCACTGTTGATGCTGTTGCTGAAAGCCCGGTAAAGCATCTCTTTCGTAGCATGAGGCAGGTTGCTGGGGCTGGGAACCAGCCCCAGCTCCCTGCGGGGGAGGAGAGGAGACCAGTTAACCATTACCCGGTAGGATCTGCCAGTAAGGGTGATGCTTGCCAGGAAACCGGTTACTAGTTCACATCCCTATTTCATAGTGACCAGCAGCATGATGGTTATCGTTAGCCTTTCAGATGAATGAGCTGGTCCTAAAGTTGCTCGTGGCTGGCTCGTTGTCCAGGTAGGATGCATGAGATGGGAAGCTTCACTGGCCAATGCTGACAAGCTCCTGGGTCAGGTTGTGAAAAGCACTGGGCATTGGCCCCTCTCTTCCCATCAAAGACAATAGGGGTTTTCCTGTTCTCTGCTGCTACTGAAGAATTAGGCCGTTGCTGAGTGCATATGACAGCTCCACACCTATGTGCCCAAATTTGAGTTAAGAATTTAAATCTCTGTCTCCAAAAGTGGTTAGTGGGAGGAAGTGTGCCTTTCCCTGGTCACTGTGGGGTGTCTCAGACACGCTGACAGCACCGCTGGGTCTCTTTGAACTGTCTTTCCTGCTCTGCATGGGCTGAAGGGAAATCTGTAGCCGAAGCGTTTCTTCTCAACTTGCTTCCTCAGTCTGGCTATTGGAGCAGAGACGAAGAGGCGGGCTTGTTATCTGAAAGCCATTTAAATTGTGACCCCAGCAGAGACAGGTGCCTAACTGGACAGTATGTTGGCTGCTCTGGATCTTGACCCAAACCAGGTGACTGGGCTCAAATGCAGAGCAAGTAGCCTTTCCAGTAACAATAGCCAAATGTGTGTGTGTTTTTTTTTTTTTTTTTTTTTTTTTTTCCCCCCCCCCCCTCCTGTAAGTCCAATGGCCAGTAGGTCTCAGATGAGCCAACAGGTGGCTGGTAGGTTTGATTTTAAAATGGGCTTGAAATGCTTGTAAGTAGTTTCCAATCTCCATGACAGAACATCTCAGTTGCAGAATGCACACTTCCATGTCCCTGGCCATCTAATTCAGCTGGTGTAAATCTGTGTAGCCCCATGGACTTTCAGTGGCACTGCATCAGTTTACACCTGCTGATGAGCTGTCCCTCAGGTCAGTCAACTCTCTCTCTCTCTCTCTTTTTTTTTTTTTTTAAACTCGCTTGACAAGAATGAGTTTGTGATATGGACGGTGATGTCCTTCCCGTCTGCAGTTGATGGCTTTGGCTAATACCTACAGAACTGCTCTGAAAGCATCTCCTGATTTAGGTGGGATATCAACTGTTGTAGGGGAGAGCCCTCACCTCTGATCCTGGCCACTTAGAAAGGGGTGGTGGGGTCGTGGAGAAGCTTTTCTCCTCCTAATGTAATGCAGCAAAGCACCTAAAATGGACTGCATGTAGTGGTAACTCTAAGGAAGGGGGGGTGCATTGGGGAGAGGATGTGTTTGTCAGAATCCCTTCTGTGACCCAGAAACAGAGATCAGAGAAGCAGCCCACATGTGTTCTTAATTTGTGGAAACACCCAGTAGAAAACAGACTTGCCAAGATCAGTAGTGAACCTGTCACTGAGTGGCTTGATGCAGGTCCATGAGGTCAGTTGGTAGAAGGTGCTGTCTGTTTCTGTGTTGATTACTACTAGGCCTGAAACAAAGGATTCCAGTCCCAGGAAAAAATGTTGCTTTTCTGTCAAAGCCTGCAAATGTCAGTTCATGCTGCATGTAAACTTTTTTTTCTCCTTGCCCCACCTTCCATCCTAGACAAACCCGAGGACTACATAATGCGAGGAGCATTTAATAATGCCCAAGGTCAGAAGAAAGTCTGCCGGTTCAAACGTGAATGGCTAGAAAACTGCTCCGGAATAGCAGATTCCAGCTATGGATACAGAGAGGGAAAACCATGTGTTGTTGTCAAGCTCAACAGAGTTCTAGGCTTCAAACCAAAGGCAAGTGCTTCTTTTCTCTTCCTGGTAATGAGGAAGTAGTTTCCTACTAGGAACAGAGGACTGGTCTTGGGAAAAGCCATCTGCGAAATGGAGCTAGTAATATCTACCTTGCAAGGTATATGTGAGGCTTAAATAATTGCTAGAAAGGTCTGTAAAAACCTATCCTCTACTTAATGTTCTCATACAAAAAAACTGGTCAGACACATTCTCTTAATTGTGCTTGCTTGTTATCAGTCCCACCTGGCACCACAGAGAGAAAATGGTACAAGCATGATATGTGAATATGCTGGTATGGGTACACTGGAGCCCACCTTTCCTGCCCTTCTGTGATCTGGAGCCATGTAGAACTCTGTGCTATTTTCGACAGGTCAAAGTGCAGCTCATTTGTTGGAACCACATAAACTTGGAGTTAATGTGCCAGATCTTTACCGTCAAGCATATGTCCAATGAAGTATAGTCTCTAAAGCTGCAGAGCAGAGATTTGCAAACATTCTATCTACATCTCCTAGTCTCCATTGCATAATATCCTTAGGGCATTTCAGAAATTGTTTACAGGGGAAAGTAATATCCGAAAAGCAGGTCTTTCTAGCTGCCTTTTTGAGTCCCTGGTACATTATTTCCCTAAGCCCATAGATCCCCCTAGGTATGTCATTGCCCTAAACCAGTTCTTACAATCCCCCTCTTTTAGTAGACATTAATATCCTGGTATGTAACCTCCCCAGAATGTGCTTCCTGTCACTAGCATTACTCTGGCAGTCAAGTAGCCTCATATTAATGTAGCAGACTTAAACAAGAGGCGGCCAGTGTTATGTGATTCCCCTGCTTTCCCTGGACCAGTTTGGGAACCTGGATAATCACTTTGGTCAGGACTTCCAGTTCCTGCTGCTAGTTCAACTAGTCTAGTTCCAAGCTGATTCTCTGGCACTGTACCTTGAGAGCAAACTCCCATGTGAGCTCTGTGACTTTACCGTCATGTGACCTATGCTGCTCCATAATATCTTTAGGAAGCTTGCTTTGCCCTTTGACAACAAGCATTTAGTAGCGGGGGGAGGTGTTCTGTCAGGCCTTCCCTACTAGTGAATTCACTAACAGGATTTTTTAATTAAGTCCCCTGAACTGTATTTACTTCCCCTCCCTGCAAGAAGTTGTCTGTAGAGCTTCTCTTGTTGGCAGATTTAATTACTGCTGGTGAATTAGTGGCTGCCATGGCTGCTTGCTTGCAGTCATGACTGAAAATCATTGCCAAACTGAGCTGGCTTTGAAACTGACCTAGAACAAATCTGGCTCCTCACAAAGAATGTGCCAGTAGTTGTCCTCCTTCTGCCCACCCCCTAGGGCTTTGACACACAAGGATGGGGCCTTGTTGGTACGGTTCTGCGCTCCAGGATGACATGCTATAAACTAATCAGTGTGCATGTTGCCAATGGAGTTTGTCTGTCTGAAAAGCAGAGATTAACACTTGCTTGTTTTGGGTTTCTTCTAGCCTCCATTAAACGAGAGCCTCCCTGCTGAGGTGATGGGAAAATACAATCCATACGTCATGCCCGTTCATTGCAGTGCCAAGGTAAGACGGAAAGAACGTGAAGTGGCCTTAAAAATAGTGGGAAAAGATTTCCATGTCTTTCCTACCTCATCTCATCTCTTGTACCATCAAGGGCAGAGAAAGCAAAAACCCGTAACACATACCCCATACCAGCTCTGCATAAGCAGAGACTTGTACTTCTAAGCTAGGGCTGTGGCATCATCCTCATTCAGTTCTGCTGTTTCTTATCCAGGAGCTTTTTTTTTTTCTGGCTCTGGATCTTAGATTGGTGCAAATGGATTTAAAAAAGTGAGTCTGCTTCAAGTCCTGAGACAGGAATCAAGTCTGGGTATCCATTCACTCCTTGACATTTCTGCTGATAAATGCACACACACACACTCTTTTAGTAGGACTACCCTCCCATTAGGAACTGAATTTGAGGCAACTCATTTCACAAAGGCTACTGAAAAATGACAAATTAAATGACAACTGAACATTGTCATTGATCCAAGCTCAGGGAGGTGACCGAGCAATAAGGCATTTCCCTGCAATTTTTTTCAGCCATCCTTTGCAGGTCTCTTCCAAGTACAGTAAAACCTATGCTATCTGGAACTCAAGCATCTGGGAAACTGTAGGAAACTGGCCCTTTATGTGCTGGGATGCTCCTCAGATGAGTGTGCAGCATGTACCTGGGGGAGGGGCGAACAGCAGTGTCTTGGCTTCCCCTGGTGGCTCCTGGCACCCCTGGCAGGCAGCTTCTGCTGTCTCTGCCTCTTCTCCCCCCCCCCCCCCCCCCAGCAAGCCACATCCTGGCCCCTGCATGGCTCCTGTCCTCCCCTCCCCTCCTCCAAGATAACCAGCATTTTTAAGTTACTGGCATGCCCTAATCCCTGGGCGTGCCGGATAACACAGGTTTTACTGTAGCAATATCCTTTCCTCCAGTTTTCACTTATTCAAATGAGAAACTTGTTAGTGAATGATGCTTATTTTTTTGCTCAATTTGGAATTTTAACAGATGTAAGGTGCCAGACGCACAGGAAACTTTGTCAGGATTTTGGACAAGCACCAAGAGGGAATAATTATTAAATTCAGAGTGTTCCTTTATCCACTGCTCTGGATAAAAATGAGTAGCCAGGGAACAATAGTGCTGATCTTACAAAGCAGGTGCAAAAACAACTTGAAGCTCTGATGACATAATGTGAGGTTTTTTGTTAAATTAATTCCCTTGTGAAAGGTAAATAGGAAAATGATCCTGGCTGATATCAATTGAGTATGTAATTGCCTACATTGTACAAATTGGCCTACTATGTACCAGTCCTGGGGGCCATGGAAGGGTTTGAATGAAACTGCATTGCACTATCCAGCACACAAGTCACATGGTGATAAGCAATTTGAAGGGGCATACAGTGAAGGGAATACTTACAAAATAGGGTGTGGACAAGTGATTTTTTTTTTTCTTTCTTTAGAAAGAGGAAGATGCTGACAAAGTTGGCTCTGTTGAATATTATGGGATGGCTGGCTATGCTGGCTTTCCACTACAATATTACCCGTACTATGGCAAGCTGCTCCAGCCAAAATATCTCCAGCCTCTCCTAGCAGTGCAGTTCACTAACCTGACCTACGACACAGAAGTGCGTGTGGAGTGCAAGCTCTATGGTGAGAACATCCGTTACAGTGACAAAGACCGTTTTCAGGGACGTTTTGAAGTGAAATTTGACATAAAGAGCAGCTGATCATAAGCACAATTTTCTTTTTTCCCCTCCTAGCCATTTAAAAAGTTAAAAAGAAACAAACAAAAACCTACTAGTCTTGAACAAACTGTCATACGTATGGGACCTACACGTAATCTATATGCTTTACACTAGCTTTCTGCATTACTAGATTAGAATGTAAACCTAAAGTGTAGCAATAGTGACAATATTTATTCTACTGTAAATGACAAAACAAAATTGAGCCTTGGGACATGCCCATTTTTACTGTAAATTATGATTCCATAACTGACTTGTAGTAAGCAGTGTTTCTGGCCCCCAAGTATTGCTGCCTTGTGTATTTTATTTAGTGTACAGTACTATAGGTACATACTCCGGTCATTTTTCAAGCCATGTATTGTATCTGTTTTCTACTTTCTGTGAGCAAAGATTTTGCTTCTGAGGTGTAAATACTCAATGGGAGTAGAACTGGCATGGTTCTTTTTTCCTTTTAAAGATAAAGGCCCACCTTTGAGACTAAACAGCACTCCATAGAACCTCTTTATTTTTTCCTGTGGTGTAAGGGTATTTTATTTGGAGGGGTGGCAGGGGCAACTAACTTGAGTTCATGAATAAATAAAGGTGATTGTGTACTGTGCTTTGTAGTGAATGCTCGCTCGTGCTCTCTCTCCACCCTCATCCTCCAGTATGTTGTGTGAGATCTGAGTCAGACTATCCCACCACTGATGAGTGAATTATTTGCTGTGTATATTTTATTTTTCCGCTGGCAGCATCACATTGTGTGGTGCTAATGTCTTTACTGAATGTTTTAACCATTTTCATGGTGGAAGATTTTATATTTATGCAGTTGTACAATTTTATTTTTTCTGCAAGAAAAAGTGTAATGTATGAAAAACCAAAGTCACTTGTTTGAAAATAAATCTTTATTTTGAACTTTATAAAAAGCAATGCAGTACCCCATAGAATGGTGTTAAATGTTGTCTAAAGTGCAAAACTCATGTTCTAACATATGTAATCAATAGCCAGGAGCACAGTGCTCTTGCTCTTGTATTTCAGTCAGGTTAAAACATTGGACAATAAACGAATGAACACATCTCTTGTGGTGTCTGTCCTT
Organism: Pelochelys cantorii; assembly: GCA_032595735.1. Classification (NCBI taxonomy): domain Eukaryota; kingdom Metazoa; phylum Chordata; order Testudines; family Trionychidae; genus Pelochelys; species Pelochelys cantorii. The sequence continues at coordinate 200,011,189 of CM064326.1, forward strand.
TTGGTAGGAACGGGAAAGAGCATGCTCTGTCAATTGTCCAGAATCTTGAAAAAGTACTGGACCTGCAAAAGATATCCATGTTACAGTGCCTCTTCTAGGTATTTGACCCATTGCAGAGTAACTAAAATGATATCCATGGTCTAGCTGGATACCTCTGCAACAAATTGTATGTGATTTGTAAAGAAATTGTGGCTGTCAATGAACTGATTGTATGGACATTAGGGATGTGTAAGTGACTTGACTAGCTGATAAACAAAAGCTTATTGGATAGTCTAGTTGCTGCCCCCTGCTGTGGCTCTATCAACTAATTGATTAGATTAAATTTAACATCCTAATAGGAATCTGTCTGCTTTTAGGGAGGGGGGAACCCCTTAAAGTTCATACAGTTAGCATGTCAGTGTTCCCTGTAAGCATTGCACTTGTGAGGCTGCACAGCAGACTGCTCAAAGCTTGGGTTTTTGTTTCTACTGCTGGTTTTGCACATGCCTCAGTACACAAAACGAAATTCCATACATGGATGGAAAAGATTAAAGGGAACACTTCCTCAGTATGACTTTGCTGGAGATGTTTACTGTAGCTTTGGCAAAGCAGAAATTTCAGCATGCTTGAGTTTTTACTGTTAGAATTATGGGAAGGTGACATACATGTGATAAAGTTGGATTAGTGTTTCAATGTCAACAGCAGTGTGTGTATATATACAAAGTAAATATCCTTAAATCAAAACACAGTTCAGATGCAGCACTTACCTGTAAATTATTATGAGATCACCATTTACTGAGACTGGTTTAAAATGACAATGAAATCCCGTAAGTAAACATTACATTTCAAACTAGGCCTAGGTTTTAATTAGGTGAATGCCTCAAGGTTCCTCCCCAAACCAGTCAAAAACCTTTTGAGCTTAGGAAAGGGCTGCTACACCTTGCATATTGTCAAGTGTTTGACAGTACAGGTTGCACCTCTAGAAACCAGGCACTTTCTGGTCTAGCAACATTCTGATCCAGGGACTGCTGGACCATGTGAGCCTAATAGCAGGTGCGCCAACAACCAAGCCAGGGCTGAAGAAGCTTAGTTGAGGAGGAGTCAGAGGGGGCTGGTGGCAGAGGACACCTTCCCTAGTCTGGCAAAGTCACACCTGTTATACAACCCCTGCTGCTGTGTTATCAGATAGGAGGAGCTTAAATGAAAATGCAGTGCTTACTAACAAAATATGCTTGTTGCCTCAACTTCCTTAGCACCTAATGCACTTTTATTATTTAAGGCCAAATTAGTCATCTTTCAACTTCAGCTCGGACACTAGCAGAAGACAAACTAATTCACAGTCTAACCAAACTTATGCAAATGTGTAAACCAGCATGCTACTCAACGGCTACGTCTAAACTGGCATGATTTTCTGCAAATGCTTTTAACGGAAAAGTTGCGGAAAAGAGCGTCTAGCTTGGCACGGATGCTTTTGCGCAAAAGCATCCGTGCCAAGCTAGATGCGGTTTTGCGCAAGAAAGCCCTGATCGCCATCGGGGCTTTTTTGCACAAAAGTTTTTACCTGTCTACACTGGCCTTCTTGCGCAAGAGGGCTTATCCCTGAGCAGGAGCATCATTGTCAGTGTTCTTGCGCAAATACTATCTTACATTAGATCAGTGTCCTTGCACAAATTCAAGCTGCCAGTGTAGACAGCTGGCAAGTTTTTACACAAAAGCAGCTGCTTTTGTGCAAAAACTTGCCAGTCTAGACACAGCCAATGAGTATACTTCAAAGACCATAGTAACAATATATTTATTCCCTTGTGGATGTAAGTGAATAACCCTTAATAGTTGGAACAGTACTTACAAAGGGGTTGTAGGCAGACAGGTAACCAGTTAGCTCAGTGAATGTCACTTCTACCCATCATGCATGGAGAGAAGAGGCTGACACAGCCATTAATTTTAAATGAGATAATAGGGAAAGAGCCCTGTGCAATTTATGCAGCAACAGTTTGAAAAAATGCAACCCCACCTGGCTTTGTTTTTGTTTGAGGGAGAGGGGGGAATTGGGTGGGCAGGGACCCCACAGAGTAGAAACAGTAGGGCTATGTCTACACTCACTTCTTCTTGTGCAAGAAATATGCAAATGAGGCTAAGTTTAGAATATCTCAGCCTCATTTGCATACCTGATAAGCCACCATTTTTGCAGAAGAGGCTCTTGTACCAGAAGGAGCTGTCTATACTGCCACTTGTGCAACAAAAACCCTCTTGTGCAATGCCATTACACTGATTATTTTCAGGAAGAACGGCATTGCACAAGAAGGGGCAGTGTAGACAGCTCCTTCTGGCACAAGAGCCTCTTCTGCAAAAATGGTGGCTTGTTAGGTATGCAAATGAGGCGTGGCAATATTCCATACTTTCTTGTTTGCATATTTCTTGTGCAAGAAGCTGCAAGTGTAGACATAGCCTAGGCCTTGGTCCCAGTATTAAAATTGCTACAGCTTGTTAGAGTAAGTTACAGGCTAAATCTCACAATGCTGCCCCCACCAGCATGAGAATGGAAACCATGTCTTTCACTTCCTTTATGCACATCCATGGCCCTGCTTGAAGAATTTTTACTGTAGGAAAAACTGAACTCATACCACCCCAAGGCCAAATTTAGATTGTCTGCATTTCATTTTGTTCATGACTTTAAAAAGTTGCTTTTTAAAAGTGTTAACCACATTCTCTCACACAAAACTGCTCCATCTCTGCTGTTTCCCTAAGCCACAGATAATTGGATCAAAAGTGTCTCAGGTATTCTACACACTTAAAGAATGGCAGGTGGGAAGAAGGGACATATGGAAAGTATTAGTAAAAAAAAAAAAAAGCCTCTCTAATCATATCAGCATTTTCACAGTGTAAAAATCTGAGGGAGAAGTAGGAAAAGAATCCAGGTGTAATTCCCAGACTGATTTACTGTGCTACACTACTTGGTGCCCTGGTAAATTCAAATTTGGAGCCTCTCAAACCTAGGCAGCACTGATTTTCCAAACTCAAGTTACCACCACAATATAAAGTAATTCCAACTGCCAGCATCTAATGGATTGAATTGATACTTTTCCAGTCATGAAAGTCTATGTGCTGCATAGCAAAATGTGGTTCTTTTGAAAAGTCACCACTGAGTAGACTGAAATTTTCCAGAAAGCATTTAAGAAAGTTATACCTCATCTAAAACTGGCAGGAGGTAGTTCTGCATCCCAACAAATAAACATTTTTCATGCAGGATGACAATCACCTTATTCTGCATCGCCTCTCTCAGCCTCCGCAGCGTCAGAAGAGGAAGCTGTGGCCATGGCTCAGGGTGCCCTGGCTACCCGTAGGTGGCTCAGGGCAGCACTGGCAGCCACCTCTGGCCCCACTTCTACTTCCAGGGCTGGAGTCCCAACACTCCGCAACCCAGTGGAGAACTGCCACCACCACCTGCCTAGTGTGCCAGCCTTGTGCTCCCACCCCACAGCTTCCTGGGGGGGGGGGGGGGGAAGAAATCCCCAAGGCTGTGCGCCAGATCCAGCTTTCGCTGCTACTCCCCACAGCAGTGTGCTCGCATCTTGTGGAGGGAGGACATAAGGCTGGAGCACCATGCAGGTGGCAGCCTGCCAAGGCAAGAAAGCCATGGTGATTCCCTGCTGGGTCACAGAGCATCAGGATCCCCGACCCAGAAGTAGAAGCAGGGCTGGAGGCAGCTTCCCCAGTGGAGAAAGCCTCTGGTGCCAAGGAGAGGTGCGAAAAGGAGTACCTGCACTCCTAGCACCTGACCCACACCCCTCCCCTGATGCATCCCCAGCCCACTCCTCCCCTCTGCCAGACACCCTGCCCCCAGCCCATTCTCCTGCACCCTCCCACCTTGCCCCCAGCCACACCCCCTACTCAATCAGGACCCAGCCCCCCTCTAGCCACAATGTCCTGTCCCTCCCTAGCCCCAATCCTGGGGCAGGCCCTGCAATCCAGCCCCCATCTGGCCACAGGAAGGGCTGGTGGCAGCCCCCTTCCTGCTGCAGCATAGGTAGGAGTGGAGGCCACGATCTGGCAGAGAGATGGGGGGTTGGCAAGCGTAGTAAGCAGGGGGCACAGTCCTCTAGTCATCCCTAATAAGTCTGGAAAGCCTGGACTTGCAACTAGTGACAGGCCCTCATTGTGCATAATATGATCTGCTACTTAGAATGACAGTGATACTGCTATATACCCAGTGCAACAAGAGGATCACTTGTCAGAGACACTGCTTTGAGTCACTGGGTAAAGTCCTAGTCCCAGTGAAGTTAATGAATTTTGTCACTGACTTGAGTAAGGCCAGGAATTCAGCCACAAGGCAAAGGGATTAGAAAGCAAAAGTCCATTGTTCAGTAGAACAGTCCAGCTTTTTTATGCTGTCACTTACAGACTCAGACAAAGATCAGAAGCGACCATCATGATCATCTAGTCTGAGATCCACATCGCAGGCTACAGGACCTCACCACTCACTCCTGTAATAAGCCCTAACCACCTGGCTGAGTTAGTGGAGTCCTCAAGTCACGGGTAAAAGACTTCAAGTTACAGATCCACCATTTACACTAGTTTAAACTTGCAAGTGACCCGTGAGTCAGACACACAATGCAACATGACAAGTCTTTAAAAACAAGACCCTTGGGAAACCTGTTTTGCTGGCCAAACAGTCCTCAATTTGATTAATCAAATAATAATGCTTCTAATATGGCCCTCAGTTTGATTCTATTTAGAAAGACTAGCATAAAATGAAAAAAAAAAAACCCCCAACATGCTAAAGAAAATGGACAGGAAGGCATTTACCAATGTACCATGTCACTGAAAAAAATACTCCGAGAAAGCATGAGAGTGTCAAAATTTCAGCCCTCCCTTTTCAGTATCTCACGTTTAACAAGTAGGTGCATTGACACACAAAGGCTCTAGTCATGACTGGGCCTGTACACCAGAGGCAGGCCCTGCACTGTCCAGCTATATGTATGGACCAAGACACTACGGGAGCAGATCCCAAACAGGAGTCCTACTAAGCAACTGAGATAAAATGTCTGCATCTGATCAGACTCTTGCCAAAAGTACATTTATTAGGAACTTGCTACAAGCCACAGGGTGAAAGGCTGGCCCCACCAAACTTAAGGGAACTTTGGCCATTGACTTCAAAGGGTCAAGATTTCAGTCACAGGTTCTATATGTTAATTTACAAACAAGCAAACAAAAATTCCTTTCCCTCCCCCAAAAAAGAGCAGTAAATTACAACTTTATTTTACAGGCAAATAGAGCATACTAAGTTGTATAAATCTAGGTCCCATAGTAAATTTAGAGGATTTCATACTGTCACTAAAACAAGCCATCCAATGTATGGTAGAGTGGGTTGAATTATACTAAGTACAGGAATTGGGACAAAAGCCCATTACAGAAATCCTACACTGTTATTTTGCAAATACTTCATCTACACAGGAACAGAGCAGAACTAAGACAATTCAAGTGTCTAACTTAAAAATAAAAACCACTAAAAGCATTCCGTTTTTGGTGCCATCTCAATCAAAGCAGTAAATGCTTCCCCAACCTTGGATCAAGAGAGGATCAGAAATTAAAAACACTTAAAAACAACCCTCAACAAAACTAATTTCTCCCATTGGAGGAAACCCTACCCCTAAAAACTAAATGGTACCCCAAAACACTGCACCAAAATCTATGTTGGATGCATATGTGAGTCACTGAGGAAACAAGACCAAAGCCATCTGGACTTTGGAGAATCCAACACGGAACCTTCCCACCAGTAGTTACACAAGAATACAGATGTGTAAAACAGAATCAGTGACCATAAATTAAAGGAAGAAACTGGGAAACCCTGCCTAGATGTAAGACCTGTGCAACCAGTTTTGCAAAGGAGACAGAGATGGAGAGACATTTGCTGCTCCACTGTCAGAAGTACAAAGGCAAAATGTAAGCCCTCCAATCTACAGAACCTGATAGAAACTTTCTATTAAAAAAATCTTGAGGAAAAAATAATTGAGAGAAACAAAGGACAGAGATAGCATTACATTAGGAAGAAATGTGTCCCTGACGTTATGGCTACACTATGAATTAGGGGTGTGATCCCCCTCATCTCATATACACACACTTGTGCTAGGTCTTGTTGAACTAGTGAGACTATAAATAGCCGTGTATCTCTGGTGGCAGTGGCAGTGTAAGCATGGCTGAGCTGTGCAAAATCCAAACCCACCAGACACTGCTGAGTATCAGGGTAATGCAAGCATGTATACGTGAACAGGGGAATCACACCCCTAGCTCATAGCATAACAAAATCCCAAAACATTACTATGAAGTCTGAATGGAAATTGAATGCTTAGATTGTAGCAGAGCTGTTTGGGAACTGGAATTTCTGTTCCATGGGAAATTCTGACATTTACAAATAAGGTCCCAATTGAGAACAAACAGCCAACATTTTGAAATGTCCCACAATATTAAGATTCCAAATTGTTTTGATTTGTGTCCACTGAAGCATTTCAATTCAGTAGTGTCAGAGCATTTCAAAAGGTGCTCATTTTGCCTCCTGTTGTTTGGACTGATTTCATTTTGACTTTTATATGAAATAGTATTAAATTAACACTAATATCATAACTGTGTATTTGATTGTCTGTGTATAAGTAAAAAAATACATTTCCATATTTACACTATTTTCCATTGGAAAATTTTTAAAAATCCGCAGTTTTCCATGAAATGTTTTGATGTTGACAAAGCTGAATATTTAAAAGGGAAACTTGGAGCTATCTCCAAGCTCTTTGAGAGCAGGTGCCATCATACTACTGCATGTTTGTGCAGTGCCCAATAGCTCTGTGATTAGAATGCTAATGTATTAGAGCTATTTTTCACAAGTACTTAAGGTTTCTGTCTTTTTCAGAGTTTGGCAGCACTGCATAACTTGTCACACTAATACATAATTTTGAATTCAGCTTGACTTATGGCAATGCCTATCTGCCATGAACCTCAAATTTCTCGGTGGTTTCTTTGTACAGTAGTGACTATGTAAAAGCTTCCATTGCACTCAGTAGAGCTGCTACTTCTTTATTGCTTTCGTGGTATATTATGAACTGTAATATCTGAACACTTGTCCATGCGGACAGATTGACTCAGCTATAATTTTCTATATTAAAATGAATTCTGTCTCTGCACTTGGTGATAAAAGCACCTGAATTTCCAGAGTGACAGGCACACTAAAACACCTAAGAAATACAGAGAGAGAGAGAGACAGATTTAAAGACAAACTCCCGTAATAGCTGAATTTGAGAACAAGCAATAACATGCATATACATAACATCAATAATGTTTTGTAAACCAGAGGTTTAAGCCTTAGAAATTTAGAGTTCTTTTCCCACCTCTCCCCCACCCTTTCAACCTGCTAAAGTCCAAATGTGGAACACAAGGTGTGTCAGAGACCCAAAATTAAGGGGACAAAAAGTAAAAGTATTCACGTAGGAAAGTTAAAATCCATTTCTTAGGTGTAAAAAACTCTGTGTAACCTTTGTCAAACGTAATTATGCATTTCCAATTTAACTAATTTACAGCACTTAATGGAAGGAGACACCAAATATATGTGGAATGTAAATTAGGGATGTCAGTCTAGCCTGGGCTTATCGGCTTAATCTTGCTGACTACATGCACTCCCCCCACCCCTTGCTTATGGGGGGGGGGGTGTGTGAGAGAGAGAGAGAGAGAGAGAGAGAGAGAGAGAGAGAGAGCGAGCGCCAGTGCCTGTGAAGAGCTGGCTTAAAAGCTGGCTCCCCATGAGTACCAAATTCATCTCTCACCCCCACACCGCTGTCTCTGATAGAGAGGCAGCAGCGTGGAGGGTGAGGGGGGCAGGCTGGAGCTGATACGTGCAGGGAGCCAACTTTCAAGCAAACTCCCCGCACGTGCTGGCTCTGCGGACCCACCTGATACCCCTTGCTGCCTCCTACAGAGGCAGCGGGGGGAGGGAGGGGAAAGAGGGAGAAGCCAGTGCTGGGGATAACCGGCTTAAAAGCCAGTTCTCCCTACCACCGACTCCCCAGTGCCGCTGCCTCCTTTCTACCCTTGAGCTGCTGCCTCTATTAAAGTCAGCTCAGACCCCTCACAGACAGGGGCTGCTGCCACCCCTTGCCGCTGCCTCTGATAGAGGCAGCAGTGCTGGATGACAGGGGGCTCCCTGGGAGTGGGGCTGGGAGCGCATTGGTTGCCAGCCCCGCCTCCAGAGACTATGAAATAGTCATGTAACTGCTAAGATATCATGCGATTACACAACTATTTAATTACACGATATCTAAAATCCCTAATGTAGATGACTTGAGGATTTTGAGATCTATAACTCTGCCACCAACTTGCTGTGAAACCTTGGGCAAAGTCACTTAATCCCTGTGATCATCAGTTTCCCAATTCACTGCATGGGAATACTACTTCATTAATGATTATAAAATGCTTTAGTACATCTAGATGAATGTCACACTTAAAATCTATACAACTAGTAATAACAGTGTTAACTACAGGTATCTTAGTTCTAAGAAGTGCCCTATTTATTATGACTTGGGCCCCCACCTGCATGGCCTTGCTGAAAGGGAACTCTCTCACAGTAATGGCTTACTCAATGTCTAGAGAATCTCTCTCTTTTAAGACAGCTTTTATTGGATTGTCTGACACTCATACAGAATGTACTGACAAACTTCAAAAGGCAGAAAAAGCACAATAAGTACGGTATGATGTACAAACGGTGTGTCATTATGTTCTTTCCAAATACAATTATGTGGATTAGCTGCCACAGATTCACAGTAAAATCTGTTAACAATTTACATATATATGGTATGGAGGAAGGATTTGTTTTTCTAAGGACTTATTCTCAGGAGCTATGTGTTGCTGGGTAGATGCTGCCATGATAAATGTGACTCTAATCTGTAGCCAACAGTGCCCATCTACTTCCCCTGTTATCATGATCTATTTAGTGAATTAGCGCTTGTGAAAGATGATGCATTGTTAGCTTTAGAACAAGGCCAAGGTTGTCAAAAGTAACTAGTGATTTTGGGTGCGTCTATTCTAAGTCCCTTTGGAGTGGCCCAGTTTTCAGAAAGTGCTGACTACTCATGCCACTATAGAAACAGGCCCCTTTATGATACCACTTGTGGGGTATCAAAAATGGAGGCAGACAGATTGCTAGTCACTTTGAAAAATCTGAGCCTGCAGTCACTCTACTTAGAATCCACGTACAGCACAAACAGGAGGAAAGAAAACTTCCTCCACACAACACTAACGTGTCTCAACCTTTACCTGGAAAGGGCAATATAGACTGTATGGTCTACTCAAAACTTTGGCCTCTTTGCTATCAACAACCAAGCCAATCAGTGGCAAACACAGTGAGTTTTGTCTGGGGACATTTATTCCATCAGGAACAACAGTGAGACCAACCAATCAAACTCATTTTGCACAGGCCACCCATTTGTCCTTAAATGGTGGTCACTTTCCAGCACACTCATTCACTCCCCCAAGATAGGTTTGAAGTAGAAGACAAATGGTTCCATATCCCATTATTAATCCCAGCACCCATCTAACCACTAAGGAAAGCTGGTTTATAACATGCAGATAAGGCCACTCTGCTTCCTTCTCCTATGTAACATGGGAAAAGAACCATGATACACTCTGACTCCAGCAAGACCCATGAGAGAGAGCTCTAAATCTGCTGCATTCCACAGTGGACACAAACTCACTGCAATCCTAGGGCTAAAGAAGATAATTCCTTCCTTAAGCTTCCAAAGTGCATTGTAAATACTCTTTTCCAAACTTTCTACCCTTAGCTGTTTCAGGAGTTTACACAGTTGTGCTGGCAATAATGAAGTCCAACAACACACTGACTGTATCACTCATGCAAACACTTCTCTTCAACGGTCATCTGAAGAAGTGGGCTGTGCCCATGAAAGCTAATGATACAATTTACGTTTGTTAGTCTTTAAGGTGCTGCTAGACTATTTATTTTTTTTAAGTTTTTCCTGTTACAGACTAACTCAGCTACCCCTCTGAAGTTTTTCAGCAGTGTGCATCCTGAGAACAAAGACGGCTCAGACAGGAAATTAAAAAGGAAAGCAAACCAAGCAAGCAAGCATCCCAAGGAAAGAGGTCTCTTAAGTGTAGGAAACAGCAAAGAATTTCATAGGGGAAACACAGAGAAATTCATAAGGGAGAATATTCCCAAGAAATGGAAACTCCCCGTTAAAAAATAACGGGGAATTTAATGCTAATGCAAGGTGCCAGGTAGCTAGACAGCCTTAGAGACTAATGTTCTGTGTTTAAACATGAAATAGGTACAGAACAAGCAGTAGTAGCACACCTTGGTACACAGGCAGATTAAGACTTACTGGGGCCCTGGGCACAAAGAAAATTTGGGCCCCACATGCCTTGGGGCACTGAAACCAGGCAGGCCAGAGAAGCCATGGCCCCCCTTCTTTTTAACATGGAAACAGTAGCTTGAGGCAGGTGTGTAATGGTGGTGGTGGAAGGACTACACTTCGCAGCAGAGGAGCTGATAAGGTGACCAGCTCCCCTACTACTAAGCATAGCCCCTACCCAGGGCAAGTGGAGGGTCCAGGGCTCCCCACAGTGACCCAGCTCCCTGGGGGAGTTCTTACCGTAGCCCAGCTCCAGCTTTTTGCCTGGCCAGAGGGCAGGGCCACAGTTCCAGCGCAAGTGCTTCTAGTGCTTCTGACAGGGCCACCGAATTGGCCAGGATCCCATGGGCCTGTGCATTCATCTGCCACTGGCTTGGCAAAATGCCTCAATCCTGCATTGGAGAAAATCCCTCTGAAGTTAAAAGAGCAGTTTGTTATTCATGGTCCATTCATTTTGGCCTCTCATCTGAAACAGCTAAGTCCAGGGGATCAGTTTCAGTTTTGGTAGTGGTGGTTTTAGCAAGGTAGACTCTTTCCCAGTGGAAACTAGCGTAAGACTCCTAAGTCATTTCACATATATAGCAATTTTCAGTCATTTCTAACCTGAGCACAGCTGACTTAGAATCATCAACCAAAGAATGGAAGGCTCTGTAGTCTATTATTAATTCAGAGCCAGCCAGTGCCCCTCCAGCAGGATGAGAGAAATGCATGCAATTCATCAAAGCTATCTCTGAAACAATTTTGACACTGTACCCATACTGAACCAGTGGCACGGCTCCAGGAATGTGGTCCAGATAATAACGTGATCCATGTGACATTTACTGAAGCATGGCACTGAGGTCTTATAACTCCTTAGGAATATCTCAATTTGAAATGACTAATGGGAACTCAAATACCATTTTGGCCATAAAGCTGCTCTACATCTGCTGAGACTTGGCTGCGCTTTGTGATGGCTAACACGGAGTTTTGTTTCAGATGCTGTTGATTCAGTGCAGTATTAATACTGTAGCATGGATTAAAAAACACTCAAAAACGCTTGCATTTTTCCAACACTTCCCATCCCAAAGGGTTTTAGGAATCATAGAACACTAGAACTGGAAGGGACTCGAGAGGTCATCAAGTCCAGCCCCCTACCCTCATGCCAGGACCAAGCACTGTCTAGACCAGTGTTTCTCAACCCTTTTTTAAAATAAAGTACCCCCTTTTAAAAACAACTGTAAGTACCCCCTTTTTCAAAAAAAAATTATAAGTACCCCCCAGTACCTACAGTTTTCAGAAAACTTTTTTTCTACCACTGCAACACATTTGTTTAAACAACTTAATTGTAGGTGGGCGGGCGATGAAATTTTTGCGTGTAAAAAGTACAAAAATAATAAAGTACTGTAAACTTAAAACAAAAATTCAATTTTCTCCAAATTTCAGTTGTGCTGAAGTACCCCCCCAGACTTCTCTCGAGTACCTCTAAAGGTACTTGTGCCGCTGGTTGAGAAACACTGGTCTAGACCATCCCTGATAGACAGGGCTCGCCAAGCGGCGGCGAGCCCCGCTCGCCAGCTGCACGGTTCTGCACTCTGCGCATGCGCAGATGGCTCTGCGCCGGCTCTTCCGGGGTGTAATCTACTCACCACGGGTGAGTAGATTACATTATTTGTCGAGCCCTGCTGATAGATGGCTATCCAACCTGCTCTTAAATATCTCCAGTGATGGAGATTCCACAACCTCCCTTAGGCAATTTATTCCAGTATTTAACCACCGTGACACAGTTAGGAAGTTTTTACTAATGTCCAACCTAAACCTCCCTTGCTGCAATTCAAGCCCACTACTTCTTGTCCTATCATCAGAGGCCAAGGAGAACAGTTTTTTCCTCCCTCCTCCTCGTAACACACTTCTAGATATTTGAAAACTGCTATCATGTCCCCTTCCAGTCTTCTCTTTTCCAAACTAAACAAGCCCAATTCTTTCAACCTTCCCTGACAGGTTATGTTTTCTAGACCTTTCATCGTTTTTGTTGCTCTTCTCCGGACCTTCTCCAATTTCTCCACATCTTTCTTGAAATGTGGTGGTGCCCAGAACTGGACACAATACTCCAACTGAGGCGTAATCAGTACAGAGTAGTGCAGAAGAAAGACTTCTCATGTCTTGCTCACAACACTCCCAGAATCATGTTTGCTTTTTTTGCAACAGTGTCATACTGTTGACTCATATTTAGCTTGTGGTCTACTATGACCCCTAGCTCCTTTTCTGCAGTACTCCTTCCTAGACAGTCACTTCCCATTTTGTATGTGTGAAGCTGATTATTCCTTCCTAAGTGGAGTACTTTGCATTTGTCCTTATTAAACTTCATCCCATTTATTTCAGATCATTTCTCTAATTTGTCCAGATCATTTCGAATTAGATCCTATCCTCCAAAGAACTTGCAACCCCTCCCAGCTTGGTATCCTTTATAATCATACTCTCTATGACAATATCTAAATTGTTGATGAAGACATTGAACAGAACTGGTCCCAAAACAGATCCCTGCAGAACCCCACTTGTTATGTCCTTCCAGCATGATTGTGAACTGCTAATAACTACTCTCTGAGAACGGTTATCCAACCAATTATGCCCCGGGCCTTATAGTAGCCCTTTTTAGGTTGCATTTCCCTAGTTTACTGATAAGAAAGTCATGCGAGACCGTATCAAATGCCTTACTAAAGTCTAGGTATACCATGTCCACTGTTTAAACAACTTAATTGTTTACACAGTTAACTGATGAGCCTGGGCTCATCAATTAACATTCATGGTTGCACACAGCCCCTCCCCCCCACTGCTGCCTCTGTCAGAGGCAGCAGCACGAAGGGGGCCCTGTGCATAATTGTGCATGTTAACCAATGAGCCTAGGCTCATTGGTTAACCATGTAAATGGTTACACTTTCACATCCATAAGACAAACAAGTTTATTTACATTTACAGAAGATAATGCTGCCAGTTTCTTATTTAAAACATCACCTGAAAATGAGAACAGGACATTCACATGATACTACTGTACCAGCATTGGAAGGTATTCATGTGCCAGATATGCTAAACATTTGTATGTCCCTTTATGCTTAGGCTTGTATGATCTAAAGTTTTACATTGTTTTTGAATGAAGTTTATAAAAAAATTGGCATTTGTAAATTGTGCTTCCCCCATAAACAGACTGCACTAAAGTACTTGTATATGGTAAACTGAAAAAAATACCATTTTTTTTGTTATTCTGTTTACAGTGCAAATATTTGTAATAAAAAATATAAAAAGTGAGCACTGTATACTTTGTATTGTGTTGTAATTGAAACAAATATATTTGAAAACTAGAAGACTTATCCAGTGTTGCTCCAGTCCTTCGGGGTTGGGGGCTGGGAGAATGTGTGTGTGTGTGGGGGGGGGAGGCGTGCAGGAGTCAGGGCAAGGAGGAGTGAGGGGCTCAGGGCAGGGGGTTGGTGTGTGTGTGGTGGGATGCAGGGCTGGGGTGAGGAAGAGCTCAGGGCAGAATATGTGAGGGGTGCAGGAGTCAGGGCAGGAGGTGGGGATGCAGGAGGCATGACAGGGGTTGGGAGGTATGGGGGGCTCAGGGAAGGGGGTGTGGGATACAGATTCAGGGCAGGAGGCTGGGTGTGGGGGGCTCATGGCAGGAGGTGGGCATATGGGAATGCAGGAGTCATGGCAGGGGTTTGGTAGGTATGGGGGGGGCTCAGGGCAGGATGTGGGGATGCAGGAGTCAGGGCATGGAGTTGGGTGTGTGAAGGAGCCCAGGGCAGGGTGTGGGAGATGCAGGAGTCAGGGCAGATGAAGCTACATACCAAATGTGGTGGTACTAGCTCTTACTGTTTAGGAGGAGTTCTTGAACAAACAGACTCTCAGATGGACAGACAGACACAAACTCTCTCAAATATGTAGTAGATGTAGGAAAACATCAAAATATGTATAATAAATTTAAATTGGCATTCCATTTTTGTTTAACGGTATGATTAAAACAGCGACTAATCATCACAATTTTTTTTGCAGCCCTAAAAGAAACTTTGCCCACGAGCATGTTATTTCATAACTGTCCAGCACAGGTTTTACTACTCTGTCTGAAGCATCTCATATTGGCCACTGTTAGGGACACGACACGACACTGGACCATACAGCCCTTTGATGTGGTAACTCCTACATTCACAACACACTTCAAGACCACAGCATGCAGTTCCCAACATGGTCCTGGGATATTGGTTCAATACCAATTCAAACCACTTCCTGCAACATCTAAGAGGACTCTCATCCACACCCAGTATTTCCCTGTCTAGTTTGAGCAAGTGCTAAAGGAATCATAGCGTCAGGCTACAGGAAAAAATAGCTTTGAAGACTATGTAAATAGCTATAAAATGGCTAACAATAAAAAGCAGGGGGGCTGATTTGCACAGAGGTGGGGCACTCACACTGACTTCAAATGAAGTTCTGGGTGCTCAACACTTCCAAATATCAGGTCTCTATGATGCAGAATTCCCTGCAGGTGACACACATGTGAAAAAGAAAGAGACAAAGCCTGTGAAGTTTCCACATTGTAACTGTGTAACTCACAGGAGTATACCATAGGAGCAAAGGGGAGCACAACTGCAAAAGGGAGAACAAGAGAGTCTATTCAGAGTGATGTCATTGCACCAGTGATTCAGAGATTTGCATACTGTTTGCTATAGCTAGTGAATATCTATATTAAAGTACCTGAGAAGGAAGACACTAGTAAAGGGCAATAAGGTGAGCTCACACCCATTAGAAGTTAAAATGATTACTGCACCAAGGCCACATCTACACTTCTGCTGGGACTGATGCTCTCAGATTGATCCACCGGCAGTCGATTTAGCTGGTCTAGTGAAGACCTGCCAAATCAACTGCAGATTGCTCTCCAGATGACCCCTGTACTCTACCGCTGATGAAAAGAGTAAGGTAAGATAAGTTGACAGGAAAGTTACCCCTGAGGTAACTTGACCTAAGTACTTCGCTGGAGTTGTGGACCTAAGGTTGACTTACTGCAGTTATGTAAACATGGCCCAAGAGGCACATTGGGAGATGTACAGCTAACAAGCAATCCCTAAGCAGCCTGGCACAGATGCAAAGTAACTCACCTAGCCAAAAGGTCTTACTAGGGAACCATATATGCTACAGTTGGTGGTACAACAAAGATTATTTCACACCTAAGAAAATGGTAACATTTTATAAACCATAAATAACCTCCTCTTTCAGGGGATTTACTCCAAAATGTTGAGTGTTAATACTATCCCATCTCACTGTAGCCCAAGTGATCTTTTACCTTTTGATTGTTTTACACAACTCTGGCACTCAGAGTACTTTCAAACAATGTAATTAAGTCTCATGACTTTCACTCCCCTATGGAATGGCTCAGTGTTATCACCACTATTTACATACATAGATGGGGAAACCAACACACAGTAAGACAGTGAGACTTGCCCAAAGTCCTACAAGTCAGTGAAACCTCCTGTAATAACCAATCATGTTAAAACAAAAGACAGGACTATGCAGCACTTTAAAGACTAACAGGATGTCTTTAAAGTGCTGCATAGTCCTGTCTTTTGTTTCAGCCAGACCAAACTAACACAGCTACATCTCTATTACTATTCAATCATGTTAAGACGTTCTCTGATGTCAACAGCAAAATTCCGATTGATTTCAATGAGATAGGATTTCATTCAAGGCTCTTCTGTACTACCTGGCCTGTAAGCTTTTTACTCACATATCCGCTTTGTGTTTGGGCAGAACTTAGTACAGTGGGGCCTGCCTGGGGCATATATTTGGGAAATGTTATGCATAACAAGGGAAGTGATTTCTAAAGTTTATGAAAGAACCTTAGCTCAGGATTCCCTGCATTTGTAGTGATTGTGCTAGCTAGGAATGGATGTCAGCAACCTTCATTCCATGTTAATATAGTGTTTTGTGGGCTATATATATTTACATACATGAAACTTATTGATCTAATTCAATCACAGCAGTGTATATTAGGAATAACTCCAATAAGTCAATGGAGTTAAAGTAATAAGAGAAGAGGAGGCCCTACACAACACAATAATCTGCCTAGGGGAGCTCTGGGAAGGATGCTATTTAGACAAGTGAATAGTAATAATTCAGTGGGTTCCTAAATGTGTAGTAGTGGACAGAAACAGCCTTACAGTCACACAGCTCTATACAATACAGGGTACAAGCAGGTGTAATTTCCAGCTCCAGTAGACACATCCACATTAGCTCTGATGGAATTAGTGAGCTAAACATAGAAATGTAGTTGTGGCGCATGAACAGCAAGATCTAGCAGTCCCATGAGAATGTGCCCCTGTTTCGGATGGAATCTAAGAAAGAAGTCAGGCCAAAACAAGCAGTCTAGACAGGCTTTTAAGAAGTCTTAACATCAAAAATAAAAATAAAATGTCTAGCTCAGCATATTCTCTCTCTCTCTATAATATCTATCCATCTATTTGAATATCCCATTTATCATATAGATAAAGTTTTCTCAACTTTTCTAGATTACTACATCCCTTTCAGGAGTCTTATACGTCTTACATTTCCCCAAGTTTCACCTCTACTTAAAAACAACTTGCTTACAAAATCAGACATAAGTGTCACGGTACACTATTATAGAAAAATTGCTCACTTTCTCATTTTTACTATACAGTCATAAAACAAATTGATTGGAATATAAATATTGTACTTCCATGTCAGTGTGTCGTATACAGAGCAGTGTAAACAAGTCTTTGCTTGCATGACATTTTAGTTTGTACTGATATTGATAGTGCTTTTTTATAGCCTGTTGTAAAGTTAGGCAAACATCTAGATAAGCTGATGTACCCTCAGAACACCACCTTTGCGTACCCCTGGTGGAGAACCACTGACACAGATTTCTATAAGATAAGATGAAATGAACATAGCTTGTCTGATCCGCTCCCAGCTTGTTAACATCTCTCCTCTAGTGCCTAGATTGGCAAAATAGGTGGAATATGGGCTTCATCTTCTATGGCAGCAAAAGCATGTTAGCTGAATGTTTCTAAACACTACTTAAACACAGTTTCAGCATGGTTCCTTTGGCCAGTCTAGAGCAGGCATAACCATTTCACTCACCATGTTCAAAAATTGACGGAGAATATCTTATTGCCCTTATATAAATCCATGGTACGCCCACATCTTGAACACTGCATACAGATGTGGTCTCCTCATCTCACAAAAGATATACTGGTATTAGAAAAGGTTCAGAGAAGGGCAACTCAAATGATTAGGGGTTTGGAACAGGTCCCATATGAGGAGAGATTAAAGAGACTAGGACTTTTCAGCTTGGAAAAGAGGAGACTAAGGGGGGATATGATAGAGGTATATAAAATCATGAGTGGTGTGGAGAAAGTGAACAAGGAAAAGTTATTTACTTGTTCTCATAATATAAGAACTAGGGGCCACCAAATGAAACTAATGGGCAGCAGGTTTAAAATAAATAAAAGGAAGTTCTTCTTCACACTGCACATAGTCAATCTGTGGAACTCCTTACCTGAGGAGGTTGTGAAGGCTAGGACTATAACAGGGTTTAAAAGAGAACTAGATAAATTCATGGAGGTTAAAGTCCATTAATGGCTATTAGCCAGTTTGGGTAAAGAATGGTGTCCCTAGCTTCTGTCAGAGGATGGAGATGGATGGCAGGAGAGAGATTACCTGTTCAGTTCACTCCCTCTGGGACACCCGGAACTGGCCACTGTCGGCAGACAGGGTACTGGGCTAGATGGACCTTTGATCTGACCCAGTATGGCCATTCTTATGTTCTTATGGCAGCAATGAACTAACAGTGCCTTAGGGGTTTATCTTTCCTCCCTAAAGCATCAACAGAACTAAAAGTAATACATCTACTTTAGGCCTACTATTTTCTTTTTCATTTCCTTTTCCATGGAGAAAGTCCTCTTCATTCTTTGTACTGAGTCACCTCTTGTTACCAGCAAGGTACAAAGCATGAGGAAACTTTGAGACAAAATTCCAGTGCTAGCAAACATGTGATTAGCCAC
Organism: Pelochelys cantorii; assembly: GCA_032595735.1. Lineage (NCBI taxonomy): Eukaryota > Metazoa > Chordata > Testudines > Trionychidae > Pelochelys > Pelochelys cantorii. The sequence continues at coordinate 200,029,613 of CM064326.1, forward strand.
CCCCAAATTAGATACAAAAGATTTTCCTGCATTCCAGATTTTTTCTATTTTATGCACATGCCTCCTGGATAGCAGGTATTCAAAAACCAAAGTGGTAGAAGACTTATATCACAATCTTTATCATCTCACAAATCTCTCTGAAAATTAATTTATATAAAAAAGTGACAGATGCAAATTCAGTCTTTTAAAATGCCTACTGTTCTCATGAAAAGTTCAAAAAAATTCCCTTTTCATTTGAGATTATTAAAACAATCTTCCTATGGATTATGCAGCTCAGTACAGGCCTAGTAAAAAGACTTCATTGCACAATTGCCATATGACTGGGAAACAATGGCTTCTTTATTATCAATTTAAATGCTCTTGCAAAGAAATACTGTATGAATGGAACACCCTTACTGAAAGGTTCATTGCCATATTCTGCGCTTCTGCTGTGTAATGTTTTACAAATTGCATCACCCTGTGAATAGTAAGAGTTAGTTCTCAGAGGCTAGAGGCTGACTGCATGCCAGAGGAGTTAATATGTAACAAACAATGTAGGAGACCTTTGTTCAGAATGTGACACTGAAATTTCACACTAAGAAAATTTACACTTTTTAGCATCTTTATGCTTTCCAGAGTTATTCATTCACATAGTTTATTAGCGTGTTTATCATTCAAAGTTTGATGCAACAAAAAGATTACTTTAAATATTTGTATCTTTTAACAAAGGACTCTAATTTTTTACTATTCATTATTGGTAGGTGTACTCCAATAGTCTGAAATTATAAATCAAAGTAATCAAGACAAGTCATATAAGGTCTCTCATCCCGCACTGTTACACAAATCACAGATAGGAACTGACCCATCCACCATTAAAATCAACCTCCTCCGAGGTGGAATGTGGCAGCCATTTGACAGCATGCCAGAATCCCTATCCGATGATTTAAGAGGGGAAGAGAAGAGTCACACTGAAATTTCAGGTCGGCTCTCACCAAGACATTGCATTAAACGCACCTCCCCTGTGTGAAAATTGCCATTAGACATTTAATGACATGGGAGTATTGCATTTTTCCACACTCAAAGAGCAACCACACACTGTTACTCTGAATGATTAATTTTAGATTAAGAGAAACAACAGAACAAGAAAGAAGAAAAGTCTCTATATGAAACCACTTCTTCAGGGTCTGCCCCATGAAAGCTCATCACCTAATAAACCATCTTGTTAGTCTTTAAAGTGCTACATGACTGCTTTTTTTGTTTTACCAAGATCAGACTAACACGGCTACCTCTCTGGACCCCGTGTCACAATTCTGCATCACAGCTTTACAGCAGCCCCTACGGACAGCAGGCAATTACAAAAATACAAGTGGAATACATCAAACACTCAGTCAAACAATTATATGCATTGCTTGCAATCTTCAGCTGCACAACAGCTCCGAAAACCACCCTGCCACTAAACACCCTGGTACAGCAGGGTCAACAGCCATTCCAGGCCTGGGGGCAAGGAGGGGGCAGCTCTGTGCCTCTGGAAGGGTTGGAGCCTCAGGCAAAGGGGGCATGGCTGAAGGCAGTCAGCCCTTAGCACAACCTGGAGCACAATGCTGGGCCCTCCTCCCCCCCAGCTTTCAGAGCCCCACGGAGCAGTGCTCCCACTGCATTTAAAAAGGGACCTGGAGATCCCAGCTGTTGTAGAAATCTGGGAGCTACAACCCCTTTTGAAATGCTGGGCTCCATGTGCAATTGCTCTCTTATCCCCAGCCCTGCAGTTGGGGGGCCTGCTCCAGTAGTCACACTCCACACACCACTGTAACTGTCTTTGTACAAACTATGCCATGGAAGGTATCATTTGAAAATGAATAACTAACTGATCATTACTCTTGCATGATATATATATGGGATAGATACTAAGAGTTATGCATTTATGTTGGAAATATACTTAAAATGTGTTCAAGCCAAGCATATCAGTGGGAGCTGGTAAACAGGTCTGCCCAGGTCTTGAATACAAATGAGACATGGTTCACCAGAAACACCAGGATTGCAATTTAAAAAGAACTATTAAAGCTCACAAGGCAGTTGTGAGTCAGCATGTGTGTCTCAGTTTGGCCACCAGGCAAAGACAATGAAGGTCCATTGACATGCCAGATAAACCAAGTGATCAAGCGAACAAGTGGGGAAAGAAATGGCATGTCTACACCCAGGAGGCTGGTGGCATGAGAAATGATGGAAGCCCCATTTTTATAGAAATCATACTGCAGGATGGGAAGCCTACAGGAAGGGAAGAACAGCAGGAGGCCATCCTGCCTCTTGAAACAAAGTCATTGAACTTTGGGAGATACAGGCAAGGATAGAAGCTATCTTTGGCATCCATCATTAGACAAATATAAAAGGCCTGAGCTCTTGCAAGCTAAGAATGATGGGGCCTTCAACCAAGGGGTGGCTGAAGTCTTGGGAACTGAATGTAGATGAGATATACACAAAGATCTTTCCTCTAGGACAACCAGGGAAGCCAGCACCTTGTACTTTTGTGGAAAGTCCTGTATGAAGGAAAGTTAGCCATTGCTGGGAAGAAGACTGACTGGTGAGAGAAACCATCTTAACCAAAGCCTATACCATGCGAGATTAAGTTTTAGTCTTTTAGGTGTGTGTTTTCACTTTTACTTGTGTGCAACTCTTTTCTAACTTTATTCCTTTCACTATCTCTTAACTTATGTCCTATTGCTAATAAATGTTTTATTTTGCTACAAATCATCTCTGTGCCACATTAAAGGGAGGGGTGTATTCACCATAGTTAGGTTAATAAGCTGTGATTTTTTGGGGGGTCTCTTTAGAGGAATAAACAAACCTTACTCTTCTTCTGAGCTGTCCCACAGAGGGCTGGACACATCAGGGCAAGCAGTTTTGGAGTAATTCAGGACTGGGAGTATCTTGGCGTCACCATGCCCAAGGCTGGTGGAGCCAGAGTGGGGCTGCGGACAGGCTGCTGGGGTCAGACCTGCTGACTAGGGGCTGCCTAGAACACAGACTCTTGGTGTGTGCCTGCATATGCTGGGAGACTGGTTGTGAGTGGCCCAGTGTGGAACTACAACAGCAAAACACTGAGAGGCAACCCAGGTTACAGAGCAAGTGATTGGATTGAACGCTAGAATATGACAACTGTGTTGCGTATTAATATAAGTATCAATGCTTGCTTTGAATCACCAACAACATTGTAAGGATAAGGCTTTTTCCTGTAGCCATGTTATAAGGCCTAAGGCTTTTATCTGCAGCTATATTAGGAGAGCAGCAGCCATTAGCTAAGAAGCAGGAAGTCACATCCTCACATTTCATCTAACTTACATTAAAAACAATGTAATATTGGGCTGTTAAAAGGCGATCCTGACCTAATAGTACCAGTCACCAAATAAACAAACAGATCTTAAGATGGTTAAAGAAAACGTTAATACTTTAAAGAAAACTCTGATAGCCTTTTGTCCAGCAAGAAACCACTTATCAATAGCTGTGGTTGTGAAATCCTCATTTCTTTATTGTTTTGTCATTATGGTTTCCATTTCTTGATTGTTTTTCTGTATGATCTTTGTTTCTTTGATAGCAAAATTAATTATATATCAGACAGAAACTAATTAAATTCATTAAAATGGCTGGGATATGATTGGTTAGAGAATTTTGCTACAGCATGTTAGGATTGGTTAGTAAAATTTTAGTATAATGATCGATTAAGGTATAGCTGAACAGGACTCAAGTTTCACTACATAAACTGTGGTGCAAAAGGAAATTCTTGGGAACCAACTCCAGGACACAGCCCCAAACCAGATGCCTTGTGGGATTTTCAAAAGGGCCTCAGCAAATTAAGTGAACAATGCACCTTGAAGTCTACCTTATATTCACATTTGATCTGAAAAACACTAGCATTTTTGGCCTTGATTCTGATTCTGAGTGTCCTCTGCTCCCACTTACTTCACCAGAGTCGGGGTGCTCCACATTTTGCTTAATTGGGCTCTTATTTGTCAAATTACAAAGCCATTATCAAAAATACTTTGCTATCTAATATTTGTACACAACTAGGACACATCTTTATACAATCCAAATTCAATTTTGTAAAAGGCCAGACTCTACTTTCATATTAAATGAATCCCTGCAATTTGAGTTATTTTGTCATTTTTAACACTCTTTAAAGCTTTTGCCACAAACCAACTCCCCTAAAAATCCTCTTCCATGAATAAAAAAGTGCATTGTTCACTGAATTTGCTGTTACACATTCATTGGTTCTAGATCGGGGTGGGCAATAAAAAAATGGCAGCCCGCAGGGTTAGTCCCTGGCAGGCCCCCACCTCCATGTTTACTTGCATCTCAGCAGGTATCGGAGGATCGCAGCTCTGGCTGGATGCAAATCGCTGTTCATGGCCAATGTGAGCAGCAGGAAGCATCACGGACACTGATGGCTTGAATAGGTTTCTTTAAGAGTGCATGAACCATACAAGTTACATTCCTATCTATGCCACTTTAACTGAGTATTGACATACATTTAAATGCCTATGTTTTATTAATGCTACAGCATTGGTATGTATTTTTTTGTTATACAGCTTAGCAACCTTAACTTTAAATAAACAAAGGTTTTTCTTTTTAAATCTCTAAGCTGTATATCATATAACCTCATCAATCAAATTGAGATGAAAATTTAGATTATTGTTGAATGGAAAACAAGATATTAGTTTCAGCTTTTTTTGGAATTGTCAAAAATTGCCTGGTTTGCATATTGCCACATAAATGTCCCATGCCCCTCGAATTACATTGGAGCTACCCCTTGTCTTCAAACAGTAACAGATAGTAAAATTGGGTCTAGGTTTTTTTAGATCAATCATTTCAGCCAGTCCTTTCATACATTATCACCAGTAAGTATATACTGACAAAGACATGCAAGGATACACACAAACACAGAGAGAAATAATTAAGGGCCCTATCCAGCTAGGAGAAGAGCACTAAATAGATTTAACTGCACTCCCATCATCCAAATTATACCAGAAATAAAAACAGAAGTTATAATTTTATGAATGAACATATGCTGACTCTAATTACGGCAATGTTTCAGGCTAAATTCCATCTCCTCCCTCCTGCCTCAAATCAGTCACCAGAGTTATTCATTAACTTTGACTTGCTTTGTGACTGGCTAAAATGTGAAGTAGTTTGCAGAACAAAGCCAAGAGGTCAGGGTCAAACTACAGAGAGCTAGTGACAATGAACTGATTTTTTAAAAAAGCTGCGTCCTCATTTTTCAGCCCCACAGAGAGTACTACCAGCCAGCTCTGAAAAGTCAGCGTGCAGAATTAAAAGTACCTAAAAGTACTAAAAATACCTCTTACTGTTTCTCTCTTTTAAGAGGTTGAAGTACTTTGTTCTAATCTCTGGGCAAGCTGAACAGCAACTGCCCCAAATAACACTCTCCAAATCCAGTTCAGGTTGATCTTTAATCAGAGTTTATTGGTAATTTTGCAGATGGAGAGAAAGAAAGAGAGAGCTTAAAATAACCAACACCCAGAAACAGGAATATCTAAACAAATCCTATGGCAATCACTGGTACCCTACTACTAAACAGCGCTCAAATATCAGTTGAAGAACCTGTCACAAAGCGGAAAATTCCCACCCCCCTCACAGCCTATTGAATTATCTCTAAGGAAAAGGTGACAGGGTAAGCAGATATCTCTTCTCCCTCTCAGTCTGACAAGGGCAAAAGTCAAGTCTGTATTAGTATTAGGAAACTGCCCCATCTTCAGTTTCTCAGCTGCAAAATGGGAATAATCCTCTCTCTGACCATCTTGTCTATTTAGAATTTGTGTTTTTTGGGGCACGGATTGTCCAAAGCCTAGCATGAAGTGGCTCCAATCTTGACTGGGACCTCTAGGTATCACAGTAATACAACCAATAAATAATTCTTCACCTGCTCTGGATTAAAATTGTCCTTTTACAAACATAGTGAGCCACACTCTCCTTCTAAAGCAGAAGGCTACTCTGAGAGTCTCTTCAGGGAAGGGCAAGTGAGATGTAACAACTGGTTACAACTGCCAAGGAGTGCTGGGTTAGAGGCTACCTGGGCTATCCAATGAATGAGCATATATGTTCTCGGTCTGGCCCAACCTTCATTTTGAGCCAGCAACAACTGGCTCCAGACTACCTACCCACCCCTCTGACAGACCAAGGGCTACAGGCAACTCACTCCAGACAGTCTTACTGTCTCTGGGCTTACAGTTTATGTTCCGAGAGCAAAATCTGGCAGGACCCAGGAGGTGAAATGAGTCCATGTCCTATTCAGCAGAAAACAAAATGCAGTTATATAGTAGAGCAGGGCAAAATAAATAAATGCTCATACGTTTTCCCATCATTACGTTTAACACTAATTTTGTGTTTTGTTTTGCAAAGTATTGGTTGCACTTAATATTTCACTTTTTGCCAAAAATGCAGAAGAAAACTTTGCTACAAGATTTTCACATTTTGATATGAAATTTTTGGAAGCGACTCAGCCAAGCTGAGGGGTGGGGGAGGAAGAGCATGGGTGCACGTCTCATGTCAGAGCTAACTTAGGCCAAGTCTACACTTACCAGAGATTGATACTGCTCTGATCAATGCAGCGGGATCAATATAGTGCAGCTAGTGAAGACCCGCTAAATTGATGGCAGAGACCTCTATGATTGATTCTTGTACTGCACCAGAATGAGAAGAGTAAGTATGTGAACTGGAGAATGTCTTGCTTCAGCACAGAGCAGTGGAGACACTGTGGTAAGTTGACTTCAGCTATGTTGACTTCAGTTACATTATTCAAGTAGCTGGAATAGTGTAACTCAGGTCAACTTACTGTGGTGGTATAGACATGGCCTCAGGAGTTCCCGGGTCATGTCGGTACCTAATCATTACAGCACTGCTTTCTTGGCTGGAAGGAGTGCCGGGATTTGTATATGGTCAGGTTATTGAAGCCAGGGACTTACTGGTAGCCAGAATAGAGGGGCATGCATTTGAGGAGTTCATTTTTTAAACAAGTATCTCAGTGAGGTGATGTAGTGCATTAATAATTCCACTCCAAAAAGGTCTGGGCCAAGGGTCAAGTTTCTCGGGTCAAGTTTGTGCCAGGACCATAAAACCACCCAAAAGTTCTTTTGTTTCTGCTTAGCTGGATTTTCAGTCAATTGTATTAATTTCAAAACTGCCATTAAAAAGAAGAGTTAGAAGAAGTACATGCATTCTAGGAATCAAAAAGCTCTAGTAATTTATATAACAAGGTCCTTTTGCTAAGGAATCAGAATGTACTATTCACTGTTTCATTACATTAATAATGCAACATTGGTGGATGGTCTTCATTATTGTTGCTATAGCTCTCAGGCTATGTCTACACAGCCTAACATAACATAGTCCACGTCTACATAGCAAACATTTATTTCGACATAATGTTGAAATAATGTCGATCTGGAGGACTTCTTACTCCAACTTCTGTAACCCTCATTTTACAAGGAGTAAGGGAAGTCGGAGGAAGAATGCTCTAACTCAGACTTTCTGTTGTGTAGACAGTGCCAAAAGCCAAAATAAGCTATTTCGACTTAAACTACACAATTGACATAGCTCAAGTTGTGTAGCTTATTTCAGCTTTAGCCCTGCTGTGTAGAGGTGCCCTAACTGTCATAGCAGAAATGAGTGACAGATGAAAAGTCATATGGCTGCAAGAGCATAAATGATAAAAAAGTAATTGAGAAAAAGAGAAATGTTTATGGACTGCAAAGCACATGCTCAAAATATGAATTAACATGCTATGAAATAGTATGCATAAGTTTGAGACTGCATTGCGGGACTCAGAGAACATCATGACTCATGACAGTAGTGTTTGAGTTCATGTAATCAGAATACTGAGATGGAACTTCAGACTTCAAATTAATTGGGGAGAAGCAGGGCCAGATTCACTTGTACACTCCAGCTGCTTTATGCCATTTCTTTCATGAAAAGCAACCATGGTGCATTGCTCAACATGTCCCAGGTTGTTTACATGGAAGTCTGCTAGATATACTGAAATGCGTGTCAACACTGGATGCTTTATCTTCAGTGGTTAAACCCTTTCTCTCCTGCTCTACAAAAGGCTTCTAATCTTAGTGGGGGATGATATCCTACTCACTCTCTGCTTGTTAAAATCTTCACTGATGTATGACTGCATGGTCCAGATCATTACTACTATAATGGCAACTTTCATTTCTGGTCACTGGTTCAAATCCAGCCCAAGCAAGCAATGACCAATAGATACCATTTGATGACAGTCTGGTGTTATATGCCAAATTAGTTTGCTAAGAGCTGGTATATACTTGAAAGTTATAGCAGAATAGCTGTCATTTACAGGTGTGATTTGCATTTATTTATTTAACAGCTATATCAAGATAGGACATAGTTACAGCAGTGTAGTTATTCCCTTTCCCATCCACAGGAAGAGCTCTACCAGTGAAAGAAAGCACATTTATGCCAGTATAACTACATCCACACTGGTGTACATATATACTTACGTGTAGATAACATTTTAACTCTACTGGTAGAGTTAATTTTCTAGGCCTTGCCTATACTACACACGCTTTGTCAGTACAGCTATACGAGCAAAGCCTCCTAATGTAGATGCAACTTTTGTGCCGAAGGCATTTTTCCATTATCATACCACTACTACCTCCCCGAATGACACTAGCTATGCTGAAAGAAGCACTCTTCCACTATAGCTGTGTCTACACTGTGGGGTTTGCCAGCATAGCTATGCTGGCTGAGGTGTGTGGTTTTTTCACCTCCCCTGACTGACAGAGCTCCCCTGACAAAACGCTGAAATGTAGACCTGACCAGAACAATGCCTTAATCAGCTCTCAGTGGAAAAGTGTTGAAATCACTAAACCAACACTATAACTGATTGAATGAATCAGAGATTGAACTGTCCTCTCACCCCTGGAACTAGCCTTCACTAAAAAAAAATGAGGTCATGTTAAATCATGACTTTGTAATCAGTGTAGACAAGAACAAATGGTGTTTAAAATTGTGTCAGCTAGCCAAGTGCAAGCCCTATTAGAATAAGTACTTTGCTACTTCCTGTATAAAGTAAAACTCACTAAATAAATAAATCCAGCACAAAAGTTGCATGTACACAAAAGGAAAGCTTTAATTCTCCTGCTATGCTTGGTTGTATAGGTTGTTTTATAAAGTTTTTTGGTTCCATACATTGTCAGTAGTATTTTGTCTGAAATGAGTTTTAATTCTAGCTTAATTTTTATTGAATTTTAATGAAAATGTTAAAAGCCAAAAGCAGGCACTAATTACAGAATTAACAAAGCATAGATTAGACCTACTGATAGACATAATTACCCATGGATGTCAAAAACAAAGCTGATCACCAAAGGAGTTTTTGTAATCTTATGCATTTGTCAAATTGCTAAATATTCCTCAGGTAGGTCAGGTGAATGAGAGGGTTCTGATGAAATACTGCTTCTGACATTGGTTCACTACTTTGTTCAATAGCATCCTGAGAAAGTTGCATGGGTGAAGTCTTAAGCAACTGTACGAATCAGAATTCTGCCTCTGGCTTAATCATGTAGTTGAATTAATTTATCTTAATAAATTCACCAGCTGTTTTATTTTTAACTTATCACTAGATGCCAGTACTATTACTCCAAACACAACACATGTTAAAATAGCCCCAGAAAATTGCTAGTTTTATTTTATAATTTAAAAAACCCAGCTACAAAAAAGATGTGTGTATTTGCTGAATCCTTACCTCCAAAAGCCCATCCTCAGGTAGATCTGTACAGTGGACAGCATTCTGAATCTTGTTTTTACCAAAGACGGCACGCAAGGTTCCAGGTCGAAGGTGACGGGCTATTTCCTATTGAATATAAAAATATTAACACGGTTTGAAACTCATAGCATTGTTACATCATGGACAATACAAACACGTATCAAGTAAAGCATACATTCTATGTAAATTAATCTATATACAATATACCAAAAATGAAAATTAAGACGTAAATTCCAACTTGGATTTCATGTATACATGTGGCTGAAAAGCTATGACCAGGTTGGGAACCAAAGGGTGAAAACTCTCTTACATGTGTCTAGTGTAATTCCTAGATTCCAAGACCTGAAAGGACCATCCAATCTGACCTCCGGTATAACACAACTTTCCAAAGTAACTCCTAAATCCAATTTTTTAGAAAAACGATCCAATCTTGATTAAAAAATTCTCAGTGATGAGAATCCACCATGACCGAATAGTGAATTACTCTCACTGATACAAAACCAAAAAAAATGTGAATGTATATGCCTGTTGCTCTCTATTTTTGCTGTTACATGTACATTTCTTTTGCTTCTGCAGAAACACACACAAATAAATATGGTTCTTTTTATTTTTAATTAAGAAAATAAAAACCACTCAATTTATTCCTGTTCTCAGAGTTTATATTTCACATGCTATATATATGCTTGTTTTCATACTCTCTCCATAAACCACATATTGTATTTTCACTGTACAATAGTAACCTTGCCAAATGGAATAATTTACAAATTCTAAGGACTCATTTCTCCTAGATAAGATGGGCCATTACTGAGGATAAATTTTGCATTTTTCTTCTTGCCTTTAGCAGTGAACATTGGTTTTTTGCAGCTTTACCTCTAGCGATACAGAAATGTTTGCCCCTTCAAATTTGCCACCTACAAAGATCATTACAATGTCACAATGACAATGACGGTCTTTCACTGCCATGAGTTCCAGACTTCCTAACTTATGTAAAGTTTAAAAACCCAGGAGATCATCTTCTTGAAAAGCAAGAGACTTCAATATCAATGATGATTAAGTCCACTATGAACATAAGAACATAAGAATGGCCGTACTGGGTCAGACCAAAGGTCCATCTAGCCCAGTAGCCTGTCTGCCGACAGTGGCCACCACCAGGTGCCCTGGAGGGGATGGACCGAAGACAATGATCAAGCGATTTGTCTCGTGCCATCCGTCTCCAGCCTCTGACAAACACAGGCCAGGGACATCATTCCTACCACCTGGCTAATAGCCTTTTATGGACCTAACCTCCATGAATTTATCTAGCTTCTCTTTAAAACATCAGATCTTGATTTTGTTAAGAATGGCCCTACCTCATGTGACAACATTCTGAGGTGGTTTCTGCAATATATTCTTGATAATTTTTTACTATAACGAATAGTCCTGCAGCACCATCTAGACTACATTAGAATGTCGAAAGAGGATATGCAAATTCTGCGGGAATTTGCATATCTTCTTCGATTTCACTTTCAAAAGCAGAACTTTCGAAAATGAAAGTAGTTTAGACGCGGCTTTTTCGGCGAACTCTGCTTTCGAAAGTGAGATCGGAAGAAGATACGCAAATTCCCATGGAATTTGCATATCCTCTTTCGACACTCTAGCGTAGTCCAGATGAGCCCTTAGAGACTATCCAAAAATGTAAATGGTATCATGAACTTTCGTGGGCACAACCCAATCTGAAAAAGTGGGTTGTTCCCATGAAAGCTCATACCACCATTTACATTTTTGGTTAGTCTCTAAGGGTGCTGCAGGACTATTTTTTGTTGTTTAAGTTTTTTCAGTTACACACTAACAGGCTACCCCTCTGAATTTTTTTACTATGGTTTTCACTACTATGGACATCACTCATTGTTGCCTCAAAAGCATTAGCAAGGGATTGAATTAATTCAGATAAGTCTATGGACTATAATATACTTCAGGTCAGACTAGATGATCACAGTGATCTCTTCTGGCATCTGTCCACCATAGAGCTTGATGTTCAAGTAATCTTTTGAGACTTAAATAGACCAACTTTTAAAATGTGATTTTATTTTCAAAGGCATTTTCGACTAAGAATATCCTTTCCTAGTGGCAGAATACCAAGGTCATCGTTACAACTGATGCAGTGAATAACATCACAAGCAGTAGTTTGTCTGAACTTGGCCTGCGCACCATTTGAGAAGTCCATATCCACCTCTGCTCATTCTAAATTCAGGTCAACTAGTTTTGAGATCTTCTACTATGATCACTAGAATGCCTGGTTTTTATTCCACAGAGTCATACCATCTAAATGTGCTATGTAAGCCGAACCTAAGGTTTCCCAACCTGCACAAATCTGACGTCAATTTAGCCATCAGCAACGGTAGTGTTTGTTTTCCGTTTGTTTTCCTAAGATACTTCCAAGGAGTCTAATTTGTTGTCTCTATAAAATCTTTCATTTAACTGGGTGTTAGTGTAGTTGTTCCAAGATGCTTCAACTCTGGCCTGCTAGTTGAAGAGTATTTCAAAAAATCTGAAAAACTGAAGTCAGGCTCCACTGTTAAAACACATGGTATTCTTGCTCTATTTTATGGAGTAATGAGTAGCAGGAGCTTCTTGTTGACTAAGTGACGCATTTTCTGTTTACACATACTCCACATGAGCAGCAGAGAGGTCAAATCCATGGAAGGAATCAATATGAAAGGTCTAATACTCACTTCCAAGTCTTATCACAAAACTTGCTGTGCTTTTTGACAATTTCCTGAAAAACTTTTAATGCTTCTGACATGCAGCCAACTGATATGTAGATTATCATAAATTCTGGAATGAGAGTTTATATCTAAGTTCCTTATATTCTTTAGCATAATCTTCTGTCCCCTGTGTATTAAACTTACTTGGCCTTATGCCCTGAGTGTTGCCCTCCACTGATTTCAGTTAATTTTTTAAAGCTCCAAAACACCCAGCCAGAGTGGTTCGACATGTTCCACGCATTTTTCATTTTTTTAAATCAACACTGTGCACATACTTGTGTGTTTAAAAATCAGTGTGAGAGCAGAGTGCAAGGACTGATTTGCATGTTAAATTGCCTGGCCAAGGAAAAGGGAGTCAGGAATGCAATTGCAGGGCTGTAAAAAATGTATCAGATTGTATTTGTCATCAGCAGCACCAAGTAATCAATACTACAAAGCCTGCTCTGGTTTGGTTGACAAATTCAACTATTTCTTGCCTTTCTGGTAAAACTGCCTTTGAACTCTGACTGAAGCCATCCCTTTTGCAAGCTGTCTTATCCTACTTAAAATCAAACCACACTCTGTATTATAACTGCAGCAGCAGCTGTCTAAGATGGCAGGTCTATAAAAAAATTGCTACCCAGGCTATTCTGTTCAGCTCAGATTTTTTCTCTTTCCTCTTTCGTGAGGCAATTCAATTCTCTTTGCTTTACTCCCACTCATTCCTTCCAGCCATCCTTCCCTCTGACTGGCAGTCTAATGGTGCTGCAGGTCTGCTATCACTCAATCTACCCACAGACTTCCTATTCTGTGGGCAGGAAACTGACACACTTACTAGCCCAGATAGCATTTCTACTTGTCCTGTACTTTTCTGATTCCAATGCTGGTGCCTAAGTGACTTTTAAAAGAAAGTTATTTCACTGTATTATTTAAGCAAGATCGAACATAAACAATGGGCCAAATTCAGATCTGAAGGAAACAGGAGTAATACTTATCCAAGTTTCTGGGTTAGATTCAGTGATGACATAAATGGTAAGTTACAGATGAGGTATAAGTTGGTCAGAAAATGGATATAAATGGTAAAATAATTCAATTTGAAATTCAGTAGGTCTGCAAAATGTGGGTAAATTACACGCTGGCAAGTGGAAGGGGAATGAGCAGCAAAGAGAAATTAGTAAGAAGGTATAAGAAAAAGAAGATGCTCACAGTCTTTAAAATAGAATATTAGTTGCTTTGAGTACCATTTCAAATCTGTCTTGGTTTAATGAATGACTTCAAGGAAGACAAAGTAGGTGAGGTAATATATTTTATTCTGTAGGTGACAGAGATAAACTTACACAGAGCTCTTCTTCAGGTCTGGGTCCTGAGATCTGAAGAAGGCTCTGTCGGCTCGAAAGCTTCTCTCTCACCAACATAAAATATATTACCTCACCCTCCTTATCTCTCTAATACCCCTTGTATAAGGTAATGTACATGAACATTAAGAGACATTCCTTGGCCTAAGAGTTTACAATCCCAAGTAGACACAATAGACAAAGGATGGGAGAAAAAAGTATCTCCATTTTCATAGCAAGAACTGAAGCACCGGGCGATTTAACTTGCCCAAGTTTACACAGGAACTTGTGACAAAGCTGGAAAATGACCACAGAGCTCCTAAATCACTACCCAGTTCCTCAACCATCCTTGCTGTTTGGATTTATGTTGCTTTAATTCCTAAACAGATTTCAAGTTAGGTAACTGCCCAGTTTCTCCTTCACATCCCCTACAAAGAGCCCAAACCATTCCATCCAGAGTCTGCAGAAAGTAGTTTTGTATGGACTTTCTTTCCCTTGCTTGCAACACTGTTCCCTTGCATTCAATTATATCAGTTTTCAAAAACTGTCCAGTGTTTGGTTACTGTGCATTTTCTCAGACTACAAGAAAAAGAAACTGCTAAAAATTCTGCTCAGGTTACCTTGCAGCAGAAAGGAGAAAGCCAACATACACTGAGCAGAACAGTGAGAAACACCCTAAATTATTTATCCATGGAATGTTTATTGAGTCACTTGTTTTCTCTCCAGTTTTTTAAATGTCTTTGTTTAATTGATGGTTTCAGAGCTAATGAGACTGATGCCATAGAGTGAAAAAAACCTCGTACTGTTTTCCCATCCTTCACCTCTGCTGCGCACGTTTGCTGCTCTCAGATGCAGCAGAGGTGAAGGATGGAAAAACAGAGATTACCTGCTTCTTTCTGATATAGAAGGATAACTGGCTCTGGTTGGAACATACTGACAATATACTCTAAGCAGAAAAACCTTGAGAGAGTCTCTGACTGCAGTAGTATGTATTTCTTGTGTTTCAATTACAAGCAGTTGTCTAGGAAGCCAGCTGCAGCTTCATAAATTGCAGTCCATATCCTAGCCAATTCTTGTGCTGCTGGGAGTCCTATATAGAATGAGCAAAGTTCCCTCAAAAGCAGTCTACCGCACAAGTGACATATCCTCACAAATCTGGCTCTTCAAGATACTTCAACTCCATACTTATAAAGGATATATGAAGAAGGCTGTGATCTGCAACCCCCTCTTCTGCATGGCTTTTGACTGCTCTATCACCCATTCATTACATTTTCTTTTTCCCACATAGCCCCTCATACTTGCGAGGTGCTCTGCAGAAACTCTGCAAAACTACCTCATTATCCTGCCTTCAAATTCCTCTGTACAACTCTTCTTTTCCATGATGCTTGCCAAAAATTGACAACAGCTAGGTTGCTGGTTCTAGAGATGACTGCCTATCACGCTGACCAATACAGTCTCATTGTTTACTTGTACTCTTGCTTGTTGTCTGTATCCATCTGCTGTCTCTTGCTTAGACATTAATTGCTTTGTTAAGCTCTTTGGAGGCAGAAACCATCTTTTTGTTCTGTTTGTACAGCATCTAGTACAATGGGATCCTAGTCAATGGTTGGGGCTCCTTCACTGCACTCCAATAATACACATAATAAATAACATCAGTTGACACTAAGCAAACAGTCTTCCTAACTGACATGGCAACCAACATTTTCAGTATTAAAGACAACTCAGCATCTTATAGTACCAAGTCCTGTGCAGGAAAACACCCCCAACAGATTCTGAGCAACACAAATGACAAACATGAAAGGTGCTATATACACCTGTTCATGCTACCTTCTACTTCCACTGATTTCAAGGATGTTGGAAAATGCTCAATACATTACAGGAATAAGCCCTATAAGAACAAATTATTATTAGTGACTCTTGGAGATAAATCACTGCAAGCTTCCTGCATGAAACTTTTTGGAGCAATCATAATTGACTCTTACCCCCAGAATTTCTGATCCTTACTACTGATTTCTTGTGGCTCCTCTAGAAAGAGTAAGGGAGTTAGCCCTAGTGTCCTGACAAAGTGCCAGCTGAGTTAATTACATTCTGCTTCTTTACTTTCTCCTTGCAGTTTCACCTTGATATACCTCTCCACTTCCTGACCCAAACAATGCAACAACATTGCACAACTGTTTTGTTCAGCCCAGAGCAAGGAGCATTTCAGTGATGGATAAAGCCATTTCTGTTTGTAAACAAATTACAGAATCAGAAGATTGAGAGATGTTTTGGAACCTGTTAAGATGAAAGTTGCTATGTAAATACAAGGTCACTGTGACTAGCCATCTATCCTGAGGAACCGAAGAAAGGAGACAGTAGCCATTGCTATTGCAATATCTTTTCACCTTCCAGACACTGTGACCTCAGTGTCTTCTGAGAAATACTGCTCCCTTTCTCTGAGGTGGGACTGAGGTCACAAGAAACTTTGTTCTGGTAAAATGCTTGCTCTCTCAGGGTCACATGGTAGGGGCCATAAGGTTATGTTAAAGGTAGAATGGAATCCTGAACCTACTAAATCTCTTGGCTTTGTGGGTCTGTTGTATTACCAGATCACCACAAAGAAGCCATATCGTAAAGAAGAATCTGACTCTGGAAGTTTATCTTTATAAGGAAGTCATTAAACCTCCTAGCTAGTAGGCCTTGGCACAATCTGTACCAGCTTTTTCATTAGATCTGTAATAGCTGATATGCACAATTAAAACGGAAAGGACCGAGTCAGATGTTTGACCCTAAATAACATTTAAGCAATTCAATCATGTCCTTTCCATTACAAGCCTCCACAGACAGCATGACATAGTAACTGCTGCCTGTTATTGATCTGTTTGCTACTCTAGCTGACAATGGTCTGTGGCTGAACAAATGTTTTTAAATGTAACTTGTGCTATTTGAAGGGGTAACTGATTATATAAATTTCTACTTAATCAAAGAGTTAGGTAAATAAAAATTATAATTCCTTTTCATACATGTTAATGTGTCTTTCTGCAGAGGTGTAAGCAGCTATCAATCTACTGGAGAAATCCACATTCACATAAAATCAATACTAGACAAGGCAGACAACAAGCTTGGTTGCTTGAAACAGTCATTGTATCTTTTATGATTTTTTTATATATATAAACACACACACACACACACACACACACACACACACACACACACAAATTTGTATATGGTCATCTTTCATATCAAATAAAAATGTCACATAGGCGATGCAGTTATAAAACAGTAATAATATACATAAGTATTCAGCCTTCAAATATATTGACTAATTCTTTTTGCTTTCATAATATCTGCCACAGAGAATCTCCCAACCGAGGAAGGGGGGGGGGTCATGTCTTTATGCCCATATAATAGATGTGGAAACTGAGGCACAGAGCAATTTGCCCAATGTCACAGCGACAGAACTGAAAATAGAATTCAGATCTCCCAACCCTGTGTTTTGTCAAGCATAAGGACTATCCTTCCTTTCAGTTGTTAAAGTTACAGAGTTTAAAGGCAGAAGAGACCAGTATATCATCTACCCTGCTTTCCTGTATATCCCAGGCTACCAACACCATCCAACACTCACACACTAAATACAATGACCAAAATGAGACCCCAGGAGACAAGACCATGTGTCACAGGTAGAGAAGGAGGACCAAGGTGCCCTAGTGCCAGAGACCCCTGCAATGGCAGGGAAATGATTGAGATACACCCAGATAACTCTGGCAAGTGATTGGCACCCACATACTGCAGAGGAAGGCAAAGAACCCCAAGGCCACTGCCAATCTGATTTGAGGGAGATTTCCTTCCCAACCCCACATAGCAATCAAACCCTGAGCATGTGAGCAAGAACTAGCCAGTCAAGTATTTGAGAGAGAGAATGCTGGGTGCCACACTGCCCATTGTCCAATTCTAGTTGTGGCCATTCCTGATGCTTGAAAGAAGAGGGGAAAAAAGGCTTTCCCCCAATACATAGTGTGTGTGTGTGGGGGGGGGTTTGGGGGGCAGGAATTCCCTTCTTGACCTCTGCCACTGGCTGGCTGAAACCCTGAAGCATGAGCTTTAGAAACATAAGATACAATCTAGAAGTGAGCCCCGGTCCCCCCGGCCCAGCACAAGCAATTCCATCATATAACTGCACTCATATATTTGTCCAGCTCTCTCTTAAAACTGATTAAGTTAGAATCACAGAATCCTAGAACTGGAAGGGATCTTGAGAGGTCATCGAATCCAGTCCCCTCCCCTCACGGCAGGACCAAGCACCATCCCTGATAGAGGTCTATCCAACCTGCTCTTAAATATCTCTAGTGATGGAGATTCTACAACCTCCCTAAGGCAATTTATTCCAGTGTTTAACCTCCCTGACACAGTTAGGAAGTTTTTCCTAATGTCCAACATAAACCCCCCTTGCTGCAATTTAAGCCCATTGCTTCTTGTCCTATCATCAGAGGCCAAGGAGAACAATTTTTCTCCCTCATCCTTGTAACACCCTTCTAGGTACTTAAAAATCACTATTTTGTCCCCTCTCAGTCTTCTCCTTTTAAACTAAACCAACCCAATTATTTCAGCCTTGCCTCATAGATCATGTTTTCTTAAACCTTTAATCATTTTTGTTGCTCTTCTCTGGACCTTCTCCAATTTCTCCACATCTTTCTTGAAATGTGGTGCCCAGAACTGGACACAATACTCCAACTAAGGCCTAATCCAACTAAGGCCTAATCAGCACAGAGTAGAACAGAAGAATGACTTCTCGAGTCTTGCTCCCAATGCTCCAGTTAATGTATCCCAGAATCACGTTTGCTTTTTTTATAACAGTGTCACACTGTTGACTCATGTTTAATATGTGGTCCACTATGACCTGTGATGGGGTAGCAGAGCCCTGCACTTGCAGCCCGTCCCCCACCAGGGGGAACAGGCGGTGGGACGGTATGGGGCAGACGCCACCGTCCCGCACGGCTGAAGTGAGGCAGCAGAGCGCCCCAAAGCCAGCATAGCTGTGGGTGCTCGGGGAGCTCCGGATGGCGGGTTCCAGCGCATGTGGCAGTGGTGGCGCACGAAAGGCCAGCCTGACTGGGTGCACCGGGGAACCGGACGCTGCCCCAGCTGGAAACACCAGCACGCATGGGGTCCCCCACAGGTGGTGGGCGGGGCGACGTTGAACGGGGGCATAGGGGATTGGACCAGGGCAGAAGCCTCGGATATGAAGGGAGGAAGATCAGAGGAGACGGGGGGAGGTCAGAGGAGATACCAGGAAGGAACGGAGGCACAGAAGGGGAGGCGAGGAGTAGACAAGTAAGGGAAGAAGGAGCCGAAGGGGGGTGCTGGAAAGAAAGATCAGTGGCATGAGAGGCTGTGGAGGAAAAGACGTTGCGTGGCAAGGACGCTGGGAGAGAACGATAGGAGGACAGGGAGCCGGCCTAGACAGGAGGGGGAGGAAGCGACCCAGGGCATGGGAGGTAAGCCCACGGACTGATGAGTTAAGGGTGATGCCCTGTCACTCAGGTCAGAGGGGGAGGAAAGGTTGCCCCTCGACCTTAGGGCCCTGGGTCAGGACTCGGAGAGAGGGTGGGCCCGAGTCCCCCTTCCCCTTCTTTACCGCCTACCGCCCCAGTCAACTGGAGCAGTGTTTTTGGCAGTGGCCGAGAGGGTGGCCCTGCAAGGCCAGTAACTCAAGAACCAGGCTAGAGAGTCCTTTCACAGACCCCTATATCCTTTTCTGCATTACAGAATGGGGACAGTCGCTTCCCATTCTGTATGTGTGAAACTGATTGTTCCTTCCTAAGTGGAGCACTTTGCATTTGTCCTTATTAAACTACATCCTATTTACCTCAGACCATTTCTCCAGTTTGTCCAGATCATTTTGAATTAAGACCCTATCCTCAAAAGCACTTGCAACTCATCCCAGTTTGGTATCATCCGCAAACTTAATAATCGGACTCTCTATGCCATCATCTAAATTGTCGATGAAGATATTGAACAGAACCGGTCCCAAAACAGACCCCTGTGGAACCCCACTTGTTATGCCCTTCCAGCATGATTGTGAATTGCTAGTAACTACTCTCTGAGAATGGTTATTCAGCCAGTTATGCACCCACCTTATAGTAGCCCTTTTTAGGTTGCATTTCCTTAGTTAATTGATAATGCGAGACCGTGTCAAATCCCTTACTAAAGTCTAGGTATCCCATGTCCACTGCTTCTCCCTTATCCACAAAACTTATCATCCTATCAAAGAAAGCTTTCAGATTGGTTTTACATGATTTGTTCTTTACAAATCCATGCTGGCTGTTACCTATCACCTTATTTTCTTCCAGATGTTTGCATATAAGTTTCTTAATTACTTATAAGTAATTAAGAATTAATTACTCCATTATCTTCCTTGGCATGGAAGTTAAACTAACAGGTCTATAGTTTCCTGGGTTGTTCTTCTTTCCCTTTTTATAGATGGGCACTTATTTGCTCTTTTCCAGTCTTCTGGAATCAATCCTGACTTCCATGATTTTTCAAAGAAGATAGCTAAAGGCTCAGATACCTCCTCTATCAGCTCCTTGGGTATTCTAGGATACATTTCATCAGGGCCTGGTCACTTGAAGGCATCTAACTTTTCTAAGTAATTTTTAACGTTTTCTTTTTTAATTTTAACTTCTAAATCTACCTCATTCCCACTAGCGTGCACTAATGGATGTTGTTTTCCCCCACAACTCTGACAGGGTGTCTGATGCAGAATCTCACCCATCTGATGGTTAGAAACATTCTAATTTCCAGCCTGAATTTATTCATAGACAGTTTGCATCCATTTGTTCTTGAGAAAACAGTGTCCATTAACTTAAATACTCTTTACCCTCCCTAGTATTAACCTCCATAATTTATTTAGAGAGAGCAATCATATACCGGTCAGTCTTCTTTTTGCAAGACTAAAGTCAAACTCTTCCAATCTCCACTCATAAAATAGGCCCTCCATTGGCCTGATCATCCTAGTAGGTAGTAGTGCTGTGGTCATGGGTGGTGGATGAACATAGGCCTAAGGAAGGGAAGCCCCTAACCCCACTCCTAGTGCCCAAGCCTCCCCCCACAGAAGCAAAATCCCACACCACCACAGGGGCATGCCTTCAGCCCTCCCCAGGGGCCTCCTTGGCCCCGGAGCACCACGGGGAGGGCGGGTGGCATGTGGTTCAAGCCTCCATGGTGGTGCTCCGGGGCCAGGGAGGCCCTGGGGGAGAGCTGAGGCCCACAGCACAGGGAGGGAGGGCGGGCAGCGCACAGCCCCAGTGTCTGCAGCCTCAGTGTGGTTGAAGACTGGGGGCAGCAACACTCCACCACCAGAATGACTACTGCTACAGCAGGGCTCCCAGCAGAAGCCCTGCTGAAGCAGTAGGCTTTCTGAGTGCGCAGTGTGGGCAGGGCCATGCCTGGCCATTTGGGAAGGCATTGTCTTCCCCTGACTATTATACCTGCTGCCAATGGCTGTGGTGCACCTAATTCAGTTTCAGTCAGGCCCATTTGCAGGAGAAGGGAGGCAAAGGGGGCAACTGTCTGAAGGCTTTGTGATTCAAACCCACTCTGGGCAACACTAAAAGAGAATGGAGGACATGCCACACTCCAGGCAGCCCTGAGGCCCAGCTGCCTTTGGCACCATCTCTTCCACTCTGGGAACCACCCCTTCTGGGAGCGCGGATCCAGCTCCCTCCCCACACCTTGCCCAGGGGCACGCGGAAGCTGTTGGCTCTGCTGGTTGCAGTTAATCTTTCTTGAATATAGAAATTGCATCTAGCAGTGGTTCTCAACCTTTCCAGAGTTCTATACCCTTTTCAAAAGTCTGATTTGTCTTGTGTACACAAGTTTCACCTCACTTGCTTACAAAATCAGACATAAAAATACAAATGTGTCACAGCATGCTGTTACTGAAAAATGGGTCACTTTCTCATTTTTACTACATAGTAATAAAATAAATTTATTGGAATATAAATATTGTACTCACATTTTTGTGTATAGCTTATAGAGCAGTATAAACAAGTAATTGCATGGCATTTTAGCTTGTACTGACTTCACTAGTGCATTTTATGTAGCCTGCTGTAAAATTAGGCAAACATCTAGATCAATTGATGCACCCCTGGAACACCTCTGTGAAACCCCAGGGACACACATATCCCTGGTTGAGATCCACTGGCACACAGTATTCCAAATAAGATATTAACACTGCCTTGTACAAGGGCAATGTACAAGGTTCTCTCTCTCTACTGGTAGTGCCTCGCCTTACACATTCTAGGATCACATTGATGGTTCATAGTCATCCTGTGATTAACCCACACATCCAGGTCTCTCTCTCTTTCCTCTGTCACTTCCAACTGATGAGCTCTCAGCTTGCGGCAGAAATTCTTATTGTCATACTAAGTACATGACCTTACACACTTAGTAATGTTAAATTTCACTTGATTTGTCACTCAGATCTTTGAGGTCATCCAGATTTTCCTGTATAATATTCTGACCCCAAAAACCCCTTGTGCAAAAAGAAACCGCAGAAAATATGCTTATGATACTGTGACTTATGCTAATGAGTTCCTCATTAGCATATTTTCTGCCGCAAAAACTCACAGTGTAGACAAAAGCCAAGTACAATCGAATAAATCCACAAAACCTTTTCACAAGAGTCTGGGGAGGAGAAAGGAGCTACGGTGAGGGCAAAAAGGAAGTTTTCAACTGTGTTGTCTCAGAAGGGTAGCCATGTTAGTATGTAATTTTTAAAACAATGAGTAGTCCTGTGGCACCTTAGAGACTAACAAATTTATTAGGTAATGAGCTTACATGAGGAAAATCCACTTCCTCAGATGAGCTGGAGTGGAAATTCCAGAATCTGTGGCATATATAACTGCAAAAGATTGGGGTTATATATATACACCGTGGATTCTGTAATTTCCACTCCAACTCATCTGGTGAAATGGGTTTTACCCACAAAAGCTCATGACCTAATAAATTTGTTAGTCTACACTAGGCAATGTCTACACTAGGAAATTATTTCAAATTTACTAAATTTGACTTATGGACTCCCAATTTAACAAATTCAAACTTCTGTGTCCTCACTATGGGGAAGCATCAAAATTAGTCTGAGGCAGGCTCCATTAATGTAGATGCACTACCTCAGACTCAGAGCCCCAGGAAGCACTTTGGGGAGTTGCGGGAGGCCTCCCAGAGGTCAATTAGTTAGAATTAGTGGCACCGGAGAGTCCATACTGTTATTTCAGACTTGCAAGTTTGGAATTAGGGTTATTCCTCATGAAAAGCAGGAGTACGGAATTCGAATTCTGTGGTCCCTTATTTTGGAATAATGGGCTTGGTAGTGTGGATGTACGACTTACAAATTCAATCTTAAGGGGTTATTTTGGACTAAGGTCCCAGTGTAGACCATGCCTTTGGCACCACAGGACTGCTCATTGTTTTTAATGGTGTTGTGTAATTTGATGTCTCATATAGTGAGCATGAAAGCAAGGGGCAAGACTAAAACCTCAGTTTTGGAGCTTGTGGAGGGCACTTAGGGAATGTGAACTCTGCAGAAGCTGGAACTAGAAGAGTACAGCTAGATTTAGCTGCTGGATGTTTGACTATGTGTATATGGCCTCTATAAAAGTAAGGCCTTTTGTTGCTAGCTGGACCTAAGGCTATCGCTTCATTTTTACCTTTATGCCTGAGTTTTCCCATCTGTAAAAGAGTTACTGCTCACATATTTTTACAACATTTTAAAGATGTAAAATGCTACAGAAATAATAGGCATTGTTGTTCTTTTCTCTGCCATCTTTGTGAAACATAGCTCATAGAACTTTCCCCAAATAATTCTCAGACCCTATCCTGTAGAAAAGCACTCTATCTTGATTAAAAAATGTGTCAGTTATGAAGAACAGTTAATACTCTCAATATTAAACAATTATGCCTTTTTTCCATTCTGAATTTGTCTAGCTTCAATTTCTAGTCATTAAATCATGTTATACCTTTCTCTGTTAGATTGAAGAGCTCGGTATTAAATTTCTGTTCACTGTTTAGAGACTTATAAAAAGTAATCAAGTCACCCCTTAACCTTCTCTTTGATAAACTAAATAGATTGAGCTCTTTGAGTCTATCACTATAAGGCATGCTTTCTAATCCTTTCATCATAGAATACTAGAACCGGAAGGGAGCTCGAGAGATCATCAAGTCTAGTCCCCTGCCCTCACGGCAGGACCATGCACCATCTAGATCCATGGTCACCAACCCGTTGATCGCGATCGACTGGTCGATCGGGAGAGCTTGACCAGTCGATCACGAGGCGTTCGGGGCCCCTCCAATTCCCCCCGCCCCCAAGAAGCCCCACTACCTACCTCCGAAAATGGAGGTAGTGCCGGCTTCCCGTGGGGTAGAGGAAAGTCCAGCAGCTGCGTGCCACTTCCGGGGTTTCCAGACGTTCACTGCCTGCTCCCCTCCTCCAGGTCTGTGGCATGCTGGGAGGAGGTAGGAGTCCCGGAGGAAGGCGTGTGCTGGGGCTTGGGGAGGAGGAGAGGAGAGGAGAGGAGAGGGGAGGGGAGGCGTGAACAGGGGCTTCCTTCCTCTGTGGGGGAGGAGGTAGGAGTCCCGAGGGCAAGCACGCGCCGGGGAGGAGGTAGGAGTCCCGGGGGGAAACGCGTGCCAGGGCTCCCCTCCTCTGCGGGGGAGAGGGGAGGGAGGAGTCCTGGGGGGGGGGAAGCGTGCACTAGGGCTTCCATCCTGGGGGGGGAGGGGAAGGGAGGCGCGCACCGGGGCTCCCCTCCTCTGCGGGGGAGGAGGTAGGAGTCCCAGGGGGAAGCGCACGCCAGGGAGGGGGGGAGGAGCCCTGGGGGGAAACGTGCACCGGGGCTTTCCTCCTTTGCAGGGGGAGGAGTCCCGGGAGGAGGCTCTTGCCGGAGCTTCCCTCCTCGGGGGGGGGGGGGAGGCGCATGCCAAGGATTCCCTGTCCCAGCCAACACCCTGCCCCCTGTTCCCACTGGCACTCTGCTCCCACTGGCATCCTGGCCCCTGCCCCTGCCAGCACCCTGTCCCCACCCCAGCACCCTGTCCCTTGCCTCCACTGACACCCTGTCCTCTGCCCCAGGCCCTTGCCCCAGAACCCACTGGCCCTCTGTCCCTTGCCCCAGCCCCCAGTCCCTTACCCCAGCACCCATTGGCACCCTGCCCCAGCACCCCGTTCCCTGCTCCAGAACCTACAAGCACCCTGTCCCCTGCCCCAGCACCCATGGGCACCCAATCCAGCACCCTGGTACCCCTGGCTCCCTTCCCCAATACCATGTGCCCTGCTCCCACTTGCACAGTTGGGGCCACATTAGTGAGGCTTGTGGGGGTTTTGGAGGAGTTTTTATTTTGCATCTCACTTGTGTGGCCCCAACTGACTTTTCTGTGGGTCAGTGACCCCGGACTCAAAACAGGTTCCCTGCCCTTCTCAGAAATAAAGACAATGCAGAAACTTTTTGTGTTTGACATAGTATTTTATTTAAAAATGAAGCCCGGCCAACAAACCCCCAATTGGGGCCAAGCCCCCATCTGTCCACAGCATAACACTCCTGCACTCCCCCTTCCCCCAGACCCTCGATCTGAACCTATCATACACTGGAACCCCCTGCCCTGAGCCCCTCACATACCCCAACCCAAATTTCTGCACCCTCGTATCCACAAGCCTGTGGCTTGCTTAGTACCCTAACCCTACATCTGACCCCAACACTGAAGCCCCCTCCCTGATCTAGCATCCCCTTCTCCACCTCCTCCTGCATCCAGATTTCCTCCCAGAGCTTGCATCTCTCACCCCTTCCCACACCCAAATCCCTCATAACCACCCCGGAGCCTACACATCCCGCCTCAACCCAGCGAGGGTACGGCTAGACTGCAGGATTTTTTCAGGATTCCGGAGATATCCCAGAAAAACTCTTCTGCATCCAGGGATGCGTTTTTTTCTTCCGCTTTTTTAGTGGAAGAATAAATGTGCTCTTTCGGTAACCCCTATATTCCTCTTTCCAGGAGGAATAAAGGGGCTTCCAAAAGAAGGGTTTTTTTCTGACATTTGGTCCAGTCTAGACAGGCCAAATGTTGGAAAAACCTCTTCCTACAGAAGAATTGGAAAAAAAAAAAAAGCAGCAGTATAAGGGTTGGGGGTAGCAAGTGATGGAGAGGAGGAGAATAGAGAGGAAGGGGCGGAGCTTCGAGGAAGAGGCGGGGCGGGGTGGTAGATCTTGGCTTGTTCTGTCATTTGAAAAGTGATCTTGGGTATAAAAAGGTTGGAGACCACTGATCTAGATCATCCCTGATAGATGTCTGTCTAAACTGTTCTTCAATACCTCTAGTGATGAAGATTCCACAACCTCCCTAAGCAATTTATTCCAGTGTTTCACCACCTTGACAGTTAGGAAGTTTTTCTTAATATCCAACCTAAAACTCCCTTTCTGCAGTTTAAGCTTCTTGTCCTATCATCAGAGGCCAAGGAGAACAATTTTCCCCCTCCTCCTTGTGACACCCTTTTAGATATCTGAAAACCGATATCATGCCTTGTTCAACGGTCATGGGCCTATGAGTGCTCAATTTCTTTTTAAACTTCACTCAATTTATGAATATTTTCCTAATACATAGGATTTTCTGAAATGATATTATAAATATTTGTATATAGGACTTATTTTTAAAAAATACCTCTTGCTTTGGAAAATGGTAACAAGCAACTAACATTATATTGTTGAGTGTTTTTAAGAAGTAACTGCAATTCCCGCTTTTGGAAAGTGTTTGAATACATTGAAATGTCTTTTTTCCCCCTTTCTGGTATAGCCAGTCTGCTGCATGTTTTCTTCTTGTAGACAATGAGACCTAATCATTTCACAAATATCCTTTTAGAAAGGCATCGCTATACTCATATTATACTCAATGATTATACTCATTCTGATTCTCTTCCATTATGACTCAGTTGAACAAAGCAGACCAAAATAATAATAATTAAAAAAACCACACTGGACCATAGGCCCATTGGCCACCCAGCATCAAATCAAATCCTCCACACTGACTTCTTTAGGCACAAAAGGATTGGGTACATGAGTGCTTCTGCATCTTTGTAGTGTACCCTGAAGTCTTCCAACCTCAGGCACTGAAAAAGGGCAGCAAGTTTCACAGATGTGGGCATTCAACTAAGTATTGCAGCTGTCCTCTAGAGTTTACACCCAGGGGCCAAAAGCAAGAGTGCCTTAGCCATTCTTAATCATTAATGATGGGAAGTAAAAGGAGATGCTGTGTCTCATACTGTTTAGGGCTTTACAGAACATGACTAATATCTTGATTTGCACTGAGAAACCACATGTCCAGTGCAAATAACAGGTGTTATGTGCTTATGAAATGGGAAGCAGCATCCTGCATAAGCTGAAGCTTCCATGTGATTTTCAAGGAACAGGGAAGGAGACCAGAGCTTTGGTATGTGTCACAGGGCTCTGTGTAGGGGAATGAGTAGAGTCATTTAAAAGCTGGCTAAAAACAGGGTCCAACAAGACAAAGAGATGCCCCAACTACTGAACAATTAACACCTAACAGCAGGAAGCTGGGATTTGTGAACTCAGCTGGAGAACAAGGTGGCAGGTGACTGAAAGAAGTGGTATTTTTTGGAGGGACCAGAGGAGACAAAAGGGAAGAGCAGGAGACAGCTGAAGTTGGAGTCCATCAAAACTTGACTCACTCATCATGATACTGGCTTGACCACAATGCACTATAGCTTAATTTCTGCCTCTCTGTGCTAACCTAAGGGCTTTCGGATTCTGTACCCAGGTGACTAATAAATTATCATCTTGCTCTGAAAAGACTACCCGTGTCATTGCAAATACTCAGTGAGAACATTGTGTACTGAAAGGGTACAGTTCTAGCCTCCTGCAGGCTGATTCAGCTGGATTCACTGCAGGGAGCCATGGCGAGAAACAGGGATTGCTGGGGCCAGAGTCTTGGAGGCCACAGGCCTGCTCCAAAAGAACTGTGTAAGTCCATGGCAGTGTTTCTTAAACTGTGTTCCATGGTGTGCTGCGAGGCAGTCGGAGGTGTGCCACGGAGAACAACAGAATTAAAAATGGCCACCCTTAAAGGGGCAGGTGACTTTTTTCCCCCTCAATAACTTTCCCCCCAACCCTTTTCCCTCCCCCAACTTTTTTTTTTTTTGCTCGACAAAAAAAATCCTTGGTGTTCCTCATAAAAAAAAATATTGTTTGGTGTTCCTCGGTCTTAAAAAGTTTAAGAAACACTGGTCTATGGGGTCTGGGTCATTCCCAGGAGATTGGTTATAGATTGGGGGACAGACCAATCCCTGGGACTTCACGACCAGCAGAAATCAAGAACTAAGTATTTCAAATTCCTGTTGTTGGCATTGTCTTGTAGCTGTTTCCTGTTAAACTTCCACCATTATGTTCTGAGGTTATTTATTCTCAGTTTGGAGGAATTTTCATGCTATTAAAGCAAGGAAATGAGTCAGGTCATCTGAGGTTCTACTCCCAGATCTGTTGTGGACTTGCTGTCACTTAACTCCTCTGTGTTTTACTGTCTCTCTTCTTGAAGTGCAGATATTTATGTTTTTCCATACATACAGGACAGCTTACAAATGCCTTATATTACAAATGCTTTATATTAGCTTAAGAAAAACAGTGAGGGGAAGACCAAAATAAAAGCCTCCATGAAAGTCTGGTTTGTATTTTTGGTATAACATGTTGCAAAAACTCAGTTTCCTAAAATGGCAGATGCCTTGCAGGGAGATAAATGACAAATATTTAAAGTTGCAGTACACGGGAAACCAAACAACAAGTTACACAGTTATATGCACCACAATCACAAAACCTGCTCTCATTTGTAGAACACTTTGAGCACTTACTGCTATAGATTCTGGAGATAGGGGGTAGGCCAAAAGATCATTTCCTTTCCACTTTTTAAAATGGAAGAGGGGGATGGCTTGCCTCCTGGCATGCCAGGAGAACAGCCAGGCCAAATTTCAGCAAGTGGGGGGCATTGTTATTTGTATTTGAATTTAAAATGACCCTGACAAATTGGAGAATTGGTCTGAAATCAACAAGATGGAATTCAATAAAGACAAGTGCAGAGTGCTTCATTTAGGAAGGAAAAATCAAATACACAAAGACAAAATAGGGGCACAACTGGCTAGCTGGTAGTACTACTAAAAAGGATCTGTGGGCTACAGTGGATCACAAAGTAATTATGAGCCACCAATGTGATGTGGTTGCAAAAAAGGGTAATATCATTCTTGGATGCATCAATAAAAGAATATCGCATGTAAGATATGTGAGGTACCTGACCCTCTCTACTCAGCACTGGTAAGGCCTTAGCTGGAGTGTTCAGTTCTGGGTGCCACGCTTAAGGAAACATGTGGACAAACTGAAAAAACTCCAGAAGAGATCAATGATAATTATAAATGTTCTTACTAATATGGAAAGGTTAAAAATCTGGGCATGTTTAACTAGAGAAAAGATAAATGAGGAGGGACCCCAATCAACTTCAAATTTGTTAAGAACTGTTATAAACAGGACTGTGATCAACTGTTCTCCGTGTCCACTAAAGGCAGAACAAGAAGTAATGGGTTTAATATGCAGCAAGGGAGAGTTGGAAAGTTTTTTCTAGTATCTAAGGGTACGGCTACACTAGCTCATTAGTTCGAGCTAGGTAGGGTCATGAGGGCAAGTGGAGTTTTGGAATGAGGAGTAATGAGGAGTAAAGCGGAGTTTTGGAATGAGGAGTAACGGTAGTTCGAATTAGGATCTTTAATTCGAACTACCTAGTCCGTGCCGCGTGTAGCCGCGGGCATGGAGTTCGGACTAAGGGGGATTTAAAAATGGCGGCACCCGGGAACATGCAAATGAAGCCCGGGATATTTAAATCCCGGGCTTCATTTGCAACTCTGCTTGCCCTCATTACCCTACCTAGCTCGAACTAACGAGCTAGTGTAGACATACCCTAACCTAACTATACGGGTAGATAAGCACTGAAATACACTGCAAGGGAGGTTGTGGAATTCACAAGATAGGAGTGTTTTAAGAACAGGTTGGACAAACACCTGTCAAGGATTGTCTAGGCATATTTTGTTCTGCTTCAGTACAGGAGACTAGACTAAGTGATCTCTTGAAATCCCTTGCACCTCTACACTTCTGTGATTCTATAGTATAAGAACAGTCATGTTGGTTCAGACCAAAGGTCTACCTTGCCCAGCATCCTATCTTTTGACCGTGACCAGTGCCAGGTGCCCCAGAGTAAATGAATAGGACAGGCAATCATCAACTGATCCATTTCCTGTTGCTCATTCCCAGCCTCTGGCAAACAGAGGCTAGAGACACTATCCCTGCCCATCCTGGCTAATAAATGCTCCATTAATTTATCTAGTTTTTTTAGGAACCCTATTATAGTCTTGGCCTTTTCAACATCTTTTGGCAAAAAGTTCCTCAAGTTGACAGTGCATTGTATGAAAAAATACTTCCTTTCCTTTGTTTTAAACCTGCTGCCTATTAATTTCATTTGATGACCCCTAGTTCTTGTATTATGAGGAGTAAACAGCAATTCCTTATCTACTTCCTCCAGACCTGTCATGTTTTTAATGGACCTCAATCATATCCCACCACAGTCATCTCTTTTCCAAGATGAAAAGTCCCATGCTTCTTAATCTCTCCTCATACAGAAGCTGTTCCATACCCCTAATCATTTTTGTTACACTTTTCTGAAACTTTTTCAATTCTAATATATTTTTTTATATGGGGTGACCACATCTGCATGCAGTAGTCAAGATGTGAACATACTATGGATTTATGTAGAGCCAACATATTTTATTCTTTTATTATCTATCCCTTTCTCAATTACTGCCACTGCACATTAAGTGGATGTTTTCAGAGAACTATCCATTATAACCTCTTTCTTGACTGGTAACAGCTAATGTAGACCCCATCATTTTATATGCATAGTTGGGATTATGTTTTTCAACATGCATTACTTTCCATTTATCCATGTTAAATACAATTTTGATGCCCAGTCGCCCTTTTGTAGCGCTTCAGTCTGCCTGGGACTTAACTATTTTAGGTAGTTTTCTATCATCTGCAAATTCTGGCACCTCACTGTTTACCCCTTTTTCCAGATCATTTATGAATATGTTGAATAGGACTAGTCCCAGAACAGATCCTGGGGAGACACACTATTTACCTCTCTGCATTCTGAAAGCTGACTGTTTATGCCTATCCTTTGTTTCCTATATTTTAACCAGTTACCAGTCTCTCCTATCTCACGGCAGCTCATTTTGAAAAAATAGCCTTTTGTGAGGGATCTTGTCAAAGGCCAAGTTCACCATATCCACTGAATCCCCCTCGTCCACATGCTTATTAATCCTCAAAGAATTCTAAGTAGATTGTGAGGCATTATTTCCCTTTACAAAAACCATGCTGACTTCCTCAACAAATTATGTTCATCTATACGTCTGACAATATCTCTTACTGCATCTTTTACTTTATTGTTTAGCAACAGTGACACTTTTTTGGTTTTCTTCTAATGTTTTTTAATTTGGGGTTTACATTTAAGCTGAGACTATTATGGCATCTTTAAAAAGTTTCCACACAGCTTGCAGGAATTTTACTTTTGGCACTGTACCATTCCATTTTTGTTAATTAACCTCATTTTTGTGTAGTTAAACACTACAGTGTTGGGCTGCTGTGATTTTTTTCTGCCACAGGGATGTTAAATGTAATTAGATTTTTGTCACTATTACCAAGCAGTCCAGCTATATTCACCTCTTGGACCACATCCTGGGTGCTGCTTAGGACTAAATCAAGAATTGCCTCTCCTCTTGTGGGTTCCTAGACTAGTTGCTCCAAGAAGCAGTTATTTAAGGGGTCAAGAAACTTTCTCTCTGCATCCCATCCTGAGATGACATATACCCAGTCAATATGGGGATAGCTGAAATCTCCCATTATTACTGAGGGTTTTTGAAAAATAGCCTCTCATCTCCCTGAGCATTTCAGTCACTATAACCATCCTGGTTGGGTTGTTGGTAATATATCCCTGCTGCTATATTCTTCTTCTTAGAACACCTAGTTCATCCATTTTGAGAGATCAGCAACCTTCATATCAAGCAGGTAAGTCA
The DNA here is from genome assembly GCA_032595735.1 of Pelochelys cantorii. Lineage (NCBI taxonomy): Eukaryota > Metazoa > Chordata > Testudines > Trionychidae > Pelochelys > Pelochelys cantorii. Next base: position 200,061,581 of record CM064326.1, read on the forward strand.
CCACGTGGTTCTCTCGATCATCAAAAAACCCACTATCTAGGTTTGTAATAATTGAATCCCCCATAACTATTACCTGTCTCTTCCTAATAACTGGAGTTCCTTCACCTGCAGAGGTATCCTCAGTGCGAGAAGATGCCACAACATCTTGGAGGGTCCCAACTATGGGATCATTTCCCTCTGTTCCAGTTGGATGTTCTACTTCCCTGAGATTGTCAACTCTCCTCAACCGCACAAAGGCTGTAAGACCAGGGGTAGGACTATTCTATAGTGTCCTGGAAAGTCTCATCTATGTACTTCTCTCTCTCTCCTTTAGCCCCTCCAGTTCAGACACTCTGGCCTCCAAAGCCCTGTGACCAAAGTGTGGGGGAGTCACCGGGTCCTGCACCCCCATCTGCAGCCAAATGGAACTCTCAGCCAGCAGGTAGCACAGAAGGTTTATTAGTCCACAGGGATATAGTGTAGAACAAAATTGTTAGCACAATAACCAGAAGCAGTCAGTATAATCGATCTTGGGGAGAGGGGGATCCAGAGCCCTGTATCCTAAGCCAGCCAAGACTAACTCACACATTCAGCAACTGGCCCCAGAACTGCAGGCAGTCCCGCCTCCTCCTTTGTCCAGCCTCCTGGGCAAAAGGTGTCACCTGGTTGCATCCCACTCCCAGACTCAGGATTACAGAGAGCCTCAGCCATTGTGTACATTCTGGGGCTGGAGCAGCCCCCTCAGTCAAAGTCATTAGGGTGTTGAATGTAGCAGCCCATCCAGTTCATGTCTTTGTTCAAACCTTGATTAAAAGTGTCAAATTTGCAAATGAAGGCAAGTTCCACAGTTTCTCTCTCCAGCTGGTTTTTGACACTTTTAATCAAGGTTTGAACAAAGACATGAACTGGATGGGCTGCTACATTCAACACCGTAATCATATCGAAAGCTAAGTATTGGGCACTTACAGCCTACTCTACTAGCCTCATTTAGCACAGACACTCTAATTAACAAGTTTTTTCCCCTTTCTCTTTCCCTCCCCACCCCTTTTTTTTTCTGCCATTTATTTATTACCTCTAGACCCCTTGCTCCATTCATCTGAAGAAGTGGGTTGTTCCCATGAAAGCTCATGATACCATGTACATTTTTTGTTAGTCTCTAAAGTGCTGCAGGACTAGTTTATGTTTAAGTTTTTTTCTTTTTTTTTTCATAACATAGGTCGCTCTTGGTAGCACTCAGGAGATGCACCGCCCCCCTGTGCCCCTGCCAAAACATTAATTGCTAAATGGGGTGCTCCCTTATGCCCCCTCCCAGTCCCCTGGGTGGCGCTCTCTACACCCACTCCCCCACAGGCATCAGTCACCTCTGTTTTGTGGTAGAGCTTTCTAGATCTATAGAAGCCAAAGGGTTTTTACAGAAGAATCCTGCATGCTGCCTCCAGAGCTCTCCCAGCTGACTTGGGGAATCTATGTAGGGCCTTTGAAGTCACTGTATAGTGTGGCTGTAAGACAGAGTAATCAGGGAGGAGAAAATGAGGGGTGCAAATAGACTTGGGGGGAATATAAACTGCAAAATTACAGTAGTGTTTGACAGCGACTTGCAAAGAGAAAATGTTCTGCAAACCAACTGTTCAATTCTGTTTTCCTTTTGCAAACCAATAATTACAGTCTGAGACATGATTAGTTAATTCACTTTATACTGTATATCAGAGATACTCTATACTATTATCAAATGCAGGGTGGGCAATAAATAGCCCATGAGCCAGACACAGTTCGTCAGGGTGAGCCCATGGCAGACCACCAGATGCTTTATTTACCTGCATATCTGCAGGTACATCCATTTGCAGCTCCCACTGGTCATAGTTTGCTGTTCTCAGCCAATGGGAGCTGTCGGAAACAGTTGCCCAGCCCACACCACTTCCTGCAGCTCCTAGTAGTCGGGAATGGTAAATTACAGCCAATGGGAGCTGCGAGCAACCATACCTGCAGACAGGCAGGTAAATAAGGCATCTGGCAGCCATCAGAGGTTAACCCTGGTGAACTGCATCTGGCCTATGGGCTGCTTATTGTCCACTCCTGATGTAATAGAAACAAGATGCAGACACATGCCATGCCCATATAATTAATATATTCTATTGGTACCAGTGGAGCAGAAGGAGCAGAAGGAAAAAATTGGGCTATCCATCATTTTAGGAGGTGTAGAAACACACTGCAGTGATCATAGAGGGCAACCTGTTACCTAGTGTGACCAAGAAGTGAGAGAAGATCAGGCTCAAGGAGACAGAGGATTGGACTGCGTCAGCAGCTGGTTGCAGGTAATAGCTCGGGAATTGGCTGTGAAGGAAAACCCAAAGTAGAGCAGTGTAAGCAGACAATGAGAGGCAACCGTGTTAGCTGGATGACAGCAAAACAAGGAAAGGCCTCTAAGGAGACCACTGATGAGGGAACCAAACCCTGGCCAGTGGGTACCACAAGCCAATTAATTGCCCTATAACAGAAGAATAGGCAAATTTTTAAAGTGCTTCTACACAAATGCTAGGAGTCTGACTAATAAGATGGGTGAACTAGAGTACCTAGTATTAAATGAGGAGATTGACATAATAGGCATCACTGAAACCTGGTGGAATGAGGAAAATCTGTGGGACACAATCATACCGGGATATAAAATATATCGAAAGGATAGAGCAGGCCGGGTGGGTGGCGGAGTGGCACTGTATGTGAAAGATAATGTAGAATCAAATGAAATAAAAATATTAAGTGAATCAACATGTTCAATAGAATCGCTATGGATAGTAATTCCATGCTCCAATAATAAGAAATTAGCAGTAGGGATATATTATCGACCACCTGACCAGGACAGCGATACTGACATTGAAATGCTGAGGGAGATTAGAGAGGCTACCAAAATAAAGAACTCTATAATAATGGGGGATTTTAATTATCCCCATATTGACTGGGTACATGTCACCTCAGGAAGAGAAGCAGAGATAAAATTTCTCAATGGCCTAAATGACTGCTTCTTGGAGCAGCTGGTGCAGGAACCCACAAGGGGAGAGGCAATTCTCGATTTAGTCCTGAGTGGAGTGCAGGATCAGGTCCAGGAAATAACCGTTACAGGACCGCTTGGGAATAGTGACCATAATATAACAACATTCAACATTCCAGTGGTGGGTAGAACACCTCAGCAGTGCAGCACCCTGGCATTTAATTTCAAAAAGGGGAATTACACAAAAATGAAGAGGCTAGTTAAACAGAAATTAAAAGGCACGGTGACTAGACCCAAATCCCTGCAAGCTGCATGGAAACTTTTTAAAGACACCATAATAGAGGCCCAACTTAAATGTATACCTCAAATTAAAAAACATAGCAAGAGACCTAAAAAAGTATCACCGTGGCTTAACCACCATGTAAAAGAAGCAGTGAGGGACAAAAAGGCATCTTTTAAGAAGTGGAAGTCCAATCCTAGTGAGATAAATAGAAAGGAACATAAACACTGTCAAATCAAGTGTAAAAACGTAATAAGAAAAGCAAAAAAAGATTTTGAGGAACAGCTAGCCAAAAACTCAAAAAGAAATAACAAAATGTTTTTTAAGTACATTAGAAGCAGGAAGCCTGCTAAAAAACCTGTGGGTCCCCATGACGATCGAACTATAAAAGGCGCAATCAAGGACGATAAAGCCATTGCGGAGAAACTAAATGATTTCTTTGCTTCAGTCTTCACGGCTGAGGACGTTGGGGAGATTCCCAAATCTGCACCGTCCTTTGTGGGTGATGAATCTGAGGAACTGTCCCGGATTGAAGTGTCATTAGAGGAGGTTTTGGAACAAATAGAAAAACTTAATGTTAACAAATCTCCGGGACCGGATGGCATTCATCCAAGGGTTCTAAAAGAACTCAAATGGGAAATTGCTGAACTATTATCTGTGGTTTGTAACCTATCCCTTAAATCGGCTTCCGTACCTAATGACTGGAAGGTAGCTAACGTGACACCAATATTTAAAAAGGGCTCTAGAGGCGATCCAGGCAATTACAGACCGGTAAGTCTAACTTCAGTACTGGGCAAATTAGTTGAAACAATAGTAAAGAATAAAATTGTGAAGCATGTAGAACATAATTTGTTGGACAAAAGTCAACATAGTTTCTGTAAAGGGAAATCCTGTCTTACTAATCTATTAGAGTTCTTTGAAGGGGTTAACAAACATGCGGACAAGGGGGATCCAGTAGATATAGTATACTTAGATTTTCAGAAAGCCTTTGACAAGGTCCCTCACCAAAGGCTCTTGTGTAAATTACATGGCCATGGGATAAGAGGGAAGGTGCTTTCTTGGATTGAGAACTGGTTAAAAGACAGGAAACAAAGGGTAGGAATAAATGGTAAATTTTCAGAATGGAGAGGGGTAACTAGTGGTGTCCCCCAAGGGTCAGTCCTAGGACCAATCCTGTTCAACTTATTCATAAATGATCTGGAGAAAGGGGTAAGCAGTGAGGTGGTAAAGTTTGCGGATGATACCAAACTGTTTAGGATAGTCAAGACAGAAGCAGACTGTGAGGGACTCCAAGAAGATCTCACCAAACTGAGTGATTGGGCAACAAAATGGCAAATGAAATTTAATGTGGATAAGTGTAAAGTAATGCACATCGGGAAAAATAACCCCAACTATACGTACAGTATGATGGGGGCTAATTTGGCTACGACAAATCAGGAAAGAGATCTTGTAGTTATCGTGGATAGTTCTCTGAAAACTTCCACACAGTGTGCAGCGGCGGTCAAAAAGGCAAATAGGATGCTAGGAATTATTAAGAAAGGGATAGAAAATAAGACCCAGAATATCTTACTGCCCCTGTATAAAACTATGGTACGCCCACATCTTGAATACTGTGTACAGATGTGGTCTCCTCACCTCAAAAAAGATATTTTGGCCTTGGAAAGGGTTCAGAAAAGGGCAACTAAAATGATTAGGGGTTTGGAACGGGTCCCATATGAGGAGAGGTTAAAGCGACTGGGACTTTTCAGTTTAGAAAAGAGGAGACTGAGGGGGGGATATGATAGAGGTCTATAAAATCATGAGTGGTGTGGAGAGGGCCAATAAAGAAAAGTTATTTATTAGTTCCCTAAATAGAAGAACTAGAGGACACCAAATGAAATTAATGGGTAGCAGGTTTAAAACTAATAAAAGAAAGTTCTTCTTCACACAGTGTGTAGTCAGCCTGTGGAACTCCTTGCCAGAGGAGGCTGTGAAGGCTAGGACTATAATAGAGTTTAAAGAGAAGCTAGATAATTTCATGGAGGTTAGGTCCATAAAAGGCTATTAGCCAGGGGATAAAATGGTGTCCCTGGCCTCTGTTTGTCAGAGGCTGGAGAGGGATGGCAGGAGACAAATCGCTTGATCATTGTCTTCGGTCCACCCTCTCTGGGGCACCTGGTGCTGGCCACAGTTGGCAAACAGGATACTGGGCTAGATGGACCTTTGGTCTGACCCAGTACGGCCATTCTTATGTTCTTATGTTAGCAGGAGCATCAAAATAGGAGGTGGGAGAGGATATCCGTGTGCCCTTCTACTTGATTGCCTCCTACAGATGGATTTACAAACTAATGTGATAATTTTTAATTATTTGGCTAAGACATTGTAACAAGGCTAGCTGAACCTTTTCCCCTCTGCCATCTCTAACAACGACTCACTGGTTACTGACTAGATATGTGTGGGTCTTTAATAAAAATCCAACCCTGGGCAAAAATCTGCAGAACCTAGTGCATGGAATGCTGACTGCACTTCCCTCCACACTACCAAATATTTACAGAGAACTGTTGTTCTGCAGCACTCCCAGTGAGCCCTACAGTCAGATCAGTTACAATATTTTTAACTTTGGGTTGGTTTTAGCCCAGTTCCTTGTGGGCAAATACCTACATCACAAAATCCACTAAAATCTTTGGCAATGCTATCCCAGCATAGAGACTATACAACCACAAAACTGCGTAAAAGAGCAAGCTTTCTGCCTGAAATCTTCCCCTATGGCAACAAGTTCCTCTAAAATGAAAGAGTCTTTCCTTTGCAGAGAAGTTCACTCACTTGTGCTACCAAAGATAACCCAGTCATAATAAATGGTACACAGTTCATTCCAGTTTTAGCCCTGTGCACTAAATACTGATTTTGTGCATTTAGAGCTATTCTACCTTTTCCATTTTGCAGACCAAAGAAAGTTAGCCACTTGTCTTTGCTCCTCCAAACCCCAAGAGTCTGACAAAATAAGAGTGAGGTCCAACCAACAATCCCATCTTGATTTTGTGAAACTCAGGTCACCACATCACAGAACTCAAAGCCAGTAGTCTAACCTCCTGATATCACAGGCCACCAACTCCAGCCAGTACCTGCATGCTAAACTCAGCAACTGAAATGAGATCTAAATATTACAGTCCTCCGAAGATGGGATTATTATATGACATAGGCAAAGAATGTGCTTGACTGGATGCCTATGCTAAACTCAGGGAAACGTTATCATTAGGGTCAATAAGACCCACTTTAAAAATGTGAATTGCCACATTTCTAATAATTATTCCATTTGTTACATATCAAAGAGACTATTTGCCACCTATAAAGTAATGCAACATCTGTATGGGCCAGACTCCAGTTCCTTTGCTCACCTTGAGAAGCACCTTACTTCAAGAGCAGTCCCAATGACATCAAATGAGACTACTAGTGGAGTAAGTGATTATTTAACATGAGCAAGCATGGCACAATCTGACCCTTTTGGTTTTGTGCCATAATTCCAGACTTTGCCCTTGTCTTGGTTTATAGCAGGTTGTACTTTTATATCAGGAGGCAAGGCATCAGATATGAACATGCATGCACAATATGTCACAATGCATTGTTAACATTAGTAGTTAAGAACATGCTGCATAAAATGCTTGATTGGCTGTTCTCAAATGGCTTTAAAGTTTGATATTTATACACCAAACTTCTTCACACTCAGTAAGGCTTCATAAATCAGTCAGTTTAGGTCCTCCCAGCCCAGAGTCTGTCCCAGGATTTTAGAATTGCTCCAGGATTTTATTTCCTGGAGAGCAATGCTGATTGAAAGTTGCCACAGTAAGCTTAAACATAAAACACCTTGTTGATCAGAAACATAATAATTAAATGTGGAAAAGCACATTTATGTGAGAGAATAAGAAAAACACTTACATTTTTCCCAGTCAGCAAATCTATCTAAGAGATTTGCTGTCTGTCTGCGAGTCCATTTGTTGAACAAGCTCCGCCTAAACAGTAACAGCTAGGACCACCAAATTTGGTATGCAGCTTCCTCTTATCCTAACTTGAAGCAAGGTCAGGGTTTGGGTGTGCCAGGAAAACGGGATGTGCATGAAAAGGGGTTGCTTTCCATAACATGGGAAAAGAGGGGGCTAAGCAGAGGGATGCTATACTCATTGTCACCATTGGGGGCAGCAAGCACGGGGACAGCTATACTGCACAGCTATATTGACCACTGAGGGCAGCTGCACCACCAGTGGCAGGCTGGGGACAGAGCTTGCCATTTTGCCTACCACCGACCCAGGTAAGTGGCCCCCTCCCCCAAATCCCTACCCCAGCACCAGACCAGGAGGGAAGACCCTGCTGGCCCCACTGCCGCAGCCCATCTCCTCACAGGAGCACCACCAGGCCAGGCAGCACAGCCCCGGCGACCACCAGAGGAGCCACAGCCAGCCCTAGTTTCCCCCACACCACCGGGCCCCCCAGTGCAACTGCAGTCAGCCAGCCCACACAACCTCCTCCTTTCCCCGCAGGGAGGACTACATGCTCCCTTCCCCCAGGCCAGTCCCCCGCCCATGGGCAGGACCTATTCCTCCCCCCACCATCAGCCAGGACACCCCTCCACACCCAGACCAGATCTGGGTACCGCCAGGTAAGTCTTCTAGTAAAATAAAAGAAAGTTATTTTCATATCAAAACTGAAATGCCACACTGAGGAGAAAACAAAGTCTAAAGTAATGAAGCTTGAAACTAGCTTTTCAAAATTATTGAACTGTAGCGGACAAAAACAGGTTTTTAATTTTATTTTTACACACACAGATTCAGATCTGAATGGCAGTGTACTACTTATGAGACACTTATAAATATTTACCCTCTCTTTAAGCACTAAAATATCAGCTCATGAAGCTCTGACTCTGTATATAACCTTGTTAGACAGGAAACTGTTCTAATTTCTACTACCACTACTTGAGGAAAAGTCTCAGAGAGGTAGTTGTGTTAGTCGGTAACTTTAAAAACAGCAAGCAATCCTATGGCAGTTACAAACCCTTCATTAATGAAATTTGGGAAAACCACAGGAGCAATACTCATATTGCTATTGACAGGGCCATCCCAAGGGCACGCAGGCCTGGGGCACTGTCCCCCCAACACAGGCCCTACCCCGTACCATCCCTTCAGCCCTGCCCCTGTTCTGTCCCCTTCCCTGAGCAGCACAGCCTAGGACATTACCGGGGGGCCCTGGCGAAGTGGTAGCAGGGGTCCTCTCACACTCACCACGGTGGTGGGAGATGGAGCAGCCCAGCAGCCTGCTCCATGCTGTCCTGCTGCCATCTCCCGGCCCACTGCTCTCCATTTCACTGTGGTGACAGGAAGCAGCGTGCCCTTGTCCTGGGGCACTCTGCTTCCTGCTGCTGCAGAGAAGTGCAGCGGGCTGGCAGAGTGCTATGCGGTGGAGGAAAGTAGGCTGCGGGGCTGCTCCAGCTTCCATTGCTGTGGTCAGTGCAGGGGAGCAACCCTTGCTGCTGGCCTGCACCAGGCCCCTAGCCCCAGGTAATCCCCTGGTTCCTGTCCATAGGACAGCTGGGGTGGTTGCTGCGGGACTCCCAAAAGTGCAGAGTCTGGGGCATCTGTCCGGACTGTCTTATGAGGGGACGGCTCTGGCTATTGAGAGAGATGACTGCCCTTCATTTAAACATAGGTCAGATAATTGGGTTTACAATTTGCTCATAGTAGAGTTATAGAGAACATGGCCAAATGGAAACGTAATTAGAAATTGGCAAGAATATTTGACTAATTCTCCAAATATTTGCCTTTTCTAATACTGTAATGTGAATCTAAAAAGCATTACACTCTAAAGAACTTGTTATCTCCTTCAAGTGTAAATTACTGGGCACTGGAAATTGCCAAATCAAAACTAAAACATCTTATCATAATATTAAAATACAAATCCTTGACTGCATTGCCTAGGAACTATCATTCTGTCTTCTAGATGCTATCTGATGCATTTTGTTGGCACCATATTTTCTGGTTAGTCAAAAATGGCAAGATCTTAAGTCACAGAACACTAGAACTGGAAGGGACCTTAAGAGGTCATTGAGTCCAGTCCCCTGTCTTCACGGCAAGACCCAGTACCCTCTAGACCATCCCTTATAGATGTCTATCTAAACTGCTCTTAAATATCTCCAGAGATGGAGATTCCACAACCTTCCTAGGCAACTTATTCCAGTGTTTAACTACCCTGACAGTTCGGAAGTTTTTCCTAATGCCCAACCTAAACCTCCCTTGCTGCAGTTTAAGCCCATTGCTTCTTGTCCTATCCTCAGAGGCCAAAGAGAACAATTTTTCTCCCTCCCCGTGACACCCTTTCAGATACCTGAAAACTGCTATCAAGTCCCCTCTCAGTCTTCTCCTTTCCAAACTAAACAAGACCAATTCTTTCAGTCTTCTTTCACAGGTCATGTTCTCTAGACCTTTAATCATTCTTGTTGCTCTTCTCTGGACCCTCTCCAATTTCTTCATATCTTTCTTGAAATGTGGTGCCTAGAACTGGACACAATACTCCAGTTGAGACCCAATCAGCGTAGAGTAGAGCTGAAGAATGACTTCTGGTATCTTGCTCACAACATTCCTGTTAATGCATCCCAAAATCATGTTTGCTTTTTTTTTTTTGCAACAGTATCACACTGTTGACTTATATTTAGCTTGTGGTCCACTGTGACCCCTAGATCCTTTTCTGCAATACTCCTTCCCAGACAATCGCTTCCCATTCTGTATGTGTGAAACTGATTGTTCTTTCGTAAGTGGAGTACTTTGCATTTGTCCTTATTAAACTTTATCCTATTTACCTCAGACCATTTCTCCAGTTTGTCCAAATCATTTTGAACTATGACCGTATCCTCCAAAGCATTTGCAACCCCTCCGAGCTTGGTATCTTCTGCAAAATAATAAGCATACTCCCTATGCCAATATCTAAATAGTTGATGAAGATATTGAACAGAACCGGTCCCAAAACAGACCCCTGAGGAACTCCACTTGTTATGCCCTTCCAGCATGATTGTGAATTGCTAGTAACTACTCTCTAAGAACGGTTATACAGCCAGTTATGCATCCACCTTATAGTAGCCCCATCTAGGTTGCATTTGCTTAGTTTATTGATAATGTAAGACCATGTGAAATGCCTTACTAAAGTCTAGGTATACCACATCCACCGCTTCTCCCTTATCCACAAGACTCGTTATCCTATCAAAGAAGGATATCATATTGCTTTGACATGATTTGTTCTTTATAAATCCATGCTGGCTGTTATCCATCACCTTATTATCTTCCAGGTGTTTGCAGATGAATTCCTTAATTACTTGCTTCATTATCTTCTCTGGCACAGAAGTTAAACTGACTGGTCTGTAGTTTCCTGTGTTGTTCTTATTTCCCTTTTTATAGATGGGCACTATATTTACACTTTTCCAGTCTTATGGAATCTCTCCAGTCTTCCATGATTTTTGATGATGGCACTCAAACAAACAAACAAAAAGCTACAGAATGCAAGCTTTTTGTTTCCTACAATGAACACTGAGGACTATACTGCAATGTAAGCCCAGGGTTAATGGGACTCAAGACAGTTAGCCTATATTACAGAGCTCTGGACCTTGACTGTCTACATTGTATTTAACCCTGTGTTAAGACTTTTCTAATAATGTACTATAACCTTGGGCTCTGACATGTACACAGATGGTGCACAGATCCAAGTCAAAGTAACCACATCCCGGAGTCTCCCCTCCATCCAAAGTGTGGCTGCTGTAGCACTAGGATCATGGTGCACTGTCTTTACTGTCTGCCTTACACATTACCAGGAAGCAGTTCTCTTTACAAAAGGCTTGATTGGTTTGCTTAGCACTGCAAAACCAGGAGACTCTCTGGTAGTGTGCTTGCAGATCAGTGATTTCAAATCGAGAGAAGTGCAGATTGTTGGGACAGAGGACCAAAGAAGTTTTCCATGGAACTGTGGGATCCTACTGGCTGACACCTGGGACCCAAAACAAGCAGGGATGCATCGACAATGCAAAACAAAACGGCTCAGACTCGGGTCCCGACTTAACTCGATCTTGGGTCTTCCAGCCCAGCAGAGTCCTGGGACTCCGGGCCCAAGTCCTAGATTAGCACAATTGCAGTGCAGACCCAAGGGCTGTGTCTAGACTGGCAAGCTTTTTCCACAAAAGCAGCTGCTTTTGCAGAAAAACTTGCCAGCTGTCTACACTGGCCGCTTGAATTTGCGCAAAAGCACTGACGTTCTAATGTAAGAAATCAGTGCTTCTTGCGCAAATACTTTGACACTCCCGTTCGGGCAAAAGTCCTTTTGCGCAAAAGGGCCAGTGTAGACAGCTCAGATTTGTTTTGCGCAAAAAAGCCCCGATCGCGAAAATGGCAATCGGGGCTTTCTTGCGCAAAACCGCGTCTAGATTGGCACGGATGCTTTTCCACAAAAAGTACTTTTGTGGAAAAGCGTCCGTGCCAATCTAGACACTCCTTTCCGCAAATGCTTTTAATGGAAAAACTTTTCCGTTAAAAGCATTTGTGGAAAATCATGCCAGTCTAGACGTAGCCAAGGGGAATTAGGCATCAGCCCAAGATCAAGCATGGGCTTATGGTACACCATACCCTGACAGTCTTCTTTTAGCCGTTGGATATCAGATCGTCACACTGATCTCTGGCCTGAAAGGAAAATCAGCCCTTTTTTTGTTCTTAACTCTTCTAGTGCTTTGCAGTCCAGTGACAATTGACTAAAACAATTACCAAGACGTCTTTTGTCTTGATACTGTATTCTTCTGATAATACTTTGTGTACCTAGGATTGGTGGCATCACCTACAGGTTCAGACCACTGATCAACCTAGTTTAGTATCTGGCCTCATGGAATGGTCAATGGCTAACCATTTCAAGGAAAGTGAAAAACGCATACAGTAACTGAACAATGCTGTAATCTTTAAGTATGACATATAGCGCATCACCTTTCAAATATTTCTCTTTAAACAAGTAACTTACAGGATCAGAAGGCCCACAGAAGTCTCTGAATAATTTTTGAGGATCAAACTGCCTAATCTCTAGTGCTATACAAGGACCCGAGCACAGTTCTGTAACCATCTCCTGGAAGAGGAAAAGATGAAAACAAATTTCAGTTTCAAGTGTGTTATCAAGAGTTGTACTTCACATCAAAGTTGGATCCAAACATAAACAAGAAGAAATTATTAGGAACTGTTGGGGGAAACAGCAAAAAGAAATGTTAGAGGGTATAATCAGCATGCTTATTTGAGAGAATTTACCCAAATTTTGTTATTCAGGTTCAGAACATGGGGGATAAGATGGATCTCCAGATTCTTCAGGATTCCCAACTCCTAGCAGTTGCCAAAGTACTTATATTCTCTGCATCTGAGGTTGCAACCTCTTCATTACTCAGATGGATCTTGCTACAGAGAACTATACCTGTGTCACCTTAAGCTCCTGTAACATTCTGTACTTGGGTTTAAACCTGAAGAGCATTTAGATTTATTCTCTAAATAAACCCCCTCTTCTTTCTTGCTCTGCTCTCTCAAATTTTCCTCTCCCTCTTGGTCAACTCTCAGATTGAATTATTTAACAATGTAAAATATTTTGGGGTACAGTTTAGGGATGTGAAATATTAACTGGTTTATTGGTAAGCATCACCCTTAACAGGTGATGCTTACTGCTTCTGGTTAACTGGTGAGGACTGGTGTAGCTCCCCACACGCCATGGCCCCCCCTTTAATCAGTTAACCGGTTAAATAATTAAACGGGATTTTACATCCCTAGTACAGTTGGTATGAAAGAGGTGCAGGAGATGGAATAACAGCTGCTATTTGATGCACCACAGGAATGTCTCTGGAGATCAAAACGATTGCAAGGCATATGATACCTGCATCAGATGATACAGATATGCTCACATTTGAGCAATGCTACACTCAGTTCTCCTAACTTGTCAGATCCTCCCTTTGACCTCGTGCCTAAGGCTCAAAGCTGGGAGATAAGACCTGGTACACATTCTCCATTTTGCCCATGACCTCCTGTGTCACTACAGTCCTGATCTTCCAAAGGGATCAACCTGAGGTACCCTTACACACTTGTTGCACTCCAAGAGGCATAAAATACTGGTACCTTAATCCATCATTAAAAGAGGGATAATTCTCATACTTCGCAGGGACATTGTAAGTCTCCTATCATTATTGTTTGCACAGTGCACTGAAATCCTCAAATGGAGTCAGTTGCAGAAATACAAAGTCACTTCAATATAATCCCATTGGTCCACCTGTACTCGGAGAGCCTTCAGTGCCACTGCTCAAAGGCATTAGAATGTATATTGAGGTTACAATAGGTCTACTGGACCTCACCAATTTCACAGCAATTCACAAATCAACTTATAGATGACATTAACCATCAAACAATCATAAAAATACTCTGATGCCCCAGCACTCACTAAGGAGTGCATACTAAGGAGTGCATAAATACATACATGCACTAAGGAGTGCATAAATACATACAGTTTCTAGGCCAACCCAATTCTGAAGTAGGACATTCAACAACAACATAAAACTGGACATTACGTCATTTCTACCAAAGTGAAATATCTCAATTCTGTTTTTTTTAAACTGCTCTATTACATAAATATCCTACATTTCTCCCACAAAAAATTATCCAGTCCCAGTGTATACATGTGGAATTTTGGGTGAATTGGTTCGTTCTGGACCAATTCAGGGAGTGTTCAAATTCAGACTCCCAATACAATGCTAGTCACAATCCTTAAGAGAGATGACCTCCTGTCCTTAATTTGTCTTTTATTTTTTAGCAGATTATTTTCTAGTTGATACTTACAGGGTATTCAGCAACAACACCTCTGTAAATCTCATAGAACTCTTCCACATTCGCACGTTCCATGTTGAACTATGCAAAAGAAAAGGGTGAAAATGTTTGTCAAACAGTTTCAGGAGACTAGAATAATCCAGCAGACATTTAGCATACTCTTTATTTACCCCATACAGTATGTTTTTTCCCCCATGATAGGAAGGAAGGAAGGCTTTGAAGACCTCTTTTGCTGCACAGTGCAGATAGATTTCAGATCATTCTTCAATAGCCCAACAAGTCCATACAGCTAAACAGTAAATGCATTTTCTCCATAAAGTTGGCAAATACAGGATGTGTTCAATAAGACCATTTTTACACAGTTGCTTTTCTGCGCAAAACTGTATAAGTACCAAATTCAATGAGAAAGCCCAGCAGTTCAGCTTGCACTAATTGATTCTGTTAGTGGAGTTAACAGGCCTTCGCAGAGAATAATAGAGGCCCGGGCCACTTTGAGTTTAGAGGCTCCAGCCCAGCCTCAGGCCCCAAACATATCTAACTTCTCATCCACAGGGCCATACAAAACCAAAAGAATATATGAAAATGAACACTTGAGACATTTATTTATTAACGATTAAGTCATTATACCAATAGCATGTATATTAAAAATGTAACTTTAATTGTGAGTTTCCACTGCAAGCAAAACTCTTTCATTTTAGGAATGCTTTTCTGGCTTTGCTGCGTGCAAACTCATTTATAATTGAACAATTTAATTTATATGCAACATCACTGTTAATGTTAGGCATTACGAGGCCATTCAAATGCTCTTGTCTCATTGCAGAACGATGATAGTTCTTTACTTGTTTTAACACTTTGAATGTGCATTCAACTGAAGCCACTGATGCAGGGAGACTGACAAAAATACATAATGCAATTGTGATATTAGGAAATGCAGTCAATAGGCCGAGATCAAATATTTCTTGAAGCAGTTCTTTTGTCTTGTATTCTGATTTAAAATTGGTGGAATGTATACGTTTCAGGAAGATGATGTTGTCAGAGATCCCTTGAAATTTTGTTGAACCTTTGTTGAAACTGTTCAGCCTCTGAATATAGATCTTCATCACTTAGTTCTCTGAACTCCCAAAAGAATCCAAAAAGGGTATAAATTTGTCACAGTGACTCAAATCGACATGTAAGACCAGATTTGATGGAGTCAATAACAACAACAACAAAAGATTTGATAGTGCCTTACTGCATCAGATTGAGATGTTAGGCTGCGATTGGTGGAAAACTAAGTTGAAACGTCAATACCCTGTGCTACTGATATGGACTCAGAAAGGATTATCTCTCATTGATCATCAAACTTTTGACTATCTTTAAGTCGTCGTTCAATGTTATACCTCTCAACATCTAAAGTAGCATTATGTGCTTCAATTACAAGATTAGTTTAATGGATTATTTTTAGCACCTTCATCCACATGGATGACATTAAAATGCATTCAAATTTGGATGTATACTTCTGAATTGACTTAAGTTCAGTGCGAGCCTGTGCTGTGAGAGTAAGAGATTTAAGCTCACTTAAAGCCTCTCTCTCAGAGTCCAAATACTGTGCAACTGGTTTAATGCCATCAATTCATGCTGACCATCTCGTTGTTGACATGCCGTGAAGGGAAACAGGCAGGTACTGCTTCAGAATTTCCCATTTTCGAGGAGTGCTACTGAAGAGGTTGTACAGCTGCTGGATTGTTCCAAAGTATGTGATTGCTTACTTGCGTGATTCAGCGCAATCAACGCTGATAAGATTTAATGTGTGGTTGCTACAACTGGAGAAAATACAGTTTGGATTTTGCTCAAGGACTGCTTGTACTCCATTGCACATATTGGATCCACTGTCATAGGCTTGGCTAATGCAGACTTGAAAATTTAATTTGAAGTATTCCAGAATTTCTAATACATGAGTGGCAATTTCCTTTATCATCACAAAAAAGCCTTTAAAGGTGAATCTAAAACTAGACAGAGAGGTAGCTTACAGCTAAGCCTGATATGGTTCTTGTATACGAAGACACACACACAAAAAAAGAAATATGAAAATCTCCTATGAAGAGATAAACATCTAATTTAAAGGTTAAACTCACCCTCAGATCAAGCAAAATCACTTTTCAGAAACAGAATTACGACTTTCAAAACCTCTAAACTATGCAAAGACTGCAAACAGTGTTTTATAACATAGAATTACTAGTCACAGAAGCTACACCAATTATGCAGATGAAAACTCGGATTTGACCAAAAAATTGGCGATGGCCCGAGGTCCCACAATGTTATAAATCAATTTTCTACAGGTATATATAGCTTCTTTCATTGTCTCTGTTATAACTGCAAGATGTATAATAAATGGAAATGACTTGGTAGAAAAATGTCAAAATTTGAGGCCCCTTTGTCTCCTGAGGCCCAAGCCAAATGGCCCTCCCGGACCCCCTTCTGATAGGGCCTGGGAGTTAATGAACAAGTAAACAGGCCCTGGAGGTTAAACTACTGTCTGAATTCTAGAGTCTACCCTTCAAGTTCAGTATTCAGGCATATTAATGGAAGTTATGTGAGGGAAACATTTGCTTTGCTTCTTCCCCAGCTGAAACAGCGGCTCACAAATATTAAGGGTTGGATTTTCGAAACTGCCTCTTATATTCATACTAAATGTTTTTTTTTTTAATTCTAAGCAGAATATTATTATTAATACCTAGCACTTTTCATGAGTGGCTCTCAAAGTGCTTTTTAAAAGAGGTCAATATCATTATTGCCTTTTTACAGATAGGGAAACTGAGGCACTGAGCCATAAAGTGACTTGAACGTGTCCAAGTTCGTCCATCAAGGATACACCAGCCATAAATTAAAAAAAAAAATCCTAATGTGGATAACACTAATATCCTATCTACAAAAACACCTGCCCCCCCAACCTAAACACAAAATGAAAACAACCTTTCCCAAAAACCTTGCAACAACCTTATCACTCAAGCAAACAAAAACCCAATATCCCCAAGCAGTTCTCATCCTAAAAATGGTAGAGGCACCAGAGACTCCATGAAGTTCACTAGGGTCTCTGTTATTTCTGTTGATTTTATGTGGAAGGCACTCACATTCTATGGTACAAAGCAGCAGTATAAAACCTTAAGACAGAGATTCATTTGCATCACAAGATGTACAGGTTGAATCTCTCTGGTCCAGCAACATTCATGGTCCGACAGGACCACGGATGTTGCCGAGCCAGAGTGTGACAGGGGCTAGGAATGGGGGATGTCTGGGAGTCTAGCAGCTGGGTCCAACAGTGGAGCCGGGCCAGCGGTCAGGAGGAGAACCAAGCTGGCAGCCTGGCAGCAGATAGCCTGGTGGTTGAGGCTGGCAGCAGCACTGGACCAGCAGCCCAGGAGCAAGGAGCCCAGCAATCAGGACTGGAAGTGGAGCCAGGCCAGCAGTCGGGGCCAGCAGTAGAGCTTGGTGGCCAGGAGGGGAGCTCAGCCTGAAGGCTGGCAGCCCCCTGGGAGAGCCTGGAGGCTAGCAGCAGAGGGACTGGAATTGACTTCCCCTGCTCTGGCAAACTCCCTTGTTCAGGATCGGTCAGGTCCCGAGGATGCCAGACCAGGAAGGTCCAACCTGCCAGGCTTCCAACATTCTTCCCAATACAGTCTTTAATCTGACAATCCATGTTCCTAAATTGAGATTTCTTTTTTAATTAAATAAAATGGTAATCATGCAACACTGCTCTAGATCCAGTTAAAACAGGAAATAGAAACATATGAAATGTATGAGGATATTTACCAATTGCAAAGCTGAGATTTCAAATCCCGCATCAAAGATGGTTTTTATGATCTTTCCAGTTAGCCCTATGGAGATACAAACACACACATTCAATCAAGTAGTTGTTACTGCACATACTATCTGTTTTCTTGTCAAAATATGGCATATTTTATCTCTGTAAAACTGAAGTATGCAGCAGAACAGAATTCAGATTTCCTAACCTTTGTGAAACCATCCTTTGGAGGGGATTCTCCAAGTGAATTTTCATTCAGGCTATGTCTAGACTACAAAGAAAAGTCGGGAAAAGATACACAAATTGCAAATCACAATTTGCGTATCCTTTTCCGCTTTTCTTCCGAAAGGGGCTTTTCCGAAATTTGGCGCATCTACATGGTGCCAAATTTTGGAAAAACCTTCTCCTTTGAGCCATCCCTTCTTCCTCGTACAACAAGGTTTTAGGGATGGTGAAAGAACGCATCTGCTTTTCCAATTTTTTTCCGGAAAAGTGGATGTGTTCCTTGGATGCAGCAGTGCTTTTCCGGGATACCTCTGGTATCCTGGAAAAGTTCTGCAGTCTAGACGTAGCCTCAGTTGTGGACATAACCTTTTGCAGCAATGTATGAATAATGTGATTGGTGAACTCCTGGCCATTCCGAAGTTAATGGTAAAACTCCTGTTGACTTCACCCTTTATTTGCACACAAAACTTCATTTATATAACATCCATTTACAATATTATTCAGATTGCAAGCTCCTCAGGATAGGGACTATCTACTAGGGTGTGTGAGTACAGCACGATGGGGCCCTTTCTTTGTTAGTCCCTAGGCTCTACTGTAATAAACATGATTAATTAATGTGTATCCTGATGCACCTTTTAGGGATGTAAAATTCCGATCACTTAGTTAACCAGTTAAATGTGAGGTTAACCAAATGTTTAACTGGTTAACTGACAAAAATGGGATCTCAGATTCCCACTCTCAGCTCTGCACAGGACTATCTGCTGGGGCTGCCTCCCAGCACAGCTGGAGCAGCCCTCTGGCCATGGCAGGCTGCAGGTGGAGACTGCTCATAGGGGACCGGGTAATCGGTTACCTGGTCACATCCCTAGTACCCTTGTGAACTTTCACAGAATTACAACAGAGAAAAATATAGTCCAACACATTTTGGGAACTCATTCTTGCATACACTGACTACTGAGGATACCTACCATGAATAAACCCACTGAAGAGGGATGAGATGGGACTTGTGCTCACAAGATCATACCCTCTGACAAATTATGTCAGTCTAGCATGCAATGCAACAGTAGGCAGAACTCAGTAGAAACACTGTGCCCACAGAATGAACTCAAACGGTGCTCTAGAACCTCCTAGAACTATGTGAAGTGCTCCAGAGATATAAGAGTTTCCAGACATTAGCTCCGGACACTGCAGCAGCCCCTGCCTGCAGGGCAATCGGGCCTGCCATGGACAATTAGGGGGAATTTGTTCAATTTATGCTTTCCCCCAAATTTCCCATTTTCAAAATGCAACCTATTTTTATTTTTGAAGGAAAATTGGAGGTTTTGGCTTCTGGCTAGGGGGCAGTAGATTGGAATTTCGGTCTCCACTCATTTCTAAATGCCAAGTTTTGGGCATTACGGTATATTTTAATATGGTGCCTCACAAACATTAATAAATGTATCATCACAACAATCCTGTGAGATCTGTAAAATTGGGATAACATCTACCCTATGGAGACTGAGATACACAAGGATGAATGTGCCCAACGTCACACAGGAAACTGGTGGCAGAATCAGAAAAAGAACCAAGATTTCTGATTATGGCCCCTCCCTTACCATAATATCTAAGCACCTCCTAATTTTTAATGTATTTAATCTCACAACACCGCTTTAAGTAGGTGCATATTATCCACATTATACAGATGGAGAACTGAGGCACAGACATATAATGGGTATGTCTACACTGCAATGTAAACCCAGGGCTCAGATTCAGGCTTGATCTCAAACTCCCTATCCATCCACAAACACATCTCTCAGACTTGGTCTCAGACCTAGGATCCCAGGATACGGTGGAGGTGGAAGCTACAAGACCAAGTCAAGACCAGACCCAGGGAATGAACCCTACTACTTTGCAGTGGAAATTCAGCCTAAATTACTTGCCCAATGTCACTCAGGAAATCTGTGACATTGTAGGGAATTGTCATCATTTCACATCCAGCAATTAAGGGATTACAGGACATCTACAGAGGGAAAAGAGCAAGGAATCCTCCATCCCCTAAATTCCTGCAACCAACAGCCACATTTCTGGGAGGCAGCCAGGAAAGAAAGGCAAGAAGCAGAGAAACAGCAAAGGTGGAACTACTTGTTATGATATAGCTGCTATACATTGGCTGAAGATCTTTTACATGTTACCAATAAATAATGGTTAGCTATTCACTAGTCTATCTGGTTGACTCTCGCACTGTTTGATTAAAATATTTATCACATATCTGGGCCTGTCAGTTACATAGACTTTTATCCTTACCAGTTTTAAATGTAGTTAGCAAAATCCATGTCCTACCATTCAACTTTGTGTTGTTTCTTTACTAAGGTTATTAAAATTTTGCTCATCTGGGGGAGAGAAGACCATCTGCTTAGTGAGAGGGGATCAGATGTGTTTGGAACACTTGAACACAGTTAATTTGGCACAAAGTTCTTTAAATAACGAAATGCGATGGAGTTATCAATGTGTACTTTTCCCCCCATCGCACTTCCTGATTTCATCCTAGCTGCAGAATTTCTTGTGCTTACAGAAGGATCACTCATTACTACAGCATTTCAAATGCTGAACTGATAGAATTAGTTTCACTGGGCCATGGCATCCTCTCCTATAGTATACAGTCAGGAAGAATTCCCACCAAAAAATCTCTTCATGATAATCCTTCAACTATTCAGTCAGAGTAAGAGGGTTAGGATTGCCAGCCACTGAGTAAACTTATAAATCTGACAAGGCAGATCATTTATCCAGTTTTAAATGGGATATTCCTGTTTTTTCAAGGTTTTTCCTGTCCAGCACAGATATAAAACTGGCCATGGTTTTGTCTGATATCATGGTGCACAGAACAGAGGATGCTGTTTTGAGTTTCGCTGCTCCATCCCTGCTTCCATGATCTCACATGCACCATGAATATGGCCAGCTGGTTCATACCTCCAACACCGTGCTTATATAGCACCTTCTCTCTTCAGAGCACTTCACAGATATCAAACTCATCACTTCTCTGAAGGGAGACATCTCCACATAGTGGAAACTGAGGCTCAAAGAGGATACGCGATTTGCTGAAAGCCTGACAGCAAATTAGTGGCAGAGTAGGGACTAGAACCCAGCTCCCACTTCCCTGCTTTAACCATTAGACAGATGCCCTTTTCATTATAACAGTACACTTGCAGAATATAAATGCAAGGAAAAAAACCTCAGATGGCAACCCTAGAGCAATAGAGTGGCAAACTCTTACAGTTCAAGTCCAGGGTTTCAGCCAACAAGCACAGAGGAAGGGGTTATGTGCTCACATTTCTGAGTGTATGCAGGTGGGAAGGAAGAATTAGTCATTTCTGCAGCTTACTTTTATGAGTTTTTTTAAAAAAAGAACAACACTTTAAAATCCAGGTGAATAGTGAAATGAGCTACTTCTTAAAGACCCTCCAAACAGGGACAGTACATATTTAAGTGCAGTAAGAAGCCAAATCAAATCAAACCTGCAGATTAGGGGCTAGTCAGGATTAATTTTCAGTGACAACGTACAAAAGAAATCATGGGCATTACTAAATACAACGGGAGGAATTTAACACTAATCCTAGCAAATATGCATAACAAATAACCTACAGCATAAAAACTGAGAGGGAAAGCTGTGTCTCCTAGACAGCATTAGGTTACTAGGCACTAACACTGGACAGGTAATCTTGCAGCACATTTTAATCAGATGAACAGATGAGGCCTTAGATCTCATTGGTTGCAGTGGTTTTCAACAATTGCTACCTTGTAATATACAAGGATCATTTTTCAATCGTATATAATAAAGGAGAAGTGGAGAACATCAGATTTCATAGGTGATATAAACGCTTGCAAAACAATTGGAACAACATGTCTGGCTTACAGGCTCCACATATTCATCTAATAATTGAATTGTCAATTCTCTGGTCTACTAACCAGTAGCGCAACTCTGGACAGTCACAGGTAGTGATGCTGTGTGCCCTTCACTTCTTAGATTTGCCATCCAACTTCAGCTTTTCACAGAATACCAGTCATTTGTTAGGGAGAGTGTCATCTAGATAAATCAGAACAGTCTTCTCTTCTCCCTCCTCCATTGATTCACCTGTCTAATACATGCTCTCAGTGTAACACATTTCACTTGGGCGGCGTTTCTTTTAAAGGGAAAAATAGTTTCTGCACAGGAACATGGATCACAGTTTGAGCCAATTTGGCAATTTTCATCGAGTCCAATCTTCAGAGTCAGAGGCCTCAACAGAAAGGACTGGAGGATGACAATTCCATTTCACTGCAACTTTTGAGGTTTTGCATGTTTTGTTCTCATTCACCAGTGGAATGAAATCAATCCCTTTTGAATGTTGTGGCGAAAATGGAATTGTGTCGGTGTGTGCATCGGTCATCTTCTTTTGTCTGCAGTTTAGGTGCTCAGCTGGGTTGAGACATCCAGGTTCAAGCGCCTGCTGTTACGTGATTCAGCACAGCACTTTTCATCCCAGCTCCCTCACTAGAAGAAAGCTCACCTGAGCTAAGGTGGTCTGGGCTAGTATAAACCCAGGAAGCAGGCATCAGCATGAGTGGCCAGAAAGAAGTTTGTGTTCACCCTCTGTTTAGTAGAGTGGGAAATAAACCTGGGAAAAGCATAGAACCCTGGGGGCCTGACCAAAGGAAAGGGTGTACCCTGAAGAGACCAGGGTGGAGAAGAAAGCCTATGGCACATGGGGTAGGAAGCAAACCAGAGAATAAGCACCAAGGTTGGGACCCCCACAGATGCTGACTGTGTGTTGTACGATCCTTGTGCTGAAACCTGGAGTAAAGGTCAGGCCCAGTGTGATGGGTCACACTCTCCCCACACTGAGCAGGAGGGGGTTAATCCAGCCCTAAGGGCTGAGAAAGCCACACCCCCTTTCTTTGCCTAATTGGGCATGCTCGAGCTGCACAGCTATAAAAAGGAGCAGCTCAGCTCAATTGGGCTGAAGGCTGGAAGAAGAGGACATGCATTGCCAGCTCCAGGTAAACTGCTGTGACTACCCAAACACTGAGGTACTACCACACAGGTCGGAGTCCCAATGCTCTCAGGGTATGTCTACACTACAGCGTTATTTTGAAATAGTTATTTCAAAATAACGCGT
Source organism: Pelochelys cantorii (assembly GCA_032595735.1). Lineage (NCBI taxonomy): Eukaryota > Metazoa > Chordata > Testudines > Trionychidae > Pelochelys > Pelochelys cantorii. Next base: position 200,084,799 of record CM064326.1, read on the forward strand.
CTAGACACAAAATGCATATCGAAATAGCGTTTTGCTCTTTCGAAATAGCGCATCCACACTGACAGGACACTGAATCACATTTAAGGCCGGCCGGAACCAGTTCTGGCAGGGCATCAGGTCAGGAGTTACCTTGTGTGGCTGCTGCCTGAGGCTACCTGAAACCTGTGCTTAAAGGAACCCCCCCTCCCCCGGATAGCCGGTTCTAAGGTTTCCCTGCTTGCTTGCCTACCTCGCTGAGGGACAACAAAGCATTTTTTTCTCTGTGTGCTCTGGTTGCCCTCACTCAGGACACCACAGCACTCTGCAGCATGGAGCTGGAGCTGCCCCTAGGCACTCTGGTGCTTCTCCTGGAAGCATGTTCTGCAGGCAGTAACAGTCTCCCTGGTGTGCCCCACTGGGGGCTTGTGCCTCATTCCTCCCTCATGTCCTTCCACTTACCCCGCCCTAACCCCCCTTCCTGCTGTACAACAAAAGACATGTGTTCATTACAACAAAGCCTCTTTATTGAACAAAACTGGGGTGGAAGGGGAATGAAACTGAGGTGAGACTGGGGAAAGAAGGTGGGAGAGGGGAGGGGGAAACCTGGGAGGAGGGAGCTGGCAGGGGGAGGCAAGGGGAGGAAAGGGGAGGAAAGCTCAGGATTGGGGGTCTTGCCAGCCCAACTGTCTCCCAGCACCATGGATGCAGGGGCCTCGGTGTCCCTGGGGGTGTGGAGAGGAAGAAGCTGGAGGGGGAGAAGGAGTGGGAGGAGGAGCGGTAGCTGGGGAGGCAGCAGGGGCTGGAGCGGCAGGAGGCAGCAAGCTCTGCCCCAGGATCGATGACCACCGTCCTGCCCCCCAGGATGCGGTCCATGGCATCAAAATAGGGGCAGGGGTCTCGGTCTACCCCTTGCGGTCCTGGCATAAGCCTGCCACAGCTCCTTTATTTTGATGCGAACCTGCTCCTGGGTTTGCATGTGGCCTTTGGTGGCCAGGCTGGCAGCCATCCGCCTGTAGACGGGTGTATTCCTCCATTTAGTGCAGAGATCATGGACATTGGAGGCATCCCCCCCAAACCTGAATTAGGTCCCTGATCTCCGCACTGGACCAGGCAGGCTCCTGGGAGCTAGCAGACTGCTCCTGGGGAGCGGTGGAGGGCTGGCTGGCACTGGCGACCTGGCTCATGCTGGGGCCACTGGGTCAAGTGCAGCGACTGCTGGCTCTGGGCTGGCAGGCTTGGAGCTGGCACAGGCACTGTGGCCAGAGTCTACCCCTTTAAGGGCTCCAGGGAGGGGGGGAGGAAGAGGAGTGTTCTTGGTTGTGCCCAGAGTGGCCACCAGGGCACCCTGGGAAGGGCTGGAGGCCCTCTATTTTGAAATAAGCGTCTACACAGTGCTTATTTTGAAATAGCAATTTCAAAATTGGTACTATTCCTCACGGAATGAAGTTTACCAATTCCGAAATAAGCCCTCCGCTATTTCGATTTAATGTTGAAATAGTGGTTTGGCTGTGTAGATGCTGGTAAAGTTATTTTGAAATAACGGCTGTTATTTCGAAATAACTTCGCTGTGTAGACATACCCTCAGGGATCTCTCAGATTCCAGAAGCAAGTAGGAGAAGACAGAGCCCAGATAAAGGAGGGAGGGAGGGGTCCAGAGATTCATAATGGACCAGAGGCAATAGTAGCAGGGAGCAGTCCAGGGAAAGTGCCAGCTACATGAGTGAGCGAGCCAATAACAGGGAGTCAGGGTGCTTCGGTTAGAGCTTTGCCCTGCTGAGTCAATGGCTAAAAAAAGCCACTAACAGGGCCCTGGACTGGGGTCTGGCGGAGTGGGAAGGCCTGGACCCCCATGTTGGGGAATATAAATCCATCCCCTATCTCCCTTCCCTTGAGAGGGGACCACACTACACCACAAATGGGGGCAAGTTACTGACTTGGACTATTGAACTGCACTGCTCTGTGAATAGGGGTGAGTCATTGACTGTAGCCATTGGGCCACACTACCCCACAAGCAGCAGCGATTTACAGACTCTGACCATTGGGTCACCCCGCCCCGTGAACTAAGGGGGGGGAGGCCAATCAGGTGTAGAATTGTGGGTGGAGTTATAGAGGAGAAAAAGCAGAGAATTAAAGAGTGCCAGAAGTGAGACAGGCGCACTCACCCCGCACTTGCTGGTGTCTTATCCCCATCCATGTCACACCCAGGTTTCCCTGTTTACCACTGAGGAAGTAGCACCGACTGTGTGAGTGACAGAAACTCTGATGGACTATACCCCAGAAGGGGGGAATGCCGAGTGACCTGACAAGAGGGCAAAGTCACACAGAGAAGTCTGGTTTTCTGTCTCCTAATATAACTGCCTTTTCTTACTATTTATAGAAATATACACTCTTTTCTTATTCTTGCTAAGAATTTGGCCTCAATGCTTACCTGAGGCTATGAATTCCACAGGCTAATTGTATATTGTATGAAAGTATTTCCTTTATTATTATTTATATTGCTGTAGCACCTAGAAGCCCCACCTATGGATGAGGATTCCACTATACTAAGCAGTGTGCAAACACAAAACAAGGATTGTCCCTGGCCAAAGAGTTTACAGTCTACAAGATGACAGACAACAGATGGATACAGACTTACTGATGGTGGAGTACTAGGAAACAGTGAGACAACACTGGTCAGGATGTGTGCCAGTGATCTCAACACATCAGTGGTCTAAACATTGTCAAGTTTTTTGGGAAAAGAAAAGTTTTGAGGTAAGATCTGAAGGAAGATAATGAGGTAACTTTGCAGATGCATGTGTAGAAGGTTGAGTCAAAGATGATGACCAGGTTATGGGCCTGCATGACAGGATTGTGATGTTGTCCACACTGAGAGGATTTGGGAAGGAGCACTTGAGTGGGAAAACAAGCTGTGTTTTAACCACATTGAACTTGAGCTGACAACTATAGAAACCCAAAAGAAAAATGTCAGAGAGATGAGCTGACAATTCGATTTCATTTTCAGCAAACAAATCCTGGGTTCTTGTGTTAGGAAAAAGTGGAACAGAAAACCCTGGCTTACCTTCTGTGTGCCATTCATTATTATGTGTGATTTTATCACTTTCCTTCTTACTCCTCTCTGAAGTGAATAGTCCCAATCTTTTAAATCTCTTTTGTGATAACTTTTTTGAGATAGGGTGAACAGAATTGAACAAGTATTCAAGGTGAGGGTACAAAATTGGTATATATAATGGTATTCTAATATATTCCATCTGTTTGTCCTTCTATGAATTCCTAAACGATAAGAACTAGGATCACCAAATTTGGTATGCAGGTCAGGCTTTGGTTGTGCCAGAACAATGGGATGTGCCTGGAATCTGAATGTTTCTCATGAAATGGAAATGGAGTAGTATGGTAAGAGGGAATTATACTGTGAAATGACAACAGAGGGGCAGCAAGTATCCCAGTGGCTTCCCACTGGCTGGTAGCAGCCAACACCTTGGCCTTCCCCAAAGAACAGCTGCCACCTGCTGTGCAGCCTCACCACCCTTGAGATAGGCCCAGGGAACACTGATGGGAGGCTTGTGTGGCCCCTGGAGAATGCTGGCAGGTGGCCTCCCCTGTCCCTGGGCTGGCCTCTGAGCGAAGCCAGCGGCCAGGGTGTGCGCCCCCTCTGGTCAGCACTGGGATGAATCCAGCATCTGGCATGCACCTCTCGCCCTCCCCCCCAGCCCAAGCTCTGGGCCGACCCAGGGAGAAGTCAGCAGTCAGGGTACCCAGCCCCACCCTCACCCCAGGCTGAACCTGGGCAATGCCAGTTAAGTCTTCTAATCTACTATATGTTTGAGAGTTTGTCTGTTTGCTTGTTTAAGAACTCCTCTTAAACAGTAAGAGCTAGGACCATCAAACTGGTGTGCAGCTTCCTCTTACCATAACTTAAAGAAAAGTTGGGATTACTTCTCATAAAACCATACAGACGAGAGACAGAAGGTGAAAGGGGCTGGCTAGTGGTGCACCCCAAATCTCCATCCGGGACTGCTCCAGCACTGAGTCTCCCACTCCCCAGGCACCTCTTAGCTTTCTCCCCACAATTCATACAGGAACATTGCTGGCTGTTCTCCTTTGTCAGGGAGGGAGGGGAAAGTGCAGTTTGCTGCATTCCTCACTCTGGCTGGCGAGTCCATTTACACACACAGGCTACGTCTAGACTGGCATGATTTTCCACAAATGCTTTTAACGGAAAAGTTTTTCCGTTAAAAGCATTTGCGGAAAAGAGCGTCTAGATTGGCACAGACGCTTTTGCGCACAGGCACTTTTTGCGGAAAAGTGTCCATGACAATCTAGACGCGGTTTTGCGCAAGAAAGCCCCGATTGCCATTGGGGTTTTTTTGTGTGAAACGGTTCTCAGTTGTCTACACTGGCCCTCTTGCGCAAAAGCTTTTGCGCAAGAGGGCTTTTTCCCGAGTGGGAGAGTCACTGTATTTGCGCAAGAACACTGACGATCATACATTAAATCATCAGCATTCTTGCGCAAATTCAAGCAGCCAGTGTAGACAGCTGGCAAGTTTTTGCGCAAAAGCAATTGCTTTTGTGCAAAAATTTGCCAGTCTAGACGCAGCCACAGAGTTTCATCCTAGTCTTTAAGCTTCCTAACATGTTATTTTCTCATTTGAATGCTACTGAACAGAGAACTTCACTGAGCTATGCACGAAATGATACCCAAATATCTTTCCACAGTCGTTACACATTGGAATGAGTACACAATTATTCATTCACCTTACTTTATTAAATGTATTACCTTGCATTTGTTAATAAAGAATCTCATCAGCTGCTATGCTGTCAACTGACCTAGCTTTACTAGAGCTCACTGAAGTTCCTCACTGTTTTCTCTGGCCTTTGCTGCCCTACATACTTTGGTATCCTCTGCAAATTTTGCCATCTCCTTGCTCATGCACTTTTCCGGATATTAATAAATGCATTATAAACACTGATCTTAGTAGAGATCCTGTGACACCCCCTGTTCATCTTTTGCTACAGTAAAAACTGACAATTTATTCACAGGCTTTGCTTTCTGTCTCAATTTTTGATCCAATACTTTACCTTTCACCGTCATTTTGGCCCAGATTAGGAAATGTCATTTAAAGCAGATGCTTAATGTTAAACACACATTTAAGTCCTTTTTTTCAGCAAAGCAGTTAAATTGCTTGATATCATCAGTGGGTGTAGGGTCATTTGAAATAACTGCTTATCAGGAACGGGATGAATTATCATTTGGTGCTATATCAGATTGGTGGACAGTTGGGTCATCTTCAATCTGTCCGTCCTCTAGATCTGAGCCCTTAGATGGGGAATGTGATGCATCTTAGTGCATGGAGGGCAGTGACCTTTGTGTACATGTAGGCGGTGCAGTGGAGGTGTGTCATGGTGCCCAGTAATGGTAGGGGGACCACTGGCTGTGATGAGAGTCATAGTAATGACAATCAGTGTGCCACAGGGGATGTTGGTAATGCGGTGGTCTGTATGCCTCATCATGTGCGTGTGCCCTATCTGGGGAGGAGTGCTGCGAGAAGAACATGCTCCCTGTATCCCCGTGGTAGGCACTGAATTGTGATAAGGACAGTGAGTGTGGCGAGCCCCCTGTTCATAGTGGGGATCATGAACGGTGTCATGGTGAAGGCTCAGGAGGGGACAGGGTCCTAGACCCCCCCCCCCCCGCCATGTCCTAGTGGCACTTGTGTTTTGCAACCTGAGGAATGGCGATGGGATGCAGGCTTGTGACCCATTGCCGTGCAGGTTGGCACTTGTGGTGGTGGCATGGGTGTAGCCGTGACCCCAAAAGATCTAGAGTTCATGGGCAGTACTAGGGGGCATCTGGAGCTAGCCCTATCAGTTTTCTATATCACAGGTGAAAGTTGTGCCATAGGTTGGCAATGTGCCCGGGATCATGAGTGTGCCCACAGCGAGCCAGGTGCCCTTAATGCCAGTGGTGCCTCTGTCACCACAGGGCCCTTGCTAGGTGCCCTTTTTGTGGTAGCTCATTTTGAGGGCTGTTTCAAGTGCATCTTTGAGCCCGTTATTGAGAAGGCTCTAGACTTTGCTGTACCTGAAGTACCTGGCTCATCTCCTTTGCTAATTCTTGAGGGGAGAGAGTGGGCTGGTGAGGGTCTAGGTTCTGAGCATGTTCTCTGAGGAGAAGGGCTTAGATGTTTGCCCTGAGGAGAAGTTGCGCTCGAGCCCCCATTGCCTCCTTGATAATTATGGGGGTCCAGGGGTCTATCCATAGACAGTGTGCACAATGTGGGCTCCCTTTCTTTGCGAGCTCTCATTGCGAGGCTATAGCAATGGACACATTTCTGAGGTACATGTGTGTCCCCCAAACAACATATACATTCGCTGTGGGCATCAGGGGCTGACAATTTCTTGGCATTTGCCGCATCTTTTCTCCTTAGGGGAGTCTGGCATGTCTCCCAGAAGCTATCTGTAGCTGTACAAGCAGCTGAGACTGTTCGTGGGTCACTGTTTTCTTTCTCTTTTGTTTGTTTGCTGAGGCTTGCCGCTGCGCGGCGGTAAAAACTGGCGCTGGTGGCTTTTTTCGTATGTTTTTGTTTTCCATGTAAAAAGAAGGTAGTCTAAACTGATAAGGTGGTTCTGCTTTGTCCTGCAGAGCACGCTGAGGAGGAGAGAACTGAGCTCCGTCTGTGGCCGAGGGTGGCAAAGAAGGAACAGAGGAGAAGCGGGCTGCATGCACTACTTCAAAGGTAGGAGCGCTGCTCTCCGCTTGCGCATGCGCAGCCCGCCTGATCACTGCTCTCAAAGTCTCTGATCTATGATGCCAGGACGAGCGTGACACCAACTATGGAGCACCCACAGGGACATCACTCGAAGAAGAATCTATTATTATTATATTATTGTAACACCTAGGTTTCTAGGATTAGATCAGTTCACAATGAAGTTGCCACTGACCTATTTATAACGTACACTTAATATTTGTGGAAAATCTTTCTCTCGCACTCTCCCATCCAGAAATGATTTTTTTTTCTTGTGTGGCAAATTGCCAGCACAATTACGATGGGTCCTGCAGTTTCCCCTTGTTATAGGTCATAGTGCCACCTCTTGCCCCATTCTTAGGCATGGAGGACTTCACTAGTGCCCTGGTGGGATAGAGAAAGGTAGGTTTTGCTTGAGTAGGGTTTCTCTTTCCCTGGTAGTCTGATCATGTGGTTAACAGCAGCACTCCTCCAAACTATAGTCAGCAATCCTTTCCTCCTCTGTCTGACCAAAGAAGGGTTTTTTATTAGGTGTCTGGCAGGGCCTTAACTTGCTCCAGGTTCTCTAATTAACCTCTTTAACATCTCCTCAGTACACAAAGAATAAGGCTCTGATCATCCCACAGTCGATGTATCTCCCATCTATCACTCTCCTGTTGCCATCTGGCCCTGCAGTATCACACTTGGGAGAAAAAAATTCAGAACGATCCATTCAGCCAGTTTTGAGTTATCTATTTTTTTTTTAAAAGCGCCTATTTGAAAATATTTTCTATACATTTTCTGAGAACTCAAGAAGCTTTTTTTAAAATTTGGCATGTACCCAGTCTTTCATGAGGACTGCATGGTTTTCCTTCTTTGAGGAAAAACAGTTTTGAAATGGCATACAGTTTTTTCACATTATTGCAGTTTCTTCCTTCAGCAAAAACAGACAGAGGTTTGGGTCTCTGTAGAGTCATAGAAATGCCCATCCCAATTGCATTTCCATTTTCTTTTGCCCAGTTATGTAAGCCATTTTATTTTAAGTAAGTTAATAGAAGAATGTCATAAAGCAATGAAAATAGCATATTTTCTCAGTAGTGGATTATCTCTTTTTCAATATGACTTCTCTATATGATATGCCAAGGATTACTGCATATTTGCTTGCAGTAAAGTGTACAATCTTGCTCTTATTCTGATACAGCATTGCAACAGATTAAGTACCCCTCCCTCATCCTCCAAAATCCTCTTTAAACACCTACTTCATTCGCAAACCCCCTCTATAATTCCTCCCCAGATCATATTTCTGCACATTCTTGAGAGTCAATTGTTGTTCTCTGCATTGTTTGTGTCTACGTTAGATTTGTCTTTGTAGCAGGGAACTACTCAAAATAAAATAAGCAGAAAGGGTATTTTATTTTAAAGTTTCTCCATCTACTAAGTAAAGATAATACTGATGCTTACCTGCTTCACTGTGTCAGGAAGATTACTTAATGTACAGTATTATAAATGTGTAAAGCATTAAATAATTATTTAATAAAAAAATAGGAAAGAAGGCTTTGCTGATGTCCCTGTTATGATTTATCATCTATTCAAAACAGGCCAAAGTGAACTGATGTCCCCTTATTGCAGAAGATGCTTTGTGATGTGTATGTGAGAGCGATTCTGCTCCCTTTGTTTTCTATTCAACTGCATTCTCAGATGAAGACTACCTCATAAATTATAAGGTCAGCAGGAACCATTGTCATAATCTAGTCTGATCGCCTCTACTACACAGGACATAGACATCCCTGAATTAATTATTGCTTCAACCCTAATAGCTGTTGTTGAACTAAAGTGTATCTGTTTGAAAAACAGCGAATCTTGATTTTAAAAAGTACCACTGATGGAGAATCCACCACTTCTTATAAATTGTTCCCATGATTTTTTATCCTCACTGTTAAAAATCTGCACTTTGTTTCTAGTCTGAATAGGTCTAGGTTCAACTTCTAACCATTGGATCTTTAGACCTTTGTCTAAACAGTCCTTTATTATGCATTTTTTGTTCTATATTTAGATGCTTTTAGATTGATCAAGTCACCTATTAACAGTCTTTTTGTTAAATTAAATAGATAGAGCTCTTCGAGTCTAGCACTACTCATTATCCAGCCTGCTGACAGTGGGGCATGTATCATTTTTGTATCTGAATTTATGAATATTGACCATGTATCTGTATTTAACATGTAGTCACACCTGGATGATTTCCACAAGACAAAATGCTTCCAGTCTAGATAGCAGGTTGTGAAGGGCCTATTCAAGATAGTGGGCCATTAGAAAAAAAACAATGTACCTTAGAAGCTTATTCCCCCATCAGGTGAGGCTTCCTGAGAAAGCTCCAGACAGCCTGGGCTGAAATGCTAACCCCAGAGAAGTAAAAGACAAAACAATCATTGACTTCAATGGAACCATGGTTTGACTTTAGTGGATGAGAATTTTCTCTCTGGTGCCTGTTAGACATTGCAATCTGAAGCATCACCCAAGTGGTTCCTTCTGGTCTTGGAATTTAAGGTCATGTCTATAGTAGTGGCTAAACGGGTACAGCTGTGATCAATGCAGTGGTGTCAATTTAGCAGGTCTGCTGAAGACACACTAAGTCAATCGGCAAGCACTTTCCCTTCAACATCTGTACTCTACCTCCCTAAGAGGGGGAAGCTATGCTGATGGGAGAGTATTGTGTAGACACTTAAATTGACCTAAGTTATGTCGACTTCAGTTACATAATTTACATAACCGAAGTCGTGTAACTTAGTCTGACTTACAGCATTGGTATAGGCCAGCCTTTAGTATGCAAAACTTGAACTGACTTACACAGTCAAATAAAATACATTTTAACCACCAAATTGAAGACTTTATTTTCTCTCTCTCTCTCTCTTTTTTTTTTAAGTTTTCTTGTCCACTTGCAAAGAAATTAGATGAAAAATCCTGTGTTAAAATCTTATGCTTACTATTTCATGAAGAAGGACAGTCAAAAAATTCCAAATTCTGGTTCTTACAGCAAAATATAATTAGGACACACTGCACAAATTCATGAATAAATTCAAGTCAGCCTTATTATAATACAGTGATCAACAAGACGACACTTTTCCTATGAGAAATATGGCCAAATTACAATACAGTAGACCCACACCATTCATGGTGGATACATTCCTGGCAACATCACGAATGGCAAAATCTGTGAATATTGGGGGCTTCAGATTGAGCTCCTCGTGACTCCCAGCCCTGCGATGAGCTCTCCGCAGCTCCAGAACTCATCTCAGGGGCCATGAGCTGCAGAGAGCTCCACACAGGGGCCATGAGCGCTCCATGTGGCTCCTGGCCCCAGTGATGAGCTCCCTGAGGCTCCTGGCCACCACAATGAGTGCAGAGGGACTTTTACTGCTGCTACCATTCAGCACAGCCCCCTTCAGACTGCATTCACCCCCCATATGCGAAATCATGAATAGTGATTCCACAAATCGCGTGGATCTCCTAAAGCTATAAAACCATGATCTTTCAATTCACTCCTCCCCCTCCACCCATTCAGAACAGCAATACTGAGGATCCTGCTTTTTATTGATTGCATTGGCTTAGGTGCTGCTGTTACAACTTTCTGGCAAAGGCTCAAAACTATATACTTCCCTGAAAGTCTAAATGATTGCATCACAAAGGCCAAAGCTGTTAGTTGGGGGCATTAATTGACTTTTCTATTGGTGTTTCTTTGCTCTCCCCCATTTTCTATTTGATCAGTGCTTAGTTTGAGAGCTTGTTGAAGGAAGGACCATCCTTCTTGGATGTTTGGAAAGTGCCTAGGATGTTGTATTTACTTATCATACCATCCATTAATAAAACAACCTTACTGCAATCATAATCAAATTTAACAATTCTTTAAAGAACTTGGCCATGCATTTTCATCCAGTTCTGTTCCTTGAACTTCATGAAATATCCATCATTTATGCAACATGCCCAGGCTTTGATCCCAATTGTCTTGGCTTCTACTTAAATGGTGATTAATGATACTACCACAGTTCCTGACTAACAAACTCTCTGGTGGATCCCTATATAGATTGTTGTTTGTGCACTAAGATGTAGAACAGAGAAATTATTTTCAACACAATATTTTTCCCATGCTTCGATGGCTGACTGTTGATTACATTTTGTATTTCTTAATAACCTTTTCTTTAACTGTAGAAGACATTGTACAAATTTGGTCGCTTACCTTTATGAGCTTTTCATTTTTAATTTTCCAGTGTGAGGATAGAAGCTGATGCATCAACAGCCATCGAAATCGAAGGTCTCTTTCACCACTGTTGAAGTACAGCATGGCCAGCAATAGTGAATCTCCTGCCACTGTGTCTCAAGCCAGAACTACAATCCATCAGAGAGTAGATAGCCTCTAAAGAGCTTTAGTCCCTTCCACATGAAACCCTTTCCATATGAGGTGTGAAGTAGGGATATTAAATATCAAGTAATTGACTAATCGAATAGTCGATGCATTTTGCATCGACTATTAGATTAGTGGATAGGGCTGTTGCTACACTTCAAAGGCAAAAGTGCTGTGTGGAGCCTGGGATCAGCTGGGGATTCCCCCACTGACTCTAGAATCTATGCGGCGCTGCAGCTTTGAAACACTGCAGGAAGCCTGGCATCAGGCTGCACGCAGCGTTTAAAAGCAGCAGCACCACGTGGAGCCAGGAGTCAGCTGGGGATTCCCCTGCTGACCCCAGGCTCTGTGCGGCATTTCAAAGCAGCAGCACTGCATGGAGCCCGGGGTCAGTGTGGGGAGTCCCCAGCTGATGCCAGGCTCCACATGGAGCTGCCACTTTGAAACACCGCATGCAGCCTGGGGGCATCCTAGCTGGCCCCAGGCTGCATTTCAAAGCGGCAGTGCTGCGTGGAGCCCACAGTCTGGCCCCAGGCTCCACACGGCACTGCCACTTGGAAATACCCCCTCCTCCCCCCTGCTGCCTCTTTTTGATAGAGGCAATAAGTGGGGGGAAAGGGGGAGTGACTAGTCAACTAACGTGTCGACCAGTCCTTCACATCTCTAGTGTGAAGAAAAGGAATGGCCAGGAGGCATGAGAAAAAAGTGTTGGCAGGACATGTATCTTGTTAAGGTAGAAAACTGCCATTATCTTTGGAAAGAAACTCAGCCAAGCCTGTGATATAATAAATCATTTAAGAAAAGCTGGTAGATGGTGGACCAATTCCTAGAATCTGAAATTGTGAAAGAAAAATCAGCCACCAGGCAATGATATTTCATATAAGAAATCTGAGCTCATTCAGGACATCCAAGTGGCTCAAAAGGAATTTTCATCAACTTTGTCAGGACCACATTATCAGCTCATGACACTGGGAAGTTTCTGGAAAGGAGAAACTTGGAGTAGTGTTTGTCACTTGTTCTCTCATGCCCGAACGGGCAGGGACTCCAAGCACACAGTGGGAACAGGGGAAAGACATATGGACTAGACATCTTATCATTAAACAGTGCTCCATAATCCTAACCAGGAGATTGAAGAACTAATTACCATCCTTCTGGCTGAAAGGAGCCCTGGGGAGAAGGAGGGACAAATTTAAAACAATGAAAAGAACTAGGGATGTAAGCAAGTAGTGGAGTATCAGAGGCAGCGGGGGGGAGGGGCAGGAGCCAGTACTTAAAAGCTGGTTCCCCCCAGCACCGTCTCTGCAGTGCTGCCTTCCCTTCATTCCCTGCTGCCTCTATCAGAGGCAGCAGAGGGAGGTTGAGGGTTAGGGGAGGCTGCTGTGAAGCAGCTTCTGCCCACAGCGGGCCCAGGCTCACCGCAGACAGAGATTGTTGCCATGAAACAGCTTCTGTTTGTGGTGGCCGGGGCTGCTGGACCTGGCGCGAACTGGGACTGAACAAGCTTGGCTCAGCCGCCGCTCACACCGGTCTGGGACTGCTGTGGCTCTGCATTTTAAATGTAGTAAGAGCCAGGTGGCTCTTACTATGTTTAAAATGCAAAGCTGCAGTGGTCCCAGCTCTGTCCTGGCTTGCACCAGGCCGGGTCCTACCCCTGCTGCGCCTCTGCAGTTTAAATGCCTTTGCACCTGGCACCTACTACATTTAAACTGCAGAGATGCAGGGGGGGTAGTTCTTGGACTGGCGCAAGCCAGGACTGAGCACCTTCACTTACCAATTAATCATAGAATCATACAACTGGAAGGGACCTCGAGAGGTCATCAAGTCCAGTCCCCTGCCCTCATGGCAGGACCAAGCTCTGCAGTCAAATACAAATTTTATCAACTACATAATTAGTCAATTACCTGCCTCTTAACATCCTGAAAAAGAATGGAGGAATTTTTGGGACTCTTATAGAAAGGTGAATCTCTCTGACTCCCTATTTCCCCACTGAAATGGTTATTTGCTATGTTGGTACAGTTACATAAACAACATAGCTTCCTATAAACATACCATGCACTCTGTCCTGCCTCCAGCCAAACTTCCACGAAGAGGAAATGGGATGCTCCTGTAAGTCCCTGGCAGAATCCAAAAGCACAAACACTTCACCACCTCTCTCAGAACACTGACTCTCGGCCACATTCTTTCCAACCCTCCAGTTCACCCCATTAGCCAAAGCAGTTCTTTGCTTCATCCAGGGGTAGGGGAGTTGTTAGAATGATGATCTCTCCCCTCCCCCCCAGGCCAGAATACATTGCCTTCATGGCACTCCCAAACAGGGAGCCAGGGACCCGAGCTCTGATCCCCTGTCAGGCAGAGTATTACACTGACAGCAGACTGACAAACTAGTGAGTACTTTGCTTTTTTAAAAGACATCTCATGATACATTCATTCTTTTGTGGATCATGACATTATCCCCAGGGCCCACATCTCCACCCCCATTCCAAGTGTTACATGTTACTATCACTCTCAGCAGCTGAAGTTAAACTTCTTCTAGCTCCCAGTCATCCCTTTATCTGGCCTTGGGATTTCTCTGCATCCTGGCAAACATTTACAGAGCTCTCACTCACACTACGTATCACATGCCTTTGATCACTGCTTCACGTTCCTGCTGCAGGTACTATGGTTGCTAAGTGCTGGTGCTTTGGCTGCCTAGCAACAGATGTTTCTTTATTCCAGTCAGGAGTGGATCAGAGAGTCCAGAGATAAAAGCAACAGTGATTTTCCACTGCTTTGTCATTGGATAGGAGCCCTATAAATGATCTGATGTAATCAAAGTCAGCTTCTAAAAAAGTACTCTGTCCTAAAATTAACTGGGTGCAAACTAGAGATTAGATTCTGGACTCTGATAGCCACTCAGCTCACAGAAAAGCTCCTTGGATCAGTTATAGTTAAACTGGACTGTGTCTTCCAACACAGGGCTAAATGTGCCACCTTTCTGCAATACGTTATGATAGAGTGTCTGCAGGGGAAAAATCAATTAGAAATAGGATCAGAAAGCAGATCTTAAATCATAAACTCAATCAAAGATTGAAGAGGAAGGGAAGATGGAAAGCTGTAAGCTCAAGCACTTAAGTGTTTTAGTACAACTGCACATAATTGTACACATGTAATGAGCTGATTATGTTCATGTAAATTAGATAATCATGTTCAAAGCCTGGAAATTGGAAAGGTTTATTTTTAGTTGCACTAGATTAAAAACTTGTACAACTCAAAATCCAATCTTTCACTCCTTCTGAAAACTTCTGCTTCTCAGATACCCCATCAATACCTCTTCCCGCTCCTTTGTCCATGCCACCTCTCACACTGACTGAAGGCTCTATAATATTTCATTTTTTTCTTTTGGCTCACATTTCTACTCTCACTCTCCCTGACCCATTAGAAATGTTGGGGGTTTTGATAGGTATAACTTAGAAGCATTGATATTTCATACAAGAAAGTGAACTGTTCACTTGCAAAGTGTCTCACCCTCTTACACAAGCAACTTCACTAATCAGACCACATTCTATTTAGCTCCCATGTTATCTGCTTCCACTATAATATGCTGAGAGATGCTATTGGCCAACTCAATTTTTCAGTGGGTAAATGAGGAAGGGGTATATCTCCTGACTGTTTCTCTTCCTTGTGTCTCCTTGAACCTAAATAACTCATCCATTTCTCTCCAACTCTCCCTGCCTGCAGATACAATTCCTGATTAGGCCTGTCTGCTCCTCTACAATCCTCCTGCTCTCCACCCCCTGCAACTACTGCACCTACTACTCAGGCCAGAGCCAGTGTTCACCTGCTTGTTCCCCAACCTCTGTTCATCCCACAGGAACTGGGGCTCTCTAAAGGCATGTCTACGCTACAGAAAAGATAGAACCTCCGGAGGTTCATTTTCTAGTGTTCAATTTAGCGGGTCTAGTGTAGACCCCCCCAAATCGAACGCTGAGGATAGCTCCTGCCGGCATGGTACTCCTCATTTAGCGAGGTGTAAGGGAAGCTGAGGGGAGCATGTGCTCCCATCCGCCTCCTGCAGCGTAGAGCACAGCAGCTCAGCTTAAGGTAAGTCGATTCCACTACACATTTTGCATAGCTGGATGGTGTAACCTTAAGCTGACCTGCCTGGTCTAAGTGTAGACCAGGTCTAAGTGGGTCATCTGCTCTAACACAACTACTGCTGGTAACCCTTTCAGTGGTTTGCTTATCTCCTTCTGCCTCAGCCTATGGCTGTGGTTGTGCATGAGGAGAAGTGTTTAGACCCGGGGTGGGCAATAATTTTTTGCCGGAGATCACTTCGGAAATTTTTGAAGCGGCCCTAGGCCGCACAGGAAGGGGCGGGGCATCAAGTGGAAGGGGCGGGACCAAGATACTTCCAGGTTTCCCACCCCCAGACAATGATTGGTCTGGGGGTGAGGGAGTGCCTTTGTCGACCCCACCCCTCAACGTTCCCCCTAGGTGCCCATGCTCCTGGCATGGGAGGAGACTTCCCACGTTGCCCTGCCCCTAGGACAAACAGGGCCTGGGGGCAGGGGAACATGCAAAACCTCCTCCGCTCTCCCCCTCCCTGTGAGCAGCGCACGGCGCTTTAAAGCACCATGTGCTCCTGGCAGTGCAGGAGGAGGTTTTGCACGCTCCCTCATGCCCGGGCCCTAATTGACTTGAAGGTGTGGGAGCAGCAGGGCCTCTGCAGGCTGGATCCACCTGCTTGGAGGGCCAGATCCGGCCCGCAGAGGCCCTTTTGCCCACCCCTGCTTTAGACACTGAAGGGATGGTGGGGTATCACAAAGCACTATAATGTGCTGAACTCTAACAGCAACAAAATTAATAGGAGTCAAAGGATAAGTTTATGTGACTTTAAAGCTGAGAGTTTAATTGCAAAAGGAAGTCAGAGTCAAGGCTCTCAACAGCAACTTTGATGCTGGTACATTGCCCTTTACAATAGGCTCTTTCATCACAGGATACAAGGTAACATAAAACACTATATATGTGCATATAAGATGCCACTGTGGTATTGGTATAATTTGTAAGAGACCCAAGACTAGAAAGCATCTAAGAAAGGTTGGATAAAGAGGGAGGAAGAAGGCCTATAAGAGGACAGGCCTACAGGAATTAAATCTGCTCCCCAGCAATTGCTCAGCCATAGGCAACATAGAGAGGGTAGGATGAGGACTGAAAAGGGAAGAGATTCCTGATGTTTCATCAGGTAATAATAGTTATGCATGAAAGTTAAAAAAGCCCAGCTCAGGCCTTTCATTTTGTAATTTACAACTCACTTTCAGGTGCCTGACAATTTTGCCATCTGCTTTTTACACCTTCATCAAACAGATAAATATGCCAATCTGTCTACAATCAAAACCCAGGGCTGCTGGTGGTGCTAAATCGTTCCATCTCTGGCTGCACAGCAAAGCTTTCAGTAGCAGATACTACACAAGGCCTCACAGACATAAAGGGCAAGTTAGCAGCAAGTTCAAGATCCTTTGTTGGGAAAGCCATTGTTTGCAGCCAGCTCTCCAGCTATCCCATTTGAGAGTGAGAAACCTGGAGACCACTACTGCCCCCTCCTCTGCTTCTGCTTCCACTTCCACTTCCACAAAGGAGGCACTTAAAATGTTGCAGTGCCCTGCAAGCTACTTGGGAAAAATCTCTGCTGTATCCAACATATTATGTCTTCATACAAATATCTTTAGCTCTAAAGAGCCAAAACACTGTAATATTATACTACAAACATTGCTCCTACTTGTGCTCCTGCATCTGAAAGCTAGGGAATGAAATGGAATTGTTTATCTGTGGTTATGCATGGATATCAAGCTTTTCTAATAAGCATATGACAAAAGGACATAGCATTCCCCAACACAGATGACATAATGTGCTTTCAGTGAGCTACAAAGAACGATAGCTTTAAGTATTTTTAGTTCAACAGGAGCTACATCTTCTGCTATAAGATTCAAATTTCCTAACTACTGACATTAAAGTATAAAAACAAAATGTGGAAGAACTGAAGACACAACTATGTTGTATGCAGCTAAGCAGATATAGGAGAAATGTTGTAAGTCTGTTTCCTGTATAATGCACCCCCCTTCTCTGGTGAAGATGGCAATTTGAGAAAGCTGTTACAGACTAAGTGACATCTTTTCATGGAAATTTGCTTTTCCTTTTTGTTTTCTTTATTCTAAAATACAACTTATCCAAAACACACAAATTGCTCTTTGAAGATGGAAATCAGTGCAATGAACCATGTAAAAGGCAATGATTGTGATACAAAGCACTTCTGAGTCAGTAGTGAAGTGCTCCTGACCCTGCAAACTTTTACTCCCCCAAAATTAGTACTGTCAGTGTGATTAGGTCCATGTCACTTACCTTCATTAATAGCATGAGGCTTAATAATGCAGCAAGTACAGTTTGTAAATTTTGCACTATTGGCTGGACCACGACCGCCACTTGAGGGAAAGAACAACTCCAGCTCCTGGGTATAATTGAAATTGAAAATATTTTAGTATTACACAATTGCATGTCTCAGATCTTCAGAACACACAATATAGTTTTGTGATATCCACAGCCTCATTGGTTTATATGTGCTATAAGAACAGCTATATTTAAGTACATAAGAATGACCAAACTGGATCAGACCAAATGTCCATCTTGCCAAGTATCCTGTCTTCTGACAGTGGCCCAGAGGGAATGAGCAGAACAGGTAATCGTAAGTGATCCAGTCACTCACTCCCACCTTCTGGCAAACAGAAGCTAGAGACACCATCCCTGCCCATCCTATCTAATAGCCATTGATGGATCTAGCCTCCATTAATTTATCTAGCTTTTTTTTAACACTATTAGTCTTGGCCTTCACAACATCCTCTGGCAAAGAGTTCCATAGGTTGACTGTGTGGTGGTGAAGAAATATTTCCTTTAGTTTTAGACCCGCTGCCTATTAATATCATTTGGTGAAACCCCCTCCCACTTCTTGTGTTACGGGAAGGAGTAAATATCACTCTTATCTACATTTTCCACACCAGATAGGATTTTATGGCCCTCAACCATTCCCCCTGCCCTTAGTTGTCTCTTTTCTAAGCTGAAAAGACCCACACTTATTAACCTCTCCTCATACAGAATCTGTTCCATACCCCTAATCATTTTTGTTGCCACTGTCTGAACCTTTTCCAATTCCAATTTATCTTTTTTGATATGGGGCGACCACATTTACATGCAGTATTCAAGATATGGACGAACCACGAATTTATATAAAGGCAATATGATACTTTGTTTTATTCTCTGTCCTTTCTTAATGATTCCCAACATTGTTTGCTTTTTTGACTGCCGCTGCACACTGAGCGGATGTTGAGAGAACTATCCACAGTGACTCTAAAATCTCTCTCTTGAGCAGTAATAGCTAATTTAGACTCCATCACCTTTATATATATATATATATATATATATATATATATATATATAGTTGGAATTATGTTTTCCAATGTACACTCCTTTGCATTTATTGATATTAAATTTCATGTGCCATTTTGTTGCTCAATCAAGCAGTTTTGAGTTATCTTTTTATAGCTGTTTCCAGTCTGCTTGGGACTTAGCATCTTGAAAAGTTTTGTATCATCTGCAAATTTTAGCACTTTGCTCTTTTTCTCTTTTTGTGGATTTGAATAGAACTGATCCTGTATAGACCCCTGGGAGACACCACTAGTTACCTTTCTCCATTCTGATAATTGTCCACTTATACTTACCCTTTGTTTCCTATCTTTAAACCAATTTCCAGTCCCTGAGAGGACTTTCCCTCTTATCCCATAACAGCTTCATTTATACTTTTCTCTCTAGTTCCATTGATATAATGATTAGCCATGTCCTGGCTGCTGTAAGCATTTCTTCTTCACTTTCTCACTTCAATCTGTGCAAAAAGTTGCTGCCATAATTTCCTTTCCCAACATTAGCTGTTCCTAGTTTTCTGCATTCAACTCAAGCTTATTGATTCTCACCGTAACATTGCTCCACAAATCCTCCCCACATCTACATTTCTGATCTCATCCCTCCTGCCCACACCCTTTGCCTATAGGAATGATGGGAATCCCCCACTCAATTCTCAATATGGCACACAAAGACTAGAGTAGATACTAACCTCCTTCCCCCTCATCTTCAGATCATCCTTGAGAATAAACAAGAAACTTTAGCCTGAATTTTTTATCTGCCTTCTCTAACACCTTTTCTTGCCTTCAGGACTATCTACTTTTTATGTTCCTGAATGTGGACTAATGAGACCCATATGCTCTGGCTGCCAGAGCAAAATAGCTCTGCACAGGATGCAGTACCCTGTAACATGACATCTTATTGCACGTGTTCTGATCAAGCCTCTTTTCCAACTGCTCCTTTTGTTTCCTTTGCTCACTGCCAACTCCATGCCTTCCTTCCATGTAATTCATCCACTGTGCTCAGAACAACCTTCCAATTAACATTATCTAATTGCTCTGAATGTGGCCTCCAAAAAGATGTGTTAGTCGACTTATAAAAGGGAATTTGATTAATTTCCTTTTAAAGGAAACAACAACAAACTTAGAGATGTTACCACTAAATTAATCTGATTCGTCCTTGTATAACAGTCTCATGGCTAAAGCTTATGTCCTTGAGTTCCCTCTGACTATGTTTCAGAAGGAATTAAGCTGAATTTAGGATTTTCCCATTCCATACCCTCTTGTTCCTGTAATGGTTGTGATCCTTATCTAAATAAAGAGCCAAACAATGCAATTTTCCAGTTCTTTAAAAGAAAAGAAGAAATAACTTCTGTTTTTGCTACTACCAAATGTACCTTTGTTTTTAATATTTACACCTATCTGAGGCAAAGAGTCAACATCCTGGATCCTTTTTTAAATAATGAAGAGCATGTTTCAAAGACTCTATTCTGGTCTGTCGCCATTGACTATTATTAACTTTAAATAAATAAAGCAATCCCCATAGGCCACAATGCCAGGGAAAAACAAAATAAGATAAAATATTTACAAGTGTAACACTTTTAACTGCTATACAGGCATCCCTGAGTTACAAACATCTGCACATACATATAAAAGCTCACCTGCAACCTTGGGGAGCAGGCAAGATGCACAGGTGGTTGCAGCGAGCAGTGCAAATGCTGACGGGGGAGAGGGGGGACTCTGGAGGAGCAGAGGGCAATCCCACAGCCAGTGGCTAGAGAGAAGCAGTGCTTTGAAAGGGAAACTGCTACTTCTCTCCAGCTTCTAGTCCACAGCTTCCCTCCTCCCCCAAGTCCTCCAACCTGTGCTCACTGCCTCCTGGTGACTGGGGGTTGGGTGCAGCCTGCAGGAGGTGGAGGGGAGCCAAAGGATGGAGCTGGTCATAGGAGGTTACCCCAAATACGGCCTGTAGAAATGGAGATGTTATCCCTGGATAGCCTAGCAGACAAACCTTCAACTTGATATGCAATTCAGTCTGTGATCAAGACAATTGAATCATCCTCAAATGAGCTTAGGTTTGTTTTCCTTTCAAAAAATTTTTTTTCCAGTATGCTTTAACTGATTCTCTTTCTTCCCAGGAAAGAGTCTAAAATCTGAACCCTACTAACTTTTTGGGCATCTGGTATGCAGTTACCTAACACTGTATGGCACCTGCCCATTAAATTCATAATCCCAATTGCTTCATCAGAGATAAACTCCAGTATTCACAAGGTAAAGAGGAAAAAACCAACAAAGACATATATAAAGATATATGCAAGTCTACCAAAATAGCAAGCTAAGCATTTACAGTCACAGGAAGAGTAAAAATTAGCTAGCCTTTCAAAAATAGTTACCATAATGTGACAAAAAGCAGCATTTCTAAAATAATTAAATGCAAGAAAAGTAAAGCAACAATCTTATCAACAGAAAACACACACTTATTTCTCTAACTAAAATCGTGTGTTAAAATATAATCTTTCCTACAGCCTCTTTCTTCAGAGGCTGTTATTCAACTAGCAGTATGCCAGAGCTGAAATACAAGATATAGCTACACCACAAAGGTTACAGCAGCAGCACTGCAGCTTTGCCATTACAATAGACACTTGCTACGAAGGGTTTTTCCTGTCACAGCGGTAAATTCTTCCATGGACCTAGCAGTGTCTACACCAATGGCTTAGGCTGACTTAATTACATCTTTCAGGAATGTGAATTTTTCACACCACCAAGTGAGACAGCTATGTTAATCAACATTTTAGGTGGAGACCAGACCACACTTTGACTCCTATCTTTCCAAGTGAAGTTACCCAGATCATTCAGTCTTACAGACTCAAATCACAAGCATGAATAACCACTGTGACCTTAATAACATTCCAACGGTAGAGTGTTTCACCTGGCTTCACCAATTCAATGTACACCTCTCACTAATATCAAAACCTGTACTTAAAAGAAGTCATGTAAGATATCAAAAGAAAACTAGCAACATAATGATTGTTAATGTTATTGTGTGGTGTATGTATGGTGGACTAATGCAAAATTACAAACATATTGGAAGTTACACTTAAAATGTGTCTGGCAGGCAGGATTGAAGTTACCCCCACCCTAGACAAAGAAATGTGGTTCTGCTCCTTTAGAAGTACTTCCAAGTTACGATAAGAATCAATGGGAACATATTTACATAAGAGGTGAACAAAAGCATCAATGCCACAAGGGGAGAAGATAACCATTCAGCATCACGGCACAGAAAGGAAACTGCAGGAAACCGATCCGTTTCCATTATAGAAACCACCACTCAAGAGCCTTCTCCATCAGACTCCATGACACTTTCTCTCACAGCTGGGGCAATTAATTTTAAGAAGGATTCATTTTCAAAACTTCAATAAAAGAGAAGGGCTGAGATCCACAAGAGATCTTCCGCCTAAGCTGACAAAGAAACTGAGCACTTTTGTCTTTGTGGGAGATCCTGATTATCAAGGTGATTAGCCATCTTGTCAGAAGGAAGCGTGATAAGAATCTGACCTTGAACCAAGACCACAGGATTTTTAAGTCTTAGGCTTTAACTACACATCCAAGTTTAAAGTGCTTCCTTGGTAGCTCTTTAACACAGCAGTGTGGTAATGGCAAGAGCAATGGGAGAGAGATCTGTCAGCGCTCTAGGTAAACCACCTCCACGAGGGGAGTAGCTTACAGCACTGGGAGCCTGTTTACACTGGCACTTTATAGCGCTGTAACTTGCTATGCTCAGGGGGTATTTTTTCACACCTCTGAGTGAGAAAGTTACAGCACAGTAACTTGCCAGTGCAGACAAGCCCTTGGCCTCTAGAAAGTGTTTTTCACTTTGATTTACTTATAACCATGTCAAATTCTACCCTTCAGACCTGGACTCACTTAAAACCCTATCTCCTTTTGTCAATCAACTTGTTTTACTTTTAATTTAAAGCATACCAGTGCTGTGTGTGAATGGAAGTGATTGTTAACCCCAGTTACAGTAATAAACTTTGAACTCTGAATCTTATTATTCCTCTGAAGTTTCCAGGAAAGAGTGGGATGTTACACAGCACACAATTTTGGGGAAATTCGGGACTGGGAGTGTGTTGGGGATCACTTGGCTAGTAGTTATCATGGATGGTGTATAACAGAGCATGGCTGGAGTGTAAAAAGCAGGCTGCTGAAATCAAATTGATGAATAAGAGCTGCCTTACCAAGGAGAAACAAGGTGCATGCTGTCTGCTGGTGTCCAGGTTTGGAGCCACAGCAGCACAGCAATTCAGGCCCCTGGTTTAGAAGGCAGGGGGTGCCATAACTCCTGATTGGTCTGGATTATATCCCAGAATGTGACCAGCACCTTCACTATTCCATTTCCTAGGCTCCTCCAAGCCCAAATTCTACTTCTCATCTGCACCCATTACATGCAACCCAGTTTCCTCTGTGCCTTCAAGTCTTGCTCACCCACCATGACTCCTTACAGTGCCATTATCCCACAGATTTTCTCCATGCCTCTGCCCCCAAATTCCCACCCAGAGCCCCCACCCCCCCCCCCCCCACACACACACTTACTTGCTCCCACCAAAGGACCCAGGGCTCCCGACATGTCAATTATCAAAGCTCTGGAATGGAGAGGGGGTGTCCCAGGCCCTGCACCTCTCTAGGGACAGTGCAGAAGATGACAGTTGAGATATGTGGGCTGTGAGTGGCAGAAGGGAAGTAACTACGATTGGGAAAGTATGAGTGGAACATAAATGGGATGTTGAATGATTTTGCTACTTATTTCCTTGCTTTTTAGAATTTACATTGCTAAGCCATATAGTCTGCATAATTAACACAAAGTTAAAGCTTCTCCTGTGTATTCTGTATATATACACATATATACCCTTAGAAGGATTAGATTTCAAATTGACAAATGTTGATTTTAGCATACACACACAAACCAACAACAATATTTTCTTTCATAACAATCAAAATGTACACATACGCAAAATAAGAGTTCATGGATCAAATACAATGATTTAGATTTTTGAATTAGGCTGGTTACAAATGGACTTACAAATAACAATAAGAGTGGGTATTCATTCATTTAAGGATATTTTACTCTATGTTGAGGTGTGATGTGGACCATTTCAGTTTTTACAGTTTATAAAGCTTGAGCCTTTTCAAACTCAATGTCTACTGTCATTAAAGAATTTCCTGACTGCCTCCCCATAAACTCCCTCAACTGTGAACACTTAAATCAAGTTGCAGTGGGTGGAGAAGGTCTAGGTTGGATATTAGGAAAAACTATTTCCCTAGGAGGGTGATGAAGCACTGGAATGGGCTACCTAGGGAGGTTGTGGAATCGCCATCCCTAGAGGTTTTTATGTCCTGGCTTGACAAAGCCCTGGCTGGGATAATTTAGTTGGGGTTGATCCTGCTTTGGCCAGGGGGCTGGACTTGATGACCTCCTGAGGTCTCTTCCAACTCTTTGATTCTATAATTCTATGATTCTACTAAATCAATACAAATCTAAACCCAAGTATGTACAAACATCAATATCTGTTGAACTCATAAAAAGAAGAAATAACTGAATTCCTCCTGGAATGTGACAGATGAGTTGGCCTCAATGTCCTAGGACAAATTTTCTACGGTTAGTTCCTCTATGCCAGGGTGGGAATATGTAGGCAACATAGTTTGCATAGATGCTATCTGCACAGTGGATTAGACTGTCTACAAATGTGTCACTGTGGAACATTTAAATCAGCACTAAGTGCAAATGAAAAAAAATGGGATTTCCATACTTACTGTAGCCTCATCATCAGATTAAGTAAAAATACAGCTTTGCAAATGAACATAATAATGAATAAATACATTTAGAAAACTTACTCGAGCAGCAGAAGCAAAAGAGTCAGGGCCATGAGCTGCATTTCTTATGCCATCTGTTCCAAACATTGCTCTAATGCTGCCTGGAGCCTCAGAACGAGCCACACCAGAGTTCGCAGGTCCCAGTAACTTTTGCCACTCCGACACAGCATCATCTCCTAAAATCTCCATGGCAACAGTGGGGCCACTTGTAATAAACTGGAGCAGCTCACTGCAAGAGAGACATACAGCAGGCAGGGAATTCACTGTACAGAAAACAAAATCTATGCACTGGTTCTCAATTCTCACTAGTGTTATAGGAAAGGATAACAGTCCATGGCACAAGTAATCACACAGTGGTATGTAGCACAAGGCTCTGGAGCAGTGGTTCTCAAATGTTTTGCCCCATGGCCCAATGCAAACTTTTTATAGGCCCAGTTGCTAATGGAAACTCACCATTAATTACATAACTGCACCCGAGCCATTTTGCTAGTGCTATAGTTAGGGAGAACAGTTTAATTTAACCAATGAGAAAGGAAATATTAATTTAAATTATTAAACAGACTAAGTACTTTAACTTTCTCATGTTTATTTAAAATGAATTTTGATAAACTAAGTAAAATATTAATTTATGTACAACACAAAAGGTTCCCATGTTCTCTTTATTTGTGGCAGGGGTGGGGAACCTTTTTTGGGTCCGGAGCCACTGACCCACAGAAAAATAAGTTGGAGACCACACGAGTGAGAAGCAAAAAAAAAAAAACCACTAAAAAACAATATCCTAGGCTCTGGGGTTGGGACAAAAATGGGGGGGGTTTAGTGTTTGGGAGAGGGCTGCCAGCAAGAGGAACGGGGGTGCAGGAACTGGGCAGGAGGTAGAATGCAGGAGGGGGTGAAGATGCAAGGTCTGGGCGGGAGGAAAGGCGCAGGAGGGGGTGAGGGAGGGCAAGACTGGAGTGCCAGCGTGGGCTCCCTGCTGCAAGGGAAAGGAAGGGAACTGAACTCAAGCCACAGACCAACCACTCAGAAGGCAGCTGTGGATCACGGACTGCAGTTTGAGAACCACTGCTCTGGAGGAATACTGGATGGGATAAGGCAGGCACAGTGGAGGCAAAAGACCACTGGTGAGCCATTCCTTCCTTCTAGTAGTGCTCCTTCCACCTTGTAAACTCGTGGTGTCCATCTAGAGAGACTATTCAGCCTCTCTATATGGACACCATCTCATTTTTTTTCTCATTTTGGTAACAAGCATGCTCTCAAAACTCGGGAGGCCCTATACCAAAAATGTTTTACTTCAAAATATTAATTACCCACTCCACCATGTGCTTCTCCCCCTATGAGACATGGAGGAGATTGTAATCTCTGCCTCACACTAAAATGGAAAACTGAATTCTAGAGAAAATGGTCTGATTTGGGCATAATAAACTAAAATAAAGTTTGATTAAGGGAAAAAGTAAGGTTAGAAAATTACACCATATTTTTATAATTTTTATTTCTAATTTGCTTAGCACAGGCAATGTGCTCAGTGCTGTACAAGCCACAGAGATAAAGATAAATCTTTCCCTGCAGTCTCTGCACTGAATCAGACTGAGAAATCAATATACAGAGGGGAATGAAAGTTGTTGCTTTTTGTGTTACAAACTCATAATTTCTCGGAACCGGGAAATCATAAGATATTACTAAAAAGGTGGCGAGGTAAGGAAAACAAACAATACATGGGTAAAGACTAAAAACCCGGAAATCCTAAAGTTAAGTTTGAATATATGTAACCTTAATTCTGCTCCCTTGAGCATACGCATCATGTGATAACTGTCAGTTACACAGTCACATACTACCATCTCTGCAGCAATCCACCTCATTCAGTTTGAAGGCTGGACATTGCACAATGAATGAAAAAGTTACATGAAGGTTTTTTTATTCAATTATTCTTAAAGTTACATTTATGGCTTATAGACACAGAAGCACAAGAGAAAATTTCTGAACAGCTCGTTATTTCTTTAAATATGCAATCTTATTCACTTATTTATGTTAATGCATGTTGTAAAACACAATTTAACATTAACATTTAATCACCAAGAAGTTAATTGCTACTTTTTCCCGCTATTCAGCAAACTTGCATTAGCTACCAATTTTGCCAATTAAATTAGGAAGTCCTGTTTATGAAATACTAATAAATCTCTAATAAAATGCTCTATGTAAATGGATATGAGAATTTATATTTTGTAAGTGTGAGGACGCTTCTTCAGTTCCCTAACTGTAGCAAAATCCCATAGAACAGATATCAAGGATTGCTGGATGGCCAACAGAAGTACATTATAGTGAATTGAGGGTTTAGTTTCTCAGCTTGCAGTTAGTTTAGAAATCCATGAAATAACACTGCAGACATTCTCGTTCATTTACAAACTTATTCAAGCAGACGTGCTCAGCAAAGTAAAAATGATTGCTCTGTTTTCCTAGGAGCTTTATTATAGTCTGGCATTTCCTAGGGCCATTTCTCTACAGTGCACAGAAATAAATCTGCTCCTACGCAAACCAAATGCTGCTTCTGGAATTAGGTGGCAATTAAGATATTCCCAGTGCTCAGGAAAATCTTGACAGTGCTGCACTTGGTTATCTGTCAGTTGCAATTTTTTGTTCTGCATGACCAAAAATATAAGCTTCCCAAACAGGGCTGACCTTGACCAACTACACTGTGAGGGTATGTTTACACTACAGCGTTATTTCGAAATAACGCATCTACACTGAGTGGATGCTGAATCGCATTTAAGGCCGGCCGGAACCAGGTCCAGCAGGGCATCAGGCCAGGAGTGTGGCTGCTGCCTGAGGCTATCTGAGGCCTGTGCTTAAAGGGACCTCCCCTGGATAGCCAGTTCTCAGGTTTCCCTGCTTGCTTGCCTACCTCCATAAGGGACAGCAAAGCATTTTGTCTCGGAGTGCTCTGGTTGCCCTCACTTGGGACACCACAGTACTCTGCAACATGGAGCCAGAGCTGCCCCTGGGCACTCTGGTGCTTCTCGTGGACGCTTTGCTGTGAGCCGGGCTGCACTTTCTGCAGGTTGCCATCCGGGAGGTCCATCGGGGGGCTGTCAGTATTCCAGGAGGCCCTGCGGGAGAGCTTCCACCCTGAGGAGCACTAAGAGCCTCCCTGGTGTGCCCCACTGGGGGCTTATGCCTCATTCCTCCCTCACACCCTTCCACTTACCCCCCCCAGTCCCCCTTCCTGATGTCAAATAAAATACATGTATTTTCATGAACACAAACTCTCATTAACAAAACTGGGGTGGGGGAATGAAACTCTGGTGAGACTGGGGAAAGGAAGCGGGAGAGGGGAAGAGAGAGGGTGGGAGAGGGGAGGGGGAAACCTGGGAGGAGGGAGCTGGAAGGGGGAAGCAAGGGGAAGAAGGGGGAGGGGAAGCTCAGGGTTGGGGGTCTCGCCAGACCAACTTGATTTTCATGCAAACCTGCTCCAGGCTTTGGTGGCCAGGCTGGCAACTATCCTGCCATAGACAGCCGCGTTCCTCCGTCTAGTGCGGAGATCGTGCACGTTGGGGGCATCCCCCCCCAAACCTGAATAAGGTCCATGATCTCCATCCTGGATCAGGAAGGCGCCCGCCTTCTCCAGGCCCTGGCAGGCTCCTGGGAGCTGGCAGACTGCTCCTGGGGAGCGGTGGAGGGCTGGCTGCCAGTGGCTTGCTGGCTCATGTTTGGGAGCTACTGGGTCAGGGGCAGTGACTGCTGGCTCTAGGCTGACAGGCTTGGAGATGGCACAGGCACTGTGGCCAGAGTCTACCCCTTTAAGGGCTCTGGGGAGGGGGGGAGGGGAGAGGAGTGTTCTTGGTTGAGGCCAGAGTGGCCAACAGGGCACCCTGGGAAGGGCTGGAGGCCCCCTCTTTTGAAATAAGTGTCTACACAGCACTTATTTTGAAATAGGCGTTATTCCTCGTGGAATGAGGTTTACCAATTTCGAAATAAGCCCTCCACTATTTCAATTTAATTTCGAAATAGCAGTTTGGCTGTGTAGACGCTAGGAAAGTTATTTCGAAATAACAGCTGTTATTTTGAAATAACTTTGCTGTGTAGACATACCCTGAGTGGTTAACCTGGGCCCAGACTCAGGAATACATTAGCTACCCTGCCTTCTTTGCTAATCAGATAAAGCCCAGGTGTAAATAACAAATAGCATTTATCCATGATGCACCCTAATTAAACTTGATAGAACATCACAAAACTGAAAAGATTTTAGAAAGCTACATGCACACAAATATATAAATATTTTTATCCCATGTTTGTGGAGAGATTAAATATTTCATAGCTACATGCAATGTGAAACAGCAGAGCCACACAGAGTATTTTGTTCAGGACCATATAGATGCCACATTTTGAGATATTTATGCTTTTGCATATTTGCTGCCTGAAGAGTATCAGGTACCCTGGATGTATTCTGCAATTTTCACTGATTGCAAGTCATATTCTGTAACTGAAAATTTCCCCTTTCCCATTTCTTTTTTCACAAGGGTCATTTTCACTTCTCAAAGGGTGGATGCATTCATTGGCACTTGATGTGACATGGGATTGTGGAACTAGGTCCATCTTAGGAGGCTGGAAGGGATTCACACAATGTTTTGCCTCGGGGGCCCTTGAAACTTGAGCCCAGTTTTGATTTTGCCAGATTCTTTTAGTATCACAAGCACTTGAAATGAAAGTTCTCTTGGTCAATCTTTTCCTGTACAGTAAATGAGTATCACCTCCAAAGTATGCACTTACTTGTAAAAAGGCCTTGATTGATGATCTACATAGAGATCCATTGCTTCTTTCCTAGAAAAGATGTAAAAAACAAAACAAACCCCACATGAACCATTAATGAACAATTATCCATTAACGTGCCTGTAACGTGGGAAGTCTCTTCCCGATACCAGATAGTTTGTGGGTGGCCTATGCTGTAAATCATGAGGGTTAATATACCTCATATGTTTTTATCATAACAAGTGTAACTCTTTATATTCCTTTTACACAGAAAAAACGATAATCCTCTGCATCCTCCTTTGAATTTCTTCTCAGCTTTTGGCT
This sequence comes from Pelochelys cantorii, assembly GCA_032595735.1. Classification (NCBI taxonomy): domain Eukaryota; kingdom Metazoa; phylum Chordata; order Testudines; family Trionychidae; genus Pelochelys; species Pelochelys cantorii. Next base: position 200,114,252 of record CM064326.1, read on the forward strand.
TATATGGTATCTTGTAGCAATTAGTTCCATAGATAAATTACATGTTGTATAAGAGTATTTCCTTTCACTAGTTCTAAATGCATTGCTTTTCAAACTCACTAACCTTCCCTATATTTTTGTGTTATGACTAAGGGCAAATGGGAGCACTATAGACACCTTCCATGTACCATTTGCTATTTCACAGTTTTCATATTCATCCTCAGATTGAACATGCCTGTCAAATCAATGAATCCACGTTTTTTAATTACAGAGCAGCAGCTCATCTGCTTTGCTGTAATTGGTTAACTTGCCTAAACTATATTTTTGTTTGTTCTGGGATGCCAGACAATAGGATTTTTCACAGCCTGGTTTCTACCTAAGGTTTGCAGATTTTCCAGGGCACAAAAATATCATAATGTTCTGCAGATTTCAGGAAAAGGGTTGTTGTCTGTTTCGCTTTATTGTTTTAACACAGAAAGTATTTTCCCTCCAGTACTTCCCTGCTTTTGGAAACACATTTCAGCCTTGCGCTTTCCTATAGGTACACGCCAATTGCCACACATTGCTTCCACACCACTTGACTGAGGTGCTGTAATACAATTATTTCCAACACTGTCATGCAATTGAACCAGTTTACTAAGATCTCAGTTAAATCAACTAGTGATTTTCTCATCACACCTTAACCTGTTTTCCTCCCTACTTTAGGGCTTTATTCCATAGCAGTTCCATGTGTGTAACTCCCATTGGCTCCACTGGGATAATCTGCATGTGGAGTGGCTAGAGAATTCATGAAGGGACTCTAAGTTCAGTTTGGACGCTGGGTGGCTTCTCAGCTCCAATTCAAAAGTGTATTCTCTAACCCGGGGAGGGGGGGGAGGAGAGGGGATGCGGCCTTTGACTCGCCTGGATCCAGCCCCCAAGGCTCAGGGCCCCCTCCAGCATTGGGGAGACTGTGCTGGTGCTCCAACCCCTCTGCTGCCCCTGGAGTCTGGAGTGCACAAAATCTACTAGGCTGGGCCCCCCAGGCTTTGGTGTGCAAAGGGAATATGGGGAATTTCTTTCTCCTTCTCAAATGGGGGTCATAGTGAGAGTTTTTTTCCATTTCTCACTTGTGTGTGGCTCCCGACTGATTTTTCTGTGGGTCAGTGGCCCCTCACCCCAAAAAGGTTCCTCACCCCTGGATCTATCCCATAATGGATCTTTGTTTGCTCCGAATTCTGGAGAGCACCAGATTCTGATGCTATGATAGCACTCCCCAAACTTTTGTGGGTTAGCCTACAGCCTTACTCCTGTAAACGTCCACACACACACTCGCCCTGGAGTCAGGGCGACCCAGGGAGAGGGGTTAAGGCAGGGCTTGCAGTTGATGGTGGGCCTGGGGCTAAGAGCAGGGCCATGGCCATGGGCCAAGGCTGAGGCCAGAAGCAAAGCTGGGATGTGAAAGGGGCCAGCAGCTGGACCGACAGCTCCTTTCCCGGCCTCATCCCCAGCCTGAGAACAAAGTTGTAGCCAGCAGCTGAAGCGGAGGGCTGTGGGGCCAGACACAGAGCTGTGCGAAGGCTGGGAATGGAGACACGGTTGAGAGTGGTGCCGGAGCAGAGTTGGGGACTCAGCAGGGTGCGGGTGGTGCTCTCTCCCTGAGCCCTGCCCGTGTGGGGCTGGGGCCAGGCCCAGGCCCCACCACATCCTTTTGGATATTTGTCCACACCCTCTAGGAGAATGCAACCCACAGTTTGGGGACATGGTGAAATCCAAATTCTTTTAGGGATTAGAGTTAGCTGAAGACAGGCAACGGCAAAGCAACAGTGCTCAGACCACAGGGTAAGTCAAGAGTTCATGAGGAGTGGGAGACAGGAGTTTGAAGTAGCATTAGAGGGATGTTGTGCACTTTCCTATTAACTTCCCATCTTAGAACGTTATTTTTGTACAGTAAAGTACAGTTCTGTGAAACTTTTGGTCTCCGTGATTCCACTCATTGCTCAGAACTGGATGCAGTCATCAGCACAATTTTTAAAAGGTAGATTGCAAGCCTGCCAAAATGCATAGTATGGTCACATCTATAAAATAACTTGGCCATGTTCACTCAGTCTTCAGTCCATCAGTGTAGCAACTAACTTCTATGAAGACAAGGAAGGAATAATGAGAAATGTGAGTGTGAAGAACTCCAGTAATAGTCACTGGGACCAATTCTGAAGTCCTTACTCCAAGTGGGTGAATAATTTCTAATGAATACAACCGCTCCCCGAGTTACGACCACCTCCACTTACGACCAGCCGCACTTACGACCAAAGTGGTCGTAAATGCGGATCCAAGTTACGAATGGCAATCCATGCTTATGAACAGCGCGGTCGCCATGTAACTCTATGGGATCCGAGTTACGAACACTTCGAGTTACGGACCAAGTGTTGGTCCGTAACTTGTTTGTAACTCAGGGAGCAGCTGTAATTTAGCTAAAGAATTTGGTTTGCTATGCTTCATAGATCATGATTTTCTCAAATTTATTCATTAGTCAAATTCCAGGTCTGTAGTCTATAGTTCACTGCAAGTATCTGACATTCAAAATTTGAGGCATTTTTATTGGATAAGTCTCACAGTATGTTTCTTGTTTATTGATTGGAGGTGTAATGCTTTTAGAAGGAAGCTTCTCATTATGCCAAATCAAAAACTATTTTCCACAAATATTCTAAATATTTGCCTAAAATTCACTATTTTGGCAATAATTCCTACCAGTAAGCTAATTCACTAGAATTTTCATGGAAAGTATATAGAAAGTTGGCATTAATCCAATCTAAGCTAAATCATGTATAAATCTGAACAAGTATCTGTGGATTTTTTTCAAAGCATTTGCTCAGCTCTACTGCTTATTCAAACAAACAACAAAACCCTCCTGTAGCATTAAATACCAAACCAAAGCTGCTAGCTGTATCACTATTTCCCATTCTTTCTCAGCAGATCCCCACTTGTAGAGCATAGAAAGTTGAATTCACTGTGGACAGTGAGCAGATTAGAGAAGTGATTAGCTGAAGAGAATGGAGAACTGACCTATCAAAACAGGTGTTTGCCCTTCCTTTCATATCTAAGCCATGAGTTTTACAAAAGGTGTCAATCAAGATAATGGGGATCAGCCAGGCACGTCAGCAATGACACCCAATCAAAAAAACCCTCAAAACTAAAAACAACAGAAGCTGAAGCTGATCTGGACAAATCAACCGAAAGGGATATCTGGGATTAGAATTCTGATATTACTACATGCCATCACTAGGAATATGGTGCAAGCCCAATGGACAGAAGTTCAGGGTCTTCTGAAAGCTGCAAACACCAAGTCACCATTTTAGATCATTCATCATGATTTGCCAGTTACGGGTTCATTTATAATAATCTTTAATTTTGCAGTGCAAGCAGGTGACCTGTCTAGCCAAACAGTAATAAAAATGTAAATATAATCTAAACTGCTTGGATTTTTTTCCTTCAAGATAAGCAAAATCCAAAATATATAAAGTTGTTCAATGGAGATTCAGTTACCACTAGAGAAACAGACATATAAAAACAAAGAAGTGCCTAGCACTCCAGGAGCAAGATTCCCAGACAGCAGAAGGAAAGTTGGGCTGCAAAATGGTTTATATTTATTAAGAGACGAATGGAGGATTGAGAGGTCTGCACTCAAGAACTGGAATTGTGGCGCAGGTTCTAGGGACTGGAATAGTTTCAGATAGCAATATGTGACTATTGGAGCGGTGGTCCAGTACTGTCTTACCACTACTTCAGAGGGCAGAAAATACAAGGAAATTCCTCCTCATCTTGTACTGGAGTTCAGCATGCAAGAGTAAGAATCCTGAGAGATTGATTTTTCTCCTCAACGAGGTATTGAGTAGGGAGGTATGACAGAGTCACAACTGAGAAATAGTATACTGACTTTGTAAAATTCCTTCATTGTAGATTCCCCAACTCTACCTTTATTCTTTCCCCAATATACTCTCTCTCCAAATTTTGCTGCTCAAGAACAGAGGGGACACCAGACAGAATTCCAGAATCCAGGAACAGGCTAGCCTTGTCCTGACTTGTGCCCTATAGCCAAGGCACACACAGGCCTGCCGATGGGGAGGGACAAAGGGGGCAACTGTCCTGGGATTTGGCAATTCTAAAAGGCCACGGGCACCTGGCCGCTGCTGCTGCTGCGGCAGTGGCAATGCCCAGAGCCTCAAGCCCTTTAAATCGCTGCTGGAATGCCATGCCACGTTCTCCAGATGGCTCTAAGGACTGAGAGCTGGCTGCCCCCAGCCCTGCTCCTTCTACCCAATGCTCCCACCCCTTCCAGAAGCACAGAGCCAAGGGGCCTCCCCGCCTTTCCCAGGGGCCTGGTGTTGCTGTCGGCTCTCCTGGCTACACAGGCTGTGGTGTGTGTCTGGGGAGCTCCACAGCCATGGTAGGAGCAAGGTTCTGTCTTCCTAAAGATAAATCTTGATTTTAGTAAGGCTTTTGATACTGTCTTGCATGACCATCTCAAACACACTAGGAAAATACAACCTAGATGGAACTACTACAAAATGGGTGCCTAACTGGATGGAAAACCATTCCCAGAGAGTGGTTCACAGTCAACTGGAAGAGCATATCAAGTGAGGTGTCACAGGGATCAGTTCTGGGTCTGGTTCTGTTCAATTTCTTCTTCAGTAATTTAGAAATGATTTCTCTCTATGCCATTATCTAAAGTTTGTGGACAAATACCAAGCTAGGAATGGCTGCAAGTCATTTAGGACATATGATTAAAATTCAAAGTGATCTAGACAAACCGGAGAAATGGTCTGAAGTAAACAGGATGAAATGCAGTAAGAATAAATGCAAAGTACTCTACTTAGTTGTCCATATACAGACTGGGCAGTGACTGCTTAGGAAAGAGTGCTGTAGAAAGGCATCTGAAGGTCATAGTGGATTCACAAACTAAATATGAGTGAACAGTCTAATACTGCTGCCAAAAAAGGAAACATCATTCTGAGATGTATTAGCAGGAGGGTTGTAATCAAGATATGAGAAGTACTTCTTCCACTCGACTCCATGTTGATTAGCGCGTCACTATGGTTCTGTGCCTCAACTCCACTAAATTTTAGGAAAGATGTAGACAAAATGGAGACAGCCCAAAGAATAGCAACAAAAATGATTAAAGGTCTAGAAAACATTACCGGTGATGAAAGATTGAAAAAAATGGGTTTGTTCAGTGTGAAGAAAGGAAGACAGAGGGGACATGATAATAGTTTTCAAAAACATAAAAGGTTGTTGTAAAGAGAAGGGAGAAAAATTATTCTCCTTAACATCTGAAGATAAGACAAGAAGCAATTGTCTTAAATAGCAGACAGGGAGGTTTAGTTGGACATGAGGAAACATTTCTGAACTGTCAGGGTGGTTAAGCTCTGGAATAAATTGCCTAGTGAGGTTGTAGACTCTCCATCATTGTCTAACCTGCTCTTAAAAATCTCGAAACATCTATCAGAGATGGTCTGAATAATACTTAGTCCTGTCATAAGTGCAAACGTCTGGACTAGGGCTATGTCTAGACTACATCCCTCTTTTAAAAGAGGGATGTAAATTAGACAGATCGAAATTGCAAATGAAGCTGGGTTTTGATTTTCCCGTGCTTCATTTGCATAATGGAGGCCACGCGTTTTCGAAAAAGGACTTTTTGAAAGTGAAACCACTGTCTAGACGGTTCTTTAAAAAAAAAAAAAAAAAAAAAAACCTTTTTCGAAAGATCCTGTACTCCTCCAGTCCTAATCTGGTCTGGCCAGTGGAGAATAACTGGAGCCAAAGCATGAACAGGAGCCAGCACTGGTTTATGAAAGCATAGAACCTCTTGTGAGCTCTGTCACATTTAACCTGCGATAAAATCTCCAACTCCCTAGAAGCTAGAATAGCAGATATGGATGAGATAGCTTGAGCGTATAACATGGCAATTTCACTGCAAAACCAGAACCTGCAACCATAGCATCTGCAGGCTTCCCCAAATGTCCTGCACAGCTGCCTCTGAGGAATCTGAGGGGCAGCCCAGCTACTTATCTGCCCTCCTTCAATCTTTTGGGTTCCTCAAACTGTCAGTGATTGAGTTTGCTTCAGGGGGTAGCCAAATTAGTCTGCACAGAAGAAACTTAAAAAAATGGTTTGGTAGCACTTTATAGACTAACAAAACATGTAGATGGTATCATGAGCTTTCGTGGGCACAGCCCACTTCTTCAGATGACCGGAGTTTTGTGAGTGATCATCTGTCCTAGTGGTTTAAGGGTGAGTCTGGCATACCAGTTAGAGCTGAATCTAGACAGGGCTGTTCCAGGAGTGAAGCCAAGGATCACAGCTACGCATCAGAGATCAAAACCTAAGCCCAACAGTCAACCAGAGTCACAGACAAAAGGTAGAGTTGAGGACCTGAGCTGTGAGTCAGAAGACAAGAAGGAATGGGGCATGCAACCCAAGCAGCCTGGGGCTGGAGCAGGAGCAAGGCTAGAGAAAGTAGAGGCAAAGACAGGATCAGAAACAGCTATGGGCTAAGAATATGTTGCACAGCAAGTTAACTACTACTGAGCATAATTATCAGACTGCTCACTCCTTCAGTCAGACAGCTAGCTTCTATCAGAGCCAGCTACACTCACTTGAGTGCCAGAAGCCTGACTCCGCTGCATGCAAGGCCTCTCGCACACATCCTGAATTATGAAACAGATCCCCTTCTTTGCTACTTAGTGGAATAGATCTAATGTTCTGAATAACATGGAGTAGATGAGAGGATACACTATAGTACAATATAATCACATCCTACAGGGAACATTAACAAAGCCTTACCGTGAAAGTGACATCATTTTGGCTTTAGTTATTGTAAACCCAGCATTAATGATGATATCAATTAGTTCTCCAACCTTGGGTATTGCATCAGGTTTAACCAAAGCCAGCGTTCTGAAAGAGCAGAAAAGAATTTGGAATTTTCATTATTTGAGGAAAAGACAAAAGTGTAAGTAAAACTCTAAGGGGAAAAAAAGCTTCACGTAAGGAAATACAGAAATGCAGAGTTACAGTCATGCAACAATTTTGCCTCAGACCTTTACTGACCTTCCGTCATGCACATGTATATCTTTCATGTATGATCGAGGCACTAAAACCTTAAAATAATATTTGCCTGTGGCACAGTCAGCAGTAAGTACGAGACCTTTGTGCCATCTAAGTTGTCTGTAACTCCAGATATGGTAGCGTGTACCTATGCTATGTCTTACAACAGAACAATCATTTTATAACAAAAATTCCATGTATCTTTGGGAGGCTGTCATGAATGGGGTTACTACTGAGATGTGAAAGCCTAATTTGCTGGTGAATGCACAGCATTTTGAGATGCATAGATAGAAGGAGCTATAGAAGTGCAAAGAGTATATATATTTATTTGATTTATAAAGCGAAGCTGTTTCATGCTAGAGATTGAGAGATTTTTCCATCATGTCTTCCCACCCCCACATGCAAGCTTTAACATCCTATTTGTTCTTTTTCTCTCTTCCATTTATGCCTGTTTATTCACACTGCTCTTTATGCACAGAATGACCTCCTGATCAACAAGCCTCTACTCTCTTCCTATTCAAATCCTTCCATAAAATTGTGCTTCTTCCACAGTGCTCGTAAAAGAAAGTGAGTCCAGATTTATTATCTGTATTAGAGCAATGCTGAATGGTCTCATCATGCGAGGTGCTGTACAAACACGGATTATAATCTCTTCCTTTATCCTGCCTATTTAGACCAATAGCTCTTTGGAAGTATTATCCTATTTTATGGATAAAATCTATATTATGAGAGCAAAACAAAAATCTCTAAGCTATCCAGTTCATCCTATCTCCTCTGCAATTATCTTTTATACTCTAAGCACTGTCAATGCTAAATTCACTATTAATCATAAATAGTAAGTGGCATAACATGAATTATATAAAATAACACCGTGTGCTTTCATTATTTATTCTCCCAATGAGTCAGCATCCAATATGCTCATCTTACAAATCAACAGATGATTTATCTAACTGCGTGTATCACAAACTCTGCCTGGAATCTGAAAATCCAATGAGTTTCTTTCTATCTTTTATACCATCTCCAGCACTGGAGAATATTCAAGACTGAATGTTTCTTTTATTTCAATGCATTTATCTAGAGAAGGTAGATGCTGTCAGTTTGCTCACTTTATTTCTCAATATCCTGGAGAAGACAGCTTCTTTGTCACTACAATTTGTTCTAACTGTAAATAACATGATGAAATGAGGGGAAATTGACAAAGTGCCATTCCATTTGCTCTGATCACTAATAGATATCAAAGACGTTGTGGGAATAAACAACACTCTAGCTACATCCAAGGTTTTTACAGTGAATGGACACAGGAAATGTTAGAAGGGAGGAAGAATTTAATCTGATACTCCTGGTGGGGCAGAGGAAGGGATAGATCTAAACTGCAAAATTCAAAGCCGAATGTGAACTTCTCCAAACATCAGGATGCTCAGATCTTTGGATATGATTAAGTGCATATCTACAGAAACAGTGCAATGATGCAAGCAAGACTGACTGAAGAATGGAAAGGGTCAAGTTGTTTGACCGGGGATTTCAACTCAATTTGAAGCTAATGTTTTCCTTCAAAATGCTTGTTTAGGGGTTGGGTTTTTTTGTTTTATTGTAGTTATATAGACTATTAGAGAAAAGGTGTTTAATCCTAGAATAATCTGTTGTTTACTTTGCTGATTTCAAACTCCGATAGCAGATCCTTAATTGCTAGAAACATGCAGTGAAATACTTTATGGTGAAGCAATTAACTGCAGCACTATCTGAAATAAACATCTGTCAGGAAGACTTTTTTCCAGCACTTGTTTGTAATACTATGATTCTATGAAAAATACAACACTAGAATTGGAAGGGACCTTGAGAGGTCATCGAGTCCAGTTCCCAGCACTCATGTCAGGACCCACTACTGTCTAGAACATCCCTGATAGACGTAAGTGTGTGTTTCATGGAGAAATGCAGGGTAAAAAGTGTTATGATCCCCAGCAAGATGAGTGCTGTTCCTGAGATTGGATTTTAATTCATGTGATACATTTGTAGTTTTAAGTAGTAATATTATGACATTATTTCCCATATTTTTATGGAAATATATTTTGAATGTGAATATGCATAACTCAAATATACTACAAAACAGTATATACTGCAAAAGAGGGCAACTAACCTATCATTCAGGAGCTTGTAATCACCTGAATGTGTATATTCTATTTGAGTGCATGTATCTTTCTTGTGTATCAAGTTAGAAATATGAAGTGCAAGCCCATTTATTAATCTGGGTCTTCTAGTGAAAGTAATTAGTGGTACTTAAGGAACTTAATAGCCCAGTGCTCAAGACAATGATCTGTGAATGGCCTTATTTTTCTGGGAAGCCTGGATTGTGATTGGCCCTACAAAGACAGGTGACCATACCATCTGGTGCTAGAAATCATCTTGAATTCTGCATTCTTCAACTGAGGGAGAGGGGTAGAATGAACAGAATTCCCACCCTGAAGAAATTCTGTTTAAGGGATGGGTAGCAATCAACTATTGTCTTCAGCTAGTTTCACAGGACTACATCCTATCACAAGAGGGCACATGAAGAGACCTGGAAACAAAGCTCTAACAAGTGGAAGAGAGGAGATGCAGCTGGGCCCAGCTTGGAAAAAAAGATCATCTCTTGCCCGAAAGACTTCTCCTGAAATAAGGACTCAAGTGAGAAGTTATGGTCTGTAACAGCTTCTCTTGGACTTTGTCTACACAGCAGCGTTATTTCGGAATAACTAACATTATTCCAAAATAACACACTCCGTGTCTACACACAAGCAGTTATTTGGACATAATATCAAAATAATATTGAGCTGGAGGACTACTTATTCTAACTCCTGTAATCCTCATTGTACGAAGAGTAAGGGAAGTCAGGGGAAGAATATTCTCTCAAAATAACTGCTATATAGTGTGGCAGGATCAGTCCCACTCCTGGGCCCCTGACCCCTGTTCAGCCCACTGTCCCACAGTTTAGGAGTCACAGTATCAGACTCACTCGCCTTGTTGTGGTGTTTGTCCCTGTCATCTCCCTGCAGCCTTTAGCAGGGCCGATGCTGTTCTGCTTGGCTCCTCCGGTCTCCTTATCAGTTGTCTTTCTCTATCTCCACACTCCAAACTCCTCCTTCACTCTCCAGACTCTTTCTCAACACTCTAAACTCCTTCTCAACTCTCTTCCCCTCTCCCCCCTTCCCCACCCTCCTGGCAGCCTGAATCAGCTTCACCTGGCCCTTAATTGATTTGCAGCTGCCCTGTCTCAGCTGCCCCTAATTAGCCAGGACTGCTGCTGTTCCCTCTGCAAGAGCTGCCTCTCTCCTCTTCCACCAAGCCCTTTAACCTGCTGTCACAACAGACAGCACCAAAGTCAAAACAAGATATTTCGACTTAAGCTATGCAATTAGCATAGCTCAAGTTGCATAGCTTATTTTGAGTTTAACCTTGCTGTGTAGACATGCCCTTAGTGTATTAGTCTTAACTGATGCGTTTTGTTTATTTTAAGCTTACTAATTTGCTTTGATCTGCCGGTCATCACTTGCAATCACTTAAATACTACTTTTTATACTATACTTAATAAAATCACTTTTGTTTAGTATCAAGTACAATGTAAGTAATTATTACCTGGAAGGGACAATAGAATCATAGAACACTAGAACTGGAAAGGACCTCGAGAGGTCTTTAAGTCAAGTCCGACCCAGTACCATCTAGACATCTCTCAGGGATGGTTTATCTAAGTAACTGCTCTTAAATATCTCCTGGGATGGAAATTGCACAACCTCCCTAGGCAATTTAGTCCAGTGTTTACCCACTCTGGCAGTTAGGAAGTTTTTCCTAATGTCCAACCTAAACCTCCCATGCTGCAGTTTAAGCTTCTTGTCCTATCCTCAGAGGCCAAGGAAAACAATTTTTCTTCCTCCTCCTCATGACACCCTTTTAGATACCTGAAGACCGCTATCATGTCCCCTCTCAGTCTTCTCCTTTCCAAACTAAACAAGCCCAATTACTTCAGTCTTCCTTTATAGGTCATGTTCTCTAGATCTTTAATCATTCTTGTTGCTCTTCTCTGGACATTCTCCAATTTCTCCACATCTTTCTTGAAACGTGGTGACCAGAACTGGACACAATACTCCAATTGAGGCCTAATCAGCGCAGAGTAGAACAGAAAAATGACTTCTCGTGTCTTGAAGCTGTGACATAGCTGTGCTTATTTCTCTGTCACTGATAAAGAGAGTGCACTTTATGAACTTTCTGTGTAAAACTTTTATACAAGGTGACATGGAGTCTTCTGGAGGTTGTATTCCTGGGTGCTGTCAAGTCACTGTAACTGAGCCCTTCCTGAGCTGAGCTGATTCAGTGTCTGTGTAACTCTGCCATGGGGCTGTTACCCCAACTTTGTGCCTTCACTGGGAGAGACCAGAGCTTCTGACCCAGCAGGACAGGGTGGTGGGGCGCCCCAGAAAGCAAGCAGACATGCTCAGTGGTATGAGCAGTACTTTGGGTGACAGTCACAAGGGGAGATCTGTGATCCAAACCATCACAAATGTGTTTTAGGGTTCTGACATGTGAGTCCACACTAGTGCATTAGGGAGTAGTTACATCTGAGAACTAGGGATGTAATAGTGTAATCGATTAACCGAAAGCTTGTAGGTTAATGCTATAGACTACATGCATTTCCCTCCCCCAACCTTGCCAGTAAATTCTTTAGCAGGCTGGCCAGTAGCCCGGCTCAGTCCTGGCGTGCAACAGGTCTGGGACCTACCCCGGCTGCGGCTCAGCATTTAAAGTGTATTAGGAGCCAGGTGGGCAGGCAGCCTGGCTCAGTTCCGGCTCACGCTGGGCCTGGGACTCAGACCCCCCCTTGACAGGGGCTGCTGCCACTCTGCACTGCTATCTCTTTATCAGAGACAGCAGCACAGAGCGAAAGGCAGCCAGTCCACAAGGGAAGCTGGTTTTTAAACTGGTTTCCCTCGCGGACCAGCTCCCGCCTGGTACCCCGCGCTGCTTCCTCTGATACAGAGGCAGCAGCACAGAGTGGCAGGGGGCTCCTTAGGAGTGAGGCCGGAGCACAGTGGCTGCAGCCCCACCACCAGGGAATATAGACTAGTCAACTAAGCAATAAGAATTCATGAGGTTACTCGACTGTTCAATTATTTGATATTTAATATCCCTACTGAGAACAGAGGAAAAAGAATTAAAAACTAAACTCAGCTACTTTATGGCACACAGTAAATCTGAATGCAAATCTCTTATGGTTATTGAAGAGAGAGATACAGGTTGGAACTCTCTGGAAGAGCACTCCTGGGAACTGAGTGGTCCCAAAGGAGGGAGTTTGCCAGACCAAGGGAGGTCAAGCGTCAGGCTTTACTGGGGCTCCCCTCTTGGCTGCCAACCCAGCCAGTGAGCTGCCCCCGGCACACTGGCAGGGCTCCACTCCGGCTTGCCTTCCACTCTGGTGGGTGGGGCTCCCTGCCCCCAGCAGCTCTGGAACCTTGGCTGCAAGCTCTCCCTGCTCCTGGCAGCTGGCTTACTTCAGTAGCAGAGCTCCCTGCACCTGGCAACGGGGTGCGCCACACCCCTGGCCCATTGACCAGGCTCCCTGCCTCCAGGCCACTGACCCCGTGGGCTCCCTGCTGCCAGATCAGTAGAGCTCCCAACCGCTGGCAACCTCTGTGGCTGGGGCTCTCTGGTCCAGCAACATCCATGGTTGTTGCTGGATCAGAAAGTCCCAGACCAGAGAGGTTTGACCTATAGCTGGTGATCATAAGAAGGGTATCTGCTGCATAAAATATGTCTATGGCTATGTGATTTATTTAATTTTAGTAGAAGGACAATTACAAAAAATAAACTCTTACATTGGGGAGGGGAGGAAATATGATAAATGACTAGAAGCATGTTAATGACTTACCAAATCAATAAAATATTCTGCTATTTTTGGTTCACCATGAGCATTTTAATAATTTTTCAAAACGGTTATAGTAACTTAATACATTAAAGGCACACAGTCCTCTTGAAAATACAGATCTGAAAAATGTAAATTAGTGTTACAAGTGCAACCCTTAGATCACTATAAGTGAAAGATGAAAGAGGGAAATTCTCTGTTTGTTCCATTGTATTTACTTTATTCATTGGACAGCATTGTGTGTTTACTTAAGTTCCTTAGTTTTCTTGTTTGTGTGGGTCTTTCGGTTAGCAAGAGTGTGTGGAGTGGAGCATTTAAACAGACAAGCATGATTTTAAAGCCTATAAACAAACAAAGTAGCAGGGAGACTCAGAGGTAAGTGTAGAACTTGAAATTACTTTAAAGTCATTACTTGAAACTAAATAGATTTTAAGTTAAGAGTTAAAAATTCCCTTGTATGGACAAACTGCAATTATAATCAGAAAAGGGACCACATAAAAATTGGTCTGACAAAAACAAAGGGCACAGTTTCAGAAAGGACAAGATGCTTGATGTGCAGATACTAGTCTAGTCTGGAGTACTCATTGAGCATTTTGCACATGCTTCTCTAGAAAATAAAGAACATGCAAAGTTTTCCAAACGTGAGACTAATTATTTCCATCTACTAGCTGTATGGATCATGCAGGACTATTACAGAACAAGGAAGAGATTATTCTGCCATGTGCATCTACAGCAAAATTGCCCAGCTGCACGTTCTTTATCTTCGGTGAAGCTCATTTCATCCTCTCTTGCAAAACTCCTCTTTCCCCTTCTGTCACTGCATTAAGGACTGTCCCTAATAGGTAATTCCCCATAAGCAGTTACTTTCCCCCATGCAACATAATCTTCTTTAACTATTGTAAGCCAATTTCCACTAGGAAATAGGATTTTCCTGATCCCTTTGATATTGAATAAGATATATATCAATGGCCATCATTTAGTCATTCTGAATAAATTATAGCACTGTCCCGTCTATGGCTAAAGATGGGCATGGTAGGTATTATTGACGCCATAATACAGATGGAGAAAATGAGAGATTAAGGGCTTATCTAGACACACAATTTGTACTGTTCTAAAATGAGAATATAAAGCCGCACATTCCTCCCAATATAAAATGCATGCACACCAGTCTAAAGGTATTGTATACCAGTGTAGCTATTCCCAAATGAGAAGGGGAATAAACAATCCCATGTAAAGCACCTTTACACTGCTGTTATTGTGTCCACACTACTTTACCTGAATAAGCCTTACATCAGTAAATATTTACACCTCTAACCAAAAAGGTTATACTGGCATGAAAACTGTATGTAGGCCAGGCCTAAGTGACCTGCCCCAGAGCACACAGAGTTGGTTCATAGAATCAAGAACATAACTAGAGCTAAATTTTTTTGCAAATGCAAATGCAAAACAAACAAAAAATAAACCCAAAAGCAATATGAAATGAAATAAAGTGCCACTCACTCAGCTCTGGCCCAGCCACCCCTCCGTCATGATGATAGAGAGATAACTGGATATGCCTGAATAATGCTGAGACCCCATGAGCCAGGTCGCACACCTGCACCGAGGCATCCAGCCCTATAGGAAAGCAGCTGTGTCTACAGGGTGAGTGTAGTGGGGGGGAATTCACACACCAATGGGAGGATCTCCCCGACCAGAGCTTTCTCCCTGCACTGGGGAAGGATCCTCCCACCCCCAGAGTGGATAAAATTGATCAAACAAAATAACGCAAACTTCCTGAAAAATAAAACAAAAAAGGAAGTTGACAACAGTCTAAATATAATCCAAGAGCCCTGAAACACAATCTTTCTCTTTCATACCTTTCCTCCCTCTACTCCAGTTCCAACCAGTAGGCAATATGACTGGAGACATTATTTTGGAAGGCTGCTCCTATAGTCATCTGAGGGGCAATATTTTTAGGGGGTGAGGGAATGGTAAATGTTCAACTTTGCAACCTTATCAGTGTTGTTATGATTAAAATTTAAGTTTTAAAATAATGGGCTGGTTTGGAGCTAAGGAGTCAGGGGAAGTGGGCTTACTGGTGTTAAGAACAGCAAGCTAGAAAGGGCACTGAGTGTTTTTCTTAAAGATATTGAGCTAAAATCTGATCTCTGATACTGATGCACATTCAGAGAATAACTCCACTGAAGTCAATCCAGCACAGCACAACAAAGAGCAGAATTTGGTCCATGGACTTTTTCCAGACGTATTCTCCAAAGCAAACCTATCATGCAGCCTCAGTTGGAATGAGCTTATGAGCCTGATCTACAGTGTAATTAGCATAGCTCCAATTTTCACCAGCTGAGTGCCTGTCCCTAGAAGTTTTCTTGGCCCCACTACAACCTATCTGGGGAATTTTTCTTTGAAATGTTTTAGGATTTCCTTTATTGCGGGAAGAGCAGTGGAGGAAGGATACAAGCATCTCCCTCTTTTTATTGTTGTTAACTGCTACTACAAGCTGATGTATAAAACATATCACCTGGTAAATAAATGCCATTAGATCATAAGGCCTATGTTTTGTCCCTGCAAGACACAGTCAATTTTTGCAAGTTTCATTCCCTTTAAGCCTAGCACATATCAAGGTAGAAATTCTGCCCCAAGCTACACCCATTCAATCCCAATAAAATTAACATTAGTGAACATTGGTAGGGTTACACAGCTCTAACAAAACTGAATTGGGCTCCAGAATTGGAGTGGGAAGCAGTTTACATCTTGGGGGAGGTGTAACGTGAAGGGTGTAACAACAAACAGGAAAGATCATAGATTTGATGACAGGGGTATAAACTACTCTATCTTGCTTCCAGAGATCACACCCATCAAATCACCTCACCTAAGATGTAAATAAGCAGATATATCCTCTCATCATCTGTAGAAACCCTCTCTGCTCTCTCCTGAGAAAGACACTTAGCTTAAAAAAAACTCACTTGCACAAACAGTTACGTGGATAGGAAATACCAAAGGAATTTCAGAGATCACATCCTCTTACCTTTCTTTGCGGCTACCCAACTTGCGGGCTGTGTATTGATCCCCATAGTCTACTAAGGAAAGGTGACGTGAAAAGACAGTAACTTTGTTGCCTACAAACAAATCTTCCAGGTGTAAGTCGTCATATTTTGTGCGTTTGAGAAAGGTTCGATGGTTCTTCACATCATACTGCAGACAGAAAGAAGATCACCAAGCAGTTAAAGTGGGTGATTAAACTATGAGCAAGTTCAAAATAAATTCTATTCAATTTTAGAACAGCCTCAAAAGTATAGAGCCAACTACAGCTGAACCTCTCTGGCAGGACCATGGATGTTGCTGGACCTGAGCGCCTTAGCAGTTAAGAGAAGGGGCCGGCTGGTAGTCCCATGGCAGAGGGGCCAGTGGCAGAAGGGTTGGCCGGAGCTGGGAGCAGAGCCAGACCAGCAGTTGGCATCTGGGAGTGGGGCAGGGAGTGCAGCAATACTGGGAGCGCAGTTGGGGCAGTGGCAGGAGGGCTGGCAGCCAGGAGCCTGGCTGGGGGCGGGGGCAGGGGCAGGGGCGGGGGCAGGGGCCAAAAGTGGGGTCAGCAGCCAGGAGAGGAACCTGGGAGCCAGGGCTGGTGGCCAGGAAGGGAGCCTGGTGCCCTCCAAGCAAGCTCAGAGGCTGGCTGAAGAGGGGCTGGCATTGACCGCCCGTGATCTGGCAAACTCCTTCATACAGGGACCCCTCAGGTCCCAAGGGTTCCAGACTAGGGTGGTCCAACTGTGTATTAGAAATTTGTTCCATTTTAACTGTCAGCCAGTGATACCAGGAGCCCCTCAATACCAGTTAGCGCAACATTCTGCAACTCACATCAGGCCTGAGACAGTCACTGCCCCAACATGCTGCTGTCATGTACAAACAGGTATTGCAAACAGAGGGTATTGCACATTTACATATGAAGTAAATAAAGATCTCAGGCTTACAAAACTAAAAAGGCAAGTGGTCCTGTAGCACTTTAGAGACTAACAAAATTATACATGGAATCATGTACTTTCATGGACACAACCCACTTCTTCAGATGAATGGACACCATCAGAAGTGGGTTGTACCCATGAAAGCTCATGATATCATGATATATTTTTATGTTAGTCTCTACGGTGCTACAGGACCACTTGCCTTTTTAGTTTTGTTAGCTTGAGATCTTTATTTACTTCACATGTAAATGTGCAATACCCTCTGCCTATTATCAAGCTGATTAGACAAGTAAATTCCCATTCCTTTATCTGGGATAGGCTGGGCTTATATGCTTATATTTAAGAATGTATTTGTGGGCTTATATTTTAAGAATGTATTTCTAGGACACATTTACAACTTTATATAACATTTACAACGAGGATCACTCTTTGTCTTAAGTTTTTTTAAGTTACAAACTAACACGGCTACCCCTCTGAGACGTTCAATCAAGCCAACACGTAGGAGAGCAGATACAATCACAACAGATACAATATGAACCCCAGGAAGTCTTCCAGGTCCTTGAAACAGTGTATAGAAACTTTGAGGAATATAAAGACAAGCAAAAAGCCATTTTTGTTATCCATCGAGGGGATTTAGTAGCCTATGCAAGCTGGATCCTCTTGGCCCAGAAGGCAAGAGTACTTGGAAACTGGCTATAGGTGAGAAACCAACTTAGACAAAGATAAATTTGGTTTTAGTCAATAGAAAACATATTTTGTTTTTACTTATAACCATGATTATTTATTCTTTCTTATGATCACTTAGATTTTTGTTCTTTATTAATAAAATTATTCTTGTTTTATTACAAAAATTATGTGAATGCTGTGTGCGAATCTTCAGCTAAACCGACAGGTTGGTGTGCATTCTGTTTCTGTAGAGGTAGTGAACTGAACTTCCATGAGCATCCAGTGAGAGGAACATCTCTGTAAGGTAAGGTTTAGAATGGCAGAGTCCTGAAAAGTGTGCTGGCAAAGTAGATGTGCCTGTATGTCAAGGAACTGACCACACAGCTTAGCAGAAGCAAGACTCTCACTTGGGCTACATCTAGACTATGAGCCTCTTTTGAAAGAGGCTTTTTCGAAAGCATCTTTCGAAAAAGCTTCTTTCAAAAGAGATCGTCTAGACAGCAACCAGTATTTTCGAAAAAGAGAGCCGCTTTTTCGAAACAGAGCACCCAGGCAGTCTGGATGCTCTCTTTTGAAAAAGCACTGTTTGCGTTCAATAATGCCTTTTTTCGAAAGAGCACTTTCAAAAAAAGGCATTATTCCTCGTAAAATGAGATTTTCCGCAGTCAAAACAACTGCCATATTCTTTTGATTTAATTTCAAAAGAACATGGCAGCAGTCTAGACGCAGGTGAAGTTTTTCGAAAAAAGGCCACTTTTTTTGAAAAAACTCTGTAATCTAGAAACACCCTTGTTGCATCTGAGAGGGGTGGACAGTAGCTCACAGTTCTGGGTATCTCAAGCAAGATGTCACTCAGCACACAGGAAAGACATATCTTAGAATTTTCCAATTTTTAACTTGTTTGTGCTATTTTGTGTTGTGGTAAGGGCTCTGGTACCCTTTGTGTAATCTGTCCAGTCTGAATTATAGGGAGTCTCACTGACAGTTTGCCTAGCAGAACTACACTGTGCCACAGTTCTATAACCCAAACCAGAACAGCTCATTGTCACATGCTGTAACAGGTATCTTCAGAGCTTCATCTCAGTGATGTACACTACAAACCGTGAGCATGAGACGACTCAAATGCAGGAGAGGAGGGACAAAGGTCCTAAGAACTGGATCTGAAACATTGTGACTGCTGAGAAAAACACAGGAAGTTCCATGCAGTTTGCAGGTGGGCTGTCAAAGTATCAGAGATCTTGAAAGCAATTAGCTTCCTTTCAGCTGCATAAACATGTTAAACATCCCAAGGCACTTCTGTAACAAAAGGGGTCTGGCCTGCCATTCTCACCCAAAACTTCCCCCTCCTGCCCTTATATACCATGCGTCACCTTGCACTACAAAGCTAAGCCAACCATCAGATTTTGTGAAAATACAAAAATTTTGCCCATTTTTAGAACCAAAGTGAAACTTTTTGATATTCTGGATTGTTTGCATATTTTTCTCTCCCATTTCCAGATTCTGATAGGAACCAATAGGAGTCTCACAGGAGAGCTTTGCTCTCCTGAAATTCACAGCCCAATTCTGCATAATGAAAAGCTCAGAATAGTTCTGATAAGCACACACTGGGGAGGATTGGATGGGCTACTTCACTCTGAACCTTTTGAGATTCCTCATGACTATTCAGAATGAAACCCCTCTTTGTCTTGCACTAACTGACATTCTATATTCTGATAGCTGATGAGATGGTAAAATGATAAAATGGTACTTTGAATTCTGCTGTATATTATTGCCTGGACTTATTCATAAGTCATATTTTCAGATGTAACTAAATCAATAATCTTCAAACCCCCTAACACTTGCATGTTTCCTAGCCCAGTTCAACCCTAATGAGAAAAAAATGTGTTCCAGTTATTTTGCACTCATAACCAAGTAGTAGAAGTGACATGGATTAAAAAAAGCCTAAAGATGATATTTCCTCATCCACCTGTTTGGGGTTTATTTTTTGGCATGGATGCCTGGATATATTTAAAAAATAATGAGCCTCAAAGTGGGTAAACAATAGATCAACATTACATAGATTTGGTAAATACAGCTTGCAGTTTTCTTTCTCCCTCTGTCTCTCACATTTTGCCTGAAGAAGCAAGTTTAGTGGAAGTGATGTAATGTCTGCTAACAATCTTGGTTTTGTGTGTTTAAACATTTTTTTATAAGCCTTCTCTTATTAAAGAAATCATCTACGTAACTTCTATGCCAAGCAATAAATTATTAAGGATTAACCTGTAAAATTTCAAATTATGTCAAATTCTGAGAACCAAGAAAGAATATTTGCCAACAGATCTGATTTGCTCATAGCACTCCCTGGTACCCTATTCTGTTGTGAGCTACTGGGACAAGAAACAAAAAATACTGTCAAACTCTCTCACAGCCAACAGAGGCCATTCCTCTCTCTACATAACTAGATCTACCTCTCCGATATTTTCACTGCTTTCTCTGCTTCCCCTTTTTTTCCACAGGAACTGCCAGGAAGCATAGGATAGTGAGGAAAAGGAGGAAAGGAAAGCTGAGAACTAGAAAGCCTCACTTACACAGTGTCATGGGGCTATCCATATGCTTTATGAACATATCCTTATGAATATGAATACGCCATAACTGGAATATGCTTTATGCAAAATACTACTTGTAAGGTATCCTTGGAAAAGTTGTAATCTACTGAATATCATTTTCCCATTTGTGTGCATGTACCATTTCTGTATCTGAAATTAGGGAATTTACCCAGCGTTGCTTGGGTCCTTAACTCAAATAAGTTTTGTTTTTCTTCATTTAAATCATTGCCCTGGGGTGGGGCTCAGAGGTTCAGTATGCAGACTGTGCCAAGGAGAGGATAAACCCAGCCAGCCCTCTGTCACTGAAGCAGCTTAGGGCCAGGTGAGACGTGCCCATCCATGCATGCTGCAGCGGGCACAACTGGGGGAGTGGTCGATGTCTCCCAGCTGAGGGTCAGAAAGACACATGGACACAAAAACAGACAAACGCTCTAAAATATATAGTAGATTGCTGTCCCTTATTCCATTCCTGCCCACTGCTGGCCCAACAGAGTTATAGCTGTCCTGGTCCCCATCTCTGGTCGCTTGATGCCCTACTGTGATCCTTCTACAGTATAACTGTCCCTCCTGCCAGACCTCTCCCTTTCCACTGTATGAGAAACAGTTGAACTCCAGCACATCACATTGTCCTGGCACAACCAACCCTGAACTTGCTTTAAGTTATGATAAGAGGAAGCTGCCTACCAAATCTGGTGATCCCAGCTCTTACTGTTTAGGAGGAGTTCTTGAACAAATGGACTCTCAGACAGATGGGTAAACAGACAAATGCACATTTCTAAAATATACAGTAAGATATACCATGACAGACAGATTTATCTGGGGTTCAAGTCCCTTTGGCTGAGCCTTCCCACAGCAGAGCTAATTTCAGTGTCTGTATTACATTGACCAGGCTGTGACCTCACCTCTGTGTCAGTGCTGGAGGAAGCCGGAAGGCCTGGCTCAGCAAGACAGAGTTGAGGGGTGCCCAGGAGGGCAGCAAGGTAGGCTCAGTGATATTTCAGCACATCAGGTGACAATCACAAGGGGGTCTCTGTGACCAAGCTTGTCTGAGAAATAATATGGTCTCAGCAGGATCAGCCCCATGCATGGCAGAGAGGTGGCTAAGGAAAGGCATAGATGGTGAAGAGACAGAAAGGGGGAACTCTTACAGCAGGGCCGTCCCTAGGGGGTGCAGGGCAACCCCACCCAGTGCCCCAGGCACAGGGCAACTTCTCCCCCGCTGCAGGCCTTGCCCCTGTTCCATCCCTTAGCCCAAAGCCCTCCCTAAGTAATGTGAGTTAGGAGTTTCTGGGGCAGCCTGGCGCAGGGCAGCAGGTGGGGTTGTGTCTCTCCTCACTCACAGTGGTGGTGGCAGTCGGAGTAGTCTGCTCCATTCCACTCTGCCCCACCGCCCTCTCCGAGCCCACTGTGCTTCCCTTCTCTGCAGCAGCAGGAAGCAGAGCACTTTGAAGTCAAGGCATTCTGCTTCCCGCTGCTGCAGTGAAGCCAACCACAGCAGGCTGAGAGAGTGTGGCGGGGTGAATGCTGCTCTGGCTCCTGCCACCATGGTGAGGAGCGACCCCTACTGCTGCCCCATGCCAGGCCTACACCCCCAGATAACCTCCTGGGCCACTCTGGGACCCATCCAGAGGATGGCTGAGCCAGCCTCCATGGAGCCCCCCAAAGCACAGGGCCTGGGATGGCCACCCCAAACTGTCCTATAGACAGGATGGCTCTGCCTCACAGGAAGAGATGAAGAGGTCAAATCATTCATTACCACCAAAAAGAAATTCACATACTGGTTGCCACCCCTCCTCTCCTGAGATGTGTCCAAAGGAATAACAGGCAACTATCTATTTCTTAGAAACACAACAACAGAAAGAGGTAAAATAGATTCCACTGACAAAAGAGGTGATTCCGTGGTAATGGTTAGTGGGCACAGCAGGGACCTATATAAATTCAGAAGAGAATACAAATTTTAAGACACTTGTAAAGGAGTCTCTTGAGGTTAGTTTTCCTAATGATGGGAGAACCTGTCTTACCAAGTTAGTTACATTGGGTGGCTCCAGCACAGACCTTAGCTCCTTGCTGCTTAAAAGGAGCCTCTCTCCCCCTGCAGCCTTTTAAGTCTCTCCCTGGCAATTTGCAGCACTCCCTTTAAGGTGGAGTGAAGATCTTTAGGACAAGAGTTCCTCCTGAGGCTCCAGGAGTCACACCAGCAGTCTCCTGCTTGGCAACCCAAGTCCCTTCCCCTCACCTGACTGCAGTTTTCTCCCTTTTTTTCCAGGCCTCCTGCTTATCATACATAATTGACAAAGCCAGAGGGGACAGTCCTGCCCCCAGGGCCTCTCTGGCACCTTCCTCCTTAGTGTAAGGTCCATACATCCCACCACAATACCTGTCCAAACAAATCCCAAAATCTCAACTGTAGGGCTTCTCCCACCATGCATTATTTATGGGCATTTTTGCTTCCCCAGCTCCAATATGGAGAGCAAGGTAGGCACCCACTCTGACATTTGTGTCTGTGTCAAGTTATCAACACATAGTGATACTCTGACAAAATGTAGCAGAGCAGAGTACAGAACTGAGTGGCTGCTGGGTGTTTTAAGATGGTTCAAGAACACATTGGAAATGAGCATTTTAGAGACTAAGTATTTCTATACAGTTAACCTAACTGTTACCAGCATTCACAGCTGTGCAGAAAAAGCTGCCACCATTGGCTTATTAGAATTCTCCCTGGAAACGTTTTCAAATGTTGGCAGCTGTGCAGCATACAGACAGCCTATGACAAGATAAGTTTAAACAAATACTGTTGTAAGCAGAGTTCCTTTAAAATTATTCATCATTAACCTATAGAGCACGCTGCAAGGCCCATCTACTTGCATGGGCTGCTCCCAAGGATGGGGTTTTGTAAGGGACAGAATAGGAAAGGAAGGGTATGTGTTCTGTTTATGTCTTTTTTTTTTTTTTAATGTATAGCAAGGGCAACTACAATATTAGACAGACACCATTTTTTACTTTTACATATACATATAAACAAAGATAAATTATAATCATTGTGTGACCTGCCAACTTCCAACATGTGTAGCTGAAAAGTATGCTTAGGAGAATACAAAAAGTTTTTACCATTTCAACTGACCCATCTTTCGGATAATACAAGAGTTCATAACGTCGAAAGAGTGAAGCATTCGGATCATACCATTCTGCGATGAAAGCAAATCTGTCATCTTGGCTCTGAAAAAGAAAGGGTAGAGAGCTATGATAGCAGTAGCACACAGAAACATAGCATTCAATTTGTTATTTCCCAACTGAAAACATTAGCAAACATGCTTCAGCATTTCTAATAAGATAACTTCTATCCGCTCATCAAGAATGACAATATCGTTTAACTTCTGAATCAATTCTGATTGCAAAGAAAGCTTCTTAGAAATGTGGAGTTGTCCATTTAAAGAAGTATGATCAAAACACATTGTTTTAATTTTGACTATACTAGAAAAAAAGTCAGTCGCATTGAGGGGTCCATTTACAACGCAGCTACTGTCTAAATTCAGGTAAACCCCACCTACTATGCCTGATGGAACCATTAGGGAGGCAGCTCCAGCTTCTCAACTTTCTAAGGTCAAACTCATATGGACCTGCTACCTTGCCCACTTTCAATTGCTATAAAATGTTTATCTGCTCACAGCTAACCACAGAACCTTCCCAAATTTTACAACACAGCCCAAAGGAAAACACATCCCTCTCTTGTTGATGGTGACAGAGAACAATTTCTTTTAATATAGAGATAAATTCACTCAGGCTGTGGCAATATTAGTGAGATCTACAACTTAAAATCTTACTAAGAAATCTGTGCACCTCAGCCTCATCTACAAATAATTTCCTATGAGAGGGTGGGGTATGAAAGCAGCCTGGTGCAAATCATTTCCTAGAGCTGCAGAATATATTATGCATGGTGTCATTTTGTCTCAGATGACATACCGCTTATAGTTAACTGGTTTAACAAAAACAAGTGTGCTAGGTTGTCAACATAAGAGGATCTCATTATCATTTGAGGTGTGTCAGTAGTCCCTGTGAAATAAATTTGCAGTCTTCTCTGGTTTCATGTTGACAAACATATACTAACTGTCTCCATCATTTGCATTTTCAGTAGAAAAGACAATAACCGTACTCCTCTGTCACTTTTAGGCTACGTCTACACTATGAGCCTCTTGCGGAAGAGCAAATGCAAACAGAGCGCTCATTTGCATATGTTGTGTTCTCATTTGCATTTCCTCTTCCTTTCCCTTTTAAGCGAGAGGTTTTTGCGCAAATAAGTGCTGTGTAGATGGTGCCTTTTTGCACAAAAACCCCCTTTTACACAAGAGCTGTTCTCCCTCAGAGATGGTTTTTGCACAAAAAGGTGCCATCTACACAGCGCTTTTGAGTTAAAGACGATTAGTACTTCTTAAATAAAAAATTGTTAAGCCAATCATGGTAAACCAAGCCAGGCTTGTGCACCTGAAGATGTGACAGTATTATGGCTGGGGGCAATGCCAGTTAAAGTTTTCTGGTTAACAGAGTGCCGGATAACAAAGGTTTCACTGTACATTATTAAGCTTTGTAGCTTTGCTTCCAAAACCATGCAAGGAGTGTAAAATTATAGTCTTGTCTAACAGACAGAGCCCTCGACTCGGACTCAGGAGACCTGAATTCTGTTCCCAGCTTTGACCATGGCACTCATCTCATCCTCTATGGCTTAGTTTCTTCATCTGGAAAATGGGGTTAATGATATTGACCTCCTTTGTTGTACTGCTCTACTTTACTCTGTGCTCTACCGATGAAAAGTGCTATGTAAGAGCTATGTATTATTTATTAACACTTTCATATTCTAGTGATGCTGAAAAGAAAAAGAATGAAATTGCTTGAGGAATTTGCTTGAGTTATTTGCCTAGCAGTGACTAATATTGCAGAGCACGACAAGTCACTTTGTTGTTTAGGTTGCAGTGAATTTCCCTGTGGCCTTCTTTGAATATCCTTTACCACAGGGGTGGTCAACCTGTGGCTTTTGAGCCACATTAGGCTCTTTGCTGACAGAAATGCAGCTCTCAGGGTTATGGCTTGTTCAGAGCCACATGCCCTCTTTGAGCATGCGCCCCAGTGCCTGGAGGGAGAAGTGCGTGGCTGTGGCTGTGGCGGTGGCCGCTCCGGCGAGACTCAGGCATTGGGTTAGAATAGGAGGGGCCTGGGAGTGCCTGGCTCTGAGGGAGGGATGTGTGGCTCTTTGCTCTACTATCCACACCTCTTTTGGCTCTTCGTGTCTAACTGGTTGGCCACCCCTGCTTTACCATGTTGTTTTAATTCTTAAACAGACAGTGCCAGTTTTAAGAGCGGAATAACGATCCATGAATAAGAATAGTGAAGTCATGTGGTCCTTCCTTGTATCTTTCCTACACAACTGTTTTGTTTTACTGCTGCAAGTCTGTAAAATTCAAAATTATTTGGACAAACTAGAGAAATGGCCTCAGGTAAACAGAATGAAATTGAATAAGGACAAACACAAAGTACCCCACTTAGGAAGGAACAGTCTGATGCACACGTACAAAATGGGAAATGACTGCCTAGGAAGAAGTACTGCAAAAAGGAATCTGGGGGTCATAATGAATCACAAACTAAATATGAGTGAACAGTAGCCAGTGGGAAAGACATGTTCCTTGTCGTCATGGCCATTTGGGTGTCCAGCAGCACTGGTGTGTCCAAAGTGATGCTACAACTGTGGATTGTTGTTTTACTCCAGGAGAACACAAAACACTTTATTCTTCACACCAGTATTGACTCAGTATTACTTGGGTTCAACTTTAGGAGTAATGCTATTTTGCAGACCCTATATGACATCAGATTAAACTACAACCATACGAGTTCATTGCTGCAACCACTGTTATATGTTTGCACAAAATCTTGTACAAAGTGGGCCAAGTAAGAGGTCTATAAAAAGCTTATGATTCGTTGGTTTTGTTTATACTATCTGTATGCATGTATCATTTTTTTATTTGAAGTTATGAGTAGTGGCTATGTATTTATATTTCAAATGTTTGCTTCTGGGAAACATCAGCAGGAAGTTTGGCCAGCCTATTATGAAAGAACTACCAGTCACATGAACAGAAATATTTGACTAACAATGGCCTTGGATGACGCCAATCTACATCTGATGAACTTTTCTGTAAACGTTCAGACTGGCATGGAAGCAATGGAGTCCATCTGTAAAGAACTGAGTCATGCATGGACAAGTGACTTGCTCATGTAAGAGACTCCATCTTGGGATGTACTTTTACACAGCAAGAACAATGGGAGTCCCTCCACATGGTCGAGAATATAAAAAGGGCACTGGAGATTCCTCCGTTTTGTCTTCAGTCTGGATTCTCACCTCTGGAGGATCTTTGCTAGGATACGAAGCTTGAAACAAAGGACTGATGACCCATCCTAACAGCAGACGTATTCCAGAGACTCCATTTAAGACGGCAGATTATTCCACCTCTGTTACAAGCCTGTACCAAGAACTATGCAGTTGGTGTATTTAATTTCTTTAATAATTTCTCTCTCACCCTTTCTTTTCTCTTATAAATAAATCTCTAGATTTTAGGTTCTAAAGGATTGGCTAACCGTGTGCTTTTGGTGTAAGACTTGAATTATAAATTAACCTGGGAACGTAGCTCGTCCTTTGGAATCAGAGGAACCATTTCATTTGGTGAGATTGGTTTTCATAACCTCTCATCTGTATAAAGAGTACTATGGGGGTGACTGAACTGAGGTGCCTTAGATAATTGCTTGTAAGGTTTCTTGCTAGCCAGTTGTAGTGAATAGCTGTGATCTTTGTCACTGGGTTGGATGCCTGATAGTGGAGGACTCCCCAGTCTTACGCTGTAAGTAACCCGGTCTCTACGAAATTCACTTCCCAGGAGTGTCCCGTCCCACAGGACCCTCTGTATTATACCATATTCACATTTATCTTGTACCCTATCATTGCATGGGACAGATTTTGGTCTAAGATACATGCAAAAATAGAATAACTCCATTAGCCCAACAGGTATTACTTTGCCTTTGCAAACAGTGTTACCAAATTCATTACCATTGAATGTCATTTTTATTATACTTCCTCCATCTATAAAATCTGAAAAACAAGGCTCTCAAGATTTATGACATTAACAAATTATCCCATGCAACACCTCTGGGATGTATTTTACCCAGTTTATAGATGGAGAAACTGAGGCATGACGAGTTTAAGTGTTTGGTCCACCGGGAATAGTATCAGGCTTTAAGTGACCGGTCCACAGTAGCAAGTCAGTGGTAGAGCTGGGAATAGAAATCAGATCTCCTGATTCATAATTTGCATTCCTTGGAGCCTCTTATTAAAATTCCACCTCCAAACTGAATAAAGGGGGGAGGTGTGATTCTTCAACTTGTGATGGAATGGATCACTCTCAGACTAGTGTTAAATCATCTCTGGGAGGAATTTCTCCTCCCTGGAGATCACAAACCCACTGATGAAGAACATTTTTTTGCCTTTGGAATGCACCACAATGCCCTAAGTCCCTGATCCTTGTTTCCTGAAGACATATGTACTCCTGGCCTTATCACAAGCTAACAGAAGAAGAATGTCCACAATCCCCTTTCATAATATTGACAACAGATCACTGCTTCTAAGTCCTTATCTTTTATGTCCCTTGCTCTTTGTCCATTAAATAGACAACTCTACCCCATCAGCAAATATAAGGTTACTGTTTCCTGTCCTCATCATTTATAGATCACACAAAATTTAATGCTTTGAGCAGTAACCTTTGTGATGTACAACTGCATTAAAAGGAACAATTATCTCTACTTTCACTTTTTATCAGTCTCCATGTACTATGATCCCTTCAATTCTGGCTTAGACAACAATCTCATTTGGGGCACTATCAGAAGGTTTCTCAACATTGGAAAAGCATGCAGTAGGGATGTAAAATCCCATTTAATTAGTTCAGTGGTTCCAAACCATTTTATACTGCAGACTGGCAAACCCATTCACAAACTTTCAGCAAACCGGCAACATTTTATTTGCATAGTAAATAATGAATATGCGAATGTGCCAATAAAATTGTGCCAATCCTCCAAAAGCCCCAGCTCTCAGAGCTGCCACAAACAGCCGGCTTCAGCTCTGGCAGTTGCCACATGGTGGGCGATGGCTGCAACTGAAGCCAGCTGTTTGCGGCAGCTCTGGGAGCCGAGGTACACCCCGGCCCCCTGAGCCCTCCAGTGCCAGCCCTAATACCTAGACCACCCCCACACACTACTCCACTATCTCCCAGCACCAGCCACTGACCTCAGAGTCCCCTGCACCCACCCCCTCAGTGCCATCCTCCCACCCTCAGAGCCCCCCAGTGCCAGCCCCCCTCCCAAATGCCCCAGTGCCAGCCCCCCACCCCTTAGAACCGCTCCACTACCAGACCCCCGTGCCAACCCCCAGTCCCCAATATTAGCCCCCATCCCGAGAGCCCCCCAAGTACCAGCCCTGCCCCCCATGATCTCCTCACTACTAGCCCCGCCCCAAGAATCCCCCAGTGTCAGCGCCCCACTCTTTAGAGCCCCCCCACTGCTAGCCCCACTCCCAGAGCTCCCCAGTATTAGTTTCACACCAAAGCCCCTCAGTACAAGCCCCCTGCCTCTTAGGGCCCCCCACCTCCAGAGCCCCCCAGCACTAGCCCTGCCCCCCTCACCTAACCCTGCACTGCTTCCGAGCCACCAGCTGAGTACTGCTGCCCAGGTTACAGCTGCTCTAAGGCTGTCATGCCAGGCTCCCTCCATGCAGCGAACTGTTCTTCCGCAGCCAGAAGGAGATCCTGACCCTGCCTGATGCTGGCTGGCTGAGAGGCAGGGCAGGACACGCCTCTCCCAACAGCTGCGGTGGGAGGAGAGGCACTGGGCAGTGTACCCCAGGCTCTGGCCCCCAAAACTGCCGCGGCCTGGCAGCCAGCGGTTCGCAGCCCTGTGCTTAACCAGTTAAATGGAGCCTAATGAGCGGGCAGAGTTAACTTTTTTAAAGGAGTTTTACATCCCTAATCAGGTCCAAAATCTCTATTTTAAAGTTTTGATTTCTGTATTTTTTTTTTTTTAACTCTCTGCTGTGGGAAAGCCCTGTGCATAAAAACTCAGCCAGATATCAGATGCTTACTGGAAATTGCTATGTGCAGCAGCAAGTCTCCAGCTGTAGAGACGTTTTATTTTTTAATGAAGAGAAATCCAATTTCCAAATGCAAAGTTTTTATCTTTCTAAGTAATATAAACTATTATCAATTAAGATTATGCTCCATTCTGGAATTACCTTACAGTGAATATAATCATCAATACAATATTTCAAACGCAACTTGAATAATATGTCAGTGGAGCCTGACCTTGTCATAATGTTGACTGCAAATATGTGATGAGATGAGAAGCAGCCAGGATGTAGAATTTTGCCTGTAGCAAACCCAAGCAATTTGTTTAAAAAAAAAAACAACACACCACGTATCTGGCACTGACACATGCAATCTCAAGTTGCTCATTCACAGTTGCTGTTATTGTTAATATTCAATCTTGACAGATCTTGGAACATGGCAAATATATAAAGAAAAAAACCTGCTGATGAGGACCTCTTTGAATTCCCTTGTTAAAATTCTTTCAACAAATTGAAGGGAAGGTTTCCCCACCTCTAACAGAATTCCTACTCAAGTCCCCAAGCCTTACCAGAGAACTTATTCTTGGAGCACAATAAAAAAATACTTCAGAAAAGCAATACTGTTGCCTTTGAAATTGATGAGATTGTATCAAAAGGCAAAGATGCTTTTCTTCTCCCTTTGATTTCACAGGAGAAAATACCCCTAGGCTCCCCTAAAAGATCTCCACTCACTTCCTCCTCAATTCACACAAAGACTCATACACTACCAATACATACTTGGTGTATATTTCAGGGACAAATACATTTATTTATATTTATATATAAATAAATGTATCATGTGTCTCCTTCATTGGCTATGGTTATTAAAGAGTATTTGTCGACATAGGATAATAAATTTATAGATTCCTTAGGTCTTCATCACTTCTCTCTACAAGATTAGATCCTATATCAGGCTTGGAAGGATTGCATTTTTTTTTAATTGGCAGATGTCAGTAAACATTGATTTCACTGCACATAGACAAATCAGCAAAAAACTATTCCCATCAATAATAAGCTAAATTTACAGATAGGCACAGTTAAAAAAAAAAAATCAAGCTGCTGGGGAACTAAGAGTAAAGAAAATCCAATGATTTATACTTTTGAATTAGGCTTGTTACAAATGGACTAGCAAATGAACAGTGAAACCAGGTATGATTTTTTTAAGATTATCTATTTTGTATATTTTGACACGTGATGTTAATAATTTCTATTTGAATGGGTTATGTAGCTTTAGTGTTTTAAGTCTCAGTGTCTACTGTCATTTAATAATTTTCTAACCTGCCCCCACATCATTTCCAGCAACTGAGAAAATTTATAGAAAAAAAATGTGTAAAGTAAAAATTGGTATTCTACATCAAAATTAAAATTAAAAATCAAATGCTGCCAAGCCTGCTTACAACAGATCAAAACAGAGAACATAACCACTTCAAAATAAAACAATAAAAAGAATGTGTTGATGTTTTAAACAGAGATGCTTTAGACTGAGCATACTACATTGCTCTCCAGATAGAAGGGTTAAGAGAAGGATCTTCCTTGTAAGCATTATTATTCAGTATCATATTAAATGGATCTGTCTGTGGATGTGTTTTCAGCCTCTAGTCTAAAGTAAGACTAACTCTTCTTTGTAGAGACACAAGCTGAGTTAGTATCTTTTATTGTAGTGCCTCTCAACGTTTCCAGACTACTGTACCTCATAGGAGTCTGATTTGTCTTGTGTACCCCCAGGTTTCACCTCACTGAAAAACTGCTTGCTTATAAAAATCAGATCTAAAAATACAAAAAGGTCACAGCACATTATTACTACAAAATTGCTTACTTTAATTTTTACCATATAATTATGAAATAAATCAACTGGAATATAAATATTGTACTTACATTTCTAAGTATGGGACAGTGGTTCCCAACCTTTTGTCCACTGCGCATCAGCAAACCCATTCACCAACTTTTGTCGGACCACGAACATTTTATCTTCATATTTGCATATTCATTGTGCAAATAATGAATATGCAAATAAAATGAGGTCAGACCACCAAAAATCTGTGAATGAATTTGCCAGTCCACGGTATTAAAAACCCTGGCCCCCAGAGTCTCCCCAGTGCCAGCACTAAACCCCTAGAGCCCCCCACTCCTCCATTACCCTTCAGCACCAGCCACTGACCCCGAGTACCCTTCACCCAACCTCCCCACTGCCAGCCTCCCGCCCTCAGAGCCCCCCAGTGCCAGCCCCCATCCCAAATGCCCCAGTGCCAGCCCCCTGCCTCTTATAGCCCCCACCACCAGACCCCCCCTCTCCCCAGTGCCAGCTTCCTGTTTTCAGAGCCCCACTGCACCCAACCACAGGAACCCCTCCCAGTGCCAGCCCCCAGTCCCTAATATTAGCCATATCCCCAGTGCCAGGCCTGGCCCTGTAGCTCCCACACTACTAGCCCCACCCCCAGAACTCCCAAGTGCCAGCTCCCCATCCCAGATGCCCCAGTGCCCGCCCCAACCCCTTACAGTCTCCCCACACCCAGAGTCCCCAAACACTAGCCCTGCCTTTTCCAAGCTGAAAAGTCCCTGTCTTGTTAATCTCTCCTCATATGGAAGCTGTTCCTTACCCCTTAATCATTCCTGTTGCCCTTTCTGTACAGCATACAGTATTCAGGATGAGGGCATACAATGACTTCATATAGATGAAATATAGTATTGTGTCTTATCTATTCTTTTCCTAGTAATTCCCAATATTCTGTTCACTTTTTAGTTTTTAGACTGCCACTGCACATTGAACAGATATTTCAGGGAACTATCTCCAAAGATTCCAAGATCTCTTTCTTGCGCAGTAACAGCTAATTTCAACCCCATCATTTTTGTATATATAGTTAGGATATTTTCCCATGTGCTTTAATCTGCACTTATCAACATTGACTTCCATCTGCCCTTAAGTTGCCCAGTCACCCAGTTTTGAGATACCTTTGTAACTCTTTGCAGTCAGCTTTGGAGTAGTCCCTGTTCACCCCTTTTTCAAGAACATTTATGAGAAGTTTAACAGCAGTGGTCCAAATGAAGATCTCTGCAGCACACCACTCATTCCTACTCTTGTTCTCCCCATTTTTAAGTGGAGTACCTGACAATATTTTCATGATGATCTAATGATTCTTCAGTTGCTTTAATACCCAGCCTTTTGTTAGTCTTAATCACCTGCCTCCCTCTTTTTATAACAAACTCCCTACCCCCAAGGCAAAGCTGCAAGCAGCTCAAACTTGTTGCGTTTAAAAACTGCCTCTGGAGTCAGGACATGGGTTTTAAGATGACCTCAAGTATGAAATCCAGGGAGGGGGGACTACTGTCCCCTTAGCACCCCATAAATGGCATCCTTGCATTTAGCCCAGTATCCTGTCTTCCCACAGTGACCAGTGTCAGGTGCCCCGGGGGAATGAACAGAACAGGTATTCATCAAATGATCTATCCCATGTTGGCCATTGCCAACTTCTGGCAAACAGAGGCCCATCTTGACCAATAGCCACTGATAGACCTATCTGCCATGAATTTAACTAGTTCTTTTTTTAACCCTGTTATAGTCTTGGCCTTCCCAACAACCAACTGAAATCAATATTAATCAACTGAAATGACATCACTTAAGGAAACATCCATGAGTCAACTACCAATTCAGCTCAGGCCTCTGCTACCAAGGTGCACCTGAAAAGAGAAGATGGCTGACAAACTGCTGACAGCCTCCTGAAAGATGCTCATGATGACTCCAAGGGAAAGCTAAAACCTTCCCCATAGGCAAAAGCATTCATGCATACTCTTCCTAAGCTCACCCCAGAAATAAAGCTCATCCTTTCCCCAGATGGTCCATGACTATCATTCCAGTAAGATCGACAAGTAATAGCTTTCTTGGACTCCTGGAAGCAGATGTACTAACCTTTCTCCAAGGCTCTTCTCCAGCAGGGTGCCATCTGCCATGCCTTTTAGTAATGTCTCTGCCTGTTGAGCAGTAAGTCCCAGAGGCCCAGCAACAGTAAGCACAACTCTTCTCCCCTCCTACTGACAAGTGAAGTGAATTCAAAGGAGACGTGCAGCAAGTCAGTGGAAAATCCAAGGAATATAATCCAGGAGTTCTAATTCTCTATTCCCCTGCCCTCACTGCTGGACTGCACTGACTCTCTATGTACATACAAAAGAAATATGAATAAAATATTCACATCTCTAGTTCTCGCTGCAAAGCCTAAACTCAGATCTCAACTTCTGACATTCTGGTAATTTTCAGAGCAACCCATTAAGTCATCATAAACACCATTTCTCTGCTGGGGAGGTATTGCAGGCCCCATGTTGCTTTCAGTATTTTGTTGTGCATGAGAGCATTTAGAACACCGGATTAAAATATAGTACTTTAATTGGTTATTAAAGGCAGTCACATTTAAACATAGGTACAAGAGCATTGCCCCTCTGTTTAATGGCAAATTGACAACAGGACATGAACATCCCCCTCTGCTCACCCTACCTTCTCCCTTCACTTCTTACAATTCTCATTGTCTCCTCCCGTCACAGATGCAAAAGCTTCTCATTTGTTCTCTTCCTCTAATCTCCCACATGTGCCAATGATTACATCCCATCTCCTGAGATCTCTGGCACCCACACTCATTCCTTCCCTAGCTCTTCTAACTCCTTCCCTTCATAACAGAAGCATGCTTTAATCCAGGGCAACTCAACATGCAGCTCATGGCCTGTTTGTTTGCAGCCCACAGGTGGGAGCTAAAACAAAAAAGTAGTCAATATAATGATCTTCTGTTGATATGCATGTTAGCAGTTAAATTCCTGGACTGTCATTGCTCATTAAAAGTACTGTCATATGGGTGGAAATTAGGTAAATACTGCATTTTATTAATATCAGCAGAACTGACTTAAATGGGGCCTGTGTGTTGTGTAATCTTGCCATAATTTTGTATTCGTGCCCATCAGTGTGAAAGAAGCTATCTGCATATATATTTGCATGTATATGCAACCATACTTAAGTTGCGGCCCTCGGCATGTGCTGTGAGTATCATTGTGGCTCCCTGGGGCTTCCAAAGTTGAGTAGCCCTGCTTTAATCTCTCTCATCTTAAAAATATCCACCCCAATTTCTTCTCAGACTATCACCCCAGCTCCCACCTCCTTTTTATCTCTAAGTTCATACTGGAAGGGAGCTCCTCCTCTCCTCCAATTCCATCCTAGATTTTCTCCAATCAAGCTTCCCACACATTGGCAAGTGTCGTTTCAGTGGAGTGCAAAGTCTTTTATGTCCTCTACATAGCTAAAGCTCACACCCAGTATTCCATTTTCAACTTCCTTAACTTGTCATCTGCTTTTGACACCACTGACCATACTCTTCTTGAAATGCCCTCCTCCACTGGTTTTTGTGATTCTGTACTTTCCTGATTCTCCTACTTCTCTAATAGTTCCTTCAGCATGTGCTTTGACAGATCGTCCTCAGCCATCCTCCAACTTTCTCTGGAGTTCCTCAAGACTCCACCCTTGATCCCCTTCTTTACTCACTTTACACCTTGTTTCTGGGTAATCTCATCCAGAAACACAAAGTCGACCACCATCTTTATGCTAAAGATTTACAGATCTACCAAGGTCTTCTCAAGACCTGTCTTTCTGGGTCCAAACCAAAGTCACAATCAGTCTCTGTATCTCATGATATCTATCCATTACTGCACGCTCAACATGGCTATAAACAGAACTAATTCATTCCCCCAAACCAACTCACTGTCTTTTTTCTTAATCACTGTGGATATCACCTTTTCATCTATCCCACCCAGCCAAGCTGGGGAAGCTAATGATCCAACCTGTGGACCAAATTAGGTGATGAATCCTGGTCATACAACCTGGGTATCAGCTTTGATTCATACCTTTCTCCAGAGTAGTGATGGGAAACCTAATGCCTGGGGGCTGGATGTGGCCCCTGGCTTGCCTGAATCCAGCCCCCAATGCTCAAGGCTCCCCCCAGCATTGGAGAACCCATGCTGGGGCTCCAACTCCCCCGCCACCCCATCATGGGGCTGGAGCACACAGAATCTTCTAGGCTGGGCCCCCCCGAGTCTGGTGTGTAGTGGGAATGCGCGAAGCATCTTTCTCCTTCTGATTTGGGGGCCATGTCAGTGAGGGGGTTTTTTTGCTTCTGACTTGTGTGTGGCCCCCAATTGATTTTTCTGTGGTCAGTGACCCCCAACCCAGAAAAGATTCCCCAACCTGGCTCTAGAGCCTTGTGTTCAAGGTGTATTATCAATTATTTCTGCATAACATTTCTAAGATACTACCTGCCTTATCCATCTACACAGCTCATCATCTCACAACTCAACTACTGCAACAGCCTTCTCTCTGGTCTTGACACACACAATCTTGCTCTGCTCACACCCATTCACAGTGTTGCTGCAAAGAATGTTCTCCTAACCCACTGCTCTGAGCATGTCACCCCCTATTTAAATCTGATCCCTGGCAGCTCCTTTCCTTTTGTATCAAAAACAAGCTGCATATGTTCACTTTCACAGTCTATCCCCACTCAACCTAGCATCTTTCATTTGCTATTGAACTGTTGACTTTTGCCTCCAGTCAGACTTGGATGCCAGCCTCCATCACCGACTTGTTAGATTGTTCCATTGTTTCCTTGTACTCCTCTGTCTGTTTGTATATATCTGTTGTCTCAGCTTATGCTAAGCACTTGTCTATAGCGATTTAGTACAAGCTGGGGTGGAAATATATAGCACACTAGCTTCCTGTACAGCAACTGGCCCTGCTACCATACATTGTAAGTTCCATAGCATGATCTGATCTACTGCTGTTTCAAATATTATAGCACATGGCAACTTAGTCATGGCAGGCTAGAGAGCTATAGTTTATATGCAAGCTTGCCATGCATTAAGTCTCCATATAAACATGTCCTTAAATTGCAAGCTCTTTGGAACAGGGACAGTCTTTCTGGCCTGTGTTTGTACATTATCTAGCACAACGAAATCTTGGTCTTTGACTGGGGATCCTAGGAAATGCAGTAATGCAAATTATAATAAAAAGTTGTAATAAAGGAGGCATTAAGAATCCCAGGTGGATATGCTACAAAGCAGAAGAGACAGCAAAATTATATAAAATACTAGCACTTGGAATCTTTACAAAATGGTATGAAAAATAATAAAGCAAAGAATGGAAACAGAACATGTCAAGTTAAGCTACATTAGAAAATGTCAAAGCACCACATAGGAATAAGTGTTCCTCTTCTCCCCCTGTAATAAATTTTCAGCAAAGACAGAAAAGAAAATTACATTAATCTTCTGTTAAACATCCTAGTTTGTTTGCTAAATAAAATGATTAAACAAAGACAGGAAGTGGGAATGGGGGCCAGGACTCCTAAGGTCTGTTTTCAGCTATTTCACTGATTCACTATTTTATGGTCATTTAACATCCCTGTGCCACAATTTCCCCATCTAAAATTAGAGATTGTACAATATCCCAGCAGAACGGGTACCAATACTTATGCTAGCTCTATGGAACCCTGAAATAAAAGGCACTACAGATGTGTAAAGCCCAAAATTTATTACATCCGTTCACTGTTCAAGCATTTTTAAAACCATATTTGTGCTCTCTGCCTGAGGGAGAAAGGGGAAAACAAAGTCTCAGAGAAAAAAAAAATACCACTGTATATTGTGAAATTGCCAATGGTCAAAAACATTCCTGCCTTCAAGGCCAGTAAGCTTCTCAGAATAAAACACTCAGCGGCTTGCTGCATAAAAAAAAAGAAAGAGGCTCTTCTGAATAAGGACTGCGTCTTTCTGTGTTTGCATGGTACGTACTGCACTTTGTGTATTAATAAATAAGAAGGGCAATGACATTATTGCAGTTCTAATACAACTTTAATCTATAAAAAACAGTGTTTACATTTCTCTGTATTAAGTATATCTGGCCTTCCTCAGAGATGCACATTGGACAATGGAGGCCATTATTTAGAAAGGTTAGGAAACAGATGGCATCATGTTGTCATAGAATAAAATGACTGCTACCTTATTTTACAATACGCCAGTCACTGCAGTTTCTAGGTGCCACTTATCTTTCATTCTCATTAATCAAAGTCTATTTGCATGATTATAATTGTCAAATGTCCTAAGTTAATGCACTGCTAATAGAAAGTTAAAGGTGGGGTGAAGTCTAACAGAACTCCCCATGAAGCATTTATAAACAGTCTTTACACAATACATTATTTTCTTTTTAAAAAAATCTAATTTTAAGAGCACATTCAGTTTGTGTAGTTAGACATGCAGAGGTGAGGAAACCTAAAAGTTGTATGCATACCTTCTCTTTTCCCCTTTAGATTTCATTGTAATGCATGTATACAGTTACAAGATCACAAACAACATATCATGTAATATTTTCCCAAGACTTCAATTACACATGAGGCCAAAGGCAAAGTACTCCTTTTACGAAGGAACTATCAGTTGCACACATACAAAATGGGAAGTGACTGCCTAGGAAGGAGTACTGTAGAAAAGGATCTGTGTGTCAA
Organism: Pelochelys cantorii; assembly: GCA_032595735.1. Classification (NCBI taxonomy): domain Eukaryota; kingdom Metazoa; phylum Chordata; order Testudines; family Trionychidae; genus Pelochelys; species Pelochelys cantorii. The sequence continues at coordinate 200,152,099 of CM064326.1, forward strand.
GCTAAGTAAGAGTCAATAGTGTAACGCTGTTGCAAAAAAAATCATTCTGGGGTGTATTTTAATGGGAGCGTTATACGGCAGATATGAGAAATAATTCTTCCGTTCTATTCCATGCTGATCAGGACTCAGCTGGAGTATTGTGTCCAGTTTGGGGTGTCACATTTCAGAAAAGATGGGGACAAATTGGAGACAGTTCAGAGAAAAATAACAAAAAAGATTAAAGGTATAGAAAACATGACTTATGAGGGAAGATTGAAAGAACCGGGTTTGTTTAATATTGAAAAGAGAAGACAAAAAGAGGACATAACAGTTTTCAAATACCTAAAATGTTGTTACAAGGAGGAGTGAAAAAAATTGTTCTCCTTAACCTTTGAAGGACCAATGGGCTTAAGCTGCAGCAAGAGAGATTTCGGTTGGACATTACAAAAAGCTTCCTAACTGTCAGGACGGTGAAGCACTGGAAAAATATTACTTAGGGAGACTGTGGAATCTCCAACATTGGAAATTTTTAAGAGCAGGTTAGACAATCACCTGTCAGGGATGATCTAGATAATATTTAATCCTGCCTTGAAGGCAAGGTACTGGACTAGATGACCTTTAGAGGTCCCTTCTAGTCCTACAATTCTATGACTGATCTTGTACTATAGTGCACTGTCCTGTGTACACCAATGAGGAAAGGTCTTCATAGGAACCCTACCCCAATTTGCTGCACACAGTACAAGATACATCTTACAAAGCTATAGAAAAAGTTACATTATATTGTAACATTTGAAAAATTAAATTTGATGACATAATTAAAGACTACAGGGAGATTTTCAAAAGTCCTCAGCATCGGCTTAACTCCACTCCCACTGAAGTCAAGCAGAATTTTGCCATTAATTTCAGCAGAAGCAGAGCTAAGCTCTGATCCAGTAAAGCACTTTAAACTTAAGCATGTGTTTTAACACGAGTGATCCCATGACTTGGGCTACTCACGTGAATAAAAGTTGAGCACATGGCTTACAAGCTTTGTAAACCCACACCAAGGGGGCAGGGTTATTTGCTATTAAATATTTAGGCCCTGACCCTGAAATATGGTGCTTGCAGGCAGACCCAAGAGCATCTATGCATTCAGCGCATTGTGCACAGGATGTTGCTGCCTGCATTTCACTGAAAGACCAGGGAACTTACTATGCATGTAACTATTTCCAAAATTCAAAAGTTGGTCAAATCAAAACCAGTGTTCAGAGTAACCATCAAAGGAACTCCTATACGTTCTCTGTGAAAATTCCACTTTCAGCCTCCAGTCATTTCAGCACTAATGCTGTTCAAAACAATATTAAAAAGTAAAAAAATCTTTTTACTGCAGGGAAATGTGTATTTTTCCCTACTGTTCTTACTTTCAAGAGTAACAGCCTTATTTTTACTCAGATGTTCCAATAAATACTCCCTTTTCCAGTAGAGCAAAAGTGTGGAAAATTTCAGAAACTTACCAACTGAAAACAGAGTTTTTGAAAGAAAACATTCACAAATCCTGAACTACAGCTGTCAATGGTGTTCCATATTAGTTAAAGTCTAATATTATATTTAAAGTTTCTTCAACTTATCTCAACTCTTAATAATCTTCCAAGAGATATTTTAGCAAGAATAACCCTGCTTGGAATCACAATCAAGGCAAAGAGTGACCTTCAGCCAGCTGATTCCAGAGAGTGCTGCCACCAAGTAGTTTGCATGAAGGTTCCAAAGAGCACACATTCTGCATTTACCTTGAACATTCTGAGTATATAATGGCCTATTAAAGATTTATTACCCTATTTATTACTCAGCCAACGCTGCCAACACTTCTCTTATTCACCGCTGTGGGCATTTTGAGCAAGCACTTACTCTGCACTACTGCTTAACCAAATGGGCTCCTCCCGAAACTTGTGTTAAAGTTAAAAATACACCTTTTACCTCAAGTAGTGTCAAACATTAACTCAAGTGTAGTTTAACTAAATCCAGATTTTAACTAGCAAAAGACCATATTATGTAGACTACTCTGCAGCCATAAATTCTATTACAGTATTTCTCAACCTTTTTGTGTGGGCGACCCCTTCTGGATATAAGTAATTGGAACTCACCCCTACTAAGAACTGAGAAAATTGGGACCCCTACCTAAAATATCATTCAGTAAATTATGAATAATACCCAGGGATGGCATAAAGGGGTGGCAAGCAGGGCAACTGCCCAGGTCCCACACCACAAGGGTCCCACAAAGCTAACTTGCATGCTTCAGCCTCAAGCCATGCCACCCAAGCTCAAGCCTGAGTCCCACCACCTGGAGCTGAAGCACGTAATTTAGCTTCAAGAGCCCTCTTTAGTGTGGTGCTCTGGGCAACTGCTCTGTTTGTCACCCCCAATGCCACCCTGGCACTTGCAACCCCACTTGCCCAATCACATGGTTCCCTGGAGGTCACAATCCTCATCTTGAGAAACACTGTTCTATTATAAAGACAGACAGACGACAAGTTAAATTTGAACTGGATTTCTTATGATAAAACCTGTTCAGCATTTTCTCATTATCAAGTAGTTAGATAAGTAAATTACTTCAGGGGAAAAAAGAAGCAAAATGGAATTAGAAAAACACTATTAAACCTTGCTAATCCTAATCAGCTCAAAGTCTAATTTTATTAAGATTTCTTTTTTAAATGATTTAATAAATTCACTTGCGTCCAAGAACACAAGATAGTTTATACTAGACTGTTGTTTTCTCTCTCAATTAAGGAGGGGTGTTTTCTCATGATTACCGGAAGGGACCACGCAACAGAACTCTGCCATTAACTTCCTGGGTGACCTTGAGCAAGTTGCCAAAGGTTATTTTCACAGGAACTGAGCAGCCACTGCTCCCCATAAAATTCAAACAGAGATTCAATGTTCAGTGCTACTGAAAAAAATATGGCTATGTACCTCAGTGTCTCAATGTGTAAAATAGAAGTACTAATATTGACCTACTTCATTGGGCTTGTAAGGCTTAATTAGCCCCACATCCAGAAGTCTGTGGCTTACTTAGTACCCTAACCCTACATCTGACCCCAACGCTGCCCAGCCTGGAGCCCTCTCCCCAAGCCAGCGTTCCCTTACCCACCTCCTCCTGCATCCAGATTTCCTCCCAGAGCTTGCACCTCTCACCCTTTCCCACACCCAAATCCCTCACTCCCACCCCAGAGCCTACACATCCTGTCTCAACCCAGCGAGGGTACGGCTAGACTGCAGGAATTTTTCAGGATTCCGGAGATATCCCAGAAAAACTCTTCTGCGTCCAGGGATGCGTTTGTTCTTCCACTTCTTTTAGTGGAGAGCAAACGTGATCTTTCAGTCACCCCTATATTCCTCTTTCCACGAGGAATAAGGGGGCTTCCAAAAGAAGGGTTTTTTCTGACATTTGGTCCAGTCTAGACAGGCCAAATGTTGGAAAAACTTCTTCCTACAGAAGAATTGGGAAACAAAGAAGCAGTATAAGGGTTGGGGATAGCAAGTGATGGAGAGGAGGAGAATAGAGAGGGTGGGGCTTCAAGGAAGGGGCAGGGCAGTAGATCTTGGCTTGTTCTGTCATTTAAAAAGTCATCTTGGTGTAAAAAGGTTGGAGACCACTGCCCTAAAGGTACTCGTATCACTGGTTGAGAAACACTGTCCTAGCCCATTCCCCAGAACTGTGTCACCCCCCCATGAATGTGTTCACATCTAAAACAAGCTGTCTGTCTTCTTTTTTTAAGGCCCTTCAGAGTCTATCCCCACTCCACTATTATCTTTCATTAGCTGCTGACTTCCTGATTTCTGTCTCAAATCAGTGCATGACAGTAGCCACCATGATCTACTTGTTATGTTTATTCTAACAGTTTTCTCCTATGCTGCCTCATGTTTGGGAAGAGCCCCCCTCTACATGGTTCTCCTTCAATTATCTGCTTAAGACTCTCTTTTACCATGATAGACTACTGCCCATCATGCTGACTGGTACTAACTCTTTTGCAGGGCAATTCCTAGGGAACAGGGCTTGGGGCAACCCCCCCGCGCGCCAAAGCTCCAGGTGCAGGGCTGAAGGTCCCACCCCCACCACCAGCCCCACTCCACCACTTCCCCAAGCCCTGCTCCTGTCCCCTCGCCTGAAGCCCGCTCCCCCAAGAAATGCAAGCGAGGATTACCGGGGGGGGGCCACAGAGGTCCCCCCACATGCTCACAGCAGAGACGGGAGCCAAAGCAACTGGAAACCTTCTCCGCACTGACCTGACACCCTCTCCCAGCCCACTGCACTCTGCTTCACCGTGGTGGTAGAAAGCAAAGTGCTTTAGGGCTGGGGCTGTGGTGCTCTGCTTTCTGCTGCCACAGTGAAGAAGAGCATAGTGGGGGCTGGGAGAGGGCGGCGCGGCAGGGCAGAGCAGTTGAGGTGGCTGCCATGGGGACCCTCAAAACGTGGGGCTATGGACAAGATGGATCTGCTCCTTTGTACTCCCATCTGTATTTCTCTGAAGTCTCTTCTCTTGTATTTAGACAGCATTCTCTTTGGGGCAAGGGATCATCTTTTTTGATCTGTGTTTTGTACAGTACCTAGCACAACATATTCTGTGCCTGGTCCATGCCTGGGGTTCCTAGGTACTATAGTAACACAAATAATAATAATAGAAGCTGCTAGACTGGCTCATCCTCATTTCCAGTTGTTGTTTACAAGCCTCTATGTGCTTCTTTCTAGTGACAGAACTGGATATCTGTAAAAGCAGCTACAAACAGGGAAAAACACAGAACTATATGATCAGCATGCACTCGATGGACCAGAACTTTAAGACTACAGTTCTAGGACTTAGTTGAAGAAAGACAGATTTGAGAATCAAAATATATTCAAGCAGCAAAGATCAACTACACAACCAGACTTCCACATAGTTTCGGGATGTTCCAACTGAGAAAATTGGTTCAGTCTATTAATGAGAATGAAGAGACAGAGGAGGGCAAAACATTAACTCCTATATTTGCTAAATTAAGTCTGACTCAGGAACACAACTATATAGAGACATACTTCCAGAGACATTTCACCCTGCTGATAGTGATAGGCAGAGAGAGGGCAGCCGGCAGCAGCAGTGTTACTGAGCATGCTCAGTTCAAGTCAACCATCACCTACGTATTTCCTCCACAGCACATGTTTCCTCCTGGGCTTTAAAAATAAAATCCCCTGCCAGCCAATCCTACACCCATCTTCTCCCTCTGCATGAGGCCGATCACTCAATGCATTTCTTCAATGAGCAACAATCCCCAACTCTCTGAATCTTTCCCCCTTCAATCATTTTTCTTCCATTATAGCAATGAAATCATGATTAACTCAATTTCCCCTGAATTTGTCAGATTCACTCAAACAAAAAAAAACAAAAACATAATAATAAAGCTCTCTCACCCAAATCGGATCTCAGTCCCACTTCCCCTCAAAATCACAGAAGGAGAAGGTGGTGGGACACAGATTTGAACTCCCGTATTGCTTTAAAATAAAACCCCATATACAACCACCCCTCAAACTCTAGGGCTTTGCAACCAAGTTTTTCAGCTTTCATCCACCATTTTTTGTTTCCAATCTCTTCATTAGAAAAAGATTTCTCCCTCACTTTTGATTAACAGCAACTAATTTGCCCTGTTCAATAAGGTTACACCTAGTATGTTTTTACTCAATGTCATGGTGGAAAATGGATTCTTGCAAAATGAGTGGTACAAATTAATAAAGACATTGTACACAGAACTCATAATACACAACTGAGCAACAGAACTGTATCTTGAACAAAGCTAGATCTCTGCAAATAAAGGAGTGCCATCTAGTGTTCATAGTGGGGCTGAGTGCTTCATTTAAATACTATCAGATTAAAACTGTTATCTAACCAATTTTTCTTTAATTTATTTAAGACATTATATTTAGCATGTGGGTAGTAGCAAATGTATTTGTAAACTATACGAAGAAAAATAATGCATTACTAGGAGAAAGCCAAAGATGAAGGCTTTTGAAAGTCAACATTTAGACATTGAATATACGCAAGTATTCTAGAAATCTTAAGTCACGTGGACTGGCAGTTAAATCCTTTTTACTCAGCAAGTATTTGAAACACAGAGATAGGACTGAGTCCTTATATCCAGTCACCTAAAGTGCCAGTACCACAGGTTTCAGAAGAAATTGCAAGAACCCCTATGATTTATCTAGCAATAAAGGGAAATTTCTTTCTTACTCCAGGCACATAACTATCATGAGTTCTGGAACACAGGAATTTTGACCTTTTTGTATACATTTGTCCTGTGTAATGAAACTATGGATGTTATCAGCTAGAATGATATCTACTAAGCTCCCATCCTTAATTATGTCATGTCACCCTGAGTCCTGTGGGTAGGGTTGCCAGATGGTCGAAACAAAAATAGCGAACATCCCCCCCCCAAAAATAACACCAGGAAAAAATTCTGTTGAAGGGAAAAAAAGGGGGGAGGGGACCAAAGTTGTTGAGCAAAAAAAAAGGGGGGGGGGACAACTCCAAGACTTAAGTTCCCTCCCCCCAAAATTTAAAATAAAACAGCATGTCCCCTTTAAATGCAGGTATAGGAACAGGGGAGCGGTTGATCACTAAGACCCAAGGGAAAGCATTGCTTCCCCTAGGTCTTTTGTCCGGCAACCATTTTGTGCCGGCAGCCTTGGGAAACCAGGTAAGCATGGAGGCTGGAGGTGTTCGAGCTTTTTGGGGGGGGGGGGGTATGCTGCGTGTTTGTAGGGTTAGCAGGTGCCTGGCATTTTCGCCTCCCGGCTGGGGAAAAAATTCAGAAAATACCAGACATTTTAGGTGTCCTGTATTCTCTGAATTTTTTTACCGGACTGTCTGGGTGAATACCGGACACCTGGCAAACATACCCTGTGGGTCAATTATACTTCCTTTTAAAATTACAGGTTGCACTTCTAAAATCTGTGATTCTCTGGTCAGGCAACATCTGTGGTCTGGCATGACCACGGATAGTCCAGGATCAGAGAGTCCAAGCGCACTGCAGAGGGGTGGGGGCCTGGGACCTGGCAGGCAGCTCAGCTGGACTGCAGGGGAAACCAGGAAACCCAGTGGGGAAGGCAGCGGGGGAAAAGAGGGGCAACAGGGGGTCTGAAGTGACTCCCCTAGTCCAGAAAATTCCCTCATCAGGGACTAGTCAGTGAACAAAAGGATCACTTTCAGCAGGGCTTTTCTAGTGCTGCCATTCAAGGGACTTTAGTTAGTTTACCTGGGAGCCATAAGAGATTACACTTTATGTAGCTGATGCTTGTTTTATTTCCAAATTCCGTTTTAACTGCATGTCCAATTATGTTCATATGATTTTAAAGGTTGTAAGCATCCACAGAATTGACAGGCAAAGTGCATAATGAAAGGCATAACATTAGGATAAAATTGCTCTTTCCCCTTGATTTGTGGCATCCCACTATGGTTTTTTAAATCTTCATACCATACATGCAACTGCTATTTCTGAAGGTCTGTCATCCAAGAAAGAATGCAATCCACCATTATTTTATACACCATACATTAAGATGGAGATAAGAAGGGATGGCTAGAGCAATTGAGACATTTTGGAGATGGGGGGCAGATGAGGAAAGCAGTTGTGTAAAATGTAGAAGTGGACTCAAGTCTCAAAACGCCAATTAGTATATCACAAATTGCATCCCTAAATACTGCAGTGTTTGGATCACACAGACTGTGGTCACTAAAACAAAAGCACAGACAATCACAGAAGCAGCTCCTGCAAATATAATCAGGCATGGTGCTTATTTCTATGAGTATGTACATTTGTACAAAAGTAGCCACATTAAACAAATTTAAGTTAGCACCTCCTAAGGAGACTCAGGGTTTGTTCAATCCTTCAGAAATGGATGGAGAGATGGGTCACTTTCAGCACAATAAAAATTGTGTGCAAGGCTTTTAGGGAGGCAGCATGTTACCAGATTGATTTGAGAAAGAGTTGATTTTTGTATACAGATAATCAGATCTTAAGCAGGAAGTAAACAAGAGAGTGGATTACTCAGGGGTTTGATAATTTCAGAGTACAGAGCAGTAATTTAAAAGTTGTTACCACCTGACTGTCATTTGGAGCATACATCATGAAATAAATTAATGGTCTCACTCCAATCCCTCATGGACAAGTTTCACCATGACAACTGATAAAAATTGGTCCTCTCGTTAGCATGCTCAGCAGAAAGTCTAAGAACTGAATAGACTATGGAAACTGAACCTCTCTTCTTCTCTTACCTAGGTCAACCTTGAAGAAGCAAAGGCAGGGATTGTTCATTACAGCTGGAAGTGTGCACTTAGACAGCCCATACAGCACCTGTTCTGTGAATAGAGGCTTAGGCTATCAACCTACCACCTTGCAAAAACACACACCACATTCACCACAAATAAAAATGAAAAGAAAGGAAAAGTCAATCACTATAGTGGCTGGAGCTATGAAGTAAGTTGGTGACGGACATGATCCACACTTTCAAAAGACGAGTGATTGAGTTCCCCAGTTTTCATATACCCAACCCGAGATACCTTAGACACACAAAAATTAAGGCACCCAATATCACTGCTAGTAATAAACATTTGGTCTCAGTGGTCTCTTCTTGTGAGGCCCTTTATATTCTCAATTTATGTCCATGGCACATTGCACAAGGCTCCTGAGTACCTCAGTTTCAGGCCCCAAACCATGTTTGTGCTCTCTCTTCATTCCTGTAGCGGCTAACTAGTATTGTTAGCTGCCTTTTACCCCACTGTGTAATATCATTTGGGGGTTAACAGGATAGTGAACTCCTTTCAAATACACCACCTGCATACAGTACATAACAGGCTGAACCTCTAAAATCCGGCACTCTGTGATCCGGCAATATCTATAGTCCAGCAGGACAACGGATATTGCTGGACCAGAGAGCCCCAGCTGGCCAGGATCAGCATGGCCAGTGTGGGAAACAGAGCGCCAGCCAGGGCCAATGGCAGGGAATGCAGCAGCAGAGCCCAGTGGTCAGGTCGGCGCTGGCATCTGGGAGCAAAGCAGACAACTGAGAGGGGAGCCTTGACCTCCCCTGGTCTGAGACTGCTTTGGTCCCAAGGATGCTGGACCAGGGAGGTCCAACCTGTACTGTCATTCTTTGGCATTTAACATTTCAAATGATTAAATAAATAATTATTAACTTTTTATGGAATCAATATATTTCTTCCCTGTATAAAATTGGATGCCTTCCAACTATTATTTCACCAGTCTCTTATCAGTAGACTGCCCTTCGCCCAAAGGTAATTGATAGTCTTCCTTTCTTCAAAGCTGACAGTAGATTTATTGAAACCTATACAACTGCAATGTCCAGATCCTGCTTTTGACAAACAAAAAATAACTGTGTGATAAGACATCTTTAAGTACAAACATTACCTACACAGTCTGCTGGGACAATTCCTCTGTAAAAGTACTGGCTTTGGCATCAGATCTTAGGTTAAAATAAGTACTCAGCCTATAGTTTGCACTACCAATTAAACTCCATACACTTCTTTTACTTTCAGCAATGGCTCATCCAATAAATCCTGGATTTCTTTCATTTTATCACAACACTTGAAATGGATCTGAAATAATAAAAATGATCTGTCCAAGTTGTTAGCAATAAAGAATTGCATCACAGATTGAACACTCCCAAAAGACAGCTTATAAGTGATGCACAGAGAATTTATTAATATAGATTTAATGATAGAAGATGTCTCCTGTGCTGGCAATTACCCACATCACTCACATGGTATATTTAGATTTATTATTTTTGTGGGCAGCAACTTCTGCGAAGCTGAGATAGAATATGGCTCAAACAGTAAGCTATTTGCATATCACACAGGGTCCTGATTTTGCCAACTTTACATAGGCACAGTAGTACTTTACTTGACAAACACTATACTACTATAAGGTGGCAGCATTGACTAAAAATGAGTAATTGAAACATGTTCTCTATAAATCAATAAGACAAACATAATAGGAAAGTGGTGGGGTTTTTTGCATTCCTGTACCTATGTTTTTACACATGGATGCCAAGGGCAGAAGTCTGTATCTTGGTATAAATTTACTAGAAGACTTACCCAGCATTGCCCAGCTCTGGCCTGGGAGTAGAGGGGCTGTGCAGGCCTCTTGCTGGTGATCCCTGGACATGGTGCTCCTGGGGGAAAGGGAACATGGCAGTGGGGCTCACTCCTCACCTTGGTCCAACATTGGGACTGAAGGCCAGGTAGAAGAGGCTTGGGGCAGAGTGGCCACTTACCTGGGCTGCTGCTGGCAGTCAAGATGGTGAGCCCTGTCTCCAGCTGGCCACTCCTGTGGTGATGTGGCTGCCCCCACTGGTCACTCTACAGTGAAGCTGTCTCGTAGTTCACTACCCCCAATATAGTGTCCCTCCTCTCAGCCCTTTCCCTTTCCATATTATGGAAAACAATCAGATTCCAGGCACATCCCATTTTCCTGGCACAACCAAACCCTGACCTTGCTTTAAGTTAGAAGAGGAACCTGTATAGCAAATTTGGTGGTCCTAGCTCTTACCGTTTAAGTGGAATACTTGAACAAATGGACTTGCAGACAGATGCACAAATCTTTAAAATCCATACATAGATTTTCTAATTACCCTGCCCAAAAATTCCAGAGTATTATCAGCCATGTCTTTCTAGAGAGTACAAGGCCTATCTACCCAAAGGGTAAAGTAGCAATATTGGGGTGAATAGTTCAATGAGGACCCAAATACACTATCCTAATTGTTCACCTAAAGATTTACTAGCCAATGAGCTAATTAAGACCCACAATTACACCACTTTTTTTTGTCTGTAATGGCTTTTTTGGCATATTGCACGTATCACTTTATTTTCAATTGCACAGAAAAGCTGCAAATAGGAGTAGTCGCAAAGCCATTGATCTAGGAAACGCCTTTTTGGTTCATTTATTCACAGGAGTTTCCAACTGAGAACTGGGGGAGTTAGAGGCGACATGACTCACGTATCTATATTACTTTTAGCATTGGGATCCTCTCTGGTACATCAGTCCTGCTGAGCCCACGGATGCAAACCTTTCCTTTGTATACCTTTTTGAAGAAGCCTCTTTGAAAAATGAATGCCATCCTTTTAAATTACAGCTGGCTGCTCCACAACAAAAGCACACAAAGTTGAGATAATAGAAAAGCTGCCTCTTGCCACACAGAGTTTTCACATGTTCTGTACAATGAAAATAACATTTACCACTTTTTAAGATGCAAACAAATGGCCAGATCCTCAGCGTAAATTTGCATAGCTTTACTATCTGGAGATGCTGTCCAAAATGTTTGGCACTCCTTTTCCCAAGATCCTATATCTGAGGGATTTTGTCAAGAGCAAATCAAGCTTGTTTTAATGTATCTCACCTTCAATTTCATTGTATGAGCCAAACACTAGGAATTTTATTACTAATATTCACCAATCAACTTTGGGATTTTAAACAATATCAATTATTCATTTTTCAAGATCACTGCAGTTAAAATCAGTCAGAATTGCAATGGTGAAAAGCAAGATAGTAATCATAACAACAAGATAGTAATCTCTGACATCTCTACACCCTATGTCACACAGAACTAGGTTATGATATTTAAAGGAACCTAAGGAAACAGGTACCCTACTTTAATTGAGGTTAATGACACTACTAAAAATGTGAGTAAACATTTGCAGGATGGAGGGTTTGCTGTGCAATACCAGAGAAGTCACTTTGCCTCAGTTTCTTCACTTATCGAATGGGCAATATATCTGCCTACCTGAATATAGCAAAGATTGTTTGCAATGAACTTTGAAAATGACAAGCATTAATAACAATTATTTTAAGGAGTAAAGTAAAATGAAGGCCCCAATCCTACAAGTGATTGCATGTAAGCACACAATTTCACCCCAGAGGACTTTGTTGTATACACCAGAGCTTTTGTATTCAGTCACATAGAGGATCAGGAAGTAAACCAATTGCTCCTATTGAATGGAATGCTACTGCGTGTGGATTTGTTTTCTAGAGTCTCACAGAGTGTGAGAGAGATATTGCTAAAAATGAATTTATATTTTAAGAGGCATTTAACATTTCTACCCATCCTTGTATGAGATTATATAAAAACATATACTTTATGAAAAACATTTAAAACAGTCAAGTAAACACAGCACGCAATACCTGCTGACACACAAGAAGATTATTTTAGTATGTTCACCACTGAACAATCTACAAGTGCACATCACACATTCAGACAATGAAAAACCTAAATGTAATTGACTTACTTCTCTTTACCACTTGATGGCTATGTTTCAAACTGTTTATAAATATTAGATCAGTGGTCTCCAACCTTTTTACACCCAAGATCACTTTTTAAATATCAGAACAAGCCAAGATCTACCGCCCCATCCTTCCCCCAAGACCCCATCCCTTCCTTGAAGCCCCGCCCGCTCTATTCTCCATCATTTGCTATCCCCAGCCCTTATACACTCTACACTGCTGCTTTTTTCCCCGATTCTTCTGTAGGAAGAGGTTTTTCCAACGTTTGGCCTGTCTAGACTGGACCAAATGTCAGAAAAACCCCTTCTTCCGGAAGCCCCCTTATTCCTCGAGGAACAAGGAATACAGGGGTTACCAAAAGAGTATGTTTGCTCTTCCACTAAAAGAAGAACAAACGCGTCCCTGGATGCGGAAGAGTTTTTCCAGGATATCTTTGGAATCCTGGAAAAACTCCTGCAGTCTAGCCGTACCCTCACTGGGTAGAGTCAGGATGTGTGGGCTCTGGGGTGGGAATGAGGGATTGGGTGTGGGAAGGGGTGAGGTGCAAACTCTGTGAGGGAATTTGGATGCAGGAGGAGGTGGAGAAGGGGACGCTGGCTAGGGGAGGGGGCTCCAGGCTGGGGAGTGTTGGGGTACTAAGCAAGCCACAGGCAGGAATTTGGGTTGGGGCATGTGAGGGGCTCAGGGCAGGGGGATCCAGTGTATGATAGGCTCAGATCTAGGGCCTGCGGGAGGCGGGGGTTGCAGGAGTGTTATTATGCTGCGGCCAGATGGAGGCTTGGCCCCAATTGGGGGTTTGTTGGCCAGGTTTCATTTTTAAATAAAATACTATGTCAAACACAAAAAGTTTCTGCATTCTCTTTATTTACAAGAAGGGCGGGCAACCTGTTTTGAGTCAGGGGTCACTGACCCACAGAAAAGTCAGTTGGAGGCCACACAAGTGAGATGCAAAAAATAACTCCTCCAAAAACCCCCCAAGCCTCACTAACGTGGCCCTAATTGTGCTGGTGGGAGCAGGGGACATGGTACCGGGGAAAGGTGCCAGTGGGGGCTGGGGACAGGGTGCTGGGGTGGGGACAGGGTGCCAGTGGGTGCAGAGGGTAGGGTGCCAGTGGGGGCAAGGAACAGGGAGTCCCCCACTCCCGCCTCCTCCCGGGACTCCTCCTCCCTCCCCCCGCAAAGGAGGGAAGCCCCGGTGCGCACCTCCTCTGGGGAAGACTCCCCCCTCCCACAGAGCAGGGAAGCCCCAGCGCGTGCCTCCTCTAGGGCCGACTCCCCGCTCCCGCAGAGCAGGAAAGCCCCAACGCACGCCTCCTCCGGGGACGATTCCCCACTCCTGCAGAGCAGGGAAGCCCTGGTGCGCACCTCCTATGGGGACTCTACCAACCTTCCTGCAAGTTCCCGGCACACCACAGACCTGGGGGAGGGGAGCAGCCAGCGCACTTCCGGAACCCCTGGAAGTGGCGCACAGCTGCAGCACTTCCGTCCACCCCGCAGAAAGCCGACACTACCTCCATTGTTGCTGGAGGTAAGTAGTGGGTCTTCCTGGTGGTGGGCAGAAATGGGGGGGGGGGTCCCAAATGCCTCGTGATCGACTGGTCAAGCCCTCGCGATCGACGGGTTGGTGACCACGGTATTAGATTATCTTTAAACTAGTAGTTCTCAAATTTGGGTCAGGGGTGTTTCCAATTTTTTTTTTCCATCCAGGACTATTTTCAGAATACATGGTATGTGCACTGGCACAGTGCTGTTGTGCATGTCCAACAGAAACAAAAAAAAAAACAAATTATATATATATGTATATATAATACACACACACACACACACACACACACACACACTATTAAAAAGTTACCATATGGATAGTTACTCCAGCTAGGTATTTTAGAACTTACTTCTCAAAGAATAAACTTATGTGCAAGGGAAATAAATAATATGAAATGCATAAACTAGTCAAAACACTAAAATAACACACTCTGAAAAAATAAAATTAGAGAGAATATATTTACAGGAATATACCAAGTAGTAACAACAACACATGTATGATTTGGAAGGTGAATGTGAAAGATTATGTGTGTGACCCAGAGACTCATGTAAGAGTGTGTGTGTGAGAGACACACACACAGATGATGTGTGGGTGGGCAGATGACACAGTATATGTAACACAGAGACGGGTGTGTGTGTGTGTGTGTGTGTGTGTGTGTGTGTGTGTGTGTGTGTGTGTGTGTGTGTAGAGAGAGATACAAAGACAGAGTGTGTGCTGACTACTGCTGTGTAAGTTTCTGAGAAACCCCCATGAGCTGTTCCTTTAAGACACTGAAAGCTCACCTGCTCGGTTCTTGAGCCCTGCTGCCTCCACAACCTGACTCTGCAGAGATTGGGTTCAGGGGGAGAGAGAGTGTGTGTACGTGCATTTGTGTGTGTATGTGTGCGTGTAAGAGAGACTGTGTGAGATGGCTAGTGGGGAAATCTCAAGTTAACACTTCACTGCCTCTTTAAGAAACCAGGCAGTCACTCATCATTCAGACTGCAGCAGCTTAGAGTTCTCCTGAGCCAGGCTGTCTCCACCCCCAACTCTACGGAGATGGGGTACAGGGCAAGAAGACACCCTGACAGCACTCCACTCCCCCCCAGCCCCTCTGCACAGCTAGCAGGAGTTTCCCTCCCTCCCAGGAGCAGCTGCACAACAAAGCAACCTGGGAGGAGAGGCACCTGAACACATGCTACCAGCTGTGCCCACTCTGTCAATCAGTTGGATGTTATGTGAATCTCTGCTGCATGGCCACACAAGCGTGCCGCTTACAAGCAACGTAAGTAATGACCAGTGTTCATGGTAAGCTGTGTGCTTGTGGGGCCACTCAGTAAAGATTCAAAGGAACCCAGCTGATTAACAGAGCACCCACACCTAGTTTTTTTGTTTCTGCTGGTGGTGCACATTTGGACATGTCTTGATGCATGTTAAAAAATATTCCACACATGGATGGAAAAAATCTGCATATGGATGGAAAATATTAGAGGGAACACTGGTCGTGGCCCCATATTAATGGGGTTGCCAGGGCAGGTATTAGACTTGCTCAGGCCCAGGGCCAAAGCTGAAGCTCAACCCCCACTGTCTGGGTCCAAAGCCTGAGCCTCACCACCCAGGGTGATAGCAGAAGCCAAGGGATTCAGCCCTAGATGGTACAGGTTACAGGTAGTGTCCCTGTAAGCTATGCACTTGGGCAACAGCTCAGGAGAAAATTAAATGCTGCCCAGCTGATTAACAGGGAGCCCAGCTAGGTTATGTGTTTCTATTGATGGTGCACATTCACATGTCTCAGTGCACGTAAAATATTATTCCACTCACGGATGGAAAAATCCACACACGGGAGCAATGCTGTAGTACAGGGGTTCCCAAACTTTTTGACACGGGGACCAGTAAATCCATTCACGAACTTTTGGAGGACCGGTAACATTCATTTGCATATTCATTAATCAAATGATGAATATTAAATAAATTGTTTCTGGTCCTCCCAAAGCCCCCGGTGCCAGCTTTAGCAAAGCTTTTGATATGGTCACCCACAATATTCTTGACATCAAGTTAAAGAATATGGATTGGATAAATGGAGCGTAAGACAGATAGAAAGCTGGTTAGACCAGGGTTTCCCAAACTTTTTACTTTAGTTGGAACCCTTTTTTTTTCCAGTACTGTTTTTTGCGGCCAAAATTTTAAACACATAAAAAACAAACTGAGAAAATACCAGACATATAACATGTCTGGTATTTTCTCATTAGGTACGTTTTATTATTACTAGATATATCAGTTTGTAGTTTCGAACTGCCTGGCTGCTAAATGTGCTCAGGCTGCATGAGTGTGTCTACCAGCCAGCCAGTTCGCAACTACTTGAGAGGGTGTTGGGGGGGGGGGGGCACAATAGACTTCCCAGGCCGCACTCAATCGTGCTTTGTGAGGGGGAAGGGGACAGCGCCCCGAGATCTACATATGGCCGGGTCAGTCCCGCTCACCCCGCTGCACCTCTGGCCAGCCCCACTTCCCCCAACCCCCTTCCAGACAGCCAGTTCTCCCCCGCTTCTCCTCCCAATCTCCCTTGGCCAGCCCCACTGCCAGCGTCCAGCCCTGCTTCCGGCGGCCGCTTCTCTCCCCCCTCCCCCCCCATCTTCCCCAGCCAGCTCCCAACCCCCGACCTCGTGCCCCCCGGCAGCCCTGCTTCCGCCGGCCCCCCAATCTCTCCCAGCCAGCCCCGATGCCCCAGGCAAGCCCTGCTTCCGGCAGCCACTTCTCCCCTACTCCTCCTCCCGATCTCCCAGCCAGCCCCCTGCTCCCCAGCCAGCTCTGCTTCCGCCGGCTGCCCCCCTGCCCAAATATCCAAGCCCACCCCGATTCCCCTGTCCAGTGCTGCTTCCGGTGGCCGGCTCTCCCCTCCTCCCCAACCTCCCCTAGCTACGCCTCTGCCGGGAGCCAGAATATTGGGCTGCAGGTTATGCCCAGGCTGGCCAAGGGCTTGGCAGACCCGGTGCCACACGGGCACTCCGGGAGCCCGGAACACCCCAGCAACCACACTGAGGCCCGGTATTTTTTTCCTGCGGCGTGGCCCATAGTTTGGGAAACGCTGCTGTAGTAGAAAGTCAATAGATCCATTATCAGATTTTCAGGGTACAATTACCTTCAGGATGAATTTAGAGTATAACGTATGAATCTACAGGAAGGAGGATTTTATTTTTAATTGAACATCCTTGAGACAAGCTGGTTTTGAATTCAAAGTTGCAGTTATTAACATCCTTTTGATGTTCAAACAGAAACACTCACTTTTTAAAGGGGACCAGACATGAGTTAGTTTGCAACACCCACAATTTACCTGCTAAGATGCCGCATTAATTTCAAATCGTGCAGAAACGTTCCTAAAATGGTTATTCTCATCTAGTTTCCTAACTAGTCCTCAATTATTTTAAGACCTCTGCAGGAGAAGCCATTAACATTGCAGCCTCATATTGCATTCATTTCTCCCCCACCTCCCTGCTTGAAAGCAACAGTATACACTTTTCAATGCCCATTTTTTCCCTGGTTATCCATGCAGACACCGTAACAGAGCCATCATGGAACCTCTTCAGCAGCAAAGCATTATGACAATTATATTAACTATGGTGCGCTTTATGCTGGAGTATATCCAGAGCATATCCAGGGTAGGACTGTAAAATCCCATGTAATTAGTTAACCAGTTAAACATTAAATTTAACCATTTAACTGATGAAACAGGGCGAGCAGGGGCTGCTCCAGTCTGGCTGCTTCTGACCACATTCTGGGCTGCCAGCTCCCAGTCCATGTAGGCTGGAAGTCGGCAACTTTGTGTGGGGCTGAAAGCAGCAGCAAGAGCTTCGGGGGCAGGGGGAGGGGGGGGAAGAGGGCTGCTGACTCCCAGTCCACATGGACTGGGAGCCAGCAGCCCCATGGGACTGAAACAGCCAGTTAAGGGTGATGCTTACTAGGTAACCAGTTTACCGTTTACAACCCTAATCCAGGGTCCACTGGAATGAGGAAGAATCTTGGGAGGCCAGGAACATGCTCAAATCAAGTGCTTCGCTGAAGGGTAACTGGCAAATGCTGCCAGCATTCGATCCTCTGGACTCAGTGGAACACTGGTTCTGGTGCTGTCAGACAAGCACAGACTGGTGGGACAGCATAGTGATGCAGCTATTGGACAATCAGCAGTGCCTACAAAACTCTTGAATGCATAAAGCCACTTTCATGGAAGTTTGTAAATAGCTTTCCCCGACCTTGAAGCACAAGAATACCAGAATGAGACCCCATCTGACAGTGGAGAAGCGAATGACAATAGCCCTGTGGAAGCTTGCAATGCCAGACAGCTACCAGTCAGCGGCGAATCAATTCGAGTGGGGAAATCTATAGTGGGGGCTACTGTTATACAAGAAGCCAAGGCAATTAATATCATTTTGCTATGGAGGGCTTTGACTCTGGGAAATGTGGACACTATTGTGGATGGCTTTGCCGCAACGGGCTTCCCTAACTGTGGTGGGGCTATATATGAAATGCACATCTCTATCTTGGCCCCCAACCACCTTGACATCAACCACAAGGGGTACTTGTCAATGGTGCTGCAGGCGCTGGTGGATCACAAGGGCCATTCACTGCAAGCTGGAACTTCCTTCCTAGAGCAGAAAATTAACATTGGAGGTGTAGAAAAGCCAACAGTACTCCTTTGCGACCTAGCTCACCCCTTGGTCCCATGGCTCATGAAGCCATACTCAGGCAACCTGGACCACAATAAGGATTAGGGATGTTAAATTTCTATTAACTAATCGAATAGTCAATGGGATTTCCATTGACTATTTGATTAGTCGATAAGATCCACCGTGTTCTGCCTTTGAAATGTACAAGAACCCTGCTGGGGACTCTTGTACATTTCAAAGTTGGCATGTTGCGTGGAGCAGGGGGCCAGCGGAGAGTCCCATTGACCCCTCTGCTTTGAAATGTACAAGAGTCCCCACGGGGGCTCTTGTACATTTCAAAGTTGGCCACCGCTGCACCCTTGCCCCCTCCCACGGAGCTGGAGGGAACTGGCTTTTAACCAGTTGGGGGGAACCAGCTTAGTTGATTAGTCACTTATATCCCTAATAAGGAGCAGTACAACTACGGCTGAGCAAGTGCAGAATGGTGGTAGAATGTGCTTTTGAATGTTTAAAGGGGTTTCACAGTCTACTGACTAGGTTAGAGCTCAATGAAAGCAACATTCCCATTGTTGTGGCAGCCTGCTGGCACAGCACTTAGCCAGTAACTATGAGTGGCCAGACACTAGGACACTAAGGATAGCATAGCAAGGGGCAATGCAATTAAGAGACGCATTTGAAAACAGCTTTATGAATGGCCAGACAGCAATCTGAGAGTCATGCCTGTTGCTCTTAATGAGGTTCCCCTGCATTAAGTGTACTTGCCTGTAACCCCCCTGCCCCTAGCCCCACCCTTTCAACACAAACAGTCAAGACACTGTTGCTCAGAAATCATGAGTTTTTATTTAGGGAACACAGCAAGGACAGAAAAGGAGTTCTGGGTGGAAGCTTCGGAGGGAAAGTGGTGATCACAGGTGAGAGAAAAACAGTCTTTTGCTTCAGGGTGCATCCCTCGGGGTTGAATGTAAGGCTGAACTAGACTTCCTCTCCTCTTTCCCCTGTGTTGTAGGGCCCCGGGAGAGGAGGCTATGGAACTCAATGAAGAGGAAATGTGAGTCCACAAGAGCTGGAGGGGGTGCCTGTGCATGTATTTGTCCTGGAAAATCGCCATGCAGTTCATCACATCCACCATGGCCATCAAGACCTTCATCTGGTTCTTCACTTCCAGCTCCCTGCACATTCTTCTGTCCTCACACTCGCATCTCCCGTAGCAGCATATTCCTCCACTCAATCACTGTCTGTCCAAGTGGATGGATTGCATTTGCTCCTTGAACACGATATCCCTAGTACATCCCTGCAAATTTGTGCTAGCTGGACAGCTGGTGCAGCCAGGGGAGTGTGTAACATGTTCAGTGTTGTACTTACTGTAACAAAAAGTGAAAGGCAGACTTTACAGGAGTTTCACTGTCAAGCGTATAATCTAATCTTTTTGCATAAAAAGAAGATTTGTCTAATGATAATAGGTATGTATTATATACACGTCACAGGTATGCTTTTAAGTGCCTATTATGCAGCAGAAAACCATAGAGATCTTAGGGGAGCAGCTGGATTCAGGCATGGTAAGGGACAGGCCAGATCTTGAGCCTGAGGGAGAGAGGAGGTCCAGATGTGGCAGCAAGGCAAGCAGGATAAGGCAGGAGCTCACACAGTGCCCATGTGTTCAGAACCTTTCCCCCTCCCCCTCACATTTACCAGAGATGCAACTTGCCTTTCCTGCAAGCACATACAGGCAGGAAGAGGGAGGGAGCCCAGGCATGGCAGCAGAGCTGATGTTCAAGCCATGCTTCACTGGGGATGAATAAATGGAGGTTTACTGCAGAGGCATCAGCTAATAGTGTCCCGTTTCATCCACGTTGCCATGAGAGATATCAGTTTTCCTTGAATCACACAGATGCTGACAATGTGGCCAGAAACCTGGACCTTATGCTGCAATGTTTAGTGCTGTTAGGATGCCAGACCACTTACTGCTGGCTTGGCATGGAAAGGTGTCCTACTTTGGAGGACGAAATAAGTCAGGCTTCCCCAAAACCTTCTGAGAAGGATTAGAATTCCTCTTTGAGAGCTTTATGGAGATGTACAGGGGGCTCCTGCTCTGTCTCCAGACACGTTAACAAGCTATTCCAGGAAGCCCCCACTGTGTAGACAGAGTGGCCACCAGAGATCACACCCAATTGTCTTAACCCACTTGTAGCATGATAAAAAATGTGAACTCACCAGAAGTGCCCTCCTTGACATCAGGATCTGGCTGGGAGACATCCTGGGAGGAGGGGATTATCTCCAAAGTTATAAAAAGGTCCTGGCTGTCGGTGAGATCAGTTGCCCCGCTCACCTGCTGACCATTCTCCAACTCCTTCTCCTCCACACTGTCCTCCAAACTGCTACCAGAGGAATGTCTTAGGAGAAATCCATGGACTGGCTAGAGAAACTAATCGGGTCCTCCCTTTGGATCACATGCAGCTGCTCATAGAAGTAGCATGTTTGCAGCAATGATCCAGACTTTCCTTTTGCCTCCTTTGTCTTCTGGTACAACTGCCTCAGCTCTTATTTTCATGAAGCACTGCTAGGTCTCTCCGATGTATCCTTTTCTCCTCCATGCCCTTTGCAATCTTGACATAGATATCTGCACTTATTGTTCTGGTTCACAGTTCTGCAAGAGCCGATTACTCTCCCCACATAGCAATGAGGTCCAGAATTTCCTGCACGTTTCATGCTATGCTCGTTTGTGACTCTGGGAAATTCATGGCCAGTTGTGCTGCCTGCTCTGAGGCCTGCTCACCTCGCTGGCCACACAGGAAATGAAATTCAAATGTTCCCGGGTCTTTTCTTATTCACCTGGAGAGCAGTAGAGTTGAAAGTTCCAGAGTGGTCACTGTGGGACACCTCCCAGAGGCAAAGAACGTCAACTTCACAGAGCTGCGTCTGTGCTACTTTAAAGACGATTATGCAAGGTCGATTTTAGCATTACTCCTCATGAAAAGCAGGAATAATTAATTGACCTTAATGGCCCTTAAAGTCAACGGAGTGGGAGAGGTGATGTCAACTCATTACTTAGAAATTTGACCCAATGCAGCTAAATTCTACCTGAACTCCCACTGCAGACCAGATATTAGTTTCTAAACAAAGCTTCTGACTAGGATGGAGGGATCACAAGAGAAATTGGAATTGTTTAAGTAGGTGTTAAATACCAAATTATGCCTTGGGATACGTAAGCAGAGCTCTCACTGACATAAATAGGATTTTTACATATACGGAGGACAAAACTGGATCTAAAGTTTCTTAACAGTATCAGTCTTGTGTTCCATTTTAGACAATGAAATTCAGCATTTTATAATCCTCAAATACTTGTTCATGAAATCCCTCCAAAAACATTCTCTAGCGTTTTGCATTATTAAACATGAGCCAGACATTAATGGAATCAAAGTGAAATAGGTTTTTTTTAATCCACTAATTGTCTCCATTGGGGGGGGGGGGAGGGGAGTTTGCACGGTCTCTTGAGTTTCTAATCTATATGGAACTCCAATTACTTGTACTTAAAGTCAGCCCTGCATTAAAACCTCCTATTAAGCATTAATAAAAGGTCTGCTCACAACACCAATAAACTTACCCAGTTAGACACCCAATAATACTTTGCAATTTCCTAGCACCATTTACTGGACAGTTTGAACATAATTTATAACCATTAACAGAGTAAACCTCTATGTGGGAGGTAAGCAAGACCAATGGAGAAATTAAGTCACAGAGAAGTGAAAGCAGTTTGTCTAAGGTCAGGGAGCAATATACACAGAAGGTCTGACTAGATTATGACAATGCTCCCTCCTGGCCTTGTAACCTATCCAATCCATCATTAGCAATGGAAATAGCAGATCTCAGTGGAGATGCACCAGGATTAAAGTGGTCCATTAAAGCCACATTATTGCTTGCTTTTCTTTTCTTCATTTTGTCCTACACCCTACATTATGCATTCCACAGGCTACAATTGGGCCTCAAAAGCTTTGTCAACACGGGGAACACCAGCGTCACCGAAAGAGCAACCGCCATAGCGGTCACAACAGTGTCAGCTCTGCTGTCGAAAGGGCTGGAGCAGGTTTACTCCCTTGCCGTGCCGGCAGCAGGCTAGCACTGGGGCAGCTGCCCCGGTGGCTGGCAGTTGGTGCAGGACAAGTACTAACGTTCCCCGCGCAGGTGCACCCGCGCGCGCACACACGCACACTTCTGCCTTGCAGGAGGACGCTGGAGAAGCAGCCAACAGACGCACAAGCGGTCTCCCACCGGCGCGTGTCCTGGGCGCGTGCAGCGCCTCGCGTCAGGACCACAGCGACCGCCGCCAACGCCTCCCCCCCCCCCCGACCAGCCGTTACCTGGAGCCCGGCGGCTCCCCAGGGGCAGAGGCCCCGCCCAGCCGTGCCAGGGAGCTCCCCGCCCCACGGGGATAGGGCGCCCGTGCCGAATCGAGCCCGCCCGCGCGCGGGCCCTGCTCCTCCCCACACTCACCATGGTACCGTCCTGCGCCCCCAACCTCGGGCTCTCGAGCAGGCGCAGCCTACGCTTCGCCAGACGCCTCCTCCCCACAAGCCGCTTCCAGGCAACCGAAGCCCCACCCCTCCGCGCGCGCGCGTGTAACCCGGAAGAGGTAGAGGCGGCGGCGGAAGTGTGCACGCGAGGGTGGGGAGGGGGGAGGGAAAGGCAGGCAGCGTAGATCGGGGGGCGACAGGCGGGTAGACACGGCGCGTGGCAGCTCGGTGAGTGTGTCGCGCCCTCTCGCTCTGCGGGTTCGCATCCTCCCAGCGGCCGCTGGGGAACGCCGGGGCTCTGCTCGTGCGGCTGGTGTCTCCCCTTCCGCCCCCAGCGCTGGGGGCTGGCAGGGCCCGGGGCTCGCTCGCTTCCCCCCCCCCCCAGCGCCGCGGGCTCTGCTCCGGGGTAGGGCGGGCGCAGTTACCGGCAGCTACCCCCTCCCCCCCCCCCGCCGCCGTCCCGGAGGAGGGAGCTTTGGCCGGGCCCCCCCGCTCGTGCTCGGCGCAGGCGCGGGCTGGGTTCTTTCCAAAGAAACAAACTGCCCCGTGACAGAGCCTAGCCGCGGCCTCCTCCTGCGGCAGTTGGTGTGAGTCAGAGTGACAGCTCCCGAAATGTGCCAGGCCCTTTCCGGGCACCCCCACACACCTCCGGCCCTGTCCCTGGGGGCACTGCTCCGTGGGGACAGAACAGAGAGTTCAGAAAAAATATTGGCAAAGTCAGCAGGCGGAGAACTCACCGTTGTTTCTCCCTGAACGTGTTCCCTTTTTTAGACGTGGTCACTGACTCTCCCTTACAGCTCCATCAGTCAAAGGAAAGATGACATCTCTCGAGAAGAGAGGTGAGTTGTTTTTCCTTTACTCAAAAATATGTGCATGCTGGTAATTCTGTATTCACTTCGGAGGTGTTAAATTGCAGAGCAGCAGTGTATGCTAGATGTAATGGAATAATTCGGGGGGGGAGGGAATTGTGGGGTGGGGTTTATTGTTGCAGAGATACAATAGAGAGTCTGGGTGGAAGTTGTAATTAAATAAGTTTTCTTTTGCCTTTGAATCTCTAGTTCAGATCAAACCAGAACAGTAACAATTAAAAGTTACTACTCTTTAGTGGCTTGAGATGATGGTCTTCATCTAGTTCCTACCAGATGGATGTCTAGCATTTACTTGGCTTCCTTGTTTTTATTACATAGAATAATGAATTAAGTACAGTTTGGACCTCTTTGGTCCAGTAACTTTGGGACCTGACCAGTACAAATGAGGGGAGGTTCCTCTCCTTATGGCCTGTGCTGCCCCTGGGCTAGGACTCCAGCCTGGCCCCTGCTGCTGCTCCCACCCCTTGGGGCTCTCTAGCTGCTGCCCACCTCCCTGCTGCCAGGACTGGAGCACGATGGCCGGAGCCAGAGTTCCAGGAGCAGGGCCAGAGCTCCCTGGCTGCCACCAGAGCTGGCACAGCCACCTGGCTCTTCAGTCAGGGCAGGAGCTCCAAACCAGGGCTGGGGGGCAAGGCCAGAGCTCCCTGGCTGCCACTGGGGCCAAAAATCTACTGCTGCTGCCAAGCTGGAGCTCTGTGCTGCACTGCTCACCTTGTCCCCACCCCTGACACAGGGCTCGCAGCTGAGTTGCTGCACCCCCTGC
Source organism: Pelochelys cantorii (assembly GCA_032595735.1). NCBI lineage: Eukaryota > Metazoa > Chordata > Testudines > Trionychidae > Pelochelys > Pelochelys cantorii. The sequence continues at coordinate 200,176,695 of CM064326.1, forward strand.
ACCATGTTCCTTCCCTGCTGCTAGACCTCCCTGTTCCTGGGCTCTGTGGTCCAGGAACATCCATGGTCCTGTCGGACCAGAGAGTCCCCGTTTAGGGAGATACAGCCTAGGGCTGTAATTGACTAGTCAACTATCTGATAAGCATAAGCTCTATCAGAGAGAGGCAGCAGGGGGGGGGGGGAGTAAGGGCCAGTGCTGGGGGGAGCCGGCTTACAAACCGATTCCCCCCAGCACCGTCTTTGCAGGGGATAGAGGAGGTAGGCACAACTGGAAACAGCGCCAGTCTCTGCTCCTGCTGCTTCTGCTGCGATTCTGCTTTTGAAATGTACAAGAGCCCTGCTGGAGGGGGTGACTTCCCCTGCTAGCCCCAGGCTCCCTGCTGACTTCTGCTTTTGAATTGTAGCAAGAACCCAACAAGGCTCTTGGTACTGTTCAAAGGCAGAGGTGCCCTTATAGACTAATCAAATAGTCGATGAAAATCCCATCAACTATTCAATTAGTTAATCTAAATTTAACAACCTGAATACAACCTGCATTAAGACACTCCCCTCCCCCCGCCCCCACCTTCTGCAAACAGACCTGCAAAAGTACATTTTTGTGCTGGCATTTTGCAGGCCATGTACTTAACTGCAAAAACTAGGAAATTCAAAATTAAGGATTCTCACTCTGTCCTTACGTCACACGGGAGTAGTGAGGCAAAGCAAAATGCATATGATCCTTGGAATTACCTATTGGGCAACAATGCTAAGAAATCAATCTCTTTTGCACCTTAATGGACATGGTTTACTGGGAATACTGTAAATCCTTAAGGATTTAATTATTTGAAAATGTTTCCCACAGAAATTCGATCTATTCTATGTTAACTGCAGCTACATTATTCACATAGTTGGAGTTGTGTATCTTAGGTTGAATTTCTCCCTGTGGCTATGTCTACACTACCAGGTTATTTTTAAAAAAAGTTACTTCAGAATAATAACTCCCAAAATAACTATTTTAAAATAATCTTATTCCTCTTCACAAGCAGGAGTTATTTCAAAATAACAAGCCCATTATTTCAAAATAACAGGCTTGGTAGTGTGAACTCTCACCTTGTTTCAAAATAAGGAGAGTTATTTCAAAATAACTCCCCAGTGTAGACATGCCTTAAATGTAGACCTGGCCTAATGCTTTTCAGCAGTGAAAAAGTGAAATTCTCTTGGCTTTGACATCAAGATTCATGGACTAATAAGTTCATATAGATGTCCTGCAAAAGGGCTGCTTTTGACATTTTTATAGTCTTGTGTGTGCAATGAGCATGTAAATATAAGTAAAACTTTAAAAAAGGGGGGGGGGGGCCTGATCAGACAAGTGATTGGGTTTTGTATTGCTGACTTTACTCATTCACAAACACACTTATTTGAGTTGGAGCGCTCTTTCCCTTTTGAGTCCTAATGCACTGCTTTGCAGATTCAGTGTAAAACCAAGGTCCTTCCAGAGTTGTTGCCATGCTCTTTACATATATGCAATTTCCAATGTCATAAAAAAATTAAGATAATATATTATTTTCCCCATGTCTCCAAATTAGCCAACTATGCCTCATCACCAATCCGTGGACCTGGAGATGGCATGGAAACTGAGCAGCCAGCTAGAACTGTGGAAGTAATTGCTCAAGTCCACACTACAAACCGTCATGCCCATCACAGTCCACACAGGAAAGCTATCTCTTCCCTGAGTCCTGGAGTTCTCCAACTAGGGAAAATACACAGTGATAAGTCAGTTGAGATTGAAGCTGTGCGAATACTAGTTCCCAAAGCTGCTATAACTCATGTTGTTCCAACCAAAAATGTTAAAGTGGCTAAATCCCTGGGACACCATAAAGGAGAGGACTTCAGCCAGTCAGATGGAGTTACAGAATCCAATAAAGAACTTTTTGAGCTAAAAAATGTAGTAGAAAAGCTCAAGAATTCAGAAAGGAGATTGTTACAGGACAAAGAAGGTCTTTCCAACCAGCTGCACGTACAGACAGAGGTAAGACACTGAGGAATGTTTTTTGTGACAATAGATTCATAGTTTTATTTTGTTTGGGAGGCTTGAGGGGATGATGGGATAGTCTGGCCTTCTGCATAAGACAGGCCAAAGAAGTTTGCCAAATAATCTCTGCGTCAAATCCATAACTTCTGTTTGAGCTATATAATATATCTTGATCAAAGAAAGATCTCCAGTCTTGATTTAAAGACTTCAGATGATGAAGAATCCATCACTTCCTATGTAAACTGTTCCACTGGTTAGTTACACTCACTTAAAATATCCACCTTTTTTCTGAATCTGTCTAGCTTTAGCTTCCAATTATTGTTCTTACTAAAACCAACTATGTTTTATTTCTGCTCTGTTATGGCAGCAGAAACATTATAAACTATTTTAAACATTTTAAAAATATAATCACAAAGGGAGTCTTTTTGACATCACAAAGACAGTGGGAACATGCAAATGGGGATGGGGGAAATTGACCTGATGCACTGTATAATGTATTCTTACAGAGGGCAACACCATAAAATCAAGTTCCAATTTTTTTTTCCTGCTGAACACAGAAATTGCTATACATAGAATACCAGTGGTGTATCTAGTCTAGTATCTTTTCTAAGACAATGGCCTGATGCATCTACCAAATGCTTCAGAAGGCGGAAGAAACCCCATATTGGACAACTATCAGATAAATTACCCATAAGACAAGTTTCTTCATAATCCCTCTTAGTTAGTAGTTGGGTTATGCCATGACACAGATGAGTATGTCCTATCTAAATGGCTACTCCCTCTGTAAATTAAGCCTACATGCTTGCTTATGTTCACTTTTCAGTGTAGTAGATAAATACGCTTATTCTTTCAGACATCTGTTATTACAGGCTTATTTAAGCTACTACAGTTACAGGATATAGTTGCATGTCTTGAACACCTTAGTAATCATGAGGCTTAAAACATTTCACCTTTCAAATTCCCAAAAGGACACATCTGCCCTAGTTGTAGTTCTTGAACTGTTTTCTATTTCTATAAAAAAGCCTGATGTACTGGGAAATCAGTCTGAATCTTTGTTAGCTAATTGTGTGCCTTTTAGAAAGACGCTATCATTAGTAACATTACTGTTATGCTAGCTGTTCTATTCTTGGCCTATTCTAGGTGAATCGAGAGCTGAAGAAGTTACTTATTGCTTCTGTTGGGGATGATCTGCAATATCACTTTGAACGCATGGCTCGTGAGAAAAATCAGTTGATCCTAGAAAATGAGGCCTTAGGCCGGAATGTGTCTCAGCTGTCTGAACAGTTAGAGCGCATGTCCATACAGTGTGATGTGTGGCGCAGCAAATTTCTAGCAAGCAGGTATGGTTTTACAGTGGTCTGTATCACTATTGTCTGAGGACTCCCCTGGTAAATTATAACAACAAAATACCCTTTTGAAATAAATATATGCAAGGGAACTGTTATGACAGCTCTCAAGGTAGATTTATAGTCCAGAGAAGGGATTCCTAAGGCTAAGAAAACTTGAACTACCATAGCTCTGCTTTCTTAAGTTTCCAGTCACTATCCATACAGTTTTGAATAATTACTCAAAAATGAGTAGTCCTGCGTCACCTTAGAGACTAACAAAAATATATATAGCATCATGAGCTTTTGTGGGCAAAATCTGCTACTTGTGTATTTTCAGTGTCCTTACCTAAAATTGTAATATCATAAATGGTACAATTTTTTTAAACAGCTGTGCAGGTGACAAGCTAAAAAGGAGTGCTTGCTGCTCATAAAGCAGGGTTTCAACTTGAGTAAAAGGCTTTATATTACTAACTTTTACTGGCACAGTAAAGGATAGCTTTGAGCTTCTGGATGGGGTACAAGATACCTTTTGTATGTCAAGCATTTGGTAATGGATCATTATAGGAGAGGGTTTTTTTTTGACAATTGGTTGAAGCTCCAGTGAAGGTCTGGCCTAGTGATATTTTGCTTCTTTTAGGTACTTGAAAACTGTTATGTCCTCTCCTTTTTTTTTTTTTTTTTCCCTCTCTCTCCGGACTAAACAATCCCAGTTCTTTCAGTCTTCCCTCACATCATGTTTTCTAGACCTTTACTCATTTTTGTTTCTCTTCTCTGGACTTTTTCCTATTTGTCCACATCTTTCCTGAAATGTGGTGCCCAAAACTGGACACACTATTCCAGTTAAGGCCTAATTAACACTGAGGGTATGTCTAGACAAAGACGCTTTTTTGAAAGAACTCTTTCAAAAAAGCCTCTTTCAAAAGAGATCATCTAGACAGCCATAAGACTTTCAAAAAAGCAATCCGCTATTTCGAAAGAGAGCACTTAGGCAATCTGGATGCTCTCTTTCGAAAAAGCTCTGTTTGCGTTCAAAAACATCTTTCAAAAGAGGTCTTTCGAAAAACAGCATTCTTCCTCGTAAAAGTAGGTTTACCAATATCGAAAAAAAACGCCATGTTCTTTTGATTTAATTTCAAAAGAACATGATGGCAGTCTAGATGCAGGTGAAATTTTTTCAAAAAAAGGCCACTTTTTTCAGAAAAAACTCCGTAGTCTAGACACACCCTGAGTGAAGTGAAAGAATGACTTCTTGTCTACCACACACCTGCTATTATAGCCCAGAATGTTTGCTTTTTTTTCAATAGTGTTACAGTGGCTCATATTTAGCTTCTGGTCCACTATAACCCCCAGATCCTTTTCTGCAGTATTCCTTCTTGGGCAGCGTGTTTCCTCTTTCTTCATCTTTATTTATCAAAATCTACATATTAGAGAACGCCTACATTTGCATTTCTGACTACTAAATGACAATTTAGTAACTTTCTTCTCAAAGTGTAATGTGATTGCAGGATTGACAGGCCATAGCCCTTACAGTATGAACCATGTTGTGGTAATCTAATTCAGCTAGTGCGGAAGAATGTGAGGGTTTGTTTTTTTTTTTTTTAATCTGAAGTTACTTTCCCAATCTTTTCTTATGTTCCTAAAGCTACAGAATTAGGAATTTCATACTCTGATTTAGTATGTGTAGTGTGTGTCTGTGAGCAATGGTCAGATAAGCGTTTTGCATTTTCTGAGGACTGGTAGCCAAATCCTCCTGGGCTCTCTTCCAACTCTTCCTATGTGACCTTCAGTAAATCACCTGTAACTGAAATGCAGGGTTAAAGAGAACAGATCAGATTTTCCCTTCTCTAATTCATAAGCATGTTGTGAAGCTTAGTTTAATACTTTTTCATCAGAATATTCTACAAAGAAGCTTCTTGTTCATATTGAAATCTATAATATATGCATCCTGCATTGACTTTGTAATTACCTTAAATGTTTAATATACTAGTGACCATCTCTGAAATATGGGTTTAATGAATCAGGTGTCAAAGTTACTAATTGAGCTCTTCAACTTTATTGTTGGTGTGCCTGCATGACGGGCTGTGAATCACGCTTGTGGGAGCATCGTGGGACAATGGATTGGGACATGCTGAGTTTATCTAATACTGCACTTTGACCTGATGTCTTCTGGTTTGTCCTTTTTTTTTTTTGAAAGGCAGTGAGGTGATATTTTGAGATTTGTATATTGTATCTCCTATTTTGAAGGAAAATTTCCAATGGAATCAGCTGTGTGAGGGATTAGAGAGGACAGCCTTTTTCCTCTAAATTGGTAGTTGGCAGTCAAAGTGGTTGGTAGTATTAGTAATTATTAGCCCTTCAAATCCATGGCTATTCCTGCATCTGCAGCTGTGGATGCAGATAGCCGCGGTTCATTTTTTACACATATTGCTGCAGATACAAATTTTGTATCTAGAACTCTGCACATTTGCAGATCTCTGCTGACTATTAATTTGTTTCTAAAAGATTCATGTCTAAATCATCTAACCACAGCATTTAGTCTCAGGAGAGAGGCAAATAAATAAGCATGAGACTGAATTCACTTGTTAGCCCCCTTTGACTTGCTTCCATAGGCTATGCTTGAGGCACACTGGTGGAGCAGCCTATCTAGTAGAGATGTAAGTGGGTAACTGGTAGGCATTGCTTTATCGGCATGCTTAATAGGGTAACTGCTTGACTGGTGGGGCGTTCCATTCCAGCTGGGCCTGCTGCATAGTAGAGATGTAAAAGAGTAGTTGATTAAAAGCCTAGGCTTATCAGTCAGTTGAGCTGACTACTTGCATTTCTCACACATGCACCCTGGCTGCTTCTTATCAGAGGCAACAAGGGAAGGAGAAGCTGGAGCAGGTGCCAGGAGGAGCCAGCTTAGAAGCCAGTTCCCTCAGCACCATCTCCACAGTGCCACTTGCCCTCCCTCCCAGGCTGGCCACAAACAGAGGCTGCTCTGGCAAGAGCCCCTGTCCACAGGGGACCCAGCTCCCCACAGGAGCTCAGTCCCGGCTTGTACCAGGTCCAAGAGCTACCCTTGGTGTGGCTCTGCAGTTTAAATGTAGTAGGAGCTGGGCTGCCTGTACACCTAGCTCTTACTACATTTAAAGTGCAGAGCCGCAGCAGGGGTAGCTCCTTCTGAGTACCTTCCTTTATCGACTAATAGTGTAGTCGTTATAAACTGTATTGACTACCCAAGTACCTGCCTCTTAACACCCTTAAAAAAAAAACCAGGTAAATGCCAGTTTTGACTTCAGTTAATCCTTGAAATGCTTGATATGTTAAAACCATGTCCACAACAGAACAAACAGAATTCTAAATTGCTTGTTTAAAAGTAGCTGACTTATTGGAGATTTCTTCCTTTGCAGAGTCATGGCTGATGAACTAACCAACGCCAGAGCAACTCTTCAGCGCCAAACCAGGGATGCACAAAGTGCAATTCAGGATCTGTTAAGTGAACGTGACCAGTTCCGTCAAGAAATGACTGATACACAGAAGTATGATTACTCTTTACACTCATTTTTTTCCCTGTTACTCTGTACATCTATTATCTATTACAAGGACCTCCATTCCGGTAGTCTTCTGGCCTAGAATCAATTCTCAACACTATAAATACTTGTCTACTAGGAATAAACATGTTGTGATTGCTACACATGGAGCTCTCTTGTTGGCAGTCTTTCAGCAGAAAGATTGAGGGAGTAATACCCATTAAGAATTGTTAGCCCTATGTGAAGATTGAGATCAATCATTCAGCAAAAGATTAATGTATGGGGACCTCAGTCTTCCTGACTTAGTCCACCGCTTGCCACCAAACCCTTATTATGATAGGCTCCTCAGGATTTGCAGTTTATTACCATGCTAGTGTTTGGTGAATGGCCATATGTCCTAATCTTGTTTAAATGTTTACTTATTTGTATGTTTCTTTCTGTTTGTTTATTTTTAGTTGGATTGTAAGTTCCTTAGGACAAGATGGCCTTTTTGTACAGCACCATGCCTATTATACTATGTCATGATTTACTTATCATTAATACAACAATTCAATTTTTTCTTGAACAGATTGTTAGAAGAGCTGCTGGTTTCACTACAGTGGGGGAGGCAGCAGACTTATTATCCTAGTGCTCAACCTCACAGTACAGCAGAGCTAGCAGCAGTGAACCATAAGCTGGCTAAAGCAGTGAGCTCCCACCTTCTTGGAAATGTTGGCACTAACACTCCAAAAAAGGCTCCCCCATCAACAGAGTTCTGCAACACTCCTGCTGAGAAAATGGCTGAAATGGTAAAACCCTTACTATAGCACTCAATTTGTGCCCCTCTAAGCACTGCAATGGTGAAGCTTCCAGTTCACTTCCAGAAATTTTCTGGTGAATGAAAATTGATGAAAATCTACTGAGAGTAGAGTGCAGGAGCAATACATTGGTTTTTTTAAGCAAATACTTAAGCTGGAAAAATTGTCCCTTCTCTACACTTTCCCCAGAGCACCAGCAAGTATAACATTATTATACAGGTTGAACCTCTCATCTAGGACTCTGTTCCAGCAACATCTGTGATCTGGCAGGACCAGAGAGCACGAGGAGCACAGCAGCCTGGGTAACTCCCAGGGGCAGCAAAGCCCCTCCAGCCTGGGGGCTGCCGCTCCCAGTGGCTTTGGCAGCCCCAGGGACTGTGGAGCCCTCTCCTGTTAGACCCCGGAGTTTGTCAGCAGAGGGATGGAATTGGTCTCCCTTGGTCAGGCAAATTCCCTCATTCAGGAGTGGTCCAGTCCCAAGGGTGGCAAACCAGGGAGGTCCAACTTGTATCGTTTTTCAGTGGCACCCCTTACTGTAGCATCTAATCTCTGTACCACTAATTTAGATGTGCATGGTGATCACCTATAGAAAATTCTGTTCTCTGCCTTCTTCAGGTTAGCCAAAGTCTAAGAGAAATCTAACGTATAAACTGGCAAGGACAGTCTTAAACCCAGCTTTGATACTGGCGCATACCTGAGGACTGGGAATTCAATTTCAAAATAAATGGTTTTATATTTGGTGCAAGGAGATTAGAACAGTAAGTCTGAAACAAGGACTTAAATGCTCAGTTGTAGTGACTATGTAAATGAGCAAGTTATCTAGAGACGATGTGCAGTTGGGCTGGAATAACAAGCAGAAAGACTTAAAATGGAAAGTACTGTTTCCCCTCCAAGTGTAGCTGCCACATTGCTGAAATGATTGGGGCAGTATTTAATTGTAGGCTAGAGAACTAACCTGGTCTTACCTTGAGACCTGAGAGGGGTAAGGAAGAGGAAAAGAAGGGAGGTGGGGCACAAGTCACCGAAAAATATAAAGTTAAATACAGATGGAAAAAATAAAAGTAGGGGAGAAAGTAACATTTCCCTTCGTGTTTTGTTATCATTGGAGTATGATCTTTTTCCATAGGAGGAGGATCCTATGCATAACACTTCCCAAAAAAACGTATTGTAAAACATGCTTTCCTAATAGACGTGAGCCATCTCTGGGTGTGTACCGGTTGGTTATCAGTATACTTATCAAGCAACTGAAGCCACAAAGCATTGTATGTACTTGTGGCACACTGTTGGACTCAAGCATTTCTGAAAATATCTTTAATTAGACCAAAGTTCACTCTCCACTCTAGTCTCCCTTTTTGCAATTTAATTGTATTCTTTAAAAAATTGCCTTAGTTCTGATTTAAGCAATTCCAAATTTGGGAATCTCTTCTCTGCAATGTGAAATCACTAAATGTTAAGAATTACAATTCAAGATAAATACTGACCAAGATATGAAGACTGATAAATTGTACCATTCACCTGAACAGCCATCAGCTGCGCTATGTAAGTTAGTCAGGGATAAAGCATCTTAGATTAACCATCCAATTAATGCGTGGTTTTAAAATTTTGTTTTAGGTCCTGCGAGTGTTGGATCCAATTGCCGGTAATGAAGCATCACCAGAAGTTTCCTTTTCTGAGCCTTCCTCACCCTCTTTTCTTTCCACAAAGAAGAACATCGGTCGGTTTCACCCATATACCAGATATGAAAATATAACTTTCAATTGCTGCAATCGTTGCCAGGGAGAACTGATAGCTCTTTAAAATCATTGTGCTAAAAACAAAATAAATCCAGGCTTTCTGTGGATATAACAACTTTTCCCTGAGAGACATTAGTCATTTATCCATTCTGATTTCCCTCTTTGCTTTTATCTTCCAGGGATAAGGGGGCTAAGCTGGCACCAATGTACTTTTTACTTCATATAACTTCCATGCTTAGTGACCATCTGTTGTGGGACCATGGTTAATGCTTCAATCTACAAAGGCAAGGCCAGGATGTTAATGATAGTACAATTTATAGTGTAAATAGCCCCTTATATAGATGCAGGATTTGTAATTATATTATGAAATCTTTAATGGATTTCTGCTCAGGGGAAGATAGAAGCATGAAACTATTTAAGAATATAGACAAGTGACATATCAACTTAATCTCTGAATAGTGCTTCCTTTAAAAGGATCTGAGATAAATGATACTGGGAGAAACATTGAGTTAAGTATTTTCATTTAAAGGGGCAATGGAATGCACAGTCAGTTCCATGCTATTCATTTATAGTGTTACTCAATTTGCTGTGGTGCTATGATCAGATTTTTATAATCCTAGTAAGTTACAAGATCTGGTGCAATTAACATTATGGGCCCTTACAAGTGCAGAAGGGGATGGCAAGGCCCTGTTCAGAATTCTTCCTTTACCCTTCTCTAGCAGAGAAGCCTCAAGAAGAAACTTTAATGAAACTGAAAGGCATTTAAATATGAGTTGGTGCAGAATGGATTCTGGAAGCTGTGTGCGCACACGGAAGTTATTTTTTGTGTGTACATGATGTTGAAACAAGTGAATGGAAGCATTTTAACTTGTGGAACCAAGTTGCTGCATAGCTGATGCTCAGCAAAGAGATATACCTCCACTAGTGCTTAGTTTCAAAAACTGAAACTTACCCTAGACTTAGCAGCAGGTAATTACAAATGAAACTTTAACTGGTATTATGCTCACAGGAGGGGCCAGCATCATCAAATACTTGGTATGCATAGGCAGACACAAAATACTATATTTTTATTCATTTGCTTTATTAGGTTAATGAGACAAAGTTCAAAGAATGTACTTGTAACTAGTCTGCCAAACAGTCTGAGAAGACAGCTTGCAGAGTTCTCTTCTTGCTTATTTGCAAGTAGACAGGATATGAGTCTTCCATCTGTTATTAGGGAGCTTATAAGATCTTTTTGAACAAAAGTCATATTCATAACAATTATGCTGATACCTTGCAGCACTTCATTGTCCTCCATCCCCCAACAAGCACAGTATACATAGCCTTGGCATGTAATTAAGGAAAAGGTCTCTAAACCAGTTGCTGTAACACTTTTGTTTGGTAAATCTAGTACTGTATACAGGGTATAAAAGGCATAAGTTTTTGACTGCTACACTTGGGCATGTTTTGGCCTGTACAATTAATGTTACAATAAACATTCTCTACTTTTATCACAAATGAAGATTGGGCATTTGTACACTTGTGACTAGCTTGAATTCCATGCATTCTTTGCAGAATCTAAGAAATACAAGATTGAACTCCATCCGAGTTACAAGAAAGCTAACTGATGGATATTAAACTTAAAAAACAACAAATGGTACTTGGTCCTGCCATGAGGGCAGTGGACTGGACTCAATGACCTCTCAAGGTCCCTTCCAGTTCTATGAGATAGGTATATCTCCATATATTAAATGGTTTTAACAAAACACGTAGATGGTATCATGAGCTTTCGTGGGCACAGCCCACTTCTTCAGATGACCAGATTTTGTTGGTCTGTACAGGATAAACTTAAACAACAAATGGTCTGGTAGCACTTTATAGACTAACTCGGCTACCCCCTGAAGCTGATGGGTATTCGTTTTTGTGCTATGGTGTACCTCATAGGAACAGATTCCTCATCAGGCTTTGCAGACTGAGAAAACTCAAACATGTTAAATTGACAAATTTGTCAACATATTACAGTGGGAAATAAGTAAGTTGATTACCTGTAAGCAGAGTTCAAGATCACTTCCACACAGTCATGCTTTTATGATGTGCCAGTGGTGCAGTTCGGAAAGCAGAACCATCTAATAGAAGTGCCCATTGGAATGTTCTTGTGCCCTGTTCTCCTCTTGCACCCAAGAAGAAGCCTAGCATGCAGACTGCCTCAATTCTTTCCACCATCTCCTCAAGTCCAAATTTGTCATTAAGTCAGAGACAGCAAAGTAGACAGAAGAATGAATGGGCTGCAGCCATCTCAGTTATTTTTGTGCAAGTAAAACAGAGTCAACAATGGCATTTTTCACCATTATTAAACAAGATGTTAGACTAAGTCTTCCCCTACCACTTAAACAATTATAACGCTGCATGTCAGTTATACTTTGAAGCCTCACATTTTAAGCAGGAAAATGATAAGCCTAATTTTATTTTTCAATGGAATAAGCAACTCCCACTAAGTCGTAGGCTAGGTTTACACTATAGCCTTTTTTTGGGAAAAAAACTACGCAAATCATACTCCGCAGGCTAGATGTACCCTTAAGTTGCACTTTAGGATTTTTTTCTGTACTACAACAGATACCTAAAGGTTTTAACAATAAGGGGGTTGTGGTTTGGATTGTTTTTAGAACTAGCTTGACACCGATGGGACTTTGTTTAACATACAGTTGAGCTGCATCTACTAAGCAGGTCTTTTCCAACACAACTGTCTGAAACCTACCATACTTCCTTGCTATACTTGCAGTGCATTTTTGGAAATCTAGATTATTATCCCATAATGCTTCAGTAAGAGCACTCAGCTGCACTCTTGGTGGCTGAAAGATAGATCAGTGAAACAAGTTATAAAGGCAGACGCTGTTAGTAAGATTTAGTTATATTGGGTACCAATACACACCGGCTGCGTCTAGACTGGCATGAATTTGCGCAAATGCTTTTAATGGAAAAGTTTTCCGTTAAAAGTATTTGCGCAAGAGAGCGTCTAGATTGGCACGGACACTTTTGCGCAAAAGCACTTTTTGCGCAAAAGTGTTCATGGCCAATCTAGACGCGCTTTTGCAAGAAAACCCCGATCGCCATTTTAGCCATCGGAGCTTTTTTGCGCAAAACAAAACTGAGCTGTCTACACTGGCCCTTTTGCGCAAAAGGTTTTGCGCACAAGGACTTTTGCCCGAACGGGAGCGTCAAAGTATTTGCACAAGAAGCACTGATTTCTTACATTAGAACGTCAGTGCTCTTGCGCAAATTCAAGTGGCCAGTGTAGACAGCTGGCTAGTTTTTGCGCAAAAGCACCTGCTTTTGCGGAAAAACTGGCCAGTCTAGACACAGCCACCATGTTTAGAGTCAGCCAGTTAATAGTATAGTGTAGACTAGACTGAAGTAGTATAATGCCAGTATCACATGTGAGCATGAATGCTTATGTGCTCCCTGCAGGTGTGGGCAGGGAACCTGCATGAAATCAGCTGCAACTGTTAGTGTAAATATGAACCATTTTGCACTTTAAAAATTAAGAAATATGGCCATTTCTACATCAATAGTGGAATCAACAGCGAGATTTTTAGATTATCAAGACAGGGACACAGGAATGAGAGTCAAAGTTGTTCCACACCTTGATCTATTTCAACAATTTGATCAATAGATTCGAAAAGGTAGAAAAAAAGACTGATCAGCCTGATCTCCTGCATAAATGGCCATGGGACAAATTAAAGCACCCTTGCAAAACTGTCAAATTAACAAGTCCTGCCATAGAATGTTCTCTCCTACCCTTTACAAGGACGGGAGGCAAGGAAAGAACACATCTTTTACTTTCTTGGAAGGGTTCATTAAAAAGGTAGCAAAGATTAACACCTCACTCAGCTAGGGTTGCCAGGTGTCCACTATTGACCTGGAGAGTCTAGTATTTTCAGCTCCTGTCCGGTAAAAAAAATTTAGAAAATACCAGACACTTAAAATGTCTGGTATTTTCTGATTTTTTTCTTGGCCAGGGGCAAAAATACCAGACTGTCCAGGCACCTAGCAAACCCCCCCCCACACACACACACACGGGCCCAGTCCCCTCCCCCCACACGCCACTTACCTAGTTCTGCAAGGGAGCTGGCTGGCCTGGAGCAGGGAGGGACTTTGCTCAACAACTTTGGTCTCTCCCCCCCCCCCCCGCTTTTTTTTCAACAAAATGTTTTCCCTGGGTTTTATTTTGGGGGGGAGGGGGTTTCGGTATTTTTGGTTAAACCATCTGGCAACCCTATACTCAGCTCAGAAAGTAGTCAGCCCAGAAATGAAAGAATGAAATAGTGAGCCTTCTGTGAGATGTCACTTTGTCCACTGCTGCATCTTCAAAGATAAATATACATTACACAGGCCCCTGAATGAATATGCTAAACACAACTAAATCAAAGCATCTGCAAACAGTTAAAGGAAATGAGGAAAAGTGAATGTGCACCCTGGAGAATCTACTTTAGACTTTGGTCAACATTAGGGTTTTCGTTCTCTCCCAAAAAAAGGAATTTAAACTTGCCAGTTATATGGACATTTATTTTCAGTTTGGCTCAGTGGGACTGAGAGCACCACTAAGTCATACACACAACAGAATCAGGGTTTGTCATTTCAAATGATAAATAAATAAATACATAAATAAAAGGTAAATATTAAACACACTGTCAGTTATGAGAAAAATTTAAACCATTATTTAAAGATTTTAAAATACCACAAAAAGGCAACAGCTGTAAAGAGCTGCAGCTCAAGCCATATAAAGTATGGCAGCTGACATTAATATGTGAGATACATCAAACCTTCAGGTGTAATGGTCTGTGAAGCGGAAGGATTTAGGTTCAGAAATGGTGCAGAGGATATTCTGGATTTGTTTTGCTCTTCTAGCTTCTAGCCTAAGTTGCCTCGATCGCTCTTTGGCAGCCAGTTCCTCTGCTTGCTTTTCCTCTCTCTTTCTTTTTAGCCATCTGTGGAGAAACAACCAACTTTAAAAGCACTGATGGTGAGTGGTGAAAAGCACTTTCTTTAATCACCAGTCGTCACTTTTGGTTGTACTCAAAGCAAACAACTGTTCTCTTACCTGACAATCTAATTAGTTAATTAAAGCCCCTGCATCACTTAGCAAGCAGGCTACACCCAGGAATTAATTGTTTTCTAGGGTACAAATACATGGAGTGAAACTAATGGGACAGATCTACAAGAGGGTCAGCAGTGAGAAGGAAGAGTAGGACATTTCCATGAAGCAAATGTAGTCTCTTTTCCAGAAACCTTAACTGATCTACAGCCTATGTTCCCAATACAACTTCCTATCAAGGTGCAGCTCCATAATCAACAGTCTAGAAACTAGCAAGAGTTGGTGATGTTGGAAGGGAGCTAGGGAGGGCACTGGCTGAAAGCTTCAGTTGGATGAATGCAAGGAGGTTGGGAGCAGGGATGTGAAGGTTTAACCAGTAAGCCTTACCCTTAAATGGACAGGGTGCCCTAGAAGCAGGGGCTACTCTGACCGAGATGCCCTGGCCTGCCACAGGCAGGGCCTGATCTGGCTGCGCTGGAATGGGGGATGTTCCAGCCCAGCGGTGGGCAGGGAGGCTACTCCAGCCCAGCTCATCGCCCTTTAATCAGTTAGCCAATTTAACAGGATTTTAACATCCCTAGTTGGGAGGAACAAAGACAGAACTATGTCGCACTTTAAAGACTAACAAGATGGTTTATAGGTGATGAGCTTTCATGGGCCAGACCCACTTCCTCAGATCAATATCATTTTTTGTCAATATCAATATCAATTATTGATCTGAGGAAGTGGGTCTGGCCCACGAAAGCTCATCACCTATAAACCATCTTGTTAGTCTTTAAAGTGCGACATAGTTCTGTCTTTTGTTTCAGCTACACCAGACTAACATGGCTGCATCTCTATCACTATTCTAGTTGGGAGGAGGATCAGAGGAACTGAAAGCGAGTTCACCAGACTCTAGTCACAGTTAGCCCTAGACACCTATGGATCTTCAGACTGTCAGGCCCCTTCCCCCAAAAAATCAAGGCTTAAAAAGGATGCAGTTTTCACCATCTGTAAAAAATGTGAAGGATCCCATTTCTGTGTTCAAAGGATAGCACATCTGACATCAAGCCAGTTCCACCTTGAGTGCTAACGAATTGTTCTGCACATGTTTTATAAAGGTAAAATTAGTAAGTTATTTTTTCACACCATTTCCCTTCTGGTTTAGAAAAACAAATAGTAAAGGGATTTTCAGCCAGCATCAGAGCTAAAGGTTTTAATCATTAATTAGACTTTCTTTTGTCAGTGAAAATCACTCAACACTGGATTGTGCACCTTGGCTGGATGCATATAGTATATAACAGCCTTATTTTATACCACTATTTTTCATACAAACAGCATCCATAATAGAGGCCCAACTTAAATGTATACCCCAAATTAAAAAACATAGAAGAACTAAAAAAGAGCCAGCATGGCTTAACCATGTAAAAGAAGCAGTGAGAGATAAAAAGACATCTTTTAAAAAGTGGAAGTCAAATCCTAGTGAGGTAAATAGAAAGGAGCATAAACACTGCCAAATTAAGTGTAAAAATGTAATAAGAAAAGCCAAAAAGGAGTTTGAAGAACAGCTAGCCAAAAACTCAAAGGGTAATAACAAAATGTTTTTTAAGTACAACAGAAGCAGGAAGTCTGCTAAACAACCAGTGGGGCCCCTGGATGATCGAGGTACAAAAGGAGCACTTAAAGACAATAAAGTCATGGTGGAGAAACTAAATGAATTCTTTGCTTCAGTCTTCATGGCTGAGGATGTTAGGGAGATTTCCAAACCTGACCAGTCCTTTGTAGGTGACAAATCTGAGGACTTGTCACAGATTGAAGTGTCATTAGAGGAGGTTTTGGAATTAATTGATAAACTTAACAGTAACAAATCACTGGGACCAGACGGCATTCACCCAAGAGTTCTGAAAGAACTCAAATGTGAAACTGCAGAACTATTAACTATGGTTTGTAACCTATCCTTTAAATCAGCTTCTGTACCCAATGACTGGAAGATAACTAATGTAATGCCAATATTTAAAAAGGGCTCTAGAAGCAATCCCGGCAATTACAGACTAGTAAGTCTAACATCAGTACCTGGCAAATTAATTGAAACAATAGTAAAGAATAAAATTGACACACACATAGAAGAACATAATTTGTTGGGCAAAAATCAGCATGGTTTCTGTAAAGGGAAATCATGTCTTACTAATCTATTAGAGTTCTTTGAAGGGGTCAACAAACATGGACAAGGGGGATCCAGTAGATATAGTGTACTTAGATTTCCAGAAAGCCTTTGACAAGGTCTCTCACCAAAGGTTCTTACGTAAATTAAGTTGTCATGGGATAAGAGGGAAGATCCTTTCATGGACTGAGAACTGGTTAAAAGACAGGAAACAAAAGGGTAGGAATAAATGGTAAATTTTCAGAATGGAGAGGGGTAACTAGTGGTGTTCCCCAAGAGTCAGTCCTAGGACCAATCCTATTAATCATATTCATAAATGATCTGGAGAAAGGGGTAAACAGTGAGGTGGCAAAGTTCGCAGACAATACTAAACTGCTCAAGGTAGTTAAGACCAAAGCAGACTGTGAGGAACTTCAAAAAGATCTCACCAAACTGAGTGACTGGGCAACAAAATGGCAAATGAAATTTAATGTGGATAAATGTAAAGTAATGCACATTGGAAAAAATAACCCCAAGTATACATATAAAATGATGGGGGCTAATTTAGCTACAACTAATCAGGAAAGAGATCTTGGAGTCATTGTGGATAGTTCTCTGAAGACGTCCATGCAGTGTGCAGCAGCAGTCAAAAAAGCAAACAGGATGTTAGGAATCATTAAAAAAGGGATAGAGAATAAGACGGAGAATATCTTATTGCCCTTATATAAATCCATGGTATACCCAAATCTGGAATACCTCGTACAGATGTGGTCTCCTCATCTCAAAAAAGATATACTGGCATTAGAAAAGGTTCAGAGAAGGGCAACTCAAATGATTAGGGGTTTGGAACAGGTCCCATATGAGGAGAGGTTAAAGAGACTGGGACTTTTGAGCTTGGAAAAGAGGAGACTAAGGGAGGATATGATTGAGGTATATAAAATCATGAGTGGTATGGAGAAAGTGAATAAGGAATAGTTATTTACTTGTTCCCATAATTTAAGAACTAGGGGCCACCAAATGAAACTAATGGGCAGCAGGTTTTAAACAAATAAAAGGAAGTTCTTCTTCACACAGCGCATTGTCAATCTGTGGAACTCCTTGCCTGAGGAGGTTGTGAAGGCTAGGACTATAACAGGGTTTAAAAGAGAACTAGATAAATTCATGGAGGTTAAGTCCATAAATGGCTATTAGCCAGTATGGGTAAGGAATGGTGTCCCTAGCTTCTGTTTGTCAGAGGATGGAGATGGATGGCAGAAGAGAGATTGCTTGATCATTACCTGTTCGCTTCACTCCCTCTGGGACACCTGGCATTGGCCACTGTCAGCAGACAGGGTGCTGAGCTGGATGGACCTTTGGTCTCACCCAGTATGGCCATTCTTATGTTCTTATCCCAAAAACATGCATTAAATAATGAAAGAGAAACTGAGAGGTTTTAAAGCAGAAATTTGGAAGAAGATTGTGCAGAGGCAGAAAGAGTAAGGCTGTACCGTATATTAGAAACAACATACACTCATGGGTGTCAGTGCATTAATGGAGGCTGGTTTTCAAATCTCTGCTGAAAACCTCCTCTTCAGTTCTTTCCTTACCCACTATACGTTGCTTTATTTGTTTCCTCCATTTTGTAATATAACTTTTATAATAGACGCTTTACAAATAAAGCTACATTATTTAAGTTGCTGAACGAGACAAAGTTCAGATACTCTTAACTCCCTAGAAAATAACAGCATTAGACTTACTGTTTAAAGGCTCTGTCACGTTCCTCTGTTCTTGGAAGAAAGTACAGGCACTCTTCCTGGCGTCTAAGGATTTCCATTTGTTTTTCTTTCATTTGTTCTTGGTGCTTTTTTTTAAGCCATAACCTGAAAGCTTCCTCTGGATCTCTGTTCTCCTGCTATTTAAAGTGTACACATACATAATTATAAATATTCTGTTTGTCTTTAAAATTCATATATCAATACTACTTTGAACTTCACTGGCACCTTCCACCCCAGATTATGAAACACGCTTTATAAACAATGCTGAATCTAGCCTCAGAATCACTTTATATTTTATTAATAGTATTATTGCCCCTATTAGAGAACTTGAGACACAAAGCCCGGGTTTAAAGTCTAGAGTTTTTGGCTGCATTGTAATACATGTAAATTGCTTGATATCACATGTAAATAAATATGAATGGATACACTTCAGAAAGAGGAAGTTACTCACCTGGGTGCAGTAACAACGGTTCTTCAAGATGTGTGTGTGTTCCTGTGAGTGCTCTACTGTAGGTGTCGGGCCCATCCTGGCACCACAGATCAGAAACTTTTAACAGCCGGACTGGGCATACACGGTCAGCATCTCGCAACATTCACACCCTTTGCCTCATGCACGCGGTCCAGCTCCCGCCAGTTCCTCTCACCCACTCAAGTATCTGAAACGAGAAATTTACTAACCAAGACTCTGGAGCGGGGAGGAGGGCTGGTAGTGTAGCAACCACGGGGACACACCTCTCAAAGAACCTTTGTTATTGCACCAAGGTGAGTAACTTCTTCTTCTTCGAGTGATATCCCCGTGGGTGCTCCACTGTAGGTGACTGTGTAGCAGTACTCAGAAATGTCCAGATGGTGGGCTCCGGAATCAAGGTTTGTTTGAAGTTCAAAGTACTGCCGAGGTCAATGAGGAGCCTGCAGCCAAACATTGCACGATTGCGTCGTGCTTTATGAACGTAGCATTGGATAACCATGTGGCTGCCCAACAAATGTCACGAAGGGGAACTCCCCGTAGAAAGGCCATGGATATGGCCACAGCACTTGTAGAATGAGCCTTTGGTTGAGATGGGAGCAGTCTATTGTGGATGGAGTGGAAAGTGGTGAAGCATGAAACTATGAGCTTAGCGATACGCTGGGCTCGCCCTTGGATCGATCAGCGAGAGAGAGACTATCAAACAGTCTGTTTTATGCAAATCTCAGGTCCTATCAATGTAGAAGGCGAGCACCCTGCACACATCAAGATTGTGGAGGATCACCTCCTGTGGTGAGGTGTGTGGCTTAGGGTAAAAGGAAGGGCATATGATTGGCTCATTAATATGGAATTCAGAGCAGACTTTGGGAATAAAGGCTGGGTGAGGTCGTAATACCACACCATCCTTGTTGAAGGTGATGTACAGCGGTACTGACATCAGGGCCGCAAATTTACTGACTCTGCAAGCAGATGTTATAGCAAGCAAGACCACCACCTTCAGCGTCAACATCTGGAGCAACGTAGTGGCCAAAGGTTCGAAGGGTGGTTGAGTAGGAGTGTCTAGCACTAGGTCCAGGTTCCAGGGCGGAAGTGGGGGTCTGTGAGGTGGGTTAAAGTTTGTCAACCCCTTTAGAAACCTCCTCTTAGTTGGGTGGGCAAACACCAAAGTGCCATCTATCGAGTGTCAGAAGGCGGTAATTGCCGCGAGATGTACTTTCAAGGAAGCAACGGCTAGACCCGTTTGCTTCAGGAAAGAACGTACTCAAGAATCTGGTGCAGAGGTGATTCATGTGGGTCAATCCGGTTAGCAGAACACCAAGAAGCGAATCTCAGCCATTTAGAGAGGTAAGTAGCTCGAGTGGTGTCCCTCCTGCTGTGCATCAAAACATCTTTGACCTGCTCCAAGCAAAGATCCTCGGATGCACAGAACCAGCTAGGAACCAGGTAGTTAGGTGCAGGGTCTGGGGCTGTGGGTGTAAGAGGGAGCCGCAGTCCTAGGTCAGCAAGTCTGGTAGGGTGTATGGCGGCAAAAGAGACATTCAGTGGAGAAAGGGGAACCAAGGCTCACTTGCCCAGGCGGGGGCTATGAGAATCAACCTGGCTCCGTCCGTGTTGATTTTCCCCGAGGACCCTGGGTATAAGCACGACGGGGGGGAAATGCATACAGGAGAGAACACCCCCAATTGAGGAGAAAGGCATCCTGTAGAGATCCCCGCCCGATGCCTGCCCTGGAGCAGTAATATCGGCATTTCACATTCTTGTAGGTGGCGAAGAGGTCTATTAGAGGGAAACCCCAACGACAGAAGATACGTTGAAGTATATCAGTGCAGATTTCCCACTCGTGGTCGGGTGCAAAATATCTGCTCAGAGAGTCTGCAACAGCATTATTGGCACCAGGTGAGTAGGATGCTAGTAAAGTGAACTTGTGAATACATCAATACCAAAGGCAGACTGCCTCTGCACAGAGGGATCAAGACCATGCACCACTCTGGCGATTTATGTAATAGATTGTGGCGATATTGTCGGTGAGTATTCTGGTAGTTGAACCATACATGTAGTCCTAGAAGTGTCTGCAGGTGTTGAAGACTGCCCTGAGCTCGAGAACGTTTATGTGTAGAGCTGTCTCTCTTGATGACCACCAACCCTGCATAGGCATGTCGTTCATATGGGCACCCCAGCCGATGAGGGAGGCGTCTGTGGTAATCTGGGCCAAAGGCTGAGGCTGGTGGAATGGAACACCTAACAAGAGGTTGCGCAGATAGGTCCACCATTTGAGGGCCGTGCGAACATTGGGCGGAGGAGCCACTGTTCTGTGGACGTGGTGTCTTGTAGGGGTATACATGGACGCCATCCAGTGCTGAAGGCAGTGGATGTATAGCCTTGTGTGATTGTTTACATGAGTTGTTCCAGCCATATGGCCCATTCACTGTAGGCAAGTGAATATTGAGAGAGTAGGGCTGGTGACTGAAAGCAGATCTTGGATGGACTGGAACCTTTGGATGGGTAAGTAGGCTCGTGCTGTGGTAGAGTCGAGTGGAGCGCCCATGAAGTCCAAAGTTTGAGGTTCGATCATGGACTTCTGTTCGCTGATAATTAGGCCAAGAGAATCAAAAGTCTGTCTGGCTATAGCTACCATATGCTATGTCTCCACCGAGGAGTGGCCTTTTAGAAGGCAGTCGTCAAGGTGGGGAAAATTATAACACCCCTTCGATGTAGATGAGCTGCCACTACCACAAGGGTTTTTGAGAATACCCTCGGAGCGGAGGAAAGGCTGAAGGGAAGCACCCGATACTGGAAATGTTCCCCACCTACTGTAAAACAAAGAAATCACCTGTGTGTTGGATGGATGGTGATGTGGAAGTAGGCATCTTGAAGGTGGAAGGCCACAAACCAATCTCCATTGACTAAGGCTGATATTATGGACGCAAGGGTTACCATTTTGAACCGTAGCTTTCGGAGATGATGATTGAGTTTTCGAAGATCAAGTATGGGTCTCCAGCCTCCTGTTTTCTTCTGAATGAGGAAATAGCGAGAATAGAACCCTTTTCCCCTGAACTCGTCTGGTACCTTCTCTACAGCTCCAATGGAGAGGAGACGATGGACCTCTTGTTTCAACAAGTTCTCGTGAGACAGGTCCCTGAAGCGGGATGGGGTGGGGTAGTTGGGGGCAGCGAAAGGAAGGGGATGGTGAAACCAGATGACACGATCTCCAAAACCCAACGGACATAATGGTGGCCCGTTGGTGGTAAATTGGCCTCAGACAGTGGTGAAATAGGGATGAGGCGTGATATTTCAGGTTGACAATGGGAAGTGTTTGGAAGCCCCCGACCGAGGAGTCAAATCTGCTGCTTGTTGGCTGGTTAGTTAGGGGTGTGGCTGGTCTGATTGCACCTTCTTTTAGGTCACTGCCTTGATCATGGCTGGTTGAAACCACGTTGCTGTTGCCTATTATACAAGTAATTGTGGCGCCTCTGCTAAAGTAAATAACGTTTGCACCAGTATGGAGGCGTGTATATACCAAGAGTCTGGAAGGTGGTAGGTGAATATTTGCTGGAATGGAGAACCTCATCTGTTTTCTCAGCAAAGAGTTTTTGTTTGTCAAAGGGGAGGTCCTTGACCTTGCTCTTTAACTCTCTCGGAACTCCCACGGTTTGCAGCCATGAAGACCTCCTCTTCACAATTGCAGTAGCCTTGGAACGCGCAGCTGTGTCCGCGACATCCAGCGCGATCTGGAGACCTGTCTTGGTGGAAACATAGCCTTCCTGGACAATGGATTTTAGGATAGGTTTCTTGGAATCAGGGAGATGCTCCATCAACGTTGTAAGTTTCGTATAATTGTCGAAATTTGATTCGACAAGAGCGTGGCATAGTTGGCAATGCGAAGTAGTAGTGTCACTGAGGAGTATACCTTCCTGCCAAATAGGTCCATTCTTTTGCTGTGCTTCTCTGTTGCAGCATTCTAATACTGAGGGGCCTTAGACCTGTGATGCGTGGCGTCTACAATGAGCGAATTTGGCTGGGGATGGGTTAATAAAAATTCCATCCCCTTCGATGACACAAAGTATTTCTTATCTGCCCTTTTGTTTGTCGGTGGGGCAGAGGCAGGGGTCTGCCAAATCTCCTCCACAGCCTCCATGATTGCTTCGTCTAGCAGGAGTGTTATTTTGGCCCGGTACAGGGGCTGGAGATTTTTAAGGAGGTGGTACTGGTTATCCTGCACCTCCACCAACTGGACCTCCTGGCTCGACATGACTCTCTTAAACAAGTCTTGGAACTGCTTAAGATTGTCAGGGGGCAATATATCACCTGGGATTATGGCCTCATCAGGAGAGGATGATGACTGATCAGCACGGGAAGTGTCAGGTTGTTGCTCTTCAGCCTTGAATAATCGCCCCTCCTCGGGTTCGGAATGATGTGCTTGCAGTGGTGGGCTTTGTGGTGGTGGCAGCAGGGGATGTCGCTCCCGTAGACTTATGGACGCAGGTGGGTATTTGGGCGACCTATGACAACACGGGGACCATCTCCTCGAATGTGACTGATGGTGATGATGATAGTATGGTGTGTGGTCACGATGGTAGTTGTGCTAGTGCTAATGATGCAATCGTCCAGGCAAGTAATGCCTAGGAAAAAAAGCACTTGTGTGCTCCCCTAGTATGCTGCATGTGGTGATAGTGCAGGTGAATGAAGAAGGATTCCAGAGCCTCTCAATAAGGAGGGTGTAGAGAGAGAAAGGTGCCTGACATGGTATCGAGAATCTCTCCACAGTGCCACAAGGTATGGGGATGGTGCCGGTGGAGAAGGTGCCAGAGAGAATGTCGGGAAGACAGAAATGGGGGTCGGACTCTGACGTGCGTGCCAAGAAAGCGTCAGGTCTTTCAGGTGCCGGATTGGATTGCGGCACGGGTTCCACAGCAGCTGGTGATGGTGGTGCCGCTCGAGTCAGCATCGATACTGGTGTCAGTGCCTTAGACCAGCAGTGTGCAACCCGTGGGTCGCGACCCCCAAGAGGGTCACGGCCGTCTCCCTGGGGGGTCGCAGTGCTGTAATCCAGGCCAGCCGGCATTTTGTTTTCCTGGCTCAGTGCCCAACAGACACACGGCGGAGGGAAGTGGCAGGGGAGCAGACCAGTGCTTTAAAATAAAGGGACCATAATAAAATGTTCCCGGCAGGGGTTTTCTTGTTTTTTGTGGTTTTTTTGCTTTGCTCAACAAAAATTTTCCTAGCTCTGGGGGTCGCAAATGAAAAAAGGTTGAGCACCTCTGCCTTAGACGATGAGGCCAGTGCTGCCAATGTTGATCTTGGTGCCATCGGTGCTTGCACAGTTGGCACCGAAGCTGCCGTCTTTTTAGGTCTTGTACCTGGAACCACTCTTGCATGCAAAGAAGTAGTACCGGACATTCCAGGCTTATCACCCCTGCTCACCCTGCTCAGCAGGACCGGTGGCAGAGAACGTGCCAGTGAAGCCAGCATCTTTTTTGCTGGAGCCACCCCCGGAGATGACACTCTCCGTTTCTGTGTAGCAGCAGGGTCTGGTGTAGCCACAGATGACGAGTCCGATGGCTAGAGCGCCTTATCAAACAAGATCATCTGAAGGTGCATTTCCCTATCTCGCCAGGCTCTCACTGTTAACTTTCAGCAATAGGCGCATTTCTGAGGCACATGAGCCTCACCTAAACAGCAGATGCATGACGAATGGCCATCTGATGCCAGCAATGGACTGTCTGTCTCCGGGCTCGCGACAAATGTCGCATTTTTTAAAGCCCGGAGAACCCGGCATCATCTGTTCGAAGGTGGGGTTTTTTTGGTTTGGGTGGGGAGGTTGTTGGTTTTTTGTCAGCGGCCTAAAGGCCGGTGGAACGAAGAAATTTTTTTTTTGTTTTTTTTTAAACTCTGAACCTAAACTGTAACTATTAACTATAAACTGAGTAATACTAACAACAACTAACTAATAACTATATTTACTTCTCTGACTAGATGAAGTTGGAGAGAAAGAGAGAGAGCTCCGTCTGCAACTGAGGGCAGTTGACAGGAACTGGCAAAGGACGCGAACATCGCGAGATGCTGACCGTGTATGCTCAATCCGGCTGACTACGGCTGTTAAAAGTTTCTGATCTGCGGTGCCAGGACGGGTCCGACACCTACAGTGGAGCACTCCTGGGGACATCACTTGAAAAAGAACATTAATTCCTGATTGAGATTCACAGTAGGGCACTGCCAAATCTTCATCATACTAAGATGGCAAATAGTAACCTCTCTCTTAAGTTATCCTAGGACCATAAAGGTCACATGAACACAGCTTCTTGTGTGATGCAAGTTCATCCTGTTAAAATTGGAAAATCCATTATATCTGCAGTTCTCGTATAGTAAAAATGGACTATTCCTTGCTATGTTCATTTTTTATGATGAACTGACAAAATGGGTGTAAATTTCAATTTTCTGAGTACCCAGGGCATCCTTAACATGTATGGGATGGAGAAGTCTTAACTTACTCTACTATTTGAGCCTTCTAGTTCCTTTGCACGCTGAATTCGCTTCTCTTCTTGTACTTGTTCTTTCTTCTTCTGCAACCAAGCTCTAAAGACCATGTCATTCTCTCTCTTCTTTTCCTCTTCCTGTTGTCTTTTCTGTGCTTCTTCCTTGTGTGAAATTAAGGACTGAATAATATCTCACAAGAAAGGTGTTAGTCTGAGACATGCAAAGGAGCAGACAAACCAATACACATTACCTGAATTACTTATCTGCCTTGACCTAAAACATATTGAGGGAAATGGGAATAATCAATAGACACATCAAGTCAATACTATATTGAGGAGGAAACTGCCATTGAGCACCTTTGTGATTAAGATTATATTTGGAGGCTTTAATTTTAATCCAGAAATTTTCTATCCCTTTCTTAAATAAAAAAAAGCAGTCATGTAGCACTTTATGATCTGAAGAAGTGGGTCTGCCCCACGAAAGCTCATCACCTAATAAGCCATCTTGTTAGTCTTTAAAGAGCTACATGACTACTTTTTTTGTTTTACCAAGATCAGACTAACACGGCTACCTTTCTGTTTTTTCTCAAATTACTGCACCTTAAACCAGACCTACCTCACAGCTCCAAGTAGTTTAAAATAAGTTTAACTGACCTGGTTTAAAAACTGTTTACAAGACTTCTCCTGACTAAACAGGCCCTAAAAAAATCAAAATGATTAGTGACTGCAGGCACTGGCCTATCAAAGATTTCTAGAGCATGACCATGCGCTGGGGGTGAGGAGAATGTCATTTAGTTATGCAGGCACTGATAGCATAACATCTCTGAAGCGAACATGGTGAAATGCTTTTTGTAAAAAAGTGGGAAACAGTCTGTGTCAGGACTGTGAATATTTGAAGATACTTTGATCAATGCCAAGCCTGCCAATAAGTCACACTATTCAGAAATGTTGTCTCATGAAATTCTGTTCCTCTTCGGCACAAAAGCTATGCACCCATCAAATTTAAAATTCACGCAGATCAATATGCACCTCCTTTGAAGTCCAAATATATTTTTCCCTGAATCTTTTAGCACTTGTCTTGAAAAACTGACAATTGTTGCACATTTTTTAAGTCTCTGCTACACATTTAATATTTCAGAAACTCACTGATCTAGCCTTCTAAAATAGGTCTAAGGCCTGGTCTACATGATGAAATTAGATCAACAGAATTACGTTATTCGGGGATGTGAAAAATCCATACACCCAATAGATGCAGTTAAACTGACCTAACCACCAGCTAAGCTAGCACTAGGTCTACCAGAGAATTAGCTACCACTTCTCAGTGAGGTGCATTAACAAGAACAATAGGAGAAGCTCTCCTATCGCTGTAGGTAGTATCTTCAATAAAGCACTCCTGCAGTAGTGTCACTGCAGCGTTTTAAGTGCAGACAAGCCCCAAGTCTTGTTTTAAATTGCTGTTCTATGTAATAGTGGGGACAGTTGGGTTCTTGAGTTTTTTTCCCTTTAACACTTCCATACAAAAACAAGATAATTCCCACAAGCAAAAGCTTTGAGGTTGCTGGAGGGCAACACTCACCCACACAAAGTTACTGTCTATGTTGGAGGAGTATGGGACTTACAAATAGATAGGAAGAATCCATCAGTGAAAGAGGTGAATGTGATGGGGGAGCCATATTTATGGATATACAGTAAACCCTTATGTAATGCACATTTATACAGTGTGCTTTTGACATAGTATGGCTTTCCTTTAGGGGCCATTTTTAGGTTGCATACTATTTTTCTATAGTGTGCTCACAGAAGGGAGTTTGGGTGTGAGAGGGTGCTCAGGGCAAGGGATCGGAACATGGGAAGGGACTCAGGGTGCTGCATACAGCCGGGGGAACGGGGGGGGAGGGGGGATGGACACATCAGGCAGCTCCCGGCAAGCAGTATCCTGTGCTTGCTGTTGTTGGCAGAGGCATGGTCAGGTGGCTCTGCACACTGCCTCAACCCACGGGCACCACTCCCAAAGTCAGCCATTTAGCTGCACCTCTGCCAGGTTTTTATATAGCACATGGTTTCCCAGGAACATTATTACCACATTTTATAAGGTTTTACCACATTAAACAAACATTTCCTTGCTTTCCATCCATGAGCATTTCCTTAACAGTTTTTAATGAAAGAGAATATTTTTGTGGATTTGGTTTATAAGTTCAAATTATTATTATTCCAACTGAGGAAATGGAATAAATGATCAAATGAATGGCTTTGAGAAGCACTATTTCCCATTAAGTTTGAGAAACAGAGGGTCTGGTTGTCACTATGATCTGGTTATTTCCTTTGTACTCTCACCTCTTTCCTTAGTTTCTCTTTCCTTTTTTGCATCTGTTTTTGCAACTCTTTTTGTCTGGGTGAAAGACTGTAGGTGGAGTTTCTCCAAGGCACAACTGCAGACTGCACTCGGCGGGGAGTTCTTCCCATTCCCACACTTCTTGCAGTGTTGATGGCTGAGTTTGGGCGATACTTAGGGTTAGGGGGAGGCTTAGGGAAACAGATAAACTCTTCTCCAATGGGAAAGCAAGAATTTACCCCTGGCTGCACTAGAGGCTCTTCCTTTGTTAGACTGGGAGTGCCAAAAATTATGGAATGGGAAAATTTAGGAGAAACAGGTTGAGTTTCAATGTCAGTGAAAGAAACACTTATTGGAGGGAAAAAGCCATGGCTTTCAATATCACGTAAACTCAAGAGTTCAAATTTCCCATCTTTCTCTACTAGGATCTTGCCATCCTTTTGTTCCTCATCTTTGCCACCATTAAGTGAAAAAGTCATACTTTGCAGGCCTGGCTCATTAGAAATATGCAATTGAGACAGCCTACTTGAAACATCCTCCTCACTTTCAGGATCATTTTTATAAGCTTCTGTATCTTCTAGTGGAGGAACTTCCAAATCTACCAATTTATCTTTGAATTTTAGTTTCCTTTCTCTATTTTCATTCAGAGGCTCCTGGTTCTGCAGCAGCTTGTTAGCTTCCTCAATCTTTTCCAAAATATAGCGCTTTATTTCTTCATCATCTTCGTCATCCAGGTCCTGACGGTTTTCCAGCTTGGATTCCTGGACAGAGCTTTCACTGTCCGTATCAGATGTATGATCCAATGGTTTTAAGTTGGGTATGGATACAAGTTTTTCTCCATTTGATAGACTCTCCTCTAGATCTACATCTACACATTCTTTTTTTTCCTCATTGTCTTCCAAGTTGCTATCAGTATTTGTTTCAATATCGTCTTCATTCTGATAAGGATTATAAAAACAAAGTTCTTCCTTTAAAACTGTATAAGAAATAACTTCTCTAACAAGTTAAAAACTAACTTAGAGTAGTTTATACATACATAGCGCATCATTAAGATTGGGATTTTAAAACCACAGAACTCAGGAAATTTATTGTTTAGGCTCCCACAGCAAACAACTGAATATGCCCCTTAGAGCATATTACTTAGGCTTTAAGACCACAAGGGACCATCATGATCAGCTAGTTTGGAATCCTGAATATTGCAGACCACACCTATTCCTGTAAGAGACCAAGAAACAAGAGTTTCTAAAGTCCTCAAAACATGATTAAGGTTTCAACTTAAGAGAATCCACCATTTACACTAGCTGAAGCCTGCAAAATGACCCAAGCCCCATCATGCAGAGGAAGGTGAAAAATTCCCAGGATCTCTGCCCACCTGACTTGTGGGGTAATTTTTTCCCACCCCAAATATAGTGATTACTTAGACCCTGAGCATGTGGGCAAGACCCAACAGCCAGGCACCTGAGCCTGAGAAAGAATTCCCCTGACTCTTCTGAATTCGGCCCATGATACTCAGGGCTCCCCTCAGCATTGGGGAGCCTGTGCTGGCAGTCCAGCCCTCTGCCCACCCCACCACAGGGCTGTAGCACACAAAATCTACTAGGCTCTGGTGTGTGAAAGGAATGTGGGGAGTGTCTTTCTCCTTCTCAGCTAGAGGCCACTTCTGTGTGGCCCCGATTTATTTTTCTGTGAGTCAGTGGCCCCCACTCCAAAAAGGTTCCCCACTCCTGCTCTGTAGTAATTATGAAACCTCCACCCAATAGTGTCCCATCACCAGCCACTGGAGATATAGGCTGCTGGCAGTCACAGATTGGTTACATACCACTGTAGGCAAGTTTTGTCATATCAGCCCCTCCATAAATGTATCAAGTTCAGTCTAGATAAAAGTTAGGTTTTTTGCCCTCACTACTTTCCTTGGAAGGCAGTTCCACTCCTCTCATGGTTAGAAAACTGTCTAATGTTATGCCTAAACTTCTTAATGGCCAGTTCATAGCCATTTGTTCTTGTGCCAACACTGGTGCTTAACTTAAATAACTCTTCTTCTCTGGTATGTATCCATCTGACGTATTTATAGAAAGCAGTCATATCCCCCCTCAGCTTCCTTTTTGTTCCATTAAACAAAAGTAGCAAATTGGGCCAGAGGACAGTTTATGCCATTACACCAGCCACATCCACAGCTGCTAGCTGCACTCCCAGCCATTTGATATGGGCAGTGGATGCAGGGTTTCATGGTCACACCATTTACACGGGATGATTGTAAACACAGCTATCTTACAAAGGGCCAAGAGGAGGGCAACACAAACGTGTTTTTCATACACAAAGAGCAATCATTTACTCTCAGTCTGATCTGTTTGGTTAAAACAAGAACAAAAGTAAAATCACTATATGAGAGAACACAGTGAGTTGTCTCCCCCACTTATTATAGAGTCTGCATTGAACTAAATACAAAATAGCCATCATTACAGATCTAAAGGTGCAATATATAGAAAATAGTCACACTGCTAAAATGCAAGCTACAGGAACAGGCCCTCCTCTTATGAGCTCAGCTTTCCAATAGAACTGATGGCCATGCCTCCAGAGGTGATGATGTGAAAGAGTCGTGGTCTCCCAAAAGCCCAGCCGTAGTAGAACTTGGTGTCCTATCCCATATGGTCTTACACTTAAATAGGAATACATGGCTCTTGTTTCTGTTGTCACAATCCCATTAGGGAGGCTCTTTCAGTCCCTCCTCCCAAGAGAGGCCAGAAACATCGCAAAAGGAAGAACAGAATAGCCAGAGTGGTAGGCAAACAGTAACAAACATATCCAGTCTATGAAATACTGAATTTCATAATCAGCTTCCATTTTAGCACTAACTCCTCTCTTACTGCATCTCTCTATAGTTCCATCTTCACGTAATTTGGAATGAAGCAAAGCTTGAGTAGCAAAGTGACAGACGCAACATTAAAAAAAAAAATCACGAGACTTGCACAAATGCTTCAAGACACCACCTTGGAAATGAAAGTACTTTTGATCCAAGCACATTCTCTTTGTACCGATAGGGAATACTGAAAAGCCAGTGGACACTGCATAGCTTTTTATTAGAATCCTTTTCCTAATTAAACAGCAACACATTTACAGTTAGATACATATTTGAATTCAAACTCAATTGATGATGTGTGGTTCAGTTGGTAAGATCTCCAAATATACAGTATAATAATTAACATTTCTCTAATCACATACCTCTGTTTCCCCCAAATTGTCTTCTTTTTCTTCATTAATTAGCCACTCAAGATCCTTTTCAAAATCATCCTCATATTCTGCGCTTTCTGTTGAGTCACCAGCCTCTTTTATGTCATTAGTGTCTTTCTTGTCATCCATTTTGGCTCTGTGTTACAGCAATGCTACAAGAGGAAAAAAAATATTTTCAATAATACTTTTACTGACACACAAAAATACACTGTTGATACCTGTGGTACATAGGTAAAATGATGGACAATACAACCACCTACACATTTCTATAACACCTTACAAGAAAGGATCCAAATGAGATTTACAATCATGAATGGATTTAGCCTTTCAAACCCTAGCTAAGAAAGATAGTTTCATTCCAGCCTATAAAAAGCAGATCTGAGGCACTGAGAAGCAAGTTGATTCATCTATGGTCTTTCTTAAAGAAAGTTATTGGCAGAGGTAGGAAGAGAACCCAGGACAACTAGTCCCTATTCTTTAGCCACACTGGGCTCTTAGAAGATATTTAGGGGTAAATTAGAGCTAAATGACAACACAGAACATTGAGCTATAAACAATCTTTATGGGACGGCGGGAAACTTGGCCACACCCATAAGTGGACATCCAGCTAACTAAAATCATGCTGGATCATGAATGTTGCTGGACCAGAAAGTGCTATACTAGAGAGGTTCAGCCTGTAACTTCAAATGATGTAACGACTGTAAGCTCAATACGAATGTTTAGTATAACTATATTCAGGGCTCGACAAACCGCGGTGAAATCCACTCGCCAGCCCCGCACTGCGCATGCACCAGACCCGCACTGCACATGCGCGTGCCGCCAGTGAACAGGGCGATCGGCTGAAATCTACTCGCCACAGACGAGTAGATACACGGATTTGTCAAGCCCTGACTATATGCATAATTACTACTATATGTTTCACAAGATGTTTCAATACAAAATAGAAGAAACAGTATAACGTGAGTGATGGATATTTAAGATGCAAAAGAAGTATCAAAATTAAACTTGCTCGCAGAGATTAAGTTAGAAAAAGAAATTTCATTCACAGTCGGAGGTTTCTCTCAAAATGAAAGAAAGTCAGCAATTGGTAGGTTTTCCGTACACTTTAGAACTAATCCTGAGAGTTAGGAACATTTTCAAGCAGGATATGTATAGAGCAGACCAAACAGTTTCAGAGTACACTATAGCTGAAATGAAATGCAGAATATGGAAAATTATATTCTCTGCACACAAAATATCATGAACAGTAGGTTTTGACGTAGGAGGGTGAAACAGAAGTTACCTGTCATTTTCTCGCTCACACAGACATAGGCATGAAAGGGAAATAGAAAGAAAAGCAGGCAGAGTAGAGGTTTAAGAAATTAAGCCTTTAAAGCAGCTTAAACTGTAATAAAAGGTTGCAGACTAGTAACAAACTAGTGAAGTCTCAGTTTAAACCATAAGGTGAAATTATAAGCATTTGGTTAACATCTTTAAAGAGTAGCCAACATATCTTTCAATAAGCCTGGGTAATGATTAAATCAGCCATAAAGCATAAAAATACAACAGTATCTGTGCAGAAGTACAGTGCTAGTTAGAACAGTGCTTTAGGTGCTAGAGCAAAACTTATTTCTGACAATTCTAATAACATAACTTTTGTCTGTTATCATGAAAAGGAATTTAGGTTTCTATCATGCTGACTGCAGTAAGCTGCTTCTTCTTTGGCCTTATTCACTATCTGTCTTTCATTTATTTGGAACAGAATATTTTGGCAATATTCCGATAGAAGTTTTAAGCCTGAAATTATACAACACAGGAATGTGGTCCAAATAATTTATATGGGAAAGCAATATAGTTATTTCCCCCTCCCACGCCGAAAGAACTTCTGGTCTTTCTTCAGAACACAGAGTTTGACTATGGGTTTGCTGAGGGAAAAACAGCGACTATCCTAATCTTTATACTGAAGCAGCACAGTTCGGTTTGGAGACTAATGGCTCTTGATGGATTTTTGTGATGTCTCTATTTCATTAGGAATTAGTCTTCCTAATGCTTGTTTCTCCTTCCTAATGCTTGTTTCTGATAGGAATTTAGGCCTGGGACCAAATATTTCCCAAAGACGTTATCTATGAAGAACTCAATTTTAAAAAGTACCTCTCTCTCAAGAGACAAAATATTAGATGTACACTAAGGTGACCCATTTCAGCTAGAAGTGACAATAGTTCATATGATCAGGGCTCAATATAGCTTCTTCATAGTAGTAGCACTGATAATTGGTAGGCAGATGGTACCCTTGCTGCTACAGTTACAGCTACCTTTTGGCTGGCATACATGCAATTATTTTACAGGTATTGTTTCCCATTGAAATATATAGATGGAGGTGGTTCCTATCCAAAAAAACCAGTAAGATCTGATATTTCATGCTCACTGAACAGTTGAAAATTTGGTGGGGAGGGGGGTAGTAACTTGCTGATCACATTGTTGGAAATCTGTCCTGTCAATGACACATCAGGAAAAGCTGCTCTGTTTCTATGTGCCCAGGAGAGGGCACTGGTAGGGATGTGAATAGATAACTGGTTACCCGGAGGACTGTACAGCCCCCCACCCACCCTAGGGAAGGGGCTGCCCCAGCTCAGAGGGGCCTGAGCAGTTCCTGCACATGGCAGGATTGGAAGAGCTCTCCAGCCTGGCCAAGGTAAGTGGGGGAGCTGGGTTGGAACAACCCCTCCTTCTGCCCCCATTTAAGCAGTTAACAAGTCAAACATAAAAATTAACTAGTTAACTGATTAAATGAGATTTTACATCCCTTGCTGCTGTTCAGCAAAAGTCTTTCAATCATTTCTTAAGTTACTGACTCATCAACAGAATACATTTAAAGTTCTTTTAGTTATTTTGCTCATGTTTATTCCTCTCATAAAATTCTACATAGCTATAATAGTCCTTTCACATGCTATCGTGGTATATTGGTATATTCTTAAAGTTCTAAGTCTGGAGTTCAATATTCGTTCTTCATTTTTGAGTGAATAATGTTTAAAAAGTATTTATCTATTTCAAGCCCATATACAGGAATTTCTGAGGGTGTGGCGTGCGAGCCATGGGAGAGGCTGGTGGCTGCTCTGCCCCCACAGCCCAGCCCCACTCCGCTCCTGGGGGAAGGGAGGAAATCAGCCCCAGCCTTCCCTCCGCTGGCCTAAGCATGGAGGCTGGGGCAACGCAACGCCTCAGCCTCATGCTTACTTGGAGGACCATGGGGAGGGTGCATTCACACACACCCCTGTTTACAGGCCTGTATCCCCACTTTAAATATAGGAATATTATCACCATGCAGGTAAATATAGCAGTGGGGGCCCACCAGGAACTAACTCTGGCAGACTGGAACCAGCCCATGGACGCATATTTGTCCATGCCTACTCTAGGCTGATATAAGTGGGCTGTGCCCATTAAAGCTCACCATCTACATGTTTTGTTAGTCTTTAAAGTGCTACCAGACTATTTGTCATTTTTTAAGTTTACCCTGTACAGACTACCTCGGCTACCCCCTGAAACATATTGTCAAGAATGGTTAGGTAGCCCCTGGCCCTTGCAGGGAGGTGAACTGGATTGCCTGGTGAGGCTTTCCTGTCTCCGTTATATTGGAATCCTCAATCAGATCAACACAGCAGTGTTTCTCAACCAGTCATACGAGTAGCCTTAGTGGTACTCAAGAGAAATCTCGGGGGTACATCAGCACAACTGAAATGTGGAGAAAACTGAATGTTTGTTTTAAGTTTTACAGTGTTTTATTATTTTTACACTTTTTACACCCAAAAGTTTCATCACCCACCCGGATACGATTAAGTTGTTTAAATAAATGTGTTGCAATGGTAGAAAAAAATTGAGTTTGAAGACTGTTGGTAGTGGGGGTATGTGTGTATTTGAAAAAGGGGTACGTTATTGCAGTGTTTCTCAACCTCTTTTTAAAATAGAGTACCTAGAACTGTTTTTATTTAGATAGATAATATTCATTTAAAAACACAAAAAAAATCCACACACAAACAACCTCATTAAGTTATAAAAACCCTTTACTTAGGCCAGGCCTATACTGAAAAGTTTTGCCAGCTTAGTTTTGCTTGTTACAGTGTGATTTTTTAAATGACAGCTATGCTAGCAAAAGTATGCTTTGGCCAGTATAGAGTATTCTTCTTGCCAAGATAGACATATTGGCAAGGCTTCATGCATATACAGGACTTACATGGCAAGGTTTTCAAAGCACTGGCTGTCTTTGTTATATGTTTGTACAGCACTTAGCACCATAACACAAACAAGAAATAAAAATAAATATTTTGAAATGCACAAAAAAGTAAGAAATTCATAAGGTTGCAAAGTTCTAAGCACAACCTAAACTGTCACATTGCACCTAGGGTTGCCAGGTGTCCGGTATTGTACCGGACAGTCCGGTATTTGTGCGCTCTGTCCGGTAAAAAAATCAGAAAATACCAGACATGTGCAATGTCCGGTATTTTCTGATTTTCCCGGCTGCACACTAGATGGAAGCCTGGCGTGGGCGGGGGGAGCGGCTGGGAGTCCCAGCTGGGAGGCGGGGTCGCGCTTGCAGCTGGGAGCCCTCAGTCGGTTGAGTGTGAGGAGGAGGGGAAGCCTCCTCCTCGCTCGTGAGCCTGCGCACCACAGGCAGCAAGTGCCCAGGTCAGTCCCGCTCCCCACCGGCCAATTTGCTCACCCCCCCCCTTCCCAGCCGGTTCTCCCCCACTTCCCCTCCTGATCTTCCCCGGCCAACCCCCCCCCCCAGCTCTGCTTCCCGCCGGCCTGTTCCTCTTTCTGATCTCCCCTGGCCAGCGCCGCTGCACCCGCCAGCTGTGCTTCCTGCTCCCCCTTCCTCGCGGCCCCCCCAGCTGTGCTTCCCGCTGGCCCACTCCTCTTCCTGATCTCCCCGGCCAGCGCCACTGCACCCCCCGCCCCCCCCCGCCAGCTCTGCTTCCCACCCATCCCCTTCCTCCCGGCCACCCTCGCGGCCCCCAATCCCCCCCAGCTGTGCTTCCCGCCCCCCCTTACTCCTGGCCAGCCCCACCCCCTCCCAGCCGGTCCCTCCTCCCCTGATATCCCGCGGCCAGCCCCGTTCCGCCGAACCCCCCCCCCCCCCCAACGGCCAGCCCTGCTTCCCGTTAGCCCCCCCCCTCTCCCCCGGCCAGCCCAGTTGCCCCCCCCCCCCCGTTAGCTGTTTCCACGCCCCTCCCCGGCCAGCACCGCTCCCTTCCTGGCCGGTCCCCGCCCCCGGCCCCCATGAAGCGTGTCCAGTTCTTTTTTGTTGTTGTTTTTTAATGACTACCTGGTAACCCCTAGCAGTGATCCAGGTTCTTGGAGATGTTTTTTTTTTTTTTCTCAACGACTGTGGTCCTCCCCCCTCTTTTCCCCCTTCAACAAAATTTTTACCCGGTGGGTTTTTTTTGGGGGGGGGGGAAGGGGGGTGTTCGGTATTTTTGATTCAGCCATCTGGCAACGCTATGCACATGAAGTACACAAAACAAACAACGCTACGGCTATCCACGCACAATGGAACAGAGGAGAGAGCAATCATTAGCATAATGTTGCATTAAGTTCATGAGACTAACCTTTCGGTAAGTTATTTGCCTCGCTAATACAAAGCAGCAATAAAGTCTGGAATGCTTCAGCCAGTTTTAAGAACATTCCCAATCTGCCTCAATCATTTTTTTCCTTGCTCCTAGCAAGAAAAATCACACCGGTTACACAGAATCACAAGCCACCCTATGTTTGTATCACCTTCCTCTCAAGCTGTTGCACTGTACGAGAGATTCATTAACTCAAGACCAATTATCCCCCTAGGCTGAAGCAGATGAGTACTACCAACTCCACGTTACCTCTGGGGAAGCAGGCACGGAGCGCTGAAGGTGGCTTGCCTAGCCCGTGAGGTGCAATGCAAAGCCAAGCTGACACCCCAGGCGCCCTGTGTCCCACCCTGCAGGGAGCGGCGGGGGATCTCCGACTGCTGATCCTCCGCCGTCTGGCCGCTCTCGCCGCAGAGGGGCCAGTCGCCGCGCCCCAGCGCCCCGCCGGCGACAAGCCGCCTAGTTCCGCCCCGCGGCTAAGCGCCTTAGCGGCTGGCGCCAGGGGCCGCCCGAGGGCCGCACAGCGCAGCCAGGTCCCGCCCGCGGGCCAGACACAGCCTCCGATCATCTCCCGCGGGGCAGAGCCGGGGCTGAGGGTAAGCAGGGGGCGCAGCAGCAGAGGGAGGGAGGCGGTTCCTCGGTGTCACCTGTGGGGCGGGGCTGGCTCCAGGCAGCTGGGACGGGAGGGGGGGGGGCTGCTACGCGCACAAGGGGCCGAGGGAGGGGGCGGGGAGAGCCAGGACTCCTGGGTTCCGCGCCCGGCTTCAAGCACCCGCCGGCTGCCCCATCCCCGTACTCGGGTTCCGGTCCCTGCTTCCCCGCCCCACAGGCGGGAGCCCTCCGGGCTGGCGTGGTTGCCATGGTAGCAGCGGGCAGCTCCCCTCACTCACCTGTAGAGCCCAGCCTGGCTGACGGCGGTTCAAAAGGGACAAACTTCTCTCTGTGTGTGTTCCGTTGCCTAAGCAACAGAGAGAGGGCGGGGGGGGGAGGGGCGAAGTCTCGTGAGAAAAATAAGACGAGAGTTCTGCGCGCCCCGGTTTCCATGGGGACCAAGCTAGCTATTGACCCGGGCACAGGCTGGAGCGCCGCCATCTTGGACGCTGGCCAAGGCCCGCCAAAGCAAGTGGTTGAGCCCTTCGCGCGGAGAGTCGGCGACCTCCCTCAGGCTGCCCCCCGCCCCCCAAGGTCTCACGCTGCGTGGCGCACGAGCTGCTGCAACCCCATTGGCTGCTTGTGGACAGCGTCCTGCCGGGCCCGCACAGGCCCAGGGTCAGGGGCCAGACAGCTCGAGATGCAACACAAATAAATGCCGGGACTCCCCCGCCCGCTGAGCTGCCGGGGGGGGAGGGGGAGAGGGGCTTATGGGTCCCAGCCTTTCTACAGCCAGCGGGCATAGGCCATTACTTTTCCAAGAGAGCAAGTTGCGTCTCCCCTGGCAGCGCGTGCAGGAGCTGGGGTAGGGCTGCAGCTTTCTGGTTTCCAAGAGGAACGCCCAGTGAATAAGGGCTCCTGGGAGCTCCAGTCAGCACGGCTGAGCAGGCTTCTACATTACAGCGGTCGGCAGCACAATGGGACTTAGGCAAGCTCCCAGCAGCCTCTGTGATCGGGACACTGCCCAACCCGTAGCACTTGCAGTAAGGGAGGGTGCACAGGCAGCATACACTGCACAGAGGCTCCTGGTTACCGCTCTGCCTGGGAACCAGACATGCTAGCTGGTTCCAGCTGTCAAGAGCCAGAGCAGAAAAGGACCTGGGGGTTACAGTGGATGAGAAGCTGGATATGAGTCAACCATGTGCTCTTGCAGCAAAGAGTCCTGTGGCACCTTATAGACTAACAGAAGTGTTGGAGCATAAGCTCTTTGCCCACGAAAGCTTATGCTCCAACACTTCCGTTAGTCTATAAGGTGCCACAGGACTCCTCGCCGTTTTTGCAGATTCAGACTAACACGGCTACCCCTCTGCTACTTGACACAGTGTGCCCTTGTAGCCAAGAAGGCTAATGGCGTATTAGGTTGCATTAAGAGGAGCATTGCCAGCAGATCCAGAGATGTGATTATTCCCCTTTATTTGGCTCTGGTGAGGTCACATCTGGAGTATTGTGTCCAATTCTAGCCCCCCCCCCCCCATTACAAAAAGGACGTGGACGCATTGGAGAGGGTCTAGTGGAGGGCAGCCTAAATGATTAGGGGGCTGGAGCATATGACCTACAAGGAGATGCTGAGGAAGTTGGGTCTGTTTAGTGTACAGCAGCAAAGAGTGAGGGGGGGATTTGATAGCAGCCTTCAACTTCCTGAAGGGAGGTTCCAAAGAGGATGGAGAAAGGCTGTTCGCACTAGTGACAGATGGCAGAACAAGGAGCAATGGTCTCAAGTTGTGGTGGGAGAGGTCCAGGTTGGATATTAGGAAAAACTATTTCACTAGAAAGAGTGGTGAAGCACTGGAATGGGTTGCCTAGGAAAGTAGTGGAGTCTCCATCCCTACAGGTATTTAAGTCTCAGCTTGACAAAGCCCTGGCTGGGTTGATTTAATTGGGACTGGTCCTGCTTAGAGCAAGGGGCTGGACTTAACCTTCTGAGGTCTCTTCCAGCTCTATGGTTCTATGAGTAAACAGGGCACCTCCCTGTGCTGCCAACTGGGACCCACCTCAGGTAAGTGCCACCTCTCTGCATCCCCAGCCCCCACTTGGAACCTACTCTCCCACCCTAACTCCTTTCCAGAGCCCAAATCCCAACCTCTAGCACAGCCCAGAGCCTATACCTTGCACTAGCCCTGAGCCCACTCCCACACCCCTCCATCCCAAGCCAAAGCCTCTTGTTGCACACCACGCCCTCATCCTGACCTTACAGCCCCTTCTGGACCCTGAAGCCCTGCCTCAGGCCTGAGCCCAGTTCTGCACTCCCAACTCCCTTAGCCCTCACCTGCATCCCAAACCCATCAGCCCCTTCTTCACTCCCTCCTGCACTTCAACCCTGGGCTGCAGGCCACTGAATGAGGGTGGAGAGAGAGAGAGGGGGCCTCAGATGGGTAAGAGTTGAGTTTTGTGCCATTTTGGCAACCCTAACTTGGGCTTCAAGGAAATTTAAAATGTCACATAACTGGCAATAAAATCCTGCAAGTTGATAGCTAGCGAAGCAGCAGAGGGAAGGCTGCTGGACCCCTTTGCTCAGCCCCACAAACTACAGAATTTTAATTATCCTGAAGAAGAGTTCTAGGGCAGTGTTTCTCAACCAGTGGTACAAGTACCGTTGGGGTACTGGAGAGAGGTACATCAACAACTGAAATTTAGAGAAAAGTGAATTTAAGTTTTACAGCACTTTAGTATTTTTGTACTTTTTACACCCCAAATTTCATCACCCACCCAGCTCCAATGAAGTTGTTTGAACAAATGTGTTACAATGGTAGAAAAAAAGTCTGAAATCTGGGGGTACTTTTTTTTTAAAGGGGTACTTTTTAAATAAAGGTTGAGAAACACTGTTCTAGGAATGCAAAAGCTTGCAGAAGTTGGTCCAATGAAAAGATATTACCTCATCTACCTTGTTGCTCTCAGATTCTTGAACCTAGTTGGCAACAATGCTGCAAACAGCAGTTTAATTCAACATACAAGCAAACATTGGATGGAAATTAAAGGACAGCCATGGAGAAGTTTCATTAAATATTTCTACCACCTACACACTTGCTTCATTATGTATGAATCAGATCACTTTACATCTATCTACATGAGTTACCACCACAGAAAATTTTCAAAATACATTTTAGCAGCCTGCTTCACAGATCAGTGATTCTGTTGCAGTGTATATCATTCAGTCATTTAGACAATGGCCCAGAAAGCATCCCACAACTCTCACCCTACAACCATTTGGGGTTCATATGAAGAAGCAACAAGAGGTTCCTGGGTGCTGCAGGTGGCTAGGGTTTTGAGAGAAGTGCCTCTCCTCTCCCCACCCCACCCTTCTATGCTTACACAGCCCTCCACTGTGGATAGGATCACTCCAGAAGATGGTAGGATTATTTCCATAAGCACTGATGTGCTATTTCCATTGCCGTGGACAAGATATGTCGCAGGTGTGAAAAGAGATGTGCAAAAATCTGCATTATGACTAAGAAGGGCTGTAGAAACTACAGGAACAGAAGGATGAAGAGCTATACCTTCCCTCCCTTATGCAGGTTCTCTCTAGGCTGATTTTGCTGCTTTCTTATCCACTGCAATGTATGTGTTCCCGCAACCACCCTCTTCCAGGATACCTTCTAACCTTTGAGAAGTACTTATCTATAAAACTGCATGTGCCTTTGAAGCCTGGAGCTCCTGAGTTCTAACCCTGGGATCTAGAATTGCCAATCCTCCCAGTTTCACTGGGCATCTCCTGGAACCAGGCTCTCTCTTTTCCCAGAGGCTACTGAAGCCAAACTGGGAGATTTTAGGCTGCTAAAAGTCTGGCAGCACATCAGGGCTAGAGCAGGTCCCTGCCTGCCCTGGCCCCAGGCCTCTCCCAAAAACAAGCAGCATGTTCCTGCAGCCCCAGGGGTGGAGGGCAGCCACAAGACATCTCTGCATGCTGCCCCCATGCTGAGTGTTGACTCCACAGTTTCCCATTGGCTAGCAACTGCAGCCAATGGGAGCTGCATGGGACAGTACATGGAGCCTCACTCCCCCAAGCTGCAGGGATGTGCTCGTCACTTTCAGGAATGGGGCAGGGGCAGACCTGGAAGCACTTAAGGTAAGCACTACCTCCTCAGAGCCTGTAGTTCAT
Organism: Pelochelys cantorii; assembly: GCA_032595735.1. Classification (NCBI taxonomy): domain Eukaryota; kingdom Metazoa; phylum Chordata; order Testudines; family Trionychidae; genus Pelochelys; species Pelochelys cantorii. The sequence continues at coordinate 200,217,859 of CM064326.1, forward strand.
ACACCTCAACTCCTCCCCCTCCCTCACACTTGCCCAGCCTTAAAGCTTCTTAGAGATTGCACCCTCCTACACCCTCAAATCTACCCCAGTCCTGAGTCCCCTCCGACACCCACCTAGAGCTGGCACCTCACACCTACTTCACCCCAAATTGTTGCTACAAACCCACGAAAGTGAGGAAGGGTGGAGGAAAAGAGACTGGGGGGGGGGAAGGGGGAGTGAGCAGGGCAGGGCCTCTGGGAAAGGAGCATGACAAGGGTGTTTGTCTGGTTAGACAACACCAGCTCACCATGTTATCTCAGGCAAGTTCCTTCCCCTCTGTTTTTCCCCCCCAGCTGCAAAATAGGGGAACTTTGCAGCTCAACTGCTTCAGAAAGTGTGTGTAGGGGTAGAGTATCTCAATATTTACAAAGGCTTTTGAGATCATAGGTACTAAAACAGGGCACAAAAAGCATACTGAAAATACTTAAATGGGGGGAAGATAATTCAGTCACATCTCTAAACAAAATTACCAAAAATGTATTTTAGAACTCCAAACATTCACCTTTCAGACATAACTACTAAAGCATGATAAACTCCAATCCATAAGACATTTTATTCAAAAATTTGGAAAGCAGCAACTTATAGTGAGTGCCTCTATTATTGGCACTACTATAATGAGATTTAAACTGCCAGTGCACTTTAATAGTTGTCAAACTGAATAATATTAATTATCTAAAGGGTAGGGTTTGGAAGTTAGGAGGTAAAAATGCTCTTCACATTTCTGTCACTGTGCTGCTATGTGACAATGGACATGTCAGTGTTCTTCCAACTGAGGTACAGAATGGCTAAGTATTCTTAGAAGGAAGGTTCTTATTTACCCACCTTTTAAATGCCCATATTTTGGATTTTATTTTCCACTGCTTTAGTCATTTTAGACCATTGCAACATGGATTTGCACAAGTGTGAAGTGCAGCACATGGAAAAATCAGGTAGAATAATTGCTTTGAGTACTAAGTATATGTATTACAATCCAACAAAATGAGTTTACATGAAGTGATGGCTTTTTTCAGTCCATTTAAAAATTGCGCACACAAAAATCCTGAGTTAAGATTGAGATGCTTTAGAAATCAATTTTTTCATATGAACATATTTATTGGATTATATAAGTACAGATAAGTCAAGTGAAATATGATCTTATATAGTTTTTTTAGGGTTTTTTTTTTTTAAAGGAGACATACCTTAACATATCTGACAGACCATAGAATTTGAGTGTACTAAGTTTTGTATAATTGACTTACTATATAACTACTCACTTTTAAAAAGGTTTACACTAATAATCTTTAAAGTCTTAAGAAATAGTATTAAGTCGTTTGATTTTAAAGGAACATCAGCATATGGAGGTTATGCAGGTTAAATTTGTCATTGTTACATGTTTTGTTTTGTAATGAATACTGATCAAATTCAAATGAAGTTAGGGGTAGAATATTAAAAATTGCACTTTGAAGAAGGTAGCTGTAGAGGGAATAGTGTCCCTCTAATTGTTACCCTTACAATTTTAAATTAAAAATAAACAGCTTACACAGTTTTCAAGGAGCTTCATTTCTCAGTTAGGACTGGGAGTAGACTAGAAATTATTCAGAGATTTTCAGTGTAAAAGAACTGAAAATTCTGAAGGATTTTACAGTAAAATCCTGGGTCATCTGATATTTGTAAAACAATCCCTGTAGATCAGGTGGGGGGAACCTTTTTGGGGTCAAGGAGCTACTGATTCACAGCAGAAAAGTCAATTGGGGGCTGCACACAAGTGAGAAGCAAAAACAAAAACAAAACAAAAACCCACACCAACCTAAACCCTCACTGACGTGACCCCAACTGAAGAGAAAGACATTCCCCTTGCACACCAAAGCCCAGGGGGTGGGGCAAGGGAGAGCAGCCTAGTAGAGTTCAGTGTACTCCAGCCCTGCAATGAGGCAGGGAGCATGGCCAGAGTACCAGTGCAGGCTTCTCAATGATGGGAAGGAGCCATGAGCCTTGGGGACTGGATCCAGCCCTTACCCCTGCTGTAGATTGTAGCACAATGTATCTTGGTGATCAGCAGGGTCTTGTAACTGCAGCTATAAAAATGTACAAATAGAAATAGGTCATTATGAACTAGAAATCCTTCTGTTTAAAGTGGTAGCTATGAGCAGCATTCTTCGGTGACTAAGGGCCAGCATCAGTGTCACTAAGCACCTGTCACCAGCTCACAAATAATGTAGGGTGGGTGCACTGCTTATTTTGATAAGTATTATAGTAACATTAAATAGCTGATTTAACTTGCTGCATCACCTTTTTTGAAAGTATTCTACCACTTATGGTAAACACCACACTGGTTTAAAAAAAAAAAACAGTTTTAATAGGTAAGTGACGACAACTCAGAGAATCATTGCATAGATGTCACCTTTAGCTTCGCTGCAATGGATACTTATTGACTGTTTTCAAATAACTCACATTACAGACTCTGCATTAAGCCTGCTCAAATTTCCACAGGCAGTATCAGATCTACCAATTAAGCAAGGCAATGCTTTGATCATAAAGCTTTAGCAAAGAATCCATAACGAATAGATGGTATGGTTGGTGCAGGGAAGTTCATGGTGTACTCCTGGTTGATCTCAAGGAAGGTGTTTACACTCCACACCTCAGCCCAACAGGGTTGTTCCAATGGGAGAATAAACCTTTGCTTTCTGTTGGGGGCTTCTAGCAAATGCTCATTGCACCCTCATTGATTCTGTCACCCTCATTCACAAAAAACTGTTACCTACCTTCTCGTTAACTGTTTTTCCTTCAAGAAATGTTTCTCATATCCATTCACATTAGGCACGTGACTATTCACCAGAAGGATTTTCCACTAACAGTGCACCTTTAGGTTGGCTGTGGGCCTCCTGGAGTCATGCCTTCATGACACTGCATATAGGAACCTACTGACCTACCACCTTTCCAGTTTCTGCTTGTTGGATCACTCCAACAGAGGAGAAGGCAAGTGGGTTTGGAATGGATGAAAGCAACACATCTTGAAGAACAATGACAAAAAGGTAGATAACAGCTTTTTCTGCAAGTACTTGCTCATATCTATGCTAATTAGGTGACTCCCAAGCCTTACTTAGGAGGTGGGGTCAGAGTTCACGGCACTGCCGATTGAAGCAATGCTCTGCCAAATGTTGCAGCATCCCTGACATGCTCAGTGATAGAATTATAGTAGTGCACGTGTGCACTGAGGACCACATTCCGCTCTACAGTTCCTGGATCAGAATCTGGGCAAAAAAGGCCACTGAGAACACTTGAGCTCTGGAGGAATAGATCATTGGAACAGGAACAGAAATTTAGCCAGGGTCAGAGCATAGCTGTGATGTGCATAAATGTGATGCAAGAGGATATTCTCCTGGAGGCCCTTCATCCTGTCCACCACTATGACAAATAGCTGCTTCAAATTGTGGAACAGTTTTATCCATGCAAGAAAAAGGCAAAACCTGCCAAATGTCTAGGGAGTGAAGTCTCTATTAACAGTTATTAGCATGAAGCTTCGGTCCCGGGGAGAGGGGGGGGGGCGGCTGGGACAAATGCATCTTGATTGGCATGGAAATTGGAGATCACCTTTGGGAGGAATACTAGGTGCAGTCAAAGCTGTACCACATCCTTGGTATGGAGAATCAGATGTGAAGGCCTTGAGCTTGGACACCCTTTTGGCTGAAGTTATCGCAATCAGGAAAGCCACTTTGTATGACAGAGTAGTAAGCATGTCACTTAGGGCTCTAATGGTGGCCCCATCATCCTTGTGAGAACTATGTTAAGGCCCCAAGCTGAGATTGGCTGTTGAGTCCTTTAAGAAAATGTTGCTATACAACCCTGAATGAAAAGCAGAGATGGCCACTAGATGAACCTTCATCAATGAGTATGACAAACCTGGCTGCTTCAGCTTAAGCAGGCAGTCCAAAATAGAAGGAATTGAGGACCCCCATCAGAGGGATACGACTCTTAGTCAATGAGGGAAGCTGCTCTGCAGAGCCGCAGCAGAGGTAGGTCCCAAACCAGCATAAGCCTGGGCTGCTACAGGCAGAAACTGCTTCATGGCAGCCTCCCTACCCCCCGTGGAGACTGTGCTGGGGGGAAAACTAGCCCCACCACCATCACCAGCCCCCCCCCCCCCCCCCACACACACACACACACCCCTTGCTGCCTCTGAACACCAAAAATTGAGAACCTTATCCTCTTGGCCAAGTAGGTAGCCCTGACTGAAGGTTTTCTATTACCAAGGAGAACCGCTCTAATTAAGTCTAAACATGTAAGCTCTATTGGAGTCAGCCACAAAACTTCCAAGCTGTGAGGTAGAAAGACTCAAAATGTGGTGTTGAACAATGGTCCCTTTTGCCCAGCCTCTTGTCTTCTGAAGCAACTGGCATTGGCTTTCATCAGAAGAAATTAACAAAACAGGGCAATTTTAGTTGGATCCTCAACTCTTGTTCAGCCCCATCTGCCAGCTGAAGTGTTAGGGACAACCAGAGCACAGGTTGCATGTTGAGTAATGAGATCTGGAACTAACAGCAGGGTAACTGGAGTCTCCATCAAGTTTTCCAACAACATAGTGTACCAATGCTGCCATGGCCAAGCAGATTACACCAGGCTGACTGATGCTCCTTCACACCCAATATTGAGGAGGACCCTGTGAATGAGTGGGATAGGAGAAAAACACATAGAAGAGTTGGTCCTTCCATGGAAGAAGAAACACATCCATCAGTGAGCCTAGTTTGTGGTTCAGGGAGGAGCAGAATTGCCAGCATTCCCCAAAATGGGGAGGGAAGAATCCAGTTAACTAGTTAGTATGCTGTCCTCAGGCTCATCTTCAAAAAGGTTTGCCTAGGGCCTGGCAGTGGTGTGAATGAACCAGAGCCCTGGTTGTTTGGAGGTTGGAGTTGTCCATGGTGGTTCTGGTTTCTAGGCCACTTTCTACTCCGATCTTGGTTGGGATGGCCTTAGAACTCAACCTGCACTTCACCTGTTCTAAAATTGGACTGCATTGTTGGGATTGCACACCCTGGCTACCCAATCTCAGAGTAACTCAGGAGTCTCAAGCTGCATAACTTGAAGGAGTCAGTCTTCTTGGACAACAACGTGACCCCCTCAAAAAGGGAGGTCTTATTGGAGTCTCCATCAAGAGCTCCAGCAACATGGTGTGCCCAGGTAGGCCCACATCCTGCAGGCAGGAACAGCAATGTATTATTATGCCTGATAAGATGGCACAAGCTACTGCATCTGCAGAGTTCAGCACTGCTTCTAACGGATGCCCTGGTCACAGCCTTGCCCTCATCAACCAGGGCAGAGAACTCAGCCTGAGAATCCGCAAGAACCAGCTCAGTGATTTTGTACACTCTTAACTCAAGATGGGCTCTGCTGTCTTGTGGCAGAGATCCTGAAGAGGTCCCATAACTGCATCATCAGGTGAGGATGGCAAGGATGCCTTGGTCAGTGTTGTCCCTCTTATCTGTCCAGTTCCTTGACTCATTGAGTTGAATTAGTGCCAGGCATGGTGTTGACCGTAGCAATGTGAACAGTGTTGGGATGCAGCATCAGTGCTTACATTGGTGGCCAAGGTATGGGAAGGGACCCAGCTCCAGGACATAGCTAGATCCTCAGATGCAACAGAGAAAGACTGTATGAAGATAGATCCCTGAGACTGGTGATTTGCCCATGGAGTCCAGGAAGACCATTGTCCCCTGCACTCATGATAGCATCTGCCATTGTGGTCCTGGTGCTTGGGGAAAACTCTAGGTCATGTCCATCCTCTGTGCTGGCTCCTTCATGCCTATGAGTCCACATCAGAGTCAGATTTTGAAGTGCCACTGGTATTAAATGGTATTTGGAAATGTATACACACACACAGCCAATCACTAGGCAACATCCTGATTTTGCTTTTTGATAGTGACTAGCATGACACATTATTACTTACTGTATTGTTACCTGACACTACAGCATTCAAAGGAGAAGCTGCTATGGCAATCAAGCTCTTTTCTGCCCTTGGATTGGCTCCTGCCAATCAATCAGTGTCAAAGCATGCACAGGAAAGAGGTAGGAGATGAGCTGGGAGATTCTCTCCGTGCCAGGGTTCTTCATACATCACATTCCAACAACAGAAAAGAGATCAAATCCTTCTAAGGGAAGAAAAGCTACCTCTGAACTAATATAATCACTAACTTAAGCATCAGGTTTTAATCCTCTAGATTACCTGAAAACCCATGACAGTCAGTTCCATCTAGTCATCCAAGCAGGAGGGTAAATTGGTCATTTTCAAATTAAAGGAATTAAGTTCTGTCATGAGCCTGCTTGGTGATCCTGAGCACCTCACTTCATCCAGGTCTCAGTTTCCCCCTTTGTAAAAGGGGAGTAATGATACTGACCGCCTTTGTAAAGTACATCACGCATTAGTGATGAGAAAGGAAGTACTTTGGAAAACCTAGGTACTTGAAAATGTATTTCAACTTTTCCCTTAATGGCCCAAATCTGCATTTACTTGCTATCATGCATATTGCCCCCTACCATGGACATTCCTATATAGCAATCAAGTGTTCCAGGATCACTTTCTTTTGTACTTTGTGAACAGTTGCTAAGTGTTCTGTATAGTATCTCAGTACTTTAGTTGGACCCTAGGTGGCACTAGGATCAACAAATCAATGTAGTCCCAGACCAAAGCAACTCTTTCCCAAGTTAGACATTACCAGTCTGGGGCAAAACATCTACACACTTTAAAAAGTGTACAACTCTACATTATTTCAAGTTTTTGCTTGTAATGGCACTGTGTGCTGTCAGTTTCACCATTTTGCTTCTATACTGAAGATTTGCCTTATTTGTGCAGCTCTCCCAGTAAATATGAGAAAGGAGACTTTTTGAAATAAGATCTGTAAAGCCAGAAGACTTGGCAGGGGGAGGTGTAGTACAAAAAAAAAAAACTAATTAAAAACCTATCTAGATTCCAAGACAATTATATTTAAGGGTCAGATGCAAAGACACCATGATTGTACTACTGCTTTTTTCTTGCTGGTGGATGTACTGGCAGTGATAGCAGCAGCATTCTCTCCCCACCCTTTAACAATTTTCAGCTGGGAACCCAACAAACCTATTTTAAGTATTTTCCCTTCATGGCTGATGCTACTTCTTACCAGAAATACTTGCCTCTTGGCACTCAGAAGGCTGGTGGTTCACGTCTTCAGTACTCGCTGTCATGCCATATAAAAGACACTTTGCATATGACAACTATACAGCAATGGTCACAAAGAGCAACAGCTAATCTTCAAGTTCCCACATTCTCCCTCAAACCTCACTCTGCTGAATCATGTTTAGCAAAAAACACAACCCCTCTGAGGAATGTTATTTCATAGAGTTTATGGGAAATGGCAGCTCTCCTCATGTGAAGGTTGCTGGTCGCAAGCATCCATTAAGTGACTCTTCCTTCAGCCTGCCCCTCCAGTGGTCTCCCATACTGCTTTCCAGTAGTCTTTCCCCTCCCATGCAGCAGATATCTGTGGCTCCTTTACCAGTATTCCTTCCCTGAGCCTCCTTTTTTGTAGTTCCTCCACCTATACACAAATTTCATCCTTGCCTAATAAATGTTCACTAAAACAAGATTGCTAAGCAGTCCAAAGAAGTCAGAGTAGAGACCTCTTCTCAGGCCACAAGATTTTCCTGTACTGACATCTACAAAGCTAACAAAAGTAGTGAAATAGTTAATCATCCATGAAGATAAGTTTTAGCTGAGATTCCTTTTTTAATTTATGGTGCTTTCTCCCCCCACCCCCCAATTTCTTGTTGAATAAGAACTATTAGAAAGACCCATGTCAACTGCAATAGCAATGATCAAGATAAACAAAGGTGTTGAGATATAGATAGTTAAGATCATGCTAGGAATTTGTAAAATATTTTATTTGATAAAAATTGCCGTACCATCTGAACAAAACTGAATAAAAAGATCCCATATGTGATTATGACTTGTTTGTAGAAGCACAGGTGAATAGATTACAAACATGATTCATGCCACGAATATTCTACACCGTCTAGGTTCTTATACTACTCCTATCACTGCAGCATTCAGATACCACGGTGAGGCATAGCTTTAGAACCGGAACAGGACTTCCAGGCTTAAGATATCTACGTTAATTGACTTAAATAAATACAGTGTAAAATGACCATCTTTTTAAAACAACCACAAAGCATTAAATACGGTACCATAGACATTTTGATCTTGCCACAATCCATTAGTAACATCACTCTAGATGCATAAAATGTTTGACTTAAGTGAATAGTTTCCCAACAGAATAAGAAGTTTTTTTCTTTCTGTAAATTTGATTAGAGTTGAGCTTCCTCTACTTATTCATCCCCATGCTTCTATACCATCTGCAACCAGGCTGAGATTATAGCACAAGGAGCAGCATGAGAAATAGCCACCTGTTTTCCGAGAACAATTACAAAATTATATTTAATCACCATTTCACCGTGCCTAAAACCTACCCTCTAACACTGCTTGCGAAGTTTCTTATTAAAAAAAGGTAACACTTGTTAAGTATTCCTTTCAAATTTCTTTTTCAGGATAAGGCAGCTAAATTACAGACAAATGGATGTCAGCAAAAATTATCCCAGGAAACATTAGAAACCAGATTTCAAGCATCTGAAAGTGTGGGAAGTCCAGATCCTGGGTTTTGCCTCAAGTCCATTTATATTTGTTGGGCTCTTTAAAGTAACTCAAACCTGAAATGGGTCAAATCAGCAGGAGAATTAGCTTTTTACACACAGTTCTGTGGATCACTTTGTAAAAAAAGGATTCTCTCATGGATTTACCTCCCTTCTCAACACCCCTGTCCCCTTAGTTCTTGGCAAGCATATAGCATAGCAACTGTCCCTTGCCATCAATTTCTCCTGTTCTTTAATGTCACTCTGCACTGCACAGTAGCGGTGATGATACAGCCTCACTGCACGACAGCTCTTTCTAAAGAACCCATTCAGATACAAATATGGCACTGCTGTGTATTTTTCCTTTTCCAAATTATTCAGGTGAGTCCCAAACTGGTTAAAAAAATGCCAAAGACATGGAAGTTTAGAGGAAAAAAGTGCAGTAAGTCAACTTCATTCCCAGTACTAGCGTAGCTTACTGTAGTAAGCTACAGTGGAGCATTCAGGGTCAGTGGCTTTTGCATCACAGGAGTCAAGAATCCTAATGGACATCCATGCTCTCAGACCAGTATTCTGTGCCATTAGATAACATCTTCAGTTCTTTATCATTATCGTCCTTTTGAAGCAAGCAGCGGCATGACTTTCCCAGAACAACATGTATTTTCCAACAGCCAACTTACTGGTGTCAGAGGGCTAATCCAAAACACATTTAAGCTCTCAGGGAGAGAACCAAGAAGAACTATGTCTGATACTCTAGCAGACTAGGTAGAACTAGTTCAAGTGACATGAAAAAAATGTGCAAACATACAAACCTCAAATTTAAAGCATATTCAGTCCTCAGAAGTGTGCGTCTAACAGCATGGGTAAGGCACAATGCAGATTATAATACTGCTCTGCCAATGCACCTCAGTTCTGCTATTCCAGTCCTAGCATCCTCACACAGCTGTCAGTGCACCTCACAAGTGACTTCCAGCAACTCCAAGTTTTTTGTGCTCAAAGACCGACAGATGGAGGGTGTCTTATACCCATAAAGCCTTATTTGCACAAATGATCTTGAAAGCCCCAGGTTTCAAGACTTACCACTTTTGAGCCATCTTGTGGTATGCTAGTGCCCTTTCCCACACATGCAATTAAACAATAAAAAAGGGATTTGAGAAGGAAGGACTATTCTTACTTATATAAGATCTAATTAAATAAAATTTTCCCTCTGGTGTGTGCTACTAATATAGTATAAATTACACTTCAGATAACTGCCTTGGAAAATAAGTGGCAAAGACACTAATAAAGTTCATCTTCATACATCACAATGTAACAGATCCTCATTTGCTGCACTAAGAAGGACTTGCTGTAGATCTACTTCGTATCTCTTTCCGTCTTCTGTAATTCTTCATAACACTGTATGTGCCACTGATCAAGAACACCACTGATATGGCTGCAAAGTAACTGGCGTAGATCATGAACTGTAGAGAGGGAGAGAAAGCTCATAAGTTAAAGATTAGCAAATCCACTCCCTCTTCCCCCTTATATGAAAGGAAAACATTCAGGTTTTTCTAAAAGGATTGGTGAATGAAGTGCGCCGCACCTAGTCCATTATCTGGATTTATCACTACTTTTATTGGAACTGATGAAAGATTCCAGGTAAGTGTTTAGGCTCCAAGGCTGTTTACACAAGAGGGACCAATGCCACAGCGCGCACACACAGAATCCTTCCACTGAACTAAACAGTAGCTTCACTTGCACAGGGCTTCAGGGACATGTCCAGAATGAACAGTGGCAGCCTAACTCTCCCATATACTTGTGCCTCAAACACTGTCCCCCAATGGGGAGAAAGATAGGAGCTCAGCCTCCACCCTTGATTTTAGATAAAATTAAGGCGGCAACCAACTGGTATTAAGTGTGGCTGTGGTTCTGTAACATGGACAACTCTCAGTTTGCAACAGGACAGACATTCTTTCTTCCCCCTCCATACACAAGGTGACAGAACTAGGGATATTAGCTATCAATTAATTGAATAGTCAACTAACCACATGAATTCTTAGCAGTTCGTCGACTATTCGATAGTCACTGAGGGCAGGGCTGGCAGCCAGTGCCCTCTGCCACCCTGTGCTGCAGCCAGGTGGGAGCCGGTCCACTAGATGAGCCAGTTTAAAAACCAGAGGCAACAGCGTGGGGTGGCAGGAGCCCCTGTTTGTGGGGGGGCTAGTATAGAAAAAATGTTATATTTTAATCAGTATAGAGACATAAGTGTGATGTATAATTTCCTTATGTCTGCATCATAAACTAAGTTGTGTTTTCTAATAACTATGTAATCCTTATCTGGAACGCTCTGTAAATTGTTTGATGCGAGTGAAGAATGTGTGCGAAAGTCATCAGGAAGGTCCAGATGGTCAAAGACTTGAGACACTTGGAGATGAGAGGCTGGATGAAGGCTGAAGAAATCAGCAGAATAACTGAGCCCTGGAGACAGGCAGACACCCCCAAGAGTGAGACACAAACAAAAGATAAGGAACCCTGATGACAGACACCAAAGGATAACTGTGGAAAACTCTGAAATTAACACCTTTTAAGGATGAATGATTGCATCATGGCACTGCAATATCCATATCCATAGACTCCAATAGGAACTTATATATGTATAAAAAGGGGAGCTCTGGCCAATAAGACTCTGGGCTCAGCCCTGCAAGCCAAGCCTCAGAGGTGTCTCAGAGGAACCCCCACTCCTCACTCAGTCAGCCTTGCCTGGCCTGCAAGGTGGACTTGAGCCACGACAAACTGGTAACTATACACCATCTGCAGGACCTGTGTGTGTAGGCTTATCTTTATGAAGCATATGCCAACTGCTTTTCTACTGTCTTCTCATTAGACATGGTGTACTGCCTTTTCCCCTGAAAAAGATCCCGTGTGCTTCTTATAAACATAACACTGGGATCCTCCACAGACAGGGGCTGCTGCTGGCCACAGATTGAGACTGCTCCTGCAGCAGTCTCAGCCTGATGCAGGCAGGGGCTGCCCACAATGAACCAGGGCTCACCATGGGCAAGGGCTGCTTCACAGCAGCTTTCCCTGCCACCCTCTCCCTGCTACCTCTCAGAGCCAACAGCCCGGGGAGTGGGGAAAGGCAGCACCGTGGAGCCAGTGCTGGGGATGAACTAGGCTAGGCTTATCGGTTAGTCAACTAGTCAACTACTCGGTCACATCCCTAGACAGAATGCTCTCCTAACAACAGCCTGGACCAGAAATCTCACACAGATAAGAGGCAGGAAAGAGGCTTCTCATCACTTCCTTCTCCCCCAGTTAGTAAAGATAAAACAAGGATTGTACCTGTGTGAATATGTTTAGCCCAAGGCCACTGGAGTCAACAACAATCAAAGTGAGCACAGTCTGCAGAGCCAAAGCAATGAAAGTATTGACACCAAACACCAGGGCGTATCGCTCCATGCTTAGATTTGTAGCGATCTGGAACCTGAGCAGAAAAAGGAGGGAGAAAGAACAATGTTTAGATAATTCATAAACTTTTCAACCATAGCTTACTTAACTGGCTACATATTTCCAAGTCATATAGTCTGGAGCTGTGATCTTATCCATCACAAGCTAAGCAGGGTCACCAGCTGCCTGGCACTGGGGAAGATCTCAGGGAAATCTAAAGTGCTGCAGAAAACAGTTTCAGAAGTTCACTAAGATGCTCTGAGTCAGTATTGAAATACTCTCTCGTCAAACTTGTGCAACACTGTGCTGTAGGAAAACACCATCTTTCAGAAGAGATACAAAAGGCCCACTGTCAAGGGGAATATGTACTCCACACTGGCTCAGTAATTCAAGGGTTAATACAGACACTGCTGACTGGTATCCTCTCAGATGCAGAGGAATTACAAGGGCTGGGAAGCAGGAGGCACAATAGCTATCCACAAGCTGGAGAAAGGAGCTCCTGTTAGCAAACAGCTAAAGAGCTAGCCATACCCAAGGAAGTGATAAAGGAACCACCCCCCAAGGGACCTGAGATCAAAGAACATTTTCAAGATTCCTGGGCACCACGAACAGACTAACAGTCTTGCTAAACTGAGACCATACCCTGCTTTGCCAGAAAGGAGCACCCTTGCATTGACCCACCTGCGATCATTAGCAATTCTTTGGCAATTTAAGGAGGAGACTTATTACCTGTTGTCTTGGCCAGATTCCAATTTATCCTCCTGACTAAAACTCTCTGGGTACATCTAAACTACACCCCTCTGTCGGCAGAGGGATGTAAATTAGACATACCGAAAGTGCAAATGAAGTGGGGATTTAAATATCCCGCGCTTCATTTGCATAATGGCAGCCGCCACTCCCCCCCCCCCCCCCAAAACGGGGCTTTTCAAAAAAACCCGGCAGTTTAGACAGGGCATTTTTGACAGAAATGCCCAGTTTCAAAAGATCCTGTACTCATTTTTTGAGGAGTACAGGATCTTTTGAAACAGGGTATTTCTGTAAAAAATGCCCTGTCTAAACTGCCTTTTTTTTCCCCCGAAAAGCCCGGTTTTGAAAAAAGCGGCTGCCGCCATTATGCAAATGAAGCATGGGATATTTAAATCCCCACTTCTTTGCTCTTTCGATACATCTAATTTACATCCCTCTGCCGACAGAGGGGTGTAGTTTAGACATACCCTCTCTGTGCAGTGTATTATAGTATTACCTTCACTTCCTAGTTAACCTGTTCTGTGGTGCTGTAGTGTTTGATGAAACAGTTGCTGAATTTCACTCTGCAAGTGATGCAATACAACTTCATTTTTCTTCTTGTACATCTAGACTTTGGTCATGTATTACTGACATAGTACTTGCCCCTCTTCCCCTCTCTATGGCTTCACTCAATATTTATGGAAAGATATTTCATGGACAGGATCCAGTATTTATAAACAATTACTTGAGTATCTGAAGGCCTCTGTTCTCTTCACAGGTCTGACACCGAATTGCAAGCAGTTTGTCAAAGCTCAAGTGTCTTTGTGCCTCAGTGTTCCCGTCTGTATTAGAAAGAATACCCCACCCTAGGCCCCTTCGTTTCAAGACCCTTGTGTGAAAGGCACTGCCTACATGCAAAACATTAAGTCAGTTTTGAGACAGCTATAAACTTCAGAGGGCTAGCCATGTTAGTCTGTAACCAGAAAAATTTAAACAACAAATAGTCTAGCAGTACCTTAAGAGCTAACAAAACATGTAGACAATCTTATGATTTTTTTAAATTAAAATACCTACGTTGCTATTGTGATGAGGAGCATGTAGACAATCCTGAAAATTACATATGAGGCGTAGCACACCCAGATGTTACGAACGGTGTCCATGACATACACAGCAGCAGCAATAAGGAGGGAGAACAGGGCTAGAGTCAGCTCACCCCAGGTAGCCCAGGATACTTTTATGTAACCTACAGCAAATACAGCAACCGCTCCTATAAGTAAAAAGGAGAAAAAAAATACAACTTGATAGGTTCTCAGACACTCATCTTTAGCCTTCTGTGCATTAAATTAAGAGTAACCAATGTCAAAACAGGAGAGATGGAGGGGAGCTCCACTTTTTTTTGGGGGGGGTGCATAAAAGTCACAGAAATGTAAAGCTGCAAAAGACCTCCAGATGCCATCAAATCCAGCTCCCTGCCTGAGGCATCCCTGACAGATGTTTGTCTAATCAGTTCCTAAAAAACCCTAATGATGAGTATTCCACAGGCTTCACTGAAAGCCTATCCCAGAGTTTAACTACCGAGTAAGAAAATGTTTCCTTAAAAAAAAAAAAAAAAAAAAACAAACAAAAAAAAAACTTAAACTTAAATCCCCCTTACTGCAGACTAAACCAATTATTTCTTGCCTCATCTTCAATGGACATGGAAAACAACTGGCCACTGTTCTCTTTATAACAGTTCCTAATATATTTGAAGTTTGATCAGGCTCCCCCTACAGCTTCTCTCAAGAAGAAACATGTCCAGTTTGTTTAACCTTTCCTCAGAGGTCAGGTTTTTAATAAGCCATCTATCTTTTTTTGCTCTCCTCTTCACTCTTTTCAGTTTGTCCACATCTTTTCCTGAAGTATGGTGCCTAGAACTGGATGCAGTATTCCAGCTGAGGCCCCATCTTTGTCAATTAGAGTGGGACAATTACCTCCCAGGTTTTACATGACACTCCTATGAATACACCACAGTTTTAGTTTTTTTTGACAAATGAATCACTTCAATGCATATTCCATTTGAGGTTCACTATTAACTCCAGGTCCTTTTCAGCTGTACTAACTGACAGCTACCTGTTATCCTACCCAATAAGTCCTTATTTTGTAGCTGTTCATTTGAGTTTTGACCCTTCCTAAGTGAAGTTCTTCTCACTCCCCCAGTTAGGCCTTAATCTGCTAATTTTATAAGCATTCTCCCCCACTCCATAAGCCGTCATTAATTAATTGGCCCCCATGCAACACTCAGTTTGACAATGAACCACTGATAATTATTTTAAGTATGGTCTTTCAAACAGTTGTACAGCCACTATGATAGCGCATTTCATATTTTATGGAAATATGCTCAAGAATATGCATAACTGGAAAATGCTTTATGCAAAATGCTCCATATGAGGTGGTATTTGAAAAGTTGTAATCTGCTGAACATGTACACACTATTTTTATGAATATGACATTTCTCTATCTGAAATTAGGAATATTGACTGTAGATTTATTATCAATGTATTCATGCTGGGAAAAGCCTATGAGCAGCCCATAAGGAACAACAAAATGAAGAAGCCAGACACAGAGCCCATTAACTACAGACAACTGTGTGGGAGGAGAACGGTCTTTCTACTGACTCATGGACTCTGGAGTGTTACAAAGAGGTGTGACATTGGAACCAATCTTAGTCCTTGTAAAACAGAATTGGAAACCTGCAACCCATCTTGGTGGATCTATTCTCAATAAATTTATCTAGGCCATTTTGAACCTTGCTGTAGTCTTGGACTTACCAACATCTTCTGGCAAGGAGTTCACATAATGCACAGTAAACCTGTGGAAGCAGTATTTCCTTTTGTTTTAAACCTGCTACCTATTAGTTTCACTTGGGGACCCCTAGTTCTTGTGTTATGGGAAGGATTAAATAACTCTTCTTTATTTCCTTTTTCCAAACCAGTCATGATTTTTTAGACCTTTATCATATCCAACTTAGTAGTCTCTTTTCCAAGCTGAGAAGTCTGTCTTATTAACCGTTCCTCAGATGAAAGCAGTCTCTTACCCCTAATAATTTTTGTTGCCCTTTTCTGAACTACTTCCAATGTCAAAGTATCTATTTAAACATGAATTAGTTCTCACATTACAATAGGTAATTTCCCATTCAGGTACTCTCACTCTCTCACCACTGTTGGAGATAAGCCACATTCACTCTGATCTAATTAGCACTGAGGTCACATTCCCATCTCTGTATTCCTTCCTTTTCTCCCTCCCCCCCCCCCAACATCTGAGGAAGGGAGTTGTATCTCACAAAATGTGTTAGTCTTCCAAGTGCCACCAGATGCCTTGTTATTTTTGCTGAAACAGACTAACACGGTTCTCCTTCTGAATCACTATGTTGTTCTACATAGGCAACTGGCATGCTGATAAATATTCCTTTATCAGCATTCTGAAAAACGAGATCATGTTCACACCTGTGGAATTTTACAGTCAATGTTGAGTCTTTTTTATAATCCCCTGCAGATCACCCATATTAAGGAGCTTTTACAAACAGCGTACCCTCTAACAATTTCTATCCTTGGGCAGGTTGAAATTTCTTATGTGCACCACCAATGCTGAGGTTGTGTGTGTGTGTGGATGTGCACCACCAATACAAACAAAACCACACACACACACACACACACACACACACACACACACTATATCTTTTTAAGCAGTTCATGTGTGTGGAAGAAAATATATTAAAACATGGGATATTTAACAAGGAGCAATGCTTATAATATTTAATATGATATTAAATAAAAAAATTTTAACACTACCCTTGGAGTACAAGTATCATCAACTTTTCTAACAGCTCAAGCTAGTGCAGGGGCCTGCAACCTATGGCTCAGTATGGAACCAAATATGGCTCTTATTCCCAAAATACATAAATTACTACATTAAAATGAAAAAATCATTCAAAATTTTAAAAATGCCTAATTACTCATGTAACTTAAGTGCGTGCATGAACCTGAATTTACCAGTTATGGTGTAAACTTCAAAGAAATGTGTGAAATGATGCAGCAGCAGAAGTCACAATAAGTCAAGTCTGTGAGTACAAGGTTTCATTCATACTATTAATCATCATGTCAATTATCAATATTAAGTTATATATTTTCAGTCATGCAAATGGGCTCTCTTATACTGGCTCTTTGTTGACCACAAATTTGGTCAACAAATTTGAATTTTGATGTACTTTGGCTCTTTTGCTTGAAAAGGTTACTAACACCTGAGTTAGTTCTTGGTACTTCTGACTCATAAGAGCCAGAACTCTACCACATAGCAAAGATCTGGCCTTAATGCAATATAATTTGCCATGTACTAATTAGTAACACAAGATTTAAAAAAAAAAAAAATAATCATCATCAGTTTTAGATATCTTCAACACTCCAAAAGCCATTAACACCTATGTAAACTTTGTTTGAAACGTAATCCTGCAAATGTCCTGCCACACACTCCTCAGGCAGCCTGCTTCTCCCCACCCATCTCAGCCAGACAGAGGACTGCAGTGAGTCAGATACCCCAAATAAACTTCCCCCTGCCTCCACCCCACACTGCACAGATGACAGCACCCATCCACTCCCCTCTTTCCCCCACCTACCTCCTACCTCCCCTTCCCCAGGAGGTTTGAGTGTCTGCCTCTCTCCTCCCTCGCACAAAGGGGACTCTCCAAACTCCACTTCCCTCTAACTCCTCCTCAGCCAATTATTTACTTACTCTCTCTCTCCCCCTTCCCCCCAGCCCACTTATTCCCTGCTCTTGGAGCTACCCAGTTTCAAGCAGGCAGCTAGCTCCATTTAGTTGCTTGTTGTTAGTCACATGGTGAGCTTATTCAAACCAAAAGTAGCATTTGTTTTACACAGACCCCTATGTAGTTTATAATTAAGATTTATGGGTGAGGAGGTGTTGGGGGCAGTGAAAGGCAGCAGTTAGTCACTTTTCAATAATGTCACTTAGCAATTTGTGTTTTATTTAGCTGTCCAAGAATCAGGGGGATTTGGGGCTCACTGATTATTACTCATAGTAACAGTAGTAGTACATGCTGTAACAATTACTTCTCACATTCCCTAGCATCTTTTAATATACAGTTCTAAACAGAATTATATTAAAGTGCACTAGGGAACATTTAATATGCACCAGCAGGGTTTAAATAGATCAAATAATGTGCAACATGTTTACTTGCTTTAGATCTTATACTCCCATAGTTCAAACTACTGTAGAATAGCCCTTAGAATAGATACAAGTAACCATTTCTGGGATTTTTCTGGCTTTTGTTAGGTATGCACCAAAGTGTTTATAGGTGTTATCAGTATTTATTAGTTAAAATCTAAAGTCAAAAGCCCTGCGTATAATGATGTGTACCATAATTATAGGTAGCAGAGCCATCCCATCCAGAGGATGGATGTTTCAGGGCAGCTGCTCCAGGCCCCATGCTTTGTTGGGCCCAGCGTGGCCTGGCATTGGCAGCAGGGGTTGCACCCACCCACACACTCGCCAGTGGTGGTGGGAGCTGTAGGAAGCAGAGCAACCCAGCAACCTGCTCTGCCCTACCATCTCCCCATCGGTTCATCGGGGTGGTGGAAAGCACAACATCCTGGCCCCAGCCCGATTCACTCTCCTAAGTGACGCAACTAGGAGTCAGGCTCATGGGAGCATGCTGGGCTGGGGCTGGGTCACTCTGCTTCCCACCACTGTGGTGAGTGCAGGGGCAGACCAACTCTTCTTGCCAGTGCCAAGCCTCACCAGTTGTCCCCTATGCCACTTTTCTCAGGGGAGGCTGTTTGGGGTGCAATGGGGCCTCGGGCAGATGTCCTAGGCCCCACAACCCCACAGGAACAGTGCAAATAGCTGGAACTGGTACTCCTAATTTGAGACACTTAGAATGTGATTTCTCCAGGAGTACTTTTTTTTTTTTTTTTAAATCATCAGAGATAGAGGAGCTTTATGCTAATTGGCAAGGTGAATAAAAATCCAATATTTTAAAAACCAGATATTTTTAATTAAAAAAATTAAATAAAACACAGGGTTTGTAAAATTAAATTTGAAATTGAACCCCTATGTTCAAGTCTGAGCTTACTATAATCTATTACAATTAAACAAAAAATACAAAGGTGTGGATGCACACAGAGTTTTCAAAAACGAGTCACACCACCCAACAAGAAGGTCACTGACTAAGCACCTGGAGCCAGAGTTTGTTGCAGTGTTAAATCACCTTTTAATAACAGTAGCCTATTCTACCAGTGCAAAAAATTTTTTTCTTGATTTCACCTTATTCAACTTGTTCAATTCAATGACTAGTTCATTCAAAGTTAAGAAACCAATGGGATTTGAAAGTCAGGAATGCTCGTTTTTATTAACGAAAGTAAAAGAGAAAACCCAATTTTTCTCTAACACTATGAAACAAATGATGAGATCTACTACTTCTAAAAATCTAGAAGGACATGGTAAGCAGAAACAATGAGCTCAAGCTACTGACTACAGACAATACTTTTATTTAATAAGCCAATTAGTTTTAAATGCAAAACAATTTGATAATTTCTTATGTACCTACCTCGCACAATTTAAGTTAGTTTTTCCATCCAAACAGAGCTTGATGCAAATCACAAACAAAAGATATCCTAAGAAATTTATCATTCACCATTTTCTAACAAATTATGATTCTGAACAAACAAATTAACCCATATAATGGTGTAATTAAATGTGTACAGCTAGTGTAACCTCTTTGTTAGTGGTAAGTAGCACCACCTGCAGCTTAAAGATATTTAGTTGTAAATCAATATTTTAATAGCTTCAGGGGGTAGCCGAGTTAGTTTGTACAGGATAAACTTAAACAACAAATGGTCTGGTAGCACTTTGTAAACTAACAAAACATATAGATGGTCTCATGAGCTTTCGTACACACAGCCCACTTCTTCAGATGACCAGAGTTTTTCATATGAAGAAATGGTAACATGAGCTTTCCTGGGCACATCCCATCTACATGTTTTGTTAGTCTACAAAGTGCTACCAGACCATTTGTTGTTTTTTTAATATTTTAAATAGTTTATCAACACTGAAGAACCACTCTTTATGAAAATAATTCAAGTACAAATGCAATACACAATAAAGTTGTTATTTCAATCAACCTACCCTGCCAGCAGATCACCTGGACTGGACTTTTTACCAGAAAGCAAGGGCCTAGAAAACTGCCTGAAAGTTTGTATATAAACTGACTTGTATCATCCAAGGAATAAGGAAATCTCTTTTTATGCACCACCAATACATTTTTTTTTTTTTTTTAAAAGGGCTGATCAAGGAAAAAAGTTTCCCATGTTGAAGCCAAACATCTAAGGAAACTCATCTGTGCTTTCAAATTGCCAATGTAAAATTTTGTCCCATAGGCATATAATCTATTCTTCCCTCCTTATTTTCTTTCCAGTCATGGTTTGTTACCAAAATTCTGGCATGACTTTTTCCTTTTTATCATGATGAATTATGATATTAAAATATTTTCACTGTAACAAAGAAAAACAGTAACTCCCAAAGTTAACCCCAGTGTAGACCCTTAACTCATACAATTTTCTGGCTCTGACAGGTGGAAGCTATTCTGACCCCTTTATCATCAGAAGGCACTGTTCTGTAGTAGTCAGGTTTGTTCTGTTACTTATTTAAGCTTGGCCAAGTACTATGGAGGCAGGTGGTTTAATGGTTAAGGCAGAGAGGTGAGAATTAAACCTGCTGGGTTCTGTGTCTAGAACTGGTCAGGGACAACTCTACTATGATCTAGTCCTCAGAGGTACAGCACAACCTGTTCCTACTGAACTCAACACAAGTGGTCAGTACCTCGGGTGGAGAAGAGAAAGGAAAGGCCATTAATATATATTGCCTCAGATTCCCCAATTACTAATGCAAGCTATGGAGCCTAATGCAGTATCATTTAGTGCTCCTCTGAGTGAACATGTTAGAGCAGTATTAAAGATATCCTTACTAGGGCTGTCAAGCAATTAAAAATTTTAATCACGATTAACTGTGGCAGCATTTCCAAGGGGCAGCGCAAGGCAGAGCCCAGGGTTAGCTGGAGTCCCCAGCTGACCCCGAGCTCCATGCAGCGCTGCCCCTTTAAAGCGCCAAAATGGCACTTCAAAGGGGCAACACAAGCAGAACCAGTGATAAGCTGGAGTCCCCAGCTGATCCCCTGCTCCTAATGTGCTGCCCCTTTTAAGTGCCCAAGGCAATACAGCATTAACACCTGCAATTAACACATCTTTTTAAAGCATTAATCCTGTCCTGTGTTAATGCAGGTCAATTGACACCCCTAATTCTTACGGCAGTGACAATGGAGATGTCAACTGGACATTCTATTACACAAAAAGCTTTTAATTTATGCCTTGACCCCTTCAGTCAAGCAACGCCTTTGGCAACTATGGTTACAGTGCAGATTACTTTGAGGCTCACAAGTGTTTTCCAATACTTCCAGCTGAAAATCATGGTTGCTCAGTCTGTTAAGAAAAAGCCACACAACCTCAACTTTATTTAAACTAGCAGCCAAGTTAACACCTAACAGTACACAGGAGTCTCATGTATCTGGAGAGTTGTGTTAAACATTCCTGAGCTGTGGCTGCTTGGGGAGGGTCCTTGTAACAATGCACACTGCAATTAGAAAGACAAGGTATATAAACATTTCTTTACCTACCTCGGATTACAAAAATCAGTGCAGCTGAGTCACCCTTAGACATTTTGCATGAAACTCAGCCAATGAAAATTTGATTCAGTACCACTCTCCTGTACATGCTAGGAAGCACAGCAACATCAGACCTATGTTTTGGCAATACAGAGCCTGAAGGACATATCAAGCAAGTGTTCTGGCTTGTTATCATGTTTAGATGCCTTGTAACATGTACCCTCTGAAACTGAAGTAGGTAACTTACCTAGTAGTGTAGAAACTGCCTCCACACCACCATTATAGATCTCAAAGCTCTGAGAAGGCAGCACCATTTCCCACAAGCCTTGTATGTAGTTTATTACTTGGAAGTAGCCACAAGTTGAGAATGCCCACCACACAGACCAGCAGATCATAGGCCGGGAGGAATAGCACTGCAGGAAGTCCCGCCATAGTTCCTTAAGCACTTTTGAGATATCCACTTTCTGCTCCTAAACCAATGTAAAAATGAACAAAAAAAAGTCAAAATCCCACATCTACATGATTCACCTTGCTCCACAAATGCACTTACCACTGGCAAGAAGTGCCAGAGCAATAGCCATGAACACATGACAACTCTGTCAGAGTAGGAAACAAAGCACCCCCCCACCCCCCCAGGCTGCCCAAGCAACATGCCTTCTCACCCTAACTATGCCCAGGTGAAGAAACAGTTATTTTGCTGTGATGCATGCAAATCTCTGCCTCTGTGCTCTAAAGCAGTGGTCCCCAAACTTTTTTATATCACAGACCAGCAAACCCATTCACAAGCTTTTGGCAGACTGGTAAGATTTTATTGTATATTTGCATATTCACTATGTAAATAAATATGCAAATATAATGTTACCAGTCTGCCAAAAGCCCTGGGCCCCAGAGCGCCCGCCCCCCCCCCCCATGTCAGCCCCCTGCCTCTTAAAGTCCCCCACCCTCAGAACCCCCTAGCACTACTCCCACCCCTGGAGCCTCCTGTGCCCACCCTGCCCCCCTCACCAACCCCTGTCCTGCTTCCCAGCCACCAGCTGAGCACTGCTGCCCGGGTCACTGTAAGGCTGCCATGCCAGGGTCTGCGCGGCCCTCCTGCTGCACAGCGAACTGCTCTCCTGCATCCAGAACACCTGCCCCTGCCCAGTGCTGGTTGGCTGAGAGGCGGGACAGGACACACCTCTCCCAACAGCTGCGGCAGGAGGGGAGGCACTGGGTACAGAGCTGCCATGGTCCAGCGGGTTTGTAGCCCAGCACTGGGCTGCGGACTGGCAGTTAGGAACTGCTGCTCGAAAGGACTAATTTACTGCTTGCTGTGGTGGCAAAGAAATGGATTTCTCCATCCTATTCTCTAAGAACCTAGTAGAGGCCAAATTATTTCACATAGGCCAGAGAACCAAACAGCTTCAAATCATTTTGCCTAGATTTGAGCCAGAGACCAAGTAAGAGTTTAAAATCTGTGGAGCAACCACAGAAGTTTTCCCAAGCAGGTTGGGTGGAGAAGTTCCAAAGAGATTTTTTTAAGTGTTTATCTGAGGTAGGGAGGGCAGAGATTAAATTATAATTATCCATCACAAAGGCTGATTAGTATCTAAAGTGGAATTATACTTCCTACTGCTTTATGTGAATAGCAGCATAAAAATTAGTATTGTTTGCTTTGTAATAGAGATTAGGATGTTGAATTGCAGATAATTGACTAGTCCAGTAGTCGATGGAGTTTCATGCAGGAAAGTGGAAATCCCGCTGACTCCAGGCTGTACGCAGGCATCTTCTTTAAAGCGTACTAGAGTCCTCAGTGGGGGTGCTTGTGCATTTCAAAGCCACAGAGCCCAGGATCAGTGGGGACTCCCCAGCTGACCCTGGGTTCTGGCGAAATGTCACCTCGGCCGTGGAGCCTGGGGTCAGCTGGGGACTCCCCAGCTGATCCCGGCCTCAGCACAGTGGCATTTCAAAGGGGCATCGCCATGAAGCCCAGGGGTCAGCTGGGGACTCCCCAGCCCACCGCAGTTCCGAGCAGCAGTTCCCTAGAACCCAGGGTCAGCTGGGGAGTCCCCAGCTGACCTCAAGCTCCATGGTGCTTCAGCATTTTAAAGGGGCAGCGGCAGCACAGCTGAGCTATGTATAGCTGTGCAGTGGCTGCCCCTTTGAAACCCCACCTTGGGGTTTCAAAGCAGCAGTACCGCACAGCTGATCCCTGGCTCAGCTGCATGGTGCTGCCACTTTAAAGTAGCCTTCCCCCCCCCCCCCCCACTTTGCTGCCTCTATATCAGAGGCAGCAAGGGGAGGGAGGGAGGAAATCGACTAGTCGATGGACTATCCGATAAGCATTTGCTTACTGGATAGTCGACTAGTCCCTAACATCCCTAATACAGATGCAAGATTTCAGACTACTTTGGCAATCTAGTTTCTGCTCAGCTCTAGCAGCTATCAGATTCTCTCTATGCAATGATTTCACAGTGTTCCGCCAATTGCAGTGAGTTCAGTAATTGTCTAGATCTTTGTTCTCTGTATGGGTGCAAACAAATGCAATTTTCTAATGACAAAACACAAGGAGAAGTAGAAGCTTTTTTTATGCTTTCTCTGAGTAGAGAATTACAGATATAGCATAGATCAGTGATCTCCAACCTTTTTACACCCAAGACCACTTTTTAAATGACAGAACAAGACAAGATCTACTGCCCTGCCCCTTCCTTGAAGCCCCACCCTCTCTATTCTCCTCCTCTCCATCACTTGCTATCCCCAGCACTTATACTGCTGCTTTTTTTCTCCAATTCTTCTGTAGGAAGAAGTTTTTCCAACATTTGGCCTGTCTAGACTGGACCAAATGTCAGAAAAACCCCTTCTTTTGGAAGCCCCCTTATTCCTCATGGAAAGAGGAATATAGGGGTGACCGAAAGATGTTTGCTCTTCTACTAAAAGAAGTGGAAGAACACACATCCCTGGATGCAGAAGAGTTTTTCTGGGATATCTCCGGAATCCTGAAAAAACTCCTGCAGTCTAGCTGTACCCTCGCTGGGTTGAGACAGGATATGTAGGCTCTGGGGTGGGAATGAGGGATTTGGGTGTGGGAAGGGGTGAGAGGTGCAAGATGTGAGAGTTCATGAATTTGGGTTGGGGTATGTGAGGGGCTCAGGGCAGGGGGTTCCAGTGTATGATAGGCTCAGATATAGGGTCTGGGGGAAAGGGGAGTGCAGGAGTGTTATGATACTGTGGGCAGATGGGGGCTTGGCCCCAGCTGGGGGTTTGTTGGCGATCGACTGGTTGGGGACCATGGGCATAGATTTAGGTGCAGAATGGCTAGGGAACCAATTGGATACGTAGGAAGCAGTCATTGATTCTTCAAGTCCATAGCGGTAGACACTAGATGCTTCAGAATAGGGATGTAAGCGAGTAGTCAAGTACCTGATAAGCCTAAGCTTATCGGGTAGTCAAAATGGCTACTCGCTTCCCCCCCCCACCTTTGCTGCCTCTATCAGAAGCAGCAAGGGGTGAGGAGAACAGGAGCCAGTGGTGGGGGGAATTGGCTTAAAAGGCTCATTGCAGGCAGAAGCTGCTGCTGAGAAGCAGCCTCTGCCTGCAGCAGCCAGGGCTGGCCACAGACAGGGGCTGCTGAACCCGGAGCAAGCCAGTACTGAGCAAGCCCAGCTCACACCAGTCCAGGACCACTGCAGCTCTGCATTTTAAATGCAAAGCCATAGAGATCCTGGCTCAATCCTGGTTGGCACCAGTCCAGGACATACCCCACTGCACCTCAGCAGTTTAAATGTAGTAGGAGTTGGGCATGCAGGCAGCCCGGCTCCTACAACATTTAAACTGCAGCGGGGGTATCTCCTACTAAGCACCTCCCCTTTTTGACTGATTGTGCAGTCGATACAAATTGCATCGACTACACAATTAGTGAATTATCCTCCTCTTAACATCCTTAATTCAGAAGCTAGAAACCGCTAAATTAAAAAAACCCCACATCGATACTGTGCAATGCTACACACGGAGAGATAAAATACTTCCCTGAACCTTGTAGCCAACAAGTCATGTGCCTAAGATTCAATTACCATTATCCTAACATGCAAAACCATTATCCCAACATTGCAAATAGAGCAATGTTATTCAGCTTTATTTTTTTAAATAATGGAGCCACAGAATTTAGATATTTGGTGTAATTCAACTCCATAAATGACAGACTGATCTAAGAGAACATTCCCTTTATTTTAGATTCTCCAACAAGGCCTCCTTTTTCGTGTATTACAGGGCACTGTAAAAACACACAAAAAAACCACACACCACAAACCACACCCCAAACTGGTTTTTCGGTAAACTCTTCAATCAAATGGCACGGAATGACATTTTTATTACTGGGTCCCTTCAGCATGTTGAGTGTACTGCAGTGAAAGAGAGGACCCTTGCCTCAGGTCACTCACACTTGACTGCTTCAATATATCCTTTCCTCCCAAGTATAAGAATTCGAAGGTGCTTACAGCTATTGCTAGATGAAGTGGTCAGTGAAACTGACAAGGAAAGTGCTATCCTATTGATGCCACTGTCAACAAATACTCCAGATACAGGTAAAACTGTGCAAACACATTTTTGGGCTGAAGACCAGAGAGTGAGAAGACAGGGAACACTTAATCAAAAATCACTTGTTTAACAATCCATTATGTGTCTGAGTCATTTGGGAACTCCCCCAGCCATCTCACTAAAATCAGCAAAAGGAACAAAAGACTTCCATTCACTTATGCTCAGTGGGTTCTCCAGCTCTCTCAGTAAAGGGGCCTTGCAAAACTATTAGACTGGGTAAGATTAATTCCCTGGAATGTTAATAGGTTTAATTCACAGTAGTAGCCTATGAAATGATAAACCTTTCTAGCAAAAACGTAGCCCAACATTGTTGCCCTCTCTCCAGTCATTGCTAGGGACAGGATTATCCCTAAAGGGACATGGGACCAGGTCAACATCCCCTGGGCCCAGCCCAGCCCCTTATACTCCAATCCACTCCTTCTCCAAGCCCTGCCTCTGCTCCACCCCCACCCCCACCCCATCTCTGCCCTTTCCCCTGAGCTATGCGACCCAGAGGATTACCAAGGAGTCTAGCGCAGGGTGGCAGCACAGGTCAGCTCCAGCCAGCTGTGCTCAGCTCCCCCAAAATCGGCATCACTCGAGGAAGTGGAGCAGACCGGGGCCAGGGTGCTCTGCTTCCTGCTAAGGATGTTAAGATACCATGCAACTGAATAGTCATGCCATTTAACCACATCAAATTTTAGTGGTTACACGACTGTTCGATAGTTCCCATGGGTGGGATCAGCACCAGCGTGGTCTGGCCCCATTCCTGGGGAGCCCCTTGCCACCCCATGCTGCTAGGCAGCAGCACAGGGTGGCAGGCAAGAGCTAGTCTACAAGGGGAGCCAATTAGAAAGCCAGATCCCTATGCAAACTGGCATCTGCTGGACCTGGGCTGTGGCTGTACACAGACACTCAAGGCATGACGAGCATGGTGTCAGGCTGCTTGTGAATGACCCAAGTTGGGTACTATAACAGCAAAGTACTGTGAGGCACCCAAGGTTGAAAGAGGAGCTGTGCCACAGCCCCTCATTGATCTGGAGAGGGGTCTGGAATGTGGTACAAATATCACCAGTAACAGTGCAAGAGCTTTCTCTTCTGTAGCTCCCAACATCTTTTCCTTGAGCTGACTCTCCATCTCATTTCAAGTTCCTCCTGAAGACTTCTTTATGTAGGAGTCCTCTCCCATTCACTGATCTTATATCTGCCCCACACAAGTGTCTGCTGTAATCAATAGTTACTCGTTATAAAGAATTTCAGCAGAATTAGTATAAAAAGGTAATCTAAGGTACCTCTGGGATCAAAAAAATAGGACAGATTCTTTTAGTCCAGTTACTGAAACTGCATGTGTCAAGTGGTGATAAATTAGTTATATCAAATGGGCAATTAGACAAAAGAATACGATCCAGCACCCTTGAGACCTGACTGGTCCCGAATGAGGGAATTTGCCACATCAGGAGAAGTCCCCTGCCGCTGGCCTCCCAAGACTCTGGTCCTCTTTCCTGCTGGCTCTGCACCATCTTTGCTGCTATCGGGATTGGGGCTTGGCTCTGGCCCACTTCTACCGGCTGACTTGGGCTCTCTGGGAATGAAGTTTCCCAGCTGCTAAGTCCCTGCTTCTGACCCATCTGTCTGGGGCTTCCCAGGGATGGGGCTCTACGGCTGCCCTACTTGGTTGGAGCTCCATGGCTGCCCGGCCACTGCCATACCCAGCCAGGGCTTCCCATAGCTGCCCCGCTGCTGCTGTGCTGGGGCTCCGCTGCTGCCCCACTGAGCCGAGCCCAACTGGGGCTCCCCAGGATGGAGCGCCCGCAGCTGGACTCCCGATCACCTCACGCTCCCGGACACCGGGGCTCTGGTCCAGCGACATCCATTATCCTACTGGATCCTAGCTGCTGCAGAACAAGCAAGTCCCAGATTTAGGAGGTTCAACCTGCATTTAAAATATTCCCACAAGCTTGCATCAGAACTTAGGACACACCACCCTAACTTCTTGCACTGTTACGGTCTCTTCCTGGCCAGATGAAATGTTTAGGAAGTTCATGTTGCAATACAATACTTAGATTTTCAGTTGTGTTTTCACCCAGTTATTGAGGTGGTGGTTAAAAGCGTTATAGTGTGATGCCATGGGGTGTATTAACTGTACTATGGACACCCATAAGGTTCTCACCGCCTCCTCCTCCCGCAAAGTATTTCATTTCTTAAATAACTTAATGAGAATGTATGAATTTTTTCTATAAAAAATTTGGTACTATAGATAATTTTAAATAAAGTGACCAGATACCTGCAAGAATAATACATTACAATACTGAGTGATCAAAAGGAAGTCAGGAAAGCATTCTCTCGTGCCACGAATAGGTGAGGGGATGGAGAGAGATTTCTTTTGCTATCAGGTAATTGAAACACACAGTTCTCTACATATACGAGATGGTCATAATAAGCATGTTCCAGGGAAATGGAAGACAACAGCACAGCTTACCTGTGTCTCTGCAGAACGCTCCTCTACGTTTAAGGGAACTTTTGATTCAATGTCTTCCCACCCAGGGACCCTCTTTAAGGCAGAATCATCTCGGACGACAGCTCCATTTTTACAGTCTATAATTTTCATCTCCCTACTGACCTGGCTGCTCAAGGTGTGATGAAAGAAAAGACTTTTCTGTGGCATTGGCAGAAACCAGGCTGTAGCAAAAGCCACAGACACGCAGGTCAAAGAGATGACATTCAAGCTGAACAGTGACCAACTGGCAACCGACACCAGAACCTGTCCACAGATAGAACCCACAGTATAACCCACCAGGGTGGCACTTCGGCAGTAGCTGGTGACTTTCTGGTACACGTTCAAGTCCACAATGCTATAGATGTAGGAATAATATGCAATCTCCGTAGCAGTCACTAATCCATAGAAGAACTCAAGGAACTGAATAGCTAGCAATCCTTGGGCGTAGAGCAGCATGAACCATGTCACTATAAGGCTCAGTCCCTGGAGAAGGATTACAGGTTTGTACCTGAGATAGTCTGTTGCAAGGAACACAGGGAACAGCAACACCAAATAAGAGTAAGTCCATACTGGATAAATTTCATTGAAAACCTGTGAGAAGAAAAGGCATTAACAAAACACCTGGGCAAGTAAACTGTTTATTTCAAGGTTGAAAAAAAAAAAAAAAAGATTCCTACACACAGACATTGAAGGAGCAGCTAGCAAAACCATTTCCCACTAATGCCAACAAGTGATCTCTACAACAATATGCTGAACACAACATTCCTCCCCCATAACTCTAATTAGTGCTGCATAGAGAGCTAGAGGTAACAGCAACCTTGAGTTTTGATACTTAGAAAAAAAATCTTAAATGTAAGCATCCATCCATCCCCCAAATCCCAAGAGTGCTTCACAAATACAATGTTACCATCTGCTAGTGAAATTCAACAGCTGGTTACTAGAACACCAGACAACTACATAGATCAGGGGTTCTCAAACTTTGTGATACCACGACCCCCTAAAATGCTAAATGAATGTGTGACCCCCCCCCACCCTCACTGCTCTGGGTTGCTTCCTCCCCCCTTCTCACCAGACTCCTTGCCCTCCGGGGGTTCCTTCAAGGCATTTGCGGTCCTCAACGCCCTTCCCGCTGGTTTCTTTCTCCTCTGTGCCTCTTTTCCGCTCCACATCCCTTTGGTTCCTTCTCTCTCTCTCCTCCATCCTCCACTACTCTCCCATGTCTCCTCTGCCGCCTCCTCCTCTGACCCCCACGTGCCCTTATTTACCTCCAGGTCCTCTGCCCTGACCCAACCCCCCAGCCCACTGCCTGAGGGACCCCGCCCTCTCCCATCTGGGGAAGCACTGGGTCGCCCGGCAACTGTGCCCCAGCCGGCCCCCCGCATATCTGCTCCTGCGCCAGCCTCACTCTCCTGCCACCTTGCCTCCTGCGCCAGCTTCACTCTCCCGCCGCCTTGCCTCCTGCGCCAGCTGAGCCGCGCTCCTGGAGTCCCGCGGCCCCAGCCACACTGCACGGCTTGCCGGCAGCTGCCTTCTGCTGCTCTTCGCGGCCCAGAAGAGAGGGGTCACAAGTGAAAAACTGAATCCAGCTGCAACCCCTCTCTAAGTTGCTCTTGAGAAACACTGACATAGATGCTTAAACACTTGCAAAAGGCTATCACCTGTAGACCACAGAATACTTAGATGGAGTATTTTGTCCAGTTTTGGTGCTACAGTCTGGACAAATACAAGCAAATCCAGAGGAAACCTACAAAAATGATAAGAGGTTTAGAAAGCCTAACCTATGAAGAAAGGTTAAAAAATTGGGCAACTTTAAGTCTGAAGAAAAGATGACTGAGGACGGGGGGGAACCAATAAGTCTTCAATAGTTAAGGAGCTGCTATGAAAGATAGCAATCAATTGTTTTCCATATCCACAAAAGGTAGGACAGGAAGTAACAGGCAGCAAGAAAGAATTAAGTTAGATATGGGGGGGGGGGGGGGAGAAGAGAACCTTTCAATAAGCGTTATTGATCTCAAATAGTTTACAAACGGAGGTTGTAGACCAAGTCCCCTCTAAGCTGTGTGGTGGGGTGGCCACAGAGTTGCCTACCAAGCCCCATGCTCAAGGTGACTGTACAGAGTACCACTTCTGTCCATTGCCCCAGCACGGAGCTGCTGCAGCCAGGGAACAAGTGCCTCTCCCCGCCACCCCAGCACAGAGCTACTGCTGCGCCATGCTGGGGCCAGGGGAGCATCTCTCCCCCTGGCCACAGCACCCAACCTGGAGCTGCCCCAGAGCTGTTGCTGCAGGAGGACAGGTGGCCCTTCTAGGGATGTTAGATACCATTTATTACAGTAATCATGCAGACAATTTTTAGCAGTTACCTAGTTACTAAAATGCTCCCCCTGGGGGCAGGGCTGCCAGCCAGTGCACTTCTGGCTCCACTCCTGGGGAGCCCCCTGCCACCTGGTACTGCTGCCTCTGCTCCCTCTGCAGTTGTGGAATCCCTGTCATTGGAATTCTTTAGGAGCAAATTCAAGAGGGATGGACTAAGAATTAGGGACATTAGGGTATTGCTTAATCATTGACTATAAGCCTGTACTTATTGTTTAATCCTATCAAACACAAACACCTCCTCTTCCCCCGCTCCTCCCACTGCCTCTGTATTAGAGGCAGCAAGCAGGAGGAGTGGGAGCCAGTGCCCACAATGAGCTGGCTTTGAGCAGGCTCCCCACAAGCACCAGACCTGCCTTCCCCCTCCCCATCCCCATCCCACACTGCTGCCTCTGATAGAGAGGCAGCATCATGGAAGGTGAGGGTGACAGGCTAGAGTAGATAGAAGTGGGAGCCAGCTTTCAAGCCAGCTCCCTGCACGTATCGGCTCCTGTGGACTTGCCTGTCTCTCCTCCCACTTTGCTGTTCCTACAGAGGCAGCGAGGGGGGGCAGGCAGGAGCCCATGCTGGGGGGAGCTAGCTTACAGCTGGTTTCCCCCCAGCACTAGCGCCTCAGTGTCACCTGGCCTGCCACACCCACACCCGCTATCGTCCTCCCCACAGACAAAGGGTGCTCCACATCCCACAGACCAAGATTAGATAAAAACTGAAGTCCAACAAAGGAACAGTCACTCCCTACAAATCAGCGGCGTGGAATTTTTTTTTGGGGGGGAGGAAGGGGGGGGGGAGAGGGGGAAAGGAGGGTGAGAAATGTCTTTAATAACCTCAGATAGACTTTGCCCTGATCCTCCTCCAAAACTTCCAATTAACTCCAGAGTTCTCTCTTCCAGCCAGATTTCCTCACTGTTCTTCTTCCCACCCTAAGCAAATAGCCCTGGTCACATGTGCTCTCAAAAGTGAAGCACCTTCATTGTTCTATATCTAATTCACTGCTGCATACCCACTAGACATGTAAAAAATCTAACCTATTAAAACTGTACTGATCAAACACATAACCATTAACGGGTTCACAACATGGGTGTGAGAAGCAAGCGTGCAGCAGATGCTGCAGCACCCCCACATTTTACTTGGGGTCCCATGTAGGTTTGTGAAAGGTTAACTGGTAACTGGTGGGGGCAGGAGTAGCTTTCCACCTGCTGCTGGGATCCTGCCCAGATCCTGCTTACTCAGTTAACTGGCTAAACATTAGGTCTCTCTGATGTTTAACTGATTAACCAGGATTTTACATTGCTAGTCCCAGTCATCTTACCTCTGTACAGATCCTCCTTCCCCCAGAGATATTTAAGCATTAACTAATATAAATCAGTCTATCAATTAACATTTTACATCCCTCATACTCCACTCTGAACTGCAGAGCTCAAGCCCCAAAGATGCTCTTAATCTACATGCTGTCTGCATGACAGGGCCAATTATTGACTCTGTAACACTTCCATCATCTTGTAAGAAACACAGGCAGCAATGTCCAATGCCACACCAACCAACTCCTGCTGCCACCAAATCACGTACAAATGCATTTCAAACAGAAATCTGATGTTCCTGTTGCTTTATTTTTTAAAGTAAAAAAATAAATAAATCTGTAAACTAGAAGGCTTTTGGATTCAAGCTTGCTTTTGCAGAGCTAAATAAGAGTGGTCCACAAGCACTGTGTGCTATTTGAAAGTATTTATCAAGAGAGGGTGTTGTTTCATTCACACTGAAAACTGCTGCCTCAACACAACAATTATTTTTAAATTCCTGGTACTTATTTCTCAGACATTTACAGGTAAGGAATAACAAGAAAGTAGTTAACATAGGGAAAAAGAGAGAATAAACGAAAAAATATTTTTGCTCCATACCACCAATCTGAATTGTCACCCATGATTGAGAGTCATTATACTGAAATTTACTGATATGAAGACCCTCAGAGACCTCAATTTTTTTAATTTTTAGACCCTTCCATACACCTAGGTCAGCTAGGCCACAAACAGGCCAGAGATTTGAGCCTCTAATAGCAAGAAGGTAATAATGTCTTCACTAGATTATCTCCTCCCCCCCAAAAAATTATTTTTTACAGAAAAATCACTAAGGCATATTTTAGTGATCTGGCTATAAAAATTCTACTAGAGATAAGGCACAAGTCCTTTTTAACAAAATGCTAGGCACGTGACCTCACACCTTACCTAGGTACAGTGGGTAAAAACTGCCCATGCCTTCCTTCTCTCCACTAGGATTCATAGCAGGGGTGGGGTGCCTCAGGCCCAGGGGCCAGATGTAGCCCCTGAGGCTCAGCATTAGGGAGCCTGCGTTGGCGGTCCAGCCACCCAGGCATCTACTCGCAGAGCTAGAGCACACAAAATCTACTACCCTTGGCCCCTATAGGCTCTGGTGCATGAGGAGAATGTGGGGAGTGCCTTTCTACTTCTCAGTCAGTGCTTCTCACTTTTGTGCAGCCCCCAGCTGATTTTTCTGTGGGTCAGCAATAGGGATGTTAAAGACTAGTTGACTATACGATAAGCAAATGCTTATTAGATAGTCAGTTGACTAGTCGATCCCCCCCCCCCTTTTGCTGCCTCTATCAGATAGAGGCAGCAAAAGATTGGGGGGAGGGGGAGAGAAAGGGTACTTCAAAGTGGCATGGAACCCAGGTCAGCTGGGGAGTCCCTAGCTGACCCCAGGTTTCACTGCCACACGAAGCCCAGAATCAGCTGGGGAGTGCCAAGCTGACCCTGAGCTCCGCAGGGCATGCAGTGGAACATGGAGCCCAGGGTCAGCAGGGAACTCTGACCCTGGGCTCCATGGCTTTGAAAAGCACAAGAGCCCCCACTGGGTACTCTTGTACATTTCAAAGCTGGCACCCATTTGCAGCCTGGAGTCAGCGGGAATTCCCACTGGCCCGGGGTGCAAGCAGAGTTCTGCATTCCTCCTTTGAAATGTACATTTTACATTTGTAAATGTACTTTTTACTTGTACATTTTAAAGGAGGAATGCAAAAGTGCCTATTGACTAGTTGAGTAGTCAATGGAAATTCAATTGACAACTCAACTAGTCAATTAACCGCAATTTAACATCCCTAGTCAGTGGACCCCCAACCCAAAAAAAGGCTCCCCACCCCTAATTTATAGTAAGATAGCTAACATGACTTCACGGTCTCATCAGTTACAAACCTCTCCTCCTGTCCACCCCCCACACTTTTTTTTTTAGGGGGGCAAAGATCTAGCCTAGGGGCTGGTAACTACTTCGGACACGCTTTCTGCACTCTCCATGCAGCTCAAAGAGGCCCAGATGTGGGATCCATGTGGTCTCTGCATGCTGGAAACCATCTAAAAGGAGCTGCCTGGGCTGAAGAACCCAATCCTGGGCCTTGCAGCATGCAGAGAACACATGGCCCCCACAGCTAGCCCCTCTGAGCAGGCATTGGGGAGGGGGCTGTATGTGAAAAGTAAGAAGCTTGCCTGAAGGTCCCGCTGGGATGCCGGCCAGGAAAAGCCTAAGTAAGTACCTCCTAACCCAAGCCTGCACCTGCCACCCCAGACCCTCTGTCTCAATCTTCTGCTTCCTCTCCTGCACCACTTCCACAGGTTACAACCCAAATCCTCTGTAGCCCCACTTCTGCACTCATACTCCTTCCCACACCCTGCACCCCAATCCTTTGCCCCAGGACACAACCCCCTGCCAGACCCTACACCTCCTTGCACCTCTCTTTTCCAGGTCATAATCCTCTCCTGTACTCATATCCCCTCCCAAGCCCTACAGCCCCAACCCCTTAGCTCCCTTCTACACTCAGCCTCCAGCCCAGACCTCCATTAAAATCACGGGCAAGTGTGGCCCTCAATCACTTACCAAATTCTTACAGTGCCCACCCCTGATCTAGCTGTACTCCCTCCTGTTTTGCACTGAGGCACATTAGTAGGGCAACACAGGACAAGCTTACAGTACTAACCCCCTGTCCTGCAGTGCAACCATGAACTCATAACTGGATCATCTCCAGCTCTTTACAAAACCTATTACCCCAAAACACAGAAAGGGAAGATGGAGCATGAGTTTAAGTGACTTTCCCCAAGTTCACAGACAGAATCAGTGGCAGACCAGATGCCCGGACTCATTGCTACCCCGCACTAACATGCAGGCGCCGCCGCCGGCCTTAAGCCGCGCTCAACCCCGCCCCCCCAGCCTAACAAAGCGTCACATTTCAGCAGGGGAGCCGGGGACACGGGCCAAGGGCGATCCCATTTTGTCTCCCGAAACATCCTCCCCCCCCCCCAGTTCCACCTGCACCAGTCACTCACCTGCCCTGTGCCACCGGCTGGGCACGGAAGCCCTAACACCCCCCACTCCCTGGAGGGGTAGCAACACTGCAGGAGGGGGGATGCAGATGCGGCGCTGGGTGACTGCAGCCTGGGGAACCCCTGGGGGGTGCGCACAGATCCGCCTCCCCCGCCCCCGCTTCAGCCTCCCCCGGCAGCGCGGTACCTGGCTCTCGGTGAGGTTCTTGTCGGGCCCGAGCAGGAAGCGGGTGAGGAAGGGCTCGGAAGGCCGCAGGCTGGCGAAGAAGCCGTACAGGCAGAGCAGCGCGGTGGGCAGCGCCCAGTAGCGGCCCCGCGGAGCCCGCCCGGAGCGAGGCAGCGCCCGGACCCGGAGCCCGCCCTGAGCTTCCATCCAGCGGGGGGGGGGGGGGGGAGAAGGCTCGTGACTCAGCGCAATGCGCCCAAACGGCCCGCACGCAGGGTAACCGCCATCCTCCCGCACGCGCCCCCACTGGCTCCTCCGGCCGGCCCCGCCGCCGATCGAACTTACCCTCGGTGGGCAGCGGGGGGAGGGCGGGCCGTAAACGCGCCTCCGGATTGGACACCGCGCCCCCGCGCCCCTAGAGACCGACCAATGGCTGTGGGCAAGAATGCTGTGACGCTAAACGTTCGCCCCAGGGTACGAGGAGGGCGGGGGCGGGGAGAGGAGAGGGCAGCACGTGTCTGGTCTCTCCCAAGGGCAACAGGGGACTGACACTGCCGCCCCCGGCTGCACAGCCCCTAGCTCCAGTAGCCCCCCTCCCCCTCCCCCTCCCCCGACCTCATTGACCTACTCCATGTTGCCGTCTGCAGAGGTCAGGTGACAGGGGAACGTAACTTACATTTCTTACAGGCCCTGTCCTATCAGCTTCCCGTGGGGGGCGGTCAGAGTAGGACAGTACCTGTACGAAATTTCACTGTGGGTGGGGGGTTCGGGGCGCTCAGGTCAGGGGACTGTTGGTGTGGGATCAATGGAGGCTTTTGCTTCCCTCCATCCCTTCCCAGGGCAAGAGGGGACCAGTGGGGGCTTTCACCCTCCCCCCTTCCAGGCCATCAGGAGCATCTCCCAGGAAGGGGGAACCCTCACTTAGCCAGTTGGGTGGCAGGCAGTATGGCAAGCCCCAGCCCTGCTGGCCACTCCCTTTGTGCTACAGCTGCCCCTGCGGTCACTGCAGTATAGCTGTCCCTCCTCTCTCTGCCCCCTCCCTTTCCGTGTTCTGGAAAACAGTCCCATTCCCCACACTTCCCATTTTCCTCCCACAATCAAATCCTGACCTTGCTTTAAGTGAGGAGAAGAGGAAGCTGCATTCCAAATGTGGTGGTCCTAGCTCTTACCATCTATAAGGAATTCTTGAACAGACTTAAAAACAGCTGTAGATAGATAGATAGCCTGATTCCTGAACATCTATGAGGAAACTTGACCTAAAAGTCCCATGATAGTAAACGTAAATACTGGATCAGCTTTTTAAAAATCTCTCTAGTTTGAGCCTCAAAGAGGTCATATTTTCCAAGTTTATTGTCCTCTGTAGCCTCAAGTGCTAGAAACTTGATGTTCTTAAATAGCAAAAGTTTAACTTCTTTCACAGTCAGATGATTTCAAGGCTGGAGCTTTGAACAGACCATCGTAAGTTCACAATAAAATCACAAGAATTGGCAATGTTGTATACCCTCCATCTGACACATAGGAGACATCCTGTGACCTATTCCCTGCACATCACCACCAGCCCGCACAATATCACATACCCACTGGGGTCACTGGCGTGTCACATAGCCTGCAGTACATCTTGTGCTTACCACAGAATGGCCATTCATTTGTTCCCATAACACCAGACATTCCAGCACTGCTGGTAATAGCATGGGCCCACCCCAACCTACATGATGCTCCCCTTCCTCTGCCAACATGACCTTGTAATGGTAATACTCCAGGCCTAGGCAGTGGGTGAACTAGGGCTGTGGCAGGCAAGCCACAAGCCCCCAGCCCCATCCGTTCTCCATGAAACCTGCCCCTGCCACCCATGCTCCCTATGGCAGCCAAGCCCCCCACTGTAGGGGCAGGCCCCCCGAGCATGGGTGGCATGTTGCCTTCCCCGGGCCCCAGAGCATGAGCAGCCCACACACACCCTCTTGCCTCCAAGCATAGGTGGCCTGTGGCCCCCTGTCCTCCAAGTATGGGCAGCCCACAGTCCTCCCCAACCCCCAGAGTACTGGCAGGCAGCACCCCACACCTTTGAACCTAGTCTGCAGCCTTCCGGAGCCTCCCCGCCTTCCAGGGCCGGCTTTAGAAAGTGCGGGGCCCAAATCGAATAGTTTTGACGGGGCCCCAGCAGCCAGGATTTTTTGTTGAGCAAAAAAACCCAAAAACACACCATACACAAAAAAAGTCACAGCCCCTTTAAATCCAGGGAAGCCACTGCGCTCCTCCTCTGGGGCTGATGGCCTCTCCCGCGGCACGCCCGGCACGCCACAGAGCTGTGGGGGTATGTCTACACTACAAAGTTAATTCGAACTAACAGCCGTTAGTTCAAATTAACTTTAATAGGGGCTACACATGCAAACCGCTATTTCGAATTTAATTCGAAATAGCAGAGCGCTTAATTTGAACTTGGTAAACCTCATTCTACGAGGAATGATGCCTAGTTCGAATTAAGTAGTTCGAATTAAGGGCTGTGTAGCCACTTAATTCGAACTAGTTGGAGGCTAGCCCTTCCCAGGTTGCCCTGGTGGCCACTCTGGGCCAAACCAGAGAAACTCTTCTGCCCCGCTCCCGGCCCCAGAGCCCTTAAAGGGCCACGGTCTGGCTACGGTGCCTGTGCCAGCTGTAAGCCTGCCAGCACCCAGCCAGCAGACCCTGCACCTGGCACAAGATAAGCTAGCCACCTGCTGCCACCCAGCCCTCCACCGCTTCCCAGGACCAGGCTGGTGGCTCACAGGAGCCTGCCCGGGGCCGCAAGAGGCGGGCACCCGCCTGGTCTAGTGTGGAGATCGTGGACCTCATCGAGGTTTGGGGGGAGGCCTCCAATGTCCACAATCTCAGCACTAGCCACAGGAACGCGGCCGTTTACAGCCACATGGCTGCCAGCCTGGCCACCAGAGGCCACATGCGGACCCGGGAGCAGGTCCGCTGCAAAATAAAGGACCTGCAGCAGGCCTACTCCAGACCCTCCCAGCCAGGGGCCGACCCTGAGGCATGCCCACATTATGAGGCTCTGGACTGCATCCTGGGGGCTCACGCAGTCCATGCCCCCCGGGTGGTGATCGACCCCGGGGCAGAGGGCCCCGTCCCTGACCCTGAGGAGGAGGAGGAGGATGCCAAGAGCCAGGAGCCTGCAGAGAGCCTGCCCAGGACCCAGGATCCCTGAGGCATCCCACAGAGCACATCGGCTGTGTCGTCCGAGGCCAGGGAGGGCTCCACATGTGAGTGCCATCATGCTCCCCTTATGTGTATGGGGTGGGGGGTGGAGAGGGAGCCCAGGGACCGTGCGCCTGGGCCTTGCCCACCATGGAGCAGCAGCTGGGTGTCATGCAGGGGCCCTGGCCCATTCCCCACATGCCGACCTCGCCTTGCAGAGGGGGTCTGGGTTTCACCCACTGTGTCCCCAGGGAGAACTGACCACTGCTCTTGTTTCACCACAGCCACAGCACCTGAGACTGCAGGGCGCAGCACCCCGCCTGGAACAGCCACCTGCACCCGGGCCAACAGGCGCACCCGCAACCTGGAGGACTATCAGCGGCGGCACCTGTGGCTACTGGAGCACCAGCTCCACACCCAGGACCACTGGGTCCGGGAGAACTTGCGGCTGCGGCAGCAGAGCTTGGAGGTGCTGGAGGAGCAGGGCCGTGCCCTCCGTGGCCACCTCCAGACCTTGGTGGACAGGTTCCTGCCTCCTCCTGCTCTAGCCCCTGCGGCCGCCCCAGCTCTCGCTCCTCCTCCCACCCCTGCTCCCCCTCCTGCTTCCCTCCGCACCCCCCATCCCTCCTGCCCCACCCTCCACACCCACTCCCCCCCAACGTCCCCGCACCCGCAGTGCTGCGAGATGGGAGAGCCAGCAGGACCCCGAACCCTGAGCTTTCCCTTCCCTTCCTCCCCTTCTTTCCCCTTCCAGCTCCCTCCTCCCAGGTTTCCCCCTCCCCTCTCCCACCCTCATTCCTCCCTCCCCCCACCCCAGTAATGTACAATAAAGAGAGGGTTTTTTTGGCAAAACAGGTGTTTTTATTTTACATTAGGAAGGGGGGTTAGGCAGGGGAAAGGGGAAGGAAGTGAGGGTGCAAGAAGGCCCCAGTGGGGCATGCGGGGAGAGTTCAGTCCTCCTCCCCCCAGGAAGCTCTCCTGCAGGGCTTCCCAGATCTGGATGGCCCCCCACTGGGCCTCCTGGGTGGCGGCGGTGCAGGGCTGCACGTACTGGCCAGCCATGCGCTCAGCCTCAGCCATCCAGGCTGGCAGGAAGGCCTCCCCCTTCCGCTTACATAAATTGTGCAGCACACAACCTGCTGCCACCACGGGAGGGATATTGTGCTCGGCGAGGTCGAGGCGGGAGAGGAGGCACCTAAATCTGGCTTTCAGTCGGCCGAAGGCCCCCTTGACCACGATGCGGGCCCTGGTGAGCCTGGCATTGAAGGCCTGCCGGGAGGGGTTGAGGTGTCCCATGTACAGCTTCATCAGCCAGGGCTGTAGGGGGTAGGCCGCATCCCCCACCAGGCAGACGGGCATGTCCATGTCCCTGACCCTGATGTGGCGGTCGGGAAAGAAGGTCCCGGCGTGCAGCCTCTGGCACACGGAGGAGTTGTGAAACACTCTGGCGTTGTGTGCCTTGCCGGACCAGCCCACATTAATGTCCGTGAACTGGCCCCGGTGGTCAGACACGGCCTGCAGGAGGACAGAGAAGTGCCCCTTGCAGTTGATATACTGGGAGGCCTGGTGTTCCGGGGCACGGATGGGGATGTGCGTCCCGTCGATGGCCCCCCCGCAGTTGGGGAAGCCGAGGCGCCAAACCCCTGGATGACCGTGTCCAGGTCGGCGAGGAGGACCACCCTGCGGAGCAACACCCAGTTGATGGCCTAGACCACCTGCAGAGAGACACACCAAACCGCGAATCACTGGGGTGCCCGGGTGGCTGGGAGTGTTCGTTCCCTGGCACTGTCCCGTGCCCCACTCCCAGAAGCAACCCCCGCTGCGATCCTGGCTACCGCGGGCGACATATAGTACGGCCGGGACAGACTGAACCCTCCCGTGCGGGGCACTTTCGCCTCCTCCCCCCCGTTTTCCCTGGGGTGGCCCATCCCCTCCTTGCAGCTCCCCCTCCACCCCCGGCCCAGTGGCCGGTGAGTGCCGTACCTGCATGAGCACTGCTCCGACGGTGGATTTCCCCACACCGAACTGGTTCCTGACGGATCGGTAGCTGTCCGGCATGGAAAGCTTCCACAGGGCGATGGCCACCCGCTTCTGGAGGGGGATGGCGGGCCTCATGCGAGTGTCCCATCACCGCAGAGCAGGGGCAAGCCACTCACAGAGCTCCAGGAAGGTGTCTTTCTTCAGCCTGAAGTTCTGGGTCCACTGTTGGTCTCCCCAGCGCTCCAGGACGGTGCGGTCCCACCAGTCACTGCTGGTGTCCAGACGCCAGATGCGGCGGGGCATGCTGGCGTCCGGGCGCTGCTGCGGCTCCTCCACGGCCCCCAGGGAGGCCAGGGGGAGGAGCAGGAAGCTGACGTGCACCAGATGGTGCCAGGCAGCCTCCAGACATTGCTGGCAGGCTTGCAGCAGCAAGTCCAAAAACTGGAGCAGAATGCCCAGGGCGAGCTCCGGCTCCATGGTGCCAACTGTGGCGGCGTCCCCAGTGGGAACCACCGACACAGGCAGGCAGAGAGGAAAACGCTTTGCTGTCCCTCGGCAAGGTAGGCAAGCAAGCAAAAAAGCTGAGAACCGGCTGTCCGGGGGGGTCCCTTTAAGCACGAGCCTCAGATAGCCTCAGACAGCAGCCACAAAGCAACTACTGACCCGATGCCCTACCAGAACCGGTTTCAGCTGCCCTTAAATGCGACTCAGCATCCAATCAGTGTGGACGTGCTATTTCGAATTAGCAAAACGCTAATTCGAATTAGTTTTTGGGTCTAGACGCGTTATTTCGAATTAGCTTATTTCGAATTAACTAATTCGAAATAAGCTAGTTTGAATTAGCGCTGTAGTGTAGACATACCCTGGGAGAGGAACAGCCAGTGCAGGGTCCTCTTAGGTGCAGGGCCGGATTCGGGGGAATCGGTTGAATTGGCTTAAAGCCGGCCCTGCTGCCTTCCCCCCAAACATGAGTGGCCAACAGCCCCGCTCCAGGAGCATAGGGAGGGCTGAAGCCATGACTCCAGCCTTGGCAGAGCTGAAGCCCAGGCAGCACCAGGAGACTGAGGGAACTGCACTGAATGGGGGGGTGGAGTGGGGTCGGAGCGTGGGCGGGGCAACTGGGCAGTTTGGAAACGCGGCCCATGGAGGATGCCATTTTCAAGAGCATTTCTCCATGTCCCTGTCAGCATGACCTCATGTGTATCATGATTGCGAGATCATGTCAGCAAGTCCTGAGCAGAGCACTGTTCAAAATGACATCCCGGTCCAATACCAGACAAAGCCACACCTGGTTCTGTCTTAGTAGCAGACAGGGCACAAACCCAGACAAAAAGGGGGCTGCTCAGTATAAACCAGGATTACTAGCTGCACCAGTAGCAACTGGCAGTGAAATGCCTAGATCCTAGCAGCACTCACTGCATTATTACCATTTGCTAACAATGAGCTGTGCAATTACATGCCATATGCCTCATTCACTGGCAGCATACAGTATATACAGTACCACCACTACTGTGCCTGGCAATATATACTTACATTATTGTTTATTCTTTATATTGTGGTAGTGCCTACAAGACCCAGGGCTGGGCCATGACCCTGTTGTGCGAGGGGCGCTACAAACACAAAACAAAAAAATAATCCCAAGGAAACTACAAACTCAGCATAAGACAAGTGACAATAGAACACAAGGAAACAATGAGATAAACTGTTTGCATACCCTCTCCTTCAGGTTAAACAACCATCAACAGCTATCGTCCATCAAGGGAGCTACAATTCAATGACTCACCTGCGTAAGCCACATCAGGGGAATTGCTCAGCCTTGCCTGGGGACAAAGCAGCGTGCACCAGACATGTCTGGATTTGTGTTCTCCAAGTGCACGGACCCAGAGTATAAAACTGAACAAGTAGCTACATGTTTGCCCTTTCTTCTGCTCACACCTGTGCTGCAAGGAAACAGGACACTCAGAAGACTGAAGACTCCAATAAGGGAGACTGGCCCAGGTTTCAAGGGTGAAATTTCTGTACTATGCACTGCAATACCCACTGGGGTGAGAAAAAAAACTGATTAGTTGCTGCCCAGTCTCACAAGGTTGAGAGTTTAGACTGCTTATATTTTATTTCATTTGGCAACTAACTCCGGCTTTTGCCTATCATTTCTAGTCACTTAATATCTATTTTTTGTAGGCAATATACTTGTTTTACTGTTTAATCTTTACCAGTGAGTTTGCCTGAAGGCTTTGGTAAATTTGCTCAAATTTTACAAAGGCTGGTGAATATCCACTTTCCATTGCTGAAGAGGTTGTGATTCTATGATTCTCATATGATTCTATGATTGGTGAACCCATCAACAACTTAGCACTGCATGTCTTGAGCAGTGCAAGACATCATATTCTTGACTTACAAGGCTGGGAACTAGAGGGATTTGGCAGGTGCTTTTCTCTGAGTGATTCATGAGTGGCTCTGGGAGCTGGGTGTAGGGCTCCACATACTGTTGCGTTGGAGGGGTTTGCTGCTTGCAACTAGCAAAGCACCATTAAAGCAGGCTGGGTGGGTTAAGGGGGCACAGTGGTCCTACAGCCCCGGGCTGTACCCCAGCGCTCTTGTCACAGAGGCATGATAGGTGAGGGTAGTGCATGAAAGTCCTTGAAAGTGAAGACAAGCAACTTACGTTTCAATAGAAAAGGGGGAGGCAGTGGTGGGCTGCAAAGAAAGAGATGAGACTGAAGCTATGTCTACACTGCAGGTGTTTTGTGGAAGAGGAAATGCAAATGAGTGCTCATTTGCATATCTCACACTCTCATTTGCATATCTTCTTCCGATCCTTTTTGTGGAAGAGGTTTTTGCAATAAAAAGCCCTGTGTAGATGGGGCCATTTGTTGGGGAAAAAACCCTTTTGCGCAAGATCCTTTATTCTGCAAAAAATGAGGTTTACAGGCTCTTGCGCAAAAGGGTTTTTTTTCTGACAAATAGCCCCATCTACCCAGGGCTTTTTATCACAAAAACCTCTTCCACAAAAAGGATTGGAAGAAGGTATGCAAATGAGAGTGCAAGATATGCAAATGAGCACTCTATTTGCATTTCCTCTTCCGCAAAACACCCGCAGTGTAGACATAGCCTGAGAGAGAGTC
The DNA here is from genome assembly GCA_032595735.1 of Pelochelys cantorii. Classification (NCBI taxonomy): domain Eukaryota; kingdom Metazoa; phylum Chordata; order Testudines; family Trionychidae; genus Pelochelys; species Pelochelys cantorii. The sequence goes on from CM064326.1 coordinate 200,261,585, forward strand.
ACAGCCCTCTCTGCTGCCGCAGCATTTCTGAATAGATATAAGCAGGGCAAGGCTACATTTGTCAAGGTCAAAAAAGATGCTTTTGTAATGGAAGGGAGAGATGATGAGAGCCTAGAACGGGGATGAGAGTTTTAATTGTGTGGACAAATAGGAGAGGCATTTTTGATCAGCACATTTTGAAACAGTCTGGATGTAACAATCTAGAGCAGCGATGCTCAGCCCGCAAGCCGCATGCATCTCAATTAGCACACAGGGCTGCTGTCCATCCCCATACCACAAGCTCCGGGTCAGGCTTCCAGCTGCTTCCTAGCCCTGCGCAGTAGGCTCCCGGTCCAAACTGTTGGCTGTCACCTCGCTCCACATGTTCAGCTGCACAGCAGGCTCCAGGGGCTGAGCTGCCAGCTGCTACCCAGTCTCACAGAACAGGCTGCTGGCTGCCAACCAGCCCTGCATGGCAAGGCTGGTCTCTGAGCTGCCAGCTGCCACCCACCTCTGCACATCAGAGTCAGGGTCTCAGCTGCTGCTTGAACCCACACAATAGGGTCTAGGGTCATGGTGGGGTACAAGGATGGGGTTCCCTGTGCTGTGGGGTCCAGGGTCAAGATCCCTGTCACTTACCCTGCACTCAGCACTTTGCTCCTGGCTCCACTCTGTGGAGGGGTCTCTGGGCAGGGAGCACTGGGCCTGGGAGTTTGGAGGAGGTTTGGTGGGGAGCACTGTGAATCTCAACCTGCAGCTCAGGAAACACTTTGTGGCCTGCATGTACAACCCACAATGATAAGTAGGTGGAAAACCACTGATCTAGAGAAAGGGCTGAGTCAAAAATAACACCCAGCTTATGGGCCTGAATGACAGAGGCCAGTGGTGTTGTCCGCAATGATCAAGAAAGGAGGGCAGAGGGATTGCTGGGGGCAGTGGAGGTATATGTGTAGGGGTGCAGAATAATTAAGAGTTCTGTTTAAACTGTTGTCTGGACATCCATGAGATGTCAGAGAGACAAACGCTGTGGGGTTGAAGACAACAGGTAAGGAAGGGGTAAAGAGGTACACTGGTGAGTTGTCAGCATAACACCATTCTGCAACAACCATGTTGTGCACTAATTACACAAAGAACATGTTAGGGCAGTTACTGTACAGAAGCCCCAAACAGATGAAATGAGCTCCCTGTCCCGTTAAAATTGGCACTTACGAGAAATCTTTGATCTCTTAAGAAGCCTCATCAGTGGGAAACAAACTGAAATTGTGACTGAAGCATGAGCTGTAATATGAGAAATGAACAGAAATGTGTCCCAACTGCCACAAACCCATAAACATCCCCTCTGCTGCCCCTTAAACATGTATAGAGGCACAGCCTGCTGGAATGAAGAAGGGTTGAGGATCTACATCCTGGCCTGGAGGGTAGCTCACCTCCTCCCACAGAACTCAGCGGAGGTAGGAGTTTGGATTTTGTGAACCCCCACCCCTCTAGCCAGCAAGTGAGTAGCAGTTCTACCACAAATAGCACATGGATCCCTCCAGCACTTGTGCCACAATAGGAGTCCTGCTGCTCTCCACAGCTCCCTCACCAAGTCACTTAATTGGAGCCCTGCTGCTAGGGGTCCCCTCAGTTACTGTTCCCTAGCCCTAGCCCTAGCCCCTAAAAGGGTTTGACCAGAGCAAAGGGGCCTGTTGAAGAGTTCATTAAGCCCCATGCTACACTATCTGGCTGCTAGCTTTCTGCAGGTTTTTAGAGGGAACTACATGTATCTCCCCCTTTTCCTGCCCCTCCATAGCTGGGGTTCCCTTTCCCTCTGAAGGGGCCTCTGGGAGATCCAAGGTGGTAGGGAATAGTGTAGTAGACACAGCTGAGACCTTCTATGCTCATAGGAGATGAATTACAAGGAAGATCCTCTGTGACCCTAACACTCAAACCAGCCACCAGAAGTTAATTGTCCTGTTATATACTAGTGAAGCCTCAGCTGGAGAATACTGTGTCCATTTCTGGGTCCCACACATTAGGAAAGATGTGGGCACATTGGAGAGGGTCCAAAAGGTAAAAGGTTTAGAAAAATCTGACCTCTGAGAAGAGATTAAACACCCTGGACATGTGTAATCTTGAGAAAAGAAAACTGAGGGGAACCTGATAACCTTCAGCTATGTTAATGGTTGTTATAAAGAGGTCAAGGATCAATTGTTCTCCGTGTCCACTGAAGGTAGGACAAATAATGAACCTAATCTGCAACAATGATTGAAGTTAGATATTAGGAGAAGCATTCCAACTATAAAGATAGTTGACACCTGAAATATAGGCCTTCAAGAAGGTTGTGGAATTCCCCTACCATGGGAGGTTTTAAAAAATAGGGTGGTCTAGGAGGAACACCTCTCAGGGATGGTCTAGGTTTACTTAGTTCTGCCACACTGCAGAGGACTATACATGGTTACCTCTGATGATCCCTTCTAGCCCCACATTGCTTTACATCAGTTTTGCTGCCCATTCTCACATGCCCCCACATTTCAATGCTTTTAAGTCTATTATGTGTGGAGTAACAATATACTGTATTAAAAAGTGCAAAGAAAAATTACAACTGGTTTTATTAGGAGTAAGGTGATGAATTCAGAAGGGTAATTGAAACCACATGAACAGGCGGGTGAGAATGTGAATCCTCATTTTGGCTGTGTGTACAGAAACTCCACTTACCAAACCACTCTAGTTTGGTTACAGGTTTATCTACCAGGTAGCTGACATCAGGTTTTTGGAATTTTGTTTCCACCACATTCTCTCCCCCTCCCCCACCTTTCTTCCTTTCACTGGAAAAAGAGGGTAAAGATTAAAAAGTGTCTGAAAGTAGAGAAACACAATATTTGTACCTTTTTTCCAGTTGGAAAATAGTAAACTGTGAGATGTGGGATTTTCCTCCATTTCCACAAGATTTTGTTTCTAATTTTCCAGTCAAATTTGCTCTATTAGTTGATCAGATTACAAGCCCTGAAGACTATTACTACTTCAGATCATTGCTCCTCCTGTCTCAGTGCCAAAGTGTCCCGTACCAAGGACGGCATGCTACATCCCGAGGGAGTTGAAGCTGTGTCATGGGGCCAGATTGCTAGCTCTATTAGGAGCAACTTAAGTCTCTGGTCTCTCTCACCTTTAGTACAAGGCTTGAAACCCCTACTGTTACACTTGTCTTGAAGATGGCCTTCTAAAAGATACCGCAAATATTCAGCACGTGGGTCGCGCATAGGCATCCGCTTCTGCTTCCCACACTTAACACATTGTTTAAACCCTTGTGGCCACTGCACGTCCCACAGGATTCGTAGAAAGCAGGGAAACCTGCTCCCCCTCCAAACACTAACAATCTAACTAACTCTATGTATGCAACAAAGAAATCTAACTACACACTAGGGAAGAACTGTGTGCTGTCAAGAAGTCTAAAGCATCAACAACCATCACTGGCAGAAAAAAGGAAAAACTTAAACAATGAATAGTATAGAAGCACCTTAAAGACTAACAAAACATGTAGATGGTATCATGAGCTTTCCTGGGCACAACCCACTTCTTCAGATGAAACTGAAGAACTGGGTTGCGCCCATTAAAGCTCATGATACCATCTACATGTTTTATTAGTCTTTAAGGTGCTGCTAGACTTAAGTTTTTCTAGTTACAGACTAACTTGGCTACCCCACTGAAACAGAAAAAAGGAAGAGAAGCCGGAGTCTGGTCGGCAGGGGTATATTTATGACATTGTGAGGCATTACCACAGGAGATGCTACAGCTGACCTGATAAGTACCACTAGGGAAAAGTCTTCCAACAATCATGCACACATATACTGGAATGGACATGAGCAACACATCTCAAAGAACAACAGTTACAAAGGTAAGTAACCATTCTTTCTATGGAGGTATTAGCTCTGTACAAATGAATACTTACAGAAGGTAGTACCACGTAGCATGAAGTTTACGAGGGAGGCTGTTTCTACACGATAATATATGAATCCTGGCTGTGGCACCGAGCCAGTGTAAGGAATGTGTGATGTTGTCTGTTGGGATCCACCTAAAATTTATGCATGTAATCTCCAGATCATCTCTTTGTGAGTAACGTTTTATACAAATAGATACATCATGAAACCTAAAGAAAAGATGACAAGGTACCTCACCTAGTTCAACATGAAAATGGGAGAAAAGTTGCCACGTGTAAATGAATATGATTTTTGAAGATAAGAACTTCAGTACAGGTAGAAATCCAAGGGTATTCAGTTTCCAAGTATAAAGATCCTGGCAATAACCTTTAAGAGTGTAGGGCTCAGTTCTAATCTCAAGTTGCACCTATGTAGTTCACACCATGAGGAGTTCAGTGCACATATTTGAAAGCATAGTCAGACCCTTGAATTTTCTTAGAATCATAGAATACTAGAACTGGAAGGAACCGCGAGAGGTCATCAAGTCCAGTCACCTGCCCCCATAGCAGGACCAAGCACTGTCTAGATTGTCATGTTAAATGTGAAATTCCCTTTGACATATAGTGCAAATAATTGGGTGAGGAAGAGTGAAGACTTAAGAGGCAAAAATCAACCTGAAGCCTGGTGAATACAGCATTGCCCTCCTCCACTTGCTATTATCCCAGGCCCTCACAAGTGGATCCACATAAATGTGGAGCCCATGGCCCCATCTGCAGTTCATCTCTGTGTTGGGGTATGTAGCTGCACAGAGAAAAAACACACCCCTCTCCAGTTCAGGGGCTGCCAAAACTTTCCAATGCTACTTCACCAGTGCCTTGACACAGGGCTTCAGTGTTCCAGAAGGCCTTCTTCTGACCCTGCATAGAAGGGTGAATTTCATCTCAAGCGTTTGCTGTGTGAGATGTTGAACTAAGTCAGCCCAGAGCTTGGCTGAGCTTTTACAGAACTCACATAGTTTTAAAAACACAGTGTCAGAAATTGCTGCAGGCATATTGGAAGGCAAAAATCACATCAGCTCATCCATCATGAGTCTGGTCTAGTGTTAAGCAGTATTTCTTGTCTGACAACTAATGGATGTTCTTAGTCAGCATGAGACTTGAGTAACTCACATGAAACCACAACTTTGCCAGAGGGATGACAAGAACATCTTTGTAGCTTACATCTTGCCTGGTTCATGAACTGCTTCTGGGTTCACTTAGACACACATTAAAAGGGCATTCTGTTAAGGAGTTTAGGTCTGTTGTTTAGAACAAGGGTTTACAAAAATTGCACAGGTGCAAAAAAGTTCTCTTGAACCATCCCTATACACATTGTCAATGGAAAGAGCATTTCTGTGTTTAAAGCATCCTTTAAACCAGTATACAACAAAACTCAGTTGAAAAGTGAAACTTACTATAAACAGAAAAACAATGTGGGTGAGGTTCTAGCTCTTACCAAACCAACTTCCTCTGGTTTTTGGACCGTATTTGGACTGCATAAGGCACCAGGAATGATAAGGACAGCCCTGGGTGGAAACAAGCTCCTTGTCAGGTTAAGGCAGGGAGCAGAGGATCTGAGCTAAATACAAGTTGGAACAGATTGTTAAGCAGAAAGGATAACATATTGGAGGAAAAACAACAAGGAGTCTGGTGGCATTTTAAAGACCAATAAATTTATTAGGGTATTAGAGTAGAAGCTTTCATGAGCTACGACTCACTTCCTCAGATGCTGAAGAGAAAAAGAAAGACAGAAAAAAAAAGATACAGAGATGGGACTGTGACAACAGTGCTAATTTAATCAGAGTGGATGTGGCTCATCTCCAACAGTGATGAGAAGGTGAGCATACCTGAATGGGAAATTACCTGTTGTAAGGAGGGAACCACTCCATGTGTTTATTTGAACTTTGGTTCAGGGTGTCAAATTTGCATATGAATTCCAGCTCAGCAGTTTCTCTGTGCAGTCTGTTGTTGAAGGTTTTCAGTCTGAGAATGGCAACTTGCAAATCCAGAACTGTGTGTCTAGGGAAGTTAAAGTGCTCCCCCATTGGCTTTTGGATGTTGCCATTCTTAATGTCTGATTTGTGTCCATTTATTCTTTTGTGTAGAAACAGTCCAGTTTATTTGATGTACATGGCAGAGGGGCATTGTTGGCACATGGTGGTATAGATCACATTAGTAGATGTACACATGAATGAGCCTTTGATGACATAGCTGATGTGTTTAGATCCTGTGATGGTGTCAGTAGGGTAGATGTGCAGACAGATTTGACAACGGGGTTTGCTGCAGGGATAAGTTCTGGATTAGTGTTTCTGTTATAAAGTCGGCCTCAGGTTGTGGACTGTCCGTAAACAAGGACTGGCCTGCCTCCCAAGGTCTGCAAGTGAGGATCATCGTCCAAGATAAGTTATAGATCCTTGATGATATGTAGGAGAGGTTTTAGCTGGGGGCTGTAAGTAATAGCTAGTGGCCTTCTGTTGCTTTCTTTGTTGGGTCAGTCCTGTAGTAGGTGACTTCTGGATATCCACCTGGCTTTGTTAGTCTGTTTCTTCACTTCTCTAGGTGAATATTGTAGTTTTAAGAATGCTTGACAGAGATCCTGTAGGTGTTTGTCTCTGTCAGAGATTGGAACAAATCTTAGGGCTTGGCTGTACACAGTGGATCGTGTGATGTGTTTTGGATGAAAGCTGGAGGCATGTAAGTATAGCAGTCAATAGGTTTTCAGTATAAAGTGGTATTTAAGCAACCATCAGTCATTTGTACAGTTGTCCAGAAAGAGAATCTTCAAGATGGTCACTTGAAAAAGAAGTGAGCATTTGGGGGCTAGATTGTTATGCATAAAGGGTTTGAAGTTGGGAATTAAGGATAGTAGGCTGTGGGGTGTGTCCCAAGTTGTTGCAGTGAGCCATAACACTAGTTTCTCTGTTAAGCCTAGGTTCTAGCAGAGTTCCAAATCTGAAGGTGTTGTGCAACTTTCCTTTGAGGACACATATTGAAAGATCAGCTCTGAATGATCACTTCCAGAAAAGCGTTCGGCCACAGGTGATATGTGGTGTTGGGGTCTTTTATCATAGTTCTGGGTGAGTTCCTCTGAGGACAAAGTGATTGTCTGGTTCTACCCACATGGCTATTACTGAGGCATTTGTTGCATTGTATGAGGTGCATTACATGGGATTAATAGTAGCAGGTTTGAAAAACAAAAGGAAGTATTTCTTCACACAATACACTCAACCTGTGGCACTCCTTACTAGAGGATGTTATGAAGGCCAAGATTACACAAGGGTTCAAAAAAATAGAGAGATTTTGATCATTAGCCAGGATGGCAGGGATGGTGCCCCTCACCTCTGTTTGCCAGAAGCTAGGAATGGGCAAAGGGGATAGATCATTTATTGATTACCTGTTCAGTTCATTGCCTCTGCACTGTAGGACAGGATACTGGATGAACGTTTGGTCTGACCAAGTATGGCCGTTCTTGTGTTCAGGAGACAGGTTCCTTATATAGCAGTGTTTTTAAAATCTAAGATTGCTTTTGGATACTCGGGTAGCAGCTATGTGACCAAAAGTGCTTCTCCATGACACTAGTGCCTGGCAAGAAAAGTGTGGCCCTTGCTACACAATGATCCATGCCATGGTCACCTGGGGCTCTGTAAAGTGTAACATTGGGGCTCTGATGTATCAACAGACAACAGAAGGGGCGCATCCTTCAGATTTCTAGGGAAAGAGGCTACTGACAGCAAGAGAAAGACCCCTTAGTTCTGGAACTGACTATTCCCATTTCCCACATGAATTTAGATCGGTTCATCTTCAGGACATGCCAGCAAAATCTACCTACATTTGGGAATGGTTTGAGACACACAGTGACATCCTGGCCCCACCAAAGTCAGAATTTTTGCCACTGATGGCAGTGGAGCCACAACTATATCCCAGGACTTTCGTTTGTTTAAACAAAAGTGGTTTTGTCTGGGACGTCAGGGCTGGGTTGAATATACAACTTTATTAAGGACTGTGGCGGGGCGTGCCAGCCCTGCCCCGGCAGCCCTGATGGCTATGAGCTGCTGCCCAGCTATAAATAGGGTTACCAGATGGGTTTCAAAAAAATACCGGACACACGAGATCTCAGAATGGAATGGGATGGGATGGGCGGGGAGCGGCCAGGTGGAGGTCGGGGGGAACGGGCTGGGTGGGGGAGATCGGGGGGGCAGGGGGGAAACTGGCCAGCGGGAAGCAGGGCTGGCTGGGAGGGGGTTGGGGGCAGTGGGGATGGCCAGGGGGGAAGAGCAGGGAGGAACTGGCCGGCGGGAAGCAGGGCTGGCCTGGGCACAAGCAGATCCTGGGGTGCTGCCAGTCCTGCGCACGGTCCCGGCGGAGAGCACGGGCAAGTCCGGCCCTGGGGAGTCCATCCCACCCCACCCCAGCTCCGCCCCCGCCCCCCCTCCACTCTACTGCGTAGTTGCGTACTGCCTGGCTGGTAGACACACTCATGCAGTGAACGCACATCTACCAGCCAGGCAGTACGCAACTATGTACTGATACTCATGATAATAATAAAACTTAATTAGCAAATACCAGACATTTATATTTTCTCAATTTGTTTCCCAGACAAAAAGCTCAAATACCGGACTGTCCGGTTCAAAAACGGACACCTGGCAACCCTAGCTATAAAAGCTGTGGGAGAGGCTCAGTCTGGGCTGGCCACGAGAGGGGAAGGAGCCCAGGCAAGAGCTCCTGACCCGCCCCTCCAGTAGCCGCAGCCACTGCAGCCGCTGCCTCAGCAGCCGCACCCCCTGATGCAGGTGCCACCCCAGCAGCCGCTGCCGCCCCGGCCAGGGAGACAGTCCAGAGGGAACCATCATATAGTGTGACACCCCGAGAACGGGGCAGCAACCCCGGAGGGGTAGGAAGTGGCCCAGGGTGGGGATTGTCCTCCGGGGTCCCAGTGCGTATCGGTAGGAATCCCCGCCAAGCCAACTGCGGAACTCACCGCTGCCTCCAGGGCCCTGGGCTGGGACCCCGTGGAGTGGGAGGGCCCGGGTCCCCCTCCCTCCCCAACCCTTCACAATCCATCTCCCTTAGGGTTGCCAGATGGTTTAACCAAAAATACCGACCCCCTCCCACCCCAAAAAAACCCCAAAACAAAACACCGGGGAAAAAATTCTGTTGAGGGGGAAAAAAAAGGGGGAGACCAAAGTTGTTGGCATTAAAACATCATGGCCCTTTCAGTGCGTGCAGAGTCAGAATAGGGATAGGAACAGGGGAGCGGTTGAGCACTAAGACCCAGGGAAGGCATTGCTTCCCCTTGGTCTTTAGGCTTTTTTGCCGGCGGCCATTTTGTTTTCTTGATCAAGCCCAGAACGCAGCTTCCCTGAGGAACCAGATAAGCAGGAGGTCCGGAGGCAGGGGGTGTCGGGGGCCAGGCCCAGTTGTCCAGTGTGTCTAGGGTTGCCAGTTGTCCGGTATTTTCGCCTCCTGGAAGGGAAAAACCCCAGAAAACACTGGACATTTTAGGTGTCCGGTATTTTCTGATTTTTTTTACCGGACAGGAGGCGAAAATACTGGACTGTCCGGGTCAATACCAGACACCTAGCAACCCTAATCTCCCTAGACTTTGGGGAGCGGCTTACCTGCACACGTGGCCAGAAGGCTGCTGTCTACACCCTGAGAGAGGGCAGCGTACTTGTGACTAGGCCACAGAGCCGTAAATACCTCAGTAGAGGGGAAGAGACTTCTGAGTAGGCCTCAGGGCCATAATCATCCCAGTAGGGGGGCAGGTACTTTTGACTAGGCCTCACGGCCGTAAATAACCCAGTAAAGGGGCACTGGTGTTAAGCCAGTTTACAGACCGGGCCTGCCTGAGGCATTAGAGACCCATGTATCATTGAGGGGGAAGCCCGCCCCTTGACAAGGACCATTATAAAATGTTTTAACAACTGATCATTTAACAATAATGCAGTTATTAAAACTTTCACAGTATGAAAGGTCTTGAATTAGGACTCCACCTGAAAATTTTCATATTAACAGTTTGGTAATTTTGTTCCTGGCCCTTTGGTGATGCAAAAAATTCATATTTGGTGATGGTTTTTGCCAAATTGGCAAAGTTGCCTTTGAAAATATGAAAAATCAGAAGTGTTAACATTTTGCTGTTTGCACCAGAAATTTTGCTGTCCTTTCAAATGGAAAACAGTGACCATATGAAATGTATTTTAAAAAAAGCAGAATCAAATGTGAAAAGAGGTTTTTAAGTTTCATTTAACTGGTTTTATACATTTTTATTTGTAAATGTGTACATGTTTTTATAGAAGAATTCTAATTCTCTGGAAGCAGCATCAGACAATACATTAGAAGGTTATGGACCAAAACAAGGCCCTGGGTTCTTGATGATATTCTGGCTCAGGCTATGAGGAACCATGTGAACAGAGGGGGTCCTCTGCTGATAAGACTGGAGGCTACTACAGTACTGAAAGCTTAAGCTAAAACTCTGCTGAAAAAGTATATTCAGGGTCAGTGAATATAGTCTCTGAATGCATCCATCCTGGGAAAATCTATGTTTCTTGCATCATAGCAGCTCCCCCAGTAATTATGTTGGCAGATGTTATAGTATAGACAAGATATAGGTGTCTTCACCATCGTGTTATCTAACCCTATTTTATTGCCAGCAGGTTCTCTCTCTTCAGCAGCCAACGGGAATGCCTAGGAAGGGACATCTGATAGCTTTCCACAGTGAGTGAGCTACAAAGGTTGCAAATCTGAGCTCAGGATTATGCCTTAGGTCCCTGCTCTCAGGAGATTTAGTCTAAAATTAGGTGAGGACGAGGACAAAAGGAGAACAGACCACTGTGAGTGAATTGGGGAAGGAGAAGACAGTGGTAGAGAAATGGAGGGAATGCATTTGGGTGCACAGATTGCCACGGAAAGAGGCATATCACAGCTGCATGCTTTGTGGATTTGTTGTTTTCTTTTTAAGGGTGGGTCTACACTGCATCTGGGCTGGTTCTCTGCTCAAGCTTGCGTGCTAAAAATAGCAGTGTGACCATGGCAGCACAGGCTAGGCATCTGAGAACAATCCCACCTGATCTCTTCACCCATGCACCTAAGCTGCCACCCATGCAGCTGCAGTCAGACTTCTATTTTTAGCACTCATGCTTGAGCAAAGCAAACACTTGTCTACCCACCCACTCTGGGAAGTGCCCTCCCAGCTGTTGTGAATGAATGAATGAATGAAATACCTGCCAATGAAATCTCTTAGTTGATGCTGGCAAACCACTAAGATCCTTGGAAGAAAGGCACTTCAAAAGGACTAAATATGACCAATGCTAAGATTTTATTTTTAAATACAGTTCTGCACTGCTGAAAAACATACGGCTCCCAGATTTGGCAATCCTTTGTTCATGTATACTCAAGTGTCCAGCCCCTAGGAAGGATCACAGCCAAAGAGTTCAACACGAAGAGCAATGTTTTGATTCCAGGTTTTAGGAATTATGCGGATGAACCTGGAAAATATGGGTGGATTTAAGAAATGCTTGACCTGTCCACTGCTGTTCTCATTCCCCACGAACACCTGAAAGTAAATAGAAAACAATGAATTAGTGGGGGGAAAAAAATTAAAAGCAGCAGCATTTTTGGGAAAGGCTTCAGAATTGCTGTGTTAAGGGAGAGATGGACTGGCTCACTCAAGCAATGTATATACAGTCTTCCTCGTCTAGGACACTGGTTCATATCCTGTCCAGATTGAGAACAGCTAAAATTTGTCTGTTTTGTGGTCTGTGTGAAATGATTTCAGGGTCTCCATTTCTGTCTGTCTCTCACAAAAACTATCATTACAGTTGGTGCTAACTGCTCCCTGTGTTGGCTGGGGACTGACAAATCTCCCCTCTAGTCACTAGATGTGGTCTCTGCAGGTTGGGATTGAAGCACATCTGTCAGGACAACTTGGGGCATCTTGTAGTATTAAGTGCTGTACCAGCTGTGTTGTAGGGAGGTCTCAGCTCTGTCAATCTGGAACCTGCCACCAGCACTAAATTCACTTAAAAAATTAAAGCAAAAAATAGTGTGCAGTGACCTTTAGTGGAAGCTTCAGCATACACATTCTATGCATTCCTTTGAAATGTCCCTCTTTAAAAGGCACGCCAACTGATTTCATACCAGGTTCAATGGCACTGCACAAAAATTTAGCATCCCCTCCCTTTTAGCGTTGAAAATTAGTTACACCAGAAATAAATAGCCATGAAGGGGAAGTTCTAGTCATCTGTAATAGAACCATCACTCCCCTAGCATTTTAAAGTCAACTGCAGGGACAATTTTTTGTGCCCCTCATTCCAGGGCTGTCTCTCACATTGTCATCCCTCCCAAGGCCCAAAGGAGGGACACAAAGTGCTCTGAGATTGAGATTGGGACAGAATTTTCTTAGGTTTAAAAAGGTACCTTTCCCACACAAGTGGAGTCATCCATATAAGTGTCCCATTCTGTGCCTTCATCACTGTAAAGGATGGCATAGGTTTTCACAAACTGTTCAGTAGTCATGGACTTGCAACCCTGGGTTGCGACAGCAGTTATCTTCTTAGCTTTGAGGAGATCAATCTGCAGCCACTGCTGGTTGTTGTTTGACTACAATCAATACAGAGTCATGTGTAAGCAAATGTGTATTTGTGCCTACGTTAGCACAACCAGAAACTTTGCTTAATGACAGTTAAAGTTGTGTGAAGGCATCTGCCCACCCAGAACCTCAAACATACGGAAACAAAGTTAAGGGAAGCACTACCAGCATTTTCTGCTGACCACTCATCTGCAATGATTAAGTTGATATAACACGCTGATCCCTCCGTCCAGCATTCATTTCCATCACCAACACAGAATGAAAAGCAATACAAATTCATCCCTGGCAAATGAGCATAGCTCTTCACAAAGCGCTTCTCATCGTAGACCTCAAAGCGCTTTATAAAGTGTCACCACCTCCATTTTATTGGTAGGGAAACTGAGGCACAGATGGACCTGACTTGCTCAAGGTCACCCAGCAAGCCAGTGACACAGCTGGCCATAGAACCCAAGCCTCCTGAGTCTCACTCCAATGCTCCTGGCACTAAGCAGTGCTGCTGATCAACGATAAAGCCAATAGAATTACACCCAGTGAATTTGGCTCTCAACACCAACATTCAGTGTGTACTCTTCCACTGAGCCCAAAGAGACCGCTCCCATGAGTAGGGGCTACAGGATCAGGCCCATCAAGCTAAGCACGCCACTGCCTCCACTCTCCATATGTGGTTTTGTTGCTTCCCACTTCACGTTATGAAATTAGAAAATGTTATTTTTTTAAAATACAAATTCTCTCTTCCTTCAAGGAGATGCACTTGCCACAGACCTCCCACAGGAAAAATGAAAATAAACTAGCGTGCACAGCATGGGTGGGGAATACAGAGCAAGCACAGAGATACACCAGAGCAGCGGGCATATTCGCTAACAGCAGCAACTTTGACTTCGCTTTTTTTTCTTTTTTGTTTGTTTGTTACCTTTGCTTGCCAGGCATTCACTCTCCCTTGCTGATTGAGACGTGCAAGGGAAGGCACCCATGAGTTATACCAGGATTGCTTATAGGAAGAAGCTGTAATCTGAGTATTCTTGATCTCCCCATTTTCCATTCCCAGTGGCACAGAGCAACCTGTTAAGAGAATAGCAGTAGGTTGCCATTTTGTCTCTTGAGTAGCAACAGACTAGAGGAATGAACAGGGTAGGAACACCTGAGTGGTAGTCCCATTCTGCCACCAACTTGCCGTGTGGCATTGCTTAAGTCAGTGTAACCTCCTTTGTGCCTCAGTTTCTGCATGTTTAAAGGGGAGGAGGTAATGCAGGCTTGTTGTGAGCATTCATTAGTTTAAATTCATAAAGCACTTTGGAGGCGTATCTTCAGTCAAGGAGTGGAGCTCTCTTTGCCCTGTCATTATTAAAACTATGTCCAGCAGATCTGTGAAATACAAGATTAGTGCATCTGCCCATTATGGGTGAAACTGTCATAAGCACCAAGAGTTAGACTAATCCGAGTGCTTTTGAATGTCCTACTCTATATTCCTATATTGCCACTCAAATAAACAAAGGCTTGGATGTCCAGAGATGTGGAAAGAGATCCACAGCTTCTCATTTCCAAGTTGCAGGTTTGATCCAGCCTAGGGAGGGCAGTCACAACTGAAAGATGCCCAGGCAATGGCCTTTGTGAAATGAGTTTTAAGGAACCATTCCTGCTGGCCGTGAGCTCACATGAGCTAACTGTCATCGCACTAACTGGCCCCTTCGCCGTTCCCTTCCACAGAGAGACGAACAACTGATTGAGACAGGAAGAATCAACTCTTCTCTCACTCCCAGAGGAAACTGCAGCTCTCCCTACATTCATTAAGGCCAAGGATTTGAGAAGTGTCTTACGATTTTCGGATACCCAACTTGAGAAAGCCAGGTTTCAGAGGGTATGGGGCAGAGCTCTGTCTGAAAATTGAGCCCTTTTGAGGGGTCTCACGTTTAGCACTGAAAATCACGACATTGTTTTTGAAAATCTTGTCCCACATAAAAAAAAATCCTGAGCTTATTTGTCAAGAGGTAGAGGGGAAACAAGTACCAATGAGTGCTATTGCTTACCTTCGATTTCACAGCCCAGGAGCTCCATGCGAAGAGTAGGCCTGTTGTAGGAGGCAGTTGGATAGACCCTAATATATCTTGCAATGATAGGTGGATCAATGTGATTGTCTTTTATCCCACTGGAATCTGAATTACCTTCGAACAACTGGTAAAAACAAAACTAAGAATTCACAAGAGATATTATTAATTAAAAGCAACTGCAAGCTTGGTCCGGCATACCCTATGTCATGCAATTAAGTCTTTGCTTATGCCGTTTCAATGAGGGTACTCGCATTTTAGCAAAACCTAACACATATCCATATCTTTGCATTACTGCACCATTCAGATGCCAAATCAGAGCCCATTGTGTTAGGTGTAGTACAGATCCTTATGCGGCTATTAGTAGACAGACAACTAAGACAGGTAGAAAGAAACCTAGCATACAAACATCATGACATTGTAGGTATGTCTACAGAACTGCAGGTACAGTGTGCTGGAGCTGTGCCATAGCATAGCGGCTTCCTTTGTTGATGGAATTGTTTTTTTCCATCAGTGTAATTCAATCTCCTCTCCAAGAACTCTGTGGAAGAATTTTTCCACGGACCTAGCTGCATCTACACTGGGGGCGGGGGGAGGGGGTTAGGCCAACCTAACTACATTGCACAGGGTGTGGTATTTTTCACAGACCTGAGCAATGTAGGTAAGTCAATTTCATTTTTAGGTGGAGACTGGGCCTCAGAGTTGAGCTTCAGCTGGCAGGGGAAGGGGTTTGGATAGATAGCACCTTCCCTTCCAGGGATTTCCTACACGAACACCTGGGTTACATATGCCATAGGTAGCTGCTGCTAATATTGCTTAGCAAACTATTGTGATAGGGTGCAAAGGCTGGTCCCTCTGAACAGGGGCATGATGTTAGCTCTGTTTCTCACTCCCCCTGCACTTGTGCTCAGGGTAAGAGCCATGTGACAGAGGTGAGGACGGAGGCCTGTGGGAAAGCGGGGCAACACAACCAAGGGTACAGAGCTAGGTTGCAGCCCAGCTGGGCAGATTCCTCATGTCTTATTACCATGCTGCATTCAGCTTTGCTACCACGTCTGGCCAGATGTGTGAAGTGATTTAGGTGCCTCACGATGCAGAGAGGCATCTAGTGGAGTTTCAAAATCACCTTGAGGCACTTTAACCCTTGGAATTTCTCAGATTTTCCAATTCGCATCTTCATGCAAATGAATACCTTTAAAAACCCACCCTTTATTCCTTGAGAAAAGCCCCTGGAAGCTGCCTGTGTGTTACTTTCTGCTGGGCCATCCCACCCTCTTAACAGCTACATAAAGTCAGGGGAGGCTGTGGGGATTAATGAGCAGGTAGACCTTCTGTTCCCTAGTGCTGTTTCCTTTGAAGGTGATCCACTTCCGTTTGTCCTTGCTGTAAGCCAGAAAGAACTCTTTCACATACAAGGACTTCAGGAACTGCCTGGCTCCTTGCGTCTGTATCCCTGTGATCAGAACTTGCCTTTGCAGGTCCACCTGTATACAATAGCAAGATACACAAACTAAGAAAAGCTGCACCATGAGCCCATTTTCATCCTCTGTCACCACAGGTGTGGTGCCAGGCCTGCCTTTAGGCACTCAGAATGACACTTTCATGCTTGAGATGGGTAATGAGGTACCTGAGCACTGATGCAAGAGTCCAAACGAGTTGTGTCCTAACCTATTCTATGTATGCGTGGATTTACATACAGGCAATTTTTGTGGTGCCCGTCACCACAGTGTCTGGGCACTGGACATAGGGTTGCCAGATGGTTTCAACAAAAATACCGGACACACTTAACATGACATCACAATCTACATTACATCTTATTTAGAAAATGCCCGACATTTCTATTTTCTCATTTCTATTTTCTCAATTTGTTTCCCGAACAGAAAGCTCGAATACTAGACTGTCTGGTTCAAAACCGGACACCTGGCAACCCTACGTGGACAATCACTAACAAATCCATCCACATAGCTCCCTGGGAGAAGCAGCAGAGGGTCGCTATCTGATCTCCACTGTAAAGATGGGGAGAGTGAGGCACAGAATGGAGAAGGCCTATGTTTCAAAAGCAGCCTCTGGTTTTGAGCAACCAGCCAGAGATACACAGGGCTTCTTTTCTGGAGATGTTGAGCACCCTCAAGGCCAAATGAAGCCACTAGGGGCCATGAGTGCTCAGCACCTAGGCAAGTGCTGAATCTGGGCACAGAAGCACCCTAAAAAAACCCCCAAACCAGAGGTAACGTTTGAAAGATTTTGCACAAGATCATGCAGTGCAGGGAATAGAGCGAAGGTCTCCTGATCCATGGGAGTGAGTGCCTCAGTCAGAAGATCTTTCTCCCCCCACCTCCAGAGGCCTTTTCATGCAGACAGCGAAAAGGTCAGTTATGTTGTTTACCAGCAAAGCCGTGCAGGAAGAGAATGATGCTCTTTATGCCGCAAACCAGAAGGAAAACCCCCTACAATTATTTTAAGGGAGTTTTCAGCCCTTCTTCATCAAGCACAAAAGGATTATTTCTTTCTCCAAGGTTTCTGCCCTTCCAAAAGAAAAGCAATTCTGTCCATGGATTGCAGGGGGTTTTGGAAGGCACCTGTAACTACAGACCCTGGTTTCTACAGAAGTCACATGAGAACCGTCAGGAGAGTCATTAGTTCCCTCCCAGCTGCTAGACTGCTTGTGTGTATTTTTAATAAACAATTATGTTGACTATAATCACTCTCAAATGTGTTTGGGGGAAGACAGAGGAGAGGAAAGGTGTTGAGCTGATAACAAGGGTGCCATTTCGGGAGGCCAGGGGGCAGCAGCTGTGGGTACTGAGACGCTGCTTGCTTTTCTTCCCATTCCCCTGATTATTAGGGAGCAAGGGGAGAGTACACAGCTTGTGTGCATGCCTTTCATTCCTGGCCGGTGAAGGGGGGAGTGGGGGAGGCAGAGGAGTAATTCACAAAATCTGTGTACGTTCCCTTTGGCTCCCTAATAATCAGGGGAACAGGAAGAAAAGCAAGCAGCATCCCATCATGCATGGCTGCTGCCCCCCCAGCTCTCCCAAAATGGCATCCTTGGCTGATAGCTCAGGAGAGAGTGAAGGGTTCTATTTATCTACACAGAATGGGCAGTGACACTGCAAGCTCTCCCCAGTGCTGCCACCACCAGGCCCCCTCCCTGAGCTGCAGGTCTCATCCCCACTGGTCAGAGAGTCCTTGGCCTCATCCAGTCCTTGGCCTCTCTTCTGAGACCCCCTCCCCCCCCCCCCCCCGCCCATCCCCCAAGGGTTAGTTCATACCAGTTGTGGCGGGAAAGGGGGTAGGTTTGTGATGTGGAGAGAGAACAGCAGCTCATTACACTGGTCTCCAATCGAGGATTATACTGCTGTGATTTTCTGGCTCCAGCAAAAATCAGGCTGGATTCAGACAAGTGACGGCACAGAGAAAGGCTGCACATCCTGTTTATCTAGCCCCTGAACTAGCCAAGTGCCTCCTGAGCAGCAGTTTTAATTGAACATCTATATTAACCTGCAGTTGCTTATAGAATGATTCTCTTTGATCCAGTAGGATGAGCAAAGAGGCAGTTTTTAGAGGAGATTGGCTTAGCACAGCACTGACTGCTGAACAAGGAGTCTGGCAGTCTCCCATCTACCTCACCTGGTAATGCAGCTGCCTAGAGATTACTGTGTCCTAATGAAGAGCATGAGCTGCAGGGACACGCAGGATGTACTGTCGGTCAATCTAGAGAGTGCAGACACAACAGGCAATTCTTGCAAAATCTTCTAGTGCTGCAGCCAGTTCTAAGGGAATACTCAGTGGGGGCTGATTTTCAAAGCAGCTCAGCTACCTGTTAAAGCACCAAAATGAAGTGGATGGATACTCGGAAGTACTCCGCACCCAAGAGTCTCCACTCCTGAACATCTTCAGAGGCCTAACAGCTCACTGAGCTCTTCTGAGAATATGGCCACTTGTTCTGGGGTACCTGTAAAGCCACTAGAAGCTGAACAGGAAGAGTTTAAAAGTACAAAACTTAATGAATTAATCCCCCCTTCCCCCATGTAACAGTTTGAGGAGAGAAGTAGAAAGCAAATGTCCAACCCATGACTAGACTGGAGAGTTAGCTGGTCACACAGCAAGGGGTGAATGCCTATACATATGAAGAGGAAGGGGACAGCAAAAGGCTGCTTATCAATATGGTTATACTCTGGGCAGCAGCAGGGCAAACTGCCTCATAATTCCACCCTACAACAGGCTACAATCCAGATAACACTGGGACACTCGCTCAGTGCTCATTTGAAGCAGAGCATGCAACCTGCTGACTCACCAGTGCCACTTCCTGCAACACCTGAGCTTTCCTTGGCAGTCTCTTTGGGAAGGTCTAGGTATTGCTTTACCCTGTTTAATGCCCGAGACCCAAGATGATCCCAACATGTGTGCAGTAGTGTAGCTGCAGGCCTCAGCTCTCCTGTGTGGACCTAGCAGTATTGCATCAACCACCATACCTGGATCCATGGAAATTCACTTGGCTCCATGTCAGTGCTCCAAGCATTATATGTTCCAGCGTTGTTTAATCTGGCTAATTTAGGTTCCCAATAGTCTAGGTGGAAAAAAAGAACAATAGTCTAGGTGGAAAAAAAGAACAAAGAGGTATGGTACAAATCAAGGACAACTAGAAAACTTCTCAGCATGCATACATCAGCTCTTTTATTGCTGTGTCTTGGAGAGAGACTCCAGTACAAATACCTGAAAAGCTGTAATGAGGACAAAAGCTTCAGAGACATTTGATGTTACCAGCAATTAAAAATTGATTGCATATTTGAAAACGTGGTTATTGTCAGAGAAGTGGCTTTGAAAACACCACAACACCTAGTGCTTAGCTAGCACTTTTCAGCAGCAGATCTCAAAGCACTTTACAAAAGGGAGTCAGTATCAGTCTCCTCATTTTACAGATGGGGAAACAGGCACAGAGCTGTGAAGTAATTTCCCCACTGTCACCCAGCACACCAGTGGAAGAGCCAGGAATAAAACCCAGATCTCCTAGGTCCCAGTCCTGTATTCTAACCACTAGGCAACCCCGCTTCCCACAGCACCCTCTTTCTTAACTCCTATGGCTGTCAGCATTAGGAGTTAGAGTCACATTACAATATGCCTCTGCCATAGCTAAGCAGCGTTGGTGACTAGCAGTGGAGGCAGAGTTAAACCATGTTTTACATCCACTGTAGAAAGTAACCCCTCGTGAAGGGTACTGGGTTAAAAACCAATTGTTTCCCTTGTCTGACATATAATTTTCAAATGTGTGTGACTTGACTACTTTTAAAGCAAATGCCTTATTGAGGGCTAAACCCACAGGAAGTTTGAAGTCTCCAAACTAAGCCATTTGTGTATCACTTCAGGGAGGAAACACTATCTGGAAAAAAATTATCCATTCGTAGGTATCTGGAATGTTACTAAACTCCCCATCAAAAGCTCCTCTTTATAATGGGAATAAGCGTGAGGAATTGAAGATGCCCAACACTGCTTGGAAGTCATATTACTAAAGGCCACGTCTGACCTTCTCAAATAATGAAGTGTTCTTCAATCATGTGTTTAAACTCACTTATGTGATGAGATGCGTTGATCTGTGAATCAAGTATAAATCCATTCATTAGGCCCATTGGTAACTTGCACTCTAGAGAGAGCATAAAAATGTTTGATTACTGATGAGCTGCATTTCATACCTTATCAGGAAAAAAAGGGGCATTCAGAGTCAGGTTTGAGGGCTGGCTGGGCCCTTCTGGTGAGGTCACCCTTTGCCCCAGCTCCCAAAAGGACATGTTTGGGACTTCATCCCAGAGGCGGAGAGGGGAGAAAGATCTGTATGCCCACAGGACCAAATTCATTTCCTCAGCCAATACCATCAGTTAAGGATTCATAGGTCATTTTTAAGGAAACAACTAATGTACAGGTAGCTCTCTGAATTCTGTGCAACTCTTCTTTTACACTCAATATACGATAAGCATTCCATGAGCTCCCCCTTTATAAAATAGCCATTTCCTTGGTTCAGATTCTATTCTGTCATTATTGTCCCATGCCCAATTACTTTAAATTCTCCCTGAAAGGAGGAGAGAACGTTATAACTAGAATCCTGTAGGTTAGAATGATGATGTTTAGATTCAGTACCTTTTTCTACAACGATAAAGAACGCCTGCATTCCAGCTTGTTGGTATTCCCCCACTTCAGTGTCTAAAAACCATACACCAGCTCTTGGTGGTATCATTTCAATAGTTCGAAATGAGCCTTTAAAAGAGAGAGAAAAATAACCACAGCTAATGAAACGTTTGCAGGAGATTGGCTGGCACAGAACAGTGAGGTTGGACAGACCAGTCTCTGGTGGCTTGACAAGGCGAGAGTCAGATATTTTGAACCCATTGGAAAGAGTAGCTAATACCACTAACATCTTTCTCCTTTTTAACAAACAGGCTCTAATTAGAAACATGCTGAAGTCAAAAGTTCAGATCTGAATCTAAGCTTCTCTGCTTTAAAATTTGTTTTTTCACATAACCTTGAACACATGCACGTATTGTACAATAGGACATACACAGTATGTGCTGCATGATCATGCAGTGACTGACCTAACCTTTTATATGGATTCATGCTGTGGCAACAGTAACTGAAGGGCTGATGCTGGGCCCTGCTCCAGCCATGTCTCAGACAGCATGTAAACACTAGAAAGAAGCTGCAACAGACTATGCACTAGGGGAATTCTCCGAGAGTCACAGCCTCATGCTGCTCCCACCATCCTTACAAGCCCCAGCATAGTGGGCATGCTCAGGGTCAGAATCAGAAGGCACAGCTCAGAATCTGCCCCGATGTCCTGACTTACACACTGCAAATCTCAGCCTGAACAAGGCTTTTCCCCAGGCTTCTTTGTTTTGTTGTTGGCTTTCAGTGCCACAGTGCTGCCAAGTCTTGGGTTTTATCATGAGTCTCGCAATAGGCGGTGTTTTTTTTCTTAAAGCCCCCACTCCTGAAGTGACAAGAATCTCAGGTTCCATTGAAAACAAAAGGAACATTTCCTGCTCTTACAAAAAAGCTTGAAAATGTGAACGCTAAAGGTTCAAAATCTTTGCCCGAAGGCAAAGAACCCAATCTTTACTATGTTTTAAAATACCACAATTTTTTCAAGACAACCTAATGATTTTGGGTTGTAGGTGTGGCTCCCTTCCTAATTTCTGAATGCTTGAGGATGGCAATGCTGCACACAACAGCTACACGCTTCAAATGAGAAAGGCTTGTGTGGGTGTACAAGTGAGCAGACTGTGTGTTTTTATGACCATTTATAGCTGATCTCATTTCTCTTTAGACCCAGCAGTTCTGAGCCTCACTAAGGTGGTCATTTTTACCTGTCTGCTACACAGCACGCTTTCTCTGTGATACCATACAGAATACATAATAATCCTAACTGGCCAGATTTAGACAGCCTTACACCAAATAGCATCTCCCTCCACAAGTAGCCTCCCTGATTTCAGTGGAACTGCTTGTGGACAAAGGGGCTACTAGATCAAGGCTGCACTATTGCATTATTTTCATAGATTCATAGAAATATAGGGCTGGAATGGAACTCAAGAAGATATCAAGTCCAGCCTCCTACACTGTGGTCAATGTTCCCTCTAATTTTTTCCATCCATAGGTGGAATACATTTTGTTATGTGCACCGATGCACTTGTGGATGTGCACCACCAGTAGAAACACGTGATGCCAGCTGTAGGCACTCTGCTAATCAGCTAGGCAGCATTTGGCTCTCTCCTAGATGGCCACCCAAGCGCTCAGCTTGCAGGAAAACACTAAGGCTATGTCTACACTGCAAGGTTTTTGTGCAAAAACAGGTGTTTTTGTGCAAAAACCCATGGAGAGTCCACACCTCAAATGTGCTTTTGCACAAGGAAATCAAGAGTAAAACAGCAGAACAGAGGGCTTTTTCTGCTGTAGGTAAACCTCCTTTTACGAGGCATAACTCCCTTTTGCGCATGAGTTCTTGCACAAAAAGGCAAGTGTGGACGCTCCAGAGGGGTTTCTTGTGCAAGAAACCCCTATGGGAAAAAGCACAGATGCTCTGATGGCCATTCTGTGAACGGCCATCAGAGCTTTCTTGCACAAGAGTGTCCATGCAGTGTGGATGCTCTCTTGCACGTCTTGAGGTGTGGAAGTGCTCTTGCGCAAAAACTCTTGCGCAAAAGGCTTCTTGCGCAAGAAACCTGTAGTGTAGACGTAGCCTAACTGTGGTAGGGCCAAGTAAACTTAGATTGCCCCCAAAAGGTGCTTGTCTGACATTCTTAAAAACTTCCAAAGATGGGGATACCACAAACTCTCTTGGAAGCTTATTTCAGAGCTCAACTACTCTTAGCTAGACAGTTTTTCCTAATACCTAACCTAAATGTGTCTTGCTGCAGATTAGGTCCATTATTTCTTGTCCTCCCTTCTAGGGAGAACAATTGACCGCTGTCATCTTTATAACAGTTAACATATTGGAAGACTTATTTTTATCCCAAAATGAAACATGTCCAATTTAACCATTCTTATACAGCAGCTTTGTTAATATTTATCACTTTCGTTGGTCTCCTTGAGACCATCTCCTGTTTGTCAATATCTTTTCTAAAGTGTGTGTGTCCAGAGTTGCACACAGGATGCCAGCTGAGGCCTGACCAGTGCTGGGTAGAGCAGGACAGTGACTTCCCAGGTCTTAGATACAACTCTCCTGTTAATACACCCAGAATGAGATTAAGACTTTCACAATGACATCATACTGATGACTCTCATTCAATTCGTGATCCAATATAACCCCCAGATCCTTTTCAGCAGTACTATAGCCTAGCCAGTTATTACCTATTTCATAGTTGTGCTTTTGATTTTTCCTTCCGAAATGAAGGACTTTGTACTTGATGGGACTTCATCCTATTAAATTCAGACCAATTCTTCAATTTGTTAAGGTTACATTTCAGAGGAGGGCAGCCTCCTCCCTGTCCCCATTCAATGAGGTAGATGGTTCTGGGGTTAGAGAAGTCCCTTCTGACCTCACAGGAAATGAAAAGCTAGCACCTTGAACACAAGACCTGATCATCACTGTCTTTATGGTCCCAAGACAATTTCTGCTGATGTTGATCTAATGTCACTGAACTTTAGTAGAGTCACTCCAGCATCACCAAGTGTAGCATTTAATCTCATACATATGGAGTATAATTGACAAGACACTGATCTGCTATCTACCTGGAAGGAGAGGGTAGACACTCAGCCGATGCCCAGGGACTCCATGTTCTGTGAAGGTCTGACCATGAAAATGAACCACATGAATATCTTTTGATCCGCCCATATTCAACAAGTACCATCTGACAAATTCATCTTTATACATTCTCAGTCCTTGCAAGTGGTATATGATCCCATTAATGGCTGAAAAGAAAAAAGACAAAGGCAATTACAAACATACTCCAGTTGAAAGACAACTAAAAGATAAAGTTGGATCTAAATCCAAATGTCCCCAAATGCTATAGAGTTTGGGATCAGGTATCCTTGTCCATGCCGATCCCTAGTGTCAACATATAATAATGACCTTCTCAGTTAATGAATTAAGCACCATTACAAGTGCGGTTGATGGTCATTCAAATAAGTGAGAATACTCTCTACTTTCCTGGTAGAAACAGAATTAACAAAAGATCCACAAACTCTTCAGGAGTTGAATTCCAGCACTATTTAGCCTTATCTGTTTGATTGAGTCCAACATGAGGCCAGCTTGATTCAATATTAGGTTTGTGAGTTAAACTAGCCCCATAAAGCCTATATGAGAAGGCCTAAATTAAGTTGATTCCTCTTAAGGAGTCATTAGCAAGTTGATAATGTGGCTTTGAAAATTTCAAGGAAAAACCCTAGGGTATTAGAAAATTTAGAACACACTAGAAGGCTGCACCTCCTGCTTGCTATGCTTGCCAACCCCTCACCTGTCCGCCACAACCAGATCGTGGCCTCCCCTCCTACGAATGCCACAGCAGGAAGGGTGCTGCCTCCAGCCTTTCCTGTGGCCAGACGGGGGCTGGGCCCCGTTTGGGCAGGGTCTCTGGCCTAAGAGGAGGGTGCAGGAGTGGGCTGGGGGCAGGGTATCAGTCCAGGAGGGAAGGGGCAGGAGTGGGCTAGGGGTGTAGCAGGGGAGGGAATGCATGAGGCGTTGGGCATACCAGGGTCTGGGGGGAACTTAGTTCTTTTCGTACAACATGTTGCTCCCAGGCACCAGAGGCTTTCCCCGCTGCTCCAATGGGGAAGCTGCTACCTGCCTTGGAGCCAGGCGCTCGGGCCACCACCTGCCTGGCACTCCAGCCTCATAGTTCCCCCCCCAGGATTAGAGAACCAGCTTCCTGAGCAGGGGAAGGAGAAAGCCCCAAGGCTCTGCACTGGATTCGGCTTGTGGGGAGCTATAAGGCTGAAGCTATAAGGCAAGTGGTGGCCCGAGCGCCTTGCCCAAGGCAGGTGGCAGTTAGTGTTGGGGCTCCGGACCTGGAAGTAGAAGCGGGGCTGGAGGTGGCTGCCGCTGTTGCCACCTAGTCCTCCTGCAGGGGAGGCAGGAGCTAGCGGGGAGTCCAGGGTGCCCTCCGAGGAGGGCCCCGGCGGCGGGGGGGAAGATGACACCAAGCCATGGCCACCACTTCCCCTTCTGAGTCTGTGTGTGTGGGGGGGGGGGGCAAGACAGAGTGACATGATGACATCACTGTCATCCCACAGGAAAAATTGTGTGTGTCTGTGTGTGTGTATATATGTATATATATAGGGAGAGAGAGAGATGAATCAAGGGTTAGGCAATACCCAAATGTCTGCATGAGATTGCAGACAGCCTAAAGCGATAGCTCTGAGAGGTGTGAACTATCTACTTCACGTCAATAGTATATTGATTCTGAAACGTAAAGGTGATGATTTAAAATGTCACCTTTGTTAATTATTTCATTACTGATCATTTTAGTGGAAATATCCAGCAAATGTACTCATCTCAATCCCAAACTGCCTCTCCTCACTTAGGGGATTTAATATTAAAATAAACTAACAAAGGTTATTGTATTGATGGTAATATCCATCATATTGAATTAAGAAAAACTCAGTTTTTCACATTTACATGGAAGTGCCACAGAATTCATAACCTGTTGCACCAGAATACCAGAAAATTCAGAGACCAGGCCACAGGATTTAAGCACAGCTTGGTGTATAATACAGGTGTTATATAATGAGACAGATCTGACCTATGGCTGACCTTGAGGACCAAATTTTTAAAACCTGGTTTCCATTTTTGCTGATGAGATTTTTTTTGCATATGATCACTTATTCACATGAATTATAGCACTTATGGGCCAAGCTTCCAAAAGAGCTCACCCAAATGAAGTGATCAAGTTTATAAACGTGTGTAGCACCCAACTGCATGGAATGGGAGCCACTGGGTCTTGAGCATTTTGGAATAATTGGCCACTTCTTTTGGTATCTAAATGGGAACTAAAGTCCTCTGAAAAGCCAGTTTCAGCCGTGGGTGCCAAAATGTCTGAAAATCCACCCTGTATGCAGAAGTTCCGATCTGTGTGAATTAGAGCTGACTGACCAGTTTCACGGGGAATTTCAGAGTATTTCGGAACACACAAAACTGTATTTTTTTGGAAAATTTAATTAAAACTGATGCAATTTTGCAAACATTTATTGTAATCGGAACGGTGTTTTCCAACAGGAAACTGTTTCATTGGAATTTTCCTAGCAGCTCTATTGCCAAAGGAGAGCAGATGAGGACTATGCTAGGCCTGGCTGAAAATTTTCCCTTGAAACTGCTTTTTGATGGAAATTTATTTTTTAAAATGAAATATTCTCACAGAAAACAGAAAACTTCAACTTGTTTTGTTGTTGAAAAACTGAAGTACCAGGGAGTTTATTGTTTTTACCCTACAACTGAAAACTTCCCATCTAAAAACTTGAAAATTTCATTTTCTCTGGAAATTTTTAACAAACACATTATTTCTGCTTTTGTCAAAATTTTCCAACAGCTCTAATCTGTATATGCAAACTCTATTTTTATATGCATAATCAACAGTGAAAAGAAAGTGCAGACAGATGATGAGTGCACACAAAATTGCAAGTGCACTAACAGAAGCCAGGGTGAGGTCTTTTGAATGCCTCTCTCCCAACATGGATAACAATAACTAACAAGGGAAACATCAGTACCAGGGAATTTATGCACTTCTGAGGTCTTCTCGGTGCCAGTCCTTTTGAAAGACTTATCAAAATACCAGCTTTTCTCTTCATCAAAGACCATAAAAAGCAGGACAAACTCTCGGGTATCTACTGGCCTGTTATTTGCACTGAGGGTTCCCTTTTGACAGATCAAGATTGGCCCAATCAAGCCTGAGTGAATATCTTTCTCCTGGAAGGCAATAAATACAAGTTACAAGTAAGAATTAGTGTTTCCCAAAACATATCATTAAGAATTTGCATGTTCATAGGGACTTTCATTTCATGATTTTCCCTTACAAATGTTAACAGTGGCACATAGGAATTGCCAGACTGGATCAGACCCAAAGCCCATGCAGTTCTGTCTCCAACAGTGGCCAATGCCAGATTTTTTTTCCCCATATTTTTAAAATGTGGGGAAAACTTTACGCTGCCAGTCTCTGATACCCTTCTAGTTCTGCAATATCTTTTTTGAGATAAGTGGCTAGTTCTGCATACACAGTATTCCAGGGGAGACTGTACCACTGATTTACATAACAGTGTTATAATCATTTTTGTGTTGTTCCCCATCCTATTCCATATGCATAACATGTTGTGTGCTTTTTTTCAATTACAGCTGCACACTGAGCAGAGGTTTTTATTGACCTATTTCCATTGATGCGCAGATACTTTTCCTGAATTGATATGGTTAATTTAGAACCATATAAAGTATAAGCATTTTCTGTCTAACAGGCATTATTTTGTATTTCTCAACACTGATTTAATCTACCATCATCATGTTGCCCATTTAACTAGCTTGGTTAAGTCCCTCTGAAATTCCTCACAGTCTTCTCTGGTTTTAACTATCCTAAAATAAAGATCACCAATGGATATTGCTACCTCACTATTCATCTCCTTTCCACGTCATTAAAAATGTATTGAACACCACTGGACCGACTAACCCTTGCTGTTAGCCTTTTGCCATCATGAAAATTGACCATTTAATTCTAGTGTTTGTTAACTCTTGTAACCAGTAATTGACAATACTGGGCCTTGCATTGTATGATTACTTTCTTTCTTCGATAGCCTCTTGTGCGAGACCATGTCAAGAATCTTTTGGAAGTCTAAATAAAACATGCCATTTGATTCTGCTTTATCCACTATTTTACTGACAGTCAAAAGATGCTAACAGATCAGTGATACAATTTTCTTTTACAGAAGCCATGCTGGATAGACCCTATCATACAGTCATCTCACAAATCTTTTATTCTTCTATTTTTAATGATTATTGCAACCAACTTACCAGGTACAGAAGTAAGGCTTTATTAATGAATAAAGTCTGGGCAAAGGCCCCATTTTACAGATGAAACCAGACCCAAGATGTATTTGCACATCACATTGCAAACATGAGGGCTGAGAGAATCTCTCAGCTATGCCATATTCCTAACTTTGGGACTGAACAAAAAGTCTCTTGAAACTCATCAGAATGACTTTGGATCAAGCGCTAAACTTGGAATAGAAAGCCTGATTCCCCCATTGGCTTATGCATTTACTGAATTTTATGCAAAGCGATTAGAAAATGCTACTAAATCAGAATTATCCACCCCCTCATGCCAATCTATTCACTTTACACTGACATAAATGATTACATGAGGAACAAGAGAGTGGTGAATCAGGTTAAAAAAGAACAGGAAGCAATAAAAGAGTAGTATGAAGCCAGTATTTCAACAAGACATAGTACCTATTATTTAACAGATTCTAGTACCCTTTTGCTTAGATTTCCTTACCGGGTTTACATCAGAATAATAAGTCCAGGACCTACAGGCTGCTCCAGGTTGTATGGGTCCAGACCGCTTGGTTGCAAACCATACATAGGTATAGGTGTCATTTGGCTGAACTGCATCATCCTTTTTGAACCAGTCTGGAGATTCATCTTCATAACTGCTTCCCTCAGAGGATTTCTCATAGAAAAGCCCATGGGAATGGAGGGAATATGGTCTAGATGCCATATTTTTAAAATGAACCTAGAAAATAAATAGAGGCAGACTCCTGATTAGCAGATTTGGGCCTATAGCAAACCTCAGGCATAACACACGCACAAACTGTGTAAGGCTCAAATTTAGGATTCAGATTTCTCTACTGATTATGGATAAACTGTGCCTGGCTGGAGATGGGGAGCGTTGCTCCAGATACCTCTTTGTGGGGTTCAGTAGTTTCTCCTGTACACAGCTAGTAGTATATGGGAAGCAGGGTCTTGGCTCTGCCTGCTCCTTCCCCCCTTTCCAGAATCGTTCCCAAGAGGAAGCAACTTGGTGCCAACCCCTTGATTCCTGTGAGAACCCCAGTTCTAGGCAGGCCTCACATAGAGCGCTAAAGGGGACAGGGAATCTTTATTCCTTCCTACCCCGTTGCGTGGCTGTGTTAGACAGGGGCACAAGCTAATACTACAATAATACTAGATCCCCGTGTATGTCATTCCTACTGAAGTCAATGGAATCTGCCCAGGCTGTCAGGGCAGGGAGTTTGTCTTTTCTCCCCTCCAGTCAAGAGGAGGGAGTTCCAAGCCTGGGATTGACTTCTGTCTCCTATTTTGTTTGTGATTTTTATGCAACTCATCTTTATGGACTAGAAAGCCTTGTCAAAGAAGTGGGAGTGCAGTGAGATCTACCATGTTCCATTCAGTCCATTCCACTAGGGGTCAACACATTCCTTACAGTAAATATTCTAATAAGCTGCCTAGGTTTCAGTCCCAAGAGACCGAGACAGCTTCTCCACTGCCTCAAAGATCTCATATATAGGAACTGTTTCCATTTGTAACATTCCCCTGGTACGTCTAGCTATAATCGCTTGTATTTATTATTTGTATTGCTTCCACTTCTTCCTTAGCATTTATGTGATGGCCAGTAAGTACCTTGGCTACCATGCAGGGACTGAAGTCAGAACCTCCAGAGCTAAAAGCATGAATGGCTACAGCTTGAGCTAAAGTTTTATAGCAGGGTGTGGACATGGGCGGGAGAAGGGGGGGAGGGGCGCTAAAACAACACAGTAAAGAATTTGTGTGTTACAGGTCCTCAGAGGGGGATCTGTAACACTGAGGACCTGTAACACAAATTGACCAATAAGTCACATTTAAATTAGAACTCGTCAACATTTTCACAAAGTATTTTCAGACAAATGCAAGCATTTCCATTTTTGTCTGAAATCTCAGGTTTTTATTGAAAACAAATTCAGAAAAAAAAATCATGTTTTACCTGATTTTTTTTTTTTTAAATAAAAAGTTGATGTTCCAAACCCAAAATATTTTGAGAACTAAATACAGACTGATAAATCTTGTCTCTTCCCACTTTTCGGCAGGAAGTTTAGAAAAAACAATTTTTACAAAATGTCCTACTAAAAAAGACTGGTATTTTTCAACCACTTCTAGCTCAGGCCCTTCAGCTCCTCATAAGAACCACCAAATACCTGATGCTCTGACTTACTTGAATGACATCATCCACCTCAGCCCTGATAACAGGACCCAGGATACCTAGGTGTTCTTCATACTCCCCTTCAGCCTCCCGAATTGTAAAGGTACTATCCACATAGCTTCGGAAAATCACTTTTTTATACATGGTGTTGCCCCCATCACGTCTGGTTCGGCTATTCCTCGTTGTGCTGAGGTGAAATGACCCATGAAAGAACATAATGGAATTAGAAAAAAGACAGTTATCTGTTCTATAATTGGTGTTCTTTGAGATATGTTGCTCATATCCATTAAATGTGTGCCTGCCACATGCACCAGCATCAGAAGTTTTTCCCTAAGCAGTACCTGTAGAGGCTGGGGTCTCCAGTGCCCGCTGGAGTGGTGCACGCATGCCGCACTATATAGGGAGGTGCCTGGGGGCATCCTACCCCAGTTCCTTCTTGCTGGAACACCAACAGAGGGGAGGAGGATGAGAGGTTGAACGGACATGAGCAACACATCTCAAAGAAGTTGTCTCAGTCCCACTGACTTGAATGGTGCTATGATCATTTACACTGAGTATCATTTAGCTGAGTATCTGCCCCACACATGGCAAATCATTTCAATATTTGAGCTTCAGGATTTTTACATGTGGAGAAACTACAGAGCCCTCTGGCACTCTTGCAAATACAAATAATGAAGGTGAAAGCAGGGGTCTGCATAGGAAGTGTTGGGAAGGGGGAATTAGACGTTTGTCAAGTGGCCCGAAGAGTCTATTTAAAAATACACAATTCAGAGACTGACTTTGCTGTAATGAAACTGTTTCTGCCCCTCTCCTTGACAATGAAGATTTAGGCCATGCAATTATTTTTGAGAGTAGCAATTTTAGAGAAAAAAAGGTAGATTTTGCACAGACATATGCAATCACTGGTAATTTTGCATGGTTTGATGTGAGCATTGCTTTTTGTGACAATAAAATTTCAAATTTCTAAGAGGTTGAATTTCTCTCAGAAAAGACGAATTACAAATTTCCATTGGTGGGAAATAAAGACACTTTTTCAAAATCAAAGCAAAATGTGAACATCCCAAATTTGGGGTTCATGCATAATAGTTGCATCAGTTCTTGATCTCGACTAAATCTAGCAACAAGGGGGTTAATTAGAATAATCTGTTGGTGGCAGTTTGCACGATGTGGACACTCGTCTGCTGGAAACTGGACTGAGAACCAAACTTTTCATTCTG
Organism: Pelochelys cantorii; assembly: GCA_032595735.1. Classification (NCBI taxonomy): domain Eukaryota; kingdom Metazoa; phylum Chordata; order Testudines; family Trionychidae; genus Pelochelys; species Pelochelys cantorii. The sequence goes on from CM064326.1 coordinate 200,292,982, forward strand.
TATTGACAATTGAATAAAACTTCAGATGGTAGGAACGATAAAGCTGGAATTTGCAGTGGGGTCTAAGGGTGTTCGGCACCCAGCTCTGTTGAAACGCCCTTAGTCACTTTGAAAAATCTCCTCCTAAATCCCTACCTACCCAAGCTGGATTCAAACGGGCTACCTAAAGGTTTTCTCTTGACTGAGCCCCAAACCATCCCATCCACATATATTTAGATACCTAGCTGAGGTACTGAGGTGCGCTTCATTAACGTAGTATCTGAGTGCCTCCCAATCTTCAATGCTTTTATCCCCACAAAACGTCTCTAAAATTAAGATAAAGCACTTTCCTATCTCAGAGAAGGTGAGCTGAGGCACAGAGAATAAGGGGCTTGAACGTCTGTGGCAGAGCAGGGAATTAAACCCGGGTCTCCTGAATTTCAGGCTAGTGCTCTAAAGCAGTGTTTCTCAACCTTTTTTTTTAATAAAGTACCCCTTAAAAAATTATAAGTACCCCCAGTACCTACAGTTTTCAGACACACACAATTTGTTTCTACCACGGCAACACATTTGTATAAGCAACTTAATTGTAGCCGGGCGGGTGATGACATTTTTGGGTGTAAAAAGTACAAAAATAATAAAGTGCTATAAAACTTAAAACAAAAATTCAGTTTTCTCCAAACTTCAGTTGTGTTGATGTACCCCTCCCCCAGACGTACCTCGATTAACCCCAAGGGAACTCATATCACTGGTTGAGAAACACTGCTCTAAAGCACTGCTCCTTCCTTCCTCTTCACCTACTGCATTACGGACTGAAACTAAACAACACTTGTGTGATTAAGAAATCCCCTAACCCTTCAACAGTAGCTTTGCTGAGGGGCAGCTCTCTGAATCAATGGCCTCATATTTAGCAACAGGGTGTGAGGCAACAAAGAGTAAAAATTTAGCCCAACCTTTTCTTTAATCCTGCATAGTCCCAGATGACCTCTTCTGCTGCGATGTAGTACCTCCTCATGTGCCCTCTGCTGCGTAGATAGTGCACAGCAATGTCATCAGGATTACGAATATTATTTATGTTGAATCCGGGGTCCTTTACGTACAGGTCATCGAATTCTACATATTCATATTCATATAGGTTATCTTCAATTTCCTCACTGTCAGAGCCTCCTGGAACATACTCCTTGTAGTCCCCATTTCCATTGGGAAGCCCTATGACGATTGGCTTAAATTGCCTTGGGGTCAGTGTGTCATTAGTCCTGCTCAGCAAAACCGTGTGATTGGCTTCATTAGACAATGCTGTATTGTTGGCCTTACAAAGGGGCAGGGTGTGGTTGGCCTCACTGGACAACAGCGTGCAATTGAGCTCTCTCTGTATCTTTGGGGGTCTCACACCTCTAGGTGTCATTGAGAGACTACTGTACTTTTGATTATTCTTTTTCCTCCTACGGGTCTTGATAAGAGCCACAGATTTACTCAAGGTCCCATTCACATTTCTCTCTTCTCCTTTCAAATTTGGATGCTTGTGGCTTACATTCGATTTGCCCTTGTTAAAGTGTGCATTGCCTTTGAATTTTCCTTGCTTCTTACTCAGGGATATGATGTCTCCGGTAGGCATTGTAGCATTTCTGGAAGGATTCTGTAACTTATCAGTAGCCTGACCTGAATTTGTCTCCATCCTATATTTCTCCTTCACAGAGGCCATATTCCACTTTTCATCCATAGTTTTAGATGGATACTTCATGCCCCTTGGTGTTAGCTTTTCCAACTTGTCCTTTGCTGCTACTGAACTGTGACCAGGAATTAAGATACCCGATGCATTATCTAGAGTAAAATTTCTATCTTGCTTATCTTTGGGTAATTCTAATTCAGAAAGACTGAACATGTTTAATTCATTGTTTTCTGCTCTGTGTCCCTCAGCAAAAGTGAAGTTATCCGCATGTTTGGGAAATTCAGTATTTTCTGTACTGGTTTCTTCCTCCCACTCTTCCTCCTTCACATCCTGGTTCTCAACATATTTATTTGGAAGTTGATCCGTTCCTAACATATCTGAACTGGAGGTATTCTCTGCATGAGCAGAAAGAGGTAGTTGGTCTGAACTGGTGTTGCCAAAAGAGGAAAGGCTTTCATTTTGCTGCACACGACTTAAGAGGGCTCGCATCTTTTTAACAGCATACAACTTAGTCTGAAACACATCTCGCCTTTCCCTCTTTCTACTAACATTATATTCTCCTCTTGAGCTATCCTCTTCTTGCAGTTCCCCTGAAGAGAGTATTGAAAATGATGGCGTTATGCTGTCGCCTCTGTCAGATAACAGTTCTGCTGCATCTTTGGTTTGCGCTTCTTCCCTGGCTCTCACTAGTTGTCCCATAAGTGTTTCATCATGATTTCCTGACATCTGATTGTGATTTACTTCATAGTCACTTTGGTTTCCAGCTTCAAATGCCAAGTCAGGACTTACTGCTGTTGTGGTAACCGGAAGTTCATGTTCTCCTGTTGCCACTGTGTAATTAGTGTGGAGGGACTCAGTCTCAGTTGGGAGAAGAAGAGTGCTTTGAGTTTCCAAGAACTCACCTGTGTCCCAGGTATTGCTATTCTCCATGAATGGGAGATCTGAGCCAGAAGCCACATCATCACTCCTAGTGCTGGTGCCAAAGTTTTCATCTATGGCCAAAGCAGTAAGATTCTGCATTTCTTCCTGGACCATTGATGTATTCCTAAATGTCCGAAGTCCCAAAAATGAGGCCAGATTATCTTGGTAATCAGAATCATCAGAAGTTTCCTGGTTTCCATCTAATGTTTCTTCCGTTTCCCTTTCAGTTTGGGGAGAAGTTTCAGGCACACTTTTAAGAGTCTTCTCAGAGGAGAAATCTAAGAGTAAATCTGGGACATCCTCATAATCATCTATATTTTTTTGACATTTGGCATCCCTAAACCTCAGCCTCATGCCATGGTTCATCTCAGGAGAGCCCCAGGATGCAAAGAGCCAGGTACCTGCAGTTCAAAAAAAAAGTATGGTACATATTATTTGCAGAGTTTGACCCCCATCTGTCATGATCTTAGACTGTATACTCTCTAGATCAGGGGCCATCTTTTATGTTATTAGGCCAGGGGCGAGCAATAATTTTTAATGGGGAGGCCACTCCAAGATTTTGGCAAATCATCAAGGGCTGCATTTCTGTGGAGGTGGTGCAGAGTCTGGGTCGGAGGTTGGGTGCAGAAGGGAGCTTGGGCTAGGGGACTGGGATGCAGGAGGGGGTGTGGGATCTGAGAGGGAGTTTGGGTGAAGGAGGGGGTTATGATCTGGGGTGCAGGGTCCAGGTGGGGATATGGGTGCAGGAGAGAATTCTGGCCTGAGGAAGGGGCTTTAGGAGGGGATGTAGGGTCTGGAAGGGAGTTGTGACCTTGGAGGAGGGGGTACAGAGGGTTTGGGTGGTGGCTTAAGGCAGGTAGTTAGGGGACAGAGGAGGTGGGGTGCCAGAGGCAGGCTCTGGCTGGGAGGTGCTTACCTAGGCGACTCCCAGTCAGCAGCCCTTCAGGAATCTGAGGCAGCCTGTCTGCTGCAGTCCCAGGCTGGTTGGTTGGCTGCTCCATGTGGCTCTGCTCCAGGCATGGAGATCGGGGAGAGAGGCTTCACCCATTGGCCCTGCCCCCAGCAAAATTTCTCAGCTCCTATTGGCCAGAAACTGTTTCTGGCCAATAGGAGCTGAGAAATTTTGCTGGGAGCTGGGGCAGCATGTGAAGCCTCCCTTCCCAGGGTCCAGAGCAAAGAGCAGCCAACCTTTAAATTGGCTGCAGCTGCTCTGTGCCTAAGGGCCCTGGAGAGCTGGCCGCAGGCCGGATGCAGCAGATTGGTGGGCCAAATCCGGCCCACTGGCCATTTCTTGCCCACCCCTGTATTAGTCACTACAGCACCTACCACAATATTACTCTTGTCCTTGACTGGGGTTTCTAGACACTACTGGAGTAAAAAATTGTGAATACAACTGACACATAAAATTGAGAGATCTAGATCCCAACTTCCCTAAAATTAAGGGATTCTGATTTTTTGTACAATCCAAGAAGGGATGAGACCAAAACTAGATGGAAAAAAAAAAAAGAGGTCAACTGTGAAGTTTAGATAGGCATCCAAACTTTTCAAAATTTGAACAGGGAATTTGGGTTTGGGTCCATCTCTTATATTATGTGTATAAACCTATGCATGAGAGAATACTGACCATGAATAAAATCCTCACAGGAATTTTTAACCATTTCAAAACCAGGTATGTTACAATACTTTAAAAACCCTCTGAATGAGAAAGGTCTTTAATAGGACAGAGAAATTCCACATTTGGACCTCCAGATTGGCCTATATGAGAATAAATGGGCACAGTGCACCAAAAATGCCAAACTGAGCATCCGAAGACTAGATTTTGGATGATCTGTTATGGCCCCCTGGTTTGAAAAGTTGTCTCCCTATGAAATTGGGAATACTAATACAGGAATAGAATTTTAATACTAGAATACTATTCACTGAAATGCCACTGACTCAGGTTCTACACTTTTTACAGCATGTCCTAGAATAAAACATGGCACTGATTGAGAAAAAATGTCTTTTACCTGAAAAAGATGCCAGATATAATTTTTTACCTTCTCTATTTTTGAAGTGGCATAGAATTGCATTGTGTTCCTTAAAGTATTTCCAAAGGCAACAATAATGAACATGTTTTACAAGAACTGGAAAGGACAGTGGAGAGAGGGGAGGAGGTGATCACATATTAAAACAAAACAATAATGGTGGAAAAGTACAAAAGGTTGACTTTGGACATTTCTGTCAAGTTTGATGGAGGTTTCCAGCTTCAATGAAACATTTCTTCTTTTTAAAATTTTTTTAAATACATAGTTAGCTTGTGAAACTCACTGCCAGAAGGTATCACTAGAACCAAGAAATTAGTAGGACCAAGAGAAATAGTCATTTATAGGGATAAAGAAAACATTCACAAGTACTTTAAACAGAATTTAAAAAAAATAAGGAATCTAAACCCTCCTACTTTAAGGCATAAACCAATCAATCACAGTCTGGAATTAGGAAGAATCTTCCTTCTCAGGCACGTTATTTCAGAATTGTGCACATTATGGGATTTTTTCCACCTTCCTTTGAAGCATCTGGTACTGGTTACTCTCAGAGACAGGACACTAGAACTAGATGGACCACTGGTTTGATCCAGTTTGGTAGTTCTGGACCACCAGTCATTTAGGAGTGAAAGAATGTCAGATCATGATGTGTCATGAAGCCATTTTGTTCAGTGACACCAGTATAATTTGGCCAGAAGCCCATTTTAAACAGCCTACGGTGATTAACAGAAGTGGTAAGCTACATATTTCACAACAGAATAGAGCAGACCAGGGGGTCCCTATACCATATACTTTCTCTGTTGCCAGAGTCAGAGGGAAAAGCAGCTTACTATGGAGAAGAGGATGCTAAGATATTTCTTTCTAAATGCAGAAGGATAAACAGAGTCCCAATATATAGCTTTTAGGGTTTGGCCCGCTGATTTACAAGTGGACTTTTTCTTTTCTGTAGATTCTTACAGAGAACTTCAATACTGTGCTTCAAATAACAGTTATACAACTAATGCCACAGAAAGGATTTTTGGGATTGCTCAAAAGCAAAACAGAATTATCAATAAGAATAGCATATATAACAGCATTGCTATATCATGTGGAACCAGCATACATATGTGTATCAATCAAGCTTGCTGTAATCTAAGGAAAATTTAGATAGGCTGAAATTATGTGTTCACTTAACAGAAAGGTTTTCTATTTTTAGGAGCCCTTATGTACTCTAGATACAAAATTTCTTAGCAGATCATTAAGCAAGCACACCAGCCCTGCTACTTACCAATGTTGTCCATTTCTATAGTGACGGATTCTCCGCTCATGGGGAAAAGATTCAGTACATCTTCATATTTCCCTTGAGTCAAAAAAGAGTGACCAGAAAGGCGTATGGACACAATCTCATCCTGGGAGCCAATACTGGAGACATGCCACTGTACAATTGCATCTTGACAAAATCCCAGGATTTCAGTGCTGTCAGACATATATCCATTTATTGCTTAAAAAAAAAAAAGCACAGAATATGCTATTACTGCACCTTAAAGCCTTTACCAACATGAAAGATGGTGAGGCAAATTCATGCCTTCATTGGAGTGAGATCATGGATGGAACGGACATCTTTGTCTCCAGAGAGAGAAAGACTGACACCCTAATGAAACTGGGTGCGATCTAGCCACCTTCATCTGAAGGGACACCATAAAGCCTTCCAAAATTATATTTTAAAGTAAAAACACCCTTACTTCTGTTCCCAGTCACCCTATATTGGATTCACAGTGAAAGAATTCTAACACATTTTTTAATTATTTGTTTTGTGCATGTCTCAGCTAGCTAGCAGTGAACACCAACTACTAGTCAATTTCACTTGTGTTTACTTTTCACTTTTAGGTTCTGCATTCCTCACTATAGAATACAGGCCTGTGGGGGACATGGGCCATGCATGCTGGGAAGGACGAGAAATGGGCTACCAGTGCTTCTGCAGTAAGAGTTACCAGCTACTGTGGGAAGACATGTGTCTTCAGGACATGTGCTCAGATTCACAGGCTAGAGTCGAGCACTGGACAAAACTTCAGAGGCTAGCCTTGCATCAGGAGTTTCTCTGGCTGCTCTGCTATACTGTGTATTACTGGTCCACATGCTCCCTCCTGATTCTCTTGTGCTATGGCCGTGAGGAGGCAGCTTTTCAGCACTACCTTGCACAGAGGCCCTACACACGTTCTCTGTGCAGCCATGCTCCCCACCCCCATCTGTTAAGACTCATTAACCCTTATAGCAGGAGTGGGGAATCTCAGGCCCAGGGGCTGGATGCGGCCCCCTGCTTGCCTGGATGTGGTCCCTGAGTCTCAGGGCCTTCCCCAGTGTTGGGGACTCCATGCTGGCACTTCATCCCCCTGCGGCCCCACTGAGAGGCTGTAAGCACACAAATCTACTAGGCTTGGTCCCCCTAGGCTCTGGTGTGCAAGAGGAATGTGGAAAGTGTCTTTCCCCTCAGTTCTACGCCAGTGAGGGGTTTTGTTTTGTTTTTTGCTTCTCACTTGTGTGCAGCCCCCGACTGATTTTACTGTGGGTCAGTGGCCCCTGACCCAAAAAAGGTTCCCCACTCCTGCCTTACACGTTGCTTAGTGCCAAGTTAATGGTTGCAGCTTGCACCAAACCCAAAAGCACGCAGTAAGAGGCATGAAGCTGCTTGGGTAGCTTCTGGATCAGGGGCGGCCCGTGAGCCTAGGCAGACTAGGCAGTCGCCTAGGGCGCCGCCCGCCCAGGCACCCGATGATGACTTCACAGGGCACCCAGGCACCTGATGATGACGTCACGGCCATTGATGGCCGTGCAAGCGGGGGCGCTGATCGCGCCTTCCACCTGGGGTGCCAGCTGCCGCAGCCGGCCTCAGGCTACTCCTGTTCTGGATTCTTCCCAACATCCCTCCTACTTCCTTCCCCTATCCACTGACTCCAGTGAAAACAGGTGCAACATCACAGACTGTTCCTGGTCACCAACCCAGGAACCTGTGGTGCTGCCCCTATAAACCCCTCACCCCCAGAAACCCTCCCTTCTGCCAGGCTCGACCCAAACAGTTGCCAGCCCCTCCTACTCCTCACATCCCATAGTCTACCTCTCTGTCTCCCACAGTCACTGGTACCTCTTCCCTCCACCTCCAGGTGCTGCCTCAGTGGATTGCAGTTGGTGGCCCAGAAGCCCAAGCAGAGCTGCTGAGATCACTGTCACTTCCCCTGCTCAGCTGACATTTGCCTGGCTCATGATGATCATGTTTGTGCCTAAGTTGCCCTAATCATGCCAAGCCAGGACCAGAACCCTGCTCATTTATGCTTTCCTATCCACCATGGGCCATTTTCTGCCACTTGCGCTGCCTTGCACCTCAAAGTAAGCACCCATTGGAGAACTTGTGCTCACAATGAGCTTTTGCCAAGTTGGGCCCAGTTTGCCACTCACTGTGCATTACGTTAGACTTGTAGAACTTGGGATCATCCCTTTTAACACTGGAGGGGTTGCTGCAGTACTGCTTGATGTTATCCTCGAGGTACCAACTCTTGTTTTCATCAAACACGGCGAACACAGCCTGTTGCTCCACATCCGCTTTGTTCTGAAAGACAGACACAGCAGAGTGAACTTTGTGAGCAGCTAACAGATACATAGTGGGGCATATAAGGGTCTGATGTCACCACCCCTTCAGAGACCACAGTTCCTTTCAAGTGAACAGCAGCACAGTCCGGTGGTAAGAGCAACGACTGGGGTTCCAGACTCCTGGATTCCATTCCTACCACTGCATCTCTCACACTGTGTGACACACCTGACCAGCTACTAGCACTGCTGCTATGAGATAGGCTCCCCCTCATGACCCACTTGTTGCTGTCTACACAGGCACCTGAGTCACTGTTTCCACTCGCTCCTGGCTGGCACCTGAGCCACTGTCAAAGTAAATTCTTTCACTCCACAGAGAGGAAGCACAAGAAGAATTTTCCCTTCCAATGTTTCTGGATCCCCAAAGTTTGTGGTTGTCAGACCTACGTTAAACTTATCATGAAGCCAGGTCAGAACCTATCTTAGCCTGAATCAGAACCTCCCCAGAGTTTGAAGGTACACAGAGAGAAAGCTTTGGGTGGAGTCTAGAATCAGGATATTGCAATTCTCGCCTGTCTTGGCAAACAAAGCACAGTCACAGAAATCTCCTGCAGCTTGATCTTTCTAACTGAAAGTCCCAGTGAGGAATCTAAATCTGGAGCCATAAATGGCCAGCACAGAGCTAAAAACTATCACTGCAAGCAGCCCTTCTAGAAATGCCCCATGGAATTCAAAAGAAATCAAGCCCCTTCCTTATTTTAGGTGTTTTTGACTCCTCCTACAGAATGTAATGGAGAATGATGTCCCGACAAGTGAGTTTTGTAGGGTCGTTCAAAGAACTGATCCAAAGAATCCCATGCCTTATTACATTCTATAGGTTTTTAGAGGGGCCTACTAATCCAATTCCACTTCAGTTCTAGAGGCTTTTTCTCTAAGGGAACAATCAATGAAGCCAAATTCCCCTGTAGTTCAAACACCACTCCTGGGCAGGGAGCCTGTCTCTCAGAATTTGTAGAACATGATCATACCTGCACACCCCTCTTGTTCAGCGCTTCACTTTTACAAACGAGAAGTGGGCCAATCAGCCCGGAGGCTATATCCCTGGTTACATCTACGGCACTGTGATATAATCGCGTTATACACTGGGCATCCTGTGCGGTGGGCTGATCGGTTTCCATGACGCTCCAGTTGTATGTGTAGGTGTCTCCTGGTTGAACTGCTTTACTGTGGGTGCTGTTGTCTGAAGGAGAAACAAATGAGAGCGAAGCATGAACAGGCATTCCATCTGTGGCCAGTGTAAATGGGCATAGTGCCAATGAAGTCAATGCACCTTCACCAGTTGACAGCAGTGGATCAGTCATCCCATCCATAGGACAGTTCGGGGTGGCTATCCCAGGCCCTGCACTTTTGGGGGACCCTGCGGTGGCCACTGCCAACCATCCTATGGACAGGTTCCAGGGAGCCTGGTGCAGGGCAGAAGGGGTCATCCCCCCCACACCTTGCAGCCACCTTGGCAGCGGGAGCTGGAATGGCCCAGCAGCCTGCTGTGCTCTGCCTCACCGCCCATCTAGCTCACCGTGCTTGGCTTCTCCCCTGCAGCAGAACGCAAAGTGCCCTGACCCCAGGGTGCTCCCCTTCCTGCCGTCATGGAAACTACAAGAATCATTTAACACTGAACAGAGAGAAGGATCAGGCCTAAGCAGGGAGACTCTCCAGCCAGTGAGAAAAGATGATTAGAACTACTGTTAGGCTACATCTACACTGCAGGCTTCTTCTTGTGCAAAAATTTGCAGAGCGTCTACACTGCACGCATGTTCTTGTGCAAGTAAATTTACAGTAAAGTGTCCGAACAGAGGGCTTCTTGCGCAAGAGTTATTCCTCTCCCCACGAGGAATAAGCCCTCTTGCGCAAGAAGGCAGGGTGGACGGGCAACAGGGGTTTCTTGCATAAGAAACCCCTATGGCTAAAATGGCCGTCAGAGCTTTCTTGCACAAGAGAGCGTCCACACTGCCATGGACGCTCTTGCGCAAAAGCACAGTTCTTGCGCAAAAAGCCTGCAGTGTAGACATAGCTCTAGGGTAAGATATCACATGTAACAAGCTTCTTAGTGTATTGAGCTGACATGCTTTGTTTTATTTTGCTTAGTAACCTACATTGTTCTGTCTGCTATAGATTATGATCACTTAAATGCTACCTCTGTGTCAGTGCTGGAGGAGGCTGGAAGGCCCAGCAGGACAGGGCAACAGGGAGCCCAAAAGGATAGGCAGACAGGCTCAGTCATATTTCAGCACCTCGAGTGACAGTCACAAGAGGATCTCTGTGACCAAACCCATCCCACCAACTATACATATAAAATGATGCGGGTCTATATTAGCTGTTACGACTCAAGAAAGATCTTAAGAGTCAATATGGAGTATTATCTGAAAACATCCACTCAATGTGCAGCAGGAGTAAAAAAAAATAATCTAACAATGTTAGGAACCATTAAAAAAGGGATAGATATTAAAAACAGAATATCATATGGCCACTATATAAATTCATGATGCACCCACACATTGAACTGTGCAATTTTGGTCTCAAAAAAGATATATTAGAGGTGGAAAAGGTGTAGAGAATAGCAACAAAAATGATCAGGAGCATGGAACAACTTCTGGATTCGCAGAAATTAAAACGACTGGGACTGCCCAGCTTATAAAAGGGACAGCTAAGGGGGGAAATATGACTGAAGTCTAGAAAATGGTGTGAAGGAAGCGAATAGGGAAGTGTTAAATACCACTTCAAGTAACACAAGAACTAATGGTCACCTCATCAGATTAATAGGCAGCAGTTTTAAAAACAAAAAGAGCAAAGTACTACTTTGCCCAATGCACCAACCTGGGGAAATAGAGAAAGCCAAAAGTGTAACTGGGCTCCAACTAACAAAAGTTGGAACTATAGGACAGGGAACAGATCAGAGACAGTAGGCCTATTCTGTTCATTCCCCCTGAATCATCTGGTACCAGCCACTGTCAGACAGGATACTGAGTAAATGAATCATCCGTTTGACCTACCATGACTGTTCTTACATTATGCTGAGTGAGTTGTTGGCTGGTGTAAATGGACATTAAACTTGTTAAACTTGAGGACCAACCCCACACAGTATTTTTAAAACAGAAGTGCCACTTAGCATATTTACACTTGCCCTCTATCGATCTCAAAGCACTTCACAAAAGCAGGCACTTATAATCCCCATATTACAGATGGGGAAACTGAGGCACAGAGAAGCGACGCAACTTGTCCAAAAGCACGCAGCCAGTCAGTGGCAGAGCTGCAAATGGAACCCAGGTATCCCATTCCTGTGCCCTTAACTACATGGTCTCCTAAAAGTGCAGAGACCCTACACAAAGTAACACTTTTGATATCGTGCAAATGTGACCAGTTTTTGACCTGTGGAATTCAGGGGATCAGTGGCTCCTTCTGCAGCCTTTGAAAGTGTCACTCCATGGAGGTAAATGCTGTAGGGTCGACTGGCCATATTTTTGAACACGATCTAGAGAGATATGGAGATGCAGAAAATATAAGTTCAGCGTTCAGTGAGTCCTGGTCTGGGAACATTGCTACAGATCCCAGTGAGTGTGGAACTTGCAGGGTTTCAGCCTTGGAAGAGCTGAGGGAAAGAGACAGTTTTTAAAAGAAAATCTAGGGATATCCATCCAGAAACTCTATTACAACGAGAGTATTTGTGAAGCCCACTGATTGGGGTTCCTCATGCACTTCCTGGTCTCTGGAGGCTGATGAGAATGCCACCCTCAGGTGAACTCCCACGCTGCCAGGCACAGGAAGCCATAGGGAGTGCTGAGTGATGGACTGGAATCACTAGGAGCCCTTGAGTGATCCCAGCAGCGAAAACTGGAAAGGCAAGATAACCACCCCCATCCCCATCCCCTCCCTTTCCCAGCTTTCAGGAACCAGGGGGGGAAGAGTTGCATGGAGCCAGGTGGAGAGAAAAGAAGCTTTGCACTGAACACAACTGCAGAGCTACAAAACCATCCTTTAAGGATTGTGTGGCTTTGGGATGTATCCATCTGGGATGGCGGCAAGTCCAGGGGACACGCCACTCCGATACCACAGAACATCTCAACATGTGGGGCTGTATGATATGGCTTTCTAGCTTCATTTGAGGACTCCCCTCAGATGTGGCTCTTCAGCTTTCAAGGGTGAGCACCCATTTTAGACAGCTAAACACTAAGGGCGCATCTACACAGCAGGGTTTAACTCGAAATAAGCTATGCAAATTGAGCTACATCAATTGCGTATGTTATTTTAAAACAGCTTATTTCGAAATTGGGAGCATCTACACAACACTTATTTCAAAATAGCTCACTCTTCCTCCGACTTCCGTTACTCCTTGTACAATGAGGGTTACAGGAGTCCGAGTAAGAAGTCCTCTAGCTGGACAGTATTTTGAAATAACTGCCTGCTGTGTAGACACAGACTACGTTATTTCGGAATAGTGCTAGTTCTTTCAAAACAGTGTTGCAGTGTAGACATACCCTAAGAGAGGTAGAGATTATGGGTTCACAAAGTTCCAACACAGATCTGAACTTCCCAAAAGTTCAGGTGTATTTGGAGTAGGCGTTATGAACCAACCATTCTAAATATTCTTTACAAAAAGCAAGTATCCACGCAAAGTTAAGAATTGATAAACCAATCACTCCAACCCAAGAATGGTAGACATCACAAACAAACTTAACTATGCCCCCTTGTGCTCACACCTTCAGATACGGCTGCTCTCGATATTACATAATTGACAAAGAATACAAAATAAGTTGTAAATAAGCCTCACTTATAGTAAATTACATCATTCACAGTACATACAGCCTTTGCATTGGGCCCTCACCACTTACCTTGATTCTGTCCCGGACTTGAGCTCTGATAATAGGACCCAGAATTCCTGTTTCCTGGGGCCGGGGACTCTCTAGACGCTTGTTAAAGTTGGCATCTGTATATTGCCTGAAAATAGCCTTTTTATACTTCTTCCCAATGAGATTTGAGAAGTTGTCCAAATACTGAGTTTTATAGTGCCTTTAAAAAGGAAGAGAAAAGAGAAAAGAAAAAGTATCAGTAAAATCTTCTTAATGGTGAGATCCAATAGATTGCAGAATACTCTCCCACGGGAAATGGCAGAAGCCCACTGCATGAGAAAAACAGACTTAGATGAGACACAGTCTCTATAAAACAGATTTATTATTTGTGCTACAGCAGCAGTGAGGGCCCAGCCAAGGTCAGGGTTCTCACTGCAAGACACCATCCACACACTTAGTATGAGAGAGCCTCTGCCTCAGAGAGCTTCCAATCTAAAATATGCAAGACAAACAAAGGATGGGAGAGAGGAAGCATTACACCTTTCATTTTACAAATAGAAAAAGGAGGCCAGAAGCTCTCTCATACTGTGATCCTGATTGGGCTCATCTATGGACTCTGAACTTGGTTCTGACCTACAACCTGCCCCCAGATCCCAGTTTCAGCTAGGGATGTAAGCATGTAGTTGACTACCGGATAAACTTAGGCTTATCGGGTAGTCGAGTCGACTAGTCGCATTTCCTCCCTCCCCGCCTCCCCTTGCTGGAGCTGGTGCTTGGGAGAGCTAACTTAAAAGCCAGGCTCTCACTACATTTAAAATGCAGAGCTGCAGCAGGGGTAGCTTGTGGACCCAGTGCGAGCTGGGACTGAGTGCCTTCCCCTATTGACTACTCATGTAGTTGATAAAAATTCTATTGACTACACGATTAGTTAAATACCCTCTTCTTAACATCCCTAGTTTCAGCACTGCCCTCAGTCCAGCTTTGACCACTGCACAGGCTAGACCACCTGGAACCTGGAGCCTGACACACTCACTTATTCAACCTGGTAGAGCCCTTCAGGAGCCATTTACTAAAACCTCTTTATAGTGCAGTCCATAAATACCATGCCACCCTGGCCCCTTTAATATGCCTCCTGTCCTACAAGATTGAGTTCCTATGAAAAATGCAATTGTTTCAATGGAATTCTTGCTGCAGTGCAGAAGTTCTTAAGGGCTAGGACTGTACACTGTAGTAGCACATAGACCGCCTCAAATTAACATTTCATCAATACGGTACATGACACCATTTTACCTATCAATGGTCTCTGGAACATTTGGAGCATAATCCCAGGTGATTTCTTCCGCAGCAATGAAATATTCCCAGTCCTTAATCATGCGCAGTTCCTTAAAGGATATTTTCTTCTTGAACACATCTTTCCCCTCACATTCTTCTATATTGAGGTACCCATGCATTCCAGCTGGTTGGAAAGACACAATACAATGGCTACTGCTAGACCTAGGAACACTGCGTTCCTACAGCCCGTCAGCTGAGGACGCATGCAAACAATTCACTGGTCAAAGTCTATTCAGGTTAAAAAAAAAAGGGGGGTGCTGATATTCAGAATGGTATTTTCAAAGGGGCCAGTGGAAGTCAATGAGAACTCAGCAACTAACTTCAATAGCCTCCTTTGAAAATACCTGCCTAAACGGTCAGCAAGAACTTCCCCTTTTCTGTTAAATTAGCCTTCCAACCCTTCACAAGAGAGAATCCACTGCTCTGTTACAAGAGAGATCTGTTCAGTCTAGAGGGAAACTAACATCCTCTGTTAAAAGAGGAGCAGAAAAGATTTTTTTGCCCACAGAACTGCAAAATTTCCTCTTCTTCTGAAATAGTTGGTCAGCATCTCTTAGGCCTCCAGTTTTTTCTAACGAGGCTCATCTGAGCACCTCCCAAAAAGTTATAAACTAGAGTCAGATTCACTGTTGTTCTGAAGCCCCTTTGCAGCAGTAGTCCTAATAAGCCCCACCCCACAACACTAATTCAAACAAAATGCCCTGCCTCCACTGATTTCTTGGCATGATCCCAAGTGCATTAGCCACCACATTTAACAAAGTTAGCAGCACTTTAGGACAGGGGTGGGGAACCTAAGGCCCGGGGGCCATATGCAGCCCCTGGCTTGCCTGGATCAGGCCCCTGAGGCTCAGGGCTCCCCCCAACCCCCAGCATTGGGGAGCCCATGCTGGTGCTCCAGTTCCCCACAGATTCTCACTTGTGTGTGGCCTCCAACTGATTTGTCTGTGGGTCAGCAGCCTCCGACCCTCTCCCCAAAGTTCCCCACCCCTGCTTTAGGAGATGTCGTGATCATGAGAGATGGCCAGCAGCCTGGGGACTAAGGGGTTAACTATACCTAAGCCAGGTAGAGTCAGCCAATAGGAATGTAGGCAGGAATTTCAAACTGGGACAAAGGAATTTTTGGGTTTTTCCCTCCTTTGTCCCTGGGCAGTTTCTCTCCAGCTACTGAGGGGGACAGACACTATGTCTCCCTCCAAGAAAAGACTCTTCACTATCTGTAAGTAGGGTAAAGTTTAGATAAATCTGTTAGGTTTTATTGTTTTATAGTTTGGGTATGGGAATCTGATGTCTGTGCATTTAGAAATGGGGTTTTCTCTCTTTTGCAACTAAGCTCTGGGCCCACGGTGGGGTTTCCCCCATGAGTATATTAATTTGTGACTTTTTCATTTAGTCATTATGCTTGCAACAAGAATATTGTGGTGATAATAAAAATTCTCTCTCTTTTCTTTTTATTAACATGGTATTGGTTAATTTTTGTGTCCTGGTTTTTACTTTAGGGCTGAGATTTCCCAAGTGATCTCTTCCCTGGTTTCTTATCATTACTTGGGTGGTAGCAGTGGATTTTTATCCCCAAAATCTAGGTTTTTAAGATTTTGGGGGGAAGTTTTATACCAAAGCCTGGAAAGATAAGGTTTTGGGGTACTTTTGCGGGCCCCCACTTCTGCATTCATCGTGCCAGAGTGGGAAAAAAGCCTTGACAGGAGATAAGGAGGAAGAGCCCAGAATGACACTCTGTAACTGCATTACTGCCTTCTGAACAGATGTCCCCTTGCCTTGCAGATGCTTCTGGACAAGAGACGATATCAGCCACCTTCCATTCTGGCTCACGGTCATGTTTGCTGTAGTTGAGGCACCTCCCACAAGGTTGACAGTCGAGACTTTGTGATGATTTTGCTCCAGGACTTGCCCGTTGAAATGGATGGAGAAAATCTCTGGCTTGGAGCTCATTCCGATCAAATGCCAGCTAATGTTATCATATGTGCAGGCTTCTAGGTCTGAAGTAGGACAATGGGGTCAGAACACAGGTGAATCCTCCCAGAATCAGAGAATGGTTTATTAAATCCCACTGTTAGTCAAAAGTTAATAGCCACCCAGCATATTTTAATAAAGCCTCTCTGATACTTTGAGGGCCATGTCCAGGATGGATAGTGTATAGGTCATGGGTGGGATTTTCAAGAGTATCTAAGGCTGTGTCTAAACTACATCCCTTTTCTTGAAAAAGGGTTGTAAATTAGACACTTCAAAAAAATGAGTACAGGATCTTTCGAAAAAGGGCTTTATTTTCGAGCTATCCCTGTCTAAACAGCCATTCTTCTTTCGAAAAGCCCCTTTTCAAAAAAACCGCGGCCACCATTATGCAAATGAAGCGCGAGAAATTTAAATCCCGGCTTCATTTGCAATTTCGAAGTGTCTAATTTACATCCCTTTTTCGAGAAAAGGGATGTAGTTTAGACGCAGCCTAAGTGAGTTAGGACTCAACTCCAGTTGACTTTCAATAGAATTAGAGTACCTAACTCACACTTAGATCAGTGGTCTCCAACCTTTTTAGCCACTTTTTCAATTTAAGTGCAATGTAAGCAGGGCCGGACCAAGCCATTCCGGCGCCCTGGGCAGACAGTTTAATTGTGCCCCAGGTTGGGGGAGGGTGCATGTGTGGCCCCGCCCCTGCACCGGCACGTGGGGGAGGGTGCGCGGAGCTGGCGGCAGCAGGACACACGTGCCCGGCCCGGCCCAGCCTGGCTACTGCCACTGGTGCACAGCCCGGGGCCGCCCGGGGCTGGCCGAGCCTGGCCATGCAGGGCCCCATGGCAGCGGGGGGAAGGGTGCTGCTGGCCGGTGCTGCGGGGGTTAACACAGCCCCCACCCCAGGTGGCCGCTGGGAGCTGCTGCAGCCCGCGATCTGGGAGCTGGGTGCGCGGCGTCTGATGGCAGCTATAAGGGGCAATGTGAGCCTCTTCCAGCTGCCATCAGGCGCCCCCCATAGGTTGGCGCCCCGGGCAGCTGCCCAGCTAGCCCATGCCTTAAACCATCCCTGAACGTAAGATCTACCTCAAACCCAAATACCCTTGCCGCACTTCCTTCCCGCCCCTTCTTTGAGGCCCTGCCCCTGCTCCACCCCTTCTCCGAGGCCTCCCCCGATCACTCCATCTCCCTTCCCCATCCTCACTCACTTTCACCAGGCTGGGGTAGGGGGTTGGGGTACAGGCTATGGTCTTGGACCAAGGGGTTTGGAGTGTGGGAAGGGCTCCAGGCTTAGCCCAGGGCAGGGGATTGGGGTCCCAGGAGGGGGTTCAGGGTGCAAGCTCTAGGAAGGAGTTTGGGTACAGGGGGACTCATGTCTGAGGCAGAGGGCTGGGTGCAGGAGGAGGTTCAGGGCTGAGACAGAGATTCAGGAAGCAGACTCTGGCTGGGCACTGTTTAACTGAGATGGCTTCCGGGTGGTGGAGCAGTGGGTTAGGGCAGGCTCTCTGTGTGGAGATAGGATACAGGAGCGGGGGGAGGAGGGACACCCTGACATCAGCATTCCCTCACTTCTCCCTCCCACACCCTGCACAGCAAGCGGGAGGCTGCCAGGGGGGCAGCTCCAAGGCAGAGGGCAGGAGCAGCAGGACAGTGGGTGGAGGCAGGGGCGGCCTGTGCCTATAGGCAAACTTGGCAGCCGCCTAGGGTGCCAAGTTAAATGGGGCACCAAATTCCCTGCCACTTCCCCTTCCCCTTCCCATAACGCCTGGCTTCGGCCCCGGAGGAGGAGGACGGCGGCAGCTTCCCTGTGCCACAGGAGGGGTGAGTCGGCCCCGGAGGAGGAGCACGGGGAGTTGGCCCCAGGGGAGGCGGTGCGTGGGGTTCCCCCGCGCCGCCGGAGGAGCGGGTCGGCCCCGGGGGAGGAGGCGCACAGGGGTTTCCCCGTGCCGCGGGAGGAGTGGGTCGGCCCCGGGAGAGGCATGTTCGGGGGTTCTCTGTGCCGCGGGGGGGGGGGGGGTCGCCCCAGGAGAGGCACATGCCGGCTTCCCTCTGGGGGCGGTGGGGAATCCTGGGAGGAGGCGGGTGCAGGGGGCTCTCTCCCCCCACTGGCACCCTGTTCCCTCTCCCCTCTCCCCACTCCCCTGTCCCCAGCCACAGATCTCCATGCCCAGCCCCCCTGTCCCCAGCCACAGAACTCCGTCCCCAGACCCCTTTTCCCAGCCACAGAACCAAAAACCTCAGCCTACATCTGCCCTTGGGGTTGTGGGGGGGGGCGCCGATTGCATGGTTCGCCTAGGGCGCCAGTTGCTGGCAGCTAGTCTAGGGCCGCCCCTGGGTGGAGGGGCAACTGAAGTGCCAGCATTTGATAGCTTCCTGGCCAAACCAGTCAGGATCCCCTGTCAGAGGCTCCAAGATCTACCGGTAAATCCCGATCTACTGGTTGGTGACCACTGACTTAGATACTTTTGAAAATCTCACTCCTTATCCAGCAGGTGGCAGGAAGAGATTTTATTCTTTCTGCACAAACAGCCACATGGTACCAAGGTCAGATTGCATGGGAAAGTCGGGGTGGTTGGGAGCACACACACGCCCCCTGGTGGAACAAGATGCTCATTGCAAGGTTACATATGGGCTGTGTCACTCTACTTCCATTCACTTTGTACACTCACTCGTGTACGCTGCAGTGAGCAGCAACACACAGCTTGGGGACTCTGGCTAGATGCAGCGAGTACAGTACAGTACCTGGCAATGTCCCGTTAGCATAGCCATTAATGGTGTATAGGAGAGAGGCTGATTTTTGCCAGCTTTTGCTTTCATCAAAGACAGCAAACATCAACACGTATTCTCTGTCAAACAGTTTCTGCGTCCCATCTTCCTTCAGGCTTCCTGTGGAAGGAAACAAGGGGCATCAGATGAAAGCAGCTCATATCAAGTCAAAGGCATCCAGATATACTTCGTGAGCTTGCTGCCCATGCCTGCTGCATCTGGCCACAAGGGCATCTTTTCAAAAGGTGTCTGAGGTGAATTTAGTTCTGGGTAAGGTTCTGGATTGGCAGTTGTGGAGACTGAAGGCATCTAGCATCCACAGACCAGGTCCAGCACAGCAAGCATCAAGGTGCACATGCTCCCTCCAGACTACACTGGCAATGTGCCACAAGGACCATCTCCGAGAGCTGGAGAGGAAATAGGTCTTGAGGTCCTAGTCCGTCTCTGCTTTTCTCCTGGGACCACCAGATTCAAGCTAGCTGTGGCAGAATTTCTTGCAAAGTAGACAGCTGCCTGCTTGATTCTGGACTGACATCCCCAAATCATTTCATACAGAGCAGCCTGTAAGAATTTTTAAGTCATAACAGCCCTGGGAAGATTCTATACTACTGAGCATGGGAGAGAATAGGATTGGTGACCTAGAAATCGGCATGCATTTATTCTGTACACACATATGTATTGTCATCCCATCCAAAAACCTGGTGTCATCTCCAATGTTCCATCTAATATTTCTATCCATGTGCAGAAATGGATTATGTGCACTGTGTTATGTGCACTGAGGCTTGTGTGCATGTGCACCACCAGTAAACACACAGGCTGCCAGCTGCAGGCGCTCTGCCAATCAGCTGGGTGGCACCTGAATCTCTCCTGGACGGCCACCCAAGTGCTCAGCTTACAGGGAACATGAGTCATCTCCCTATTTCTTCTGACAGATTATAAATGTCAGAAATGCAAACTTTAGTATAATGTTAATTTAATTAATTCATGTCACCCAGGCAGTAACAAATTTGTAATGAAAGAAGTGGCAGGGCTCAAGCATTTTTTTTTTTAAACTTTTGTAACTAAGTGCAGTAAACCCAGAGCTGCCTGGACTATGAACTCCCAAATTAAGCACCGTACCCAGAACTAAAATTGATATTCATAAATTTGGAGAAGCTTGACATGAGGAAGGAAAATAACCATCTCCAAAATATTCATGCGCACAATCAGCTACATCCTCAGAACGTTCCAGCATGGATCACAATGAAAAAAAAAAAAGGAAAGAGCTCTGAGGGGAGGAGGAGACTATAACAGATAATTTATAATGCAAGAGCATTAATATTCCAAAATACCATTACTGACTACGGTGTCAATCCTGCTATGCAGAGTGTGTACAGCCCCCCACAAAGCCTGTTGAATTCAATGTGTGAGGAAGCATAGTTGAGTGCATTGCATTGCAGGCTCGGAGTTTGTTTATTTATGGGAAGGACTAAATGTACAAACCCATTTAATCAATGTGCTCTACACAAGTTGTTCCATGCCACAAACTTTTCTCTGGGAAGGAGAGAACTAAACTAAGTAACTGATTTACCAGCCTTTAGCAAAGAAAGAATATATAATCCTGTAGATTGGATAGTTGGGGGACTGGCAGTGTGCTAAGGAAATTGTCCTCTAGCTCACCGATTCATATTTATCTCAGATTTGCAGCGAGTATCTCATGTATGTTTGGGGGTTTATATAATAACAGTTGGTACCAATGAAGAGACAGAACATGCTCAGTAATGACAGAATCTTTGGAGCTATTAGCCACTAAACTCAATGACACTATTGAGCAAGAGCAAACTGAAATTTTTCTAAGTCTTAAAAATGTCCAGACTTTCCACATGAACAGCAAAAAGCACGCCCTTGACACAAAGGCCACCTCCTCCCCTTCCTCAAATTTCATAGTCCTGCTCCAAACATGAAGAAGCTAGAGCTTCTCAACCAGTCTTACTGTTGTTTTTTTAATATGAGCAAAACAAAGCCTTTTTTCCTAAGCTGTGTCTAGAAACCTCTCAGGAAGTTTACAGGATCTTTTGAAAAAGCCTTCCCTTTTTGAAAGAACCACGTCTAGACCGCGGTTTTACTTTCGAAAAAGCACTATTATGTGATTATGCAAATGAAGCGCAGGAAATTCAAATCCCGGCTTCATTTGCAATTTCGAAGTGCCTAATTTACATCCCTCTGTCGAAAGAGGGATGCAATCTAGACACAGCCCTAGTCTCATTCTTGGAAGCAGTTGAACAGTTTTGGCTGTAACTTTTCAAAAGAATTCAAATCAGAGGCAGACAGCAGGAATGGTAAATTTCACCCACCCCCAAACAATACAAACTTGTCAAAGTTATAAACAATTGAAGACAGGGTCTCATAATGGGAAATGTCAGTCAACTTGAACAAAGTTTTATTAGCCCTGACAATAATTAGAATTATCTGAGAAACTAGTACAGATAAGAGTTGCTGTGTTTCTGGATTAAGTCCTATAAAGGCAGAGGAAACAAAAATCAGTTTCCTCTAAACTACCTGCATAAACACACAAGAAGGGAAGAGGAAAATGAAATGCCTTCTTGCATTATGATAATCTCTAGGGTGGAGCTTTATGTTTTTTTTAGTTTTTATTATTATCAGAAAGCCATATTGTATCAGAATGTGCTAGACCACTGAAAACAGTAGCCCAGCTGACATTTTATAGCATTTTGGTTACCTTTTTTACACACAAGCAATGCTCCAATCAGACCAGAGTTAAAGTCCGTCACCATGTTCTCATGTGAATAATAGACATGGGTGAGACAGGGAGGGTCAGCTTCTTTTGGCCCAATTTCAGCAGTGATTTCCCATGTGTATTTATACACCAGGCCTGGAGGCACAGCATCATCCAGTTTTTCAAAGGAGGATGTTCTGTCAGCATACAGATAACCTGCATAGGTAGAAGTCGAGAGAGGAGAGAAAGAGGTGGCATTGAGGGATTAATGAATGAATGCACAGGTTTTGTTTATTTGTTTTTACCATTGCCATCCACACAGAGTGCTTGAGTCTCCCCTCACCTACAGCAGCTTAGCTTTTCAATGCTGTAACTCCATGAATGTCAACGGAGTTACTTCTGATCCTCATAGGTGCTCTGAGAGCAGAAGCAAGAGCAATACTTTTATTTCATGTATTAGGATCAAGTTGTCTGGACTGTTCTCACTCCCAAGGGAAGGAGCGTCATACTCAGGTATCAGACTGGTGTGGTAGGGAAGCCTGATAGAACTGCTCAGCCTCTCCTTGTCTGAATCCAGCAGAAGTCTAGAAAGTACTTGCCCAGTTCACCAGCTGATCCTGGCCTTATCTCTTTCCGGAACACTGGCTCTATAGGAGTTACTGTAGCCTTCCAACTTTTGTGCATTAGTAATCTGGAAACACTGCATTTAATTTGTTTGCATTGTCTATACCAAATAAAAGTTTCAACTTAACAAAGACTTGGTGGAGGTTATTACAACTCTAGCTGCAAACAGGAGGAGAAATCAGTGAACCATCCAACAGAATCAGAGATTTTCAGGGACATGTCATAGTTTCTCACAGAGCTTGATACTGCTTTCACTCAGCTGAAAGCAAAACTCCTCTTGGTCTCACAGTTTGAACAAGGCATTAAACTAAATCTCAAAACTCTCCCGACCAGCTGATTAATAGGAAGGAACAAGATCATGCAGAGCTGGCGGGAGGGAACATCAAGGACATTTTTGTAAATATTTATTCACACAATTTGAATTTTCAATAAAATTTCAAAATCTGAAAAAAATCCCAACCCACTGTATAGGTAAGCTGAAAGAAAACATTTTTTCCAAGTACTATTTTGACATTCAAAACATTTCAAACACCTATGACATCAACAACTCTAATGCAATAAAATATTTGCAAAAGCTGACAGCTCTGCCCCATATGCAGCTGTTGGCATCAGGGAACAGTGAGTGTAAAATGCTACCATTCTGATGTGCAAGTGTTTTACATTCACTTTGCACTGGTGAAAATGATGACACAAAGTGCAAATTAGATACATATTAAGTAAAATAACTCATTATCAATGGTGGCAAATGCCTTGAACTCTTGTCCACACTGCTGTATGGGAACTGAAAGAACATAAACACCTTTTCTTTAACACACACATTTTAAACATTTGCTGTATGGGAAGGATAGTTTGCAACCTTTCTGAAAACACTGTAAAAATAATGAGGAGTCTAGTGGTGGCACTTTAGAGATTAACAGATTTATTAGGGCATAAGCTTTCATGGGTAAAAGCCACTTCATCAGATGAATTGGAGTGGAAGTAACAGAGATAGGGGTATATATAAAGAAGTCACTTGTATTAATGAAGCTAATCAAGTCAAGATGGAAGTGGCTCATTCACAGCATTTGATGTGGGTATGTGAATAACCAGAGAGGGGAAGATGCCCTGTTAACCAGCTGAGATCCTTATTCAAGCCTAAATTGATAATGGAGTAAACAGTGTGTGAGGAGGCAGGGCAATGCAGTGCAGTTCATTTAGTGCACAAACTAAATCTGTTTCATACATAATCTTTGGGACATGCCCCATCTACCATCTGGGTCCCAGACAGGACTAACAAAAAGTCTCTCTATTAACTATCTTCAGAACCTTTACAAGAACTAAAGATTCTATGAACAAAGGCTAATCAATGCTAGTTAGGGCAGTGAACATTCAGTGTACTATCACTGGTGAAAAGAAGGAACTGAGCTGGGGGGGAAGCAGACGGTGCCCCTCATACCATGCCATGTGGGCATCC
Source organism: Pelochelys cantorii (assembly GCA_032595735.1). NCBI lineage: Eukaryota > Metazoa > Chordata > Testudines > Trionychidae > Pelochelys > Pelochelys cantorii. The sequence continues at coordinate 200,316,827 of CM064326.1, forward strand.
CTCTCCTATGGGTACTGCCACTCTCCTATGGGTACTGCAGAGGGAAAACTTCCAGCACTGGTGCATGGGGCAAGCCCACACGCCTAATGTGGAATGGACATGAGCAATCACTCAAAGAAACAGCTGAGCCCCTACCAGGAGATGCTAAGTGCCCTTTGTCATAGTCCCTGGGTAGGCCATCCCTTCTGAGACCCTGGTTGAGTCTCCCGAGTACATTTCTTTCAGTGCCACAGAAGCAGCTTCTTCAAAACAAAGCATGACTTGTTTACCAACACATGCACACCACATAGAGAAACTGATTGAAAATAAGAACTATACACCTCTGGTCTGTCTTACACTTGGCATTCCCCTAGATAGGCATCACTTAGCCTTGATGCCCACATTTTCTTGGGGACCACACTATAGCCCGTTTGCTGTCCCAGATCTCTTCTGGGTACCTCTGCACTGCAGCAGCACAGCTATGGTACAGCAGCTGTTCTGCTGAAGCATAAATGCTTTGTAATTGCCATTAGGGGATTTCCATGGATATAGTTAGCCCACTCCCCTTTGAGAGGTAGTAATTAGGTCAATGGATGAATTCTTCCCTTGACCTAGCTGTATCTACAGAGGAGATTAGGTTGATCTAACAGTTGCATGAAGTAAGAAATTTTTCATGTACCCCTGAGCAATGTTGCTAGCTCAAACTAAATGGGCATTTTAACAGATCAGGGACTTTTGATCTCCAGCTCAGCTTTGGCAAAACAGCAGTATACACATTTCAGACAACATGTTCCTAGGTTTACGAGAGTGCATGTGATAAGAGAGGAGAATGGGCCTCTAAATTTAGATTCCGATCCAACCATTAAAGGTCAGTGATATTCACACCCTCAACTTGGTTTTGAGTTCTCTGCCTTGGATTGTAACTTAAAACACGATGAATAGTCTAGCAGCACCTTAAAGACTAACAAAACATGTAGATGGTATCATGAGCTCTCGTGGGCACAGCCCACTTCTTCAGATGACTGGCTTTAGGATTATATAGTCTAGAGTAGAAAAAGAACAGATGGTGGTTTACAGCACATACCTTCTGACAGTTTGCTGTAAGCTATGCCTTGTGGATGAATGCTCAGCGGTTTGTTGGCCATATTCTTGAAGTGAACGATTAAAGTGTCTCCCACTTCAGCACGCAGTGTTGGTCCCAGAAGCCCTGCAGAAATTCAGTGTTAAAAAAAAAAAGAGGTGATAAGTATCAGATTGTGCATCTTATGGAAAGGGAGAGAGTCACTTCTCCTGAGTGGGAATGTTAACTCCTGTTGAAGGACAAGCTGCACAAAATAAAGACACAGGCAATTCAATGCCAGTACAATGAGGATTAACCTATACCTGGGATTTAACTGTGAAATCCCTAGGTGGTGGAAAGGCACACAAGACTCTAACAGCTGTGGCCACATTTAAATGGAGCCGTGAATTATATATTCAGCAAATGACACTGAAAATTACAAGAAAACTCTGCACATGAAGAGAAAAAGCTATTTCCTGGCGACGGAAAGTTTAGCCAACTGAGAGTTTGAAGGTCGGGAAGGGGATTTTACCCCTTACAAATGACTCATCAGTACTAACATAGTTTTAGGAAAGCAGGCAGAAATCTTTGGAAGTGTTTAATAATACCTCTGTATTCCCCTCTCAGAGCAACAGCCCCCACAACACAAGGTATATTTCCACTGCAATGGGACATGAAATTGCAGCTCGGCAAGGCATTCCCATCCTAGCTTAAATCTAGGATAGAGCGGCTAAAAATAACAAAGATGCAGTGGCACAGACCATGGTGCAGGCTAACAATATAAGTAAATACCCAGGAAGATCAGGCAGGCTTGTACCTAGATATATGCCCAAGATCACCACCACAAAATCAGCATCAGCTGCCAGCAGCAATTGGGCTAAAGGGAAATGCAGTTCTATTTATGTTTCCTTGTGTGATGTAGCCAGACAGGAACGCCCCCCCCCCCGTAACATCCATTTTTGCTTGCCTGGAGCATACAGGGCACACAGAGCGGTAAAATAAGCATAGTCTTTGAAAGCCTTGACAGCAGGCCCGGATATGCTGGCTGCTGTGACCATGGATGGCTGTAAACAGAGATACGCCGATTGCTGACCTCGAGGCTGCGAGAACTGCCTTGGCTGGCACCTATGTTGATATGAACACACACTGTACGCGGGGGGAGGAATCTCCCGCCCAGTAAAGAATGTCTAGTACTCACAATTTAGTTATCTCTCTTGCAAGTGTAAATTAAGTTGAAACTCCCTTGTAAGAACTGGCGTCACTAAAGACAGACCAACACAATTTGGCATCTTAGATAAGAAAGAGGATACGAGCCCCTATGGGTATAAAGATGGGTCCAGCAGCACACTTCCTCTGAGTGTCAATCTACCATCTGCCTGCAGGTCGGGTTAGGTAATTGCCTCCCGAGGTTCCATGGGGACGCCCACCTTGTAGTCGTCTTTCCTAGGAATTGAGGGACCAGCCCTGGCTTGATCCGCTGGAGTCGAGAGGCACAGAAGGGGGTAAATATTGTACCTGGATGTGTCCTTCGTCTTAAGTGTACACATAGACTTAGAGCTCTTTAAAGATTAAGCTGTCACTTGGTACCATTATTTCTATTTTCTATCTTTATTTTCTTTGTAACCATTTTTAAGATCTATATTTGTCAATAATTAAGAAATAGAGCAATAGCCATTGTAACCACATGCTTTATAAGTCTCCTTAATAAACCTGTAACTGTTTAAGCTTTAACCTGACTCCTTCAGTTGCTGTAATAGAACCAAGCACAATTTAAAAGAACTTCAGCCAGTCATAAGGGACAGGTATAGGAAGAGCTTGGGCGTTTTGGATCGTGTTACTCCCAGGTGACAGATCCGTGGGGCATCTCTCAGTCTTCCCTAGACTGCCCACTGTGAAGGGATCCTGTATCCTAGCAGTTGAAATCTGAGATGTAATAAGCTCTCCCTGTAAAACTCCTCGGGGCGCCCTTCAGCCTTTCCTAGGCTGCCCGCTGCGACGGGACCTTGTGTCCCAGCAGAAAAGACTTGGGTGTATCATACACACACACACTGCCCTGACCGTTGGCTGATAGAGTTCTGTCTGCACAATTTATGAATTTTGGACAATATTCTGAAATTAGATCATGAAATTACTATCATGCCTAGGTGTATGTGGATTCTTCATTGATAATGGGACCTTTAGTAGGTACACACCAGATGAGGGAAATGGCAAATACTGATGCTAATATGCTTTGAATACACAAAAGTTATGCTAGAGAATGACTGCATCCTAGGGGAAAGCCAGTTATACCTATCATGGTCATGGGGACTGGGGACAGTGAACTTCATGTGGGATAAGCCAGCCTGCATGAAGCAGGGGAAACCCTGACTGCCTACCTTCCAGGAAACAGATGTCCTTGCAAGGACCCAAGGGAAGAGTGAGCTCATGAGGGGCACTATGTTTGGGATTGTTTTTGTTTTGTTCTAGGGGTGATCTGTATTGTCTTGTGCTTTTAAAGGAAAGAGTAATTACGTTAGGATCTGTGCAAAGTGATCTGTATCACAATTATCACGTGCCTCCTGTTCAGAGCTGGCCCAAGCTACGGGCTGACCGGGCTACTGCCCGGGGCGCCCCATTGTAGGGGGCGCCGCTCAGGGCTGGGGTCGCGCATGCGCCGCACTCCCAGGGGCGGCGCTGCGCTCCCGGGACCCGGGGCGCACGAATGGCTCAGGCCGGCCCTGCCCTGTTAACCCATAAACCAGAAGCTTTTGACCTTGGAGTGGAGTGTAGGCAGCGGGGATGTTTAAGCACAGCAGAGTTTGAAGGGTCACCATTTTGACCAAGGGCTTGGCAGCTCAAGAGTGGGTTCGAGCTTTCAGAGAGGTGCCAGATAGAAAGCCTGTGTCCTGAATGTGTCTCTAGGGACTTCCAGATCGGAGCAGGGGCTAGACTGTCTTCAAGCCCCAGAGGCTTAACACACGCAGGGACCCAGAGCTTGAATTCCCCTCTCAGCCGTCTAGTAGGTGGCCAGCATGGGGTGCTCCGCCAGATCTGCTACGTTCTTCTTACAGTATTACGGATTGCTTTCCAGAGTGGGCATCCCTCCCCTCTTGGTAACAGGTGGCCAGATAGGTCCCTGAGCAATCAGCCAGTTACTCACTTCCTTTCGTGTGGTGTGACAAAAATAGGAAATGAGTCAGTGACTCCAAAGGAGAAGGGGAGTTGAGTTCCCAGAGATGGCTGCTGCGTCAACCCAGTAGGGATCTAATTGCAAACCAGCCTCTGCAGGCTGGGTCATGATAACCGGATCCCAGTGACCCCTTGCTGGTTTGCTTGAAAATCCACGTCAAAGGGAACAACATGACCAACCTGCTATGCCACTTCTCACCCCTACAACAACCCACCCCGCCTGCTAATCGGCAACAGAACCTAGATACCTCGCAGGAAGAGTTGTGGCATCATAGTGGGTGCGACTAACAGGAAGCCTCTGCAGCTGTGCAAAGAGCCTTGACCCATTTCCACTGATCCATCATCAGCCCAGGCAGAGGATGGCAAACAGCATCCAACAGAGCCTGAGTTTGAGGATTAAGTGAGATCGGTGTGCCTGTTTTTCACTGCTCTACTTCTCCAGGGAGACCAACAGCAGTGGAAGTGAAGGGACCAACACCCAATTTTTCAAACTCTGGAAATACATAAAACTGCATCCAAAAACGGGTGCCCATATGTTCTGCAAATGTTGCAACGGGTGTAGATCTGTATTCTGGCCAGCAATGACACCACTGAGACTCATCACACAGATGGCCTTGCAGAGCGATCCCTTCCGTGGGATCATTCGTGCTTGTGCAACAGTATGATCATAACGGTGTATTTGAAACACTGAATAAGGAAGACAGTGGATCTCCTAGTCCATGGGTTCCCAAACTGGGGGGGCATGCCCTCTTGGGGGTGTGTGAAGAAATTCCAGGGGGGGCATGAGGTGACCCAGCCCCCCCATCAAGTTTTGCTGCCCTGCTCAGTTCCTTTTTTTCCCCTCGTTAACAACTTGTGCTGCCCCGCTCAGTTCCTTTTTTTTTTTTTTTTGCTCAACAAGTTTTTTTTTGGTGGTGGTGGGGCATGAGGGTTTTTCAAAAATCAGAAAGGGGGGCGTGATGCTGAAAAGTTTGGGAACCACTGTCCTAGTCCACGAAGCTGCAAACAGTCAATGACTTACATTTTCAAAAGATGGCTAGTGATTTTAGGTGCCCAGTTTGATACTGTGAAGGGCCCTGATTTGCAGGAAGTGCTGAGCCCCCACACTCAGAAAATCAGTTCCTCTTAAGCCATCTGAAATCACTGACTCTAAAGAGGGAGCATCCCAATTACTAGTCACTTTTGATCCATAAATTCCAAGGCCAGGAGGAACCACTGTCATCTAGACTGATCTCCTAACACAGCCCATAGAACTTCCCCACAATAATTCCCAGAGCAGATTTTAGAAAAAATATCCAATTACTGATTTAAAAATTGTCAGCGACAGAGACTCCACCATGACCCTCGGTAAATCGTTCCAATGGTTATTTATCCTCACTGTCAAAAATGTACACCTTATTTCCAGTCAGAATTTGTCTAGCTTTATCTTCTATCCATTGGAGGTCTGATATGTTTCTCTGCTAGATTGAAGAGCCCACTATTAAAATACTTGTACCCCTTGTAGATATTTAACTAGGTCACTCCTTAGCTTTTTCTTTATTAAGGTAAATACTCAGAATTCATTCTACCACGAGATAGCACATTTTCTAATCCTCTACAGTCATTCATGGGGCATTTCTCCAAATCCTCTCCGATTTCATCAGTACTGATAATTGAGGCCAATATTTTCAAGCTATTGGGCTTTTGGCTACCGTGCTACAGAGACGAGCTACCCAAATTCCCTATATATTTGCTGGCTTTTAATATATACCGAGAGTGACTAATGACAGGCATACACATACAGGCACATTTTCCTGCACATATAAGACACTGGCTTCGGAAATAAAAGTTCTTTTTCTGCTTACCTGAGAAAGTATCTGTTGGTTTTGCTTTCTGAAAATCTGCTTCATACTCTCGATAGGCAATTTTCTTAAATACAGGTGCTGAATCTTCTGATCTGAAATAGAGAATTTCAAAAAACAAATGTAAAGCTATACAGTGTGGGCCATTGGGACCCTGGAGACCCTTCCACCCTTGTGTCTGTTTAGACCTGGGCTGGGGAACCTTTTTTGGGTGGGGGCCACACACAAGTGAGAAGCAAAAAAGGAGACAAGACATCTCATTCCCCTTGCCCCAGGGGGCAGGAGGCGGTGCTGAGGCTCAGGGCTTACCCAGGGTTGGATTAACTTTTCTGGAAGGCCAGGGCTAGTAGTTTTGTGGGACCCCCTAGGCTCTGGGATGGGGTCAGAAAGTATTGCCAGCCTCAAGGGCTCAGTATGCAGAAAGGGGCTGCCAGGAAATGCGATGGGGGTGCAGGGTCTTGGTGTGAGGTAGGGTGCAGGAGCAGAGTGATCATTCAGAGTGGCAATTACCTGTAATAACTGTGACAGGTAAAACAAAAAATGCGATTCATTCCCATTTGAAAGAGCAAACTTGCCTCTTATAAGTAACCAGAGGGTCAAAGCAATTCAAGAAATTGCTTCCTGGGAAATGTGGTAACTGTCTACCGTTCAATATGTAAAAGTATATGCACAATAGATCACATGCTACGTGATATAGAAAAAACCCAAGCAAGCAGAAGAAAGAGAACTCATGGCTTTTGGATGATGTGTGTTGAGCTCAACCAAAGGTTGCAGGAGCGGCTACATTTTGTGTTATGCATCACTAGCTGATTGGGACATTTTTTGGTAGCTATTGCAGGTGGGTTCACCAACAAGTCCCCCTCAAATCTCCCATCCTCCTTTCTGGAAGGTTAGGCACAGGCTTGGTGGGGGAAAGCTGAGGATAGCATGCAAACAGGGAAATGGGGCAATAGGATGAAGGAGAGGTCAGCCCACGATGATGGCTTGGGATCCAGCCTCTGAGTTCAGAGCAGATCTGTTAGCCTGCAAGGTTGCGGATTACCCTAAATTATACTCCCACAAGGAAAAAATAATCAGGCAAAAATGCCTCAGGTTTCTGATCCATGGGGAGCAGAAACAGGGTCCTGGGAGTTAGGAATTTTGTCATTGATTTCAGCAAGAGAAGGCTCTGATCTAGGGCGCTGAGTTTTTCCCTGCAATAGTTCTCACAAAGGTGACATGTGACCTGATGTCAGATGGAACATCCCTGACCCACTCTGGGGCATAGAAAAAAAAGAAGTTATTACAAAAGGAATAGAATCATTAGAAAATAATGACATTTTTCACGAAAATATTAATTGAAGTTTCAAAAATTCTGAAACATTTCTAGCAGGATTAATAATCATGTACAGCCAGAAACCCTCTGGCCAACATGTTTAAACAGAGACAAACCTTTAGCTAGCTTGGTTTCCACACACAGAGATGAGTGAGACACATGTGTGTGATGTAGCACAACAGAAACCACAGAGCATTTTGGAAAGGTAATAGACATGTGGCAAGCAAATCCAAATGGCATATGTTTGGAGGGCAGGGGAAACTAGAAAAATGACACCTGGTTATATCATATGAAGTATTGCCAGTCTCATGGGCCCAAAAAACATGAGAATTTTTTTGGTTAAACAAAATGAAAGAGTAAGCTTATGCCCAGAAAAAGAAATGGTATTCAGACCTATCAGGTTTTTTTTAAGTGTCCTTGCCATAGGTGAAGTAATATCTTTTACTGGACCAACTTCTTTCTGAGTTAGCAGCTACAGAAAGAAAAGCTTATCACCTCAGTGATCAATTAAAAGCATTCAGAAGAAACCTTGGACCCTGTTTCTAGATACATTTGAATAAAAAAAAGTTGAAACTGCTCCAAGAATGTCAGACCGCCATTTCACATAACTCCTCCACCTTTTCACTCCTCCTGGGTCCTTCCCTTCTCTCCCTATTCATGTAGGTCTAATTTTATTATTGTAAATTCAACTCTTATATGCTATGCCCATGTAGTACTGTCTGGTTTTATATTGGCTGGTCTTACAGCTTTAAGAGTTGTAAAATTGCATAGTTATATTGCATAGGACACAAAGCCTGCAGTATTCTGTGGCATATATGAGCTGTAAGTCATTTATCTTTTAGTACATTTTCTTTAAAATAAAAAAAACCTAATTACAAAAAATTAGGAATTCTTTTGGGGTTTTTTTTTGGCGCTCTAATTTCACATTTTCAAGTTTTCTGAAACTACTAGAAAATTACTGTGTTTTGTTTAATAAAACTGAGATTCTCATGCAATCTCATGATTCAAGTGGCTGTGAGTTTAAGAGAAATGTCAAATGTGGCAGAACAGACACACAAAATAGCTGGCAATAAAAAAGGTCCTTAAAAAAACAGATTTTAAAAATGAAAATAAATAATATAGTTTACTTTCTTTATGGTTGTGTACTAAGTGCATTTCTTGAGCTGGGGTAACCAATACACATATCAAGCTCGGTTTTCCCTTTGATATTTATATACCCACTGCCTCCTTTTGTTCCCCCCCCCCCCATTTTAAGTTTACCCAATACATTGTAGTTAGTTTCACTGTATTCAAGCTTTCCGCTCTGTTTCACTCTCAGATTGCCATTGCTGCATTGACAATTTTCAGGCCATTTATCCTGAGATCTATGATGTTTGGGGTGTTTTTCTTAAATCCCCAGCTCCTGAACATGTGACTATCCCAGAATCTCACTTTTAAAAGAAAAATGAAAGTTAAGTTTCTAGCCACCATAGTTTCAAATAAAAGCTTGAAAATATTATTAAAGGCTCAAACCCCATAGGTCCAATAACAACTCTGCATTTTTTTTAATCTCAGTAATTTAAAACCAGTCTCAATGATTTTAGAGGACCTGACTTCAATTTTTGAACCCTTTGGGGTATGCCAAAATAGTAAGAGTTTGCATTTCTTTTGCACCTTGCATCTAAGACGCCCAAAGTGCTTTACAAACATCTGCACAACACCTGTATATGGTAACTACTGGGCCCTTTATATGAATGGAGAGATTTGAGACAGAGGTGAAGTGACTTTCACAAAGTCTCACTGTAAGTGAATGGCAGATCCAGGGTCCAGAGCTTTTCAAACGTAGTTCTGCGCTCTACAGTTTAATCATAACTCTCTCCCTCCTACCATAATGCTACATTTGCAGACATTATTTGTACTAAAATCTCTAAGTGGAATTTTACAAAATATGGAAATATTTCTACTGGTCTTGCAAAAACATACAAAACCTTAGTGTCTGTTAATGCTTTCTGGAATTACATGGTGCAGCCTATATTTAACATGCTACTAAAACAATACACATTTCCCCATAGGGAGCATATCAGAAAAGCAGCAAAACATAACAGGTGTGAGTTACATCACTTGACGCACTAATGGAAGGAGTTCAGAACACTGCAGTGAATAGAGAACAGAACAACCCTGCAAACCTAACTCCCCAGGCAAACTCAGCTGAAATCCAGGGGAGTTTTGCCCGAGCAATGACTGTAACACTGGGCCCCACAGAGGCTATAATAATCTACATCCTACTGATACAGGACACTTTATCTGTTCTGGTTTTCACAATTTATTTACACGTGTGAGAGTCATTTTGTAATTCAATCTAGAAGGAATAAAAATTGCACAAATTACATATATTCAGGCCCCCAGTGTAGCAAGCAATCTTTGCACACCCAAATTCACTGGAAAAACACGTCACAAAGGCCAACAAACAGCCATCTAGAAGCAACAACTGCTTTCATTCACTAAGGGCTTGATCCAAAGCCCAGTGAAGCCCATGGTAATTTTTTCATGGACTTAAATGGTTTTGGGATCACGCCTTAAAGTAGGCTGGCTATGAAGTGGCAATGCAAAAGTGAAGGACTCTGTGTACCATCAGCAATTCCCAGGCCCAGAGTGATTTCACAATCCTTTCAATTTACCCAGCTTTATTCATAGGAATGATCAGATGCAGGCAGCAGAGATGTTAAAATGCAGGAAATTGGCTAACGGTTGAAAAATTTCAGTGGTTACATGCACTTGCAGCGTGGGGGGGCAGCCAGCTCCCTGGAAGCTGGTGGGTCCTGGGAGACAGCTTATCAGAGGCAGTAGTGCAAGGCAGCAGCCAGCTCTCTGGCAGACAGTGCATGATACAGAGGCAGCAGCACTGGCTGGCAGTTGGCTTTCTGGGAGCCGACGTGCGCCAGAAGCCAACCTTTAAGCTGGCTCCCAGAGAGTGCTCCCGGGGAGCTGGACTGGGAGCTACATGTAATCGTTTGGGTAACGAGCTTATCAGTTACCCATTTAAATGGCTACACCTTTACATCCCTAGCAGGCAGTACAGGTTGGACCTCCCTGGTCCTGCTCCCTACGGAACTGACTGGTCCCGGACAAGGGAGTTTTCCGGGTGAGAGGTCGGGGGAGGGGGGGGCGTTGAGGGAGGAGCAAGTGAGCGCCAGTCTCTCTGCTGGGCTCCTCTCCCCAGCTACCTGGCACCACTGCCCTCAGCACCCTAGTTGCAGCAGCCCTGCAGGCTCCGTGAGCTCCGATGGCAGCCCTACTGGTGCTCGGGCCCCGCTAGCTGTTACTTCTGCAGCTCCCCCCACCTTTCCTGGCCTTGCTGGCAGTGAGCTCTGCTGCCCTTTGCCCTGCAGGTTCCAGCACACCCCCTTCCCTCCCAGCTTCAGGCTCTGCTGCCCCGTGGGTTCTGTTCCCAGACACCAGCAACCTCTGTGCTGGGGCTAAGTCCAGCAACATCCATGGTCCTTCCAGGCCACAGAGGTTCAACCTGTATTGCTGAACTGGAGTATTTAATAAATCATGCGAGTCCCCCTCCCCTAACTGCTGAGATTTTAAACAGACAGTAATGTTGAGCTTCTTTTTATTTACCTCCTGGGCTTTTGAGCTTTTCTCCACAACTCCAAGGACCAGAAGCTTCTTTTTTTTTTTTTTTTTATTGTTGAAATGAAAGTGGAGATTCTGATGTTTTCCCCTCAGGGCAAGAGCTGAGGCCGTGAGAAAAACACCAAATCTCATGCAAAAATCCTCAGAGCTGGGAGCACGATGCAGGGTTGATCCCAGTGGGAGTTTGGAGGACACCGAGAATGCGGGACTGTAGGGTTGCCAGGTGTCTGGTTTTCTACCGGACAGTCCGGTATTTGCACCATCTGTCCGGTAGAAAAATTCAGAAAATACCGGACATGTGCAATGTCTGGTATTTTGTGAATTGCCGGCTGGGCGCCGGAGGGAAGTCTGGCGGGGGAGCGACTGGGAGGTGGAGCGCGATTGGCTTTGGGAGCCCTGTGGTCGCGCGCAAAAGCCGGGGCGGGCGGGGAGGGGGCCGGGACTCCCAGCCACACCCCCGCCCAGCTTTTGCACGGGACCAGAGGCTCCCAGAGCCAATTGTGGCCCCACCTCCTGGCTGGGAGCCTCTGGCTGCGAGCAGAAGCCAGGCGGGGGGAGGGGCTCCCAGCCCCGCCCCCGCCCAGCTTCTGCTGGCAAGTAAAGAGAATGCCTGCAGGGGGCGCGGCTGGAAGGACTCTGGCTGCGGCCAGTGGCTGTGCCCCCCCCCCCGGCCAGGTCTGCTTCCCATCCCCCTTCCTCCCCTCCAGCCCCACGGCCCCTGATCCCTCCCCAGCTCTGCTTCCCGCCCCCTCTTCCCGCCGGCCAGCCCCATGGCCCCCGGACACCTCCCACCGCTAGCTCTGCTTCCCGCCCCCCTTCCTCCGGGTCCGCCCATCCTCCCCCTCCAGCCCCATAGTCCCCGATCCCCCCCCCAGCTCTGCTTCCCGCCCCCTCTTCCTGCTGGCCAGCCCCGCGGCCCCCAGACAGCCCCCCACCCCCGCCAGCTCTGCTTCCCGCCCAGCCCCACACCCTTCCTGGCCGGTCCTCCCCCTACCTTCCGGACAAGGGTGTCCATTTTTTTTAGTGGGGTCTACCTGGCAACCCTATGCGGGAGCGAGTCCAAGCTTGCCTTTGTCAAAACTCTATTTAGCTAAATCACATTGAACTAAATTAATGGCTTAATCCAAGTGGAGTCAATGCAAAGGCTCTGATTGATTTCCGGAGGCTGCATCCATGCACTGTGCTCAACCTTTTAAGAAGAAACTTAAACAACAAATGGTCTGGTAGCATTTTATAGACTAACAGAACAAACATATAGATAGTATCATGAGCTTTCATGGGCAAAACCCACTTCTTCAGATGACCCTTGTTTTGAGTTTAGGCTGGGCAGACCCAAAATAAATAGGGGAGAAGGAAGAGGAGGGAAGGGGGTGGGTCTGCACAGCCTAAACTCATAACTCCGGCCATCTGAAGAAGTGGGCTGTGCCCATGAAAGCTCATGATACCATCTACATGTTTTGTTAGTCTATAAAGTGCTACCAGACCATTGGTTGTTTTTTAAGTTTGTCCTGTACAGACTAACTCGGTTACACCTTGAAGCTTTTAAGGAGACTCATTCCCGAAGTGGGCTGGTTGCCTCCACATCCTGCTACACTTACCCAGATTGTTCTTTGGACAAGGGTCTGTATCTCCAGCTGGTGCTCTCTGCGGCTATGTAGTGCTCCCGCACCTGAGCTGCTCCCACCCGATGCTGCTCCAGGCCTGGCCACCACATGCCAAGCAGCATCAAGAGAAGGAGGTGCAGGCAGGAGAGCGCCATGGTGCAAGCTCCTGCTGATGCCGCACTGGGAGATACATGAGGCAGCGGCTGCTGCTTTTGCTCCTGCTGCTGGGAACTTCCCCAGTGAAATGTTTTCATTGTGGTTAGTGATGCAAGAGGTGGTGGTGGTGTTAGTGACGTCCAGGTCATTGCTCTTCACCTCCTGCTGCTGACAGGGATCATAGGGGAGATAAACAGCTGCTCAGGCTGCCTGCCCGCCCCCCCCGCCACACCTTCCCTGCGGAGTGCCAAGCACAGTGAAACAGCAGCCTCAAGCCAAAGGTGGCTGGCTAGGCTGTTGCCTAGGAGGGTAGCAGAGTATTAGGGGCAGCAGGCTATTAGGAGCAGCAACCCAAATAGAAATTATTCATGTGGCTGACTTGCAGAATGATGAAGCATAGGGACATGTTTTCCCCAGAAGCAGTACTGGCACTGGGGGGCAGGAAGCTAGTTAAGGGCGCCACATTTCCTAGGATTTCAATTTTGAGAAAGATCCTGCAAACCCAGCATGCTGGGTGTTACAGCAAGGAAATAGTTCAGGGCCGAGGGACTGACAACTGTCTCCAGAGCAGGGATATAAAGGATTAATCAGTTACTTGGAAAGCATGAGCCTTACCAGGTAACCGGTGGTCTGACCTAGTTGGAGCAGCCCCCACTCGCAGCACAGTGTGGGCGTGGGGCTGCTCCAGGGTTAACAAGTTAAGGTAGTATTTAACCAGTTAACTTTTAAAATGGTAAATAACATCCCTACTCCAGAGACTTGTACTAGTTCATATCCAGTTCAAGTCAGTAGGAACAGGTGCTACCTCAGGACAGCTCTGTGGTGGCCTGCACAAATCTAGCTCCTGATAGACAAGTGTCCACATAATCAGATAATTGATGTTAAACTATCCCCTTATTAGTAGGTAATATGCCAAACCTGAAGGAGAAAGAGAGGATGGACTCAGTTTTGTCCAGAATGAGCTCAGCTTTGAATAGAGTGGTTGATTTTTTTTAACGTTTTCCTTTAAAACTATTTTTCTAAAACATTTTTTCTTGTGAGAAAATCTGTCAACATTCTGAAGTTTGTCATCAACATTTTCATGCTTTTTGGATGCTTTTGTTTTATTTACATCAAATGTTATCAAAAGAGTTATTGACTTGTTTTCTCCCAATGCCAGGTTTTTGTGGTAAAAAAAAAAATATTTGATTTAGGTTTTTGGTAACTGCAAAGTGTCAGTAATATTTCTGATTGTACCTTTGTTAAAAATATCAACAACAAAAAATCACCACAAATAAAACCTGGGGTGTGGGTTCTCAACTGCTCTGACCAACTGAAGCATACTCCACACTCAGCTAAAAATATATCCTTCTTTCTTAAATATTCTTACATATCAGTATGTTTTCCTTTATAGCCTCTCTCACTTCGCTAAACTCGCTGTTTCTGCCTGTCCCTTTAAGAATTAATTTCTCTTGGCTCAAGTCTTGCTACCTCCCTAACTTGTGCTACATCCCCCTCTGCCCCCTTCCCACCTCTCCTCACTTTGACTTTTTCTCTGTGTTAAAAGTTATATTTTTTATCGAAACCTCCTAAAGATAAAGCAAATTAAACAAAAACAAAGCATGAAATAAAGAAAAAATAAGGTAAAAATGTACTTTAAATAAATGCAGTAAATTAATTATTTTAAGTCTTTGGGAATGCTATAGCTGGAATTACTCCTAATTTTCTTGAAGTTATGGTTGCTAAGCAACAGACATGCAGACTCTGCAATTGCAAACAAAAAGAATTTTCTTTTATTAATCACAATTTTTCTTTTCTTTTTTAATTCAAAGAAAAAATGTAAGGGGAAACCTCAACATTAAGGTTAAATAATATTAACAAAATGTCAATTTCTTCTTTGGGTTTTTTTATAAACTTGTTTTCACTTTTAAATATAATTATAAGAATGGCATAGCAATAATGTTTTAAAAATAACAATTTATGAATAAAGCTAACCAAACTTTTTCAACAGATTTGCACCTAGGACTCCCAAACACAATAAAGAATCATGAAAGTTTAATACCTTCAAAATATTTACATACACCTGTTTTTAAAATTCATTTGGATGTAAATTTTATATTATGTTAAAGGAAAGTAGTACCTATTAACATTTGTGCTTCTAAAGAGTTAACAAAAGTAGAGTTAGTATCACAAGCAAAGTAACTCTAAAAAGCTTGGTAAAAATTGTGTTACTAACTCTTTTGCTCAAACAAAGTGTAAGGCAGGAGAAAGCAATACATCTTCATGGAAGACTGTAAGTATCTATTTCAACAGTTAAGCATTATATTTAGTATAACATATAAATAAAGCACCTCAAGTAAAAATGAATGTCTATGCAGCAATTGCAAAAGTTTAGCTTCTATTTTAAAATACTTGGTCCCTATTGCATTATAAACAAACTAAATTAAATTAATCTGTTTATTAAATTTGGTTCAAAGGGGTAGCTGAGTTCGTCTGTAACTAGAAAAAACAAATGAAAGCTCATGATACCATCTACATATTTTGTTAGTCTTTAAGGTGCTGCAAGTCTATTTGTTTTTATTAAAATTTAGATTACTTAAAACAAGATAAATGTAAACAAGCAAACAAAAAACCTTTATTATGTTAACTAATCTAAGCAGTTTAAGGTTTCATCCTATAGACCAAAGAAGATATCACATCACAAATACACCAGAAGATAATAGTATACAGTGAAGAAATGCCCAAGCATCAAGAACAGAAAAAAAAGTGCTTTACAAATAAGGCACTGTTCACTTCAGTCTCCCATATATGGACAATTAAGTTGGCAATTAGCTAGAAATCACTGTTAATTTAAACTTCGTGACTGTGTAAAACCAACTGTTAATTGCAGAATAAGTGTAGTATTGCTGTATTACTGCTGTACACCATTTACAATGTGCATTGCTAAACTGTTTAACCAACACACTGGTAAAAATCAACGTGTGTGTGTCTGTGTGTGTAAACAAATTCCTTGTCAATACTACTCATAATTTGGATCAGTGATGTTGCACCCTAAATGAAGCACATGTTATTAAAAATAATTTTGTTCAGTGCCTGGGTACCAGCACTAAATCCTGACACCGCAATAATTAATATATTAGTCACTGTTCATTCTGTAGGTGATCTGGCAAGTAGCATCCATAGGAAACTACTGGATCCATGTCAGCTACTGGTGTACCACAGAGCACTGCAACCCATGGAACAGAGAAGCTTGCCATTCCTGCTTCCTGCCCAGCAAACCT
Organism: Pelochelys cantorii; assembly: GCA_032595735.1. Lineage (NCBI taxonomy): Eukaryota > Metazoa > Chordata > Testudines > Trionychidae > Pelochelys > Pelochelys cantorii. Next base: position 200,332,828 of record CM064326.1, read on the forward strand.
TATCCCAGTGGGTGAAAACCAGCAGTAAGGGTAACCTGTAACATGAATGGACAATGCTACCTACTAACTAGTTACAAGACATTTATATAGAAAGGCCTTATTTGTAATGTCACTACTCCAAATTTCTGTTACACATCATTCTGTTAGACGCCCTATAACAATGCCTAACCCAATATTCCAAAACAATCAGCCTACTATTAATAATAATAGTACAGATAATTATAATTGGCCTAACAGGAGCCTGTTACTATCTACAGTATCACAACTAGAGATGTTAACTATCGGTTATTTTACTAGTCGAGTAGTCGATGGAATTTCCATTGACTACTCAACTAGTTGATAGGCACTTTTGCATTCCACTTTCGCATTCCACTGGGGCTCTTGTACATTTCAAAGGAGGAATGCACAACTCCATGTGCAGCCTGGGGCCAGCGGGAAGTCCTGCTGACAGCAGGCTGCATGCGGCATGCCAGCTGTGAAATGCACAAGAGTCCCCAGTGGGGGCTCTTGTGCACTTCAAAGTGGTAGCGCAGCATGGAGCCGGGGGGTCAGCAGGGAACTCAGAGTCCCCTGCTGACCCCAGGCTCCATGCTGCGCTGCCAATTTGAAATGCCACATGGAGCCAGGCATTTCCCCAGAACCCAGGGTCAGTGCTGCATAGCTAATCCCGGGCTCAGCATTTCCTCAGAATGCATGGTAGCACTGCACAGCTAATCCTGGGCTCAGCTGTGTGGTGCTGCCGCTTTGAAATGCCAAGGCGGTGTTTCAAAGGGACAGCGCTGCACAGCTGATCCCCGGCTCAGCTGTACAGTGCTGCCCCTTGAAGTACCCCCTCCCCCCCTTTTTGCTGCCTCTATCTGATAGAGGCAGCGGTGGGGAGGAAGGGGAATTGACTAGTCCTTAACATCCCTAATCACAACACCAAATCATAATACCAAATTATTATAAGGTTATGTCATATGTACCCATACACACTATACATATATTCCCATATACACTACATATATATACACATCATATTAATTATTTATAGATATTAAATTAATTTGAGAGTGCTTGTAAGGCTAATCGTGAAATACATTCCTCAGTCATGGTCACGGGCCTCACATTTCCAGGTCCACCATATGGGACTAAAGACTGTTGACAAATAAATCTGTCCATCAGTCGAATGAGGGGATGTGCAGACTAAGGGACAGATGGGGCATTAATGTGTGAACTGTAACATAAGGTACCCACATAGCAGTGTTTAGCCCACCGGGTCACCTTCAGTCCATGTATTATGCTTTTAGGAATGTAATAAGATGAGGGCCTGAAACATAAGCCCATGTATCACAGGCTGGGTGTGAGGCCTGAGTAATAGACAGCAATGATGAAGACTTTGCTAATATAAAACAGAGTTAAGCTGTGAGCAAGAGGAAGGCCCAGCTCACAGAAGAACTGGGCTGATATTACAAAAACAATCAGAGGCAAGAGGCAAGCACATTCCAGAGGGTTCGTAACAGAACACCTTGTAAAGAAACATCTTGGTAGAGTCCTCCTCCCCACAAATAACAGGCGAACTGACCTAGGTTCAGGGCTGGGTTTAAACTGACAGCATGACCAATAGTGATCGAACCACCATGTGTAAGGTAATGGGTGGATCTGGGTAATATAAAAGGGTGGCAACCTGATATGCTGGGAGCAATGTGTAACTTTTGCACCTGTGTAAAAAAGTGTACCCCAAAGAGCAATCTTTGTCTAGCCTAGAGGGCAGTGGGACCTCCCAATGACTGAGCTTGTCCAGTGTTATGGGATACACAGGTGTAGTGGTTTGATAAAGTGTACTGACAATTATTATACTTCATTTAACAATACTGCCGGCCGGGTGCTTTCTGATTTTGTGGTCTTTGGGGGTTCTCTTGGAGTCTGCTGTGTTGACTAATTACATGATCAACACAGTAAACAGGGGAGCAAATGCATGAATGCACATAGCCAACTGGGTATCACCACTGATAGAGCAGGAGACCTGTCAGGACACCATGCCAGTGAACTCTGACTGCTACAGAATGGCATGGTGGGGCTCAGGGCAGGGGGTCGAAAAGGACAAAGATGAGTCAGCCACCTTCAAAGCAGCTAAGGTAACAATGGCTGGGCTATCAACGAGGGAAGATTCCACCTCTAGCGCTCCATGCTTTACACTTCTCAAAGCGAAGACTGAGCTCAAAGACATAAAGCCTGAAGAGACTACAGAGAAGCGAGTGGGGTTGGTTGAGCTAGGACGGGCGACTCAGCATGTCAATGAAAAAGCAGACTGGCTGGAAGACTTTCAGTGACATAGAGAGAGCATGCTGCAAACAGTGTATGCTGTTCTTCCGATTCCAAGATGGAGAATAAGCCAGACCTACCTGAGCTATAGTTAGAGAGGTGAAGCTTAGGTAAGGAAACATGCATGCAAGATTCTGTTTGCTTTATATCCTGGGTCTGCATGCTTTGTATCTTTGAGTGAAAGAGTAAATTATGCTTTGTTTTAAAGAAATAATTTGTCACACTGCAAAGTTACGCCGTCACTTGCTCCCAGACAAAAACAACCTGCAGGTGCCAAGCGCAGTTGGACTTGCTGAATTAATCCTGGCTGGCGTCTACAGGGTTATAACCTAGTCCCTGGGATTGGAGAGTGAGCCAACTGAAGGGTTTCACCCCCGGAAAGGCAAGGGCAGGGAAAGGACTCCAAAACCCAGAGACGGGACAGCGGTGCTGCTAGCCAGATTATCATGACAATGACATCTCCAATAGGGAAACTGTGAAGATAAACATATGCATGTCTGTGAAGAGCTCATGCTGGGAGGGATGTATGTGAGGGGGGAAGCTGAATATCCTTAAATAACATTCTGTGTGAAGGTTTTCATGTTTTGCATGGACTTGAGTTTGTGTATACTAAGGACCCAGTCCTTGTGCAGTTATTTATGCCAGTGGAAATTGGATGTAAAATGCAATCATCCTGATATATTGCACACCCACCTTACATCTGTGCAAATGACTCCACAAAGGGCAGGACAACACTGAATTGGGCCAAAAGTTTTTAACCACAGCCCCAATTCTGCCTACTGGAATCAATAGCAAAGCTCCCATTACCTTCAGCAGAACAGGAGACAATAGTACATGAGAAAAGCAGTGGCAGGTACTTTTATTGCTTCTCTTACATGAATGAATTCACCTCTATGGGCCAAAAGAATAACTCAGGGCAAATCTTCAGGGACCTTTCATGTCCCACAGACGTCTCTCTTTTCTGTAGAATGTTTAAACTGAGAGGAAACAAAGCCCAGGACAAATTCTCACCCATATGATCAGGTAGAGTAAAAAAATGTAGCTTCCACACAAACCACAGAATCCATTTCAAGGGTGCTTGATTTACATGCCACAGGTGGCTTTGGGTCTGAACCTTATATGATTATTAGAAAATGCTCTGCATTACTTCAATTAGAAATGTTTAATTTTATTCTTAGACTTCAAATGACAAAATATTTAATGGATCTTTGCCAAAACAATCCTGTTTTTCCTGTGTCCCCTTACCTGTGCTAAGGTCTTCTAAGATTAACACAGAAGGCTTTTTAAAAGAGAAAAACCTAATTTACTTGTTCTCATCTATTTGTCTATGTGCTGCATGTCCCTTAGCTTAAACAGTGAAACAAAGCTCATCAGTTTCACCTTCTGGGTCTAGTAAATTTACTCTTTGGCTTTTGGTTTTGGGGTTTTTTTTGGTTTGCTATGGCATCAGACTATTAAGTTTGTGTTTCCAACACTACAGGGAAATGTTTAAATGCCCAAAGAAGTTCTAATTGAATTTTTGAAAAAAAAAATGAAAAGCTATATCCAACTTTTTGGCCTGGTGCTTGGCATAGATACTCAGAGGGACACAACATCTCAGCTCTGGTATTTTATACTCTATTAATGAGAAGAGTCTATAGTCACAGATTAAAAAGACAAAAACAAAACCTTTTAAGGAAAATTCTAGACTGAAAGGATCATAGAATGCCTTCATGTGTGTTTCACAGATTCAAAGGCCAGAAGGGATCATTATATGATCATCTGGTCTGACCTGCATAACTCAGTCCATAGAATTTGCACAGCACCTAGTTCAATGAAGCAATCAGGAGATAGTGAAATATAAATACTCAACAATAATAGTACAGAAACAGAAAATAAAATATCACTTTAAAAAGAGTAGCAGAAGCAGATATATGTTGCCTTACTTATGAAAGCTGTTGCTAAGTGATCTGTTACATGCAGTAAACAAATTCTTGTTTACTCTCACAGTTTTCTGGTCTTTCAGAGATCAGGGTCACCAGTTCAAATCCTTCTTAGCATAAACCTGAGTATCATCTAGTGGTAATCCCAGCAAGAGAAAAGTGTCTTGGAGCAGTCATGGGTTCACAGGTCTGCAGAAGATGATCAGTTAAAGATACAGTATTCACTGTAACTTCAACAAGCTGCAACCTTACAGGATACTTCCATCTGATAGTAGAGTTGGCATTAAATTACATCACTGTTGCCATCACTGATACAAAAACATTCACAAAGCACTGCAAACTTAGAGTACTTTATCAACAGAGAAGACAAATTCTGTGCCCTAAAAAGTTTACATTCTGAATAAGAAGGGAAAATACAGGTCAACAGTTTAGGAAAGGAATGTTCATGTTGTTACCACACTGAAGAGATTTCTGTAATAATTTAGAACAATCCTCCATTACACCACCAAATAAGGCAAAACAAGATTGGAAGAGAAAGAACTGTAGAATAGATACTACACTGTCTTCTGATGCTGCCTTGGTACAAAAAAAATTGAGAAAATAAAATTTAGAACATGCATCCAGAAACCATGTTCTTTACACAGCTGAGAGGGAGCGGGGACTTAACTGGGCAAACAAAGGAGTTAATTATTTAGCTGCAGCAAATACAGATTCTAAACATAGATAAAGGGATGGAGAGAGAGAGAGAGAGAGAGAGAGAGGGAAAGAGAGAGACTGATTTACCAGGCCCAGTATACGCATTTCACAACTAGAAGTGATGAAACTCTCAGAGAAGTATAAACATTTCTAAAGAAACGTATTAAAAAAAAAGAGATCTGCAGGTTCTCTCTCTGGGAACCTGTGAAACGGCTCTTGTGCAGAGATAAAGTAGGCTGGTACGGCATATCATAAGCAGCAGCCACCAGCACTGGCCCAAACAGGACGGACATTCAAGTGCTGTCCTGTCAGCGCTTTAAGGACCTTCCTTATAGCACTGCCACAGACATGCTTTAACGTTGCTATCCCTTTTGCTCCCCTGCTGGTAATATCTGGCAGCACCACTGAATCCTACCAGCAGGCCTGCCAACAGGCAATTGCCCTGGCAATTTAAAAAGTCGTGGGGCACTCCTCTGGTGCTACTGTGGCAACTGCCAGGAGCCCTGGGCCCTTCAAATCACTGCTGCAGCCTCAGGGCTCCTTGCAATGGCAGGCCTGAAGGGTTATTCAGGAAGTCTGATCCCCCTAATCCCACCCTTTCTGGGGGCCCCAGAGCCACTTCCCATACCATGTCTAGGACCCCAGCATACTGGTAAGTCCTGGCACTTTCTTTCACTCCTGCTCTTATGGAAATAAGTTGAGCACAGGACATTACAAATCACAAGGGTAGCCAAAGGTATCTGAAGGCAAACAAGCTGTAATGGATATAAATTTTCTTTCCAAAAAGAAGCTTTAATTAATAGATAGGAGTTTGAGAGTGGTTTACCTGTGTGATGATAATGTGTCCCTCTGGGCAGAGCACTGCTAAGGAATTTAGGCAATGCGGGTACTAGGCCCTGCTCTGCTACCAGCCTGCCAGCTGATCTTAAGAAAGTCACATCCTTTCTTGGTGCCTCAGTTTAGCCATCTATAAAATTGGATGGATGATCCTGACCTCCTTCAGAAAGTACTGTGAGATCTGATGACAAACGTAAGTATGATTTTTGAATATAGTTTTGCACAATTAGACAAGGAAAGAAGGCAACACAATTTGCCTCACAGGCACTTTCTCCATTGCCCTGCCCCATGAATCCCAGGTACGGCCCTACCAAATTCATGGCCATGACAAACATGTCGTGGACCATGACATCTGGTCTTCTGTGTTTTTATCCTTTACTATACAGATTTCATGGGGGAAGACCAGCATTTCTCATATTGCAGGTCCTGACCTACAAGAGGGGTGTGTGTGTGTGTGTGTGTGTGTGTGTGTGGGTGGGTGGGTGGAGGGGGGGGGTGAGAGAAGCACAAGGTTATTTTAAGAGGTTCACGGTATTGCCATGCTTACTTCTGCTCTGCCTTCAGTGTGGCTGCCGGAGAGAGGCAGATATTGGCCAGACATCCATCTCTGTAGGCAGCACCCCAGCAGCAGCGCAGAAGTAAGGGTGACAATACTATAGCTTGTCATATACATCTTACCACCGTTCACTTATGCGCTTCTGCCTTCAGAAGTGGGTGGCTTGGAAAGTTGTGACTGCTGACTGAGGGCCCAGCGCTTCAGGCAGCAGCACAGTAGTACAGCTGGCAATATCATACCATGCCATCTTTACTATAGAGCAGCTGGAAATGGTGACTTCCAATCAGTAGCCACAGTTCTCCAGCCACCCAGCTCTGAAGGTAGGGCTGCTACCAGCAGCAGTGCAAAAGAAAGGGTAGCAAAACTGCAGCCCCCCTACAAGTATGGGCAGGGCTCGACAACTAGGGCAATCTATTCGCCCGTGGCGAGTAGATTTTAGCCTGGCACGGTGCCGCAGAGCGATCAGCGCATGCGCAGCGTGGTCTGCGCGTGTGCAGCGTGCCAAACCACGCAGCTGGAGAGCGGGGCTCGCCGCCGCTTGTCAAGCCCTGATTATGGGGATGAAGAACCGTACACTTACAACACTGGGAAATTTCAGATTTAAATAGCTGAAATCATTAAATTTTCACTTTTAAAAAAACCTATGACCATGAAATTGACTGTAGTGGACTGTGAATTTGCTGGGGCCCGAATGATAGGCTTAGAAGAGACCACAAAGGTCATCTAGTCCAGTGAGTTCTCAAACTTAATTGCACTGCAACCCCCATCTGACAACAAACATTGCTTGACAACTCCAAGAGAGGAGATTGAAGCCAGAGCCCCACATGAAGTGCAGGTGGGGGAGGACGGAGGAAGCCAAAGCCCAAGAATCGAGGGCAAATCTGAAGCCCAAGGGTTTGTGACCAGCCACTGAAGGATGAAGGTTTTAGTCCCAGACAGTGAGCCTCAGGCAGTGAGGTTTGGGCTTGGGCCTGGACTCCTGATCTCAGCTAGTCAACACCAGGCCTGGCAACCCCAATTAAAACAGGGTCACCACATCAGTAGGGGTCCCAACCCACAGTTTAAGAAGCATGGATCTAGTCTAACCCCTTGCAAAATAGCATTTGTATCTAAACCATCTAAGACAGATGACTATCCGGCCTCCTTGTGAAATCCTCCAGCAAAGAAGCTTCCACAACTTCCTGAGGCCATTTGTACCATTGTCCTGTTCTTCCCATTAGGACATTTTTCCTGAAATTTAAAATATTTCTGCTATAGTGTATGTTGAACCCATTGCCACAGAGGGCAGCACAAGAGGCAAAGGAGAATAACTTTTCTCCATTTTTTATGGCAGCCTTTCAAGTATTTGAAGACTGCTAGGAGACCACCCCTTATCTTTTCCAAACTATTCCTTTTGCACCAGTGTAAATACCTGCAAAGTGCAAACAAATTAGAATTGTAGCATTTCACACTCACTTGGCTGTTGTATAAAGGGATCCACAAAATACAGTGCAGCATAGAATTAGGCCCAAATGCTTTTATGCACTCAATATCTGTATAATTCTTGATAAGAACTGATGAAACAGCACAGCTGTGGCTTTCTGAGTGAGCAGCCTCACACATATATGCAAGGCTAATCTATAAGCAGACTCAGCTATGTGTCCTATATGAGGGAAAAGGTAATACTGTAGTCATGGAGAAAAAACAAAGCAGTGCATTGATCAACATTCACAATGTCAAAATCATCCAAGGCACGAAACACCTGAACCTGCTTACTATTAAGGCAATTTGCCCTATGCGAGTTACAGCCTTTCATAAATTGTGGGCTGACTATAAAAAAAAAAGTGCCCTAATTTTATCTGAATCCAAGTTGCATACATGCTAAGTATAATAGTTTATGACCAAAATTAACTTTTTTTCCTTTTGATTCAATTTCATAAGCTGAATCCAAGAGACTTGTATTCATAGATACTGTTTGGCTATGTCTACACTGCAGACTTCTTGCGCAGGAACTTTTTGTGCAAGAGTTCTTGCACAAAAGTTCTTGTGCAAGAGCACGTCCACATTGCCATGTGCTTTTGCGCAAGAGCGTCCATGGCAGTGTGGATGCTCTCTTGCGCAAGAAAGCTCTGATGGCCATTTTAGCCATAGAGGTTTCTTGCGCAAGAAACCCATTGCCCATCCACACATGCCTTTTTGTGCAAGAGCTCTTGTGCAAAAAGGCTTATTCCTTGTGGGGAGAGGAATAACTCTTGCGCAAAAAGCCCTCTCTTCTGACGCTTTATTGTACTACTTCGTGCGCAAGAATGGGCTTGTAGTGTGGACACTCCGCAAGTTTTTGCATAAAAACAGATGTTTTTGCGCAAAAACTCTGCAGTGTAGATGTAGCCTTTAAGTATGGAATTTTACATACATAATTGTTGGCAGATGGAATGTGTGTGGGTACAGAAGGGAATGACTGCCTTTAGTAGTTTATTGGTCTAATGAGATATCTTTTCCTATGGACCCTCTAATGCTGTATTACTGAGAGCAAGGCATTCTCATTTCTACAGTCATAGATTAAGTTGCTTATTGTGGACAAAGTAGTAGCCAGATTTTTTTTTTAAAAGAGCTTAATCAAAGTAGCATTATATGGGCAAAGTTAAAGCAACTCTCTAACCTCAGCCCTGTATTTCCACACTTACACCTGTTTGGGTTTTTCAATAATAAACACAATTGTATCTCCTCACTTCTAAGTTTTTATTTCAATGTAAATAAAAATTTTTAAGTTAAATTAACAGATGTACTTACCTTTTGCCTGTGGCCAATGAAGGTCTTTATCTAGGAATCCTTGTACGTAGGCATGTGTGTGAGAGTCCTCCCCATTTACATTTTTGAAATGGTTGACATACATTCAATACTATTGTGTCATCCAGCATAGGAGTGCTACATGGTATTAAGCATTTCAACTTCTGCAAGACAGCTTCCCTACCTCATTCCCAATTTCCTAGGGAGAAATACTGATGAAGTCAGTGACAACTCTCCTTGACTTCAATGCAGTCAGGATTTCACCACTGGTTTTCCTCACAGCTCTAGCTCTCTGTGGACCATTTACAGAGCTTAATAGATGGGCATGACTTGGGGGAGAAGGGGAAGGAGGAGAGGGGCTAATGCAGGTGCTATTATAACCCACAGCAGCACCCATGGAATTTAAAACACATGCAGGGAGGCAAAGCTGGCATGAGAGTGAATCAAGACATTCTATGATGCAGAAAGTAGATGACTTGGGAAAGGCAGGTATAGTCATGGGAGCTTTAAGATGAACCAGACAAGGGGAACATCTGTACTTCAGCTTCTCTGAAGTCACTCTGACATGGAGACAAGAGGGAAGGCTAGAGCATGTAGGAGTTCTGGCGACAGGATTCTCACAGGGATGTGGAAAGCTACAGCTGGTGTGTTGGGATCTGCTGATGGCAGTAGCTCCATTTCCCCTTTTCTCCATACACGGATCATAATGAATCTTAGTCTTCTACAAAGAAGCAACAAAATAATTGCATTGATGGAAATCATTGACTAACTTCTGCATTTTTCCTTTTCTGCTAGCATCAAACTGCATGTCTTTCCTGTATACCTGTGAAAATTCTGTTGTCTGGCTCTTGCTGGTGGTGTAAATTTTGCCACTTAAATCCAGGTTCAGGATCACTGTCAGCCACCAATATACCTGGCCGGAATATACAGGTGAAGATTTTGATGCCACTGTATAAGATGGCATTTAAAGATTCTGCCACTGCAGAAAAATAGCAGCATGAGTAAATGGCTGGTTCTAGAGTACCACCAGTGCTTTTTTTTTTTTTTGTTAAAAAAAAAAAAGGTGCCAGTACTCCAGGGGAAAAGTTGTTGAGCGCACGCACACACACACAAAAAAAAAAAGCAGCCGGGGTGGGACATTTGCATACAGAGGTGCCAGTATGCTCCGTTCTTTCCAGGTAAGCTCTGACTGGAGGTGCTGGTACTGTGTACCAGGCAGTACCATCAGAAAAAATAGCTGGGTACCGCATTAATAAGAAAAGATTACTGCTGCCTGGCTGATGTGACATAACTTAAGTGATACGAAGGGAGAGACTGACAGTTTCTGATGGTATGGTGCTTGACTTAAGTGACACATATGAAAGGGAAAGGAGGACTGAAGAGACCAGGAGTTCAAAATGGTAGTGGTTGGCGAGGATAGAGACTACAGTACTGGACAACTTTAGCCTCTGTCTGCCATGGGCAACCCCTACTAAATTACATTTCCCTCAAGTCCATAAGCCATAGTTAATGTTTTCACCTAGCATTTAATCTGAATCAGTTACCTTTAATCAACCCTCTCTCATAAGATCTCTCAGGCACATGACATTGTTCATGAGAAGTGGTGTTAAAAGTCGCAGCTGGGCCCTATAACTGTTGAATTTACCCATGAGTAAACAGTTATGAATGAAACTGAAGTATTTGAGTCCATGGAAACAACAGAAAAAAAAAAAACACACAGGCAGAGCAAATTCACTTACAATGAGTGGTGGAAGTCTAAGGACTACTGGTGGGCAGTACTACTAACCCAAACTACTTGGGGACAGAAAATATTAAAAGTCAGTTTGCATTTTGAAATATTAGAATAGAAAAAGTTTTTTTAAATGAATGCTTAAAATCATTGTGTTCTTGGTACCTTCAATCTGGAGGCTCAAAGAATTCACTGTTAGGAATGGCAGTGTAGCTCTCTCAAATAGGCTTCTTTTCCACCATCTCACCACTATACTTTAATAACATTTCACATAAGCCATCTTTGCTGTTTCTAGGACTAACTATTTTTGCATGCAGACATGATCACTTTTCTCCGGCATCGTCTCAGAAAGGCACTTGAGCAAGTCACCACCAGTTTCATCATGTAGTTCTGAGATAGTCGTGGATTATACAAAAAGATCTGAACTGGAAGTTACTTGAAAAATAAGAAGTATTTTATTATGGAAGCCAAAAGAAACAAGTTTAGGCTCATACTGGAAAGCAAAGTTTTAACCTTTGATATGAAAGAGCTACTAGCTGTCAGTAAAAAGGTGCTTAAGGACTAACTAGATTAATAGTATGTGAATATAAAAACCTATCCTGCAAGTACAGGAATGAAAAGTGGTTTATTTTAACACAGGTATTTATTAAAAAGTAAGGCTGGTAGTGGAACTTTTTATTTTGATGCATTAACTTGATAAAAGTTGAGTGTTACAGAAATGGAGTACAATGCTGAACACACAAGTCACACTTTTTCTTTTAAAAAATCAGAATCAGTAATTAGCATTGACATTTGTGATTTCTAATTACATTGTAAAGTGTCTTGTGTAGTCATATTCTATTGTTGGAATGACCGCTTGTACAAATTTCAAGAAAATAAGAAGGTACCTGAGTCTCTAGTTAAGGTAAACACAAAGTAATATAATAATTAAATGTTTACTTTATATCCAAGAAAATTAGGTTAAATTATGCCTTTTGTAAATGACCTGAATCTTACTAGCATTTCATTAGAGTAGGAAAAGTACAGCTTAGAAAGTCTAAAGAGGTTAAGAAAACAATATATGAATATAGTGAAGAATGACACTTCTCAAAACTGTTACAATTTGATCCGATATTATTTCAAGTTCAAGAAATTCATCAGATTTAAAAAAAAACTTTACCCTGATAACACTAATCTAGTTTTACATGATATACAATGTATGTACATTGAATGTGTCTTCAGGTTATCCAATTTAACTTGCTTTAGACATGTCATACTACACAGTCTGTCCCTTTAAAAACAGATTCTATAGTTTGTAAGCTCCGGCCATCTGAAGAAGCGGGCTGTGCCCACGAAAGCTCATGATACCATCTACATGTTTTGTTAGTCTATAAAGTGCTACCGGACCATTTATTGTTTTTTAAGTTTATTTTAGAGTTTGTGTCCATCTTGAATTGTAGCAGAATGACCATCAGAGCAATGTGAAGGGTTAAAATCCCACACTATTCGCTTAATTATTAGCTTAACTAGCTGCATCCTATACTGGTACAACTTTGTTTATTCAAGGCCTAAAGCTAGTTGCTATGCAAGCTGCTTCTGATTCAGTTTCCACTAGCACCACAGTTGTCTTCCCTTAAAACAGGAAAGCCAAAGGAATGGATTCATTTAAATGGACACTGGCACTTTGAAAGTGGCATTTCTGTCTGAACTGGTACTATTATATTGTGTGTAATTATTGTACCAACTGCTATTACAAGAATCAATTAAGATCCCTCATCTCACAGAGAAAATACTATTTGTACAAATGCAACTAACAGAAAAGTGAAGTTAACAAGTTAGAATACACAAATTAATTTCACTGTTGGTCAGTTGTATTTGCTTTATGAACTAGCATGACATTTACACACTTTGCGGAGGGAGATACCACATGCTTGCTACTTCTCAATTCCTATGCATAAGAAAAAATTGCTAATCTAAAAATTACTCAGGAGCATTAAGACTCACAAATTACTGCAAAATAACATTTTAGTAATGAACAGAGGATGGATTAAAGCTTTATTAGACAGCATACACTTTAGAGATCTCCTGATATTCCATGGAAAGGATACATATGAACTCCAAGTTCTCCCCCACCTTCTGCAACTGTTTCAATTATTTTCTTCATCACTTCGGCATGCCTGAAAGTAAATCGAGAATCTTAGAAATATCACAACAAGACAGCTCTGTTTTCCATAAATCAATAAAATTACATTACTTGTGCAGATTAATAGCCTTAAAAATATGACTGGATGGTCACAGAAAGTGGCATTTGAATAGGAATTTTGTCTAAAACTAGCTCCAAATCATGATTATGTCATTACCAACTAATAGCTGTTTGGTTCTAAAGCAATAGGACATACTTAGTCCATATCAGAATATGCCCTGAAGAACGTTATCCTTGTTAGTAGTTTCATAGAATCAGAGCTGGAAGAGACCTCAGGAGGTCATCAAGTCCAGCCCCCTGCCCAAGGCAGGACCAATCCCAACTACATCAACCCAGCCAGGGCTTTGTCAAGCCGAGACTTAAAAACCTCTAGGGATGGAGATTCCACCACCTCCCTAGGTAAACCATTCCAGTGCTTCACCACCCTCCTACTGAAATATTTTTTCCTAATATCCAACCTAGACCTCTCCCACTGTAACTTGAGACCATTGCTTCTTGTTCTGCCATCCGTCACTACTGAGAACAGCCTTTCTCCGTCCTCTGGAACCTCCCTTCAGGAAGTTGAAGGCTGCTATCAAATCCCCCCTCACTCTTCTCTTCTGCAGACTAAACAAACACAAATCCCTCAGTCTCTCCTCTAGGTCATGCACTCCAGTCCCCTAATCATTTTGGTCGTGCTCTGCTGGACCCTCTCCAATGCGTCCATATCCTTTCTATAGCGGGGGGCCCCAGAACTGGACACAATACTCCAGATGTGGCCTCACCAGAGCCGAATCAAGGGGAATAATCACTTCTTTGGATCTACTGGCAATGCTCCTCCTAATGGACCCTAATATGCCATTCGCCTTCTTGGCTACAAGGGCACACTGTTGACTCATATCCAGCTTCTCATCCACTGTAATCTCCAGGTCCTTTTCTGCAGAACTGCTACTTAGCCATTCAGTCCCCAGCCTGTAACAATGCTTGGGATTCTTTCGTCCCAAGTGCAGGACTCTGCACTTGTCCTTGTTGAACCACATCAGATTTCTTTTGGCCCAATCCTCTAATCTGTCCACGTCACTCTGGACCCTATCCCTGCCCTCCAGCATATCTACCTCTCCCCATAGATTAGTGTCATCTGCGAACTTGCTGAGGGTGCAATCCATCCCCTCATCCAGGTCATTAATAAAGACGTTTAACAAAACCAGTCGTAGAACAGATCCTTGGGGCACTCCACTAGAAACCGACCGCCAACCTGACATCGAGCCGGTGATCACTACCCGTTGGGCCCACCAGTCTAGCCAGCTTTCTATCCATCTTACAGTCCATTTATCCAATCCATATTCCCTTAATTTGCTGGCAAGAATATTGTAGGAGACCATATCAAAAGCTTCACATCCACTGACTTTCCCATATCCACAGAGCCTGTTACCTCATCATAAAAGCTAATCAGATTGGTCAGGCACAACTTGCCCTTCGTGAATCCATGTTGACTATTCCTGATCACTTTCCCCTCTTCCAAGTGCTTCAAAATGGATTCCTTGAGGATCCCCTCCATGATTTTTCTGGGGACTGAGGTAAGGCTGAGTGGTCTGTAGTTCCCTGGATTGTTGTCCTTCCCTTTTTTAAAGATGGGCACTGCATTTGCCTTTTTCCAATCATCCGGGATCTCCCCCAATCTCCACGACTTTTCAAAGACAATGGCCAAAGACTCTGCAATGACATTTGTCAACTCCCTCCGTACCCTTGGATGCATTAAATCCGCGCCCATGGATTTGTGTACGTTGAGCTTTTCTAAATAGTTCCTAACTTGTTCTTTCCCCACCAAGGGCTGTCCACCTCCATCCCATACTGTGTTGCCTCGTGCTTTTGTCTGGGAGCTGACTTCGTCCGTGAAGACAGAGGCAAAGAAAGCATTGAGTACTTCAGCTTTTCCCACATCATCTGTCACTAGGTTACCTCCCTCATCCAGTAAGGGCTCCACACCCTCTCTCATCAGCCTCTTATTGCTAACATGCCTGTAGAAACCTTTCTTGTTATCCTTCACATCCCTTGCTAGCTGCAATTCCAATTGTGCTTTCCCCTTCCTGATAACTCCCCTGCATTCTTGAGCAATATATTTATACTCCTCCCTAGTCATCTGTCGAAGTTTCCACTTCTTGTAAGCTTCCTTTTTGTATTTAAGCTCACCAAGGATGTCCCCGGTAAGCCAATCTGGTCACCTACCATATTTGCTTTTCTTGCTGCGCATCGGGATGATTTCTTCCTGTGCCTTTAATAAGGCTTCTTTAAAATACTGCCAGCTCTCCTGGACTCTTTTCCCCTTCATGTTAGCATCCCAGGAAATCTCACCCATCAGTTCTCTGAGGGAGTCAAAGTCTGCTTTTCTGAAGTCCAGGGTGTATATTTTGCTACTCTCCTTTCTTCCTTTGGTCAGGATCCTGAAATCTTATGATCACTGCTTCCCAGGTTGTCACCCACCTCTACTTCCCGTACTAGTTCCTCCCTGTTTGTGAGCAGCAGGTCAAGCTGTGCATGGCTCCTGGTCGGTTCCTTTGGCACTTGTACCAAGAAGTTATCCCCAACATTCACCAAAAACTTCCTGGATTGTCTGTGTACTGCCGTATTGGTCTCCCAACAGATGTCAGGGTGATTAAAGTCCCCCACGAGAACCAGGGCCTGTGATCTGGAAGCTTCTCTCCATTGTCTGAAGAAAGCCTCGTCTACCTCATCCACCTGATTCGGCGGCCTATAGCAGACACCAACCACAACATCACCTCTGTTGCTTCCCCCTCTAAACTTAACCCATAGACTCTCAACAGTCTTTTCTCCCTCTAAATACTAAATGCTTCAGCCTGGAGAGGGTTGCACTGTATATAGCACCTGGTGCATCCTGGAGAGGGGAGGCAGTCTACTGTTGCAACAAAGTGGCGTAAACAGGAATGAGTTCATCTGGTGGCAGGTTGCGTCCATCACTAAATCATTATTTAAAATTGTTGATGTTGGGCAAACAGATCAGAGGTTACTCCTGACAGAATTCTGTACCCCTGTGGGGGGGCACAGAATTCACATGGCCTACGTATTTGTGTCCCACCCCCAAAAAATGAAAACAATTGCTCGGGAACATGCACCTCTTCCCCAGCAGCTTAAGCAGCTTGTCTGTTCCAGCTGCATGGAGCAGCCTCAGAGAGGAGGAAGGGAATTGGGTATATGTCCATGAGACACACAGAGTCCCTTTTCGCTTGCTATTGCACCTCAGTCTTGTGGAAAAGAAAGGCTTTTTATTATGCATGAGATATGAATATAGCAGAATTCCTGTCCAATTGTCCCTGTTCCCAGTTAATTTCACCAGGAGCATAAAAAGTTTAAAAGTTTTAAAGGCCCCTACATTGCCAGAGTGTTGTAAAGGAGCTTTGTTATAAATGACAGTAAGGGAATCCTCAGTTATGAAGATTTATATAGCTCTCACTTTTTTTCCCCTGTGAGAAAGCAGCACAGTGGGGTTAGATTATAGCTCAGGATGTATTTTACTTACCCAAAAATCAAATTGTACTAACAGAA